>OY757026.1:34387271-36787271 GCA_963580285.1 Lucinisca nassula
TCCAAAGGGACAAACAATCAATGGCTCATACTATGCTTCACTTCTGATGCAGTATTAGACTTAAGCACCGTGGAAAGCTCACTTAAGTTGTGTTGTTCCATTCAGACGAAGCTCCTGTTCACAAGTCTGTCATTGCTATGACTGCCATTCACAATTGTGGCTTTAAATTGATTGAGTATCTGCCTTAGCCACCTGATCTGGCTCCATCAGACTTTAATCTTTCTCCAAATTGGAGACGTTGCTTCCAATTTTGTGGGACTTTTACCCGACACTGAGATGAAATGACATCTCAAGCCACGTCACCCAATGAAACCAATAGGGTTTATAAGCATGGATGGTCCAACACTCACACTGCTTTGCCTGGGCAGACTTAGATCCTCTAATAGTCCGGGATTTGAGACCAGATTTCGAAAAATTTAATGCACCCAAAATTCTCACGCTTTATTTGTGCCGTTTCATTGAGATAGAAGCCTAGCCTATATGACATGTGATTATTTAGCAAATCTGGTGGGGAAAAGGGGGTTTAAATTCTATAAGTTTACACCCACCCCCATGCGGATGGTATTGTTTGATTAAGTTTAGTTATGTGTAGCTTGCGCTTACAAATGCATGTTGATTTATTGCTTCAGCCAAAATATTTGTCAATACTCGAAGTTATCAAAATTCATGGTGTGACGTAACTACATCCGGTGTTACCATAAATTTTGACCATTGAAATTTGACCCTACAAATTTGGTAAATTTTACACTGTTTTCGCGCTAAATGGTTTTTTAGTACTTTTTGAAACAATTTCATTTTCGTCAGTATGCAGGACGGTTATATTTCCATGTGCATGAGAAACTTGATGACCCTGTTTCAATCCGGGCATGAACAAGGGACTCCGATGTGGACCCTTTTACCGCTTTTTCCTGTTGTGTCACAGATCGAGATAAAAATCCGTATTAAAACAAGCATAAAATAAATTATTTTACTGGCTAGTCATAGATGTATCATAACAGGGACCAATAGATATATTTTTGAGAAATTACTGATGGCCATTTCCTTCCGGTTTATATTTAGTGAGGGGAATATACATCACCAAGCATATTTGTCAGCGGGTGAACTATTAAGTGATTCTCTAAACTGGTGACTTGAATCAATCAACATTAAATGAATACATTGTATATTTCAAGAACCATTGTCCAAAGTTTCCTGTTTATGCTGAAGGTTTTCGAAGTAATATCGACATTATTATATTTTAAACACGTAAATGTTACTGGCCACTACCAGGTCTCTATTGAAATCTTTCTGGGTACCTTATATTCTGTTAAAGGTGCATTATTGAGCTACCGGGTCACAATTTTTTTTTTCTGGTTTTTATCTTCAATGCATACTCCTTTGTCATGTGTACACTTTTGGAGCCAAATGCAGCTTTAGAACTTTGTGAAAATGGTCGTTTTCATTCATGTTTACCCTTCGCTCTGAACATGTGTTCGGAATTTCTGTTCTAAAAATAAATCTGTTACTTTACACATACGTGGCGACAGTATCGTCTCTGAGTGTCGTTACTTATTGCATGGTATTCAGCGTCATATTTTTTTTTTCCGAATCAGGCATGGCCTAAGCAAACAAGGCCAAAAATGAACGTCGCATAACGTCATATATGGGGATTCTATTTTTGTCACGAACTAAAAATAGATCTAACTAGTGTTCGAAACCTAGTTAGGGAATCCCTCTCAAACTCGTTTACCTGTCATCATAATTGTTCGCATTTTTGCATAAAATGCATTCATTTGTATTGTTTTAAAGAAAAATACCGGCTATATGTATTTTATTTTTGGAAGCATTTTTTCCAGATAGCTCAATAATGCACCTTTAAGTCGCACGACTAAAAATACATAGTACCAGAGCTTTAATGTAAAGTAAAGCCACCCCTTATACATTCTTCTATCTTCCCTTTTCCCAGAGTTGTGGTATAACCTGTAAACGTGCATCTTAAGATGTTACCTGCACTTACTTTCTACCATTTCGTTTGGCAACCTGCCTTCGATAGTCTTGTCCCTCTATTCACCATTAGCTCTTAATTGTTCTGTGTCTCTTGTCACACACTGATTAATGATTAATCTGGTCTTCATCTCCTTTTTTACTACTTCCCGTTACTGATATTGTCCCATATATTGATTGTTTGGGTTTAAAGGCATGTCAAGCCTTGTTGGCCAGAAAAAAGGGAGAAAAGTGATAGAATAGATAGTAGAGCAGCTGCAAGTGAGGGACAGAGGAGAAAGAGGAAAATAAATGGAAGTGCAGAAAGAGAAGAAATAACAGTATCCCCCCTCTACCCTTACCTTCTGCAAGAACAGCAGCTCTTGTCCAGTTGTAAGCCAATATCAGCTGGACGCCCTATGTACGCAAGGTAAACGTCACCTTTGCCTCACCCAACCACCCCAATTGTCCCATACAGATTGGCCAAAAAGGCCTTCTATGACCAAGCCATCGGGTGTTATCACGTTTGAAAGACAGAGTGTAGGCAATGATCAGGAAACTATACAAAATATCTTGCACCTCCCATTCAAAACACCAAAATGAAAACGTCACGAATGGAAAGCCAGAAGGATAGTTATCTCCTTACATAGCCAAACGGCTATCCAAAATAAAAAGGCATTAGCAATACATGCATCTTAAGGACTTACTATGAAAATAATAAACCACAAAAAGGACCGTTGTTCACTCTGCATGATGTATTTCTAGCTCAGTGCAACATCTCCGAGAACAGAAAATCAAACAAATAAAGAGATGAAACAACGATGAGGACTCGACAGCAAGAAATAGCTAGAATGCTGCAGCAAAGGAAACCAAACAGTTAGGCTCCGGTTAACCCTACCAGAGACAGAGCATCAGACACCTTCAGGCGTTCATACATATGAAATGAACTAGGCGGGCGGATTAATTTACTTGAGGTTGAAACCTAATATATCAGATATATTGAACAGTGAACACAGGCGATGTATGGCATAATATATGTTACGATTCCTATGTAAATCAACCTTCTTCTCTACACCTTTGTCAAGAAGGGTGGGAACATCGGGTTCAACACAGACTGTCGACTGACCTTTTCTGCATCTTCATTTAACTTGGTGGTTTCAATTTGCGCATGTTTGCCATAAGATCAACCAAAATCAGTCATTCAATCAGCAAATAAGCTGGAGTATATCAAATCCGCAGTTGGAAAATTAAATGCTGATATTTAAATTTAGTAGAGTATCTTTTTTTGCAGCAAATTAATGGTAAAATCCAAAACAATAAACCTCTAAAACATTTAAGTAAAGTCGTTCCACCAAATACTATATAATGTTTCTTTTTTGTTTGCAGTAAAATTTCGCAGACCTTTAGTCAAAAGGAGGCTGGATTGTTCAGAGGGGTAAACTCATTAAAATACGTCTTTCCTTCAATTATGAAATAGGGTCAAAATCTGCCAACCCTTTGAAAAGGACTGGAATAGGGCCGCGCTGTTATCTTCACTGAACATTATCGTCTTTCAGAGGTATGCTGCAATGGGAACTTCATACCAAACTACCACTGGTTATCAATTAATTGTTTATGAAGGCTGGAAAATGCAGCTAAGCACCAAAAGATAACCAAACAAGCGCAATCAGTAAAGCAGAAATCTGTGGCTGCTGTATCCTGACAACGCCAATTAAATATGGTTTACGCTTGCCATCAAGCTTACGCGACTTTTAATAAATGCCCTGAACACAAAATTATAAACAAGCGGCCCATGGGAAACTACGCTCACCAGAGCTCAAGTGGGCATAAATCGCCTACCATGCCCCCCCCCCCACCCCACACACACACCTTGGTGGCCATTTATTTCAACAGACCATAATGGTTTAGTAAAGGCCAATCCCAGGACCATTGCTGCCAAATTGTTTTGAAATCAACCATTGTTGTTGTTTTTTTGTTGCCGTCGCATACATTATGGTCAGCTTTGAACAATCTTAGCAGGACTAGAGTCCAAATTGCTGCATATCCAGGTCTTGTATTTTTTGAGATGCAGAATTTAAAATCAATTTGGGCTATATATTGGTGTGACGATCACACAGAACCCTCTAACAAACTTTGATTTCTCGACCAGACTGATGCAGTATATGTAATTTGGTATCAGTTAGCCCAGTAGTTTTAGAAAAATTAAAACAATATTCAATCTTATGGCCCCAGGATCATTTAGCTGGTTGCTAATATCAACACTGGTGTCATAAGCTACAAAAGAACCAGAAAATCCAGTCTTTCCATACAAAATCCTATGTGACCGAATGTGGCCTTGAAGTAAGAAAGGTCAAGGTCAACGAAATGCCATCATTTGAACAAATTTGATAGAGCCCGGGTCCCCAATATTATATATCAAATTTCAAGGTCATCTGTCGATTGGTTCCTGAGGAGGTGATTTTCAAAGGTTTTTATCATATATGGGCATCGTGGACATTTTGGTCATGTGACCAGACATTCAGAATGTATGTTTGTTCTTCAACCCCATGATGGCTTCACATATAATTTGATTCCAATTGGCCTTGTAGTTTCAGAGGAGATGCAGTTTGGAATTGTTTGGATGCTTAAATGAGTAAAAAGGGTAGGGACATTTATCTCCCCTTTTTATGTCTTTTTTCCCCACTTTTTGGATTTTTTAACTCCATTTTCAAGATGCTGAGAGACCTCTAAATAAATTCATATCATAGTTAAGTGTGAGAAAGTAAGGTGCATTAAACTCCTTAAATACGGGTGCTACGAATTTCAAATCCCCGACTATAAGCGGTTTACCAGTACTCATGTGTGGGTCAGATTCAGCACTGCATGGAAGTGTCGCGGGTTGATTTATTAGATCGGCTGTGGCCACGGTGATTGGATGATGGATGTTGATGATGGGTCACATGATATTGATGAAACGACCACAGCTGGTCCTGTCCCACTATCTCGAGGGGGTTCGGGGTTCACTAACGACAACAGAGATAGATGTTTCCATGTTTTTGGAGATGTCAAAAACCTTCCCTTCCCGACCTCGTCATCTGAATAATATTATAAATATCCTAAGTAATTAGGAATAACATATATATTATTTGTGTCCTGTAGGTGGTCGTAAGACCTACCTTCGCCAGGGACAAAGAAAGACTGACTCCGAGGTCGAGAGATCGAAATGGCAAGATACGAATATTCATGAAATAATGACAATTATGATAATTTACAAATGTTCAACAAGATAATGAAATAAAGTAAACGCATACCTGAATAATATTATAAATATCCTAAGTAATTAGGAATAACATATATATTATTTGTGTCCTGTAGGTGGTCGTAAGACCTACCTTCGCCAGGGACAAAGAAAGACTGACAAAGGCTGAGGTAAGAATGTGCGCATGCGGTGTTAATCAGTGAAGTGAAAAGCGCGCGAAACTTACATAAGGACACCGGAAATTGATATACGCTACTCAGGAATGCTTAATGCTTAATGAAATATGAAATATATGAGTATATGAAGTATGAAAAACGACGACCAATAGGGGAAAATAACTGGAGACGACTAGAAAGTCCTAAACGCAAGCGCTCCTCCAGTTTCCATAATTTCACTCTGTGACATTCTCCTCCTCTTCGGGAAATGTCGTCCCGACATTTAACTTAACAAATTACTTGAATGAGTTTAAACAAAACACAAGTTTAACTTCACCTTTACAATTATTTATATAAATTTACCAGATGTATATTTTGTTTATAAATACAAATCTGATAATAAAATAGGAGCCGGAGCTATTGCTTCCACTGTTTGTCGAGCTAGTGAAGTTAATCATACCTAACACTTTGCCAGGTAAACCCTTATCAAAATTCGCTGTCATAAATGCTGCACAGTATGCACAGCGCAAAAGATAAAACTTTATATACAGAACTTAGAAGAAAAAAAACATTTATTGGTTGCGCGTACATAAGAGACACTCCTTTTTGGTTTAGACTGAAACTGCTAAACATTAAAAACAGGCTAAAATTGCTTAATGCCCTTATCTTAAAAACACAACTGAAGTGTCATATGAAACAAAAATTATTTACGCGCTGGACTGGAGAGAGGAAATATAACAGAACTATTCAATTCTTACGAAATTATTCACCCTTCCACGAAAGCACAAGCCAGAAGCACGAACCGGCCACGGTCTGATTGGGATAGCCCCCACCTAGGTTGTAACCAACACATGCCCCTAGCAAGCACGCAATCATGTCAAGGCGAAATTTTCAATAATACAATTTTCCTACTAGAACTTTCTCGCCAGTTTGCAGTCAAGTGCACCACGTATCAACGGCACTCTAACAACACACAGGCTCTCTAGAGACGCCATGATAAATCATGCACCGTCAACCAACTGCAACCAAGCAGAAGCTGAACCTAAGAAAAAAACAAAGGGTCAGCAGAATTGCATTCCAGTGCGGCACGTGCCAAGAGCACTCTGACAACATACAAGCTCTCCAGAGACGCCATGACAAGCCATGCATCGTCACTCGACTGCAACTCAGATGCCCCATTAGCTGAATTAACATTTTATACGCCTCTCTCCAGAATACATTTTAGCGTTAGTTTTACACGCTCCCCTCCCCCTCTGTGAAAAATGTCGTCTCGACATTTCAAATAAAAAAAAATAAAATACTTGTACAGGAAACCATGTCAGCTGTTAATTCAGTTAAAAACATTCGAAAATTTAAAATAACCAGTCCCCTCCTGTCTGCCACCTTGGTTTCTGCCTATGCCTTGTTGGACGTGCTTGAGGTCGCAATTCTGGTTGAGACCCCGGAGCAGGACTGAAGGGTTTCGCCAAAGGATTCAATGTCGATCTCTCTGGGGGTATCACCACACTAGGGGATACCGGTGCATCCAGCATGTTCGCACTATCTGGAACTGCAGAGTCTGGTGCAGGTAAGGCTGCACTACCTGCCGCTCCACCCGGAACATTGATATCACCGGCAGTTGTACCCTCAACCGGTGACGGTTGAGAACTGCTATTTGGTGATATATCTGTATCCGGGGAGCGTTGTTTGGATGCTGGAAGGGCCATGAATGGAAGAAGGAGATTCCTGTGCAGCATCCTTCGGATGCTCCTCCCATGTTCACGTTTGACAACGTACACAGGAACCTCTGTATTTGGCTGTTCAACAACCAAGTACACTTCTTTCTCCCATTTATCTGCCAGCTTGCACTTTCCCCTCAGTCCGACGTTGCGCACCAGTACACGGTCACCGGGCAAAAGCTGGGCATCCCGAGCTTTGAGGTCATAAGTTTCCTTATGCCTTCTGCCCTGGCGACGGGCCTCCTTGGTGGCTGTTTTGTATGCAAAGTCGAGCCTCTTTTTGAGATCGGCTGCAAACTTTGTCTGGTCAGCATGCCTACTCTCTGGATTTATGCCTAGAAAGGCATCAACCGCCAGTCTAGGGTGTCGCCCAAACATTAAATAATGCGGGGAAAATCCAGTGGTCTCATGACGGGTTGAGTTGTAGGCATGAACCAAGGGCGCAACGTAGGACTTCCAGTTAGACTTCTGGTCATCCTCCAAAGTACCCAACATATTGAGCAGAGTCTGGTTAAAGCGCTCAGGCATTCCATTACCCATGGGATGGTAGGGTGTAGTCCTAGACTTGTCAACGTTAGCAATGGAACACAGCTCTTTAATAACCTGGCTCTCAAAATTGCGGCCCTGGTCACTATGTAAACGGGATGGAAACCCATAGTGACAGATGAAGTTTTCGAAGAGAACTTTAGCGGTTGTCTTGGCCGTTTGGTTCTTGGTTGGTATGGCCTGAGCATAGCGGGTGAAATGGTCTGTAATTACCAAGATGTTTTCGTAACCACCCGCTGATGTCTCAAGAGACAGAAAATCCATGCATACCAAGTCCATGGGATAAGTGGACTCTACAGTCACAAGTTTTGCTGGAGCCCGCTCTCGAGACTTTCTTCGGATGCATCTGGGACAGTTTCGGACTTTCTTTTCAATGTCACCATCCATCCCAGGCCAGTAAAACCGAGATTTTACCAGGGACATAGTGCGGTCTCTGCCTTGATGGCCGGCCTCATCATGCAGACCATTAAGTGCTATCTCCCGGAAAACCTCAGGCAATACCAGCTGGTTTACAGAGGTGCCATGTAAAGAGTGACGACGGTAAAGTACCTCGTCTTTGAAAAATAGACTGTCCCAATCCTTCAAGATTTTCTGACATTCTGTCTCCTCAAGAGCAATCTGTCTCTTGGTAGGTTTATGTCCAGAGGCAAGAATGGTCTTCACTCTGCTCAACGTGCCGTCAATGGTTTGTTCAGCACGCCAGTCAACTTGACTGAAATCTGAACCAGAGTCAGAGCCAACCTCTTCACCAGTGAGGTCAAAATGCTGAGCAACCAATACACATTCCACTGCCGGCGCCTCCTCTTTAGGGGCTAATACCGCCTGGCAGATGGCCTTAATAGCGTCATTAAACAGGACCCCTTTATCAGTAGATGGTAATCTACTGAGGGCATCGGCATCTTGGTTTTTCTTGCCGGACCTGTAAATGAGCTTGAAATTGTAACTGGACAGAGCGGCTAGCCAACGATGGCCTGCGGCATCTAGCTTAGCCGATGTTAGAACATACGTCAATGGATTGTTGTCTGTTCTAACAGTGAATTTATTTCCATATAAGTAATCATGGAATTTATCACACACTGCCCATTTCAAGGCCAAAAATTCAAGTTTATGTGCAGGGTAATTGCACTCACTGGCTCTAAGACCTCTGCTAGCATAGGCTATGACACGTTCTATACCATCTTGTTCTTGGTATAGAACAGCACCTAGCCCATCACCACTAGCATCGATGTTCAAAATGAACTCTTTGCTATAGTCTGAATATGCCAAGACTGGTGGTGATGTAAGCTTTTCGATTATTGTATCGAAAGCTGTTTGTTGATCAGGCCCCCAAGACCAAGGAACTGCAGACTTAGATCGCTTGGCTTTCTTGGTTGTTGGGTGTCCTACTAACAGGTCATTGAGAGGCTTCGCAATTTTGGAGTAATTACAGACAAAGCGCCTGTAATAACCCGCAAAACCGAGAAAACTACGCAATTCCTGTATATTGGAAGGGGCAGGCCATTCTTTTAACGCTGCAATTTTGTCAGGATCTGTCTGGACACCCTTATCACTGACAATGTGGCCTAAGTACTGCACCTGGGTCTTGAAAAACTCACACTTGGAGGCTTTGAGCTTTAAGCCGTGCTGCTCAAGCTGTTTGAACACATTTTGCAGCCTGGTGATGTGTTCATCGAATGTCTTACTGAAGATGATTATATCATCTAAGTAAATGAGACATTCCTTCAAGTGTAGGTCCCCCATACAGCGCTCCATAAGCCTCTGAAATGTGCTAGGTGCATTGGTAAGACCGAAGGCCATCCTATTACATTCAAAGAAGCCTAGGGGGCCGGCAGAGAATGCAGTCTTATGTTTATCCCCTTCTTTGATTCCAACCTGCCAGTAGCCAGACCTAAGATCAAGTTTGGAGAAATATTTCGAGCCAGACAATGTGTCAATGGTCTCTTCTATTCTTGGCAAGGCATAGGCATCCTTAATTGTCTTGTTGTTCAACTTCCGGAAATCAATACAAAAGCGGAGGCTATTGTCTTTTTTCCGGACAAGAACAATGTTGGAAGAAAATGGGCTTTGAGAATTTCGTATAGCCCCTGCATCCAACATTTCTTTTAAATGTTGGCGTACCTCCTCAAACATTGCCGGAGGTATACGCCTGTATGGATCCTTAAAAGGAGTAGGATCATTTAAGTTTATCTCGTGTTCCACCAGGTTGGTGAAACCAAGATCTGTAGGTCCAGTGGAAAAAATATGCTTCCACTGGCTAAGTAAATCAGAAGCCTGTGTATACTGTTGAGGAGTTAAGTTCTCCGCTGACAAATCTACTTTGATTTCCTCAGCATGACTATCACTATTTTACGATAGAAATACACAGTCACATGCGAAATAGCAGGGCGAGCATTGTTGTGTATGTAATAAACAGACTAGAATGCAGGCAAACATGTAATACCATGCAAAATGGGTACACACTGTTTCCCTAAATGTTCCACTATGTCACACACATGTCATATGGAAAATCAGAAAATGATCACTGTACACTACACCGAACACATTGCATCTGTTGATAAAAGAGAAAGAGAGAGATCTAGAACTAATCATTTGGTAGTTTGACACTGAATAAGTCAAGACAGTTTATCAATATGTACATAGAATGTGCATATAAACAGACTGTACCTGTAATCAACAGATGCAATTTTTCAGTAAAAAGAAAAGATAGAGAGTCACCGAGCACTGTCACTGATTAAACACATCTGTCTTATATAAAGACAGAAAAGAGAGTCACATTATATTAAGTTACAGCACTGAAATGTCACTTAGAAATTTCCATAACAGGTAAAGTCATGACAGTCTAAAACGAAAGTAGAAATCAGCTGTGACCTAATTCGGCAATACCGGTACACAGACAGTTCATACGGACAGTTTATGAATGAATAAGGAAAGAATCACAGAATAAATAAAACACTGGTACGTACCATGGTGAAAGTCACATATAAAAGAATAAAATACTTAGAAAGAAGTCCTGACGGAGCACATGTTTAGATGGAAAAGAGGCCTAGTGACGTCATCCGTAGAGGTGGGTAAAACCTGGTACTCTGTCTCTATGGACGACCACTTCTGAAAGGGAACCTGTAGTTGGGCGCCAGTGTCGCGGGTTGATTTATTAGATCGGCTGTGGCCACGGTGATTGGATGATGGATGTTGATGATGGGTCACATGATATTGATGAAACGACCACAGCTGGTCCTGTCCCACTATCTCGAGGGGGTTCGGGGTTCACTAACGACAACAGAGATAGATGTTTCCATGTTTTTGGAGATGTCAAAAACCTTCCCTTCCCGACCTCGTCATCTGAATAATATTATAAATATCCTAAGTAATTAGGAATAACATATATATTATTTGTGTCCTGTAGGTGGTCGTAAGACCTACCTTCGCCAGGGACAAAGAAAGACTGACTCCGAGGTCGAGAGATCGAAATGGCAAGATACGAATATTCATGAAATAATGACAATTATGATAATTTACAAATGTTCAACAAGATAATGAAATAAAGTAAACGCATACCTGAATAATATTATAAATATCCTAAGTAATTAGGAATAACATATATATTATTTGTGTCCTGTAGGTGGTCGTAAGACCTACCTTCGCCAGGGACAAAGAAAGACTGACAAAGGCTGAGGTAAGAATGTGCGCATGCGGTGTTAATCAGTGAAGTGAAAAGCGCGCGAAACTTACATAAGGACACCGGAAATTGATATACGCTACTCAGGAATGCTTAATGCTTAATGAAATATGAAATATATGAGTATATGAAGTATGAAAAACGACGACCAATAGGGGAAAATAACTGGAGACGACTAGAAAGTCCTAAACGCAAGCGCTCCTCCAGTTTCCATAATTTCACTCTGTGACAGAAGCATCATGCTCCCATATATTTCTTCAAGCCCCGATGGGCGGGGGCCGTTACATTGTTGACGGGGACGTTAAACCTAAAATCAAACAAACAAAATCCAAAACTGAAACAGCTATTTCCGGCACCCACTTTCAGTCTGTTGATGATGTCATATATGCAGTGGATGACTTTCTGAACAGCCAAGAAAAGGAGTTCTATAAAAATGGCATTGAGGCCCTTAAACATCGCTTGCAAAAGTGTATCGATACTGAAGAGGATTATGTTGAAAGATAATACAATATACACCTCAGCCTCATTATAACACGGAACTCTGGGTCCAACCAACGGACCGTGTTAGTTAACTGAATCTTGTTATAAACGCCGACCGTATTTGTCACAGATCAACCATTGACACTATGGTGATCAATAGTTTTCCAAACAAAATGATGTGTGGTCCCGTTAATAACCGTATTTCCCGACTAAAATGTGTTTGAAACTAATCAATGGCAGTATCAAGTCAAACAAGTCATTTTAATCGAAACCATCTGATAAACCACGTTTTTATCCTGAAAATCGTTCCATCTGACAGCGAGTATGACGTCATTTTGATAGCTGGTTCCTGGCTTACTTTGCTGTAACTGAGCGTCCGGACATTACCGAACTACAGTACGGTTAATAGATTTCAATGGTAAAATTACCGGGTAAGGGTTCATGACCGGACAATAGTCAATGCTTGCCAGAAATTTGAATTACTTCCCTTGGAATGTCTTAACCTTATTTGAAATGATTTTTAATGGCGCACATGGTCTTTGAATGATTTTTTTACGCGAAAATCGATCATGAATATGTTTAATCATCCATTAGGGTGGAATAAAACTGACTTTCTTTTACATGCGGCTGTAGAAAATCAGTTTTATTGCAGTTGACCATTCACATCGTCTAGTGATTGCTAGTTGCTAAGCCAACACTTTTGATAGTGCCGATGGCAGTTTATGTTTATCATGCGTGTCAGGCTAAACAAGTTTATATACTGTATATTCAACTCTGCTTGAGGCCTGCAATAAATATCAAAAAGTACCGTTATAGATCGTGTTTGCTACCGTATTACCGCAGTCAAAAGTGGGAGGAAAATTAAAACCAGATAGAATCCTTGGATAGTATTTATCAATGATTGTTGGGGAAAATATGGGGTCCAAACCAAAACCAAGTTTTATCCGAATTCGTGATGTAACGAATCCTGCTATAACGAGGTCCGGGTGTATTAACATTTCCAATGTAAAGTCTAATGTAAACCTCCAGAAAACAAGGTAGTTCATACGTCCATGAACACATAGAGTCACATGATTTTCAGTAACGTCATAGTGTTGACCCAGATCAAACCTAGAACATTTATGCCAAATTTCATAGATAGCCCTCGTACCCGGCACTTTGATCTCACAGCAATAATTGCATCTATTTTCTATGTATGACAATTACCAGGATTTCCTACAAATCATTGATAGTCAGTTTGACATCAGCACTGAACAGTTTCTGTGCTTTGTAACTTTGGGTTTATTGACAAAACATCAGCCCAAAAACAGTGTGGGGAAATAGATTGTGCATATCCACTCATCTTAGCTCATAAAATGCCAATCACGACAATTGTTGTCTGCTTTGATGTCTACCGGTTACCTTAAAAGTAGTTTTTTTTGCAGACACACACTGTTGGGCTGTATACAAAAATATTTTAAAAAAGTTTGCAAAAAAAAATTCAACACAGGACATAAGCTGAAGACATTTTCAGATGGAGTTTTTCTTGGCATCTTAAGGGTTTTTCATGCCAGAGTTTCACATCAAACAAACCAAAATGACTTGTTTGCTTGCTTCAATAAACTTTAACAAAATATGTAAAGAAACTTTTGGTTTTCTTATTCACAGAAATTAATACATTTCTATTATCTTCACTGTTAAATATTTGTTCAAAATTAAATCCATTTCTGTCAAGTGAATGATCAAATATACTCAAACATGGAAGGATAAATAGAATTTAGCTGGTTCACCTTTAACCCATTTTGTACCGGAAACCCTTAAACAGGTACCCAGGCAAACAATGCAGACCCAGATCAGACGCAGCAGAAAGCGGCGTCTGATCAGGGCATGCACTGTTTGCAAAAAGTTAAGCCATTTTCCGAATAAATTTTGAAGAAAACACAACCCCTAAATTTTGAAATGGACTCCTGCTATATGTAATGAGGAAGATTCCATTTGGTACGAAAAGGGTTAAAGTAGAAAGAACATTATTAAATGATCTATGTCCTGGGTGAAAAGTTCTTAGCTTATCAGTGATCAGCAATGGCAAAGCCAAGACTGTGCATAAAGCAGAGTCTTGGATGAGCCGCACAGTCTTGGGTGAGCCTAAACTCATCATATGTATGCTAAGTTCTTTTAATAAATTTGATAGAGCTGGGAGATTGTAAGAGTATGTAGTGTTGTTGGAAGTCTGTCCAAACAGGCATATACAGAATAAGGAGACACCCCCCACTCTACTGTTGGTTCACTCAGGAAGTCTATCTCAACAGGCATTATACAGCATATTAAGAAGACCCCCAACAGCGAGTCTGCACAAACTGATCAGTCTTTATTGCTGAGTGTGTTGATCAGAGGAATGGTTTCTGTGAAACACAAAGGTCTGAACATCATGTGAACAAGTTTGTGAAATGAAGACCCCACTAAACCCCCATTTATATAGAGAAAACCGGGGTTTACGGGGGTATACATTATTTTTCTTATTTCTGCTCCAAGACATAGGTTGTGGGTACTTGTTAGAACCGCCTCACTGAGTCGGTTCTAACAAGGACCCACAACCTATGTTATGACCATTTATAACAAAAATATCAAGGATTTTCATCAGAAAAGTAGCAATTTTGGACATGCGAAAAATGCACTATGTTGTACAGGTGAGTTTTCATAATGAGGTCAGATAAAGAAGAGTTAAGCAGGGCAAGAAAAACTTCCTCGTCCCACTGCCAAATCATTAAATGTTATCCTGCTGAATAAATTAATTTAGCCACACCCATTTCTGACTGTCACCCAATCAAATTTCTTTATATAATGTTTTCATTCAAATTCACTAATTGAATGGCAAACAGTATAGATCCATATATCAGATGAAGAAGCCATCTGATCTGGAACTACACTGTTTGCAAGGATAGTGTTGGTTGTGTTCAGCAGGACAAGAGTTAAATAATGAACTGGCCTGAATGAGTGGTCAGTCTATAGCAAATTAAAAACTGAAGTTTGTCTTGTGGTGGTATGAATTTAGGCTCAATCTCTTTGCCAGAGAAATCTGACCAGAGGTTGGATATAGACTGAGTACCATAAAAATTCTATAAAATGCCCATGCTCTAACCATATTTGAATGCAGAAATTGCTGATTTGTTTTTGCAATTCTCCTTAAAACCTCTAAAAAACACCCATTATATAGTATCAAAAAAACGAAAATTCGGCCCGAGAAATTCTTGATACTGGTATTGACATTTTTCCAAACCCATAATTCAAATTGATCCCTGCTTGCTTAAAATACCCAGTCAAGTGTCAAACTGCTTATTCTTATTCTTATCCAATAATCTCCTGCATCATCGGTACTGAAAACATGTATATAAGGTCTGCCTGTTGCGAGAGCAAGACATTAAAATTGCAGTCGAATTGTGACTGGGCAGTAGTAAACAGGTACATAGTGCATATCAAGAAACAGCTTTTTAATTATGCCCCTGCATCATATGATGCCGGGGGCATATAGTTTTTCGGTTTTCGGTACGTGCGTACATGTGTTCTTCCGTCTGTATGTGTGTGTGTACGTACGTACGTACGTGATCCTGTAACCTCAGGTTAAGGTTTTTGTAACAGGTAGAGCCTGAACTTTTAGAACTCATATTTTCCTAACCATTTGATGGAACTGGTTCATATTTGGTATGATAATAGATATAGGTCCAAAGTTTTATTCAGTGATACCCACACCCATACCCATGACCTCAAGGTCAAGGTCATGGACTTAGAAATTTTCCATGTTAAAGACTCCAGTTAAGGTATTTGTACCTGGTAGAACCTGAACTTTTATGATGGCTGTGGTTCATATGATGATAGATATAGGTACAATGTTTTATTCAGCAATATCCCCACCCATGCCTATGACCTCATGGTCAAGGTCACAGACTTAGACAATTTTAATGTTAAAGATTTTAAAGATTTTCCAAACCGTATTATGGATTTGGCTTATATATGCTATGATGATAGATACAGGTCCAAATGTTTATTTGTCAATACCCCCACTCATGCCTATGGCTTCAGTGTCAAGGTCACAGACTTAGAAATTTTTAATTAGATATTTTAGAGCTCATATTTATAGATTGCCTTCATATTTGGAATGATGATAGATACAGGTCCCAAGTCTCATTCACCCATACCAACGACCCTGCCCATGACCTCAAGGTCAAGGTCACACACTTAGAAAATTTTGTTGCAACATGGATTTTCTGGGTGAGGCGGGGCCCTTGGCGGGGGCATATTTGTTGTCTGGACACATTTCTAGTTTATCCACTTTACAACAAAAAATATTAGAGTATACAGAAACCATTGAATGAGTAAATTTAGAAGCACATTATCTCATTCTGTTTCAGTGGTAAACCCTGAAATTAATCTATTTCAGGATAATTGATTATTACACTTATTTGATTAGGCTAATCCACAACCGGTTTGTTTGTGATTAGAAAAAGTGATAATTGATATAGGAATCAACCATGTTTTATTCATTAACATTCACTGGGTCCCGACTCCCGAGGAAGCTGTTTGAACATGAGGCCGCCATGGATGTTCAAATATCTTCCGAGGGATCCGGCAAATGTTAATGCAATGAAATAACCATGGATGATTGTTGTTCTTGCATAACTTATGATTCTGACATCAAATTTTGAAGAAACACCCAAAAGCTCCATGTAAACTCCATATAAACTCTTCAAATGAGACCAACATGGCAGCCAGTTCAGCATGTTGTTTACAATGACGTTGTTACACATCTGATGTCATCATCTGATAACCATCTGATGTCATCATAAAATCCTAAAATGCTACGTTCTGGGTGATAACGATACGTCACTGAATGTAACGTAAATAAAGCAAACCCAGTCTTGTGATATCAAAAGCTCAAATTCCATGTTCAAAGAGCATGTGAATTTCATGATTTGAACATGGTTTTTGCGGTTTGAGCACGGCTTTCAGTCCATTTGACAATGGCTTCAAACAGCCATGCGCATAGATATTTATGCAAGAATGTGTGTTTACATATTGGTAAGCCACCCACATTAGATAATAATCCTTGAAGCATGGACAGTCAATACTCATCTAACAACCACTTCAAAAGCTCTGAAAAACTTTTTTCAAATAAACTTTTTAGCAGATACTTATTTTGTCAATAGCAGACATCAAAGGAAAGACAGTTATATGCTTTTCAGGTTCCTTAATGCACTAAAGTTCTGTCCCAGATGCATAAGAAACTTGATAAATATGGTATCCTTGTATCACAGCTTTAATTAAAACAAGCCTAAATTCGTAAAGAAAAGGCATCAAATTTGTACACCGTGTAGTGGAATTCTTCACAGGTTCATTTGAAGAGCAGGAACGAATCGTAATGTCAATAGTCTTTCATGGATTTAGTGTCTCTAGTGCATAGTATCTTTGTATATTTCAAGGTGGTGGCCATTTGCGAGAAAGTGCAGTCTTGGGATGCTTCAGTCAGTTCTTCTGGGAACTATAGCCCACCCTACTTTCCATGAAAGATAATGATTCTAATAAATGACCGGTGTTTAATAGAATTTTTATGGTAAATTCAAAGACCTGGGCCTTCTGGTTTCAGACAGGAAGGTTTTTTAAGCTTTTCCCTATATAAGCCTGAGTAAAACATGTGGGCCCCGGGGTGGGGCCTTTTTGTCTCCAAGGCTATAACTTGAAAAATCTTAATAGAGGTCCACTAGCTGAAGCTTCATACCAAATATCAAAGACCTGGGCCTTGTGGTTTCAGAGAAGAAATTTTTTTAAGATTTTCTGTAAATAAGCCAATGTAAAGCATGTTCACCCCAAGGCAGGCCATTTTTGGCCCCAAGGCTATAATTTGAACAATCTTGATAGCTGTCTACTAGATGAAGCTTCATATCAAATAACCAAGACCATGGCCATGCAGTTTCAGAGATGAAGATTTTTTTTAAAGTTTTCAGTCTTTTTAGCTCACCTGAGCATAAAGTGCTCAAGGTGAGCCATTGTGATCCCATTTTTTGTCTGTCCATCCGCGGTCAACAATTTCTTCAAATGACTTTCTTCCAAAACCACAGTACCAATCCTAAAACAATTTCCCAGGAATATTCCTTGGGTGACCCTTTACCAAAATTGCTTAAATGATTCTGCTCTTCTGAACAAATTGGCCGCCAGAGCTAAAAATAGAAAAACCTTTAAATGCCATCTTCTATAATAATGGTCCAATTTCAAGATAATTTCACAGGAATGTTCCTTGGGTGACCCTATACCAAAATTGCTAAAATAGTTCCGTTCCACTGAACAAAATGGCCACCAGAGCTAAAAATAGAAAAAACCTTAGAAAAACAAGGAAAATGACATCTCCTCCTAGGGTAATGATCCGATTTCAAAATAATTTCACAGGGATATTTCTTGGGTGATCTGCTACCAAAATTGCTAAAATTGTTCAGTTCTGCCAGAACTATAAAAAGAGAAAAAGCCCTTTATAAATGACATTTCTTCCTAGGCTAATGGTCAGATTTCAAAATAATTTCACAGGAATGTTCCTTGGGTGGTGACCCTCTACCAGAATTGTTAAAATGGTTCTGCACCTTGAACAAATTTGCCACCAGAGCTAATAAGAGAAAAACCTTAGAAGAGCCTTTAAACAACATCACATAGGCTAAAAGACCAATTTCAAAATAATTTCACAGGAATGTTCCTTTGAAAATGGCCACCAGGGCTAAAAATATAAAAACCTTTAAATAATATCCCCTCCTAGGCTTATGGTCAGATTTCAAAATAATTTCACAGGAATGCTCCATGGGACACCCTCTACCAAAACTGCTAAAATGTGTCTGCTCTGCTGAATAGAATGGCCACCAGAGCTAAAAATAGAAAAAAAAACTTTAACTGACATCTTCTCCTTGGCTAATGGTCCAATTTCGAAATAATTTCACAGGAATGTTCCTTGGGTGACCCTCTGCCAGAATTGATAAAATGGTTTTGCTCTGCTGAACAAATTAGCTGTCAGAGCTAAAAATAGAAAAAACCTTTAAATGGCATCTACTCCTTGGCTAATGGTCTGATTTCGAAAATAATTTCATAGAAATGATCCTTTGGTGACACTCTACAAAATTGTTACAATGGTTCCACATCGCTGAACAAAATGGCCACCAGAGTTAAAATAGAAGAAACCTTTAAAGAATATCTCCTCCTAGGTCAATAATTCAGTTTCAAAATTATTCCACGGAAATGTTCCTTTGTTGACCTTCCAATATTGCTAAAATGGTTCCTCTTCACTGAAGAAAATGGCTGCCAGAGCTAAAAATAGAAATACCTCTAAATGACATATCCTCCTAGGTCAATGACACAATTTCAAACCAAATTCACAGAAATGTTTCTCACTTATTTTTGTACCAAAATAGCTAAGTCTGTTCGATTGAAACATCCCATCTCAGAGTAGGTATTATTGTACTGATGATTCCTTAAATTGATGAAATGGGTTTGCTCTGCTGAACAAAATGTCCATAAGACTGTAGAGGTAAAGATAGAAAAATCTTTAAAGAACATCTTCTCCTAGGCCAATGGCTCGGTTTCAAAACAACTTGACCGAAATGTTTCTTGGGTGACCCCTCTACCAAAAGTACTAAAGTGGTTTTGCTCCTTTGTACAAAAAAGCTATCGGAGCTAAATATAGAAAAAAAACAGTAAACAACAATGTTAGTTTACCATAACTCTGGTGAGCCAATTAGGTCAATTCTGGACCTCTTGTTAGAACCTGTGACTTAGATGTGCAATGGACCAGAACCATTTGAACAAATTTCAAAGAGGACCATCTAAGGATCATTCTTGTGACGTTTTGTCAAAATCCAATGAGTGGTTTAGGAGATGTCATTTGAAGAAATTGTTTATTGGTGCATGGACACTCGCATGGACGGATGCATGCACACACTGATGATGAACAAAATGCGATCACAAAAGCTCACCTTGTCGCTATGTGACAGCAACTAAGTCTTTTAGAAAAATTATCAAAATTTATTTACAAACTATTATAACTGCAATGAAGTAATGAACTTATTGTTATTACTGTAATGTCAGCCTTGGTAGCGCAGTGATTAGCACGTTTGACTAATTATAGAAAAGTTGCAGGTTCAAATCCGGCAACTGGAGGCAAGGTGTGTCCTTGTGCAAGACATGTTATGACAATGCCCTACTCGACCCAGGTGTAAATGGGTAGCAGTGGTGTAAAAGTCACTCACTGCCTCTCTCGCTTGTGCACATGATAACACGCGGAATGAATGTTCGAGAGCAATTCAATAAGCTTGGAGCTTTCATGGCAATCAAACTGAAATAAATTAGTATAAACTAAGAAAGAAACCTCTGTTGTTAAATATCCTTGAAATTATTTTATCTTCTCTTTCCAAGTCCTAAATGAACAATAATCCACAAGTAATCCAACACAGATTTTAGAATGAACAATTTCTTAAAATACCCCAAAACTGAAGTAAAGGGAAATTGATATCCCTTTTATAGGCTTAAGGGAGATTCTGGAACATTCTAGGTACTACTTTAATCCCCTCTTCTTGTAAAAATTACGTTTACCAACTATAACTTTTCTGTGACTCATTTGCTAGATTCTTCCTTACAATAAGAAGTAAACAAATATACACATTAGGTCACCCAATGGGGTCAAAGTGAGGATCAAGAAAAAACCTTATACATAACACTGCCATCTTTTCTATGATAGACTGTAGCTTAAGAAAATGCTTTGTTTTCCTTTTTCCATTCAACAGGTTCTGCAACCAGATCTGACCCTTTGCTAAAGTGGGTCATGGTCATCAACTATGAGTCCAAGACTTTGTATTCTTTTCATTCCCATGAAAAATACAAAGCCATGGTGTCTCTAGTCCTAATCCATGTTTTCTCTTTCCTGTCATTTTACATTTGATAGTTTCGCCTCGTCGGCTATAGAATGCACAAACTTTGGAGTTCACTTGCTGCATGTGCCCTACGATTTTATCATCTTTTATGACAGCAACAGCATTTTTATCATAAACACTAGCCAATGTAGGTAACAAGGTAAATCTAAATCCTCATTTAACTATGGTTCCCAAATATTTTGATATACATGAAATCCAAGGGTAACTGATAGGCAAATGTTTTTAATCTCAGTTCGGTATGTTCCTTGTTTGAATTACCATACAATATTTTCTCTGTGTAGTACTACAGCCAAAAAAAAAAAAAGTTGAAAATCTGAATGAGCTTTGTCTCAGTGGTTCTTTTTTTGGTAATGGATGTGGCCTTCTCCGCCTTCTTAGTTAGATTTTTTTTCCATCCTTTTTCACTGCAAGTTGCACAGTGGGGTAAGTAGGGCAAATATGGTATATATGGATCCAGCGTGGCATGACAAAGTGAAAGTGTAATTCAGGTGATCCATGTTACATTACATAGATGGCCGCCATGCCCTTATAAAAGTCTTTACAATTAATCTACTTGAGATGAGAGAATGAAGCTATTTTCAAAAGGTGCAGATTATTTTACCAAGATGGCCATTATCATACATGAGTAAAACCTTATCTAAAACCAAAAGTCTGATTGTCTTGAAACTTAGTAGGCAGCCATGGTCCTGGTTTGATCAAAATGTGTCCCATAGGCCTTTGAATGGGAATGTTTAACAATGTTTTTTTTCCCAAAGACATAAAAAAATGGTAGATGAGTCCATGCTTATAAGCCCTATTGGTTTCATTGGGCGACAGGGCTTGAGATGTCATTTCATCTCAATGTCGGGTAAAAGTCACACAAAAATGGAAGCAACGTCTCCAAAATGACCTATACAGTGTTGATGGGGACGTTAAACCTCAAATCAAATTAATATAACAATGTCGAATATGTGTAGGACACCACTGTACCTCCTGGCTTTTGACAGTTTATCACATTGTTAATATAATACCTGTATTGATAGCAGGGAGCAAGCCTTTGGTTTTAAAATATTGTAATTAGCCATGTGTTAAAATGAACTTTTGTAATTTAAATGGCCATAATTAAATTTGAGATGAGATTCTTTTGTGATATCAAACCAGGGGATTGATCCATTTAATTTATATGTGGGAACTAAAATAAAAACATATTATAGTGCCAATGTGATTTGCATATTATTTAAAATTAAAAATATATAATATATTTATCTTGTGAAATAAGGAAAGCCATTCTAGAACCAGTGCTAAAACTTGTTGATATAATAACATATTTCTTTTGTGCATTGGATAGACTTTAAGGTGGCAACGCTTTCAAAATAATTTGACTCCCTTTTCAGTCAGGATCTACCTTTAAAGAAAAGAACAGTGTCCTTTTAGACTGGACCCAGCAGGTACATGACGTAATTGTGACGTCACATCGAAGTCGTTACAATGTCATAATGTTTATGCAACATCAAATCTACATCTGTGCAACGTCATGACGTTGCACCGATGTTGATTTGACATTGCCCTAGCGTTGTGTGCCTGCTGGGAAGGGGTTCTGTCTACAGAAAGGCAAACAGCATCTTTTAAAAATTGTTGGATAATATGTTTCCATTCACCTTAAATATGGTGATGATCTGGAAAAAGTATGGATAATAAATCTATGAAATATGTCATTGAAGATCTTACTGTAAAAGGACATTATTTGTGTAAATTTCAGTTTACCTGAGTACATTTATTTATTTCAAATTTCAGTTTACTAGAGTATTTTTTATTTATTTCTTGATTTTCAGTTTACTTATTAAGATAACACATGAAATTACATTATTAATTGACTATCCTGTATTGTTCAGATGTCATCCGTATTAACATTGTGGTAAACAATCAAAAGCATGTTTTTAATGGTGTAAGTTAATAAAATTGTCATTAATCAAGTAATTTTGTATTGTCCCAGTTACAGCTCCTCGGTCTGCTGTATTGGCCTCAGCCTTCGGCCTCGGACCAATACAGCAGACCTTGGACCTGTACCTGGATCAATACGAAATTACTTGATTAATAACATTATATTACGAAAACATGCCTTGTAAACTTAACCACTGAAAGAAAAAAAATGAAAATTTTAGATGAAAAACTGTGATATTTTTTTAATTTCTGCTCTAAAATAAGATTGTGCATACTCGTTAGAACCGTCTAGATAGATTGTGGGTACCTGTTAGAACCGCCTTATCGAGGCGGTGAGTGAGTGAGTGATTGTTTGAGTTTTACGTCTCACCAACAGCTAAGGTCATATGGAGACAGGACCTTGATTTAAAGACTCATCCAAAAGTCTGGAGAAGCCTGGGATCGATCCTGCGATTCCTGGTTTACAAGGCAAGTAGCATAACCACTACACCATGGAGGCTTCTAATTAGCTTCTAAACAATGAGGCGGTTCTAACGAGTACCCCCAATCTATGTCTATGAGCAGAAAAAAGGAAAATAGTGTATACCCCCTAAACCCCAGTTTTCTCTATATAAAGTGGGGTGTACGGGGTGTTCGTTTCACAAACTTGTTAGTGTGATGGTATTTATTGCAATATATTTCAATTTACTGGAGTGTCCATGGCAGCTCACTGTAGTATTTATTGCAATATATTTCAATTTACTGGAGTGTCCATGGCAGCTCACTAGTATTTATTGCAATATATTTCAATTTACTGGAGTGTCCATGGCAGCTCACTGTAGTATTTATTGCAATATATTTCAATTTACTGGAGTGTCCATGGCAGCTCACTGGAGTATTTATTGCAATATATTTCAATTTACTGGAGTGTCCATGGCAGCTCACTGTAGTATTTATTGCAATATATTTCAGTTTACTGGAGTGTCTATGGCAGCCCACTGGAGTATTTATTGCAATATATTTCAATTTACTTGAGTGTCCATGGCAGCTCACTGGAGTATTTATTGCAATATATTTCAATTTACTGGAGTGTCTATGGCAGCCCACTGGAGTATTTATTGCAATTACTGGAGTGTCCATGGCAGCTCACTGGAGTATTTATTGCAATATATTTCAATTTACTGGAGTGTCTATGGCAGCTCACTGGAGTATTTATTGCAATATATTTCAATTTACTGGAGTGTCCATGGCAGCTCACTGGAGTATTTATTGCAATATATTTCAATTTACTGGAGTGTCTATTGCAGCTCACTGGAGTATTTATTGCGATATATTTCAATTTACTGGAGTGTCCATGGCAGCTCACTGCAGTATTTGTTGCAATATATTTCAATTTACTGGAGTGTCTATTGCAGCTCACTGGAGTATTTATTGCAATATATTTCAATTTACTGGAGTGTCCATGGCAGCTCACTGGAGTATTTGTTGCAATATATTTCAATTTACTGGAGTGTCTATGGCAGCCCACTGGAGTATTTATTGCAATATATTTCAATTTACTGGAGTGTCCATGGCAGCTCACTGGAGTATTTATTGCAATATATTTCAATTTACTGGAGTGTCTATGGCAGCTCACTGGAGTATTTATTGCAATATATTTCAATTTACTGGAGTGTCCATGGCAGCTCACTGGAGTATTTGTTGCAATATATTTCAATTTACTGTAGTGTCTATGGCAGCTCACTGTAGTATTTATTGCAATATATTTCAATTTACTGGAGTGTCCATGGCAGCTCACTGGAGTATTTTTTGCAATATATTTCAATTTACTGGAGTGTCCATGGCAGCTGACTGGAGTATTTATTGCAATTTATTTCAATTTCCCTGAGTATTTATGAGCGCATGTGAGCACAAAGTGCTCATGGTGAGCTATTGTGATCAGTGAATGTCCTTCATCCATTGTGTGTCGTCAACAATTTGATTTAAATGTGAACTCTCCCTAAAACCCTTGTGCCAATTTGATTGGAACTTCACAGGAATGTTGCCTGGGTGGCTCCCTACCAAAATAGCTAAAATCGTTCCACTCCAATGAACAAGATGACCACCAGAGCTTAAAATGAAAAATCTTTAAATGCCAACTCCTTGTGTACCCTTTGGCCAATTTCATTCAAACTTCATAAGAAGGTTGTTGGGTGACCTTCCGCCAAAATAGGTTCTGCTCCAATGAGCAAAATGGCCACCAGAACTAAAAATAAAATAACTTTAAATACCAGCTGCTCCTAAACCCTTGGGACAATTTGATTCAAACTTCACAGGAATGTTGCCTAGGTGACTCAACCAAAATAGTTAAAATTGTTCTGCTCTGATGAAAAAGTTGGCCACCAGAGCTAAAAATAGAAAAATACTTTAAACAACAACGTCTCCTGTACCCTCAGGTCAGTTTCATTCAAACATCATTGGAATGTTGCTTAAGTGACCCCCTAACCAAAATTGCTAAAATGGTTCTGTTCTGATAAGCAAAATGGCCACCAGAGCAAAAAATAGAAAAACATAGTAAATTTTCTTCAAATGCAAACTTCTCCTTAACCCTTGAGCAAATTTGATTCAAACTTTGCAGGAATGTTGCTCAGGTGGCTCCTTATCAAAATAGCTAAAATCATTCTGCTCTGATGGCCAGAGCTTAGAATAGAAAGATGTCATAAATTTGCGTCAAACACACACTCCTCCTGAACCTTTGGGCCAATTTCATTCAAACTTCATAGGAATGTTGCTTTTGATACTCTATCAAAATAGCTAAAACAGTTCTGCTCATTATCAAAATGGCCACCAATGTTAAAAATAGAAAAACGTAAATTTGCTTAAAATGCGAACTCCTCCTAATCCCCTGAGCCAATTTGATTCAAGCTTCACATGAATGTTACCTAGGTGGCTCCCTACCAAAATAGCCACCAGAGCTAAAAATAGAAAAAAAAAACATCTTAAATTTGTTTCAAATGCAAACTTCGAAATCCTTGGGCCAATTTGATTCAAACTTTACAAGAGTCTTGCCTAAGTGACTCCCTTCCGAAATAGCTAAAATCAGTCTGCTCTGGTAAACAAGATGGCCACCAGAGCTAAAAATGAAAAAAAAATTGAAAGGAATGTTGCTTAGGTGATCCTCAACCAAAATAGCTAAAGCGGTTCCACTCTGATGAGTCAATTGGCTGCCAATGCTAAAAATAGAAACAAGCATCATAAATTTGCTTCAAATGTGAGCTCCTCCTAAACCATCGTGCGAGTTTGATTCAAACTTCACAGGAATCTTGCCTAGTTGGCTTCCTTCCAACATCGTTAAAATCGTTCTGCTCTGATGAACTAAAAATAGCCGCCAGAGCTAAAAATAGAAACATCTTCAAACGTCAACTTCTCCTATACCCTTGGGCCAATTTTATTGAAACTTCATAGGAATGTTGCTTATGTCAACCTCCACTCAGACGGGCAAAATGGCTGCCAGAGCTTAAAACAGACAAATGTCAACGGTTTGCTTTAAATGCAAATTCTTCCTATACACTTGTGTCAATATTTGATTCAAACATCACAGGAATGTTGCCTAGGTTGCTCCCTACCAAAATTAGCTAAAACGGTTCTGCTGTGATGAACAAGATGACTGTCAGAGATAAAAAATAGAAAATATCTAAGAAACTTCTCCTATACCTCTTGACCAATTTCAATCAATCGCCCCCGTCATTCGGGGCTTGGAGAAATAGATTCGGCTGCATGATGCTTCCACGCAGAGCTGAATCTGACCACACACGATTACTGGTAAACCGCTTAGAAGGAGGACTAAGCCTGCCCAGGCAAAGCAGTGTGAGTTAGATCGTACAATGCATTTAAGCCTTCTGGTTTAATTGGGTGGCAGGGATTGAGATGTCATTTCACCTCAATGTCGAGTAAAAGTCCCCCAAAATGACCTAAATAGTGTTGACGGGGACATTAAACCCTAATTCAAACAAACAAACAAATTTCAATCAAATTTCATAGGAATGTTTCTTGGATTACCCTCTACCAAAATAGCTAAATGGTTTTGGCTCGGCTGATCAAAATGGACACCAGATCTAAAAATAGACAAGCCTTTAAGCGGCAACATGGGCCATTTTCATTCAAACTTCATTGGAATGTTGCTTAGGTGATCCTCTACCAAAATAGCTAAAAACGCTTTTGTTATAATGAACAAAATGACTGACATAGCTAAAAATAGAAACTCTAAAGCCAGTTTTAATCAAACTTTGCATAAAAGTTGCCCTGGTGATCATCTATCTAAGAGAAACAGTTCAGCACATTAATCATAGTATTACATCCCTTGATTGCTGAAAATGCCTACTTTTGACCTTGTCATCACCATAGCCCCTTCAACTGTGATCGGATCTTCCTGAAATTTACCTGTTCGTAAGTCAGTTAAAAGCTCAGATGAGTTTGAAAACTGGCAATGTCCGCCGATCACTTGTATAGACACATTGGGGTTTCTTTACTAATATTTGTTCAGTCATTCTAATTTTGCACTTTTTCAATTTCACCTGGCTGCAAATCTTCCACTCTCTTTTGGTGTACCACTTTACATGGCTTATTATGGCCAATACTGTGATTTGCCTTCTCTTGCTGAATATTCAGATTCGCCACACCCATTCCTGACTTTGAACCAATCAGATTACTTGATGTAATTTATTCCTACAAATTAATAAATTGAACGTCAAACAGTGTAGATCCTGATCAGATGGCTTCTGAAGAAGCCATCTGATCTGGATCTACACTGTTTCCAAAGATAGGGGTTCAGCATGATAAGAGTTAATTGCCATTGTGCATATACAGATAAAAAACAAATATGTTGAAACAGTCTTATTTACATTCAACAAATGTTCTGCAATTGTTTTGCAACTGTTTTTATGACCTAAAACTTTTGAAGAAAATATTTACTGACAGAAAATCCATATTATCTCAATGTGTGCAAGATGTATAGATAATCTTTTATATTTTAAGCTTATATAGATTAAGCTGTTGATTTTTATTTGCCAAATTCTTTTATGAACATGCCAGCAATATCTTAACAATTATGACAAATTATGTAGTCTTCAACTTTTTGTATAAATTTGTTGACCAAGCCAAAATATTTGCACTTTGGTTCATAAATATATTTGTTTGTAGCCCAGTTTTGAAAAACAGTGGTACCTTGTTTTCATCCTGAAGCATATTGCCATTTCTAGTTTTTAGCTCACCTGTTACATAGAGACCACTCACCTGTCATGTAGTGACAAGGTGAGCTTTTGTGATCACATTTTGTCCATATTCCGCCGTCAGTGCTTGAAACCAGAAAGCCCGGGTCTTTGATATTTGGTATAAACCTTTATCTTGTGGACCTCTCCCAAGATTGTTCAAATTATAGTCTTGGGGGCAAAAATGGCTCTGCCCCAAGGCCCACATGTTTTACATAGGCTAATAAATTTGTTCAAATTATAGCCCTGGAGCCAAAAATGCTTGTGCCAGGGCCCACTGGTTTTACATAGTCTTATATAGGGAAAACCTTTAAAAATCTAAGAAGTGTTCGTGGTGTAGTGGTTATGCTACTCTCCTTGTAAACCAGGGGTCGCAGGAGCAATCCTCGACTTCTCCAGACTTTTGGATGAGTCTTTAAACTGAGGTCCCATCTCCATATGACCTTAACTATTGGTGAGATGTAAAACTCAAACACTCACTTGCTCACTTTACAAATCTTCTTGTCTGAAACCAGAAGGACCAGGTCTTTGATATTTAGTATGAAGCATCATCTAATGGACCTCTTCCAGGATTGTTCAAATTGTAGCCCTGGGGCCAAAAATGGCTCTGCCCCATGGCCCACATGTTTTACATAGGCTTATATTGGGAAAACCTTTAAAAGTCATCTTGTCTGAAACCAGAAGGCAAAGGTCTATGATATTTGTTATGAATCTTTATGTAGTGGACCTCTACCAAGATTGTTCAAATTATAGCCCTGGGCCAGCTGATTTTACATAGGCTAATATAGGGAAAACATTTAAAAACCTTCTTGTCTGAAACCCAAAGGCACAGGTCTTTGATATTTGGTTGAAGCTTCATTAAAGGGATATCCACCAAGATTGTTCAAATTATAGCCCTGGGGCCAAATATGGCCCCCGGGTGGGGCCCACTGGGTTTGCATTGACTTATATAGGAAAAACCTTTGAAAATCTTCATGTTTGAAACCAGAAAGCCCAGATCATTGATATTGGGTATAGAGCTTCATCTAGTGGACCTCTACCATGATTATTCAAATGATAGCCTGTGGGCCAAAAAAGGCCCTGCTCCGGGGCCCACTTGTTTTACATAGACCTATTTTTATATGGGGAAACTTTTGAAAATCTTCTTGTCTGAAACCAGAAGGACCATGCCTTTGATATTTGATATTAAGCTTCATTTAATGGACTTCTACCAAGATTGTTCAAATTATAAACCTGGGGCCAAATGAGCGGTATAGGACCATCATGGTCCTCTTGTACATAGACTTACGGCCGCCACACGGCCGTAAAACGTCTCCCCGTACATCAACCATAGTGCAGTTTATATTTTACTTCTGGTCCTTTGAGATCAGCGTGAATATTCTGAGAAATCAGAAATAAATTATTGGTTTAGACTCATATTCTAGACAGGTTTTTAATTATTAGCTCACCAGAGCCGAAGGCCCCGGGGGAGCTTATAGGCAGTTGTCCGTCGTCTGCGTCTGGTGACGTCAACACTTTTAAACGACATCTCCTCTGAAGCCGCTAGGCCTATTGGGCCCAAATTTCATCTGTAGCATCCTTGGGTTGGGGGATTGAAAGTTTGTGTTTTTTATGAAATTAGGCTCATTAGTTTGGTTGCTATGGCAACTTAGAGTTTCCATAGACTTATAATTGGGAAAATTGAAAAATGGCATTTGCTGCCAAGCCGCTGCAGATATTTTGACAAAAGTTTCATAGAAATATTCCTTAGGCAATCTTCTATCTGCCATATGAATTTAGGCCTACTGCTCATTTGTATTGGTTGCCATGAAAACCAAACTGAAAAAAAATAGAAAAAAAAAATACTTAAAAAATCATCTCCTCAGAAATTGTACGCTCTATGAGGCTGAGAGTTTATGAAAATATTCACCATATTTGCCTTTACAGGTTTTGTGTTTTTTATGAAATTCAGCTCTTTAGTTTGGTTGCTATGGCAACTTAGATTTTCCATAGACTTATAATTGGGAACAGTGAAAAATGGCATTAACTACAAAGCCTTTGCAGATATTTGGACAAAACTTTCATAGAAATGTTCCTTTAGTAAACTTCTCTCAGCAATATGGTTTTATGTCAACCTGAGGGTCCAGTAGGTTGTGCCGGGGCCATTCCCCGTCCCCAGTACTTCATAAAATGCCTTATATCTCAGAAACCTTACAGATCCCCACCCCTAAACCATAATTTATTATATATTCTTGTTCCTTATGATAAGGTGCATTAAATGACACCAACCTGGAGATCCCCCCGGATGTGCCGGGGACATGCCCCACCCCCTCCACTTCATAAAATGCCATTTATCTCAGAAACCATTCAGATCCCCACCCGTAAAGCGTATATATTCTTGTCTCTTATGAAAAGATGCACTCAGTGACACCAACCTGGGGGTCCCCCAGGATGTGCCTGGGCCATGCCCCACCCCTCCATTTCACAACAGCCCCAATATTCCAGAAACCTAACAGATCCAAACCCCAAAATGAAATATATTTTTGTTCCTTATGATAAGTTGCATTCAGTGACACCAACCTGGGGGACACCCCGGATGTGCCGGGGACATGCCCAACCCCTCCACTTCATGAAAGGTTGGCCCCCACCCATAGGGGCTTGAAAAAATATATGGGCTGCATGAAGCTTCCATGCAGAGCTGAATCCTGCCCGCACACTAGTACTGGTAAACCGCTTAGAGGATCTAAGCCTGTCCAGGAACTGTGGTGCGAGGCGGACCGTCCATGCTAATAAACCCTATTGGTTTCATTGGGTGGCAGGGCTTGAGATGTCATTTCATCTCAATGTCCGGTAAAAGTCCCACAAAATTGGAAGCAACGTCCCCAAAATGACCTTTACAGTGTTGACGGGGACGTTAAACCTCAAATCAAACAAACAAAACTTAATAAAAGGCCAAATATTCCAAAACCTTACAAATCCCCACCCCTTAACCATATATATTCTTGTTCCTTATGATAAGAAGCATTAAGTGACACAAACCTGGGGATCCCCCCAGATGTGCCGGGGACATGCCCCACCCCCTCCACTTCATAAAATGCCATTTATCTCAGAAACCATTCAGATCTCCACCCCTAAACCATATATATTCTTGTTCCTTATGATAAGACGCACTCAGTGACACCAAGCTGAGAGTCCCCCGGGATGTGCCGGGGTCATGCCCCACCCCCTCCACTTCATAAAAGGCCAAATATTCCAGAAACCTTACCGATCTCCACCCCTAAACCATATATATTCTTGTTCCTTGTGATAAGACACATTCAGTGACACCAACATAGGGTTCCCCCAGGGCTCGCCCGGGCCATGCTCCATTCTTCAACTTCACAAAAGACCATAAATCTGAGAAACTGTTCAGAGCCCTACCCCTAAGCCATATATATTATATTCTTGTTCCTTATGATAAGATGCAATCAGTGACACCAGCATGGGGTCCCACCCCCATGTGGTGCCACGGGCCATGCCCCACCCCTTTACTTCATTAAAAGCCATATATCTCAGAAATCGGTCAGATCCCCACCCCTTAACCATATATATTCTTGTTCCTTATGATAAGAAAGACCCCACTTCATAATAGGCCATATATCTCAGAAACTATTCAAATCCCCACCACATAATCACATTATATTCTTAGACACATTCAGTCAACCCATCTTGTGGGGTCTGCAGGGGCCATTTCTCTCCCATCCACTTCATAAAAGGGCCTCATATCTCAGAAACTGTTCAGCATTAGGTTGCAACAATCTTGGGCTTTTCTGGAATCCACCATGCCCGTATCCCTCCACTGCCTAAAAGACCTTACATCTCAGGAGCCATACATATCCCACCGCTAAACCATATATGTCTCTGTTCTTTTTTATAAGACACATTTAGTGGCACCAACCAGGGCTCCATTGGGTTCATGCCCCACCCTCTCTACTATATAAAACACCTAATATTTCAGAAACTGTCCACATGAGCGCTCATTTGGGAATTGGGAGACTTTGTAATTGGTAGATTAAAAAAATACCATGTTACAATACATGTCGGCCATTGGGCAATGCCCATCTGAGCTCTGGTTTATGAAATTTGGCTCTTTGGTTTGTTTGCCATGGCAAGTGAAGAGTTTCCATTGACTTATAATGGGGAAAATTGAAAAATGACATTTATGCCTTCTCAAGATATTTTGTCAAACTTACATAGAAATGTTCCTTTAATAATGTTCTTTTAGGCCTATTGGTTGCCACAGATGGGAAATTGTCAGTTGTCATCTGTTGTCCTGCAACAACACATTCAAGCGACATCAGACCTCTGAAGCCACTAGGCTGATTGGGTCCAAATTTTATCTGTAGCATCCTTGGGCGCAGGGCTTCCAAGGTTAATTAAAATACTTTGCTGCCAGTCGGCAGTGCCCCCTGAGCTCTGGTGAGCAAAGTGGCCCATGGGCCTCTTGTTTTGACCCCATTTAGATTTATATCAGTCTTTGAATCGACTGCCTATTTGAAATTCGCAAAATTGCAGTATGTTTCCTCTGGCTTTCTTTGCCGGATCATTACAGGGTCACTGATGAGGCTTTATTAGCCGAAACTACGTAGTATGACCCATCTTCTTTCTTATGAATGTTTTCATTGCTCTTAAAGGAACTCATTTTTGATTTTTATTATATGGGGGAATCCTTTAAAAATCGTCTATTCTGAAACCACAGGTCTTAGATATTTGGTTTGAAGCTACTTCCATTGGACCTCTACCAAGATTTTCAAATTAAGCCTTGGGGCCAGATATGACCTTGTTGATGGGTTCAACTGGTTCAACTGCTGTGCAACTACATTGACAATCCTGGAACTATGAAAATATTTATATCAATCAGGTTGATGAAAATGTTGTGCCTTCGTTCACAGTTTCGTTTTTTTTTTTCGAAACATGGTTTATGATTTTCTGGCCTACAGGTGAGCGATACAGGGCCATCTTGGCCCTCTTGTTGAAATTCTCTTCATCTTTGATGCATGTGGCCTGTCGAAAAGATTTTTATATTGGATATTTCCATTGACAGTAAAAAGCATGTAATATTCCTAAATAAACTTTGAAAGGTTTGATACAGATAAATCGACTGATCAATTTTATTGGAAAATTGAAATTCAGTTAGTGAAATGTGAATAAACTACAAATCAAAGATGTTTTATTACATGCTAAAAGGCAGAAAAATACACCAGTATCAAAAATGTTATTATAAATATACACTTTAATGTGCTGGACTTGAAATGAATATTGAAGTGTTGTGACAAAACTGAGACTCAGTCTTTTTTATGTACTTTGATTTTAACCCTTTTTGTACCAAAGGAATCTTCCTCCTTATATATGGCAGACATCCATTTCAAAATTTAGGGGTGTCAGGCTGTGTTTTCTTAAAAATTTATTTGGAAAGTGGCTGAACTTTTAGCAAACAGTGGTGGCCCTGATCAGACGCCGCATTCTGCGGCATCTGATCTGGGCCTACACTGTTTGCCAGGGTACCCGTTTTGGGGTTTCTGGTACTAAATGGGTTAAATTACAGTAAAATACTTATATTAAAGCCTCATTTGTGGCTGTTCAGGAGTGGTCTTTAAGACCACTTTTGAACAGTCCCAAAGGTGGTCTCTTAGTAGATGAAGTTGGGAGTAGATAAAAGAAAGAAAACCTGAAACCTATTAACCTGTTTTGTACTGGAAACCCCAAAATGGGTAATTGGCAAACAGTGCAGGCCCAGATCAGACATCGCAGAATGTGGCGTCTGATCAGGGCCTTCACTTTTTGCGAAAAGTTTTGCCATTTTCCAAATAAATTTTGAAGAAAATCACAACCTGTCACCCCTAAATTTTTAAATGGACTCCTGCTATATATAAGGAGGAAGATTCCATTTGGTACAAAAAGGGTTAAATATGTTTTGGAAAGAAGAATTTATCTAATTTCATGTATGTCTCAACCAGAAACCTCAAAACGGGTACCCTGGCAAACAGTGCAGGCCCAGATCAGCGCAGAATGCGGCGTCTGATCAGGGCCTCCACTGTTTGCTAAAAATTCAGTCATTTTCCAAATAAATTTTGATGAAAACACAACCTGACACCCCTAAATTTTGGAACGGACTCCAGCTGTATATAAGAAGGAAGATTCCATGTGGTACTAAAAGGGTTAATGGCAGATAAATTTGATTTCCAAGGGAGTTTTTCTCATATTATTGCCTTTTCATTGAAAGAATTACTTCTGAGATGAAGGAATGGAAATTTTGTTTTCTTCAGGAAAAATGGATAAACCCATAGGAAATATATGGATTGAGCCACATAATGGGAAAAACTGTTTTGGCCATTTGGGAATAACAGAGGTCTGCACATCTGCACAGTCTAGTCAGCACCTTTGAAAGTACTAGTACAGTGAAGTTCTGCTATTAAGACCACCTAAAATTAAGACTAATTCTGCTTTAAAAACCTGATTTAGTAAGTTGCAGTTATTCTGTCTTTGTGTTTCTGCATACAGTGACCTCTGGTCAAAGACCACCTTTGGGACTGTTCAAAAGTGGTCTTAAAGACCACTTTTCAACAGTCCCAAAAGTGGTCTTAATATAGGAATTTTACTGTATACAATACCTGTAGTCTCTATAGTGTGTTGCTAGTCTGTGTAGGTAAGCAAGCTGGATGGTGTCATTCCTGGTCACAAACCCTCAACATAGGGTTTCTTACAACGGGATTTATTTCTCAAAGGGAGACAACTTCCACAAACAGGAAGTGACTTTTTAGCTCATCAGTGAGAGCTTATAGTATAGGCAGTGGTCCTTCATTGTCGTCTGCATCTGCCTACGCGTCATCAACATTTTCAAACAACATCTCTTCTGAAACTACTTAGCCAATTTAAACCAAATTACATGTTGAACCTCTATGGGAAGGGAGAACGAAAGTTTGTTCGTGAGGACTGGATCACTTGACCAATATGGCTGCCATGCCCATATATGGTAGAAACCTTTAAAAATCTCCTTTCCAGGAACTTAATGGCCGATGATCTTGAAACTTGGTATGCATCATCGGGGACTCGGGGGCCCTACCAAGTTTATTCAAATGATGACCGCTGGTTGACATTGACCTGTTTTACAGCAAGGTCAAATTTGGTTACTTAGACATTTGTGTGGAAAAAAAAAGGCAAAACAGTGGATCTTTTGATTGCATAATAGCTTGTGGCATCAGAAATGAAATCAGCTGAATCCAAGTTTATCAATTCCAAAGGTCAAGGTCATTTACTGACCTTTTTCCAGGATGCCTCAGATAAAGTATTTTTATCTTCTTCTTCACTTAAACTGCTGGGTTGATTGAAACCAAATTACATGTGGAGCCTCTATGGGAAGCGGGGAACGAAAATGTGTTCGTAAGGACTGGGTCACATGACCAATATGGCCATCATGCCCATATATGGTAAAAACCTTTTAAAAATCTTCTTCTCAAAACTGAACGGCCGATGACCTTGAAACTGGGTATGCAGCATCGGGACTCGGGGGCCCTACCAAATTTATCCAAATGATGACTTTTGGTTGACCTTGACCTGTTTTACGGCAAGGTCAAATTTGGTCACTTAGACATTTGTGTGGAAAAAAGGCAAAACTGTGGATTTTTTGATTGCATGGTAGCTTGTGGCATCAAAAATGATATTTGCAGTCAGCTGAATCCAAGTTTATTATTTCCAGATTTCAAGGTCATTTACTGACCTTTGGAAACAGTGTAGATCCAGATCAGATGGCCGCCATCTGATCAGGATCTTCACTGTATTCAGTTTATGAATTTGTAGCAATAAATTACATCGAGTAATTTGATTGGTTGATAGACAGAAATGGGTGTGGCTTAGATGAATATTCAGCAAGACAAGGGTTAATTTTGAACCAATATCACAGGATGACTATTTTGTACAAAACAGTTGCTGAGGAATAGTTGGTGGCAGGAATTACTGTATAGATAAAGGAAAGTTTTCTTGCCAAAATGACAGTTGCATGTATGTTGCCTCCCATAAGGAGGCCAAGTGCTTCAAAATACAGGAATAAACTGAAAAAGACACACTGTTATAAAATACGCCATATAAAAGAAGAAAAGATGAAGTTTCGTAGACTTGGGTCTGGATTTTTACCACCATTGATGCCAGATACTCTGATTCTGGACCACCTTTTACTTCGTATGCCGGTAATTGATGTTTAATATACTATTTTATCATATGACGTCGTTGATAAGCAGTGGATAATGTCGTGTAATAAGAATCGTATGACCACACGTGTAATAACACTTTGGCAGGATTAAGTAACGTCATACCGACGTCCATGTCAACAATGCATTTTTGTGGAAACTTCGTCAAATTCAAAAGTGATAAAACCCAATTTATAGTGGTCATATGATAAACAGAATCTTACACCCGTGGTCATTTCATATGAAATTTATGAAACTCGCCTAAGGCTCGTTTCATAAATATCATATGAAATGACCACTCGTGTAAGATCCTCTATCTATTTTAGTTTTGATTCTCATTATCTCACAGCTTCAGACAAGGAAGTGTAACTAGGAACAAGTCTGTAATATAAAGACACCCTTAAACCCCACTTTATATAGAGAAAACTGGGGTTTACAGAGGTAAACATTATTTTCCTTATTTCTGCTCCAAGACATAGGTTGTGGGTACCCGTTAGAACCGCCTCAATGAGGTGGTTCTAACGAGCATCCAAAACCTATGTATGGAGTTTCAATAAGAAAAATATCGCAAATTTTCATTAGAACAATTACCTTTTATGAGGTTTGAAAAATGCACTATATCGCACAGATCTGTTATTGTAATGTTGTTGTGGGTACTTTTAGAATTATCACAAGGACGTGATTTACAAGTAACCACAACATACGTTTTTATGGAGAAATATGAAAAAAATCCTTTGAATATCAATAAGGCGATTCTTACAAGTACCCACAACATATGTTTTCATGGAGAAATGAGAAAAAAATCCTTTGAATATCAATAAGACGATTCTTACAAGTACCACAAGATATGTTTTTATGGAGAAATAAGAAATCAAAGCACTGAGAGTACTGGTAGATCGATTGTCTTCAAGCGTAAAAAGGGCAAATAATCATGAACTGAGGGTTAAATTGTGTCATTAAAATCTTTTATTCTTGTTTTGAAGCAAAATTTCACAGTGAAGAGCTTGATCAGACGCTGCATTCAACAGCTTGGGATCTAGGTCTTCACTTTCACTGTTTGCCAAGTCCACTCTATGATTCAATAATAACCATCTTTAGGCTTACACAACACTCTGACAATACTGCGGCTATTTTCTATATAAAAGTTATTCCGACAAGTCAGTTACAGTCACGTGATCTTCAGCACTGAACGGTTTTTATCCTTTGTAACTTTGAAGTCGATTGACAAATAATCGATTTAAACTTATTAAGCCGCGTTACTTTTACGTCTATAAAGCCACATTACGAAAACATACCTATACAAATACATTGCACATTTGCAAAGACGAAATCAGTAACATTTTAAATGAAAAATTGTGATTTTTTTTCAGCTCAAAACATAGATTGTGGGTGCTCGTAAGGCGGTTCCTGCGAATATCCGCAATCTATGTTTTCGAACAAAAATGTGACAGATAATGTTAAACCCCCTAAACCCCAGTTTGCTCTATATAGAGTGGGGTTTAGAGTGGTCTTCGATTCACGGACAATGTTTACCATGATCAGATGCCGCAATCAGGGTCTATACTTACTGTTTGCAGTTACACGAAACAGTCTAAGTACCAGATCGTTTTTACAGCCTAATATCTATGTGTGCTGTCAGTGCTTTGATTTATTTAATCTCAAAACATTTTCTGGAATGCACTCTTCCAACTCAAGTTGGGCACGTCCATTCTGCTAAATTGGTGTCTAGATAAATGGCAAGCGATTTATATAGAAAACACTGGTTGCATGGCTCCACTGACCAGGGTTGAAAGGGATGACCTTTCCACAAGAAGATGTGTGATCGAGACATGACCTTGAAGTTAAAAAAAGTATTTCATTCTCTTTTTTTCTAGCCGTAGGTCCTACAGCAGTCTGGTTAAATTGACAGTACTTTACTTAAACACCAGCACTATCATAATCAAACAATGACAGCTGAGCAGACAACGCTTTCCGATCTGGGTATTCAGTGTATGATAAACCTGTCCAGATTCTATAGATAGTCATCTTGCGCAATACTCTGACCTACAATTGTCACTTCGATAAAAATAGAATGGCTATTTTCTATTAATAAATATAACAGTGGGTTTTCCAAATCAGTGATGGTCACGTGGACAATTGCAGGAATGGAAATTGTGTGGTATGTAACTTAAGATCGATTGTCGATAACAATCGATCTAAAAACTACTCCTTAGATTCTCAGAATTTCCCACAACATGTTTGAATTAAAAATGAATTTTATTTTTCTGCTGTTCATCAAGGTATGAATGCAGTGGGTCGTATGCAAAGGAAATGAACCCCGAAAAGGGTTCATGTAAACTTTGCTAGCGACCGGCTGTCCTTCATACTTGTATGAAAAGCAGAAAAAAATAAATTTATTTTTTATATTTACATACTTTGCCTCCATCAGGAACAAATGCTTATAAGGCAAACTTTTAAAGCTGAAAAACATTTACAGGCTGCTTTTCTACACAGAGCTGAACAGCCTTGACTTCACAAACACCTTTAGAGAACCATGGTTTAGACTGGCATCACTTGACGTCACTGAAAACATTTACATTTCCAGACTTTACACTGGAAATGTAAATGATAGAGAAAAAAAATATCTTTCAATTATTGATGAGACAATTTATACAATATGCACTTTTAAGGACATACAAGAAAAACATATCTCTTAATTATCTGTGTTAAGCTTCCTTATCTTGAGCTATGTTGATTTTGTCTAGTAGTTGCAGAAAATAATTGATTCTGTCTAGCAGTTGCACTAAATAATTGATTCTGTTCAGCTACAGTTGCAGTAAATAATTGATTCTGTCTAGCAGTTGCACTATATAATTGATTCTGTTCAGCTACAGTTGCAGTAAATAATTGATTCTGTCTAGGGACAGTTGCACTAAATAATTGATTCTGTCTAGCTACAAGTGCAGTAAATAATTGATTCTGTCCAGCTACAGTTGCAGTAAATAATTGATTTTGTCTAGCTACAGTTGCAGTAAACAATTGATTCTGTCTAGCTACAGTTGCAGTAAATAATTGATTCTGTCTAGGGACAGTTGCACTAAACAATTGATTCCGTCTAGCTACAGTTGAAGTAAATAATTGATTCTGTCTAGCAGTTGCACTATATAATTGATTCTGTTCAGCTACAGTTGCAGTAAATAATTGATTCTGTCTAGGGACAGTTGCACTAAATAATTGATTCTGTCTAGCTACAGTTGAAGTAAATAATTGATTCTGTCTAGCTACAGTTGCAGTAAATAATTGATTCTGTCTAGGGACAGTTGCACTAAACAATTGATTCTGTCTAGCTACAGTTGCAGTAAATAATTGATTTTGTCTAGCAGTTGCCCTAAACAATTGATTCTGTCTAGCAACAGTTGCAGTAAATAATTGATTCTGTCTAGGGACAGTTGAAGTAAATAATTGATTCTGTCTAGCTACAGTGGCAGTAAATAATTGATTCTGTCTAGCTACAGTTGCAGTAAATAATTGATTTTGTCTAGCTACAGTTGCAGTAAACAATTGATTCTGTCTAGCTACAGTTGCAGTAAATAATTGATTCTGTCTAGCTACAGTTGCACTAAATAATTGATTCTGTCTAGCTACAGTTGCACTAAATAATTGATTCTGTCTAGCTACAGTTGCACTAAATAATTGATTCTGTCTAGCTGCAGTTGCACTAAATAATTGATTCTTTCTAGCTACAGTTGGACTAAATAATTGATTCTATCTAGCTACATTTGGACTAAATAATTGATTCTGTCTAGCAACAGTTGCACAAAATAATTGATTCTGTCCAGCTGCAGTTGCACTAAATAATTGATTCTGTCTAGCTACAGTTGCACTAAATAATTGATACTGTCTAGCTGCAGTTTCACTAAATAATTGATTCTATCTAGCTACAGTTGGACTAAATAATTGATTCTATCTAGCTACAGCTAGACTAAATAATTGATTCTGTCTACCTACAGTTGGACCAGCTGGACTAAATAATTCTTTCTAGCTCCAGTTGGATTAAATAATTGATTCTATCTAGTTACAGTTGCACTAAATGATTGATTCTATCTAGCTACAGTTGCACTAAATAATTTATTCTATCCAGCTTCAGTTGGACTAAATAATTGATACTATCTAGCTACAGTTGGACTAAATAATTGATTCTGTCTAGCTACAGTTGCACTAAATAATTGATTCTATCTAGGTACAGTTGCACTAAATAATTGATTCTGTCTAGCTACAGTTGCACTATATAATGGATTCCATCTAGCTATGACTCTATCTAGCTACAGTTGGACATAATAATTGATTCTGTCTAGCTACAGTTGGACTAAATAATTGATTATGTCTAGCTACAGTTGGACTAAATAACTGATTCTGTCTAGCTACAGTTGGACTAAATAATTGATTCTGTCTAGCTACAGTAGGACTAAATAATTAATTCTGTCTAGCTGCACAAAATAATTGATTCTGTCTAGCTACAGTTGCACTAAATAATTGATTCTGTCTAGTTACAGTTGAACTAAATAATTGATTCTGTCTAGCTACAGTTGGGCCAGCTGGAATTTGTTTGTTTGCTTTGAGGTTTAACGTCCCCGTCAACAGTGTAAAGGTCATTTTGGAGACGTTGCTTTCAATTTTGTGGGACTGTTACCCAACATTGAGATTAAATGACATCTCAAGCCCTGCCGCCCAATGAAACCAATAGGGTTTATAAGCATGGACGGTCCGACACTCGTACCGCTTTGCCTGGGCAGGTTTAGATCCTCTAAGCGGTTTACCAGTACTCGTGTGCAGGTCGATTTCAGCTCTGCTTGGAAGCATCATGCAGCCCATCTATTTCTTCAAGCCCCGATGGGCAGGGGCCGTGGGCCAGCTGGACTAAATAATTGATTCTATCTAGCTACAGTTGGACTAAATAGTTGATTCTATCTAGCTACAGTTGGACTAAATAATTGATTCTATCTAGCTTTGGTTGCACTAAATAATTGATTCTATCTAGCTAAGTTGCAAGAAAATAACTGATTCTATCTAGCTACAGTTGCACTAAATAATTGATTCTATCTAGCTTTATTTGCACTAAATAATTGATTCTATCTAGCTACAGTTGCACTAAATTATTGATTCTATCTAGCTTCAGTTGCACTAAATAAATGATTCTATCTAGTTGCAGTTGCACAAAATAATTGATTCTATCTAGATACAGTTGCACTAAATAATTGGTTCTATCTAGTTAAAGTTGGACTAAATAATTGATTCTATCTAGCTACAGTTGGAATAGATAATTTATTCTATCTAGCCACAGTTGCACTAAATAATTGATTCTGTCTAGCAACAGTTGCACTAAATAATTGATTCTATCTAGCTACAGTTGCACTAAATAGCTACAGTTGCACTAAATGTTTGATTCTGTCTAGCTGCAGCTGCACTACTTAAATTGATTCTATCTAGCTACAGTTGCACTAAATATTTTATTTTCTCTAGCTACAATTGGACTAAATAATTGATTCTGTCTAGCTACAGTTGCATTAAATAATTGATTTTGTCTGGCTACAATTGCACTAAATAAACTTTAACCAAATACTGAAGGCCCTGATATTGACTGTTTTACATTGATTTTCCTACTTTAACCAAACTGAAGGCCCTCATATTGAGAGTTTTACATTGATTTCTCTACTTTAACCAAATACTGAAGGCCCTCATATTGAGAGTTTTACATTGATTTTCCTACTTTAACCAAATACCGAAGGCCCTTAACCAAATACTGAAGGCCCTGATATTGAGAATTTTACATTGATTTTCCTACTTATAACCTCATACTGAAGGCCCTCATATTGAGAGTTTTACATTGATTTTCCTACTTTAACCAAATACTGAAGGCCCTCACATTGAGAGTTTTACATTGATTTTCCTACTTTAACCAAATACTGAAGGCCCTCACATTGAGAGTTTTACATTGATTTTCCTACTTTAACCAAATACTGAAGGCCCTCATATTGAGAGTTTTACATTGATTTTCCTACTTTAACCAAATACTGAAGGCCCTCACATTGAGAGTTTTACATTGATTTTCCTACTTTAACCAAATACTGAAGGCCCTCACATTGAGAGTTTTACATTGATTTTCCTACTTTAACCAAATACTGAAGGCCCTCATATTGAGAGTTTTACATTGATTTTCCTACTTTAAACAAATATTGAGAGTTTTACATTGATTTCCCTACTTTAACCAAACACTGAATGCCCTCATATTGAGTGTTTTACATTGATTTTCCTACTTTAACCAGATACTGAAGGCCCTCATATTGAGAGTTTGACATTGATTTTCCTACTTTAACCAAGTACTGAATGCCCTGATATTGAGAGATTTACATTGATTTTCCTACTTTAACTTAATACTGAAAGCCCTGATATTGAGTGTTTTATATTGATTTCCCTACTTTAACCAAATACTGAAGGCCCTAATATTGAGTGTTTCACATTGAATTTCATACTTTAACCAAATACTGAAGGCCCTCATATTGAGAGTTTGACATTGATTTTCCTACATTAACCAAGTACTGAATGCCCTGATATTGAGAGTTTTACATTGATTTTCCTACATTAACAAAGTACTGAATGCCCTAATATTGAGTGTTTTACATTGAGTTCCATACTTTTACCAAATACTGAAGGCCCTCATATTGAGAGTTTGACATTGATTTTCCTACTTTAACCAAATACTGAAGTCCCTGATCAGATACACTGTAGAAGGTGGGGTCTGATAAGTGCCTTTACTGTTTGCCAGTGTTCATTCACTGTTTTCCAGTATCCTAGCACATTCAGGACCATTTTCCAAGACAACTGAACTAGTGCTGTCAGACTGCAACAACATCTTTCTGATACAGTATATATTTTGTATTTTCCAGACCTTGTTATTAGACCACAAAGAAGTTCCGCCACAGCTAATCGAAGCTGATTTTCCCGACTTTGATGACAGGTCACAACAGTCAGGGTCCTTCAAGGGAGGCAAACTCTCTCAGAGGCACCCAAAAGATAAAGGTAAGGGTGTGTAAAAAGGTTAACCCTTAACCTATTGTATACTACTGGACTCTTCTATTGCTATATGTTGGACAAGTCCATTTGTAATATAAGGGGAGTCTGGCCTATTTTTAGCTCACCTGGGCCGAAGGTTCCAGGGGAGCTTATAGTATAGTGGGTTGTCCTTCCTCCGTCCATCGTCCTTCCATCCACACTTTTGACCAGTTATATAAAACTTGTTCTGAATGATCTTTCTTTCTTTCTTCCTATTTCCCCTTAACCCCAGGAGGGGACACAGGCGGTGTATATTACATACACCCCAGTTTTGCAGGATGAACGCCTACACAGTAATCATGTTATTACAGTAGGGTTCTTTAACCTACACAGGGGATTGCTGTCCCTGCACAGGAGGCCTCCAGTTAACGTCCCGATCTGAAGGACAGCACAGTTTTTTACATTCATCCCTGCAAATGATGCCAGTGGAGTGTTTGGACACCAAAATTTTATCGCTGCTGCCTGGAATCGAACCCGGGACCTCTAGCTTCAGAAGCAAGTGCACTAACCACTGAGCTATCATGCTGACAATATCTTGGTCAAGTTCGAATGTGGGTAATGTCAAAATCAAAAAGTAGATCACTAGGTCATTTTGTCATAACTTTTGAACCGTTTCAGATAGAGTCTTCATATTTGGCATGTAGGTTCCTTATGACAAGGGCTTCCCACACATACAAAAAAAAATTGACCTGTGACATGTGACCTACTTTATAATAACTTTTGAACCATTTGAGATAGAGCCGTTATATTTGGCATGTATGTTCCTTGTGGCAAGGTCTTCCCACCCATACAAAAATTTTGACCTATGACCTTGACCTTTGACCTTCTTTATCATAACTTTTGAAGCATTTGAGATAGAGCCTTAATATTTGGCATGTAGGTTCCTTGTGACAAGGGCTTCCTATTCATACAAAAAATGACCTGTGACCTTGACTTGTAACCTACATTATCATAACTTTTGAATCATTTGAGAAAGAGCCTTCATATTTGGCATGTATGTACGTATCTTGTGATTAGGACTTCCTACCCATGCAAAAATTTTGACCTGTGACCTTTACCTGTGACCTGCTTTATCATAACTTTTGGACCATTTGAGATAGAGCCTACATATTTTGCATGTATGTTCTTTGTGATGAAGGCTTCCCACCCATACAAAATGTTTGACCTGTGACCTTGACCTACTTTATCATAACTTTTGAACCATATGAGATAGAGCCTTCATATTTGACATGTATGTTCCTTCAGAAGTTCTGACAAGGGCCTCCCATCCATACAAAAAATTTCACCTGTGACCTTGACTTTTGATCTACTTTGCAATAACTTTTGAACCATTTGATATGGAGTCTTCATATTTGGCATGTAGGTTCCTTGTGACAAGGGTTTCCCACCCATACAAAAATTTGACCTGTGACCTTTGACCTTTTTTGTCATAGCTTTTCGACCATTTAAGGTAGAGCCTTCATATTTGGCACATAAGTTCCTTATGACAAGGGCTTCCCACTCATGCAAACAATGACCTGTGACCTTGACCTTGTTTGTGATGAGGGCTTCTCACACTAAAAATATTGACCTTGATCTGTGACCTTTGTTTCATAACTTTTGAACTGTTTGAGATAGAGCCTTCATATTTGCCATGTGAATTCCTTATGAGAAGGGCTTCCCACCCATACACAAATTTTGACCTGTTACCTTGACCTGTGTTTTAATTTATCATAATTTGGCATGTAGGTTCCTTATGACAAGGGCTTCACACACATACCAAAATTGACCTGTGGCCTTGACCTTGACATGAGACCTACTTTATCATTACTTTTGAACTATTTGAAATAGAGCCTTTATATTTGGCATGTATGTTCCTTATGACAAGATCTTCCCACCCATGCAAAAATTGTGACCTATGACCTTGACCTTTTACCTACTTTATTATAACTTTTGGAGCATTTGAGAGAGAGCCTTTATATTTGGCATGTATATTCCTTGTGACAAGGGCTTCCTATTCATACAACAAGAATTCCGCAGAAGGCGGCGTCGCACCTGCTAGGGGCAAAAGTCATAGAAGCCACAATCAGAATGTTGTTATTAATTAAGTAAATTTCATAGCAGTTGATAGTTGATGTAAAATGTGTGTCAAAGTCACTAGACCAAAAAATATAGGCCATGGTCACCAGGTCAAGGTACGTGCCAAATAAGTACAATGAGGAGAAGTACTATGCAAAGTTTGGTGGCTGTAGGCCATTTATTTTATGACAAATTGAACATTGACGTAAAAGTCCCTGGAGTGCATAATATAGGTTAAGGTCACCAGGTCAAGGTACCCACCGAGTAAGTAAATGTAGGAGAAGCACTATGCAAGGTTTGGTGGTTGTAGGCCTTATAGTTAAGAAGATATGGAATGTCGACCTAAAATGTGTTAAAGTTAATGGAGTGCAAAAAAATAGGTCAAGGTCACCAAGTCAAGGTACCTGCATAGTCAGTACATCTAGGAGAACCACTATGCAAGATTTGGTGGTTGCAGGCCTGTTATTTGAGAAGATCTGGAACATTGACGCAAATTGTGTCAAAGTCAGTGGAGCATAAAATATAGGTCAAGGTCACCAGGTCAAGGTACCTGCAGAATCAGTACATCCAGGAGCAGCATTATGCAAGATTTGATGGTTGTAGGCCTTTTATTTGCAGAGATCTGGAACTTCGACATAAAAATTTGTCAAAGTCGCTGGAGCGTAAAATATAGGTCGAGGTCACCGGGTCAAGGTACCTGCAGAGTCAGTACATCTAGGAGAAGCACTATGCAAGATTAGATGGTTGTGGGCCTTTTATTTGAGGAGATCTGGAACTTCAACATAAAATGTGTCAAAGTCAGTGGAGCGTAAAATATAGGTCATGGTCACCATGTCAAGGTACCTGCAGAGTCAATACATATAGGAGAAACACTATTCAGGATTTTATTGTTGTAGGCCTTTTATTTGAGAAGATCTGGAACATTGACGTAATTTGTGTCAAACTCACTGAAGCATAAAATATAGGTCAAGGTCACTGGGTCAAGGTGCTTGCCTAGTCAGGGTGATGTTTCATGAAAGGTTTGATGGTTGTTTAGTCTTATAGTTGATTACAATACAAACTTCGACGTAAATGTCGAACTTCGACGTAATGGTAAAAGTCACTGGAGCACAAAATATAGGTCAAATTCACCCGGTCAAGGTGCTTACAAAGTGAGCAGGTCTATGAGATGTTTCAAGTAAGGTTTGATGGGAGCTGAGGTTTGTAAAATAAAAACTTTGACGTAAATGTCGAACTTCGACGTAAATGTTGAACTTCTACATAATGGTCAAAGTCACTGGAGCGCAAAATATAGGTCAAAGTCACCAGGTCAAGGTGCTTACAAAGTGAGAAGGTCTATGGGATGTTTCATGTAAGGTTTTATGGTAGCTGAGGTCTATAAATAAAAACTTTGACATAATGGTCAAAGTCACTGGAGCGCAAAATATAGGTCAAAGTCACCAGGTCAAGGTGCTTACAAAGTGAGAAGGTCTATGAGATGTTTCATGTAAGGCTTGATGGTAGCTGAGGTTTGTAAAATAAAAACTTTGACGTAAATGTCGAACTTCGACGTAAATGTTAACACACAGACGGACGCACCAATGGACGCACAGATGTAAAATCAAACGCCTATGTCGCACCCTGCTACAAGCCTACTTTGTCAAAACTGTTTAACCATATGAGATAGAGCCTCAATATTTTGGACAAAGGTTCCTTGTGACAAGGGCTTGGCACTCATACAAAAATATTTTGACCTGTGACCTTGATCTGTGACCTACTTTATCATAACTTTTGGACCATTTGAGATAGAACCTTCATATCACTTGCCCAGCTAAAATTTTGACTTGTCCCGGGCAGGTGGGCAATGGATTTGTCAGGCCCTGCTTCTGACAAGGGCCTCCCATCAATACAAAAATTTTGACCTCTGACCTTGACCTTTCACCTACTTTGCCACAACTTTTGAACCATTTGATATGGAGTCTTCATATTTAGCATGTAGGTTCCTTGTGACAAGGGCTTCCCATCCATACAAAATTTTTGACCTGTGACCTTGACCTTTGACCTTTTTGTCATAACTTTTGAACCATTTAAGATATAGCCTTCATATTTGGCAAATAGGTTCCTTCTGACAAGGGCTTCCCACTCATGCAAAGACAATGACCTGTGACCTTGACTTTGTTTGTGATGAGAGCTTCTCACTCTCACTAAAAATATTGACCTTGACCTTGATCTGTGACCTTTTTTTTTCATACATTTTGAATCGTTTGAGATAGAGCCTTCATATTTGCCATGTAGATTCCTTGTGACAAGCGCTTCCCACCCGTACAAAAATTTTGACCTGTGACCTTAACCTGTGTTTTACTTAATCATAACTTTCAAACCGTATGAGATAGAGCCTTCATATTTGGCATGTAGGTTCCTTGTGGCAAGAGCTTCCCACTTATACAAAATTTTTACCTATGACCTTGACCAATAACCTACTTTGTCATTATTGTTTAACCATTGCAGCTAGAGCCTTCATATTTGACATGTAGGCTTCTTGTGACAAGGACTTCCCATTCACACGAAAAAATGACTTGTAACTTTATCTTTAGAACCTTTTGAGATAGAGTCTTCATATTTTGCATGTACATGTATGTTCTTTGTGACAAGGGCTTTAACATGCAAAATTTTTTACTTGTGACTTTGACCTTGACCTGTGACCAGCTTTAACGATAAAATTGACCTCGTTCTGGGGACTTGTTTCCATAAGCTATGAAAGATAATGGACTCAGGTGAGCGATCCAGGTCCATCATGATCCTCTTGTTTCAGCTAAAATACCATGTATTTCATATTTAACTTGCTAGAAGAGTTAACAATTTTACCACTGATGAGCTTGTTAAGAACAAATGGGCCCAGATTTTAATTCTGTCCACATAAGGGATGGTAAGGGTACAATTGAATGAAATAAAACAAATGGCTGAGAAGGATTTGGATCATTGATTCTATTGTAGAATTTTGAAAATATTTGGGGGTCACTGGTGGGGCCTGAGTGGCCGAAGCTGTCTGGTCTGGCCCAGAGAGCATGTGCACTCCATGTTTCCCAGTTCTGTGGTGCATTCCTTGCTTTCAAATGATAAGCCTTTCTAGAACATATTTAACGTCACTGTAGCTGTTGTCTGGGAGTGTGTGGCGGCCGTAAAAAGTCTCCCTGCCCTACATCATAGTGTAGTTTATATTTTCTTGTCTTTTGGGATCATTGATTCTGTTGTGGAATTTTGAAAATATTTGGGGGTCACTGGTGGGGCCTGAGTGGCCGAAGCTGGCTGGTGTGGCCCAGAGAGCATGTGCACTCCATGTTTCCCAGTTCTGTGGTGTATTCCTTGCTTCCAAATGATAAGCCTTTCTAGAACATATTTGGGAGTGGTAGAAGCAAAACAGACAAGGTTTAAGCCAACATTTATCAGTGATGGAAAATTACAAATCTGTGATACGAGACACAGTTAACACCATGAAAGCAGAGTTCAGAAATTAAGTACAGGGTGAAGAATGTTCATTCATTCATTCATTCATTCATTCATTCATTCATTCATTCATTAGTGAATATTTACATTTCCAGTGTAAAGTCTAATGTAAACCTATAGAAAACAATTGCGTTCATACTTCCATGAATGCATCGAATCACATGATTTTCAGTGACGGGCGTTGATGATGTCAACGCTGCTCTGCTCTTTGTAGAAAACAGCGTGTAAATGTTTTTCAGCTTTAAAAGTTTGCCCTACAAGCATATTTTTCGCCCAGTGGTGAGGGGCAAATAATGTAAATATAAAAAATAAACTTAATTTTTCTGCTTTTCATGAAAGTATGAATTACAGTGGGTCGCTAGCAAAGTTTACATGAACCCCTTCGGGGTCCATTTACTTTGCACACGACCCACTGCGTTCATACTTCCATGAACCGCAGAAAAATAAATTTCATTTCTTAAGTGAGTGATTGAATGAATGAGAAACAAATAAATTGGTAAATGAAAAAGAACAACATGCATTTAAGATAGCATTCATAGTATACTTGAAGGATAAAACTGTTTTGCCATATATACCATCAAGAAGGGCAGTTGTACTGGGTAGACTGCTTAGAAGGAGTACTGTGAACCTGCTCTGGGGAAACTATGGTGAGGTTACCAACTCAGTAATACTTTAGAATAATAGTGAGTTCACCTTTAAACTCCAGTGCTATACAAAATCACATTTACTAACATTGAGGGCCTCTGTGGCCTAATGAGTGAGAGCACTGACTCTTAATCATTAGGTTTCTCACAGCTGAGGTTGGAGCCATGCTCAGGTGAGACACCAAGTTTTGCAAAGGAAGGTCATGTGTTTTTCTCTGGGTACTCCTGTTTTTTGCCAACCTTTGATAAATGATCAGCTTGGAATAAGTGAAATGATCTTGAAAGGACCATAAAACCAAAATTAAAAAAAAATAATAATAACAGAATTAACAAAAAAAATTAATTGAAGTATAATACAAGCCAGCATAACAGTAAAATCACCTAAAATTAACATAAAATGTGGTTTTAAAAGCTTATTGAGAAGGTTTCAGTTATTCTTTCTTTGTGTTTTCTACACTCAGTGTCTTCTTATAACAGACCACCTTTAGAACTGTTCGAAAGTGGTCTTTAAGACCACTTTTGAACAGTCCAAAAGGTCGTCTTAATGTAGGAATTTTAGGGTATATGCAGAACTATATCTGAATTCACACTGAAGTACATTGAATCTACAATGCTCAGAATATGAAACATGACCATAATACGTGGTAAGGTTTATATTATATGTTGCTATGAAGGGTCACTGTCACCAGTTGTTGGCACCAAAATTCAGAGACAGCGAATTATTGAATCTGATGATGAAGGTAAATTTCTAAAATTCTATACAAGGACCTGGAGTACTTGCTGAGGAAGTATAGTAAAATTTCTCTATTAAGACCACCAAAAATTAACTCTTGTCCTGCTGAACCCGGATATGCCTTATTTTCCAAACAATGAAGATCCAGATCAGATGGCTTCTGACACCATCTGATCAGGATCTACATTGTTTGCCATTCAGACTGGGAATTTGTTGCAATAATTAACATCAAGTAATCTGATTGGTTGATAATCAGTTGTGGGTGTGGCATATATAAATATTCAGCAGGACAAGGGTTAAGAGAAAATCTGCTTTTGGAGAAGATTTCAGTTTTTCTTTCTATGTTTTTTCTACATTCAGTGTCTCCTAACAACAGTTCCTTTGGAACTGTTCAAAAGTTAAAGACCACTTTTGGACAGTCATGAAGGTGGTCTTAATATAGGGATTTTACTGTATTTGAAAATAACTCTTGAAAGTGATTTATTGCTGAGTACTAAAATGTGTTGATGTTTATCGAGAACTACAGAACTCTTGATAACATTGTTCATTATGACAGCAAATTTCTTAAAAATAATTTTTGTTTATAAAATGTGACTATGTTTATAAATTACATTCTTCAGCAAAATCATTAGCACCAGACAAAATTAAAAGCAGGTGACACTTTTTTTTTAATTTATAGCTCACGTGAACACAAAGTGCTCATGGTGAGCTATTGTGATTGGTCAATGTCCGCCGTGCGCCATGTGTCATGCTGCGTCAACAAATAGCTTTAAATGCCAACTCCTCCTGAACCCTTGGGCCAATATCAATCAAACTTCATATGAATGTTGCTTAGTTGATCTCTACCAAAATAGCTCAAATCGTTTTGCTCTGATGAACAAGATGGCCACCAGTGCTAAAAATAGAAAAATCTTTAAACGACAACTCCTATACCCTTGGGCCACTTTGGTTCAAACTTCATAAGAATGTTGCTTTGGTGACCCTCTACCAAACTAGCTCTGATGAGCAAGAAGGCCACCAGAGCTAAAAATAGAAGAATGTCAACAATTGGCTTTAAATGCCAACTAGGACCAATTTCAGTGAAACTTCTTAGGGATGTTGCTTAGGTGACCCTCATCCAAAATAGCTAAAATTGTTCCTGTCCAATGAACAAGATGGCTACAAGAGCTGAAATAGAAAAATCTTTAAGCGACAACTCCTATACTCTTGGGCCAATTTCATTCAAAATTCATAAGAATTTTGCTTTGATGACCCTCTACCAAAGTAGCTAAAATGGTTCTGCTTGGGTGAACAAGATGGCCACCAGAGCTAAAAATAGAAAAATCTTTGAACAACAACTCCTTCTATACCCTTTAAACTTCATAGAAGTTTTGCTTAGGTGATCCTCTACCAAACTAGCTAAAATGATTCTGCTCCCTTGAACAAGATGGCCAACAGAGCAAAAACTAGAAAATGTCAACCATTCGCTTTAACTGCCAACTCCTTCTGTACACTAGGGTCAATTACAATCGAACTTCATAGGAATGTTGCATCTGATAGCTTAAAATGTTCTACTTGGATGAACAAGATGGCCACCAGAGCTAAAAATAGAAAATCTTTAAACAACAACTCCTCCTATACCTGTTAAACTTCATAGAAGTTTTGCTTAGGTGACCCTCTACCAAACTAGCTAAAATGATTCTGCTCCGATGAATAAGATGGCTGACAGAGCAAACAATAGGAAAACGTCAACCATTCGCTTTAACTGCCAACTTCTCCTGAACCCTAGGGTCAAAACCAATCAATCTTCATAGGAATGTTGGTTAGGTGACCCTCTACCTAATAGCTTAAACTGTTCTGCTTGCATGAACAAGATGGTCACCAGAGCTATAAATAGAAAAATCTTTAAAAGAACTTCTCCTATACCCCTGTGCCAATTTCATTCCAAATTCGTAGGAATGTTGCTTAGGTGATCCTCTACCCGAGTGGCTAAAGGGGTTCTGCTAGGATGAGCATGATCCCCACCAGAGCTAAAAATAGAAAAACATCAACAATTCGCTTTAAATGCCAACTCCTCCTGAACCCTTCGGCCAATTTCAGTCAAACTTTACATCAATGTTACTTTGGTGATCTGCTTCCAAAATAGCTAAAATCGTTCCGCTTGAATGAACAAGATAGCCACCATAGCTAAAAATAGAAAATTTTTAAACGACTTCTCCTCTTCTCCTCCTATACTCTTGGGTCAGTTTCATTCAAACTTCTTAGGAATGTTTCTGAGGTGACGCACTACCAAAATAGCTAAAACAGGTCTGCTCCAATGAGCAAGATGGCCACCAGAGATAAAAATATAAAAACATCAACAATTAGCTTTAAATGCCAACTTCTCCTGAACCCTTTGTCCAATTTTGATAAAACTTCATAGGAATGTTGCTTACGTAACCCTCTACCAAAAAAGCTAAAATCGTTCTGCTTGGATGAACAAGATGGCTGCCAGAGCTAAAAATAGAAAAATATTTAAACAACATCTCCTCCTTTACTCTTGGGCCAATTTCATTAAAAAATAAAAGTAATGTTGCTTAAGTGATCCTTTACCATAATAGCTAAAGTTGTTGCACTTCAATGAGCAAGATGGCCACCTGAGCTTAAAATAGAAAAAAAATGTCAACAATTTGCTTCAAATGCCACCTTGAGGCAATTTCAGTCAATCTTCATAGGAATGTTGCTGAGGTGACTGTCAGTAATCCACATGACTTTCAGAAGCTTTGTGACATCTTGAAATTAGGTGAGTGATTCAGGGCCATCTTGGCCCTCTTGTTTTCAATGAAAATGTAAGCCATCTTTTCAGTAGAGGATTCAAATTGTCTGAAAAGACATGATTTTTAGCTAACCAGAGCTGAAGGCTCCGGTGGAGCTAACGGCATAGGCAGTAGTCCACTGTCCGTCGTTGTTGTCCGCGTCTGCATCGGCATCAACATTTTCAAACCACTTCTCCACAGAAACTGCTGGGCCAATTGAAACCAAATAACATGTGGGTTCTCCATGGGTTAGGGGTAAGAAAGTTTGTTCATGGGATCTTGGTCACATGACCAAGATGGCTGCCATGCCCATGTATGGTAAAAACTTTTAAAAAATCTTCTCAGGAACCAAATGGCCAATGACCATGAAACTTAGGATGCAGCATCGGGGACTCAGACCCTACCGAGTTTGTTCAAATGATGACCTTTGGTTGACCTTGACCTGTTTTAAATAAAGGTCAAATTTTGTCATTTAGACATTTGTATGGAAAAAAAGGCAAAACAGTAGATTTTTTCGATTGCATGGTAGCCTGTGGTATCAGAAATGATATTTTCAATCAACTGAATGGAATTTTATTGATTCCAAAGGTCAAGGTCATTTACTGACCTTTATCCTGGATGGCTCAGATTCAGTATTTTTATTTATTTTTTTTTTCCACTTAAACCGCTGGGTTGATTGAAACCAGATTACATTTTGCGCTTCAGTGGGAAGGGGGTACGAAAATTTTGTAAGAATTAGGTCACATGACCAATATGCCCACTATGCCCATCTATGCCCATATATGGTATAAACAAAATATTCTCCTCCAGAACTCAATGACCAATGACCTTCAGACTTGGTATATTGAATTAGGGACTTGGGTCCCACCAAGTTTGTTCAAATGATGACCTTTGGTTGACCTTGACCTGTTTTTCATCAAGGTCAAATTTGGTCACTGAGACATTTATATGGAGAAAAAAAAGGCAAAACAGTGGATTTTTCTGAGTCTGTTGCAGCCTGTGGCACCAGAATTGATATTTGCGGCATCAGAATCGATATTTGCAATCAGCTGAATATACGTAAATTTATTAATTCATAAGGTCAACATCATTTGCTGGCCTTTGTCCTGGATGACTTAGCTGCAGTATTTTTATCTTCTTCTCCACTAAAACTGCTGGGCTGATTGAAACTAAATTACATGAAGAGCCTCTATGGGATGAGGTAATGAAAAGTTATTTAAGGGATTGTAGTCACATGACCAAAATAGGCGCCATGCCTGCATATGGTAAAAACAACATGACCTCTGGTGAGCGTAGTGGCCCATGGGCCTCATGTTTTAAATGTTATCTGGTAAGAGTTGTGGCTGGTGTTTTAAGGTTTTCTGCAAGAGCATTGATGTCATTGTAGAGAGAGGATCATCATAATATACTTACTGGGCCACTGTTACAGGAAACAGTTCACTCCAGGAGGGTGCAAATCCTTTCCTGTACAAGTGGCCCTATGAAAGAAGGTATATGCATCCATATCTGAGTTATTTCCCTTTGAGATGGAGCCATTCTCTGTAGCAAGTACTCCTGGTGCTGTATCTCTATCCTTTTATGGGATAAGGACTTGACAGTTTGGGATACCCTCAGACTTCTGCAAACTTTCCTATGCTTTGGTGAAACCGAGATATCTTTATTGATAGCTGTTTTAACATAATTATCTCGATTAGTAGAGATCAAAATACAGTAAAATTCCTATATTAAGACCACCTTAGGGACTGTTCAAAAGTGGTCTAAAAGACCACTTTTGAACAGTCTCAAAGGTGGTCTGTCACTAGGAGACACTGGGTGCAGAAACTGCAAAGACAAAAAACAACTGAATCCGTCACATTAAGCTTTTAAAAGCAGATTTAGTCTTAATTTTAGGTGGTCTTAACCCTTATCTTGCTGTTCACGACAACCCCTATCTTTGCAAACAGTGTAGATCCAGATCAGGATCTACACTGTTTGACATTCAGTTAATGAATTTGTAGGAATAAATTACATCAAGTAATCTGATTGGTTCAAAGTCAGAGATGGGTGTGGCTAAAATGAATATTCAGCAAGAGAATGGTTAATTTTAGGTGGTCTTAATAGCCGGGTTTTACTGTACCTTTCTTCAGTAGCTGTGGACCTGTTTGTAACATTATTTTAGCTTATTTGTAAGATAATTAGATTTGATATGTTGTGTCCAGTAACAGTGAGTCAGATAATCTAACTTCTCAGACCCATGCCAGTAGGGTCTTGGAGAAATAGATTGGGCTGCAAGGTTGCAAAGCTGAAACTGACCACACATGAATACTGGTAAATTGCTTAAAAGGTCTAAAGCCTGCCCAGGCAAAGTGGACCAATCTGCACCTTAGGACTTGAGATGATATTTCATCTCAGTGCAGGTTAAAGTCACACAAAATTGGAAGCAGTCCCCAAAATGACCTAAATAGTGTTGACAGGGATGTAAAACCTTCATTCAAACAAACAAAACTTTTCAAACATAACACTATGGACCCTGATCAGACTGCTGTTAGACCAATAGTTCTAGGAGCAGTCTGATCTGGGTCTGCACTGTTTGCAACAATAACTTTTAAAGTAACCAGCAGATGACAACTGCTGTGATTGGCATCTTAACCCTTATCGCGCTGAACACAACAACTTCTACATTTGAAAACAGCATAGATCCAGATCAGATGGCTTCTGAGCCATCTAATCAGAATGTACACTGTTTGACATTCAGTTTATTAATGGCACCAATTAATCTGATTGGTTCAAAGTTAGAAATGAGTGTGGCTAAATTAATTATTCAGCGGGATAAGAGTTAACCCTTGTCCTGCTGAACCCGGATGTGTATTATCTTTCAAACAATGCAGATCCAGATCAGATGGCTTCTGAAGAAGCCATCTGATCAGGATCTTCATTGTTTGTCATTCGTTTTATGAATTTGTTGCAATGATTTGCATCAAAAAATCTGATTGGTTGATAATCAGTGTTGGGTGTGGCATATTTATATATTCAGCAGGTCAAGGGTTAATTACAAAGGCATCTTGCTTAGTAGATCATGAATATGGTGGTGGTTGTATTGCAATATTTTGGTCTCACCAGAATATTCTAGAAATATTTGTCTAGTCAGTCATGGTGGGAAACACTGGAGTAAGGGAGAGAATACAGCCAGTTGTAGTCAGAAAAATGGCTGTTTAAACCATTCAAGATATAATCTGGAAAACACTCCCCTATCAGACTTGTTACGAGCCAGGCATAGCAGAAAGAAAAAACAATCAAGCCTTTTTGAAAAACTTAACAAAATTTATTTACAAACTATCTTTAACCTGTAGAAATAAGAAAATTTTACTTAGCTCTGTTATGAAATATCTATCTATCTATCTATCTTCTTATACTGAGTCGGTCATATCTGGCCATTACCTCAGTTGATTGGGTGGCTAAATTTAGAATTTAGCTGAAAAAAAAAAAAAAAAAAAAAAAGAGAGGCACTGGATGCGTCCTTAAAACTATTTACAATCTGCATAACAGAGGTATCCTAAAACGCATACCTCTGAGACCCAATCTTACACTGTGCGGGCTTTGAACTCTTCTGCGGACTTGGCATTCACCGCAGAGGAGGGAAGACTATTCCATTGGGGAATAGTTCTAGGAAAAAACGAGTTCTTCAGGGCATCACTATAGGACTGGTATCTACGATATTGTGAGTCGTTTAATTTTGATGCCCTTGTTTGGGTCGACAGTGTTACAGGGGTCAAGTACCTATCTTTATCAATAGACACTGAATCAGAGTGTATCTTGTAGAAGAAGGTTAAAGAGGACTGCTCACGACGGGCCTCCAGGGACGGCCACTCTAGCTCATTAAGCATGTCACCGACGCTACTTCTATTTCGCCATCGCCTACAGGTCCATCGAGCAGCTGTCCTCTGCACCTTCTCCACCTGCTGAGTCTGAGTTTTAACATAGGGGTGCCAAATGGGTGATGCATATTCGAGTTGAGGGCGAACCAATGTTTTATATGCAACATCCTTTGTCTGCCTAGGTGCAAAAGCCAAGTTCCGTCTAAGGAATCCCAAAGTCCTAGTTGCTTTAGATGTAATCTCTGAGATATGTTGACCCCAATCAAGATCGTCAGTGATGGTGATACCAAGATATTTGGCGGATTGAACATGCTCCAAAACTTGCTGGTGAAGAGTATAGTCAAACTTAATTTGCTTGTCCGGAGGGTGTCGTGACACTCTCATTGAGTGACATTTGGCCACATTGAACTTCATTTGCCAATCGGCCTCCCACTGTGCAAGTTGATCCAGGTCATCTTGTAAAATAAGACAGTCAGAAGGAGAATATATGTTCCTATACAGGACACAATCATCAGCAAACAAACGGACCGATGACCTGATATTATCGGGGAGATCATTAATGAAAACCAAGAAAAGGACCGGTCCAAGGACCGAACCTTGGGGGACTCCAGATAAAACAGGGACTGGATCAGACGCTTGGCCATCAAGTACAACTTGTTGTGAGCGCCCAGAGAGCCATGAGCTAATCCACCTATGCGTGGATCCTCTTATCCCATAGTACTCCAGTTTATGTAATAGCCTTCTGTGAGGTACCTTGTCAAAGGCCTTAGCAAAGTCCATGATGATCAAGTCAGTCTGTTTGTGGCCACGATTTATGGCCCCATCCAGATTGCTCACAATGTCATGGTAAAATTGAACAAGCTGCGTTTCGCAAGACCTTTGACTCCGGAAACCATGTTGACAGTCAGCAAGAATGCTCTCAAAGGCTAAGTGCTTGTTGATGTTGCTTACTAATATATGCTCCAAGGTTTTGCAACAGATGCATGTTAGCGACACTGGTCTATAATTTGCTGCATCATATTTTTCCCCTTTTTTATAGACCGGGGTTACATTTGCTTGTCGCCAGTCATCTGGTACAGTGCCCTGGGCAAGTGATTGATTGAAGATAAAGGCCAACACAGGAGATATTTCAGCACTACATTCCTTAAGTACCCTGGCATTCAGGTCATCGGGCCCAGATGCCTTATGTATCTTGAGCTTACCTAACAGTTTAGCGACCCCATTGGGGTCAACTGTTATGTCCCCCATAGAGGGGAACGGACTTGCACCTTTAGATGGTAGCTCACCATCAGTTTCACGCGTAAATGCTGATTGAAACTGTTTATTGCAAATATTAGCCTTATCGCGCGCATCTGTTTTTAGAATTCCATTTTCCCTTAGCGAAGTGATCCCAAATGCATCCTTTTTTAGGGACTTTACGAATGACCAAAACTTTTTAACTTTACCATTCTTTTGGGGACTATCGGGATCTATATTGTCATCTTCAAAGGTAAAGATGCTGGAAACATGCTTCCAATATGCATCTCTTATAACCTTTTGCACATGTGCTCTGAACCGTTTGTAATGGTTCTTAACGTCAGGGCTGCTAGACTTGCGAGCACGAAAATACATTCTATTCCGTCTTCTGATGAGATGCTTGATCGTGTTATCGATCCATGGTGCCCTATATTTTGTTTTGGTCATTTTAGTTGGTATAAACCTTTCCATTGCCGTGGTTAATTCGGACTTAAAACTGACCCACAGGTCATTAACTGACATGTGTGAGAGGTCAGAGGAAAGGAACGAATCCTTAAATCGCGCCATATGGTCTCGCAGACCATCCATATCCGCACGTTTGTAGAGAAAAACTTTACGCGGGACTTGTCTGATTCGTTTAGCTTTTATGTCATACTCAACAAGGACTATGTCATGATCAGCTTTGCCAATCGGGGGCATCCCCTTAACTCGGCTTACTGGGGATGGAGAATTTGTAAACAATAAATCAAGGGTTGGGTTTCCTTGTATGAATCTATTTTCCCTGATCCCACAGAATTTACTGTCCGAAATGAAATATAATATCCTTTAACAATCCAACACAGAATTTAGAAATAACTTTTCTTAAAAACCCAAACTTCAAACTCCAAAGTCTGACTCCAAGAGAAAAATCAAAGCGCCAAAGGCACTGAAATGACAGATTCTATGAGAAAATCATAACACTGTGAAAACTTACGGGGAACCTTTCTAAAAATAGCTGAAAATTTAGAAAGGTAGTTCTGCAAATTCCAATATATGATATGTTTGCAGATGTCTATAGACCGGTCGTATTATGAAACGCCATTGATGTTTCAAATTTTTGAAAGAAACTATTTACGTTTTCAAAACCCAACATTAAAATTCAAGTTTTAACAATGCTACTGTCCATAAGTAACAGTTTGGGCTGTGGGGGTTGTGGGCACCTCTACCCAAAGCTACTCTATGGGAAAGAGATCGGAGGAGAAAGGCTGACTAGTCCAGTACATGAATTCCATTGGCTTGAAGACATTTTTGAGTAAGAACAGCACTATGAGCCCGTTGTAATCCTGCTGGATAAGATATCCCCGATTCTGAGTGTAAACAAATAAATGGAACCATGTGAGACCGAAGCACTTGATTGATGTAACGTCTCGCTGTTCAATCCACGTCTCAGCTATGGTCTTAAATGTTCTCAATGACACTAAGCTGCGTTCGCTAACTACATGCAATAGCTCGCCACACAATTACGCTTTTTTCACCTGATATGTCATGCTCTGTTACACACGCGTCGCCTCGGCATACCTTACACCTATACGTCGAAACACCCGGAAACGAAAACCGGCGTGATTCACGCTGAAGTGCGATTTGTCACTGAAACGCATATGTCAGTCGCTTAGACGCCAATTTACGTATTTCATGCACTAGCGTAAGTGTTCTGTACTGTGTCGATGCGTTTACTTTGGTCACGACAGGGACGTCTAGCTCTCAAACGTGCATCGCATAAGGGCGACGATCAGTGTCAGCTTATCAGTCGGTAGTTGAGACCCCTTGTTTATCTACAGGTACAGTCTAGCAGCTGCCGGCGGAAATCTGTTTCGCATATGCGTCTGACGGTCAAATCGATCTTGACGTACGGACATCGGTCTTCCGCTACGTCAACGTCCACTAGCGTATTTTGTATATAGTAAGATTCCACTCCAATAGACGATAAATCACACACGTGTGGCACCCAAAATCAGAGTCAACGTCATCCGCTTTCCGACATGCTTCTAACTGTCCAGGGGCACGCTTACGATCCTTTAATGAAAAATGTTGCAATACGCTTTCACTAAATGCTTTTTTTTTTAGTACAAATTTCAGTTTCTTCTTTTCTAGGCACGACCTTACATTACACATCAAAAGTTTGATCCTGAACATGTGGTTTCTCCATGGGTTAGGGGTAAGAAAGTTTGTTCATGGGATCTTGGTCACATGACCAAGATGGCTGCCATGCCCATGTATGGTAAAAACTTTTAAAAAATCTTCTCAGGAACCAAATGGCCAATGACCATGAAACTTAGGATGCAGCATCGGGGACTCAGACCCTACCGAGTTTGTTCAAATGATGACCTTTGGTTGACCTTGACCTGTTTTAAATAAAGGTCAAATTTTGTCATTTAGACATTTGTATGGAAAAAAAGGCAAAACAGTAGATTTTTTCGATTGCATGGTAGCCTGTGGTATCAGAAATGATATTTTCAATCAACTGAATGGAATTTTATTGATTCCAAAGGTCAAGGTCATTTACTGACCTTTATCCTGGATGGCTCAGATTCAGTATTTTTATTTATTTTTTTTTTCCACTTAAACCGCTGGGTTGATTGAAACCAGATTACATTTTGCGCTTCAGTGGGAAGGGGGTACGAAAATTTTGTAAGAATTAGGTCACATGACCAATATGCCCACTATGCCCATCTATGCCCATATATGGTATAAACAAAATATTCTCCTCCAGAACTCAATGACCAATGACCTTCAGACTTGGTATATTGAATTAGGGACTTGGGTCCCACCAAGTTTGTTCAAATGATGACCTTTGGTTGACCTTGACCTGTTTTTCATCAAGGTCAAATTTGGTCACTGAGACATTTGTATGGAGAAAAAAAAGGCAAAACAGTGGATTTTTCTGAGTCTGTTGCAGCCTGTGGCACCAGAATTGATATTTGCGGCATCAGAATCGATATTTGCAATCAGCTGAATATACGTAAATTTATTAATTCATAAGGTCAACATCATTTGCTGGCCTTTGTCCTGGATGACTTAGCTGCAGTATTTTTATCTTCTTCTCCACTAAAACTGCTGGGCTGATTGAAACCAAATTACATGAAGAGCCTCTATGGGATGAGGTAATGAAAAGTTATTTAAGGGATTGTAGTCACATGACCAAAATAGGCGCCATGCCTGCATATGGTAAAAACAACATGACCTCTGGTGAGCGTAGTGGCCCATGGGCCTCATGTTTTAAATGTTATCTGGTAAGAGTTGTGGCTGGTGTTTTAAGGTTTTCTGCAAGAGCATTGATGTCATTGTAGAGAGAGGATCATCATAATATACTTACTGGGCCACTGTTACAGGAAACAGTTCACTCCAGGAGGGTGCAAATCCTTTCCTGTACAAGTGGCCCTATGAAAGAAGGTATATGCATCCATATCTGAGTTATTTCCCTTTGAGATGGAGCCATTCTCTGTAGCAAGTACTCCTGGTGCTGTATCTCTATCCTTTTATGGGATAAGGACTTGACAGTTTGGGATACCCTCAGACTTCTGCAAACTTTCCTATGCTTTGGTGAAACCGAGATATCTTTATTGATAGCTGTTTTAACATAATTATCTCGATTAGTAGAGATCAAAATACAGTAAAATTCCTATATTAAGACCACCTTAGGGACTGTTCAAAAGTGGTCTAAAAGACCACTTTTGAACAGTCTCAAAGGTGGTCTGTCACTAGGAGACACTGGGTGCAGAAACTGCAAAGACAAAAAACAACTGAATCCGTCACATTAAGCTTTTAAAAGCAGATTTAGTCTTAATTTTAGGTGGTCTTAACCCTTATCTTGCTGTTCACGACAACCCCTATCTTTGCAAACAGTGTAGATCCAGATCAGGATCTACACTGTTTGACATTCAGTTAATGAATTTGTAGGAATAAATTACATCAAGTAATCTGATTGGTTCAAAGTCAGAGATGGGTGTGGCTAAAATGAATATTCAGCAAGAGAATGGTTAATTTTAGGTGGTCTTAATAGCCGGGTTTTACTGTACCTTTCTTCAGTAGCTGTGGACCTGTTTGTAACATTATTTTAGCTTATTTGTAAGATAATTAGATTTGATATGTTGTGTCCAGTAACAGTGAGTCAGATAATCTAACTTCTCAGACCCATGCCAGTAGGGTCTTGGAGAAATAGATTGGGCTGCAAGGTTGCAAAGCTGAAACTGACCACACATGAATACTGGTAAATTGCTTAAAAGGTCTAAAGCCTGCCCAGGCAAAGTGGACCAATCTGCACCTTAGGACTTGAGATGATATTTCATCTCAGTGCAGGTTAAAGTCACACAAAATTGGAAGCAGTCCCCAAAATGACCTAAATAGTGTTGACAGGGATGTAAAACCTTCATTCAAACAAACAAAACTTTTCAAACATAACACTATGGACCCTGATCAGACTGCTGTTAGACCAATAGTTCTAGGAGCAGTCTGATCTGGGTCTGCACTGTTTGCAACAATAACTTTTAAAGTAACCAGCAGATGACAACTGCTGTGATTGGCATCTTAACCCTTATCGCGCTGAACACAACAACTTCTACATTTGAAAACAGCATAGATCCAGATCAGATGGCTTCTGAGCCATCTAATCAGAATGTACACTGTTTGACATTCAGTTTATTAATGGCACCAATTAATCTGATTGGTTCAAAGTTAGAAATGAGTGTGGCTAAATTAATTATTCAGCGGGATAAGAGTTAACCCTTGTCCTGCTGAACCCGGATGTGTATTATCTTTCAAACAATGCAGATCCAGATCAGATGGCTTCTGAAGAAGCCATCTGATCAGGATCTTCATTGTTTGTCATTCGTTTTATGAATTTGTTGCAATGATTTGCATCAAAAAATCTGATTGGTTGATAATCAGTGTTGGGTGTGGCATATTTATATATTCAGCAGGTCAAGGGTTAATTACAAAGGCATCTTGCTTAGTAGATCATGAATATGGTGGTGGTTGTATTGCAATATTTTGGTCTCACCAGAATATTCTAGAAATATTTGTCTAGTCAGTCATGGTGGGAAACACTGGAGTAAGGGAGAGAATACAGCCAGTTGTAGTCAGAAAAATGGCTGTTTAAACCATTCAAGATATAATCTGGAAAACACTCCCCTATCAGACTTGTTACGAGCCAGGCATAGCAGAAAGAAAAAACAATCAAGCCTTTTTGAAAAACTTAACAAAATTTATTTACAAACTATCTTTAACCTGTAGAAATAAGAAAATTTTACTTAGCTCTGTTATGAAATATCCTTGTATGAATCTATTTTCCCTGATCCCACAGAATTTACTGTCCGAAATGAAATATAATATCCTTTAACAATCCAACACAGAATTTAGAAATAACTTTTCTTAAAAACCCAAACTTCAAACTCCAAAGTCTGACTCCAAGAGAAAAATCAAAGCGCCAAAGGCACTGAAATGACAGATTCTATGAGAAAATCATAACACTGTGAAAACTTACGGGGAACCTTTCTAAAAATAGCTGAAAATTTAGAAAGGTAGTTCTGCAAATTCCAATATATGATATGTTTGCAGATGTCTATAGACCGGTCGTATTATGAAACGCCATTGATGTTTCAAATTTTTGAAAGAAACTATTTACGTTTTCAAAACCCAACATTAAAATTCAAGTTTTAACAATGCTACTGTCCATAAGTAACAGTTTGGGCTGTGGGGGTTGTGGGCACCTCTACCCAAAGCTACTCTATGGGAAAGAGATCGGAGGAGAAAGGCTGACTAGTCCAGTACATGAATTCCATTGGCTTGAAGACATTTTTGAGTAAGAACAGCACTATGAGCCCGTTGTAATCCTGCTGGATAAGATATCCCCGATTCTGAGTGTAAACAAATAAATGGAACCATGTGAGACCGAAGCACTTGATTGATGTAACGTCTCGCTGTTCAATCCACGTCTCAGCTATGATCTTAAATGTTCTCAATGACACTAAGCTGCGTTCGCTAACTACATGCAATAGCTCGCCACACAATTACGCTTTTTTCACCTGATATGTCATGCTCTGTTACACACGCGTCGCCTCGGCATACCTTACACCTATACGTCGAAACACCCGGAAACGAAAACCGGCGTGATTCACGCTGAAGTGCGATTTGTCACTGAAACGCATATGTCAGTCGCTTAGACGCCAATTTACGTATTTCATGCACTAGCGTAAGTGTTCTGTACTGTGTCGATGCGTTTACTTTGGTCACGACAGGGACGTCTAGCTCTCAAACGTGCATCGCATAAGGGCGACGATCAGTGTCAGCTTATCAGTCGGTAGTTGAGACCCCTTGTTTATCTACAGGTACAGTCTAGCAGCTGCCGGCGGAAATCTGTTTCGCATATGCGTCTGACGGTCAAATCGATCTTGACGTACGGACATCGGTCTTCCGCTACGTCAACGTCCACTAGCGTATTTTGTATATAGTAAGATGCCACTCCAATAGACGATAAATCACACACGTGTGGCACCCAAAATCAGAGTCAACGTCATCCGCTTTCCGACATGCTTCTAACTGTCCAGGGGCACGCTTACGATCCTTTAATGAAAAATGTTGCAATACGCTTTCACTAAATGCTTTTTTTTTTAGTACAAATTTCAGTTTCTTCTTTTCTAGGCACGACCTTACATTACACATCAAAAGTTTGATCCTGAACATGTGGTTTCTATCCGTACTGGTGTGACGGTGGTGCACAGGATCGACGTGGTCGGACGGGTAACCCGACATCACAGTTGATTGATTTATCGTTTTCAGCTTAAGGGCATGGTGCCTAAGCGTGTTGTAATCGTTTGGTTTCAGAATCAAAGCACTGAGAGTGTGGGGTGTAGGTTGGAGTAATAGGCCTGGGCTGAGATTTAAACTGTTTCATTTAATTCTGAAATTCCAAACAAATAGTGAAAATTTTGATAAGAAGGCGCGTTCGGCAGCGTCTGATCTTGGTCTACACTGTTTGCCAAGCTCACCCTATGATTCCAGGATAACCCTCTTCCGTCTTATGGAATACCCCCATCTCCATGCGGCTATTTTCTACAAGACAAAAAGTTATTCTGACAAGACAGTGATAGTCACGTAGACATTAGCACTGAAGCGCTTTTCTTATTATCAATGAATTCCAAACAATCAACCCAAACATAGCCCCGCCGTTTGTCAGTGTTGGGTACATGTAAGTGTTATCTGTAAAATCTGCACATGAATCAAATGTTGGATCTGGCAAACAATGTAAACTAATTTCAAAAGCCACACAACACATTGCTGATCTTGTTCTACACTTTTTGCATTAGTTACTAACATCTTAAGTTTAAACGAATCAGTCCAAGTCCCCGTTCATGACCAGCCTGCATTTAGAGACAATCGGCATGAGTGTTGTCAGTGCTTTGATGTATTCACTGCCTTGGGTTTCTGGAGTGCACTCTTCCATCATTGAAGTTGGGCTCATCCATTCTGCTAAATATATGGCACCTAGAATTATATCACAGGACCTACACTAAGTATCTGTTCCATATTCCAGGGTTGAAAGGGACAGCCTTACTTTTCAATTTCTCTGTGCAAAGTCAATATACACCTAAGTTGTAACTGACCTAAACTTGACCTAGAAAGTCAGAAAGAAAACCCATTAATATTCTTGTCTACAGCTGACCTGGTCCAACAGCAGGCTGGTCTTTAAGGATTAAATATTGACAGCATTGATAGAAAACAGTGTAAAACCTGAGCAGACTGCTGAGCAGTCGCCACATTGATCTGTGTATACCCGTCGCATGATGCAGCTGATTCATATGAAATGTTGAATCGTCAAGTCGCCTGCTTCAAAAGTTTGTATTACGCTTACAGGATAACTAATACGCTTGTACAATTTGGATTACTGGGCCAAACCGGACTACATTTTGTGCGGACTCATATTTCTATGGCGGTCAAAGCTGGAAGAAAAAGCCTGAATTACTTTAAACGTGCAGCACTGCAAAAATAGACAGATGGAATCTGTCATTAATCAAGCTCTTTTATAGACCCTAAGATTTCTCAGGAACATTCCAAAGGGCTGTGGAATAAGATTAGGTAATTTTCTAAAAATAATGGCACCACAAACTTTCTGGAAGATTTCTTGTAAACAAGTTGTTTACCAAAATAAAATAATCTGTGACTCTTTTTTTAGCTCACCTGACCGAAGGTCATGGTGAGCTTTTGTGACAGTAAGATGTCCGGCGTCGTCGTGCGTCGTCCGTCGTCCGTCGTCCGTCGTGCGTAAACTTTTTCTTGTGAACACACTAGAGGCCACAGTTTTGGTCCAATTATCATCAAACTTGCTCAGAATGATAAACATGACAATATCTCGGTCAAGTTCGAATTTGGGTCATGTCGGGTAAAAAAGTAGGTCAGTAGGTCAAATCATAGAAAAACCTTGTGAACACTCGAGAGGCCACAATTTTGGTCCAATCATCATCAAACTTGCTCAGAATGATCATTGTGACAATATTTTAGTGAAGTTTGAATATGGATCATGTCGGCTTAAAAAGTAGGTCAGCGGGTCAAATCATAGAAAAACCTTGTGAACACCCTAGAGGCCACAATTTTGGTCCAATCATAATCAAACTTGCTCAGAATGATCATCATGACAATATCTTGGTCAAGTTCGAATATGGGTCATGTCCGGTCAAAAAGTAGGTCAGTAGGTCAAATCATAGAAAAACCTTGTGAACACTCTGAAGGCCACTGTTTTGGTCCAATTATCATGAAACTTGCTCAGAATGACCATTGTGACAATATTTCAGTCCAGTTCGAATATGGGTCATATCGGGTTAAAAAGTAGGTCAGCGGGTCAAATCATATAAAAACCTTGTGAACACCCTAGGGGCCACAATTTTGGTCCAATCTTAATCAAACTTGCTCAGAATGATCATCATGACAATATCTCGGTCAAGTTTGAATATGGGTCAAATGGTTCCGGTCCGTTGCACATCTAGGTCACAGGAGCCAAAAACAGATTTTTTTCACCAAAAACTTAAAAAATCTTCTTCTCTGAAACCACAAGGCCCAGGTCTTTGTTATTTGGTATGAAGCTTCATCTAGTGGACCCCTACCAAGATTGTTCAAATTATAGTGCTGGGGCCAAAAATGCCCCCGCACGGGGGCCCTTTGGTTTTACATAGGCTTATATAGGGAAAATCTTTAAAAATCTTCTTCTCTGAAACCACAAGGCCCAGGACTTTGATATTTGGTATGAAGCTTCATCTAGTGGACCCCTACCAAGATTGTTCAAATTTGAGTGCTGGGACGAAAAATGCCCCCGCCACGGGGCCCTTTGGTTTTACATTGGCTTATATAGGGAAAATCTTTAAAAATCTTCTTCTCTGAAACCACAAGGCCCAGGTCTTTGATATTTGGTATGAAGCTTCATCTAGTGGACCCCTACCAAGATTGTTCAAATTATAGTGCTGGGGCCAAAAATGCCCCCGCCCCAGGGCCCTTTGGTTTTACATAGGCTTATATAGGGAAAATCTTCAAAAATCTTCTACTCTGAAACCACAAGGCCCAGGACTTTGATATTTGGTATGAAGCTTCATCTAGTGGACCCCTACCAAGATTGTTCAAATTATAGTGCTGGGACAAAAAATGCCCCCGCCACGGGGCCCTTTGGTTTTACATTGGCTTATATAGGGAAAATCTTTAAAAATCTTCTTCTCTGAAACCACAAGGCCCAGGTCTTTGATATTTGGTATGAAGCTTCATCTAGTTGACCCCTACCAAGATTGTTCAAATTACAGTGCTGGGGCCAAAAATGCCCCCGCCCCGGGGCCCTTTGGTTTTACATAGGCTTATATAGGGAAAATCTTAAAAAATCTTCTTCTCTGAAACCACAAGGCCCAGGTCTTTGATATTTGGTATGAAGCTTCATCTAGTGGACCCCTACCAAGATTGTTCAAATTTTAGTGCTGGGACAAAAAATGCCCCCGCCACGGGGCCCTTTGGTTTTACATGGGCTTATATAGGGAAAATCTTTAAAAATTTTCTTTTCTGAAACCACAAGGCCCAGGACTTTGATATTTGGTATGAAGCTTCATCTAGTGGACCCCTACCAAGATTGTTCAAATTTTAGTGCTGGGACAAAAATGCCCCCGCCACGGGGCCCTTTGCTTTTACATTGGCTTATATAGGGAAAATTTTTAAAAATCTTCTTCTCTGAAACCACAAGGCCCAGGTCTTATATATTTGGTATGAAGCTTCATCTAGTGGACCCCTACCAAGATTGTTCAAATTATAGTGCTGGGGCCAAAAATGCCCCCGCCACGGGGCCCTTTGGTTTTACATAGGCTTATATAGGGAAAATCTTTAAAAATTTTCTTCTCTAAAACCACAAGGCCCAGGACTTTGATATTTGGTATGAAGCTTCATCTAGTGGACCCCTACCAAGATTGTTCAAATTATAGTGCTGGGACAAAAAATCCCCCCCTGCCACGGGGCCCTTTGGTTTTACATAGGCTTATATAGGGAAAATCTTTAAAAATCTTCTTCTCTGAAACCACAAGGCCCAGAACTTTGATATTTGGTATGAAGCTTCATCTAGTGGACCCCTACCAAGATTGTTCAAACTATAGTGCTGGGGCAAAAAATGCCCCTGTCCCGGGGCCCTTTGATTTTACATAGGCTTATATAGGCAAAATCTTTAAAAATCTTCTTCTCTGAAACCGCTAGGCCCAGGTCTTTGATATTTGATGTGTAGCTTCATCTAGTGGACCTTTGACAAGATTGTTCAAATTTTAGCCTTTGTTGATGTTTGGTATGAAGCTTCACCTTTAAGACCTCCCTCAACATTATGTACATTAAAGCCCTGGGGCCAATAATGGCCCTCTCTGGGGCCCACTTGTTACACTATGGATCAGGTGAGCGATCCAGGGCCATCATGGCCCTCTTGTTTCCCAGAAACTTCTATAAGAAGAATAAACAAGATATTATTAAAAGTCACCCAGTGGTTTTACAGCCCTTTCAAGATTATTTCACTCATATAGAGCCAATCGTTAATCAGAGGAGGGCAAAAACCAGAGTACCTGGAGAAAAACCACCTAACCTTCTGTTGCAGAACTTGGCGTCTCACATGTGACTCGAGCGAGGCTCGAACCCACAGGGGTGAGAGACCTAATGATTAAGTCAGCGCTCTTATCCACTAGGCCACGGAGGCCCTAAGACGGTTCTCTGTATCATGACATTCTTTTGTAAAAATCTTCTATATTTTCTTTGTTTATAGTCCTGAAAATTGAATGTGGGTCTGGTAAAATCCACTGATTCAAACAAGTAACCACACCCTTTTTTTAGCTGAAATAGTATACCCCACTTTTCCCTATAAAAAGTGGGACTTACAAATGTGTTAATTTCAATGATTATCAGCTGAACAAAATACTTGATGCAATTTATTCCTGCAGTTTAAAAATTGAATGACATAAATATGGTAATATTTTCCTGTTTGCTGGCAAAATTGGACATCACGAAAACATGTCTATATAATTTTGACCCCCTTGAACCCCACTTTTATACAGTAAAACTGGGGTTAACAGGGGTAAAACTTATTTTTAGCTCACCTGTCACGTAGTGACGAGGTGAGCTTTTGGGATCACTTTTTGTCCGGCGTCCGGCGTGCGTGTGTGCGTGCGTGTGTGCGTGCGTAAACTTTTTCTTCAAATGACATCTCCTCCTAAACCACTGATCGGATTTTAACCAAACTTCACAGGAATGATCCTTAGGTGGTCCCCTTTCAAAGTTGTTCAAATGGTTCCGGTCCATTGCACATCTAGGTCACAGGAGCTAAAAATAGATTTTTAAAATGAAAACTTTAAAAATCTTCTTCTCTGAAACCGCAAGGCCCAGGTCTTCGATATTTAATATGAAGCTTCATCTAGTGGACCTCTACCAAGATTGTTCAAATTATGGACCTTGGGCCAGAAATGCCCCCGCCCCGGGGGCCTTTGGGTTTACATAGGCTTATATAGGGAAAATCTTTAAAAATCTTCTTCTCTGAAACCACAAGGCCAAGGTCTTTGATATTTGGTGTGAAGCTTCACCTAGTGGACCTCTACCAAGATTGTTCAAATTATAGCCCTAGGGCCAAAAATGCCCCCGCCCCGGGGGCCTTTGGTTTTACATAGGCTTTTGCAGGGAAAATCTTTAAAAATCTTCTTCTCTGAAACCGCAAGGCTCAGATCTTTGATATTTAGTGTGAAGCTTCATCTAGTGGACCTCTACCAAGATTGTTCAAATTATAGCCCTGGGACTAAAAATGCCCCCGCACCAGGGGCCTTTGGTTTTACATAGGCTTATATAGGGAAAATCTTTAAAATTTTCTTCTCTGAAACCGAAAGGCCCAGGTCTTTGATATTTGGTGTGAAGTTTCACCTAGTGGACTTCTACCAAGATTGTTCAAATTATAGCCCTAGGGCCAAAAATGCCCCCACCCCGGGGGTCTTTGGTTTTACATAGGCTTATACAGGGAAAATCTTTAAAAATCTTCTTCTCTGAAACCGCAAGGCCCAGGTCTTTGATATTTAGTGTGAAGCTTCATCTAGTGGACCTCTACCAAGATTGTTCAAATTATAGCCCTGGGGCTAAAAATGCCCCCGCCCAGGGGCCTTTGGTTTTACATAGGCTTGTATAGGGAAAATCTTTAAAATATTCTTCTCTGAAACCGAAAGGCCCAGGTCTTTGATATTTGGTGTGAAGTTTCACCTAGTGGACCTCTACCAAGATTGTTCAAATTAAAGCCCTAGGGCCAAAAAGGCGGCTTTTACAGGGAAAATCTTTAAAAATCTTCTTCTCTGAAACTGCAAGGCTCAGATCTTTGATATTTAGTGTGAAGCTTCATCTAGTGGACCTCTAAAAATGCCCCCGCCCCAGGGGCCTATGGTTTTACATAGGCTTATATAGGGAAAATCTTTAAAATATTCTTCTCTGAAACCGAAAGGCCCAGGTCTTCGTTATTTGATATGAAGCTTCATCTGGTGGACCTCTACAAAGATTGTATAAATTATGGCCCTTGGGCCAGAAATGCTCTTGCCCCGTGGGCCTTTGGGTTTACGTAGGCTTGTACAGGGAAAATCTTTAAAAATCTTCTTCTCTGAAACCACAAGGCCCAGGTCTTTGATATTTGGTGTGAAGTTTCACCTAGTGGACCTCTACCAAGATTGTTCAAATTATAGCCCTAGGGCCAAAAATGCCCCCGCCCCGGGGGTCTTTGGTTTTACATAGGCTTATACAGGGAAAATCTTTTAAAATCTTCTTCTCTGAAACCGCAAGGCCCAGGTCTTTGATATTTAGTATGAGGCTTCAAATTATAGTGCTGGGGCCAAAAATGCCCCCGCCCCGGGGCCATTTGGTTTCACATGGGCTTATATTGGGAAAATCTTTAAAAATCTTCTTCTCTGAAACTGCAAGGCCCAGGTCTTTGATATTTGGTATGAAGCTTCATCTAGTGGACCTCTACCAAGATTGTTCAAATTATAGCCCTGGGGCAAAAATGTCTCCGCACCAGGACCTTTTGGTTTTACATAGGCTAATATAGGAAAATCCTTTGAAAATCTTCTTGTCTGAAACCAGAAGGCCCAGGTCTTTGATATTTGGTATGAAGCTTCATCTAGAGGACAACTTCCATGATTTTTCAAATTGTAGTGCTGGGGCCAAAAATACCCCCGCTCTGGGGCCCTTTGGTTTTACATAGGCTCTTAAAAAATCTTCCCTGAAACTGCTAGGCCCAGGTCTTTGATATTTGGTATGAAGCTTCATCTTGTGGACCTCTACCAAGATTGTTCAAATTATAGCCCTGGGGCCAAAAATGCCCCCGCTCTGGCACCCTTTGGTTTTAAATAGACTTATATAGGGAAATCTTGAAAATTATCTTCTTCTCTGAAACCACAAGGCCTAGGTCTTTGATATTTGGTATGAAGCTTCAGCTAGTGGACCTCTACTAAGTTTGTTCAAATTATAGCCCTGAGACCAAAACTGCCCCCGCCTCGGGGCCCTTTGGTTTTACATAGACTTATATAGGGAAAGTCTTTAAAAGTCTTCCTTTGTGAAACCACAAGGCCTAGGTCTTTGATATTTGGTGTGAAATTTCATCTAGTGGACATCTATAAGGATTGTTCAAATTATAGCCCTGGGGCCAAAAATGCCCCCGCCCCGAGACCGTTTGGTTTTATATAGACTTATATAGGGAAATCTTTAAAAATCTTCTTCTCTGAAACTGCAAGGCCCATGTCTTTGATATTTGGTATGGAGCTTTATCTAGTGGACCTCTACCAAGATTGTTCAAATTGTAGCCCTCGGGCCACAAATGCCCCCGCCCCGGAGCCCTTTGGTTTATATAGAGATAATCTTTGAAAATCTTCTTCTGAATCAGCAAGGCCCAGGTCTTTGATGTTTGGTGTGAAGCTTCATCTAGTGGACCTCTATCAAGATTGTTTAAATTATAGCCATGAGGCCAAAAATGTCCCAGCCAGGGGCTCTGGTTTTACATAGGTTTATGTAGGGAACATTTTTTAAAAATATTTTCTGAAACCACAAGGCCCAGGTCTTAGATATTTGGTGTGTAGCTTCATCTAGTGGACTTTTGCCAAGATTGTTCAAATTATAGCCTTTGTTGATATTTTGGTATGAAGCTTCACCTTTTTAGACCTCCCTCAACATTATGCACATTATAACCCTAAAAATGGCCCTCCCCGGGGCCAACTTGTTACTCTATGGATCAGGTGAGCGAACCAGGGCCATCATGGCCCTCTTGTTCTTATTTCTGCTCTAAAATATATATTGTGGGTACTCATAAGAACCGCCTCAATGAGGCGGTTCTTACTAGTACCCATAATCTATATTTTGAGCAGAAATAAGAAAAATATCACACTATTTCATCTTAAAATGTTCCTTTTTTCTGTGGTAAAGTTTACAATGTATCTGTATGGGCGTGTTTTCATAATGGTTGCTTTTGCAAATTACAAGTTTTCAGCAAAAATTTTAAAATATAAAATATTTTACTTGCTAGAAAAATTAACATCAAGTGACAAGCTCATTAAACTAATGATGCTTTGAACAGCTGGGACCAGACTGTTTATCTTTTCTTGGCCACATCAGGAAAACGCCCCTATATAATTCTGACCCCCTTGAACCCCACTTTTATATAGTAAAATTGGGGTTTACAGGGGTAAACCTGATTTTTCTTCATTCTGCTCTAAAATATAGATTGTGTCTACTCATTAGAACCACCACGATGAGAAAAAGTATAATAATTTTTCATCATAATTTTTTTTTTTTTTTTGGCGGTGAAGTTTACAATGTATTTATATAGGTGTGTTTTCATAATGATGTTTCAAAGCATATTTTACTCAACATGAGGCCCATATTGAATGTTTTGTTGTAGGAGTTTTTGACATTTTCAGGGTCACCACTGGGTATCGTTGGATTATCATCAGCAAGGGACAAAGATACTGTCTCCAGTGCAGGTTCGGGGGTTCCCGGTATGCCAGTCTTGCCTCCAATAGGTCAAACATACACAATGTTGACACCCATTGGTGAAGCTAGTCGTGAGCACACACAACACACTCAGGCGTTGTCTTCTTTGAAGCAGCCCCAGACAGATGGTAATATTTTATTTTGCATAGTTTTCAAACAGTTTATTCTAACCATTTTGTTTTGCCTTATTATTTGAGCCATAATGCAAATTTGTCCATTAGGGCATATATGAATTATCATTCAGTTTGATTCCAAAACTGTGTGTACAGACAAACTTCATTGGTTGAACTGCTCTTGAGACCATGCAGCTTGTTCGACTTAGGGATATTTTGAGCCACTTGATGTTAACCCATTGTATGCGGGAAACCCCAAAAGGGTACCTTGGCAAACAGTGCAGGCCCAGATCAGATGCCGCAGAACGCGGCATCTGATCAGGGCCTGCACTATTTGCTAACATAACTTTCTGTCAAAAATAGAATAAAAACGAAAAAAATAGGCCTGACACCCCTTATATCACAAATGAGCATGTCCAGGAAAAGTGATGCGAGTTGGACCGTCCATGGATATAAACTCTATTGGTTTAATTGGACGGCAGGGCTTGCGATGTCATTTCATCTCAATGTCGGGTAGAAGTCCCACAAAATTGGAAGCGATGTCTCCAAAATGACCTATTCAGTGTTGACGGGGACGTTAAACCTCAAATCAAACAAACAAACAAACCAACATACAGCAATGGAAGAGTCTACCAGCATAAAATACCAGGGGCCCGTTCCACTAAACTTCGTAACTTTACGAAATTCGTAGACTTAAGAACTCGACTTACGAAATTCTTAAGAAAATCACGGGTGCGTTTCACTAACGTCTTCCTAAGTTAAATGACTTACGAATTTCGTAGCTAAGAATTCGTAGCTACTCTCTAATGCTGAAGATAAATATTTTACGCACGGAGGTTGAGATTGCGGGAATTTATTGTAATAAAAACACGTTTTAGACATGAGGACTCACATGTTTTGTTGGTTTAGATTTACTTTGACCGATTGCGAGGAGCAAAAAACGAAACATTTTGAATGGGGAAAAATAAATATCTAGTAAACCTGTTTGCATCAAAGTTGTTTCATTCCATCGGCGCTGTGAAGAAGTCATAGAGGGAACGGACAGGCCCAAGTTAAATGATGAAAGCTGGCAAATATCTGTCATACCTGCACACTGTGTTGTCATTATTTATGTGTTACGTAGTTATCAATGACGTCATCAATTTAAATACGCAAGGGAGCTTACTCCGACTCATGTCTTATGGTCGGGTAAAACCTAGGCATAGGCCTAGCCTGTATCGGTAGCCGATTCATATAAGTTGCTTGTTTGAATTGACGTTTAACGTCCCCGTCAACACTATTTAGGTCAATTTGGAGACGTTGCTTCCAATTTTGTGGGACTTTACCCAATGAAACCAATACTCCGAGTAGGGTTTTATAAATATGCATGAATTGTCCGACTCGCATTACTTTGCGGTTACCAGAAGCCTACTCTGACCTGTGCGGTCGGTTTCAGCTCTGTGCGGAAGCACCATGCTGTCAAATCTATTTCGCATAGCCCGACAAAGTTGAAAACAATAGTTCTTCGCTAAACTTTCGGAATATTTCGAATATCTAGCACCGACCGAAGAGTCAGTACTGTTTGTTGGTAGTTAAATCTTCAACACAATCTTTTTTTTTCCTATCTTCTCGCCTCATAACCATACATAGCCTATCTCTTATGGTCATTTAATAAGCATATCAGGACGTCTCTTTTTCAATTACGGATTTTTTTCCCTTTTCCCCTTTTCTCTGGTAAATCTGTAGACCTAGACATGTACTTTACAATAGACCCCCCATGATGGTTTCTTGGTTGGGCATGGATTGTCAGTTCATCTCAATATCGGATAAAAATCCCACAAAGTTGGAAGCAACGTCACCAAAATGACCTATGTAGTGTTGACAGAGACGTTAAACCTCACATCAAACAAATGATTTCCTGGTGGTTTATATGGGCTATGATGGTGCTAGTTAGCTTACAAGGCCCGATCGTCCTAATGCATTTGGAGCATAGTGGGTCATTTGTCTAAGTTCTGTGCTTGCAACAGGTGAGGAATGTTTTTTTTTTTTTTTTTTTTTTATTTATTTATCAAATCTCAGTTCCATAACACACACGGTTTCGAATAAAGTGTACCTTATTTCATTGTTCAATTACAAACACCAACTGTTCTGATCACTTCCTGCTGATATGAATTTTTAAAGTTTTAAAACATGTTTTAAATCATTTAAGAAACAGTGGCATGCGTGCGTGCGTGTTTTTATTTATTTATTACTATTTTTTTGGAGGGGGTGGGGTGTTGGGGGATGAGGAGGAGCGGGTCTATTAAAGGAGCCTTTGGATTTTTTCGTTATTCTCATCAAAATAGTGTCTTGGTATTTACGAGATTCTGGATACTGGTCCTAGAGAATTCATTGCCCATTTCTCTTCTAGATGGTCTAATGGGGAGACCGGGGCTAGTTGGTCCGCGGGGCAAGTTGGTCAAAGGCCAATTACTCTGAACTAAGAAAAGCTCTGTAGACTTTCCGCTTTGTGTCAAGCCGTATTCCACTTCGATTCCAAACACTTTCACGTAGTCGGCCAGATGATGCACTAGCTTGCAGTTATATTTGCAATCCTGGCATTGACTTCATTATCAATGTGCACGACTCTTGAAGGTCCCCGCCAATCGGGGCTTGAAGAAATAGATGGGCTGCATGATGCTCCCATGCAGAGCTGAAACCGACCCGCACAGGAGTAGGTCTACTGGTAAACCGCTTAGAGGATCTAAGCCTGCCCAGGCAAAGCAGTGCGAGTCGGACTGTCCATGCTTATAAACCCTATTGGTTTCATTGGGCGGCAGGGCTTGGGATGTCATTTTATCTCGATGTCGGGTAGAAGTCCCCCAAAATTGGAAGCGACGTCTCCAGAATGACCTTTACATTTTGCCGGGACGTTGAACCTCAAATCAAACAAAACACGATCTTGACAAAGTGCTTCCAAGGTAGGTGAACTTGTCTACCACTTGCAATCTTTGACCTTTTCACTGTAATGGTGGGCTCCTTATAAGGTTTGCCAAGTTCTGGTTAATAAACCATCTCGGATATTTTAATGCTGATTGTGAATTCATAACTGTCAGATACGCCATCTATACTTTTTTGCATCTCTTCTGCTGGAGCACCCTTTGTCATGTCGTCAGCAAAGGGGAACTCGTCTTCTGGATCACTTGCAACCTTCTTAGGTTGATAAAGCTTCCCATCAAAGCCATACCAAACAGGTATACCATTGTCACCATCCCGGAAAGCATTTGTGAGCATGACAGCGAACATTATGCTGAGCAGCTTGACTCCATTGTCACAGGAAATGGATCAGAAAACTCATCATCATTTTTATGCGGTGCCGTTTTACTATTTAACCCATATAGATATTCATAATTCGATTTATGGTTATCCATAATTCGAATTAAGGATATCCTTAAATCGAATAATGGATATCTATAATTCGATTTATGGACAACTATAATTCAGATTGATTTATAGATACCCATAATTCGATTTATGGATATCTATAATTCGAATTATGGATATCCATTATTCAGCTGATCTATGGATATCCATAATTCTGAATTATGGATATCAATAATTCGACTGATTTATGGATATCCATAATTTGAATTACAGATATCCATAAATCGAATAATGGATATCCATAATTCAATTTAATTGATGTCCATAATTCAGATCGTTTTATAGATATCCATAATTCGAATTATAATTATATTTTATAATTCGAATTATGGATATACAAATTAAATCGAATTATGGATATCCATCAATAATTATTGATATCCATAAATAATTATGGATATCCATAATTCGGATTGTGGATATCCATAAATAATTATGGATATCTATAAATAGGGAATAAATAGGAAAAGGGCGTCCCATACGTTTTGGAAACCGTGCAAGCATGCCATCACGAAACGGCCTCCAGTTGCTATACTGATCTTGGTCGGACAACCAAACTTCGCCATAATTTTCCAAAGACCCTCACGACCGACTTCGTCATATGATTTGGTGAGTTCAACAAGCCTGACATTGCTCTTGAAGCTACCTTGCTGTGAAGATCGTGTCAGTTTTTCATAGAGCTGTCCTTTCTGATCACACACTGAACACACATTGGCTTTCGGACTGTTCAGTGTGTTCATTCAGTCAGTGAAGTAAATTTCTTGAAAGAAACTTCCCATCAATTGATAAAATAAGAGATGCCTCGATGATTGCCACACAACTGAGGATTCCTTTTCCGTTTGAATATGTGGATAATTGACGCAACCTTGAATTCTTGAGGGACTTGGAGAAATAGATTGTGCTTCAACGCAGAGCTGAAACTGACCGTCCATGATTACTGGTAAACTGCTTAGAAGGACTAAGACTGCCCAGGCAAAGACCATCAAATGCATATAAGCCTTTTGGTTCCATTAGGCGGCAGGGTTTGAGAAGTCATTTCATCTCAATGTCGGGTAAAAGTCCCATAAAACTGGAAGCAACGTCTCCACAATGACCTAAATAGTGTTGACGGGGACATTAAACCACAATTCAACCAACCAACCAATTTTCTTCACTGTTGCATCGTTTTTCTTGCGATTAGCGCAAAAAGACGCGACCATTGTCAGTTAATTATTCGATGATTAATTGTGTTGGGTTTAACAACATGTCAACCCATGTGGGTAATTTGTCTCGTCTCCCAGAGAAAGGGAGAAAAAATATAGAAGAGATCGCAGGTTAAAGTAAAGGACAGAGGAGAAAGAGGAAAATGAATGGAAGTGTAGAAACAGAAGGAATAAGAGCACTTCCCTCTACCCTTACCTGCTGTAGGGATAGTAGGTCTTACCCAATTGTCAGCCAATACCAGTTGGACGCCACAGTGACGCAAGACATATACGTCACCTTTACCTTACGCTATATTTAAAATTGTCAAATTCAAAGAAATTAATAACTGCTGTCGGATCAGTCTGAACAACGGTTATTTATTGCCACACAAAATTGCGCATGCGCAAAAATACGGAATCTTTGGGTAGCATTTCCTTAGCGACCGGTGGCGTCCTAAACTCATCTATTGATATGAGTTCCCCTTTTCATAATGAACAACTAGTCCGACTGTCAAGTAAATGTGTTCAGTAATGACAGAGATATTACAAAATGTCCAAGTTTTTGCACGACGACGACGACGCAGACGACGCCAGAGCTATGACAATACCTCGTCGTTTTCTTCGAAAACAGCAGAGCTAAAAATGATTAATACAATTTTCGGACCAACTATTTCCCGTCTCATCTATGTCCAGAGCAGATGAAGCCCTCAAAGTCCTGGCAATATATATATATGGCTTTGCCTCCCAGTCAGCAATGAATGACGGGCCAACGGCGGGCCGAGCAGCCTCGGTAGCTCAGTCGGATGCGCGTTTGACTGGTGATCGGGAGGACGCAGGTTCGATACCTGCCGGGGTCGGCAACATTTTTTCGTGGAGATTGATCATGAAATCTTTTCTACGGTCATTCTCTCCCTTCCGCTGATTCAAGAAGGGCAGTTGTCAGTTTCTGGCGAAAGAATGTGCACTGTACTGGATAACATGCTAACGTACAAGCCTGCCCAGGAAAAGTGTGGATAGGTCAACTGACCGGCTCATAAATGACATAAAATAGTGTTGACTGGGCCGTTAAACTCCAATAGGCTACAAACAAACAAACAAACGGTGGGCCGATAGCGATGCGACGTTGCAACGTTGTATCGCTGTCGGTCTGACGTTGGTCCGTTGTTGAGTGCTGAATGGGCTGTTCCAGCTATGTAAAGTGAGAAGGGTGAGTGGGAGAGGGAGGCAGAGAGGTGGTGAGAGGGAGAAATACAGGGAGACAGGGGAGAGCGGGAGGAGATCGGGGAGAGAAGGAGAGTGTGAGAGTTTTGTTTGTTTGATTTGAGGTTTAACGTCCCCGTCAACACTGTACAGGTCATTTTTGATACGTTACTTCCAATTGTGTGGGACTTTTACCCGACATTGAGATGAAATGACATCTCAAGCCCTGCCGTCCAATGAAACTGATAGGGTTTATAAGCATGGACGGGCCGACTCGCACCGCTTTGCCTGGGCAGGCTCAGATCCTCTAAGCGGTTTACCAGTACTCGTGTGCGGGTTAGTTTCAGCTCAGTGTGGATAGCCCCCGCCCATAGGGGCTTGAAGAAATAGATGGGCTGCATGATGCTTCCACGCGGAGCTGAAACCGACCCGCACACGAGTACTGGTTAACCCCTTAGACGATCTAAGCCTGCCCAGGCAATGCGGTGCGAGTCGGCCCGTCCATGTTAATGAACCCTATTGGTTTCATTGGGCGGCAGAGTTTGAGATGTCATTTTTTCCCATTTTGGGATAAAAGTCCCAAAAAATTGGAAGCAGCATCTCCAACGTGGACGGGGACGTTAAACTTCAAATCAAACAAACAAACAAAAGCTCTGCGTGGAAGCATCATGCAGCCCATCTATTTCTTCAAGCCCCGATGGGCGGGGCCGTGAGTGTGAGAGTAGGGGAAAGTGTGTGTGTGAGAGAGAGAGAGAGAGAGAGAGAGAGAGAGAGAGAGAGAGAGAGAGAGAGAGAGAGAGAGGCTGACTGATACTTTGTACCCTAAGGGCACACGGGGGCTATCTATCTATCTAACTATCTTCTCATACTGAGTCGGTCATATTTGGCCATTACCTCTAAAGAAAGAACTCCATGTTTTACCCTGAGTATTCAGCAATAGAATATGACGTCATGATGACGTATGATTTCGTTTCTCCTCGCGCACAAATGTCAACAAAACTTATGGCGAAGTAAAAAAAAAAAAAAAAAAGCATTCATGACGACTGACACAGGCAAACACCGTTTAATGAGTTGCAAGAGTCTTCAACAGGTGCTTTATGCTTCTGTCTCATCCTGAAGTCTCGAAATGATGTGTTTATCAAAGAAAACAGTAAACTAGGTCACTGACAATGTCGGCGCTGCTAAGGATTAGTGAAAACAGGTAAGATTTTCTTTATTTCAAGCTTCACCAAGCTTGGAAATTGCGATTTATTGCTCTAATTGGGCGCGAATCTAAACCGCCGCCATGACACTTACGAAATTCTTAAAGTTACGACTGCCTACCCCCTATCGTAAAGTTACGAACAAACTTACGCAAAAACTTAAGAATTTGACGTTAGTGAAACGCAAATTTGGAGTTAAGAATTCTTAAGATCGAACTTAAGAAAATCTTAGAGTTACGAAGTTTAGTGAAACGGCCGCCTGATGAGGAGGTAGATCTTCTATAAAGTAATAGAATTGCCTCATCAAGGTGATTCTGATGAGTATGAACAACACAAACTTCAACACAAAGAAAGGAAAAAGTCACAAAATTATCATTTATAAAGTAAAATTCCTTTATTAAGACCACCTTTGGGACTGTTCAAAAGACCACTTTTGAACAGTCCCAAAGGTGGTCTTTTACTAGTCTAAGAACTTTCTTATTTCTCTATGAACTTTTTAAAGTTACTTTGCAGAAATGTTTATCTTCATTAGATGTGTTGCACACAAGACTCAGGTCAATACCTCTAATGTCAAGGTCATACTTAGAGGCCAAAAATGGGGGAGACATCTGTGTTTTTGTAGAAAAAACAGATTCTAGTTATATCTTGCTACTACTCCCACTACTACTACTACTGCTTCTATCACTGTACTACTACCACTACTTCAACTATTATTATTAATCCCCGGTCGTTGAAGCGGAGCGGGGATTATAGGAATGGTCTTTGTCTGTCTGTCCATCGGTCTGTCCTGGCAAACTTGTCAGGTCTAGTATCAGGATTGGATAACAATAGAAAATGATTGGAAAAGAACAGATTTATTCCAAAAATAAAAGGTGTAGGAGATTAGCCCCTTAACCAAACAAAAGAAAATAACAAAAGAAATAGCCCTTAAACCTGACATGTTGGAACGTCCTTCCATCCATCCGTCCATCTGTCTGCACTAATGAAATGACATTTAGGGGGGCAAAAAATTTGGACATTTTGACACTTAAGTAGTCATTTGTGAGTCCATCCATATTTATTCAGTAATTTTGGTACTTAAGTGGCAAAAATTGGCTCTTGCTTGGCTTGCCCCTTTTGAGAATTTGCCGTTTAAGTAGTCAATATGCCGACGCCTAGCCACCTAAGTATCCATTCTTGAGAACGTCCATCTGTCTGTCCGTACCACTTTCTTGTCTGCTCCTTATCTCTTGTACCCTTTGATAGATTTTCATTAAACTTTGGTCAAATATTCCTTTCAGTGAGCCGATTTGTAGAACCATAAATGAACCATGCCGACTCAAGGTCAAGTTGAAGGTCACAAGTTTGAATCTTGGAATTTTGTGTGGGTTCCATATCTCCTTTACCCCTGGAAGGGTTTTTATTAAATTGGTCAACTATCCCCCTCAGTGAGCTAATGTGCAGAACCCATAAATAAACCATGTTGACTCAAGGTCAAGGTCACATTTGAAGGTCATGAGTTTGAAGCTGCATTTTGTGTCTGTTCCATATCTCCTTTATGCCTGTAAGGATTTTCATTAAATTTTGTCAAATATCCCCCTCAATGAGCTTATGTGCACACCATGCTGACTCAAGGTCAAGGTCACAGTTGAAGGTTACGAGTTTCAAACTTTGAATTGTGTGTCCGTTCCATATCTCCTTTACCCCTGGAAGGATTTTCATTAAACTTTGGTCAAATATCCTGGTCAGTGAGCTGATGTGCAGAACCCATAAATAAACCATGCCGACTCAAGGTCACGGTTGAAGGTCACGAGTTTGAAACTGCATTTTGTGTCCGTTCCATATCTCCTTTACCCCTGTAAGGATATTCATTAAATTTTCGTCAAATATCCCCCTCAGTGAGCTGATGTGCAGAACCCATAAATAAACCATGCCGACTCAAAGACAAGGTCACAGTTGAAGGTCACGAGTTTGATACTTTGAATTTTGTGTCCGTTCCATATCTCCTTTACCCCTGGAAGAATTTTCATTAAACTTTGGTTGAATATCCTCCTCAGTGAGCTGATGTGCAGAACCCATAAATAAACCATGCCAACTTAAGGTAAAGGTGATATTTGAAGGTCACAGGTTTGAAACTTTTAATTTTGTGTCCGTTCCATATCTCCTTTACCCCTGGAAGGATAATTATTCAACTTGGTCAAATATCACCCTCAGTGAGCGGATGCGCAGAACCCATAAATAAACCATGCCAACTCAAGGTCAAGATCACAGGTGAAGGTCATAAGGTTGAGCCTTGTTATTAAAGTGCGGCGGGGGATTTGGCTGTCCCTCATACTGCTTTCTTGTTATAATTACTATTAATGTGATGATAGTAAAGTGGATAAACACTACCTAATATTGCTGCCCTCGCCCATCGGGGCTTGAAGAAATAGATGGGCTGCATGATGCTTCCACGCAGAGCTGAAACTGACCCGCACACAAGTACTGGTAAACCGCTTAAGGATCTGGGCTTGCCCGGGCAAAACGGTGCGAGTTGGTCTGTCCATGCTTATAAACCCTATTGGTTTCATTGGGCGGCAGGGCTGGTGAAGTCATTTTATCTCAATGTTGGGTAAAAGTCCCACAAAATTGGAACCAATGTCTCCAAAATGACCTTTACAGTGTGGACGGCGACATTAAACTTTAAATCAAACCACCTTATATTTTTTATAGGAAAGAAAATTTAACAATAATAATAATGACAACAAATGATAATAATAATAATAATATGTTGTTCTTGATGTTGGAAAGGAGGGTGCTAAGTATAGAGAAGACCAGTCTTTTTGCTGATTGTTCTTGTCAGTTTATAATTTTGCTAAGTCTGTGCGCACTGATCAGTCATGGTTATATTCTACGTTGTTAAATTCAACACAGGTTTCCACGTCAATTTAGATATTGAATCTATGGAATTCAACAAAAAAATGTACAACCAGAATTTGATACTGCAAATTCAGTGTTCATGTAATTCTAGTTTTTAAGTTTATAACTAAACAGCTTTAATAATGAGCTATCATTGCCTGTTTCTTTCTGAAATGGTACAATACAATCACAATCAAGTCACTTGGTATGGCACAAAGTGCCAAATCTTTTCTTGTTGCGATATAAAATGGTGAGGCATTTATGCCTACAGTGTATACCCAAGTCAGCCACTTCAAAACGGAACAGTTGATTCAGGTCTCCATTGTTTGCAGAAATGCAAGCCTTTTGGTGCAACTTGCATTAATGGAATTAAGTAAGCACCCCTTAAATAGGTAATGGACTTGTCCCAAGCAATCAGATGGAAGATATTGGTTAAGCTACTTGCCTTGTAAACCAGGATTATGTGTATAATTCAGTGCTAGTCCAGTCTTTCAATGGGAGTTGAGACCGGTTCCAGTTTCACATGACCTGAATTTTGATTGGACATTTAGCACAACAGCAAGCTACAAACAACAGTACTGGAATAAACAGTTTCTACATTGCAAAGCAACTTCTCATACTAAAAAGGGGCACCATTCATACTTACCGTACATACAAACATGTATTAACTTGACTGCTTTTTCATATTCAACATGTATACCTGTTGCTTAATTAATTTATGCTTGAAGTTGCATATTTTATTATAAATAACATTTTAAAGCAGTATGTTGATTGTTCAGTTTCTTAGCAGATGTCTTAACCCATTTAGTACTGGAAACCCTTAAACGGGTAATTGGCAAACAGTGCAGGCCCAGATCAGATGCCGCATATGTCTGATCAGGGCCTACACTGTTTGCAAAATTTTCAGGCAATTTCTAAATAGATTTTGAAGAAAACACAACCTGACACCCCTAAATTTTGAAATAGACTCCTGCTATATATAAGGAGGAAGATTCCATTTGGTACAAAAATGGTTAAACATTGCCTACATAATTGTTTCTCAGTTTCAGTTGCATGATATAATCAAAGCACTGAGAGTACTGGTAGATCGATTGTCTTCAAGCGTAAAAAGGGCAAATAATCATGAACTGAGGGTTAAATTGTGTCATTAAAATCTTTTATTCTTGTTTTGAAGCAAAATTTCACAGTGAAGAGCTTGATCAGACCCTGCATTCAACAGCTTGGGATCTAGGTCTTCACTGTTTGCCAAGTCCACTCTATGATTCAATAATAACCATCTTTAGGCTTACACAACACTCTGACAATACTGCGGCTATTTTCTATATAAAAGTTATTCCGACAAGTCAGTTACAGTCACGTGATCTTCAGCTCTGAACGGTTTTTATCCTTTGTAACTTTGAAGTCGATTGACAAATAATCGATTTAAACTTATTAAACCGCGTTACTTGTACGTCTATAAAGCCACATTACGAAAACATACCTATACAAATACATTGCACATTTGTAAAGACGAAAACAGTAACATTTTAAATGAAAAAATTGTGATTTTTTTTCAGCTCAAAACACAGATTGTATCCGCAATCTATGTTTTCGAACAAAAATGTGACGGATAATGTTAAACCCCCTAAACCCCAGTTTGCTCTATATAAAGTGGGGTTTAGAGTGGTCTTCGATTCACGGACAATGTTTACCATGATCAGATGCCGCAATCAGGGTCTATACTTACTGTTTGCAGTTACATGAAACAGTCTAAGTACCAGATTTTTTACAGCCTAATATCTATGTGTGCTGTCAGTGCTTTGATTTATTTAATCTCAAAACATTTTCTGGAATGCACTCTTCCAACTCAAGTCGGGCACGTCCATTCTGCAAAAATTGTCTAGATAAATGGCAAGCGATTTATATAGAAAACACTGGTTGCATGGCTCCACTGACCAGGGTTGAAGGGGATGACCTTTCTGCAAGAAGATGTGTGATCGAGACATGACCTTGAAGTTAAAAAAAGTCTTTCATTCTCTTTTTTTCTAGCCGTAGGTCCTACAGCAGTCTGGTTAAATTGACAGTACTTTACTTAAACACCAGCACTATCATAATCAAACAATGACAGCTGAGCAGACAACGCTTTCCGATCTGGGTATTCAGTGTATGATAAACCTGTCCAGATTCTATAGATAGTCAACTTGCGCAATACTCTGACCTACAATTGTCACTTAGATAAAAATAGAATGGCTATTTTCTATTAATAAATATAACAGTGGGTTTTCCAAATCAGTGATGGTCACGTGGACAATTGCAGGAATGGAAATTGTGTGGTATGTAACTTAAGATCGATTGTCGATAACAATCGATCTAAAAATTCAGCAGTGTTTCCCTGTAACAATAAGATGTTCAGTGTCTTCATGCTTAGTTCTTTGGCTATCTCAGGATCCATTGACCATTGTGACTTGCAAAGACTGAGACCTGACTCCAGTCTGAGACCTGACTCCAGACTGAGCCGGACCTGACTCCAGACTGATCTGAGTCTTCACTGGTCATGGCTGCAAACTTGTGAGAAGCCTCCCTGATGTAGTGTTATGCTACTCGCCTTGTAAACCAGGGGTCGCAAGATTGATCCCGGGCTTCTCCAGACTTTCGGATGAGTCTTTAAACCAAGGTCCCATCTCCCTTTGACCTTAGCTGTTGGTGAGACATAAAAACTCAAACACTCACTCGCTCACATGCAAACATGTACCTTTTGCCCTGTTCAACTCTGGCTGAGTGCATTTTGTCCATTTTAGCAAAACAGCTTTATATCTGCTTTAGATTTGTTGTTAATTAACCCTTTTGTGCCAAATGGAATCTTCCTCCTTATTTAAAGCAGGAGTCCATTCCAAAATTTAGGGGTGTCAGGTTGTGTTTCATCAAAATTCATATCAAAAATGACTGAACTTAGTGCAAATAGTGTAGGCCCTGATAAGACGCCCCATTCTGCGGCATCTCATCTTGGCTTGCACTGTTTGCCAAGGTATCCGTTTAGGGTTATTTTTATGGCCATTTTGTGGGAAAGTAACTGTCCTTATGGCCTTCCTTTGTTTAGGTTTCCATTATGGTCTGGTCGCTTCATGTTTGTGTTTCTTTCCCTTTGGTGTCTTTGATGGGTGGAGTAAGTTAATTGTATCGATTCCTGATCTTTGTTTTACTTCTACTTTTAATAGCAAACATGTGTATTGTGTTTTTTTCTAACACTGACTGTTGCCGTATATCATCTACTAATATGATTTTCCCATGTCTAGATGATTCAGTGATGCCGCAGGTTAACATTGTACCATCAACGCCTCAATATTCTACGCTTTCTAACCCACCAACTACCGCGCAGGCTTCATATGACACTAACTTGCAGTCACAAGAAGAATTCCCAGGTTTGTATGGTATGCTGAGTTCCTCGCCTTAATATATTTCAAATATTCAGCATGTGCTACTCTACAAACAATAGGGCACTGTTGCTGGGTTATAAAACAAAAACATATGGAATATGTAGAAAATATATAGATCTTCTTTGTTGTTGTCGGGTTATAAAACAAAAACATATGGTATATGTAGAAAATATATAGACTTTGTGAAAATAAATGGTGACCATTCATGGTCATTTTCCTATGTTATCTATTTAGTTTATACTGATTTATTTTAGTTTGATTGCGATGGAAGCTTCAAGCTTATTCAATCGCTCTCGAACACTTATTCCGGATGTTTTCATGTGCCCAAGAGAGAGGCAGTGACTATTACACCACTGCTGCCCATTTACACCTGGGTGGAGTGAGGCAGTGTCATTACGTGTCTTGCCCAAGGACACACCTCGATACTGGGTGCCGGATTCGAACGCACAACCTCTCGATCATGAGTCGAACGGGTTAACCACTGCGTTATCCAGGCTGACAGACTTAGAAATTTTAGATTAGATTAAAGTTTTATGACAAAGTTTATAGATGCCTGTGTGTTCTAAACTCTGAGACAAATTCAAATGATATTTGCATTAGTGTTGCATACCAGTCCAAAGACTTTATTAATGCATACCCCACCCTGCTGCTTCAGTAACATTGATGCCCCCACCCCTTCAGTAACTTTGATTCCCTCACTTCCTTGGTCCATTTAGAAATTTTTTTTGTTTGGTTTAGCTTTAATAATAATAATAATAATAATAATAATAATAATAATAATAATAAAGTCTTTATTTCAAGAGGGTAACACAATTAGAACAATAACTAATCTCCCTTGCGGCCCTCAAATTATTTACAAATTTTACAACAAACAAAGGTCCATATTTACTGCAAGCACCCAGACACACAGGCGAGAGCAAACAGTGCAAACCCAGACAAGATGTCAAAGAGTTCAGCATCTCTTCAGGGTCTACACTGTTTGCCAGTCGTCTAACCACCCACAGGCACAATGTTAGGTAGTAAACCATACCTGTTCAAGTTTTGGAACAATTATGGTAAGGCGCTAAGGTGTCCAAATACTTTGGGCAAATATGAAAATAAAAAAAAATCAAAGACAATACTACATGGATTGATGATACAAAATGACCAAAAGGACCAACAATCTTCCCACCATGAACAAGTATTGAACTCAGCCAAATTCTAAAAAATCATAAAGGCAAAAATCATAGAGTTTGTTTTCCATCTTCCATCAATTTTTGATATACAGGAGACGAATTTTAGTAATTATTGACAATTTAGGAAAGAAGATGAAGAAGGAAAAAAAAGAGAGAGAAATAAAAAGAATAATATAAATATCACCTGGCTGAGAATAACAAACACATGATAAGAAGGTGCCTGTCCCCGCAGACATTCCAGATCAATTCAATGTAATACTTATATACAAGGAAAGAGACTGCAAATGTTCTTTCACATACTCAACAAAAGACATAGAGATGAGGCAAAAAGATATATACATGTATACAAAATAATGACTTGCACACACAAACACACATACAAATATGCGCACACGCAAAAAAAAAAAAAAAAGTTAAAACTTAACGATTCTACAGAAGGTGCACTCTTTACACTATATGGAAGACAGTTCCATATAATTGGGCCTGAAAATGCCAAGCTCCCTTTATATAATTCTTTGTGTGGCTTGGACAGCATAAAGTTCTGTGCTGCCATAGAGCGCAGCATCATGGACTCGCCACCTCCATCAGTAGTATGCTGTCTTCTTGAAAACATTTCATATATGTACTCAGGAGTTAATTCATTTGAAATTTTAAACATGAATTTAGCTTTTCTAAAAAATACTCTCTCTGGTATTGTCATTATCTTCAAATCATTCAAAGACTGGTATACATCATTGACATTAAAATCAAGAATTACCCTGCAAGCTCTTTTTTGGAGCTTTTCAATCTGCATCAGATTGTTTTTAGTTGTGTTTCCCCACACGATATTGGCATAGTCGAGGTGTGGCTGAATGTAACTTTTGTAGAAAATCAACCTGTGTTCTAAAGACAGATAATACTTGATTTTTGACATCAGCCAAATGTTTGTGGACATTTTCTTAGCCACTCTGCTTACATGTTCAGCCCAAGAAAGATTACTGTCAATTACCACACCTAATACTTTTTCATTGGAAACTGTTGACAGCTGAATGTTATTTAAATATATTTGTAAATTACTGTCTATCCTACTTCTCTTTTGGCGGGTAGTGATTAACATTGCTTTTGTCTTGTCTATATTGATTACCATTCCATTTTGCTTACACCAATTGTCCAAGTCTAAAATTGCAGTCTGCAGTTTTCTTTCAATTTCTTCTTTTGATGCACTCATATCATAGAGGAGTAGCATCATCGGCATAAAGATCTGTCATTACATTAGAATGGAGTGGAAGGTCATTTATGAAGAGAAGAAATAAAAGGGGTCCTAAGATAGAGCCTTGAGGCACACCATACTTAACACTGCCGTAATCAGATTGGGTAGTTTTAAAAGAAACTTTCTGTTTCCTGCCCGACAGGTATGATCGAAACCATTTTAAAGAGTTCTGACCTAGTTTATGAAGTTCCATTTTTTCGAGTAGAATATTGTGATCCACAAGATCAAAGGCTTTACGGAAATCGACCAAGATAATACCAATCAGATCACCCTTATCTAAAGCTTTTAGCCATTTTTCTACCATATGAATAAGGGCAGTCTCACAGGAATGGTTTTGTCTGAACCCTGATTGAGTCGTATGTAGCACTTTGTATTTATCCAGGAAAGTAACTAAGGATTCATGAGCATGTTTTTCAAACACTTTGGAAAGGACAGGCAAAATTGAAATTGGTCGAAAATTATTGAGGTCATTTGATGCGCCACCCTTATGTAGTGGTTTGACTTTAGCTTCTTTCCATTTCTCCTTTTACAAGTTTATTTCATTCATATTACATACAAGCTCGAAAGACATATCAGAGGATGGCGCTGGCCAGGGGTATACCATACCTGACCAACTGGTCGCTTTATCTAGTTCTGTTGCTATTTATCGAGAAGCATGCTCATACTCATGATATTCATTGTTTACATTGAAAACTAACTTTTGACGAGGCAAATGAAAATGAAAGCTGAGTAGACAACCTACCCTAGATTTACTACAAAGTATACTACACGAAATTATTCAGCGCGCCAAAGTGTTCTTTTACTCCAATCAGCAAGAGCTAAAATAAAAAATGTGAATTATCGTCACCTGAATTTAACATTGACATAAGAAAAACAAAGTCAGCCTACGCTCCCCTGGATCTAAATCCCATCGAACCATTTAGGATAATCTTGACACACGTGTACGGCAACATCAAAATCTGCCTGGTACGGTCAATGAGCTCCGGACGCTTTGCTAGAAGCGTAGAATAATATACCCCAGGCTCAAATTAATAATCTCATTCACTCAATGCGTTGTCTCTGCCAAGCTGTTAGCAATGCTCGCGGTTACTATGAATCAATGCCTACCTCAAATGAAATTGAAAAATCCAATAAAATTGATAATTTTCAGACTGGAAATGAACTTTGATGAATTGATTTTAAATTATTGTGCAATAACAAATAAAACCTGGTAATATACACATATGTGGAAACAGTCCCATTGAAGTATCGAGAAAGTTTCTTTTTTGATTCAGTATATTATGAAGTCTGCTACTCAGGAGTGCCCTTTGCCTAATCATCTGATTGTACCATACTATAACTAACTCTCTTATTAAAATCTGCTTGCCACTCCTATCAGAACGGTATAAATGTAGTACCGTCCTGACAAATTTCGGCCAAATCTTCAAGGCATATGAAGAATTATACAGTGAGAAGTTCAGACTTCTGTCATATTAAAATGTTTTGCTGGAAAAAGTAGCATTTGCACAGCAGATGGTACTGACTCTTTCAGGCAAATATATAAGTGTAACTGATGCATGATAAAGGCAACCAGTAATTGAGCCAGTACATACATAAATGTAAAGTGGCCCCCCACCCATGTGGGCTTGGAGAAACAGATTGGGCTGCACAATGCTTCCACGTAGAGCTGAAACCAACTGCACATGAGTACTGGTAAACCACTTAGAAGATCTAAAAATAGAAGTGAAGGCAATGATCAGGAATAGATACAATTAACCAACAGCTCCCATCAGTGACACCAAAGGGAAAGAAACACAAGTATGAATGATCAGTGACACCAAAATTAAGGAAATTCGATGAGGCGATTCTAACGATTGCCCACAATCTATATTTTGAGCAGAAAGAAGAAAAATATCACAATTTTTCATCTTAAAATTTGCATTTTTTCGGCGATGGCAATGTATTTGTATAGGCGTGTTTGCGTAATGCTGCACAGGGGCCTCCAGTTGACGTCTGGATCTGAAGGACGGTGCACTTTTTGACATTCATCCCTGCAAATGATGCCAATGGAGCATGTTCTGACACCGAGATTTTATCGCTGCTGCTGGGGATCGAACCCGGGACGTCTAGCATCAGAGGCAAGTGCAGTAACCACTGAGCTATCACGCTCCATCAGAAAATTATGCAAACATCAGACATGTGCAAACAGAAAATTGTGTATTCCTATATTTTTTTTTACAAAAATGAAACCTTTTTATAAGTACAGATCTACTTGAAATTTCTGATTGAATCTGTCATTTTAGCTCGTTTGATTTATTTACTGACATAGCAGAAAATGCCAATGTCTGTTTTATTCCAAAGCCATTATCATTGAAATGAAATGAGGAGCAGTACTATAACATTAGTATTCTTGTCATTATTTAGAAGAAGATGAAGAAGGCTGGGCAGGCCCTAGAGTAACAGAAAGGGAGATTCTGATCAAATCACAGAGAGAGGCAGATGAGAAACGGAGAAAGGAGTTTGAGAGACGGCGGGCCAAGGTGTCCCAGCAGAGCTTGGACCTAGAAGGTACAGCAAATTGTACAGTAGATTACACTTTTCTATTTTTTTTTTCTTTTAAATTTTCAGACGAAATCAACCTCATTCTGTCGACGACTGCAACCTCATTCTGTCTTCTTTCATGTATCAGTGATATGCAGGCCTGAAATTTCAAGTAATACTCTGCTCTGATTTTCTGTTTCATTCTTCAGAGAACAATCAAGCTCAGCATTTCATGTGAAGAATCTGCCAAACACTCCTTTCACATAACATGTCAAGCCCTTTTTGAAGACAATTCTCATATTAAGAAGTCAGCATCATATTTACAAGTCCATGTATTAGACCCTGGTCTACCATTCACATGCTAGAATGTTTAATAACATATGGTTGGTGCTATATGGGAGTGAGGTTTTCCATCCTTCCATCCATTCATTTCACAATTCGCAATTTTTGCAGCATTTGCATTAACCCTAGCTAGCATTAACCCTTTTGGTCAAATCCATTTCTCATGAAGAACAATCACAGGTGCATCATGGCATTCAGTGGAATTCTTGTTTTATTTCCATGCCATGACTCAACAAAATCTTTCAAAGTCCTACAAATGTTTTCTTTTTTTTCATCTAAAAAGTCAGATTCTTATTGATATCTTTTTATATATCAAAAACAGATTGTGGGTGCTTGGTAGAGCCAACTGGATAAGGCTGCCAGTTCCTGGTAGAACCAGCTGAATAAGGCTGTGAGTGCTTGTTAGAACTAACTGAATAAGGCTGCCGATGCTTGGTAGAACCAGCTGAATAAGGCTGTGGGTGCTTGATGGAACCAATTAAATAAGGCTGCCTCTGTTTGGTTTAATCACCTAAATAAGGTTGCCAATGCTTGGTAGAACCAGCTGAATAAGGCTACTGATGCTTTGTAGAACCAACTGAATAAAGCTGCCAATGCTTGGTAGAACCAGCTGAACAAAGCTGCTAGTGATGGAAGAACAAGCTGAATAAGTCTGGCTATGCTTGGTAGAACCACAGAATAAGGCTGTGGATGCTTGGTACATGCAGCTGAATAAGGCTATGGATGCTTGGTAGTACCAGCTGAATAAGGCTACCGATGCTTGGTAGTACCAGCTGAATAAGACTGTGGATGCTAGTACCAGCTGAATAAGGCTGTGGGTGCTTGGTAGAACCAGCAGAATAAGGCTACCAATGCTTGGTAGAACCAGCTGAATAAGGCTGTGGATGCTTGGTAGAACCAGCTGAATAAGGCTGCCAATTCTTTGTAGAACCAGCTGATGAGGCTGCCGATGCTTTGTAGAAGCAACTGAATAAGGCTCCTAATGCTTGGTAGAACAAGCTGAATAAAGCTGCTAATGGTTTGTAGAACCAGCTGAATAAGGCTACCGATGCTTTGTAGAACCAGCCGAATAAAGCTGCCAGTGATGGAAGAACAAGCAGAATAAAGCTGCCTATGCTTGGTAGAACTAGCTGAATAAAGCTACAAATGATTGGTAGAACCAGCTGATGAGGCTGCCGATGCTTGGTAGAACCAGCTGAATAAGACTGTGGATGCTAGGTAGTACCAGCTGAATAAGGCTGTGGGTGCTTGGTAGAACCAGCAGAATAAGGCTACCAATGCTTGGTAGAACCAGCTGAATAAGGCTGTGGATGCTTGGTAGATCCAGCTGAATAAGGCTGCCAATTCTTTGTAGAACCAGCTGATGAGGCTGCCGATGCTTTGTAGAAGCAACTGAATAAGGCTCCTAATGCTTGGTAGAACAAGCTGAATAAAGCTGCTAATGGTTTGTCGAACCAGCTGAATAAGGCTACCGATGCTTTGTAGAACCAGCCGAATAAAGCTGCCAGTGATGGAAGAACAAGCTGAATAAAGCTGCCTATGCTTGGTAGAACTAGCTGAATAAAGCTACAAATGTTTGGTAGAACCAGCTGATGAGGCTGCCGATGCTTGGTAGAACAAGCTGGATAAGGCAACCAATGGTTTGCAGAACCAGCTGAATAAGGCTACGGTGCTTTGTAGAGCAAGCTGAATAAGGCTACCGATGCTTTTTAGAACAAGCTGAATAAGGCTACCAATGCTTTGTAGAAACAGCTGAATAAGACTACCGATGCTTTGTAGAACCAGCTGAATAAGGCTACCGATGCTTTTTAGAACAAGCTGAATAAGGCTACCGATGCTTTGTAGAAACAGCTGAATAAGGCTACCGATGCTTTGTAGAACAAGCTGAATAAGGCTGCCAATGCTTTGTAGAACCAGCTGAATTAAGCTGCCAATGCATGGTAGAACCAGCTGAATAAAGCTGCCAGTGATGTAAGAACAAGCTGAATAAACTGGTTCTACAAAGCATTGGTCGCCTTATTCAGCTGGTTCTACAAAGCTTTGGCAGCTTGGTAGAACCAACTGAGTAAGGCTATGGATACTTGGTAGTACCAGCTGAATAAGGCTGCCAGTGCTTTGTAGATCCAGCTGACTAAGTCTAGGATGCTTTGTAGAACCAGCTGAATAAGGCTGTGGCTGCTTGGTAGAACCAGCTGAATAAGATTGTGGATGCTTGGTAGAACCAGCTGAATAAGGATATGGATGCTTGGTAGAACCAACTGAATAAGGCTGTGGATGCTTGGTAGAAGCAGCTGTATAAGTCTGGGATGCTTGGTAGAACCAGCTGAATAAGGCTGTCCAAAGAGTACCCATATTCTATATTTTTAGGAGTCAATACACACAAATCGCAATTTAAAGATGCATCACAAAATTGTATAGATTGTGTAGAAAAATTGCCATTAATGTCTTTGTTTTATTCTATATATCTTGTTAGTATCCTATAGTATAAGTACGGTAAAATTCCTATATTAAGACCACCTTTGGGACTGATCAAAAGTGGTGTTTCAGACCATTTTTAAACCGTCCAAAAGGTGGTCTCTGACCAGAGGACACTGCATTCAGAAAACACAAAGAAAAAGAATAACTGCAACCAACTTAATAAGCTTTTTAAAGCAGAATTAGTCTTAATTTTAGGTGGTCTTAATAGCGGAATTTTACATGTACTATACTTTATATATGGCCTCTTAATTGAATTGAATGACCATTCCAAATGTTACTTTAAAACATATTTAATGGTGTTTCAGTAAATTATGTGCAAATTAAATTACGTTTTACAAGCTATAGATCTGATTCAAGAGGTTAATAGGGCTATAAATTTTTACCAGTTTGAGATTTTATCTGAGTGTAAACAAAATCAGGATTTGTAGTATTTGAATGTCGGATTTTATTTGCTTTTTAGAAAAAAAAAACAGCTGTGTTTGTTTGGCATTCTAGTATGTAATTGTTTTATGACCTCTATATTTTGTCAGTTTATTTTAAGGGTTCATACAAATTTGAAGGAATATAAGTTTTCATGTAATATTGGGAAATATTACACAGAGCTGTGAACCATGATTACCCTAAAGATTTATCAGACAAACAGAGTAGAACAGCAGGAGTAGTAAAATGTCCCAATCTGTCAGTCTATTTTTTACCTATTTGCAGTGCCCAAACTTGAGTGTTGAAATTATTTGCAACTTTTAAAGTTATTGAAATTATCCATCACCCATTTTGTACCAGAAACCCCAAAGCGGATACCCTTGTAAACAGTGCAGGCCCAGATCAGACGCCGCAGAATGCGGCGTCTGATCAGAGCTTCCACTGTTTGCTAAAAGTTCAGTCATTTTCAAAATCAATTTTGAAGAAAACACAACCTGACACCCCTAAATTTTGAAATGGACTTCTGCTATATACATGTATAAGGAGGAAGATTCCATTCGGTACTAAAAGGGTTAATGTTTACTGTTTGTGCACTAGGCATGTTTAACCCATTGTATATGGGAAACTACAAAATGAGTGATTGGAGATAGTAAATGCCCAGATGAGATGCCACAGAATGCAACATCTCATTACAATAACATACCCCTGTGTCATAGTGAATTGTTTCTCATCTCCAAAATGGCTACTTTTCTGATGCAAATCCGTGATTTTTTTCTTATTTATGCTGCAAACATACATGTAGGTTGTGAGTGCTTGTTAGAACTGCCTGAATGTGGTGGTTCTAATGAGTACCCACAGCCTATGTCTTGGCAGAAATAAAAGAAATAATGTATACCCCATAAACCCTAGTTTTCTCTATATAAAGAGTGGTTTAGGGAAAGTTCATTTCACATACTTGTTCATGTGATGTGATCAGAGTTTTCAGTTTGCAAAAAGTTCAGTCATTTCCTAAAGTAAAATGCTACAAGGAATTCAACCTGACACTCATGAATTTCATTACGAAAACACACCTATACAAACACATAGTAAATCTTTTCGCCGAAAAAATGAAGATTTTATGATGAAAAATTGTGATATTTTTAGCTCACCTGTCACGTAGTGACAAGGTGAGCTTTTGGGATCACTTTTTGTCCGTCGTCCGTCGTGCGTCCGTGCGTGCGTCCGTGCGTGCGTCCGTGCGTCCGTGCGTGCGTCCGTAAACTTTTCTTCAAACGACATCTCCTCCTAAACCACTGATCGGATTTTGACCAAACTTCACAGGAATGATCCTTAGGAGGTCCACTTTCAAAGTTGTTCAAATGGTTCCGGTCCATTGCACATATAGGTCACAGTAGCCAAAAATAGATTTTTTTCACCGAAAACTTAAAAAATCTTCTTCTCTGAAACCGCAAGGCCCAGGTCTTTGATATTTGGTATGAAGCTTCATCTAGTGGACCCCTACCAAGATTGTTCAAATTATAGTGCTGGGGCCAAAAATGCCCCCGCACGGGGGCCCTTTGGTTTTACAAGGGCTTATATAGGGAAAATCTTTAAAAATCTTCTTCTCTGAAACCGCAAGACCCAGGTCTTTGATATTTGGTATGAAGCTTTATCTAGTGGACCCCTACCAAGATTGTTCAAATTATAGTGCTGGAGCTAAAAATGCCCCCGCACAGGGGCCCTTTGGTTTTACATGGGCTTATATAGGGAAAATCTTTAAAAATCTTCTTCTCTGAAACCGCAAGGTCCAGGTCTTTGATATTTGGTATGAAGCTTCATCTAGAGGACCCCTACCAAGATTGTTCAAATTTTAGTGCTGGGGCCAAAAATGCCCCCACACGGGGCCCTTTGGTTTTACATGGGCTTATATAGGGAAAATCTTTAAAAATCTTCTTCTCTGAAACCGCAAGGCCCAGGTCTTTGATATTTGGTATGAAGCTTTATCTAGTGGACCCCTACCAAGATTGTTCAAATTATAGTGCTGGAGCTAAAAACGCCCCCGCACAGGGGCCCTTTGGTTTTACATGGGCTTATATAGGGAAAATCTTTAAAAATCTTCTTCTCTGAAACCGCAAGGCCCAGGTCTTTGATATTTGGTATGAAGCTTCATCTAGAGGACCCCTACCAAGATTTGTTCAAATTTTAGTGCTGGGGCCAAAAATGCCCCCACACGGGGGCCCTTTGGTTTTACATGGGCTTATATAGGGAAAATCTTTAAAAATCTTCTTCTCTGAAACCGCAAGGCCCAGGTCTTTGATATTTGGTATGAAGCTTTATCTAGTGGACCCCTACCAAGATTGTTCAAATTATAGTGCTGGAGCTAAAAATGCCCCCGCACAGGGGCCCTTTGGTTTTACATGGGCTTATATAGGGAAAATCTAGAAAAATCTGCCTCTCTGAAACCGCAAGGCCCAGGTCTTTGATATTTGGTATGAAGCTTCATCTAGTGGACCCCTACCAAGATTGTTCAAATTATAGTGCTGGGGCCAAAAATGCCCCCGCACCAGGGCCCTTTTGTTTACATGGGCTTATATAGGAATAATCTTGAAAAATCTTCTTCTCTGAAACTTCAAGGCCCAGGTCTTTGATATTTGGTATGAAGCTTCATCTTGTGGACCTCTACCAAGATTGTTCAAATTATAACCCTGGGGCCAAAAATGCCCCCGCTCCGGGGCCCTTTGGTTTTACATAGACTTATATAAGGAAAATCTTGAAAAATCTTCTTCTCTGAAACCACAAGGCTTGGGTCTTCAATATTTGTTATGAAGCTTCAGCTAGTGGACCTCTATAAAGATTGTTCAAATTATAGCCCTGAGACCAAAAATGCCCCTGCCATGTGGCCCTTTGGTTTTACATAGACTTATATAGGGAAAATCTTTAAAAATCATCTTCTCTGAAACACAAGGCTTAGGTCTTTGATATTTGTTATTAAGCTTAAGCTAGTGGACCTCTACCAAGATTGTTAAAATTATAGCCCTGGGGCCAAAAATGCCCCCGCTCCGGGGCTCTTTGGTTAAACATAGACTTATATAGGGAAAATCTTGTTTTACATAGACTTCTATATGCAGGGTAAACCTTTAAAATCTTCTTCTCTGAAACCAGAAAGCCCAGGTCTTTCATATTTGATAAGAAGTTTCATCTTGTGGACCTCTACCAAGATTGTTCAAATTATAGCCCTGGAGCCAAAATTGACCCTGCCCGGGGCCCACTTGTTATACATTGGATCAGGTGAGCGAACCAGGGCCCTCTGGGCCCTCTTGTTCTTAATTCTGCTCAAACTGCCCACAATCTATATTTTAGAGCATAAATAAGAACAATAATCTTTACCCCTGATAACCCCAGTTGTACCATATAAAAGTGGGGTTCAAGGGGGTCAAAATTATATAGGCGTATTTTCGTGATGTTCCAAATGGACTCCTGTCAGCTATAAGGAGGAAGATTCTATGAGGACCAAATGTTGCAAAATGTGGCTTGTTAAATAGTATTGTCCTCAACCCATTTTGTAATAAACACAGTCTTCCCCCTTACATACAACAGGAGTCCAGTTTAGAATTTAGTGGTGTCAGGTTTTGTTTTAGAAATTTATTTAGAAAATTGTTCAATGATCTACAAATAGTGAACCAAATGAGAAGCCATGTTAAGCCATGTTTAGCAGCATCTGATCTGGGCCTGCACTTTTTGCCAGTGACCAGTTATAGTATAGATTAACAATTGTGTTTCGCAAAGGCATTTATGGCCTGTGCCCATCGGGGCTTGAAGAAATGTTTGGGCTGCATGATGCTTCCACGCAGAGCTGCAACCGACCGCACACAAGTACTGGTAAACCGCTTAGAGGATCTAAGCCTGCCCAGGCAAAGCGGTGCGAGTTGGCCCATCCAACTCTATTGGTTTCATTGGTTGACAGGGCGTGAGATGTCATTTCATCTCAATGTCGGGTAAAAGTCCCACAAAATTGGAAGCAACATCTCCAAAATGACCTATACAGTGTTGACGGGGACGTTAACCCTTTTTGTACCAAACTAAATCTTCCACCTTATATACGGCACAAGTCCATTCCGAAATTTAGGGGTGTCAGGTTGCATTTTCTTCAAAATTTATTCGGGAAATGGTTTAACTTTTTGCAAACAGTATAGGCCCTGATCAGACGCCGCATTCTGCGGCATCTGATCTGGGCCTGCACTGTTTGCCAAGGTACCCCTTTAGGGGTTTCTGGTACTGAATGGGTTAAACCTCAAATCAAACAAAGGCATTTATTCAAACCCTTTATGCCTGGAGTCCCAAAAGAATATGGAATCTGATCTGGTTGTATATCATTGCCACAAATTTTTAGCTCACCAGAGCCGAAGGCTCCGGGGGAGCTTATAGTATAGGCAGTGATCCGCCGTCCGTCGTCCGTGTCCGCGTCCGCGTCAACATTTTCAAATGACTTCTCCTCCAAAACTGCTGGGCCGATTAAAGTCAAATTTCATGTGGATCATCCATGGGATGGGAAACAAAAGTTTGCTCGCAGGGTCCAGGTCACATGACCAAGATGGCCGCTATGCCCATATAAGGTAAAAACCCTTAAAAAATCTTCTCCTCCTGAACCAGTGGGCGGATTATGATGAAACTTGGTATGTGGCATTGGGGACTCGGGCCCATCATAGTTTGCTAAAATGATGACCCTCGGATGACCATGACCCATGTTACGCGAAGGTCAAATTTGGTTACATAGACTTTTGTATGGGAAATAGTCAAAACAGCATAACTTTTTTTAAACTTTTGCAGCCTGTGACCTGAAAATTAGTAAATGCAGTGGGCAAAATGTGCTAGTGAAACTACACTTGTTTTCAAGGTCAAGGTTATTCCCTGACCTTGGCCCAAGGTCATTCAGATTTGAAAATTAAAAATTTGTTTTTCACTGAAACCACTAGGCCATTTGCAATCAAATTTTGTCTGAAAACTTTTTAGAACAAGGAAATGAAAATTGATTAATTTGAGTTAGGTCATGTGAGCAAGATGGCCGCTATGCCAATATAAGGTAAAAACCCTTAAAAAATCTTCTCCTCTTGAACCAGTGGGCCGATTTTGATGAAACTTGGTATTTGGCATTGGGGACTCGGGCTCATCATAATTTGCTAAAATGATGATCCTCGGATGACCTTGACCCATTTTACGCCAAGGTCAAATTTGGTTACATAGACTTTTGTATGAGAAATAGTCAAAACAGCATCATTTTTGTTTAAACTATTCCAGCCTATGATCTGAAAATTAGTAAATACAGTGGGCAAAGTGTGCTAGTGAAACTACACTAGTTTTCAAGGTCAAGATTATTCCCTGACCTTAGCCCAAGGTCATTCAGATATGAAAATTAAAAAAAAAATTTTCACTGAAACCGCTAAGCCATTTGCAACCAAATTTTGTCTGAAAACTTTTTAGAACAAGGAAATGAAATTTAAATTAATTTGAGTTTGGTCACATGACCAAGATGGCTGCTATGCCCATATAAGGTAAAAACCCTTAAAAAATCTTATTCTCCTGAACCAGTGGGCCGATTGTGATGAAACTTGGTATGTGGCATTGGGGATTCGGGCCCATCATAATTTGCTAAAATGATGACCCTCGGACGACTTTGACCCAATTTACGGCAAGGTCAAATTTCGTCACAGTGACATTTATATGGGAAAAAGTCAGAAATAGCACATATTTTTAGCTCACCAGAGCGGAAGGCTCCGGGGGAGCGTATAGTATAGGCAATGATCCGACTTCCGTGTCGGCGTCAACATTTTCAAATGACTTCTCCTCAAAAAACTGCTGGGCCAATTGAAGTAAAATTTCATGTGCAGCATTCATGGGATGGGGGTACGAAAGTTTGCTCTCAGGGTCCAGGTCACATGACCAAGCTGGTCTCTGTGCCCATATGAGGTAGTAACCCTTCAAAAATCTTCTTCTCCTGAACCAGTGGTCTGCTTGTGATGGCATTGGGGACTTGAGCCTATTATAGTTTGCTAAAATGATGACTCTAGGATGTCCTTGACCCATTTTACACCAAGGTCAAAATTGCTCACATAGACTTTTGTGTGGGAAAAAGTCAAGACAGCATATTTTTAGCTCACCAGAGCCTAAGGCTCCTGGGGAGCTTATAGTATAGGCATTGGTCCGTCATCCGTCGCCGTCTTCATCGTCATCATTTTCAAACAACATCTCCCGAAACTACTTGGCCAATTGAAACCAAATTACATGTGGAGCCTCAGTGGGAAGGGGGAACGAAAGTTTGTTTGTCACATGACCAATATGGCCACCATGCCCATATATGGTAAAAACCTTTAAAAATCTTCTTCTCAAGAACCGAATGGCCGATGTTCTTGAAACTTGGTATGCAGCATCGGGGACTCGGGCCCTACCAAATTTGTTCAAATGATGACCTTTAATTGGCCTAGACATTTACGTCAAGGTCAAATATGGTCACTTAGACATATGTATGGAAAAAGGGCAAAACAGTGGATTTTTCTGATTGCATGGTATTCTGTGGCATCAAAAATGATATTTGCAATCAGCTGAATGGAAGTTTTTCAACTCCAAAGGTCAAGGCCATTTGCTGACTTTTGTCCTTGTCCTGGATGGCTCAGATTTAGTATTTTAATCTTCTTCTCTACTAAAACTGCTAGGTTGATTGAAACCGAATTACATATGGAGCTTCTATTGGAAGGGGGAATGAAAGTTTGTTCGTAAGGACTGGGTCACATGACCAATATGGCTGCCATGCCCATATATTGTAAAAACCTTATAAAAATATTCTTCTCAGGAACCAAATGGCCAGTGACATTGAAACTTGGTATGCAGCATCGGGGGCTCGGACCCTATCAATTTTGTTCAAATGATGACCTTTGGCTAACTTTGACCTGTTTTTACTTCACAGTCGAATTTGGTCACATAGACAATTGTATGGAAAAAAGACAAGACAGTGGATTTTACTGATTGCATGGTGGCCTTTTGTTGTCACATGACCAAGATGGGCATCATGCCTGTATATGGTAAAAACCACATGAGCGTAGTGGCCCATGGGCCTCTTGTTAAAATACAGTAATTTATTTAACAATTCATGTAGGATCATATCATTGTTGCTGTGAGCCTTTCAGGTGAAACATAAGAGCTCTTTGTAAACCATTAGATATTCATGATGAAAACAGACCTATATAATTTGACCCCCTTAAATCCCACTTTTATTTCATGAAACAGGGGTTTACAGAGGTATATATTATTTTTCTTATTTCTGCTCAAAACATAGATTGTGGGTAATCATTAGAACTGCTTTGTCGAGGTGGTTCTAATGAGAACCCAAAATATATATTTCAAGCAGAAATGAGAAAAATATCAGCATTTTTATTTAAAAATGTTCCTTTTTTGGTGGTAAAATTGTCAATATATTCAAATAGGCGTGTTTTTGTAATGATTACCTTTAAATGTATTCAACTCAGGTCCCATTGTGAAGGGAGGGGCAGCCTTGATGTCAAGTAGTGAAAGTTTAGAACCAGGGAGTACCCATTCTATGTCATCAGGGTTCCAGCCCACAGTTCATCGCCAGCCCTGGAAGGGATCAACACAGAGCTTAAGAAGTCATGGCTCAAGGCAACCTTGTAAGTTTCTACTTTCTATGAAGAGTGTTGATTTTGTAAAGCTGCATTTATCATTTAAACATATTATTACACATGCCTGTATCATGTTATATTATAAATACCCTTGTATTCTACAACCTCTTTATAACTCTGTTTGTAGGGTTTCCTAAAAAGAACCAATCAGAACTATTTAGATTATATAGAACTTTTGTTATGTAATGATATTATGAAAAAAATGACCATTTATTGTTACTTTCATCATATTATCAACACATATGATGTTTAAATTATATGAGCGAGGCCAGGCAAAATGACAACTTTGAGCATGTGCACAATGATGGCATAAATCAACCCCTGCAAGAAGCCTGGAGAAACTCTTGTGTCAGAGGCAATCCATATTGTGCACAGTGAACAGTGCACAGTGAAGACAGGAATCAACCCCTGCAAGAAGCCTGGAGAAACTCTGGGTCAGTCACAATCCATATAGTGCACAGTGAATAGTGCACATTGAAGACAGCAATCAGTCTATGCAAGAAGCCTGAAGAAACTCTGTATCAGAGGCAATCCATATTGTGCACAGTGAACAGTGCACATTGAAGACAGAAATCAACCTCTGCAAGAAACCTGGAGAAACTCTGGGTCAATCACAATCCATATAGTGCACAGTGAATAGTGCACATTGAAGACAGAAATCAACCTCTGCAAGAAGCCTGAAGAAACTCCGGGTTAGTGGCAATCCATATAGTGCACAGTGAACAGTGCACATTGAAGACAGGAATCAACACCTGCAAAAAGCCTGGAGAAACTCTGGGTCAGTCACAATCCATATTGTGCATAGTGAACAGTGCACAGTGAAGACAGGATTCAACCCCTGCAAGAAGCCTGGAGAAACTCTGGGTCAGTGGCAATCCATATTGTGCACAGTGAACAGGGCACAATGAAGACAGAAATCAACCTCTGCAAGAAGCCTGGAGAAACTCTGTGTCAAAGGCAATCCATAAAGTGCACAGTGAACAGTGCACATTGAAGACAGAAATCAATCCCTGCAAGAAGCCTGGAGAAACTCTGCGTCAGAGGCAATCCATATAGTGCACAGTGAACAGTGCATGTTGAAGACAGAAATCAATCTCTGCAAGAAGCCTGGAGAAACTCTGGGTCAATTGCAATCCATATTGTGCACAGTGAACAGTGCACAATGAAGGTAGAAATCAACCTCTGCAAGAAGCCTGAAGAAACTCTGGGTCAGTGGCAATCCATATAGTGCACAGTGAACAGTGCACATTGAAGAAGACTGTGTGGATGTACAGGCTGATCTAAGATACCTTTTCATTTGTGCCGCCCACACAGATAAATGACCGTATTATAATTAATACATACCAAAATCATAAGAATCATATTTAAACAAAATCCATATAACCAATACCTACATTGCAATTAAGTATCCATCTTTAAACCATGTTATGTCAATATGTCCTCAGTGATGTCGAAATAAACAATGGTTCTCTTCAATATGATCGGACGATGGCAACGTTATTGCGCCAACAATGCTGTTCCACTGTCAACAGGAAAACTATGTGCAAATGTTTTCTTCATTCATTTTAGCCCTTAAACAAGATTTTTATACCCCACCACACAATAGTCCCTGGTGGGGTATTATGATATACTTTCCAGTGTCTGTCTGTCCATCCGCACCGTTTCCAATTGATAACTTTAATATTTTTCGTGGATTTTTTTCAAATTTTGCATACACATTTATACTGGCAATACGTGGTATGAGATTGTTATTGGGCAAAATCTGACAATTTTTGACCGAGTTATATGCTTTACAGTTCCAAATAAGTGGTTTTTGGGTGTTCCAATTGATAACTTAAGTATTTTTTCATGGATTCTCTTCAAATTTTACATAATAATAATAATCAACCTTATTTATAGAGGGAAACAACACATTTAGTACTAGTACTAATCTTCCATGCGGCCTTCTTTTCCTGGGAAGGAACCAGTACTAAGCAATGTAGATAAAGTTTCTTGCTCAAGGAAACAACATGTGGCGCTTGCCAGGATCGAACCGGCTACCTCTCATTCGCAAATCTGATGCTTTACCACTGCACCACAGCACTCCACTGTGCATGTACATTGGTATTGGGGATGTGTGGTATAGGATTGTTTATGGACAAAATTCTTTAACCCTTCTCCTGCTGAATATTCAATTAAGCCCCACCCATTTCTGACTTTGAACCAATCAGATTACTTGATGTAATTTATTCTTACAAATCCATAAACTGTATGTCAAACAGTGTAGATCCTGACCAGATGGCTTCTTCAGAAGCCATCTGATCTGGATCTACACTGTTTCCAAAGATAGGGGTTGTCATGAACAGCATGATAAAAGTTAACATGTGATAGAGTTGAGGCCATTAACAATTTTTGGGCATTTGCCATCAATAACTTGTGTATTTTTTTATGGATTTTCTTCAAATTTTGGATAGACATTTGCATTGGGGATATGTGGTTTTGGATTGTAAATGGGCAAAATTTGTTAACATTTGACAGAGATGTGGCTATTAACAATTTGCATTAACTGGTTTTTGGACCCTAATTTCTTTAATATGGAATAAACTACACAGATATATAGACCACCAAAGGAAGCATATTGTGGCCAAGACCACCACTCTTACCATCCTTGATCATGAGTTATCTGCCCTTAATGGATGTGAAAACTAGGTTTTGGTCTGTTTCTCCTTTGCTATAGGGAATTTACAGAATGATGTACAGATTATGTCCTTCTTTGTCCAAAAGATGGGCTTCAACAATGTACAAGAGGAATAATATGTTAAATAAAGATGTTGAAAGGCAATCTTGCAAATACACAACTTCTTTGATGAAATTTCACCTCGGCCCAATTATACTGCCATATTTGAGACTATCTGAAACCTGTGAAACATCCAACCACTTAGTAAAGGAATAAGAGTTAAAAAACAATTAGGTCGTGAGATAGATTTTCTCTTTGCGGAAGTACATTTCTTTTTATATTGCATGTAACCTATCAGCACGCACACACTTTATCTATGCACACAAGCAAGGACAGTCATTCTGCCAATTCTGGTTCTTGAGTCATTTGCCCTTTGAACTACTGGTATGTAAAATGGTTTTGGTCCATAGCTCTTTTCATATATGGAACAACATGATAGAATTTTACAGCCATATAGAAACTAGTAAGAAAAGGTCACTCAGGAAAGGCCGCAATCAAAGAACGCAGCCGTCTCAAGTCACCTAAAGAAAGTAATGGACATGTAGGCACACACAAAAACATCAGACGAAACATGAACCAACTGCACAAAGTCAATTAACAAATAAGACACTGCAAAAGAATGACCACCTTGGGTGGGCTTCAACTCCGGAGTTTATGAAATTTCAACACTCACCCTCAGTTCCAGTGCAGTATCAAACATAATAACAACAACAAATTGATCCACATGGAGGCTGCCTTGCTCAGCAGTGTGTCATAATAAAATACACAGTAAAACAATCATACAGAACCCGGGAAGGGACATACTTTTATTTTTTAATATGTTGTGCGAACAAGATATTATCTTGTGCGCACAAGATAATATGTTGTGCGGACAAGATATTATCTTATGCGGACAACATAATTTATGTTGTGCGGACAACATATTATCTTGTGAGGATGAGATAATATCTTGTTTGCACAACTTAATATCTTGTGCGGACAAGATATTATCTTATGTGGACAACATATTATCTTGTTTGCACAACATAGATCTTGGGAAGTTGTGCAAACAAGATATTATCTTGTGCAGAAAAGATATTATCTTGTTCACACAACATATTATCTTGTTCGCACAAGATAATATCTTGTGCGCACAAGATAATATGTTGTCCGAACAAGATAATATGTTGTCCGAACAAGATAATATCTTGTGCGCACAAGACATTATATCTTGTGCGCACAATTTATAAAAGATAAAAAATCATATCCCTTCCCAGGTTCCATACAATCATGTGTAGATTAATACAATCATGAATCAGAGTTGAGGACTCAACAACAATCTGACGTCAGAGAAGAAGAAAACCACCCATTAGTTTATACTGATTTATTTTAGTTTGATTGCGATGAAAGCTTCAAGCTTATTGATTCGTCTCGAACACTCATTCCGAGTGTTTTCAGGCGTGCGTGAGAGAGAGGCAGTGGCTTTTACACCACTGCTACCCATTTACACCTGGATGGAGTGGGGCAGTGTCATTACATGTCTTTCCCAGGGATACACCTCGATACCGGTGACCGGATTCAAACACATAACCTTTGGATCATAAGTCGAACACATTAACCACTGCGCTATCGAGGCTGATTAGACCCATTAGATCATCGAGTGTCAAACCCGGGAAACATCAGGCGCCATCCAGCTTGATGACACTTTGCACTTGTACAGGGTACTAAAGTTTGCCTATTGTGGCCAAGGACATGAAGTTCTTGAGTTATCTGGCTTTAGTGTATCTAACAAAAATAGTTTGTTTTTGCCTGTTGTTTATGGACCTGAAATATAGAGAATTATTGTCACAGATTTATCAAGGTTTTTGGATACAGGCTGCCCTATTTCCAAGGTTTTCTGCTCTAGAAAGAGCTGAAAAATGCATGTTATTGTCCTGCAGATGCTTTTATTGTCGCGCCTGCTATTAGCATGGCGTGATATAGGCGTCCGGTTTTCTGTCCGTTCGTTCATCCATTTGTCCGTTCGTCAAGGCGTCAACATTTGCGACCACCCTAGCGTTCACCCAAAGGTTCAAGTTTACCACAGGCGCGACATAGCCTTCGGCGGGATTCTTGTTTTGTCATATGATGAATGGGAAATAATGGAAATATAAGTAATAAAGGTAATTTATTTAACATTCATTAAATAAGGAACAACATAGGATCATGGGTAAAAGTTTAAGCTTCGCTTGTGACCTGATTGTGTTCAGCTTCAATGAACATTAAATAAATTACATTCATTTCTTAACCCTTATCTTGCTGTTCACAACAACCCCTATCTTTGCAAACAGTGTAGATCCAGATCAGATGGCTTCTGAAGAAGCCATCTGATCAGGATCTACACTGTTTGGCATTCAGTATATGAATTTGTAGCAATAAATTACATCAAGTAATTTGATTGGTTGATAGACAGAAATGGGTGTGGCTTAAATGAATATTCAGCAAGATAAGGGTTAAATGAACAGTGTTATAAAGAGTTGTATGGGTATGTGATTGACTACAGTTGGAAAATATTTAAAGTTAAGTCCCTTTACTTTTAAAGAGAACCAGTACTTTGAAGGGATGCAGTATGAAATGGTTTATACATAATTTGTTATACAGCTTGTGTAGTAATTGTTTTGGTTGTTGTAAAAAAGTTGTTGGGGAAATTGTACACCTTCAGGGGGAGGTAACTCGTCTCCCATAGCAACAACAGGGTCTACTTGTAAAAAAATTGCTGCTCAGGATCAAATGCTTTCCTTTCAGGGAAAACTCCTTTTCCATAACAACCTTGTTTACAGGAAAGCAAACAGGAAGTAACAAAAAGTTGTTTCCCTTGATAAAATTGCAGAAAATCTGTCAGGTATATACATTCTCCTTAAAACACTTGACAGATTTATCCACCATTTTTCAAAAGGAGGCAACTTTTGGGGCTTCCTGTGTGCTTTTCTGTAAACTCTGTCCCATGGAAAAAGGGGTCTACTCTTAAAGGAAAGAATTTGCTCCTCAGGAGCAAATTCTTTCCATTAGGAGTTGAGCCCTGTTGGCATGGGAGACAAAAATACTTTTGAAGGAGTTGCCGGGAGACAAAAATACTTTTGAAGGAGTTGCCTCCCCTGAAGGATTCCCATTTCATTCTGATTTACTGGTCAAATATTTCTTCTTCTTATCTTTGCATTGTACAGTATAGTGCTTTTTTGTATGCAGTATTGTGTTGAATCTGATGTTAGTAGGAAAAACTCTTTATTTAATATGAATTTTCTTTGCTTTCCATATACATGTAGTACTGTACCTATGTCAATATTACATACTTGTTGTGTTTGCCTATGTTCAGCTTATATTGGGAGCATTAAGGCCTACTACACAGAGTTAATTTGCACTTTGAACTGACTTTGAATTTTTTTCTAAGGGTGATGAAATGCATTTTTAAGAGTCAGTTTGTACTTAGTAATCACTTTTTAACCACACCCTTTGCAGAATAAATTTTATTGAAACAAATCCGCAAGTAGGCCCTAATTTTAATAGAACCAGGTAGGTTGAAGTTTGAATTGATAGTTCTTGTTAGAATGCTGACAGTAACACATGTAGTTCTAATTCTTATCAAAACAGCAACAAAGTCTCAAGGGACAAAATCAGCAGAAAGAAAGGGTGAGCTGGAGTTCTTACCCTCCTTAAAGGTGGCTCAAGCTATATTAGAGCCCGAATTAAGTGGGATGAAGACTCCAAGATCATCCAAACACGGGACGGCCACCCCACGCACGTTGATGAGCCCTAAATGTATGTGTACCGTAAGTTTGGCTGTAGTGTAGAGAGATGTGTACAGCCTTTATTTATTGGAAGTAGAGTTTAGAGATGTGTTTCTATATATCTGAGCCTGTGCACACCAAAAACCTCAACTCGATTGTGCAGCCATTGAAGATTAAAACTGGCCTATGTACTTATGCAGCCACTTTTCACTGTGAATGCTTTATGAGCCACACATGAATCTTGTTACTGAGACTGTGGATGTGCAGGCTGATCTGAGTGTTTGCTGGTTGCAGAATCCAACTTACATTTATATGTGTGCACAGGCTCATTATTTTTCACATATTATTGCATGAAGTATAGTATTATCAGGATAGGACAGAGATTGTTAGCACCAGATGCTTCCTTTAACCCTTGACCTGCTGAATATTCATATAAGCCACACCCACTACTGATTATCAACCAATCAGATTACTTGATGCAAATTATTGCAACAAATTTATGAGCTGAATGACAGACAATGAAGATCCAGATCAGATGGCCTCTTCAGATCTGGATCTTCATTGTTTGAAAGATAAGACGTATCAGGGCTCAGCAGGACAGGGGTAATAGGTATACTTTTTAAAATGAAGTAAAGAGAGAGAAAAATTGAAGAATTTGGATTTCTAGCAGTTTGAAAGGAATATTTAAGATTGTCAAGAAAGCTTTAAAAAAAACCCCAATAAACAGAAAGCAGAGGATTTTGCATGATCTTTAACCCTTTACCACTCAGATACGTATATTCCCGACTCGATCCATTACCACTCAGACCCGTATATTTACGACTTTATCGATTAACGTACAGATACGTATATCCCCGTGTGTCGCCATTTGAACAAATACGTGTTTGCCCGTGTCTCAAAATCAATCGCGTTATTTTTACCTTTTTCCTAAATATAAAAACGCCGGATGTTTATTAATGTTAAGTTTGGTCTTTTGCCAACAATATTTGCGAAAAAAACAAATATGTTTCTATACAAAGTTTTTGTGTAATTTACAACCAAACACACCAGGGGTTTCTTCTACTGAATCACGATGACCTTGCCTGACCGGAATGGAAAATTACTGGGTTGAGTTACTGAATGACGCAATATTTGTGTGTTGGTCGCGCATGATTTGCATGATTTAGGTAAAGACAATTAGCGCTGTATAATCAGTTAGATTCAAGGGATTTATGGTTCAAGATAATTAGTTAATTGGGGATTATGATACCCTAGGAATGTTTATACAGCGGATGCCACCCGCAGCGTGCCGAGCTTTGAGCCGCAATAAATTACGTAACAGTACCCAAAAGTGTACCCAGGTGTTCATCGGAAGGGCAATAAAACCCACAGATGGGTAGAAGGCCTTTCATTGGTCAATAGTTTCAGCCCCTTTAATAAATATTAATTTCTAAAAAAAAAAATATGCGACGTCTGATCAGGGTCTCACCGCCGACACGTTAACAGACAAACAGATGCAATTATTAAGCGGCACCTGATCAGGGTCTTCAGGTTTTTGGACCTTATAATGCTACGGCACCCGGATCAGACCCTCCACAATTATTGCCGCGACGTCTGATTCAGCTCCAACCGCCGACGGTTCATTTTATTTTATTTTCCGCGACCGAATAGGTTTGGAGGATATAGCGACCGTCCAAATGTCCGTCCGTCCGTAGACACAACAGACAGATGCAAACAATGCAGACTCGGATCAGACGCCGTACTATTATTGAACGGCGTCTGATGAGGGTCAGCATGTTTGTAGAAGGCATCTGAGACGGCGCAGACCCGGACAAGACGCTGCGCAACGGTTATGCGGCGTCTGATCAGGGTCTTATCGGCGACGGTGGTGTTTTTTATCCCTAGTCTAAACAGGTTCGGAACCTGGCGTCCGTATATTCGCCCGTTCGTAGACACAAAATTATGAGTGACAAGACGCTGCGCAACGGTTATGCGGCGTCTGATCAGGGTCTTATCGGCGACGGTGGTGTTTTTTATCCCTAGTCTGAACAGGTTCGGAGCCTGGCGTCCGTTCAAACGTCCGTCCGTAGACGCAATAGACATATGAAAACAATGCAGATCCGGATCAGATGTACAATTATTAAACGGCGTCTGATGATGGTCTACATGTATGTAGACGGTATCTGAGACGGCGCAGACCCGGACAAGACGTTGCGCAACGACGCGGCGTCTGATCAGGGTCTTATCGCCAACGGTGGTGTTTTTTTTAACCCTAGTATGAACAGGTTCGGGGGATATAGCGATCAGCGTGGCGTCATTCACCCAACCGTCTGTATAACAAAAGACAGAACACAAAGGTGCAAACAGTGCAGATTTGAATCGGACGCCATACAATTATTATACGGCGTCTGGATAGGGTCTACAAGTTTGTAGACGGAATATACGACGGCACAGACCCAGACCAGACGCTGTACAATGATCATGCGGCGTCTGATCATGGTCTGACCCCCGCCGGTGCGTTTTATTTTTATCCCCTGACCAAATAGGTTCGGGGATATAACTATCAGCCTGGCGTTCGTCCGTCCGTCCGTCCGCAAACAAAATTATGAGTCTGGCGTCCGTTCACATGTCCGTCCGTTCGTCCGTAGACACAACAGACAGATGCAAGCAATGCAGATAAGAATCAGACCTGTACAATTATTAAACGGCGTCTGATGGGGGTCTACAGGTTTGTAGACGGCATATGGATCGGCGCAGACCCGGACAAGACGCTACACAACGATAATGCGGCGTCTGATCAGGGACTAATTGCCGACGGTGGTGTTTTTATCCCTAGTCTGAACATGTTCGGGGGATATAGCGATCAGCCTGGCGTCATCCACTCAACCGTCTGTATAACAATAGACAGAACACAAAGGTGCAAACAGTGCAGATTTGAATCAGACGCCATACAATGATTATAAGGCGTCTGGATAGGGTCTACAGGTTTGAAGATGGCATATGCGACGACACAGACCATGCGACGTCTGATCATGGTCTGACCGCCGCCGGTGCATTTTATTTTTTATCCCCTGACCAAATAGGTTCGGGGATATAACTATCAGCCTGGCGTCCGTCCGTCCGCGAACAAAATTGAGTCTGGCGTCCGTTCACATGTCCGTCCGTCCGTAGACACAACAGACAGATGCAAGCAATGCAGATTCGAATCAGACTTTAAAAATTATTAAACGGCGTCTGATGAGGGTCTACAGGTTTGTAGACGGCATATGGGTCGGCGCAGACCCGGACAAGACGCTGCACAAAGGTAATGCGGCGTCTGATCAGGGACTCATTGCCGACGGTGGTGTTTTTTATCCCTAGTCTGAACATGTTCGGGGGATATAGCGATCAGCCTGGCATCATCCACCCGTCTGTGTGTATAACTATAGACAGAACACAAAGGTGCAAACAGCGCAGTTCGGGATCAGAGCCCAGAAAATTATTATAAGGCGTCCGATCAGGGTCTACAGGATTGTAGACGGCACAGACCCAGACCAGTAGCTATCAACCTGACGTCATCCACCCGTTAGTCTGTATGACAATAGACAGAACACAAAGGTGCAAACAGTGCAGATCGGGATCAGAGCCCAGACAAATATTATAAGGCGTCTGATCAGGGTCTACAGGGTTGTAGACAGCACATGCGATAGCACAGACCCAGACCAGACGCTGTACAATGACCATGCGCATCAGATGTCATTGCACCTCAGTGTTGGGTAAAAGTCCCACCAAATTGGAAGCAATATTTCCAAAATGTCCTAAATAGTGTTGATGGGGATGTTATACCTCTAATCAAACAAATCTTATTTATAAAAAAAAAAAAAAAAAATACAGAGACGGCTCTTTGGGGTGAGCTGGCTATGGGGTGGTTGATACATTTATTCAAAAAAAAAAAAGGTAAAGTTGGGGATGGGGGTTCAAAAAAGGATAGATAGGCTGTAATAGTTATTTTAATCTTATGCAAAAGCACTGATTTTTTCATAAACAAAACACACCCATGTGTCATAGCACATTCTTTAATTTCTCCAAAATGGCTACTTTTCCATTGAAAACTTTTATATTTTTCTTATTTATACTCAGAACATAGGTCGTGGGTGCCGATTGAGGCAGTTCTAACGAGTACCCACAACCTTGGTCTTGGTGCAGAAATAAGTAAAATAATGTATACCGGGTTCAGATAGATGTTCATTTCACAGACTTATGAACATGATCTTATTTCTGCATAAAAAGTATGTTATGGAAACTTGTTGGAAGACCCTCAGTGACATGCCCTAATGATTACCTACAAATGCGTTTTTGTGCGGAAATAAGAAAAATAATACGTGGATACCCCCTCTTTTCTGGGGCTATGGTGGTTAAAAATACTTTCTCTGACCAACCCAAAACAGAAATTTTTGCTAAAGAAAATATTTTGCTTACTTTGACACTTCATATTTTCAAAACGCAAAGAGAAACTATAATAAATTTAGTACCATTGGAAAGAAAATTTAATTTCCTAGAAACTTTACATTTACATAAATATTGTCAAATGTACAGAAAATACTAAAATAATCATTTTTGTAACATAAGGGTGAAAATCACACAAAAATGCCAATATCTCTGTTCAGATAAGACTGTCAGGCCTATCAGCCATATATGGACTATTGGTTATTGATTTACCTATATCAGTGTTCTGTTAAGATGCTGTATTGGATAATTTTCTGAGTGGTAAAGGGTTAATTCAGTTTCGGATGAAACAGCAATTGGTTTTTCAGAATTTCATGTAAGAATCTTATTATCTTTTTATGTGACATGGTTTGGGCTAATTCAGCCTAGCAAAAGCATTGTTAATGTTTCTCAGTATTTGGAGTTTAATAAAATGAGGATTTTGCTTCTTTATTCTTTGGAGTTAGATTTAGTTAATGTTTCATCAGAACACAAAAAAAAAATTGGCTTTTACACTTTTACATCACTTTTGACATTGCCTGTCTTTTCCATGACATATAACCATACTGATAAAATATGAGCCTAATCAAAAAGAAAACATGGAGTTTTTGGCCAGGTACAAACTGGCCTTGTCAGCTGCATAAACTAGAAACAGTCTAGAAATTTTAGACATAAAAATATAGTATACTAGCCAAACAGCAGACACAAAGGTAATGAATAGACTGCATAAGTTCTGTAGCATTATTATTTGCAAATAACCATAATAATGAGATAACACACCTATAAAACAGGTGTTTTCACAACTTCACTCATTATTACGGTTTTATCTTGGTCGTTGGGGGATGGGGGGTAGGACGGGGGAGGGGTTCTGTGTGAGGTGAAAATGTGGGTTTTTCAGCATTGGTGGGGGGGTCTGTGTGAGGTGAAAATGTGGATTTTTCAGCATCGGTGTGGGGGTGGGGGTGGGGAGGTCTGTGTGAGGTGAAGATGTGGATTTTTCAGGATCAGGATTTCCAACTGCTATCCTTGCAGCAGGTACTATAAAATAAAAGTAGTGTGAATGTTTTATTTCTCCATCCTTATTCTCTTTTTACTTATTCTTCAGTATCTCTCTGAACTCCTCTTCTATCCTTCTTCCTCTTTCCTTCTGATCTCCTCTTCTATCCTTCTTCCTCTTTCCTTCTGATCTCCTCTTCTATCCTTCTTCCTCTTTCCTTCTGATCTCCTCTTCTATCCTTCTTCCTCTTTCCTTCTGATCTCCTCTTCTATCCTTCTTCTGCTTTCCTTCTGATCTCCTCTCCTATCCTTCTTCCTCTTTCCTTCTGATCTCCTCTTCTATCCTACTTCCTCTTTCCTTCTGATCTCCTCTTCTATCCTTCTTCCTCTTTCCTTACTTCGGTATCTCTCTCTGAACTCCTCTTCTATCCTTCTTCCTCTTTCCTTCTGATCTCCTCTTCTATCCTTCTTCCTCTTTCCTTCTGATCTCCTCTCCTATCCTTCTTCCTCTTTCCTTCTGATCTCCTCTTCTGATCTCCTCTTCTATCCTACTTCCTCTTTCCTTCTGATCTCCTCTTCTATCCTTCTTCCTCTTTCCTTACTTCAGTATCTCTCTGAACTCCTCTTCTATTCTTCTTCCTCTTTCCTTACTTCAGTATCTCTCTGAACTCCTCTTCTATCCTTCTTCCTCTTTCCTTACTTCAGTATCTCTCTGAACTCCTCTTCTATCCTTCTTCCTCTTTCCTTACTTCAGTATCTCTCTGAACTCCTCTTCTATCCTTCTTCCTCTTTCCTTACTTCAGTATCTCTCTGAACTCCTCTTCCATCCTTCTTCCTCTTTCCTTATTTCTACTGGAGTCGATGCAACCCTGAATGTTTGTCCTGTCACTAAACAAAAGCCCATCCAACTCTTAGGCCTGATAATTTAACTGTCAGCTTCTAGAAAATCCGTAGGCTATCTAAGACTTAAGGGTATCTTGATATTGGCGACGTATTAAAGAAAGGTTAATGACATGAAACAAAAAAATGCAATTTTTGAAATATAGATAATGATCTCAGATTAGATGTAACCCTTATCTTGCTGAATATTCAGTTTAGCCACACCCATTTCTGTCTCTCAACCAATCAATTTACTTGATGTACATGTAATTTATTCCTACTAATTCATAGACTGAATGTCAAACAGTGTAGACCCTGATCAGATGGCTTCTTCAGAAGAAGCCATCTGATCTGGATCTGCACTGTTTGCAAAGATAGGGGTTGTGTGAACAGCAAGATAAGAGTTAAATTGTCTTCAGCCTTCCATATAGCACATCATATGTTATAATAGAAAGCACTTGTGACCAGTGAAGACTGAGCAGATGTTTATTCATTTTGATAGGAGTCCTCACTAATCCTGCATGTCAGGTTACAGGTTTTACATGGCTTTTGAAAATTCTTTCATAACTACAAGAGCTAAAATTAGTTTCATATGATGTATTGCTTTACTGGTCAATAGGATAAGGGAAATATCAGTCAAAAACATAATGGCTGATGTCAGAAATATGAGTCAAAAACATAATGGCTGATGTCAGAAATATCAGTCAAAAACATAATAGCTGATGTCAGAAATATCAGTCAAAAACATGAAATATCAGTGAAAAACATAATGGCTGATGTCAGAAACGTCAGTGAAAAACATAATGGCTGATGTCAGAAATATCAGTGAAAAACATAATGGCTGATGTCAAAACTGTCAGTCAAAAACATAATGGCTGATGTCAGAAATATCGAAAAACATTATGGCTGATGTCGGAAATATCAGTGAAAAACATAATGGCTGATGTCAGAAATATCAGTGAAAACTGACTTTGTGATTGCAGTAGGTTTACCAGAGGGAGAAGGTAAAGTGCCTGTCAACACTCCAGTCACACTGGCTAACTGTCTACGAAATTTATTCCTTGGTTTGTACTGTTTTCACTCACTTGACTGCTTCTCCTGCTTGTCATTGTGTCAACTATTCCTAACTCATAGGGTTGGGGAGCCAGTTACATCACTGATTGCTTGGAGACTTGGAAAAGCGGTGATTGTCTTCAATGATTTCCTGTAAGTTTTATGGGCAGTTGCCTGATATAAAGCTATAACAGAATATAAAGATGCAAGAATACAGAATAGAACAGAATACTTCAGAGTGTACAAATACCCGGTTTCAGCAAATATATTCAAGCCCCATTTAATCTATATTCTTTTATATTTGACTTAACCCATTTTGTACTGGAAACCCCAAAACGGGTACCCTGGCAAACGGTGCAGGCCCATATCAGGCACCGCAGAACACGGCATCTAATCAGGGCCTACACTATTTGCAAAAAAGTTCAGCTATTTTCTGAATAAACAATAAACACAAACACCAAAATTTCAAAATGGACTCTTGCCATATATAAGGAGAAAGATTCCATTTGGTACAAAACGGGTTAAACTGCCCACCAGATGTAAAATCTCACTGGCGCTATCCAAACTTCACAAATAATTGCCCAATTAGCACTCTCAGTGCTTTGATTATATTTGGGCAAAAAATACCAGTAGAGTGTCTGCACCATGTCCCTGAATGATTTAACCCTTCTCTTGCTGAATATTCAATTAAGTCACACCCATTTCTGAATTTGAACAATTCAGATTATTTGAAGTAATTTATTCCTACAAAGTCATAAACTGAATGTAAAACAGTGTAGATCCTGATCAGGTGGCTTCTTCAGAAGCCATCTGATCTGGATCTACACTGTTTGCAAAGATAGGGGTTGTCGTAAACAGCAGGATAAGGGTTAATAAATTGTGATTAAACTTGGTACAATACATTTTTGCAGTCTAGAATTCAAACTTGATACCTGGACTTTGTTTTCAAGGTCATACAAGTACATACAATGTCAAATACTTATCTACCCAAAGTATTTCCTGAACAATTTGATGAATACCAGCCACATAAGGTTTAGATACAAAAGACATCGTTTGCAACCATCTTGAAATTGGTGTTTAAGATTAATTGATGCTTGAGGGCTGGCAGCCATATTGAAATTGGTGTTTAAGCTGAATTGATGCATCCGGACTTTCAACCATTTCAAGAGTTATATGAATTTCTGTGTACCTTGTCCATAGGAGCTTACGCTTAAAGGAAAGAAGAGTTTTATTTTAAAAGTAGATAAGTTTTTCAAATTAGATCAATTTACAGAAAATCACTGCCACAAAAGAGAAATATGACAAAAAGCATGCTCTGTCTATCCATTGACCTTAACCCATAAGATGCCTATCACAACAATTGTCGTCTGCTTTGTCATCTGCCGGTTACTTTAAAAGTCATTTTTGTGAACAGTGTGGACCTTTATGCAAAAGTATTTTTATAAAGTGCGCAAAAAGATTCAGCAGTCAACATTTTCAGATGTAGTTTTTCTCGATGTCTTAAGGGTTATAATATAAAAGTAGATAAGTTGTTCAAAATTAGATCAATTCACAGAACAGCCTTGCCATGAAAATTGTCTCTGTGAAATATGACAAAAAAATTATGCTGGGTCTGTCCACTTATTTTAAAAGCTTTGCTGTTGTGGGTTGCACAGTTTACTCTCATACTGGTGGCATTAAAACTTGAATTAATAATTTAAAATTTAATTGTCATTCTGCTATCATTGTTATTATTTTTTTTTCTCAAACATGGTTAGGTTGCAAATATTTCACAGTCTTTGCTTTACATTTTTCAAGGTTTTGTTTAACTTTCTGGTTTGGGAATCGTGTGTGTGTGTATAGGGTGTAAGGGTGATGGACACAATGTATACATGTATTAGGTTGATTTTGAACTTTATGGACCCAAGCAAAAGGTAGCAGATGTCACTCTAAATTTTTTCTCTTATTGTTTTCAGAAAAAAAATCAGGCTTGACATTGAATGTGAAATGGCACGCCGTTATTTTCTCTAAAAAAGGGGAAAAAAACACAAAACTGAAATGCAGCCTGCTCTAGTTGTGTTTTGGCCTTCAAAGAAGGTCAGAGATTTTTTTTCTACCATTTCTTTTCACTTCTACTTTGTGTGCTGAGAACCTGTAAAAACAGATTTAACCCATTTAGTACCGGAAACCCCAAAACCGGTACCAGGGCAAACAGTGCAGGTCAAGATCAGACGCCGCAGAATGATCAGGGCCTACACTGTTTGCGAAAAGTAAAGCCATTTTCCAAATAAATTTTGAATAAAAAAACAACCTGACGCCCCTAAATTTTGAAATGGACTCCTGGAAAACGTAAGGAGGAAGATTCCATTTGGTACAAAAAGGGTTAATGGACATAGCTGATGACATTTTTTTTTTCACCAGAATTAAACAGAAGTTTATTCAATCATATTTCATAATTACAGGTACAAGAAATTTAAATTGAAGTTTTAGCTGGTTTCCACTCACTTTTAAGATTTGTCTATGCATTATTCCAATATCCTATTAACAAATCACTGCATTTGTATATTATTATTATTTATCATATTATGTTGCATCTGAAGGCCCCCCACCCATCGGGGCTTGCAGAAATATATGGGCTGCATGATGCTTCCACACAGAGCTGAAACCGACCCGCAAACGAGTACTGGTAAACCGCTTAGAGGATCTAAGCCTGCCCAGGCAAAGCAGTGCGAGTCGGCCCATCCATGCTAATAAGCCCTATTGGTTTCATTGGGCGGCAAGGCTTGAGATGTCATTTCATCTCAATGTCGGGTAAAAGTCATACAAAATTGGAAGCAACGTCTCCAAAATGACCTTTACAGTGTTGACGGGGACATTAAACTTCAAATCAAACCAAAGTTGCATCTGAGAATGTCATAACAACATGTAATAAATTCGGTAATCCACTAGTGGATTAAATATGCAAATTAGTTAGATACGCCCCGTAATGTTACACTTATGACATCCTCAATGATGTCGCATTTACATATGGCGGAATGTTGACATTTTCATTTAAAATACAGTAGAACTTCGATGGCTCGAACACCGATGGCTCGTTTACTATGGCTGAGTCTAACCCATTCTTGAGCCCCTAGGGAAATCCTCTACATAAGAAATGGTGCGAGATAATTTAGGACTTTCGTCTTTTATCTTGCAAATGTATGCTGTGTGTACTCATTAGAATTGCCTTGATGAGGTGATTCTAATGAGTACACACAGCATACATTTTCATTACAGGACACCGAAAATATGTCAAAAAGGTATCTCGTTATGCCTCCTAGCAGTAACCCTCAGTGGCTCGAACTAGCCCTGTCTCCACCATATTTTCGTGGTCCCAAAGGTGTCCGAGTCATTGAAGTTCGACTGTATTGTGAATTAAATGCTTTTTAATGTCATATGATAAATAGAATCTTGCATTCGTGCTCATGTATTATTGAATTCATTAAACTTGTTGATGAAATGGGATAAAATACTCAGCGAAGCCTCACATTTTATCCATTTTCCTCAACTTGTTTAATAAATTCAATAATACATGAACACTCATGTAAGATCCTCTATATACACAATGCCACCATCACATAAATATATCACTGCATGTTTTTTTTTCACCCACGTAATAACTGCACATCACAAGTGTGAATTTACATTACTATTTACCGTATGTTGAGCTGCATCTTGACATTTCATATGTAATACATTGGATTTTCTTACATTGTTTTCAATGACAAATAGAGATTTCTCAGTGAAATTGAAATCCATGTTATCACTGAAAAAATCAAATATCCTCTATATTTTGGTATTTTTGGAGCAAACTACCAAGATGATAAGGGCTGGCTAATCGGAGCTGAAAAGATAATCAATTATCAGTCCTGTTATTGCGATCGATTAGGAATCGCTAAGGTTTTTGTCATAATTTGACCTGTCTGGCTTTCTGTCTGAGCATGACTCTTACCATATGTTGCACTTTACCATATGTATATTTGAACAGACAGGCCTGAGCAAACAGTGTGGACCCAGATGAGACGCCAAAGAATGCGGCGTCTCATCAGAGTCTGCACTGTTTGTCACGCATCCATCTATTTTAGGCATAACTTTGGGTAGTAAATTGTACCTATCAAGTAATCGATTAAAAGCAAATCAGAAATGATAATCATTTTTGTGGAATTTATCGACCGATTAATCGATTATACAATTAATCGTATCACCCTTAAAGATGATACAGTGAGATTTATATGATTTATCTCATCTGATTGATAGTGTATCTTGTAGAACTGCTGTTCTAAATTCCTGCGAACATATTGTACTTTATCACATAACGTCGCTGTTATTAAGTTGAAAACACCATGTCATAAAAATCATAGGACCACACATGCAATAACACATGGTTACCTGCGTTACATCATGATACCATCGGTGACAACTCTATGTTTTCTTTTTAACTTCGTCAGTGATAAAATCTGATTTAAAATCATTTTATGATAAACAGAATCTTACACTTGCGATCATTTCATATGAAATTTACAAAACTAGCCAAAGGCTCGGTTCATAAATTTCATATGAAATGCCAACTCATGTAAGATCCTCTATGTAATGTATATGAGCCAGGGCATGACAAAACCTTCAAGATAGGTGTTACAAAAATTGAAACAGAAAGCCATTTGAGGAACAGAAACCCAGTCAAGTCAGAGTTTTCATAGTCATATTACAAAAATATATTGAAAATTGTACCACCTAAAATTGCGGCCCCCGCCCATAGGGGCTTGAAGAAATATATGGGCTGCACGATGCTTCCACGCAGAGCTGAATCCGGCCCACACTCTAGTAGTGGTAAACGGCTTAGAGGATCTAAGCCTGTCCAGGAACCGCGGTGCGAGGCAGATCGTCCATGCTAATAAACCCTATTGGTTTCATTGGGCGACTGGGCTTGAGATGTCATTTCATCTCAATGTCGGGTAAAAGTCCCACAAAATTGGAATTAACGTCTCCAAAAAGACCTTTACAGTGTTGACGGGAACGTTAAACCTCAAATCAAACAAACAAAACCACCCAAAATTGAAAATTTTCAAATAAAAAATTCTGATATTTTTCATTTTTCTGTTTGAAACATAGATTTTGGGTACTCAGTAGAACCAACTTGGTGAGGCAGTTCTATGGGGTACCCACAAGCTATGTTCTTGAGTAAAAATTAGAACAATTAAAAATCCTAGTTTTACAATATAAAATTGGAGTTTAAGGGGGTTAAAATTATATAGGCGTGTTTTCCTCATCTTTGGATATACCTGAGGCTAAAGAAGAATTGTGCAATCAGTAAAGACTCTGATGAGACTGTGCAGGTTTGGTGATTCACCGGCTCATATATCTCCAGCAGACACTTAATAATTAATTTGCTTCTAATGTTATTCTGAGTAAGGAAGAACGGTTCAAATAAGGGGATTTTTTCAGTTAACCCTTGTCCTGCTGATCCCGGATATGCCTTATCTTTCAAACAATGTAGATCCAGATCAGATGGCTTCTAACGAAGCCATCTGATCAGGATCTACATTGTTTGCTATTCAGATTGTGAATTTGTTGCAATAATTTGCATCAAGTAATCTGATTGGTTGATAATCGGTAGTGGGTGTGGCATATATAAATATTCAGCAGGTCAAGGGTTAAAATATTTCAAACTTTATATATTGTCCATTGTTTACATATAGTAATTGTAATTATGCTTGTCTTGTTATTTCTTCGGCAGCTTTATTTGTTTTGCACATTATTTTATAAATGCATTTATAATAACCATGGGAAATCCAGTCCAAATTTTATGATTGAGAAAGTTGCAGGTTGGTTTGTCAGATCTGGCAACCTTGGTTTGTGGAGATTGATCATGGAGTTAGCTGACACATGAAAAAAGGTCTTTAGCATTCTTCAGGTGCATGTATGCAGCCAAGTGTCCTGCTGAATATTTAAATATGTCACACCCACTACCGATTATCAGCCAATCAGATTACTTGATGCAAATTATTGCAACAAATTCACTAACTGGATGGCAAACAATGAAGATCCTGATCAGTTGGCAGAAGCCATCTGATCTGGATCTACATTGTTTCAAAGATAAGGCACATCCGGGCTCAGCAGAACAAAGGTTAAGATGCCATGAACAACTGCATCTGAAAATTGTTTGTTTGTGTCATTTGCTGCATATTCTTGCAAACTTTTCATGCATATTTTTGCATACGGGCAAACAGTGTGGGCTCTGATCAGATTGCTCCTTGAGGGCAGTCTGATCTGGGTCCAGTCTGTTTGCAAAAATGACTTTTAAAATTATCAGCAGACATCAAAGCAGACAACAGTTGTGCATGATTGGCATTTTATGGGCTAATAAATGTGTGCAGCCAACTAATAGAGCTAGATGTGTATGACTCCTTTGTGAAATTTCCTCAAGCTGTCTTCTACATGGCTGTAAGCTGAAAATTCACTTAAAGGGAATGGGAACACCTTCATGGGAGGCAACACTGCTGCAAAGGTATTTTTGTCTCCCATATCAATAGGGGTCAACTCTTAAAGGAAAGAATTTGCTCCAGAGGAGCAAATTCTTTCCTTTAAGAGTAGACCCCTTTTTCAGTGGGAACAAGTTTATAGAAAAGTGAACAGGTAGTCCCGAAAGTTGTCTCCCTTTGAAAAATGGCAGAAAAATCTGCCAGGTGTTCCCATTCCCCTTAACTGCAAGCTTACCTGAGCTTATCACCTATATGTTAAGAACCTTTTTCTCATGAGTTTTTCAAATATTTTCCATGGTGTTTTTCTCCTTACCACGGAGGCAAGAACTGTTACTGTAGTACAACACTAACAAACATAAGCACAAAACATAAAAGACCTTAATTTGGACTGGAACTTGTGCTCCATCAAGTAAAGATCTGTAAATACTTGGGGAAAAATTGTTCAAAGCAGTTTACAATTATTTTGTATTTTTTTGCAATACTGAATTTCTGAAGTTTTAAAGTATTATTAACCCATTTAGTACCAGAAACCCCAAAATGGGTACCCTTGCAAACAGTGCAGGCCCAGATCAGATGCCGCATAATGCGGCATCTGATCAGGGCCTACACTGTTTGCAAAAAGTTCAGCCATTTCCAAATCAATTTTGAAGAAAACACAACCTGACACCTCTAAATTTTGAAATGGACTCCTATTATTTTTAGGAGGAAGATTCCATTTGGTACAAAAAGGGTTCATATCTGTGCTTTGCAATTTACATAAGAGCCTTGTATAATCATGTCTTATACAGTAGAACTTCAATGGTTTGAACACTGATAGCTGATTTACCATGGCTGAGTTACACCTGTTCTTGAGCACAGAGGGAAATCCTCTACAACAGAAATAGTGGGGGATAATTTAGGAGACTTTTATCTTGCAAATGTATTCTGTGTGTACTAATTATGGACCCGCTTTGAAAAAGTGGGGCTATACTGGATTTGCCATGCCCTCTGATTCCGTGATTTCATGACTGCAAAATTAAAATGCATTCTGCTTAATAACCTTTATATTTGTGGCCCTACTTCAATGAAACTTATCCTAAACTTGGTCTCTAAGGTAAGAAAGGTATAGCAACAGAATAGTTACCAAGGGCACATAACTCTTCACTTGATAGGTTCTCAAATTTCAAAATGCATTTTGCAACTTTCAATGATACTTATACTACACATGGTCTCTTAGGTGTAATAGCAGAATAGTGACCAAGGCACATAACTATTGGAGTTTTTTCCCTTGTAGGTTCTCAAATTTTGCCATCCTTGAAAATTTTTGTAACAGATTTCTCAGGAACTATAAAAGCTAGAAAGCTGAAAGTTTATATAAACGTAAACAATGACTAGCTGCGTTGTGTATTATACAGGAATAGGGGCCAAGGGTCCATAACTCTTGGAGTTATGTCCCTTGGTAGGTTTTCAAAAAATTAAAATACACATTTTGTTCAATAACTTTTATGTTAATTGTCCTACCTCAATGAAACTTGTACCACACTTGGTCTCTAAAGTAAGGAAGATGTAATGGCCGAACAGTGGCCAAGGGTCCATAACTTGTGTAGTTATACCATGTCCTACAGTGATGTTCCTGGGAAATAACTAAGCATGAATTCAAAGTATTTCAATACTATGGGTGTTTCTCCTATAATAGTGCTGCAGTGGAGCTCTAGTCAGATCTTCTTATTATAAGCTCTAGTTAGAATCGCCTTGATGAGGCGATTCTAATGAGTACACACAGCATACATTTTCAATTTAGAACACCAAAAACATTTCAAAAAGTATCTTGTTGTCCTCCTGTCAGTAGCACTCAGTGGCTCAAACTTTATACCCTGTCTCGAACATATTTTTGAAGTCCCAAAGATGTTTGAACCATTGAAGTTTGAATATCAGTTAAGGGATATTATGGCAAAAATGTTGCAAAATGTTCAGAAGCTTAAACACATAAAGAAAGCATGTTATTTTAAGCTTATAGGATGGCTCCGTCCATCATCCACCATTTTCAGATGTCTTCTCTGAAACCACTGGGCCAGTGCAGCTTCAGCTGACTGAGTATATTTCATAAATAATGACCCCAGATTGACCTTCACTTATTTATCAGTGCAAAAGATCATAGTCACTCAGATGAGAAAAAAAAAGGACCAAATAATATTCAGGGCTCAGGGGAGCGACCTCATGGTCCTCTTGTTTAAACATCCAGTTGTTTGAAAAATGTTGTGTACATGCTGGGCAGGAATCATGGGTATTTTTCTTTCAAGTTTTGTTTTTGAAAATAAACAGAATCTTTTGTATGCTTGATGGAGCACTAAGTATTTTTCATAATTTATTGTATAGTGGATATCATAAACACCTTAAATAGATGGAAGTTTTAGTAAGAAACATCGTAGCAGGTCATATTTTCACATTGTCCCCCTTTGCAAAACTGTTACCTTACTTTCTTGCCTAAGTATTGGTGAGGAAATTGATTCCTGTAGCTCAGAAATTTAAGGACGAGGATGATCTTCATTTTTTATGTCCCAGCTCCAGATAAAGCACTATTAACCCTTGTCTTGCTGAATATTCATTTAAGCCACACCCATTTCTGTCTATCAACCAATCAAATTACTTGATGTAACTTATTGCTACAAATTCATAAACTGAATGCCAAACAGTAGTGTAGATCCTGATCAGATGGCTTCTTAAGAAGCCATCTGATCTGGATCTACAGTCCAACCTGTATTAAGCAAGCACATAAGGGATAACCAAAATGTGCTTGCTTAAGACAGGTGCTTGCTTAATACAGGTGAAATTTAACACATTTGCCTTTTTGGGGACCTGAATGCCTGCTTGCTAAAGATAGGTTGCTTGCTTAATAGAGGTGGCCGCTAAGACAGGTTTTACTGTACACTGTTTGCAAAGATAGAGGTTGTCGTGAACAGCAAGATAAGGGTTAAGACTAATCAAGGGATAATTTTCTTCATTTCTTCTTGGAAACATATGTACCCACAGCATATGGTTCATTAGAGAAATATGAAAAGGCCCAAACTTAACCTTGTTTCTTGTCCTTTTCAGGACCATTGTATCATTACGCAAACACGCCTATACAAATACATTGCCACCTTTATGGCCAAAAAAAAATAAAATTTTATGATGAAAAATTGTGATATTTTTCTTATTTCTGCTCAAAATATAGTTTGTGGGCACTCGTTAGAACCGCCTCATCGAGGCGGTTCTAACGAGTAGCCACAATCTATATTTTAGAGCAGAAATAAGAAAAATAAGGTATACCCCCAGAAACCCCAGTTTTACTATATAAAAGTGGGGTTCAAGGGGGTCAAAATTATACAGGCGTGTTTTCGTGATGGTTGTGGGTGCCTTAGGTACCTACAACATTTATTTTTATGGAATTCATACAATCAACTTATCATCACAAACTTTCCTTATCTGTTCAGTTAGCACTGGTGTTTATGGTATAGTATATATTGTATAGTGCACATGTTCATGTTTATATATATTTATTATATAGCTGGTAGTGGAGGATTAGATGATAGAGCTTCTATTCAGGGCAGTGTTGTTTTTGGTCCGGATGGGGAGTTAATAAATGTAGGTGGTACAATTAAGCCACATATGAGACCCACTGATGCTGTACAGGATATACATGATGCTAACCTAGTCCAAGGTTTAAGAGGTGAGCACTTTAATGCTAAAGGTCATTGAGGATCAAGATGTTAAAGGTCAAGGTCATTAGTGAATGAAGACTATCTGATACAGTGAAGCTGCATAAACTTCATTGGCACAAAACATTGAAACAGTGTCATAATAACTATGGAGTCATATATGGGACAATGTTCTCACATTCTTGCTCAGTATTCTGTGTCTGTTTGAGCAGATATTGTATAACACAGTTATTAGCCTTGCTGAAGGGGTGAGTGACCCAGTGCCATAGGTAATCAAAGGACTGACAGCACTGTTTAATCAAAGGACTGACAGCACTGTTGGGTTGATTGTTTCTGAGCTGGGAATGTGGTCCTGAATGGAGAATTGCTCTGTTTTGTTTAACCCTGAAATTTCTGTATTTTAAGCAAACAGTTTTGACTCTTATCAGATGCTGCATTTAGCATCTGATGTGGGTCTAAACTGTTTGCCAATGTCCCAGCTCATGTGCCAAGTCAGTGTTTTACAATAAGCTATTTTTAACAGCACTCTGACATCACAATGACAAGAATGGTAATTTTCTATAATTAACCATTACCTGGATTTCCTACAAATCAGTGCTAGTCACCTGGACATCACCAATTAAGAGCTTCTGTGCTTTGTAATTTTGGGTTGATTGACAATTGACCCAGATGAGATTTAACTCAAAATAGGACTGAAGTGTGTGGATTAATGGCATTTAACAGTAACAGGAGAAAAGAGTACAAGGGCAGATAAGCATACACTAATCTTAAGGCTTTGAAATACAGACTAAAATTAGAAGTTTCTAGTTGATGGGAAGTAGACATGCAGTAAAACACCATGAAATCTCACCATGCTGAATCCAGATATATCTTTTTGAAAACAGTATAGATCCAGATCCAGATCATCTGACAGATGATTCTCTGAAGCCAGATGATCATCTGAGAAGCCAGATTCTCAGAAGCCAGATGATCTGGATCTATTCTGTTTTCCATTCTATTTCTGAATCCATGGAAAAAAATTGAAATCATGCAACACACGTTTGCTGAAAATTGGGGAGGAGTGTAGTGTATTGAAATATTCAGCATGGTGAGGGTTAATAATCAGCTAGATGTTGAGACTGCAATAGGTAAACTCTTCATGCCTAGTGGTGGACTCACCCTTTGCACCTAAAATTTTGGCTAACATGATTGACATCAAGAATTTATCAGTCAGTGAATACACTAACAGTAGAAGTAGAAAATTTGCAAATGCCTAGGACAGAATATTAGGATATAATATTTGTTATATGTATACATACATGCAAAGTAGAAATGGTTTAAATATGTAGATATACATGCAAAGTAGAAATGGTTTAAATCCAAATAGATTTTAAAGCCTTCATTTCATTGTATTCAAGATGGCACATGACAAAACATACATAAAAACCATATGCACAGCAAAGACACAGATCAGATGCATGTGTGCAGCTTGATCAGAGCCTTCATTATTTTTGTGTACCCGCTATAGCCTCTGGGCTGCCCAGTGAGCAAAACATGACTGGCTTGTGGCCCGGACTGATCAGAGCCTTCATTATTTGTGTGTACCTTCTATACCCTTTGGGCTGCCCATTGAGCAAAACAGCAAAGCCACTATCCTGACTGGCTTGTGGCCCAGTCTGATCAGAGCCGTCATTATTTGTGTGCACCATCTATAGCCTCTGGGCTATCCAGTGAGCAAAACAGCAAAGCCACTATCCTGACTGGCTTGTGGCCCAGTCTGATCAGAGCCGTCATTATTTGTGTGCACCATCTATAGCCTCTGGGCTATCCAGTGAGCAAAACAGCAAAGCCACTATCCTGACTGGCTTGTGGCCCAGTCTGATCAGAGCCGTCATTATTTGTGTGCACCATCTATAGCCTCTGGGCTGCCCAGTGAGCAAAACAGCAAAGCCACTGTCCTGACTGGCTTGTGGCTCAGTCTGATTAGAACCTTCATTATTTTTATGTACCTTCTATAGCCTCTGGGCTGCCCAGTGAGCAAAACAGCAAAGCCACTGTCCTGACTGGCTTGTGGCCCAGTCTGATCAGAGCCTTCATTATTTTTATGTACCTTCTATAGCCTCTGGGCTGCCCAGTGAGCAAAACAGCAAGGCCACTGTCCTGACTGGCTTGTGGCCCAGTCTGATCAGAACCTTCATTATTTTTATGTACCTTCTATAGCCTCTGGGCTGCCCAGTGAGCAAAACAGCAAAGCCACTGTCCTGACTGGCTTGTGGCCCAGTCTGATCAGAACCTTCATTATTTTTATGTACCTTCTATAGCCTCTGGGCTGCCCAGTGAGCAAAACAGCAAAGCCACTGTCCTGACTGGCTTGTGGCCCAGTCTGATCAGAACCTTCATTATTTTTATGTACCTTCTATAGCCTCTGGGCTGCCCAGTGAGCAAAACAGCAAAGCCACTGTCCTGACTGGCTTGTGGCCCAGTCTGATCAGAACCTTCACTGGTCAAATAGTCTTCTTGTAGGTTTTGCCGGTTCATTTTATATGGCCAGCCCTGTTTATACCGACATTCGATATAATGGAAAAACTCATTATAATGATAGTTTCATTGTAATGAAGCCTTTCCTTAATATGAGGTCATCTAATGGTGAAGTCAAAGACTATTATAATACTCTTAAGAAACAATCTTAGAATTGCCTTAACAACATGTGTTTCTTGGAGTGATTAGCTGTAAAGTACCCTTTAAATATTATACTACACCTAATATTGGGATTTATTACATTTGGAATTGGATGTTAGATATTGTGGTGTTGTGGCTTATGGTTATGGCATTTCTTAAAAAGCTTTTCATTTTCTGTTATGGCTAACATCTTTGTATATGTTTGCCTGCAAGTATTACATGTATTTTAAAGTGTATAAAAATAATTAAACAAAAGCAGTTCTAATTTATTTCTAGTTGGTACTGCCCATTTTGTTTCAGCTGCAACATTCTATTCTTCGCACTGCTGTCAAATGTTTCTTTTCTATGTAATGATCACATTACGATAACACACCCGTGCGACATAGTGCATTTTTTCTTATCTCCAAAATAGCTACTTTTCTGATGAAAATCTGTGATATTTTTCTTATTTTTACTGCAAATATAGGTTTTGGGTGCTCGTTAGAACCGCCTCATTGAGGCGGTTCTAACGAGTACCCATAACCTATGTCTTGGAGCAGAAATAAGGAAAATAATGTTTTCCCCCGTAAACCCTAGTTTTCTATATAAAGTTCATTTCACAGACTTGTTCTCGTGATGAAGATCTGAATAGCAATCAAGTTTCTTTTATCTGAAATATTTTGACAATCAAAGTTCACTGTACTAGTTCAAGAGCACACCTACTTATCAGTGATGACCACTGATTGATCAATGTATGAGGGCGAGTCAATTAAAAACCAGCCGAACTTATTTCTTGGTGAGATTGATCTCTTCTTTTTCATTGTAATTGCCCTCTAGAATGATACACTTGGACCAACGCTGTTCCAGTGCCATCAGCCCAGAATAGAAGAAGCCAGGGTCCTTGTCTCTCACCTACTCGTCAACTGCCACCAAGACTTCTCCGTTGGACCGGAAATGACATTCACGGATATCTTTTTTCAAGTTTGGGAATAGGAAATAGTCACTAGGAGCTAAGATCCGGAGAATAACCGGGGTGCGGTATTAGCTCGTACCCATTCCCCTTGATAGCATCCATTGCAATTTTGCAAGTGTGGACTCTTGCATTGTCCTATTGGAGCAGAATCCCTTTGGAGAGTTTACCATGGCGTTTTTCATGGATCACCGCTCTCAGCTGGTCGAGCATGTAAAATTGTTTAAATGCTACCGTGTGAAATCGTAATGCATTGGCTATTTCTTCCACCTTAATTTGCCTACCAGAGTACACTAGATCCCTCGCTTAGTTACACATTTCTTCATCGATGGCATCTGATGGGCATCCAGACCTGGTTTCATCTTCTAAAGACATTCTACCTCTTTTCATCATCATCATCATCATCATCAATGGATTTTTGATTAACGTGCAGGTACAGGGGCAACCTCCACATAAGTGGGCCCCCTTCCAGGTAGCTGGCTTGCTGCACGTATGGCAGATCTTACACCAGATCTCCAGGCTTGTCTATCATGAGGATCGATAGAAGAGAGCTTCCATTCTCTTTTGAATTCCAAAACCCAGATACGATGGTGCAGAAGACCCATAAACATTGGTCAGCTCGAAATGTATTTCCCTTTCAAATGCTTGTACCAAATTACAGCACGGTACTCAACTTTTTATGAAAAGCTTGCTTTTGCATCGCTAGCCATGTTTGACAGTCAATATCTTATGAGTGAATGCCCCGATAAAGGTGCAATTTTGCCCCTCAATTGAAACAAGGCATGAAAATCTTGGTTGTCACGGTATATTGGAAATGGGATAGGCGGGTTACTTACTGACTTGCCCTTGTACTTCCAACAGCACCAAAAATATTGTCATGATGATAATTGTTAAAATCGCATCAGGCACAGTACTGTTTTGAGGTCACAAGTGCAATGTTGGGCCATTGTTGGCACACTTGACTGTCAGTCATGATTGACTTGTCTTCACAGTGCTTCCGGGCAAATGGAGTACATTCTTACCATCAAAGACACAAAGGTATTGCAAAAACCTTCTGATCTGACAATTTTGAAATCATTTTTTTTATATGAATGAAGAGGCTGTTGCAGCTGAAACAAAATGGGTAGTAATTGGATATGATGCTACACTATTATGCCGGTAATTAGTGAAGTAGATCACTATTGCATGGAAACATACCACTTAATCTAATGACATCTGTCATTTTCCATATAAAGCCTTTATTTCCTCTCATTTATGCTTGCAGTGTACAGCATACATATAGATGCTCGTTGAGAACATCTCGATAAATTTGAGTACTCATTTGAACATGCTCACTGATTCAATCAAACATTAGCAGTTTTGGGGGCATATAAAATTTTCACCATAAAAAAGCAAATGTTGGGAGCCATGAAATGTAATTTGTATCTCTTATGGGTGTGTTTGCCTTTGGACTGTCATGAATGCTCTGATACAGTATTTGCCAATTATCTAATTAACTGACAAATGTGACTTTTAGTCCAAAGTTCCAAACTGTATGTATTTTTATAGCTCACCTGAGCACAAATTGCTCAAGATGAGCTATTGTGATTGGCTTGTGTCCAGTTTCCGTCATTCGTCATGTGTCGTCAATAAATCCTTCAGATGATATCTTCTCCTAAATCACTTAACCAATTTCGTAATAATTTCACATAAATTTTCTTCTTGTGCCCTTTACTGAAATTGCAGTAATGGTTCAGCTTGGTTAAAAGTAAGTTGGTTGCCATAGCAAAAAATAAACGACATCTGCTTCTAGGTAAATGGCCCAGTTTCATAATAATTTCACAGAAGTGCTCCTGTTATGCCCCTTTACCAAAAATTTATTTGCCCAAGGGGGTAGCCCAACTTGAGCAACTTATCATGCTCATAAGAAAGCAGGTACACTCCATCAGATGAGGTTCTTCCACACAGGAGGAATGTGTCTTTCTTAAAAGGGTAAAGTTTTTACCCACATAACCAGCTTTTGGATATTACACCAAGAAATGGCGTTAAAAAATGCCAGGTTTCAACAGGTTCCCATTACCTGTTTCATCACAATTTTGTGGATACTAGACCCAATCCATCTAAAGAATTACTGGTCCTAAGTATGCAGCCATAATATAGGTAGCTTCACGTTTAGCTGTCGTTTTTATCCTACAAAGCAGACACTGAGCGCTATTGTCTTGTAGTTCCCGGTCAGATCACATGACCACCATATTTGGAAGTCAAGTGACCAATAATACTTCCAGTAGAAATGGCAGAAGATGTCTTGCCCACAATATATCAAAGTATGAGCAGAATTGGTTCAGATACAAGGAAATTATGGCTGCCAAAATAAGGGTACCCTCTCTAAAGAATGAGTATTTAATAAATCTCAGCATGCTAAAGGTTAAAGACATGGCATGGTTCAAATGATAAAACATAAACTAATTGGTTAGGTCCAGTACCATGTACTATGACAGTATTTTCCTATGATATTACAGATGTAAGTGATGACTCAGATACAGAAATGCCTGATGCTTGGAGAGATAAGCAACAATCAACAAGGAAACCTGAGAGTTACAAGAACTTTGGAACCAAGAGAGGTAAGCTTATTTCTTTTTCATAAACTACAGGAGTGTCTCCCTTTTGCAAAACAAATTAAGGAGACAAGGCAAATGAAGCCGACAGAGAATAGAAAAAAAATCAAAACAAATTTTATGTAGATTTATAGACAAATGTTAATTTCATGGTTTTCCTTTCAACATTTGGTTTTGGACATAAGACTCCTGCTTGCCATTGTTCAGTACAGTTGTCTGTTTGAGGCAGTTAAGGCCCCAGGGTTATAAAAAAATTCATGCTCAACTCATTTGAGCATGAAATTATAACTTTCTACAAATTAAAATCCAATTCTAATGCACTTGCATATATAACGGAACGTCTGATTGGATAACGTCAAAAATTTGCTACAGTATATTCTACAATATACTGTCGGGCACTCAATGTCATCATGTAACGGCACTTTTCATTGGTTGGTATTTGGTTTTACTCAGCTCACTGCACTGGCCAGTTTGGGCAAAAACAACATTTTTTAAAACAAAACAAGTGAATTAAGTGCATTAGAATGGGGTTAACTGTCTTGAAAATTAAGTTAATCGTTGGTTTTACAGTTGCAAATTCCGTTTTACGGCTCCGCTGATGTGGCACCGTAAAACGAAATTTCCAACTGTAAAGCCGCTTATTTATTGTCGGTTGTACTGTCGCAAATTCCATTTTATGGCGACGCTAATGCGTCGCAGTAAAACGAAATTTTTGACTGTAAAGTCGTTGATTTACCTCTGCAAAAAACAATTTTGAATGCAGTTATCCCCTAAATAAGTGAGGCTATTTTCCTCCTCACTTCAACAAAGTTATTTGTCCTGCTCACAAATTTAACCCTCATCTTGCCGAATACTCATTTAAGCCACACCCATTTCTGTCTTTCAACCAATCAAATTACTTATTCATTGCTACACATTTATAAACTGAATATCAAACAGTGTAGATCCTGAGCACAAACAGTGTAGATCCTGATCAGATGGCTTCTTCAGAAGCCATCTGATCTGGATCTACACTGTTTGCAAAGATAGGGGTTGTCGTGAACAGCAAGATGAGGGTTAAAAACAGATTGAGGTTGGTAAATTTCATGCTCAAGTGAGTTGAGCATGAAAAAAGTTTTATAACATTGGTCCATTTTGAATATCAGCATTATAATGTAGGTCTACAAGTTATTTACATAGACTTTTTACACAGATGAAACAGGCATCAAGTATTATGTAGTTTGTGTAATAGAAGTTCCCTGGATAAGATGAGATGTTTGTTGGGTCTCCATTTATCCAATAAGTTTATGGATTTTGATTGCTATTAATGGTGAAATCATTTACAATATGAACATTCATTTAGTATTTTGAAGAGAATTGGTGCAGTTCAATTTGTGGAAATGTTTTCTTTGCTTAACTTCCATATTTAACGATGTGTTGTAGGCTGATTGACTAATGACTTATTGTGCTGTTTATTTTGGTTCTGTCTGTTTTCCTTATTTCCAAAAAGGTAAAATGTCTACTGATTTAAGTTTTACAGCATATATATTTAAGACAAATTCATATCTCGGTATTTAATAATTTTCTTGTTCAAATTATGTTTTACAAAACTTTCTGTACAAGACAGAAATGATACTATATTTTTAATAAATATCTTCTTGTTGATTTGTTGTGTTGAACTTGTTAACACTTTCATCGGTGCAGCATTTTGTTTCAAGTCCATAGTTTATTTTTCTGCAGGAATTGCAAGAGCTTTTATAATGTCAGTTGTGAAGGGTTTAGGTGAGATTTGATTGGTTGTTATTTATAGCAGCAGACCACATGATTGTTGTTTTTGATATTGCCAGAATTTTGATTTGATTATGTTTGCTTAGAAAGCCAGACCAGTTCATATTGAAAAATCTGTGCTATTGTAAAAATTGTAAAGCAATTTGTTGTTTCTTATTGTAATTTTGTTGAAAAGGATAAATTTTTAACTAGGGTTTAAAAACTTCAAACTATGGTTTCAAAGCAAAAGTGCACAATAAATCTTTAAACCACAGTTTGAACTTGAAACCCCAGTTTCAATTATTCAAACAAAAGTTTGAAGTTGTTTAATATACAAACTATCCTTGAAGTGATGTTTCAACCTTAAAACCATGGTTTGAACTTTTAAGCCTGTGGTTTGAAGATTTATTGTGCATTTGGCATTGAAAGTGGGGTTTGAAATTTTTTAAACTATGGACTGAAATAAAGGAATTAGAAAATAAATTAAAACCCCAGTTTGAGAGTTGAAACCATGGTTTAAACAGTTATTTTGCAGTTTTTCTCTGAAACTATGGTTTGAAGTTTCAAGTTCAAACCATGGTTTAAAGTTTACTTGTGCAATAATCTTGCCATACATAACCCACAGTTTGTATATTTCTGCTTATTTCCTTTAGCAAGGGAGGCATGATACTCTGTTTGTCTGTACAAGAATGAAAAGGCAACTTGTTCTGATGGTTTGTGTTTAGCCATTTCTAAAAAAAAGGCAGTTTTCTATGTTTTTATGGGAAGGAACAATATGTTTAAAGTATAAACCAGTTGTTCAAAGCCTCATTAGCTTTACAAAGTCATTAGTGGGGGATATGTAAACTGTTCTTGAAAATACAATACATGTATCTAATAGCTTTCCAACAACTCACTTTTTAAGTTTTAACAACGTTAACCAACAACTTTATTACATTTGGTACCAGAAACCCCAAAAGGGGTAGTTGGCTGACAGTGCATGCCCAGATCAGACGCTGCAGAACGCGGTGTCTGATCAAGGCCTACACTGTTTGCTGAAAGTTCAGCCAATTTCCAAATAAATTTTGAAGAAAACACAACCTGGCACCCCTAGATTTTGAAATGGACTCCTGCTGAAGATTCCATTTGGTACAAAAAGGGTTAACTTTGAACAACTGGGCTATATAAAGTGGTGTTTTGCAGTGTGCACTATCCATGCACTTGTAAACATGATGCTAATAGACAACTACAAAAATATAAATAGTGAAGGCCCTGATCAGACGCCATATCTGGGCCTGCACTGGTTGCCAAGGTACCCCTTAAGGGGTTTCCCACCCACAATGGGTTAATTATATAGAAGAATGAGAAAAATGTGAATACTCAGAACCTGAATTTTCTGAATAGAGTTTTTATCAGGTTTGTTTATATTTCTTATACATTTAGAAATAGACTATACTTCTGGAGATATTGATGCCACTGTATCAATCCATAGCTGGAGCTATGGCCCGCGTGATGTGGAACTAGGTTTACATAAAGCTGAAACTAGTAATAGTCTGCCAAATCTCTCATTTGATGCAGGTATATTGGAGTGATCCCTCTCTACACAAACTAAAAAATTTGGGGAATTAGAGAACACTTTAAGTTCCCCCTCACATGACTTTGTTGTGTCCTTACATTCATAGCTACAGGCCAGTTGTTCAAAACTAACGACGTTGTTAGTTAACATATTGTTAAAACTTTGATCATGCATTATGGCAGATATGCTAATATTTTTGCTGGAAAAATGTGAGCAGCTTTTGCATATGCAAAGCTGCTCACATTTTTTCAGCGAAAATACCAAAATTTTGAATATTAAACTTGCTAGAACAGTTAACAATATGACCACTAACGAGCTCGTTAAGCTAACGATGCTTTGAACAACCGGCCCCAGGGGTACTGAGGATTACTTGGGAATAATTTTTTTCTCCATGAAAACAAATGTTTGGGGTTCTTGTTAGACAACAGTCAAAAAAGCAGTAGATGAGGTTTATTCTAACAAGTACCCGCAGTATATGTGACTAACAAGAAACAAGAAAAAGTATCCCTTACTTGTCTTTGTTACTCCTCCGTTATGTTAATTGGACCGAACCATAAGTTACTCCATATATATTGGAACAGCAGTGCCTTTAATAGAACAAACTGTGTGGGTTCAAATCTGTACATAATGTAGCTAACCCAGATAAAGATACATATCACATATGATGCAATCCATGACAAAAACACGCCTATACACTTTTGATCCCCTTGAACCCCACTTTTATTATTTAGTAAAACTGGGGTTTACAGGGGTAAACCTTATTTTTTTTATTTCTGCTCTGAAATATAGATTGTGGGTACTCGTTAGAACCGCCTCAATGATGTGGTTCTAACGAGTACCAACAATCTATATTTTGAGCAGAAATAAGAAAAATATCACTTTGAGGCGGTTCTAACGAGTACCAACAATCTATATTTTGAGCAGAAATAAGAAAAATATCACAAATTTTCGTCTTAAAATATTCATTTTTTCGGCGATAAAGGTTACAATGTATTTGTATAGGCGTGTTTTCGTAATGCACTCAGTCATAAACAAGTGTCAATTTTGCCATAGCAAGGCCACATTATGCTTAGACATTTCATTCTTATCAGGAAAATAAGCTTTAGAAAGTCTTTTTATTTAGCATATGGTCAGATGCACCTGTATGCTGCATATGCTGACTGCACATATAAAGCACAAAACAAGACAAATGCCAACAACATAATGCCAGTTAACATACAAGAAACTACAGTGAATTATCCCCACCCCATTGGTCAGTCAGCAGTAAAACAATGGGGGGTGGGGTCTAAACCATCTTCTCACCTTTACCAGGGTTGTTTTCATATTTATATTTCTGAGCAGTAAGTGTTTCATGCTACATTGAGTTGCGCATTGAAAGGGGTTAAAATATCTGATCCAAATGCTACCCACTCTTAAATGGATTGGCACATCCCAATTTCTGGAGTAATTATTGGTGTTTAATTTATAATATTTCTTGAGTCTTTTTTTATCTACACTCACATGTTTCTTTATGAATGCATCATGAAAGCATGCCTATATAATTTGACCCCCTTGAACCCTACTTTTATACAGTAAAATTAGGGCCGTATGGCCTTCCTTTGTTTAGGTTTCCATTATGGTCTGGTCGCTTAATGTTTGTATTTCTTTCCCTTTGGTGTCTTTGGTGGGTGGAGTAAGTTAATTGTATCGATTCCTGATCTTTGTTTTACTTCTACTTGACAGGGGTAAACCTGATTTTTCTTATTTCTGCTCTAAAACATAGATTGTGGGTACTTGTTAGAACTGCCTTGAGTGCCCACAATCTATGTTTTGAGTAGAAATAAGAAAAATATTGCATTTTTTCATCTTAAAATTTTAGATTTTTCGTCGGTAAAATTTACACTGTATTTGTACAAGTGTGTTTTCGAAATGGATATTATTTATGAAGATGTTAATTGACCCCAATTTTTCACTACCTTGTTTAACATGCTGTTAGTGTTCCCCAACATTTGTTGTTCTTCTAACTATCAGTTTTCAAAATAAACCATTTTGCTGTGTTAATCGACTTGTTATTGATTTCAGGTGTAGGACAGTGTTGCATTGCCAGTGCATTGTTACATTTCTGTTCTCTATTTACATCAATGTATATTCAGTTTTCTATTTAAGATGTATATTTTATCCCAAATTCTAACACATCACAGGGAAGAAGAGTGTAACAAGAAAGCCGCCATTTTATGACGTCACTCCTAGAATCTTTGACATTAGATGATGTAACGTCATTTCCTTGCATCGTAAACGTTAGAAAAGAATATGAATACATGAGTTACAGTCAATAATTTTGGCGGGATTTCTTCTTACAATGGCAAATGGTTGGGAGCATTTGAAGGAAACAACAGCTTTATTATTGATTTTCAGTGTGTTAGAATCCAAAAAGATCAGCTCTAGTGTGTGAATTTTTGACCAATAAATCACAGTTTGTCGGTCAGTTGTGTGTAGACAAATCACTCTTGCTACATGCTCATGGTTTAACATCACGAAAACATGCCTATATCATTTTGACCCCCTTGAACCCCACTTTTATATAGTAAAACTGGGGGTATACCTTATTTTTCTTATTTCTGCTCCAAAATATAGATTGTGGGTACTCGTTAGAACCGCCTCGATGAGGCGGTTCTAACGAGTGCCCACAATCTATATTTTGAGCAGAATAAGAAAAATATCACAATTTTTCATCTTAAAATTTTCATTTTTTCGGCGATAAAGGTAACAATGTATTGGTATAGTCGTGTTTTCATAATGTCTACTTTACAACTGACCTCCAAACTGTGAAAAGCCACAATGAAAGATTACAGCTAATCAATAGCACCAAGAAGAAGAGTAACTAACAATGAGGAAAATAAAAAAGCAAAAAAAAGGATCACAAACAGCACATCAACCAGCTCCCTATCCACCTAAAAAGGAACAACAATCAGAATCACATAAAAAACGTAACAAACTTCTTGGCGATGTTGCACTGATGAGTTGGGAGGCCTTCGTGCAGAGTGAACAAATTATTGGTTTAAATCGCTATGGAAGTAACGGGGAGGATTGCGGCTACGTAAAATTGATTTAAGCACACCCCCCCCCCCCCCCCCACACACACACACACACACAACAGTGGAATTTGTTTCACTGACTGTTCCAAGGCGGTTCTTCTGTCGCGGTTTATTATTGTTATGGTTTGTCTTTGAGTGTGTGTATCGCTTGTATTTCTTTGTTTTGGATAGCCAACTGGCCATTTTGTGGGAAAGTAACTTTCCTTTTGGCTTTCCGCTATTGATATTTCCATTAGGGTCTAGTTATAACATGTTTGTGTTTCTTTCCCTTTGGTGTCTCTGATGGGAGCTGTGGATTCCTGATCATTGCCTTCTATTTTTAAACAGGAAGGGGAACCACAGCAAAAGCACTGATTTGGAACAGTCAGTAAAAATTACTGGTGGGTTACAGTATTTATTACAGGACCCCAACCCTCACCCTGACTTAATTTTATTGAAAGGAATTTCCCTCTGCCTTGCTTGAACATATATGGAAAGGACTTATCTCTCTGGGCATGGCCTTTAGATCAAAGTCACTGATGTCAAACAATCTAGCATACTATTATAGATATATTATTATGTGTTTGTAAGCTGCAGTATTTTGGAACAGCTCTTGTTTTGGAACCATTGTGTATTCCTTGCTTACAATGGTTTTATCTTTCATGAAAATTGATCATGAAATGTTTTCTACGGTCATTCTCTCCCTTCTGCTGATTCAAGATGGGCAGGTGTCAGTTTCTGGCAAAAGAAAGTGCACTGTGCTGGTTAACTGCTTACCAATAAGCCTGCCCAGGAAAAGTGTGGATAGGTAAACTGACTGGCACCAAAATGACCTAAATAGTGTTGACTGGGTTGTTAAATGCCAATACAAACAAACAAACAATGGTTTTATATTATAACTACATGTAAGCTCTAATAACTTTGACATACTTCAAAATGATCATCTTTACAGAACTCTCATTTTTGTGAAAAAAAAAACAACAACAAAAAACTACAGCAACATGAAAAAAATCAAACTATAAAATTGTGTGGTTGTGAGACAAACTCAGAGTGGTAACACTGTTTAAGCTTGTAACTACTTTGCTTTCAGGAATGTTTAGTGCCCATCAGGATGTTGAATCAGAAAAAGAAGTTTGGGAGAGTGTTGGGCATGAAAGTTTTGTCCAAATGGGAGATGTCGACAGTGCTAGTATCCCTCTTGTGCCTTTCGCTACTGGTCCATCTTCTCTCCCAACTGCACCTGCATCAACCCTTAGGTCGTCACCTGTTGAGAGGTCAAAGTCAGATTTCCGAATGGCCCCAAAAACACCCTTATCAAGCCTCAGGAGGTCACATAGTATACCTTTGTCCATTGATGTTTCCCAGGAGGGTTTGCCAAGATCTCGTAGTCGCTCAGTATCTGAGGTCCCTATACCTCATAGGCCATTGCTGGATCAGCTGAATCAGATTGAAGGGGAGACTGAGATGATAAGAGAGCAGACTGAGTTGTCACACTTGACAGATGGTGAATCAGATGGCACAAAATTGCAGCTGAAGACTGAGGAAATAACAGAAGCAGAAGAAAATAATGAATTGCTTGAAATTAACAAAGAAGGGGAAGAACATGAAGTGCAAGAAGGTAAAGAAGACAAGGAGGAAAGTGAAGGCCAAGAAACCAAGCTGGAGGGTGGTGAAGGCCAAGCTGAAGTGAAAATTGACCTTGCCCTCAATGATAAAGAAGAAGAAGAAGCAGTAATTGTGCCAACAGAAGCACAAAAACAGGTAGCTGGTGAGGGAAGGAGTGCTACACCTCAGGAACCTTCAAGGGAAGCCACTCCAGTCTCTAATTTGCCAGTTCAGTCAGACATTGAGGATAAGGGTCCAGGTAGTTCAACTGAATGCAGTGTCACAATGTTTGATGTTACTAACCTTGTTTGCACAGCTGGAAAATGAATTGGCCCACTTTCATATCAATTAGTTGGTAGTCACTATGTGTGTGTTTATTGTTTTTCAGACAGTGTCACCTGAAAGTAACATCACTGTTTTGCAGAGTTATCTCATTTCAGCCTCTATGAGTTTAATCTTTCTATTCCTTCTAGCATGTTTAATGGAGTTCATTCACTTTCATGTTTTTCTCTACACTGTATCACTTAAGGGATTCACCGTATTGTAATGTTTTGACTCACCTGTGTTTGGATTTGTGTGTGACATGGTTTTTTCTAACTAATGGTGATGGAATTTTATTGCTAGTTATACAATCTTCAGATATTAGGAAGTAATCGTGGAAAAATACAGGGAATACAGCATTGGCTGTACACTTGTCTTTACTTTGTTTTGCTTTAAAAGCTTTTTTTGCAAGTTGCCAAGATTTCCATTACTAATGCACTTGTTAGTGGCAAAGACTTTATTTACTATAATGCTGATTTCTTGCTTATGCTAGTTGTATGAATTGAGTTATGCTTAGGAATAATCAATAATTTATTTAAATAAACATTTCTATCATTGTGCTTGTTTGATTTAACCGATTTTTGTATTTAAATCTTTCATATCCTAACAGTTTAATTTTTCCTAATTTTAATGTGACTGCTTTTGTTTCTGGAAATGAAATATATGTGGAATTAGTTGATGCTATTTGCATGCGTAACCAGTTGGCTTGATGGAATTTTGATAGTGTGTTTCAGTGTTTGGGTTTGCACCCCATTTTAACCCATTTTGTACTGGAAACCCCATAACTGGTACCCTGGCCAACAGTTCTGGCCCAGATCAGACACAGCAGAATGCAGCATCTGATCAGGGCCTACACTGTTTGCATAAAGTTCAGCTATTTTCCAAATAAATTTTTGAAGAAAACACAACCTGACAGCCCTAAATTTTGATATGGACTGCTGCTATATATAAGGAGGAAGATTCCATTTGGGACAAAAATGGTTAATGACAGATTAAATATGCTTTAGATGATGGGGTTTTATACTGTCAGTCTAGCTTATTGCCATAATTACCATCAAAGTTCCCACACCTTAGCCAATCATAATGAGCTATGTGAATAGCAGAATGCCTAGACCAGACTGCTCCTTTAGATATAATCAACTCAGGGTTATGCAAAAACAGAACTGAAGGCAATAAAACTTTTTGATGTTTAGTTCATTTTCAGATGCCAGTTGCTGGCATTTTGACATAACCTACCAGAAAATATCATTTACACTGATTTCATCAACAAAACACTTTTGTTGTTCTTTTCTTTTGTCATCTGACATTTTAAAACATTGAAAATTTTAGCCTCAATTAAGTTGAATATAAACACATTTTGTAACCTCAGGACCAGGTCTGCCACTCTGAATATCTATGGTTAGCTAATCATAGGAAGTTGTTCACTTCATATATTGTTAGCCATTCAGCCATTACATTTTTGTTTAAACCAGAAAAAAATTCATATTCTGATTTTAGGATACTTCCTGCAATTGGTTAAAGTGTGTCTGTTGATGGTAATTTCAGTAGCTTTGCATCATATTTAGCAGTAAAATTACATAGGCGAACTGACCATTGACGTTTGATTTCAATTCAGTGCAGTTAAATTTCTGTTATTTTCAGGAACACCAAAATCCCATGTGTCTGAACAAGAAATTATTGACACAATTGCATCTCATGCCTCTCGTATAGCAGAAAGTGTTCTTAGCCAGAGTGAAACAGGACAGGTGCTGGAAGATGACATAAGGGTAATTACTAAAATCAGCTAGGATTTTGTTTAATGATGAATTAGCTTTCTAATATCTAAAATCTGGATTTTAGTTTGTTATGAATTAATGAATTTATTATCTAATATTCCACACAGAGTATATACTAAAAGACCATATATTAGGATGCTAAACATTTGAATTTATTAACAGTACACATATCTTTTTTCAAAAGACAAATGATTCATTCAGCTTAAGTTCATATTCTGCTTTAAAAATTTAAATAGTATAATTAATATAGCTGTGGGTAACATTGCACACAAATTATACCTGTATGTTAAGGACACCAAACAAGAATTAGATGTTGGTGAAGCCTGTAATATTTCTTTTGCTCCTGATGACAGTGCGTCAGTCTAGTTATTTCTGGAATGTAAATGAAAACATGTTCAAATTTTCTGAATAGTTTTACATGATCTTGCTCCTTTTGACCACTTATTCAGATTTGTTAAATCAGTGTGACCGGCTGATTTCACATCTTATTATCTAGATGTTTGTAATAATATATTTGTTCCCCTACCAAAGGCAGGTGTGGGGAATATATTGTTTTGGTATGGATCTTGTTTGAATGAAAGCGGAAAACAGTCTCCAAAAAACAGTCAGTTTTTTGGTCCAAATATGGCTTGTCTGCATCTCACCTTATGAGTGAATGGGTCAAACTTGACACAATGTATCATTACATTCTATCAAAGATTTGATTAAATTTTAGTGACATTGACATAACATTGTCAGTTTTGGCCCAAAATGACTTGTCTGCACCCTATTTTATGAACAAATCGATGAATGTTGGTCAAATTTGGTATAAATTATCATTTCAGCAAAGATTTGATTAGATTTTTGGTGACTTCAAACTAATTTTTAAAAAGATCACAGGCACTGGAAAGCTGTCAGGTTTGAACCAAACATGGCTTGACTCCACCTTATCTCCAAAATGAATTCCTGAATTGTGTTCAGATGTGTGGTGGTGCAGTATATATGATTTTAGCCCACACTTTATTAGATTTTGGTCACCTGCACCTTGTATTCAGGTCAAATGGGTGTTTATAATATATTTATTGTTGGGGGAAGGGGAGAGGGGGGCACATAGTTTACCTCTGAAAACATTTCTGGCTTGTGATTCATATGTTGCAATTTCAAACTAGGTGACGTTTAGCCCTTATCTTGCTGTTCATGACAACCCCTATCTTTGCAAACAGTGTAGATCCAGATCAGATGGCTTCTGAAGAAGCCATCTGATCAGGATCTACACTGTTTGGCATTCAGTTTATGAATTTGTAGCAATAAATTACATAAAGTAATTTGATTGGTTGATAGACAGAAATAGTTATGGCTTAAATGAATATTCAGCAAGATAAGGGTTCAATTCTTGTAGTGTGTATATGAGATTTGTATGGGTTTTACAAATCAGAAAGATAGCCATGAAACCTTATAATAGTGAAGAGGTTCTAACTGATTCAAGATTATCTGATAAGTTTGCATGCAATAATTTAAAGGAATTGCTTCAAAAAGATTAAAAAAAAATCAAATAAATAAAACAGATTTATACATATTTGTACACCAGGTATGGATAGTTTAAATTTGTGAAAATCAGAATTTAGAAAAATCTATTTCGTTAACATATCCTTGTGATATAGTGCATTTTTCAAACCTCAAAAAAGGTAATTTTTCTGATGAAAATTTATCATATTTTATCTTATTCACACTCCAAACATAGGTTTTGGGTGCTCGTTTGAGGCGGTTCTAACGAGTACCCACAACCTATGTCTATCGTCGAGGTGGTTCTAACAAGTACCCACAGCCTGTGTCTAGGAGCAGAAATAAGGAAAATAATGTTTACCCCTGAAACCCCAGTTTTCTCTATATAAAGTGGGTTTTAGGGGGTCTTTATTTCATGGACTTGTTCACCTGATGTTATGTCACAATATTACTAACCTTAGTTTTTGCAGTAATTACTCAGAATATTGGGGAATCTGAAAAAATACTGATGTTACATAACTATGATTACGAGTGTATGATAAATTTTATACCAGGGACAAGTGTGCAGACATCACAAAATATTGACATGTTAACTTGATATTACATCTATCTATCTTCTTATGCTGAGTTGGTCACATTCGGCCATTACCTCAATGGTGAAACTCAGCTCAGCTGCAGACAATTGAAAGCTGTGCAAAAGCAGCTTAATAGCTATGAAATTAAAAGTGTTCTGCACCGATGATGTTAAATTTGTTGCAGCTGATATAATATCATTGGGATACCAAAGGCTGATTGCAAGCTCACATCCATTGATATCCCAACTTCGGACAGTGTTCATCAGTCAGCTCATTAGCACTATAGAACGGAATTTCAAAAGAAAACAAACTTCAAGTGACTAAAGTTTTACTAATGGAATATGCTGACACGTTAGCTGTCAGATTTGATCTAGTCTGTCCCCTTAAGATACTTCAATGTGTTTGTTTTTTTATGTTTTTTCAGACACTTCATATATTTTGAGTATTGCTGCATTCAGTTTTACTGCTTTCTGCATGTAGTCATTAAAAATGCTGATTTAGCTTTGTTTTTCAGTTTTGATAAATCGATATAATGTATATAGTTGATTTTAACCTTTTTACCGCATGCTTTTATCACTATTAGAAAGCTGCAGAACTTTGGATGGAAACCCACCCACCACGAGATATTTCTAGAAGTCAGTCTATGCAGGATTTACCAGACAAAGTAAGATCACAGTTAAATTCCCTTGAGTTCCTTCATATTTTTCTCAACCTGGGGTAATGCAAAGTAAGAAATCAACATGTGATGAGCAGTGATTGACATACACAGCCTGTGTACCAGTGTAGCCACATCATCAGTATCTTCATGGTTTGCTCCGTGGCTCTCTCTTGCTAAGTGTGAAAACTCCAATGAGACTGATAATGTATTATTTGCACAAAGATACCTAGTTACACCTTTTCTCATACACAGGCTCATAATATATCTTCAAATTTTCTTTCGAGATAATAAATTATGGCCTGCAGAGCACATAAAAAAGGTTATTGAGACCATAAGATGGTTTAGTGAAGTGATAGTGTAGTGTATACTTACATTTGGGCATTCATCTGACATGGCTTAAGAATTGGACAATGCCTACTGTACAAGAAGTAGGAGGAGAAGATTGGGATTTGTATACAGCATGTAGCTTACATAGCACTAGTCATGGACTCCTGGCTATGTCTTCCGAGGGCAAATCTTCATTCAGTGTCTCCACCTAAACCAATTTACTCCTTCTCCTGATCCTCCTCTTCATCATCATTACCTTCATCATTGTTATCACATTTCTCCTCATCATCAGCACCACTCATCATTATCATCATCATTACCATTACTCTCCTCTTCCTCCTCCACCTCCTCCATCTGCTTCATCATCATCATCATCATCATCATCATCATCATCACAGTTCTCATGATTGTCATCATAATCATCATCCTCATAATGATTACCATTATAATCACCATCATCACCATCCTCCTTCTCATCATCACCATCATGATCACCATCATCTAAAGTCTTTTTAAATTTGACTGCCTTATACTTTTCTTCAGTTACAAGTAGACTGTATTGGACTAAAAGTGTTTAGACCGGTAATATAGACACGAGTTTCAGGGCAGGTTACTGTAAGGGCAAGCTATAACTGCTTATCCCTAACACTGCTTATACTAATTAATAACTTGTGTTTATGTTATTTTAAAAAAGAAAACAAAAATTTATTGGTCGAGCTTAGGAAAAGATGTTCAGGGCTCAGTTGATCACGACTACCATTACTTAACATTATGTTAAAACTTCAAAAAGTTTTATACGGCTAAATTTTTTGCTGACAAAAATTTAGGTGGTTTTCATTACGGAGATTTATTAACGTAATGTGAAGTCAAAATTAGAGTTCTTTGAACATGTGGTTAATGGGTGTCTTAACCCTTTCCCACCCAGATACGTGTTTTTACGTGTCTGCACCCCCCCCACCTAAAATCTACATTTCTTCCCCTGGATAGTTATGTTTGCTTCAGGATTTGTTGGGCAAAAAAGTCACCTGTTTTTAGCGTGTCCCCACTAAAAAATATTCTTATCCCCCCTCACATCCCGAAAAATTTTGGGTGTATGGCCCAACCGGCCGCTAAAATTTATATCTGAGGGTGTCTGGGGTCAAAAAAGCCTCAAAATTGATGCTGATGAAACATGCTGGAAACAGTGAAAATGGCCAGTGCCAAACACCTTAATTGTTGCCTTGACAGCTGTGTGAAGATTAAAATGTGGTCAAAAATTCATGTGAAAACACACTTTTTGCCAACTTTGAGATGCCCCCTCTTTCATGACAACAATGATCAAGTCATGAAAGGTTGCATTTGAAAGGCTACTGCCCAATGAACATTCATACCGAGTTCGGTGTAAAACAGACCATCCATTATGAAACAATGGCTAGTTGAAGTTGCTGCCAGGTGCAACACTGTGAAAATCAGCGAAATTCACAAAATCCCTGAGTGGTAAAGGGTTAAAATACTATGACAGTGGTTAGGATAAGACTCTCATTTTCTTTGTGGGTAGAAATAACAGCTTATCTGGTCAGTTATGGGAATTTATACATCAGACATGCTTTCTGCCATTAAAAAAAAACAAGATCACGCTTAAGACTTCCTGAGTTCTTTAAACAGAGTCCCTCCAAAAAGGTCTACTCAAAGAAAGACATTACTTCTTAGAAGCACAAAATTTTTCTTGAAAGAATTGCCTCTCTGGAATGTGTGTGCATTCTTCTTAACACAGGAAGGTGGCAGAATAGATTAGTGAAACTACATGTATTTGGTGCTTGACATTTTGAAATATTGTTGCTAGGAGTGTTGCTCAGAGAGCCACTGTTTGTCCATGCAATCAGAGCTGAACTTTCAGGAGCAAATTGAAGCAACTAAGAGCCTAAATTATCCATTGAATGACCTGGAAAATATATTGAAACTGTGTGAATATGGCATCTCTACAGACCACTTTTAGGAGCTTTTTATTTCTTTCTCTAGATACTGCCATACGCCCCGCGGACATTCTAGGCAGGTGTATATTACATACACTCCAGTTTTGCAGGATGAAAGCCTACACAGTAATCTTATAATTATGGTAGGGTTCTTTAACCTGCACAGGGGATGGTTCTCCCTGCACAGTGGGCCTCCAGTTAACGTCCCGATCCGAAGGACGGTGCACTTTATGACATTCATTCCTGCAAATGATGCCAATGTAGCATGTTCGGACATCGAAATTTTATCGCCGCTGCCGGGGATCGAACCCGGGACCTCTAGCATCAGATGCAAGTGCACTCAACACTGAGCTATCACGCTCCTTGGGCACATTTTAACCATTATCTTGCATTTAAGCCACACCCATTTCTGTCTATCAACCAATCAAATTACTTGATGTAATTTATTGCTACAAATTCATAAACTGAATGCCAAACAGTGAAGATCCTGATCAGGTGTCTTCTTCAGAAGCCACCTAATCTGGAACCACACTGTTTGCAAATATAGGGGTTGTCGTGAACAGCAAGATGAGGGTTAATGCTGCTACAATGCTATAGAAATACAGACTGTTTAGAACAGAACGGAAAACTTAGGCAATTAATGCAGAAATTAAAACAAAGATTAAATATTAAGTAGGCTAACATAGGTTCCGTAGATAACTGTTTTTGTTTTTTGTTTGATTTGAAGTTTAACGTCCCCGTCAACACTGTAAAGGTCATTTTGGAGACGTTGCTTTCAATTTTGTGGGACTTTTACCCGACATTGAGATGAAATGACATCTCAAGCCCTGTCGCCCAATGAAACCAATAGGGTTTATTAGCATGGGCAGTCCGCCTCCCACCGCAGTTCCTGGACAGGCTTAGATCCACTAAGCGGTTTACCAGTACTAGTGTGCTGGCCGGATTCAGCTCTGCGTGGAAGCATCATGCAGCCCATATATTTCTTCAAGCCCCTATGGGCGGGGGCTTCGTAGATAACTGTTAAAAAGAATATTAGTATATTGTTTAACCCTTAGCCCCCGCCCATCGGGGCTTGAAGAAATAGATGGGCTGCATGATGCTTTCACGCAGCGCTGAAACCGACCGCACACGAGTACTGGTAAACCACTTAGAGGATCTAAGCCTGCCCAGGCAAAGCAGTGTAAGTCGGACCGCCCGTGCTTATAAACCCTATTGGTTTCATTGGTGACAGGGCTTGAGAAGTCATTTCATCTCAATGTCGGGTAAAAGTCCCACAAAATTGGAAGCAACGTCTCCAAAGTGACCTATACAGTGTTGACGGGGACGTTCAACCTCAAATCAAACAAACAAATAATTGTTTAACCCTAAAACTCCACAGAAATTTTACAGCAGTTTTACTTTTCAAATTATATTTCAGAGAAAATAAGGTCAATGGTTAAAGTATACATTTTATTGTAATATCATAATTAACCCATTCAGTACCAGAAACCCCTAAAGGGTACCTTGGCAATCAGTGCAGACCCAGATCAGACGCCGCAGAATGTGGCGTCTGATCAGGGCCTCCACTGTTTGCAGAAAATTAGGTCATTTTCCTAATAAATTTTGATGAAAACACAACCTGAAACCCCAAAAGTTTGAAATGGACTCCTGCGGAAGATTCCATTTGGAGGAAGATTCCATTTGGTACACAAAGGGTTAAGAATTTAAACTTTGTTTTTCAACAGTTATAGTTATGAAGAAGGCAGGGGACGGAGCTCGAATTCCCCCTTAGGATGACAAGAAAACTGCCCATAAATGTTGTCAGTTTATGTCATCTGCTGAATCTTATTGCAAACTTTACGAACATATTTTTAGCATAGATCACACTGCTCATATCAGGAGCAGTCTGATCTGATCAGAGGAACATTGAAAACTAGAATGCAGTGTTTACCCTAGATACAGTCGAACTTCTATAACTCTAACACCTTCGGGACCATAAACATTTGTTCGAAATAGGGGTAATTCGAGTTATTGAGGGTTACTGATACTACTAGCTGAGACATAATGGGGATGACCTAAGGATATATTCTCGGCTTTTTTTTTTTTAAATAAATGAATGCTGTGTGTACTCATTAGAATCGCCTCAATGAGGCGATTCAAATGAGTACACACAACATAAATGAGTACACACAACATACATTGTAAAGTTAAAATGAAACAAACCTCTATAAATTGACCTAAACAACAGAGCTATAGGAACCATTCTCTAGGGACCCAAGAATGAGTTCAAATCATCCATGGTAAACGAATTATCCGTATTGGAGTTATCAAAGTTTTACTGTATTTGGACACTTCAACTCCTTATCATGCATGTTTTTGTTTTGTTTGTATTGGAGTTTAATGGCCCAGTCAACACTATTTAGGTCATTTTTGAGCCAGTCAGCTTAGTTTACCTACGCACACTTTTCCTGGGCAGGCTTATATGTAAGCCGTTAACCAGTACAGTGCACATTCTTTCACCAGAAACTGACAACTGCCCATCTTAAATCAGTGGAAGGGAGAAAATTTACCGTGCTTGTTCATAAAATTTTGAATATTTATAATTTACTTGGGTCCAGTGTTGTGTCTATAAATAGTGGGATGAGTGGCAAACAATGTAGACCTTGATGAGATGCTGCATTCTGTTGCCGCAGGTGTCTCATCTTGGTTTACACAATAGTCTCAAACCTGTCTGTCTGAATGCATATCGTAAATTAAGTACATTGCTTACATAATACCTGTTGTCTAAAGAAAAGCAGCAGCATGTGTAAATATTGAATAATGGAATAAAGCCAGAACTTCTAACAAAAATATTTTTTGCCCTTTCCCAACAGACAAACTTCTGGGTATTCCCAGGCAAGACTGAAATAAGGTAGGCTGTTCAGAGTTGTTGATGCACGTCTTATGGATGACACAAAGATTCTTCATGCGCTGTGGTGCTGTGGTAAAGTATCTGACTCGGGATCGAGAGGTACCGGGTTCGATCCCCACGAGCGGCAGGTGTTGTTTCCTTGAGCAAGAGACTTTATCCACATTGCTTAGTACTGGTTTCTACCCAGGAAAAGAGGGCCACATGGAAGATTAGTACTAGTACTAAATGTGTTACCCTCTATAAATAAGGTTGATTATTATTATTATTATTATTATTATGAAGACAGGAGAGATTGTAACTGGCTATACCCTTATCTTGCTGAATATTCATTTAAGCCACACCCATTTCTGCCTATCAACCAATCAAATTACTTGATGATGAAGAAGCCATCTGATCAGGATCTACACTGCCTGCAAAGAAAGGGGTTGTTGTGAACAGCAAGATAAGGGTCAAGGCTGATTTTGACTTGCATGCTTTCAGCACCACATGCTGAGAGGACCTGATACACTGTGTATAATCTGCATACATGATAATATAATGTTATTAATCAAGTAATTTTTTATTGGCCTAGTGACAGTTCCGAGGTCGGCTGTATCGGCCCTTTAAAGAGGGAGATAAAGTAGAAAAATGACCATATATGGTGATTTTTTATATGCCTGTTTGAAAAACAGGACGTATTATGTGAGTTTACCCTTGGTTCAATTTTATTCAAATTTTATGGGAATGTTGCTAAAGTAACCCTCAACAAAAGTAGCTAAAATGGTTTTGCTCCAATGAGCAAGATAGCTGCAAGAGCTAAAAACAGCAAACCATCAAATATTTGCTTTAAATGTGAACTCCTCCTAAACCCTTAGGTCAGTGCAATTCAAACTGCACAGGAATGTTGCCTAGGTGGCTGCCTACCCATATAGCTAAAAATGTTCCGCTCAGATGAACACCCTGACCAGCAGAGCAAAAACAAGAAAGATCTTTAAACCACAACTCCTCCCATACACTTGGACCAATTTCGTTCAAACTTCATAGGAATGCTGCTTATGTGTCCCTCTACCTATGCTTATGTGTCCCTCTACCTATGCTTATGTGTCCCTCTACCTATGCTTATGTGTCCCTCTGCTTATGTGTCCCTCTTCATAGGAATGCTGCTTATGTGTCCCTCTTATGTGTAGATGAGCTAGATGAGCGAAATGGCCACCAGCACTTAAAATAGAAAATGTCAATTGTTTGCTTTAAACGCAAATGCTTAAACACTTGGTGTCAATTTGATTCAAACTTCACAGGAATATTGCCTAGGTGGCTCCCTACCAAAATTAGCTAAAATGGATCTGCTGCAATGAATAAGATTGCTGTCAGAGCTAAATATAGAAAAAATCATAAAATAGAAATTCCTCCTGTACCCCTTGGCCAATTTCAATCAAAATTCATGGGGATGTAGATTACCCTCTACCAAAATAGCTAAATGGGTTTGGGTTTGATGATCAAAATGGCCACCAGATCTAAAAATAGGCAAACATTTAAGCGACAACTACTGCACCCATGGGCCAATTTCATTCAAACTTCATAGGAATGTTGCTTAGGTGATTCTCTAACAAAACAGTTAAAATGGTTGTTCTAATGGTTGTTTTGGCTAACATAGCTAAAAATAGAAACTAGTGTGCCAGTTTTATTCAAACTATGCAAGAATGTTACCCAGGTGATCATCCATCTAAGTGCAACAGTTATGTTTCATGGACATGGCATTAAGAAGCTATATGACGACTTGAAATCAGGTGAACGATTCAGGGCCATCTTAGCCCTCTTGTTTTTTCTTGTGCACTTTTTGCATTTGTACAAACTTGTGAATGCCATATTGGCTTTTGGTTGGGGTATTGCCATCTCTTCTGATGGCTATTTTTTCCTTAATTGAATTCTCTGCTGGAATTTTGATGATTTCAGGTCTTGATCTTCATTCATGGAGCTTATGATCACTTTCTGAAATTACAATTTTCTGACTGCATGTATGCATACTCATATTTAGGTCAAGATACCAATGCCCAGAAGAATATGCCTGTCATTCAAATGACTGAGATGCAATAGATCAACTGAACTGTCCATGATAAATTTCATATCATATTGCAAATGTAAATAAAAAAAAATACTTACTTATACTTGAAATGTTAACAAAATTACCCTTCAAAACAAAGACATCACTTTTTCTTTGAAAACTATGTTCCTTCTAGTTTTTGAAAAACAGTAAGTGAGACATTGGGTTATTGCAAGATGATTCGTGGGAAATTTCCATGAAGCATTGCAACAGTGAAACTGATATCTAGTTATTAGATTGTCTGAAGATCGGGCAGTGGAAATGGTCAAGTTAAAAATTGGTCTAATCACTACAATAAAATGTTAAAACTGAAAGATTGCCAAGTGATTGTCTTCAGAAAAGTTTGAAGTTAACTGATTGTTAGGGGATTGTCAATAGACGGATCCAATGTTTTGACACGTGACCTTGTTTACTTGTCACTGCGCATGCACAAAACAACTTTACCTTTTGATAACGATCTTTCGTGGTTGGCAAAAAGCCGCTGGTTCCATTCAAACACATTGTAAATAGGTTTGATATTACGGGCATATTTTAGTTGACTGTTACAGAAAATCGATCGAATTACACTTCAAATGAGTAGATAAATATATTCTAGACTTCATTCCTGCATCTTCAGCATTTTTAGCCATTTGTTTCACGCATTTTTATTGCAAATAATTAAGACCATCCCGCCTCGTTACCTGCCTAAGTTTAACAGGTAATTATCACCAAAACATCCTCAAATATTCTAGAAACCAATAATTACTAGCTAGGGCATGTCTATTTTGAAAATTTAAAGGTATATTTTGTCGTTTCCATTCCAAACAAAATACAGGTTTACAGAAAATAACATCGCATTTACAATGGCAACAAACGGCCAAGACGTTTTTTTGCCCACCACCGGTAAGTCCCGGCAAATAGTATTATTGAGTGATGATGTAGTGTTTGGATGTGTCTATATCTCTCTTTTAAGAAAGTTTAAACCGGCATTAAAATTATCCTGATATCAGGACAATCTATTGAATGGATGGTTACAAGATCAGGCTAATACATTTTCTGGCAATACTTAGATAAATTTAATTGCAGTTTATTGCTAAACATTTTTGTTTGGGATTTACTCCTTAGATTTTAACTCTTTTTATCTCAAAGTACTGTGTTCTCAAATCTTAAATTCCAATCTATTTGAGTTTAAGATAACATTACAGACTATAATCAGGGTAAAAATACAAGCATTTCAAAAAATCCAGTTTATGATACCCTATTTATCTGAACATTCCAGACCAAAAATAAGCCTGAGCAAACAGTCTGATCAAGGTCAATACTGACTGTTTGCTACATAACAAGAGTCTTTGTGGCCAAAATATATAATTGATAAATAATTTATGGCACTAAAGGCTTATCAAAAAGCATCCGAATTCTTAGCGTAAATATGATTACTGATTTTGTTTTTGTTACAGACTGTGATACATGAAGTTATGAAAGCCCAGAAAAGAAACAGTGCTGGTCCAACTGTGGCTGAATATAGGGATCAGATCAGGGAAAACCTTATTACTACAAGTAAGTCAGTACCCAGCAGGCACACATCGCTAGGGCAAAGTCAAATCAATGTTGGTGCAACGTCACGACGACGTTGCACCGATGTTGATGTGATGTTGCATAAAAGTCATGATGTTGCATCGACGTTGATGTGACGTCACAATTACGTCATGTGCATGCAGGGTAGTGTAGCAGTTGCTGTCACTGAAGACAGTTGTGTATTCCCACTCCAGTCAGTGCCTCACTGGCAAGTCAGTAGTATCACAGTTAATCAGACGTGTTAAGACACCCAAAAATCACAGGAGACTCCCCCAAAAAATTGCTATTCCCGCGCCTCACAAATCCCAGAAAAATGAAAATATTCTTTGGGTCAAACTTTTGAAAAGCTGAGCTTATATTTTCATGAAATCAAGTGGAAATTCTGAGTTAATCCGTGAGTAAATGCGGTGTAAACTGATAATAATTAATGCACTCTGCTGTACTATCGGATATTAAGAGACCAACAATCCATGTGTAAAGGTTCAATTTTTTTTTTTAAACACCTGCAGATGGGTATTATCCAATGAAAACCATTGTTTCTTAGCATGTTTGCAATCGAAAATGAAAGTAAATCATACAGGATAACTTATTTCATTCTTTTATTAATTTTCCCTATTTTTCTGTTAAATTGGTGGTTCTATGCTGATTTAATAATGGGAATATGTTAGGAACAACTAACAGATGATGTACAGTTGTGTGAGCAGTGTCATACATTTTCGTGACCTCACATTCTTAATATTTCATCTCTCAAAGTATCTATCTATCTATCTATCTATCTATCTAGCTATCTATCTATCTATTTAGCTAGCTAGCTAGCATAAAATGCACCATTTTCTAACCTTTCCAAAAAAATTTCCGGGCCCCCGGACCCCTTGAAAAGCTTTGTGCCTTTGATCACCACTTGCCAATCCTCCTTGCACACGATGTCTCCTTCATTTTTTATTTTGCCACTAAATCCAAGCACTAACAGAACTGGTGGGTAGATTGTCTCTTAGTGGGGAAAATAGTTAGGCTCTTTTGTTTATCCTTTAAGTCCTGTATTTTATGCAAAACTGTGAACACCATGATCAGATGCTGTGCTCTTTGGCATCTGATCGGGTTCTACACTGTTTGCCAATGTCCAAGCACATGAACAGAGACAGCCTTCTACAGCAAGCTTTCTTTCACACCGGGCTCTGACATCACAACGGTGAGAATAGCATAGCTCATTTCGCAAACACGCCTATACAAATACATTGCCACCTTTATCGCCGAAAAAATGAAAATTTTAAGATGAAAAATTGTGATATTTTCCTTATTTCTGCTCAAAATATAGATTGTGGCCACTCGGTAGAACCAAGGCCGTTCTAACGAGTACCCACAATCTATATTTAAGAGCAGTAATAAGAAAAACAAGGTATACCCCTGGAAAGCCCAGTTTTACTATATAAAAGTTGGGTTCAAGGGGGTCAAAATTATATAGGCGTGTTTTCGTGATGGTTGCCTGGATTTGGTACAAATCAGTGATAGTCATACGGATATAAACAAATGAAAGCTACTTTGCTTAGTAACTTTGGAACGACTCATAAACAATTGACTCAAAAATTGTATTAACAAGGAATGCATGACTGATATATTAATGTTATGCATAATACAGTTTTCTTATATGTCCTACATTTCACTTTTCACTGCAGTTGCCAGGGTAGCAGGTATTGACCATTCAGAGATTCCATCTGATGCAGAAATAGATCCACAGTTAATAGATGATCTAGCCAATAACAGACTCACGCCAGATGATATTGAAATAGTGAGGGATGAAAGCAGTGGTAGAAGCTTTATCAAATCCAGAAACCGTCGTATAGAGGAGGCTATGGGAGGAGTTGAGAAGGGTCATGTATACATGCCAGCTACTAAAAGTAGGTTTACTATTTCCTTGGAGCTTTTCCTTCCTTTATAACGGGGATTATATGACAAGGTACACTTTGACAAACTTTGACCCATTTCCTTTGTATCACTTTCTTGTCTTCAAAATGACATAAATAGTGTTGATGGGTGATGTTAAACCTCAAATCAAACAAAACTTGAAAACTTGTAGGGGTATTTTCATTAAACTTCATAGAAATAAAAAGCATCATCAGACATGCAGACGACAAGAGCTGGAACTCTTGTCTGTCTGTCTGTCATAAAATTGTGTCTGCTCTTTAACTTGAAAATCAGTCATTATATTTTTATGAAATTTCATAGAAATAAATAAACAGCATCATCACAATTTTGGAGTTATTCCACTTTTTAATTTGACACTGGCAATTATGCCCCCAACTTCGAAGGAACTGTGGGGGCATATTGCTTTTGCCATGTTCACCGTTCTGCTTTTTACTGCATAGCACAACTTTTGAACCGTGCATGCTAGGCTTTTGAAGTTTCATATATGGATTCCTTATGAAAAAATATTTGCCCCATATTTATTATGCCCCCCGAGAATCTTTGATTCGGGGGGCATATAGTATTTGCCCTGTCTGTCTGTTTGTTTGTCTGTCTGTCCATGTCTGTTTGTCTGTCTATCTGTCACAAAAACTTTAACCTTGATCGTGACTTCAAAAGTATTTGACCTAGCCCATGAAACTTCACACACTTATTCACCATCACAAGGGCTACATTCTGACCAAGGGCCATAACTCTGTTATCATTTTGGCTGAATTATCTCCCCTTGAAATTTTGCCAAAAAAACCTCTGAAATTGGCTCCCACAGGGGGCATTGGTCACCTATAGCGACAGCTCTTGTTTCTTCTAGTTATGCACCTTTGCAAAATAATGCTATGAAATCTTGTGAGAAAGATATCTCAAAAACCATTAAAGCTATTGCGCTGAAACTTTACATACTGATTGGGGATGATGAGAAGATGAACTGATTAACTTTTGAAAAAAATCCAAAAAAAATTTCTTGAGTTATGGCCCTTTGGAACTTTGGGCATTTTAAGCAAGATATCTCAAAAACCATTACAGCTATTGCCCTGAAACTTTACAGACTGATGGGGGACAATGAGAAGATGAACTGATCAACTTTTGAAAAATATGCAAAGTTTTAGCTCACCTGGGCCGAAGGCTCCAGGGGAGCTTATAGGAGTCCCTCTGTCGTCCGTCGTCCATCCACACTTTTGACCAGTTATATCTCTGCAGCCTGCAGGCTGATCTCAATCATTTCTCAGCTGTAGCATGCCTCTGGTGGGGCATTGATGACAAAAGCTTTTTTTCGAAATCGCACGAAAACTTTGGTTGCTATGGCAACCACAATGTCCCATAGACTTGCAATGGGAAAATGCTTGTCATCACCATAGAGCTTTCCGTTTGATCGGGTCTTTCACAAGGTCACACCCCACCAAATATTAGCCGACTTATGCCCCTGTCTAAATATCTGTTAACTTTTCATTTCCAATTAATTCCATCCTGCTTTTAAATCCCATCAAGCTGAAAGGTGATTTATAGTTAGACCATGAATGGAGCAAGGTTACAGTCGACCAAACATTAACAGAGTTATATATGTATGTCTGTCCGTAAACTTTTCTTACTGTTTGTCAGTATATGTGGTACAACTTAATACTTGCCATAAGCATATGATGTCTCTGGTTGCAGTTCTCTTGCTTTATTATTGGTCTAAACCAGATTGAGGTGCTGTAAAGATGTAGTTTAGAAGAGTTCTGTGATTTTTAATTCCAGATGGTGTTGATAAGACAGGTAGTAGAAGAATTTCAATTCCCTCTGAACGTGCTCAGCAAGCTGATGTTGGTGAACTAGATGTGATCCACTACCAGGCAGCTGAAGAGGAGGAGTCAGATAAACTGTCACAGAAAACAGCATCTATAAAAGCTGGCTCAATAAGAGCACCATCTGAAAAAGGTCCATCTGAGAAATCACCATCAGTTAAAGCGACATCAGAACGGGGTTCTGTTAAACTACCATCAGAGAGAGGAAAGAGTCCAACAAGGTCACGAGCTGCTGGTTCCATCCCAGGAGAAGCAGTTGGATCAGACATAAAATCTGTGGCAGGAAAATCTAATGTATCATTTAAAGATGAAGTTGAACTACAAGAGGATGATTTTCAGAAAGCATTGGCTACACTGGAAAGGGTAAGAAAGTCTGCTACATATTAACCCTGTTTGTACCAAATGGAATCTTCCTCCTTATGTATAGCAGGAGTCCATTTCAAAACTTAGGGGTGTCAGGTTGTGTTTTTTTTTTTTTTTTCAAAATTTAATAGGAAAATGGCAGAACTTTTTGCAAACAGTGGAGGCCCTGATCGGACGCCGCGTTCTGCGGCATCTGATCTGGGCCTGCACTGTTTGCCAAGTACTCCTTTAGGGGTTTCCGGTACTAAATGTGTTATGAATTATAAGGCTCTGTTCTGTTGGAAAGTACTTAATTTTAATTAATCTGTCTGGTACTTTGGCTGCAAATCAATGCGGTTGATTGGAGTAAAAAAAATCAAGAAAAAAATTGATAAGATAGAAGAAATGAGTGATAATTATTGAAAATGGTTCTTCTAAGAGCTTAGGGGTGAGAATGATCTGAAACTGACTTGTAAAGAACCTGCTTGGTATATGTAGTTTTTACATTCATTGATTGATATACAAGTTTGATTTGAGGTTTTATGTGCCCATCAACACTATTTAGGTCATTTTGGAGATGTTGCTTCCGATTTTGTGGGACTTTTACCTGACATTGAGATGACATGACATGAGTTTAAGGAGTGGTCCAACTTGCATCACTTTTCCTGGCCAGGTTTAGAGCTTCTTAGTGGTTTACCAGTACTCAAACTTGTTGGGTTCCAGCTCTGCGTGGAAGCACCATGCAGCCCAGTCTTTTTCTCCAAGCCCCGATGATGGGCCGGTGCGATTGATTATAAGACTTGTGTTCCATATGCATGTATAGCATGTTATTTTGTCCTTAACTTCAGAAATTCGTTGAATTATTGCCTCTTTGTTCTAAAGACATAGAGGATCTTACATGAGTGTTCATGTATTATTGAATTTATTAAATGAGTCCAGAAAAATAGATAAAATGCGAGGCTGTGCAAAGCATTTTATCCCTTTTTCTCAACAAGTTTAATAAATTTGATAATACATGAGCATGAATGCAAGATTATATTTATCATATGACATTCATAATACATTTTATTCACAATTGATTTATAAAAATATCAATAGTCCGCCATTAGTAAACACGACATCATTAAAGATGTTGTACATGTAATGTTATGGGGTGTATCTAACTAATTTGCATATTTAATCCATTAGTGGATTATCAAATTTATTACATAGAGTTATTAGTATTGCATACTCAGAAACAGACGTCATATGATAAATATTTATTCAGTTTAAGCTAGTTAAAACTAAAATTAGTCTCGTGAAAGATTTAAACACAATTTAACCTCAAGAAATGTACATGCATGTTTTGATATCTAAATTGTTTGTTTTTTTTCAAAGTCAGTTGTATGCATCCAGTACTTGTTTTCAAGGTCATATTATCTTAGCTCAATTTATTTACCAAAATATTAAATGTTCTTGTATCAAATAAAGTGGTATTTTTGCTGAATAAATGAAGAGCATTTACCATTTTTTTTTTTTTTCAGCATTGTTTTGATGTAACATTTATTATCTTTGAACAACTTTTTCTAGACCTATATTACTCATTAGGGATTTTTCTGTTCACAGTTCAACAAGGCTACACTGTCACCTAAGAAAAAACTTGTGGTAATAGTCAACAAATACAATAATAATCTTGTTTACATTGTAGTAGTATGCATGTAGTTTTGCACATATTAGAAATCAATTTAATGACAGCTTGTAGAAGAAAATTTAACAGTTTATTTATTCTGTATAAATGATTTCAAGTCTGTAAAGATCTGGTGATGTTTTTCATGGGTTTTCCTTGGTGAATAAAAATACCCTGCCCATGCAGGGGTCGCAGGATCGATCCTGGGCTTCTCCAGACTTTCGGATGAGTCTTTAAACCGAGGTCAACTCTCCGTATGACCTTAGCTGTTGGTGGGACATAAAACTCAAACACTCACTCACTCACCCTGCCCATCTTTTGAAATTCTGGCCCCATAAAAATCTCTAGAAATATATGTCTATTTTAACAGCAGTCTCACTTGGGACAGATGTCAGGTCCTTATCTAGACATTTTTAGCTCATCTGAGAACAAATTTTGTTGGCATATGCATGGGCATTACACTTGCTTGTGTGCAAGATGTCTCATGAACAACTGGGTGGATTTTAATCAATTTTGCATGGATATAACATTGAGACAGGATGAATAAGTGATTAGGTTTTGGTGACCTTGACTTCATTTTCAAGGTCACAGCCATGCTAAACAGGTCAAATTTAGGTTGTGTGCAGGAAGACATAGGCGTGCAAGTTTCTGTCCATCCATCTGTCCCGGTGTTCATGTCGGGTTTGGGGGCTAGTGTCAGGATTGGAAAATAATAGTTTTATATCATAAATAAAAGGTTTAGGAGGTTAGCCCCTAAACCAAACAAAAGAATATAGCAAAAGAAATTATGGAACAGTATTTAGGTAAAAACTCAATTATGCAACATTGAGATTGCAATATGCAATTTTGATATTCTGTTATGCTATATTTATGGAACAGGATTTAGGTAAAAACTCAATTATGCAACATTGAGATTGCAATATGCAATTTTGATATTCTGTTATGCTATATTCAGTTACAATTGTGCAAAATATTCCGCTTCTGCTTCTTCTAGTTCTCATTATTCTCGTTAAGTGGCGCTGTGATCGTTTTTCCGTAAACGTCCGCCTGTATTCGGAAGATACCAAAAAGAATCTGCAAGCGTATTGGTGACACGGAGGAGTGAAAGAAACGAGAGAACTATATTTTTGGCATAAAACGGACGATTTGGGGACATAACACCCTTGCCGATAAAATCATTTACACATAATTTTTATTATGCCCCCAACTTCGAAGAAGTTGTGGGGGCATATTGGTTTTGCCCTGTTCGTCCGTCCGTCCTTCCGTCCTTCCGTCCTTACGTCCGTCCCACTTTTTACTGCATAGCATAACTTTAGAACCATGGGTGCTAGGTTTTTGAAATTTCATATATGGATTCCTCATGAAAAAATAATTGACCCGTGTTTTTTTTCTCGTCAGGATTATGCCCCTTTTTTGAGTTATGCCCCTTTGCAAAAAATACTATGAAATCTTGTAAGCAAGATATCTCAAAAACTGTTTGAGCTATTGCCCTGAAACTTTACATGCTGGTTGGGGATGATGAGTAGATGAACTGATTAACTTTTGAAAAAAATCCGAAATTTTTTTCTTGAGTTATGGCCCTTTGAAATTTTTCGCGTTTTAAGTTTGTAAGCAAGATATCTAAAAAAACTATTTGAGGTTTTTCCCCGAAACTTCACAGACTTGTCGGGGATGATGAGTAGATGAACTGATCAACTTTTGAAAAAAATCCGATTTTTTTTTCTTGAGTTATGGCCCTTAGATTTTTTTCGTGTTTTCAGCTTGTAAGCAAGATATCTCAATAATTGTTTGAGCGATTGCCCTGCAACTTTACAAGCTGGTTTGGGATGATGTGTAGATGAACTGATTAACTGTTGAAAAAAAATCCTATATTTTTTTCTTGAGTTATGGCCCTTTGAAATTTTTCGCGTTTTAAGTTTGTAAGCAAGATATCTCAAAAACTATATGAGGTTTTTCCCCAAAACTTCACAGACTGGTTGGGTATGATGAGTAGATGAACTGATTAACTTTTGAAAAAAATCCAATTTTTTTTTCTTGAGTTATGGCCCTTTGATTTTTTTCGTGTTTTCAGCTTGTAAGCAAGATATCTCAAAAATTGTTTGAGCTATTGCCCTGAAACTTTACAGGCTGGTTGGGGATGATGAGTAGATGAACTGATTAACTTTTGAAAAAAATCCGAAATTTTTTTCTTGAGTTATGGCCCTTTGAAATTTTTCGCGTTTTGGCGTCCTTCCGTCCTTCCGTCCTTACGTCCGTCCCACTTTTTACTGCATAGCATAACTTTAGAACCATGGGTGCTAGGTTTTTGAAATTTCATATATGGATTCCTCATGAAAAAATAATTGACCCGTGTTTTTTTTCTCGTCAGGATTATGCCCCTTTTTTGAGTTATGCCCCTTTGCAAAAAATACTATGAAATCTTGTAAGCAAGATATCTCAAAAACTGTTTGAGCTATTGCCCTGAAACTTTACATGCTGGTTGGGGATGATGAGTAGATGAACTGATTAACTTTTGAAAAAAATCCGAAATTTTTTTCTTGAGTTATGGCCCTTTGAAATTTTTCGCGTTTTAAGTTTGTAAGCAAGATATCTAAAAAAACTATTTGAGGTTTTTCCCCGAAACTTCACAGACTTGTCGGGGATGATGAGTAGATGAACTGATCAACTTTTGAAAAAAATCCGATTTTTTTTTCTTGAGTTATGGCCCTTAGATTTTTTTCGTGTTTTCAGCTTGTAAGCAAGATATCTCAATAATTGTTTGAGCGATTGCCCTGCAACTTTACAAGCTGGTTTGGGATGATCTGTAGATGAACTGATTAACTGTTGAAAAAAAATCCTATATTTTTTTCTTGAGTTATGGCCCTTTGAAATTTTTCGCGTTTTAAGTTTGTAAGCAAGATATCTCAAAAACTATATGAGGTTTTTCCCCAAAACTTCACAGACTGGTTGGGTATGATGAGTAGATGAACTGATTAACTTTTGAAAAAAATCCAATTTTTTTTTTCTTGAGTTATGGCCCTTTGATTTTTTTCGTGTTTTCAGCTTGTAAGCAAGATATCTCAAAAATTGTTTGAGCTATTGCCCTGAAACTTTACAGGCTGGTTGGGGATGATGAGTAGATGAACTGATTAACTTTTGAAAAAAATCCGAAATTTTTTTCTTGAGTTATGGCCCTTTGAAATTTTTCGCGTTTTGGCATATTGGTTTTGCCCTGTTCGTCCGTCCGTCCTTCCGTCCTTACATCCGTCCCACTTTTTACTGCATAGCATAACTTTAGAACCATGGGTGCTAGGTTTTTGAAATTTCATATATGGATTCCTCATGAAAAAATAATTGACCCGTGTTTTTTTTCTCGTCAGGATTATGCCCCTTTTTTGAGTTATGCCCCTTTGCAAAAAATACTATGAAATCTTGTAAGCAAGATATCTCAAAAACTGTTTGAGCTATTGCCCTGAAACTTTACATGCTGGTTGGGGATGATGAGTAGATGAACTGATTAACTTTTGAAAAAAATCCGAAATTTTTTTCTTGCGTTATGGCCCTTTGAAATTTTTCGCGTTTTAAGTTTGTAAGCAAGATATCTAAAAAACTATTTGAGGTTTTTCCCCGAAACTTCACAGACTTGTCGGGGATGATGAGTAGATGAACTGATCAACTTTTGAAAAAAATCCGATTTTTTTTCTTGAGTTATGGCCCTTAGATTTTTTTCGTGTTTTCAGCTTGTAAGCAAGATATCTCAATAATTGTTTGAGCGATTGCCCTGCAACTTTACAAGCTGGTTTGGGATGATGTGTAGATGAACTGATTAACTGTTGAAAAAAAATCCTATATTTTTTTCTTGAGTTATGGCCCTTTGAAATTTTTCGCGTTTTAAGTTTGTAAGCAAGATATCTCAAAAACTATATGAGGTTTTTCCCCAAAACTTCACAGACTGGTTGGGTATGATGAGTAGATGAACTGATTAACTTTTGAAAAAAATCCAATTTTTTTTTCTTGAGTTATGGCCCTTTGATTTTTTTCGTGTTTTCAGCTTGTAAGCAAGATATCTCAAAAATTGTTTGAGCTATTGCCCTGAAACTTTACAGGCTGGTTGGGGATGATGAGTAGATGAACTGATTAACTTTTGAAAAAAATCCGAAATTTTTTTCTTGAGTTATGGCCCTTTGAAATTTTTCGCGTTTTAAGTTTGTAAGCAAGATATCTCAAAAACTATATGAGGTTTTTCCCCGAAACTTCACAGACTGGTCAGGGATGATGAGTAGATGATTAACTACAGCTTTTCTTGTGTAATTTCAGCATTACAGCCACATAAAAACAAGATATCTCAATTACTGTTAGGGACAAGCAGTGTTAGGGTCAAGCAGTTGGGGGCATTGTGTTTCATAAACACTGGCTCTAGTTTTATATGTCAGACCAGGAATCAGCTTTGCTGTGTTTGTTTTGTGTCCATGTTTTATCTAAATATATCGCAAATGTGTTCAGGCCATTGCACCTCTAAAATATAAATTTGTTGTAAATACTTATAATAATTTTGTATGTCACAGAAAGGCTCCTGTCCAATGTCGTGTAGACCTTGGTGAGACTGCTCCTTTATGATCACCTGAAACATAGTTACAACTCTCTTTTGTGAAAATGCTTTCAGATGAGAAACGACTTACGTTCCCTCTAACATTTATTTCTGATTTAGGGCATATCCAACGGAATTCTAAAACTAGGCATTTTGGTTCTGTTGTTTGATTTGATGTTTAACGTCACCTTCAACACAGTATAGATCATTTTGGAGACGTTGCTTCCACTTTTGTGGGACTTTTACCCGACACTGAGATGAAATGACATCTCCAAGCCCTGTCGCCCAATGAAACCAATAGGGTTTGTAAGCACCGCTTTGGCTCGGTAGACTTAGATCCTCTAAGCGGTTTACCAGTACTGGTGTGCGGGTCGGTTTCAGTTCATGCAGCCCATCTATTTCTTCAAGCCCCGATGGCCGGGGGTCTGATTCCCAGTTTGTTTTGTCACATGTTTATATAGATGTTCGTAACTGTTTGTGTTAATAGTCCAGGCAAACTAGCGATATTTGGCCTAGACCCAAGCAAAATTGCAACACAAATGTTTTTGGCATTTTTGTACAGGAGTACCATCCCTTAAAGACATATCAAACGTAGGACGGAATCGGACGATATGAAATTTGATTTTTTTTAGCATTTTGAAGGCACCTAGGTTTGGCAAGCAATTTAGTGTTTAAATTCAATATTTTTCTATCTGACAAGGTATCGTTGAGTTTTATTTCTTCAAATCTCATCTTTCTACACCAGAATGGAAACTTTTTCATGTAAAATGGTTAAACAAGTGTTTTTATTAATTACATGATGATCTATATGGATAAAACAGGGATACAATTACCCCACCCACATTTTTACCCTTGTGACTGAACTCTAACAATTTATATCGACTAATGATGATGTTACTTATCAAATGCATACCACAAACCAGCAAGACTTCTGCATTGAAACTTAAAGGAAACAACACAGAATACATTTCTCTACCGATACAAATAGTAGCAAATTTTTGGAAATTCCAAGGTACAACAAAAACGAACTGTACTGATCAATGTTCCTTTACTCGCTGAAATCATATATCACTAAAATTGGACTGAAGTCATAATTAGATCACCAAAATGATAATCTCAAGGTTCTTATCCTATACTTATAACCCTTTTATAGAGCATATTTAACTTCACTTCAGCTGGTGTGTGGGAATGTGTGGCGGCGGTAAAACGTCTCCCTGCCCTACATCATAGTGTAGAGTATATTTTCTTGTCCTTTGGGATCATTGATTCCATTGTGGAATTTTGAAAATATCTGAGGGTCACTGATGAGGCCTAAATGACCGAAACTAGCTAGTCTGGCCCAGAAAACATTTGCACTCCATATTTTTCACTTCTGTGGTGTATTCCTTGCTTCCAAAGGATAACCCTTTTATAGAACATATTTACATCATGCAATAGAAAGCTAATCAGACTAATCTAAGCCTGGTCATCCGTCTGGTCTAAACAGCCTTCAGTGTACACTTGATGGCCCCGCTCATCGTGGGGTTGAAGAAATATATGGGCTGCATGATGCGTCCACCCAGAGCTGTAAACCGACCCGCAAACGAGTACTGGAAAACCGCTTAGAGGATCTAGGCCTGACCAGACAAAGCAGTGCGAGCGTCCATGCTTATAAACCCTAGTTTCATTGGGCGGCAGGGCTTGAGATGTCAATTCATCTCAATGTCGGGTAAAAGTCCCACAAAGTTGGAAGCAACATCTCCAAATTCACATTTACAGTGTTGACGGGGACGTTAAACAAAAAATCAAACAAAATCAGTGTACACTTGAAGTAAGCTAGGACCCTCAGCTACCCATTTAGTGCACATCCAAGACTGTGATAACACTAGCCAGATGCCTGTGGAGATGTCATGCTTTAGTGGGTGCACATACCACATTGTTGGTTTTGCTACATGAATGTTCATATTACTAGACCCTTTATGTCAAATCACAATACAGACATGATGTACATCTTTTCCTTCAATACACTGTTCTGCTAAAGCTTGATTCTAATCACAGTCTTCAGTATCATCTGCACTATCCATCTGAATGGAATTCAGACAGCTAGTTCACTTGCATACTCCACATGTTTGGGAGCATGTAAAGCCATGCTTGCGACAAGTGCACAGAAGAGTTTTGCAATCGGCCTTACATTTACACCTGACGACCTTGAGCAGCCTCTCGGGTACTGGTGATTTATCTGTATGTACCGCCAGCAATTTGTCGCAGTTCACTGCCCAATCCAAGCTTCCTGCAGGTGCATATGTCTCCATAGTCCTATTTCATTGTTGCACTATTGGCAGCTATCAGGCCTTCATGATTAGATATAGGTTACTGAGTTTTTGGTGGATGCTTCTGACAAAGCTTTTATTTATAGCTAAATACGCCAGTTGCGTGTGTCTGCAGCTGTTTGAATCTTCGTTATGTAATGTACACTTTTTTCTAGTTTTGTTCCTTCTACTATTAGAAGCTGGAGATGTCGATAGCAATCCAGGTCCAGCCAATGAGCACTCGTTATATATCCTTCATCTAAATATTAGGAACATACGAAACAAAATTGCCTATATACAAGATCATCTTTCGGATTTTTAGCTCATCTGTCACGTAGTGACAAGGTGAGCTTTTGGGATCACTTTTTGTCCGTCGTCCGTCGTGCGTCCGTGCGTGCGTGCGTCAGTGCGTCCGTGCGTGCGTCTGTGCGTGCGTCCGTAAACTTTTTCTTCAAACGACATCTCCTCCTAAACCACTGATCAGATTTTGACCAAACTTCACAGGAATGATCCTTAGGTGGTCCACTTTCAAAGTTGTTCAAATGGTTCCGGTCCGTTGCACATATAGGTCACAGGAGCCAAAAATAGATTTTTTTCACCGAAAACTTAAAAAATCTTCTTCTCTGAAACCGCAAGGCCCAGGACATTGATATTTGGTATGAAGCTTCACCTAGTGGACCCCTACCAAGATTGTTCAAATTATTGTGCTGGGGCCGAAAATGCCCCTGCACCAGGGCCCTTTGGTTTTACATGGGCTTATATAGGGAAAATCTTTAAAAATCTTCTTCTCTGAAACCACAAGGCCCAGGTCTTTGATATTTGATATGAAGCTTCATCTAGTGGACCCCTACCTAGATTGTTCAAATTATAGTGCTGGAGCTAAAAATACCCCCGCACCGGGGCCCTTTGGTTTTACATGGGCTTATATAGGGAAAATCTTTAAAAATCTTCTTCTCTGAAACCACAAGGCCCAGGTCTTTGATATTTGGTACGAAGCTTCATCTAGTGGACCCCTACCAAGATTGTTCAAATTATAGTGCTGGGGCCAAAAATGCCTCCCGCCCCAGGGCCCTTTGGTTTTACATAGTCTTATATAGGGAAAACCTTTAGAAATCTTCTTTTCTGAAACTGCAAGGCCCAGGTCTTTGATATTTGATATGAAGTTTCAGCTTGTGGACCTCTACCAAGATAGTTCAAATTATAGCCCTGGGGCTGAAAATGGCCCCACCCTTGGACCCTTTGGTTTTACATAGACTTATATAGGGAAAATCTTGAAAAATCTTCTTCTCTGAAACCACAAGGCTTAGGTCTTTGATATTTGTTATGAAGCTTCAGCTAGTGGACCTCTACCAAGATTGTTCAAATTATAGCCCTGGGGCCAAAAATGCCCCCGCTCCGGGACCCTTTGGTTTTTTCATAGACTTATTTAGGGAAAATCTTGTTTTACATAGACTTCTTTATGCAGGGTAAACCTTTAAAATCTTCTTCTCTGAAACCTAAAGCACAGGTCTTTCATATTCGATATGAAGCTTCATTGTGTGGACCTCTACCAAGATTGTTTAAATTATAGCCCTGGGGCCAAAATTGACCCCGCCCGGGGCCCACTTATTATACATTGGATCAGGTGAGCGAACCAGGGCCCTCTGGGCCCTCTTGTAATATCTTATGCTTCTCTGAGACGCATCTCGACTCCAAAGTATCCTCTGAACTACTTACTATTTCAAATTATTTTAGTGACCCGTACAGGAAAGACAGGAATATGTATGGAGGTGGATTGCTCTTGGATATAAGTTCTAGCCTCAGGCACCGACGTAGGCCTAATTTAGAAATATTTTGTGGAGAGTCAATTCGGACAGAAGTCAATGTTAATCAAGATAGCTTATTGATAGGTTTATTTTAAAGTCCAGCCAGAGCAGATAGTAGTTTCTTCAATAATTTTAATGCAAAAATCGAAAAAAGCCTCGGAAATAAGAATTCCATAAACATCTTGGATTGACTTTAAGTAAAAAGATCGCTTTCAAAACATATTAACAAGTGCTGCATAGATTGTAGGTATAATGGGAAAATTAAAATTTATGCTCAATAGAGTTGTACTAAACCAAATAGATATTTTATATGTACCACCTATTCTTGATTTGTTTGTTTGATTTGAGGTTTAACGTCCCCGTCAACACTGTAAAGGTCATTTTGGAGACGTTGCTTCCAATTTTGTGGGACTTTATCCGACATTGAGATGAAATGACATCTGAATCCCTGTCGCCCAATGAAACCAATAGGGTTTATAAGCATGGACGGTCCGACTCGCACATCTTTGCCTGGGCAGGCTTAGATCCTCTAAGCGGTATACCAGTAGTGGTGTACCGTCAGTTTCAGCTCTGCGTGGAAGCACCATGGATCCCATCTTTTTCTTCAAGCCCCAATGGGCGGGGGCCATTACCTATTTTTGAGTATTCTTCAGTCGTCTGAGATGGATGTTCTCTCCCAAGACTCAAATGCTCAGGGAATGTGGCTGGCCATCATTAGCAGATAGACGTAAACAACAAAAAATGAATTTCATATAAAGATCAAGGAATGCGTTAGTTCCAAGCTACATAATTGATTTAACCCCTCCTGTTATAAGGGAAACCACCATTTTTCGTCTGAGAAATCAAAATAATAGTACTCAACCGTTTTGTCGTACCGAACTATTTAGGAAATCTTGTATTCTGTCAGGAATAACGTTTTGGAATTCTCTTGACGAAAACTTACGCAACAGCCCCTCCTTAAATTCATTTTTAATATCAGACAAAAAGACACCATCTAGATGTTCAAAGAGTACCGCCTCACTATATTAATGGTGACAGATATTTGTCAGTTATGCATTCTGGAATTTGAAACAATTGTAGTAACTTATCAAATTATTTGTATATTAACCATTTAACAATGAATCCACTTTGTACCTGTAATCAAGAAAGAGAAAACGCAGAGCTCTATTTTCTTCGATGCTCTAAATATGAAAACGAACGGTTGAGATTTCTCCATGAAACGCGCGAGTTTCATCCTTTGAGTATCAACCTGATTTTATTTGGAGATGATCGCATATCCCTCGAAAGTTATACTACACCTCTTAGAGCTGTCAGGAGTTACATTAAAACACAAAACAATTTTCTGATTAGTATTTTAGTAGATCCCAATCACTCCATGCTCACCCGAGAAGGCGCACACTATTTGTTTAATTATTTATTTATTTATATGTTCGTTCATATCATTTTCACGTGACTATAATTTATTGATGTCATCTTGTAGGGGAAGTAATGTTGAGAGAACTTGGTTAAGTATTTATTATTCATATTTACATGGTATATGATACAAGATATATGGTAAGCACGATGCTTATGTGAGAATGTGGAAATGACAGTTATATGTGAATGGTTCTATCAAAGTACTTGAGAACTTGTGACCCAACCCCATTGTACACATATATATGTATTAGTTGCAATAAAATATGTTTATACTGAAAGATAGATATTGGTTTAAAGGACCTATAATAATCTAAAACTGCCAAAGAAACGAAGCAAAATCAAAATTGCGTTAGTGGGTGGGGTAAACCAACACGAATATTTAAAAGCATTGGCTTGTAACACATTCCTTTTCATAATAAACATAGACTTAATAGATGGAACATTACATGAAAGTTCTATTATCAACATATATGCAATAGAATCCATTTCATAACTAAATTGTAAGCTATACAAGCTTACAACTCCACTTATAATAGTTTCACAGTGATAAAATCACCCATAAATATAAATGAAGGAAAAAATCAAATTTCATATTCTCCGATTCCGTCCTACTTTTTATATGTTATTAACATATATCAGAGGTGGTCAAAACTAAAAAAGACATTTGTGTTGCAATTTTGTCTAGGTCCCCACACAGTTTGACCGGACTATAAATGCATTCATTAATTTATAAGAAAATAGAAAACTATCTGACTTTTTATACTAGATTTTTGGCTTCAAGTGACAAAACGCAAAGGTTTCCACTTTTTAGCTCACCGTCACGTAGTGACGAGGTGAGCTTTTGGGATCACTTTTCGTCCGTCCTCCGTCGTCAGTCCGTGCGTGCGTCCGTGCGTCCGTAAACAATTTCTTCAAACGACATCTCCTCCTAAACCACTGATCGGATTTTGACCAAACTTCACAGAAATGGTGGTCCCCTTTCAAAGTTGTTCAAATGGTTCCACATCTAGGTCATAGGAGCCAAAAATAGATTTTTTTTCACCAAAAATTTAAAAAATCTTCTTCTCTGAAACCACAAGGCCCAGGTCTTTGATATTTGGTATGAAGCTTCATCTAGTGGACCCCTACCAAGATTGTTCAAATTATAGTGCTGGGACCAAAAATGCCCACGCTCCGGGGCCCTTTGGTTTTACATGGGCTTATATAGGGAAAATCTTTAAAAATCTTCTTCTCTGAAACCGTAAGGCCCAGGTCTTTGATATTTGGTATGAAGCTTCATCTAGTGGACCCCTACCAAGATTGTCCAAATTATAGTGCTGGGGCCAAAAATGCCCCCGCTCTGGGGCCCTTTGGTTTTACATGGGCTTATATAGGGAAAATCTGTAAAAATCTTCTTCTCTGAAACCGCAAAGCCCAGTTCTTTGATATTTGGTATGAAGCTTCATCTTGGGGACCCTTACCAAGATTGTTCAAATTATAGTGCTGGGGCCAAAAATGCCCCCGCCCCGGGGCCCTTTGGTTTTACATGGGCTTAAATAGGAAAAATATTTAAAAATCTTCTTCTCTGAAACCGCAAGGCCTAGGTCTTTGATATTTGGTATGAAGCTTCACCTAGTGGACCCCTACCAAGATTGTTCATATTATAGCCCTGGGGCCAAAAATGCCCCTGCTCGGGGGCCCTTTGGTTTTACATGGGCTTATATATGGAAAATCTTGAAAAATCTTCTTCTCTGAAACCGCAAGGCCCAGGTCTTTGATATTTGGTATGAGGCTTCATCTTGTGGACCCCTACGAAGATTGTTCAAATTATAGTGCACGGGCCAAAAATGCCCCCGCCCCGGGACCCTTTGATTTTTCATAGGCTTTTATAGGGAAAATCTTTAAAAATTTTCTTCTCTGAAACCGTAAGGGCCATGTTTTTGATATTTGGTATGAAGCTTCATCTAGTGGACCCCTACCAAGATTGTTCAAATTATATTGCTGGGGCCAAAAATGCCCCCGCCCCGGGGCCTTTTGGTTTTACATGGGCATATATAGGGAAAATCTTTAAAAATATTCTTCTCTGAAACCGCAAGGCCCAGGTCTTTGATATTTGGTATGAAGCTATACCTAGTGGACCCCTACCAAGATTGTTCAAATCATAGTTCTGGGGCCAAAAATGCACACGCCCGAGACCCTTTGGTTTTACATAGGCTTATATAGGGAAATCTTAAAAAATCTTCTTCTCTGAAAAAACATGTCCCAGGTCTTTGATATTTGGTATGAAGCTTCACCTAGTGGACCCCTATCAAGATTGTTCAAATTATAGCCCACGGGCCAAAAATGCTCCCGCTCCAGGGCCATTTGGTTTCACATAGACTTATATGGGGAAAATCTTGAAAAATTTTGTCTCTGAATTCACAAGGCCTAGGTCTTTGATATTTGGTATGGAGCTTCATCTAGTGGACCTCTACCAAGATTGTTCAAATTATAGCCCCTGCCCTGGGGCACTTTGGTTTTACATAGACTTATATATAGAGATAATCTTTGGAAATCTTCTTCTCTGAAACAGCAAGACCTAGGTCTTTGATATTTGGTGTGAAGCTTCATCTAGTGGACCTCTATCAAGATTCTTTAAATTATAGCTCTGAGGCTAAAAATGTCCCCGCCCCGGGGCCATTTGGTTTTACATAGGCTATGTAGGGAATATCTTTAAAAAATGGTCTCTGAAACCCCAAGGCCCAGGTCTTTGATATTTGGTGTGTAGCTTCATCTAGTGGACCTTTGCCAAGATTGTTCAAATTATAGGCTTTGTTGATATTTGGTATGAAGCTTCACCTTTTTAGACCTCCCTCAACATTATGCACATTGTAACCCTGGGGTCAATAATGGCCCTCCCAGAGGCCCACTTGTAACTCTATCATATGGGTCAGGTGAGCGATCCAGGGCCATCATGGCCCTCTTGTTTGAGAAAAACACAACGCGCAGCAAATTCTTTCATACCGGAGTGCAGGTGGAAAACCCGCACCTGCAACAATGTAACATATCAAGCGCTGGAAGCCTCTGTGGTGTAGTGGTTATGCTACTCGCCTCATTAACCAGGGATCGCAGGATCGACCCCGGCTTCTCCAGAATTTCGGATGAGTCTTTAAACCCAGGTCCCATCTCCGTATGACCTTAGCTGTTGTCGAGACGTAAAACTAAAAACGCACTCACATACCAAGCGCATCCCACCATAAAATAACATCTTTATAATTCTTACACACACACACACACTTGATCCCCACTTTTATAGGGTAAAACTGGGATTGACAGGAGTAAACATTATTTTTCTCATTTCTACTCCAAAATATAGATTGTGGGTACTCGTTAAAATGGGATCGAAGAGGCGCTTCTAACGTGTACCCAACATGTATATTTTAAGCAACAGTCAGAAAAAAATCATCACGACTTTTCATCTTTCAATTTTTGTTGTTGTATTTTTCGGCGGTAAAATGTACAAATCTAATGCATCAAAAACATTTTTTTTTCTGGATTCTGTAAACTTTAATAATAAGTAAATAAATAAATAAATAAATAGATAATGTCGTTAAGTTCCGCCAGGTAAACCTGGGTACGCTGTACGCGGTCTAACTGTAATAAAACAAGAAGAAAAAAAAAAAACTTTGGTGTAGACCTAATACATGGAAATACATGTAAGTACAAAATGGTTTGGATTCAGCCACTCCATTTGCCAAATCGTTACATGTAGAACTTGAAGAAATATGTAGTAGGCTGGTTAAGACAGTCGCGACACTAGCTCAGCAAGGTTTTGCTGGCTGAAGACAGACGGACGGACGGACGAACTGACAGACGACCAGCTAATATTTTCGCGTTGTGATTCTGTTGGATGAAAGCTATCCTGCCCCAGTCTAACTTATGAAGACAGACAGACGGACATATGAATAGGACAGCTGTCATTGTGACCACAGGTGCGTTTCTATGGTTGTGGGTCGGGGCTGAGAATGAGTAAGTACTGTTCATGTTAATGGATGAACTCGGCGGTACGCTGTGCGGACATATACATACTTCTATAATATCCAAACATTTGAGTTTTGAGTGAGGTTGCAATTAGTAAATAATATCTTTATAAGTAACACCTCAGAAGGGTCAGATTTATGAAAATTGTATGAATTAATCAATTTTAACAATAATTGCTCATTTCAAATCCACGGATTCGGCACAGACTAATCCCTCATGGTAATTTAGTAAATGTTCAACGATAAAGTATTTTCCCCTTCGTCAAACAAGTATTAACTTTTAAATAAAAATCCTGTTTCTCATAAATAAGGAACCGCGCTGTAAAATTTATTTTAAAGATGCAAACGTACACAGTATTGTAAATTACCGAATTATTGAATAGCTGGATAAAATTTATCGCTGCTGGCTTGAATTTGGCCCCTGGAAAAGCGAATGCGATCTTCTCAAACGGACGCTTGTCATCGGAAAAATACGGCAAATCCACGGACATTACCGAACGTTACCGTCACCTCAATGACTGGTACCCCGTCTAACCACAGCAGAATCGAAACTGAATAATGCAAAATAGGACGTCCAAATGCCATATTTAAATACAAAGGTCTCAAAGTAGAATGTGCATGTTGCATATTCGAATAAAGTAGAAAGATATGGAAAGGTTCATAATGCAAAGTGCGGTTTCAACAATTCATATTGTAATTGCACATTGCATAATTGAGTTTTTACCTTAATACTGTTCCATAAAAAATAGCCCTTAAACCCGACATGTTAGAACGTCCGTCCTTCCTTCGGTACATAGGTGAGGTACATAATGGGGTTTATGTTCTGTACAATCTATACTTAATGGGGTTTATTTCGTAAAATTTTAACCCCATAATACCGTTTTTAAGTGATTGTGGGGTTATTGGCTGTAGAATGCTCCATTATAGGGTTAAAATCTCCATTGTCTTAACATTGTGAACCAAAAAACAAACCTCTGGTAAGTGTCCATACAGTTGTATGTCTGTCTTTCAATCAACATTTTACTCTGGGTGTCTTGTCATCGCAACTCCTCCAACAGTTTTATACCAATTATTTTGATACTTTGCATTTGTTTTTTGGCCATGGTATAAGGATGTGAATGTGGTTTGGACATAATTCTCGGATCAATTTTTGTCACTTTTTCCACATTGTGAACTTTGTCATTTTTAACTTTCAATTGATATACAGTAGGTACTTCTTGTCATTGCAACTCCTCTTACAGTTTTTATACCAATCATTTTGAAAGTTTGTATGTGTTTTGCCATGGTATGAGGATGTGCATGTTTGAACATAATTATGGTATCAATTTTTGTCACTTTTTTCACATACTGAACTTAGCCATGGGGGGGGGGGGAATCAAGAATTTGTTGGAATAGTCCAGGTCACATAGCTCTTCTCTCTGTACAATACAAATATCATTGGTGTGATTTTCATAAAATTAAATGTCATTGACACTATACAAACTTTGAATTCGTATAATGATAAAAGTGTCATACAACTTTCAGACTGTCAGGCCTCATACTGACCACGCTTTTCCATGCCTGAAAGGCACGATTTTGCAGCTTCAACCCTTATCCTGCTGAACAAGACACAACTACATTACCTTTGCAAACAGTATAGATCCTGATCAGATGGCTTCTGAAGGAGCCATCTGATCAGGATCTACACTGTTTGTAATGGAGTTTGTGAAAATATAAAGTAATTTGGTTGACTTAGAGTCAGAAATAAGGGTTAAATAGTTTTTTAAACAGACTATATACACAAAAATCAGAATCTAAATGCCTGAAATCAAGAAAAAAATCAAGCTCTAAAAGCCTGAAATCCTGCAAATGCCTGAAAGATATGAGGCCTGGGCTGTATGGTCTCTGGGATTTTCACCCCACTATTCATAAGTATTTAACCAGGACTGTGCACATTCTGGTGAAAGAATGTGCACTGTACTGGTTAACCGCTTATTTATAAGCATGGCAAGGAACCTAGGTAAACTGACTGACTTAATTTAACCAAAATAGTTTTGAATGAGCTGAGCTGTTAATCTCCAAAACACAAAGCACATAGAGTTCATTAATAACTAGATGTTTTTTCAAAACTGATAAAAAGTCAGCTTGATTTTAATAGAGCTCTAACCAAAAATTGGCCTTATTGCCAACATTGACGGGCTGCACAATCACTGTGTCTCAAAGAGCCAGGCCTCACATTTTCCTTTAGATACAACAGTATATTGCAAATTAACAATAGGATGCACCACAAATTAACAATAGGATGCACCACTCTCGGCCCCCGCCCATCGGGGCTTGAAGAAATATATGGGCTGTATGATGCTTCCACACACAGCTGAATCTGACCCACATACGAGTACTGGTAAACTGCTTACAGGATCTAAGCCTGCCCAGGCAAAGCGGTGTGAGTGTCGGACTGTCCATGCTTATAAACCCTATTGGTTTCATTGGGCGACAGGGCTTGAGGTGTCAATTCATCTCGATGTCGGGTAAAAGTCCCACAGAATTGGAAGCAACATCTCCAAAATGACCTTTACAATGTTGACGGGGACGTTAAACCTCAAATCAAACAAAACAAACAAAGGATGCACCACATCACATTAATAGGCTTTATCTTTGATAATAAATAACTGAGCATTTTGAAACTTTGCTAATTTTGGGATATTTTTAAAAAGAAGAAAGGCTGATTTGAATTAAAAATCTCAAAGAGAACAAGAGATACACCTAAAAAGTGTAAAGAACATAACTTGCAAAAATTCTGGTATTGAATCTAAGTTGGGTTGGTACGTTCTTTACTGTATTCTTTCTTTCTTTCTACAGATACTGCGTCGGTCATATCTGGCCATTACCGCAGGTGTACATTAAATACACTCCATGTTTGCAGGATGAAAGCCTATACAGTAATCATGTAATTACGGTAGGGATCTTTAACCTGCACAAGGGATGGTTCTCCCTGCACAGGGGGCCTCCAGTTAACGTCCCGATCCGAAGGACGGTGCACTTTATGACATTCATCCCTGCAAATGATGCCAATGGAGCGTGTTCGGACACCGAAATTTTATCGCCACTGCCGGGGATCGAACCCGGGACCTCTAGCATGAGAGGCAAGTGCACTAACCACTGAGCTGTCAGCTTCATGCTTATTTCTATGCATAAAGTGTTGTTACACATAAAGTATTGTTATTTAGCAGTAATATCTAATAATGAAAAGATATGAAAAGTATGTTTTCGCACAGTGTTTAACATTGTGAGACACTGTTCAACAGAATTTTTCTTTAAAATGATTATGTTTGAAAGTGCCAAAAGTCCTTGCCTACAAAAGATAATCACCTGAAATTGTTATTTATAGTCACAAGTTCCCTTCAAACTCCTGCAGTCTGCATTGAAATCTCTATAAATTTTACATTATCCATTTTACCATATTTTAGGGAAATATTTCCCTGAGGAACTTATTTCTTCACTGACTTGCAAGGTTGCCTGCATGTATTATGAGGCTTTTTTTTAGCTCACCTGACCAAAGATCATAGTGAGCCTTCGTGACCGTGAGATATGCAACGTCATCGTTGTCCGGCTCATCGTTTGCGTGTGTGCGTAAACTTTTCTTGTTAGCACTCTAGAGGCCACAGTTTTGATCCAAACATCATCAGACTTGGTAAGAATGATCATCATGACAATATCTTGGTCATGTTTGAATATTGGTCATGTCAGGTCATGTTTGAATATGGGTCATGTCAGGTCAAAGTGTAGGTAAGTAGGTCAAATCATGGAAAAGCCTTCTGAGCACTCTAGGGGCCACAGTTTTGGTCCAATCATCATCAGTCATGATCAGAATGATCATCTTGACAATATCTGGATTAAGTTCAAATATGGGCCATGTCAGGTCAAAAGTAGGTCAGTAGGTTAAATCATAGAAAAACCTTGTGAGCATGCTAGAGGCCACAGTTTTGGTCCAACCATCATCAAACTTGCTCAGAATGATTATCTTGACAATATCTGGATTAAGTTCAAATATGAGTCATGTCAGGTTAAAAAGTAGGTCAGTAGGTCAAATCATAGAAAAACCTTGTGAGCACTCTAGAGTCCACAGTTTGGTCCAATCATCATCAAACTTGCTCAGAATGATCATCTTGGCAATATCTTGTTCAGTTTTGAATATGGGTTATGTTGGGTCAAAAATTAGGTCAATATGACAAATCATTGAAAACCTTATGAGAACTCTAGAGTCAATAGTTTTGGTCCAATCATCATCAATCTTGCTCAGAATAATCATCTTGACAATTTCTCAGTCAAGTTTAAATATGGGTCATGTCAGATCAAAAAGTAGGTCAGTAGTTCAATCATTGAAAAACCTTGTGAACACTCTATAAGCCATAGTTTTGGTCCATTTGTCAATTGACTTGCTCTGAATGATCATCCTGACAATGTCTCTGTCAGTTTTGATTATGGGTCATTTTGGGTCAAAAAGTAGGTCAGCAGGTCAAATGTAAGAAAAACCTTGTGAGCACTTTAGAGGCCACAGTTTTGGTCCAATCATCATCAATCATTGGTCAGAATGATCATCTTGGCAATATCTGGATCAAGTATGAATATGAGTCATGTCAGGTCAAAAAGTAGGTCAGTAGGTCAGATCATAAGAAATCCTTGTGAGTATTCCAGAGGTCATAGTTCTGGCCCAATCATCATGAGTCATTGTCAGAATGATCATCCTGACAATATCTGGGTTAAGTTCAAATATGAGACATGTCAGGTCAAAAGTAGGTCAATAGGTCAAAGCATAGAAAAACCTTGTGAGCACCCTAGAGGCCACAGTTTTGGTCCAATCATCATCAAACTTGCTAAGAATAATCATCTTGACAATATCTCATTCAAGTATGAATATGAATCATGTCGGACGAAAAAGTAGGTCAGTAGGTCTAATCATTGAAAAACCTTGTGAATACTCGTGAGTCCACAATTTTGGTCCAATTTTGGTCAAACTTGCTCAGAATGTTCATGTTGACAATTTCTTGGTCAAGTTTAAATATGGATCATGTCAGATCAAAAAGTAGGTCAGTAGTCAAAATCGTAGAAAAATCTTGTGAACACTCTATTAGCCATAGGTTAAGGGCTTCCCATCCATACATTTTGTCCTTGACCTGTGTCCTACTTTATTTTTTGACTGTTTGAGATAGAGCCTTCATATATTGCATGTAGGTGTCTTGTGACAAGGGCTTCCCACTCATACAAAACATTTTGACCTTGACCTGAAAAAATAACATTGGTTATAACTTTTGAACTATTTGAGATAGAGCCTTCATATTTGGCATGTGACAAGGGCTTCCCATACAAAAACAAAAATTGACCTGTGACCTACTTTATGATAACTTTTGAACCATTTGAGATAGAGCCTTCATATTTGCCATGTATGTTTCTTGTGACAAGGGCTTCCCACCCATACAAAAATGTTTGACCTATGACCTTGAACTGTGACCTACTTTATCATAACTTTTAAGCCATTTCAGGTAGAGCCTTCATATTTGGCATATAGGTTCCTTGTGGCAAAGGCCTCCCACCCATACAAAACAATTTGACTTGTGACCTTGACCTTTGACCTACTTTGTCATAACTTTTGAACCATATGAGATAGAACCTATTCTATATTTGGCATGTAGGTTTCTTGTGACAAGGGTTCCCACTCATACAAAAATTCTGACCTATGACCATGATCTTCATATTTGGCATATAGGTTTCTTCTGACAAGGGGTCCCACTCATGCAAAAAAAATGTGACCTATGACCATGACCTTGTCCTGTGACCTACTTTATCATAATTTTTAACTGTTCTCACTCCCATCTCCTCCACACCCCATCCTATCCCCTTGTCACCATGGGGTCACTGATGAGGCCTAATTGGCCGAAACTAGCTAGTCTGGTCCAGAAAGCATGTACACTTCATATTTTCCATTTTTGTGATGTATTCCTTGCTTCCAAAGGATAACCCTTTTATAGAACATATTTTACGTCACTACAACTGGTGTCTGGGAATGTGTGGCGGCCGTAAAAAGTCTCCCTGCCCTACATTATAACGTAGTTTATATTTTCTTGTCCTTTGGGATCATTGATTCCGTTGTGGAATTTTGAAAATATTTGAGGGTCACTGATGAGGCCTAATTGGCCAAAACTAGCTAGTAAGGCCCAAAAAACATGTACACTTCATATTGTCCATTTCTGTGGTGTATTCCTTGCTTCCAAAGGATAACCCTTTTATAGAACAAGCAAGTTCATCTCCATCTGGTGCACTAGGGTCTGACACTTGATGTCTACAAGGTGCCCAGATAGTAATATACAAGTCAGCACTGTATTGTCAAAGGGAACAACCAGCTCATATATCTAGCTTTCAACTCTTGGGTCAGTGTCAACCAAAATTGCTCAAACTTATGTTACCTACAATTTTATTACTACAATAAGGATCAGGTGAGCGATCCAGGGCCATTGTGGCTCTCTTGTTTCAGGAAAACAGAATATGAGGTTAATCATGATCATATTTCTCATTCTACATTCATCAGATTAAGTAAATGTTGTTTTATTAGCTCACCTGTCACGTAGTGACAAGGTGAGCTTTTGGGATCACTTTTTGTCTGTCGTGCGTCCGTGCATGCATTCGTGCGTGGGTGCCTCCGTAAACTTTTCTTCAAACAACATCTCCTCCTAAACCACTGATCAGATTTTGACCAAACTTCACAGGAATGATCCTTAGGTGGTCCCCTTTCAAAGTTGTTCAAATGGTTCCGGTCCGTTGCACATATAGGTCACAGGAGCCAAAAATAGATTTTTTTCATTGAAAACTTAAAAAATCTTCTTCTCCGAAACAGCAAAGCCCAGGACATTGATATTTGGTATGAAGCTTCATCTAGTGGACCCCTACCAAAATTGTTCAAATTATTGTGCTGGGGCCGAAAATGCCCCCGCATCGGGGCCCTTTGGTTTTACATGGGCTTATATAGGGAAAATCTTTAAAAATCTTCTCTGAAACCGCAAGGCCCATGTCTTTGATATTTGGTATGAAGCTTCATCTAGTGGACCCCTACCAAGATTGTTCAAATTATAGTGCTGGAGCTAAAAATGCCCCTGCACCCGGGCCCTTTGGTTTTACATGGGCTTACATAGGGAAAATCTTTAAAAATCTTCTTCTCTGAAACCGCAAGGCCAAGGTCTTTGATATTTGATATGAAGCTTCATCTAGTGGGCCCCTACCAAGATTGTTCAAATTATTGTGCTGGGGTCGAAAATGCCCCCGCACCGGGGCCCTTTGGTTTTACATGGGCTTATATAGGGAGAATCTTTAAAAATCTTCTTCTCTGAAACCGCAAGGCCCAGGTCTTTCATATTCGATATGAAGCTTCATCGTGTGGACCTCTACCAAGATTTTTCAAATTATAGTGCTGGAGCTAAAAATGCCCCTGCACCGGGGCCCTTTGGTTTTACATGTGCTTATATAGGGAAAATCTTTAAAAATCTTCTTCTCTGAAACCACAAGGCCCAGGTCTTTGATAATTGGGTTGAAGCTTCATCTAGTGGACCCCTACCAAGATTGTTCAAATTATAGTGCTGGGGCCAAAAATGCCCCCGCCCGGGGGCCCTTTTGTTTTACATGGGCTTATATAGGGAAAATCTTTAAAAATCTTCTTCTCTGAAACTGCAAGGCCCAGGTCTTTGATATTTGATATGAAGCTTCAGCTTGTGGACCTCTATCAAGATTGTTCAAATTATAGCCCTGGGGCCAAAAATGCCCCCGCTCCGGGGCCCTTTGGATTTACATAGACTTAACTAGGGAAAATCTTGAAAAATCTTCTTCTCTGAAACCACAAGGCTTAGGTCTTTGATATTTGTTATGAAGCTTCAGCTAGTGCACCTCTACCAAGATTGTTCAAATTATAGCCCTGAGACCAAAAATGCCCCTGCCATGTGGCCCTTTGGTTTTACATAGACTTATAGGGAAAATCTTTAAAAATCTTCTTCTCTGAAACCACAAGGCTTAGGTCTTTTATATTTGTTATGAAGCTTCAGCTAGTGGACCTCTACCAAGATTGTACAAATTATAGCCCTGGGGCCAAAAATGCCCCCGCTCCGGGGCCCTTTGGTTTTACGTAGACTTATTTAGGGAAAATCTTGTTTTACATAGACTTCTTTATGCAGGGTAAACCTTTAAAATCTTCCTCTCTGAAACCACAAAGCCCAGGTCTTTCATATTCGATATGAAGCTTCACCGTGTGGACCTCTACCAAGATTGTTCAAATTATAGCCCTGGGGCCAAAATTGACCCCGCCCGCGGCCCACTTATTATACATTGGATCAGGTGAGCGAACCAGGGCCCTCTGGGCCCTCTTGTTTGTTTGAATTGGGGTTTAACATCCCTGTCAACACAATTTAGGTCATTTTCGAGACGTTGCTTCAATCTTGTGGGACTTTTATCCGACATTGAGGTGAAATGACCTCCCAATGAAACCAGAGGGCTTATATGCATTGGACGATCTGACTCGAACTGCTTTGCCTGGGCAGGCTTAGTACTAAGCGGTTTACCAGTACTCATGTGTGGTCTGATTCAGCTCTGCCTGGAAGCACCATGCAGCCTAATCTATTTCTGCAAGCCCTGATGGATGGGGGCGACAGGTAAATGTTGCAGGTGACATTAAATATTTGGTATCTGTAACATCTTTATTGATATATGTTTATGTTCAATTTCAGTTCTGATATGTCTCTGGGAGACTTCTTCTTTTGATTTACCGGCCCCGATAGCTCAGTTGGTAGAGTGTCCGCTCCGGGGAACGGGACGTCACGGGTTCGATCCCGGGCCGCGACATACCAAAGTCATTAGGAATGGTACTAGCTGCTCCTCGCTTGGCACTCAGATTTACGGGGTAGAGCTAGGACTGGTCAACCCAGTGTCAGGATAATGTGACTGGGTGTGGTATCATGTAATGTGTCCGGGACATGATACTTCAGTGAGGCAGCACTATAAAAGTGAGCATTGAGCTCCCTGTCACAACCAGACACCGTCTTGATATGACTGAAAAATTGTTGAAAGCGATGTTAAACTCGAATTCACACACACTCCTCTTTTGATATATCTGAGATACTTCCGCTTTTGATAAATCTGATATAATTCCTCTTTTGATATATATGAGATACTTCCTCTTTTGACATATCTAAGTGCTTCCTCTTTTGATGTATCTGAGATACTTCTTTTGATATATCTGAGATGCTTCCTATTTTGATATATATGAGATGCTTCCTCTTTTGATATATCTGAGATACTTCTCCTTTGATATATATGAGATACTTCCTCTTTTGGTATATCTGAGATGCTTCCTCTTTTGATGTATCTAAGATACTTCTCTTTTGATATATATGAGATACTTCCTCTTTTGATATATCTGACATATTTGAAGCAGTCTTGCAAACCATTTATATGTTTTTTCTGCAGCCTGGTTCTGAGCGTAAGAAGTCTGATACTGAAGCTGTTAGTGTTAAGAGTGGGGAATCACAGAAGAGTGAAGATAAGAAGAGTAAGGTCTCCAGTAAAAAAGCTACAACTCCAGAGAAAAGAGAAGAGTTTGTGGTTGGTAAGTAAAACAATAAAACAATTTTTATTGTTAGTGTGAATGTATCATATTAAGGAGTATTGAGACACCTTATGGTGTACTTGTGAGACAATTTCCCAACTTCCTGTTTGCTCTCCTATACACTAAAGCTCTCCGTAAGGGGAATGGGAACACCTGGCAGATTTTTCCACCATATTTCAAAGGGAGACAACTTTCGGAACTTCCTGTTCTCATTTCTATAAGCTCTGTCCCATGGAAAAAGGGGTCAACTGTTAAAGGAAAGAATTTGCTCCTCAGGAGCAAATTCTTTCCTTTTAGAGTTGACCCCTATTGTCATGGGAGACAAAAATACTTTTGTAGGAGTTGCCTCCCCTGAAGGTGTTCCCATTCCCCTTAAAAAGGTCTCCTCTTACAAATAAAGACATCGCTCCCCAGAGCAGGTTTCTTTCCTTTAAGAGTAGACCTGTATTGAGGAGAGAGCAGAAATAGTTTAGAAGGAGCTGCCTCCCCTTGAGGTGGGTCCATTACTCTTTAGTGGGGCTCAGTGAGAACTTAAGTAAGAATGATGATGTGTGATTGTAATAGTTTGAAAGAAAAATCAACTACAGGAGAAAAGTTGGGAAAAGAGGATAATTTGTTGATACCTGTTGAGTTCATGAGTGCTATTATAGTTCACAAGTAGAATGATATGTGAGTAAATTCTGTGAACTTTGGTGAAAGAGAAGTATAGTATGAATGATACTAGATGAAGAAGGAGGAGTAAGCAATGAAATGTTATGAAGCTATAATAATTTATTATTACAAGTATTCAGGTATGTTAAATTTGCCGGTATCTTTTAGTGAGACTGACTGTTGTTTACAGTCTCAATATTTTTTCTAAGATATCTCTCAATATATTTAATACATTGTATATTGTTTTCAGAACTTAACATTTGTATCATTTATTTTGTTATTTTGTTAATTCATTGTAATTAGTGTGTTTTAGTAAATGTCCTATAAGTTTGTATGTAATTTTTAGCTGGACAACACATCTATATGACATAGTATGTTACCTCACATTTGTCTGTGTGATAATTTTCAACAATTGTGCTCATTGCAATCACCTCATAGAGGCATTTTAAATGAGTACTCGCAATGTGTGCTTAAAGCCAAAATAGATAAAAAATAATAATATCCCCATTTTCCCTATTTGAAGTGATCATTTGGGATCATTGTGGAGTTTTGAAAATAATTGAGGGTCACTGATGAGGCCAAATTGGCCGAAATTAGCTAATCTGGCCCAGAAATACTTGTACGCTACATACTTTTCAGTTATGTAGTGTATTTCTAGCAGCCAAAGGAGAGAATCTATTTACAAGAGTGTTCTTTACAGTGACTTAATTGTTAACATGAGGTCGGCCTGGCAAAGGGAGACTCAGATCTACCTCTGCACCTTTTGTGATTCCAACATTATTTTTATAAATCAAACTACATCATTGAGAGAAAGAAATTGATTTAGACAAGAAGAGATGAAAGAATAAAACCCTTATCCTGCTGAATATTTAAATTAGCCACACCCATTTCTGATTAACAGCCAATCAGATTATGTGATATAATATGTTCTTTAAAATTCATAAAATGAATGACAAACAGTGTAGATCCTGATCAGATGGCTTCTTCAGAATCCATCTGATCTGGATCTACACTGTTTCCAAAGGTAAGGGTTGCTGTGACAGCAGCAGGATAAGGGTTAATGTATTTGAACCACCAATTTAGGTAAAGTTCATGACAAAAAGGAACTTGAGGAGCTATATGGCCAGCCAGTTGATGTTCCTCCTCCAAAAGAGACCCTTGGTGAGCAGATTGCGAGTGATTGCAGTTACAGTACTAACAGTGTGACATAATGCATTGTGCTATCCCTTTCCTAACTAATACAAATCACATATGATATTTCCATATCTTCAAGTTGGGAAAGTCACCATAGATCTGGAATTTGAAAAGCAGTCTATGAAGTTTTGATGCTATTTCCCTGAAAATGACTTTTGTGCAGTAGCCTGGGTTCTGTTTGGAATACTTACATGCACTGGAAAAAGCTGTTCTCCATTAAAACATGTATTCATTTGAATTACATCCAAAAAGTTACTTACAGCCCAAATTTTAATAGAATATTTGAATGTCACAGCAAAGTATTGTCTATTTATAATCAAATATTCCCCTGCTGAATTCACTGAACTAAATAATAAAGGCCCAGTTCACTACATACCATATTGTAGAATGATTTTGCTAAATCTAACTGGAAGTGTATACATTCAGTGAAACCTGTCAAAACAGTCACCTCTATTAAGCAAGCAACCTGTTTAAAGCAAGCCTGTAAATTCATTGTATTAAGAAAGCACCTGTCTTTAGGAACCACTTTTTAATTATTAGCTCACCTGTCACATAGTGACGAGGTGAGCTTTTGGGATCACTTTTTGTCCGTCGTGCGTCCGTGCGTGCGTGCTTGCGTGCGTCCGTAAACTTTTTCTTCAAACGACATCTCCTCCTAAACCACTGATCGGATTTTGACCAAACTTCACAGGAATGATCCTTAGGTGGTCCCCTTCCAAAGTTGTTCAAATGGTTCTGGTCTATTGCACATCTAGGTCACAGGAGCTAAAACTAGATTTTTAAAATGAAAACTTTAAAAATCTTCTTCTCTGAAACCGAAAGTCCCAGGTCTTCTATATTTGGTATGAAGCTTCATCTAGTGGACCTCTACCAAGATTGTTCAAATTATGGCCCTTGGGCCAGAAATGCCCCCGCCCCGTGGGCCTTTGGGTTTACATAGGCTTATATAGGGAAAATCTTAAAAAATCTTCTTCTCTGAAACCACAAGGCCCAGGTCTTTGATATTTGGTGTGAAGCTTCACCTAGTGGACCTCTACCAAGATTGTCAAATTATGGCCCTTTGGCCAGAAATGCCCCCGCCCCCGGGGCCTTTGGGTTTACATAGGCTTATATAGGGAAAATCTTTAAAAATCTTCTTCTCTGAAACCACAAGGCCCAGGTCTTTGATATTTGGTGTGAAGCTTCACCTAATGGACCTCTACGATGATTGTTCAAATTATAGCCCTAGGGCCATAAATGCCCCCGCCCCGGGGGGCCTTTGGTTTTACATAGGCTTATACAGGGAAAATCTTTAAAAATCTTCTTCTCTGAAACTGAAAGGCCCAGGTCTTCGATATTTGGTATGAAGCTTCATCTAGTGGACCTCTACCAAGATTGTTCAAATTATGGCCCTTTGGCCAGAAATGCCCCCGCCCCGGGGGCCTTTGGGTTTACATAGGCTTATATAGGGAAAATCTTTAAAGATCTTCTTCTCTGAAACCACAAGGCCCAGGTCTTTGATATTTGGTGTGAAGCTTCACCTAGTGGACCTCTACCAAGATTGTTCAAATTATAGCCCTAGGGCCAAAAATGCCCCAGCCCCGGGGGCCTTTGGGTTTACATAGGCTTATATAGGGAAAATCTTTAAAAATCTTCTTCTCTGACACCAGCAGGCCCAGGTCTTTGATATTGGTGTGAAGCTTCACCTAATGGACCTCTACCAAGATTGTTCAAATTATAGCCCTAGAGCCAAAAATGCCTCCGCCCCGGGCGGCCTTTGGTTTTACATAGGCTTATACAGGGAAAATCTTTAAAAATCTTCTTCTCTGAAACAGAAAGGCCCAGGTCTTCGATATTTGGTATGAAGCTTCATCTAGTGGACCTCTACCAAGATTGTTCGAATTATGGCCCTTGGGCCAGAAATGCCCCTGCCCCGGGGGCCTTTGGGTTTACATAGGCTTATATAGGGAAAATCTATAAAAATCTTCTCCTCTAAAACCACAAGGCCAGGTTTTTGATATTTGGTGTGAAGCTTCACCTAGTGGACCTCTACCAAGATTGTTCAAATTATAGCCCTAGGGCCAAAAATGCCCCTGCCCCAGGGGCCTTTGGTTTTACATAGGCTTATACAGGGAAAATCTTTAAAAATCTTCTCTGAAACCGCAAGGCTCAGATCTTTGACATTTGGTGTGAAGCTTCATCTAGTGGACCTCTACCAAAATTGTTCAAATTATAGCCCTGGGGCTAAAAATGCCCCCGCCCTGGGGGCCTTTGGTTTTACATAGGCTTATACAGGGAAAATCTTTAAAAATCTTCTTCTCTGAAACCGCAAAGCCCAGGTCTTTGATATTTGGTGTGAAGCTTCACCTAGTGGACCTCTACGAAGATCGTTCAAATTATATCCCTGGGGCTAAAAATGCCCCCGCCCCGGGCGCCTTTGGTTTTACATAGGCTTATACAGGGAAAATCTTGAAAAATCTTCTTCTCTGAAACCACAAGGCTCAGATCTTGGTATTTGGTGTGAAGCTTCATCTAGTGGACCTCTACCAAGATTAGTCAAAATATATCCCTGGAGCCAAAAATGCCCCCATCCCCGGGGCCCTTTGGTTTTTCATAGGCTTATATAGGGAAAATATTCAAAAATCTTCTTCTCTGAAACCACAAGGCTCAGGTCTTTGATATTTGGTATGAAGCTTCACCTAGTATAGCCCTTGGGCCAAGAATGTACTAGAGACACTGATTCTCAGGTGAGCGATTCAGGGCCCTCTGGGCCCTCTTGTTTCTTATATGGTGCTTATTATAGGTTAGACTGTATGTTCTGAATTTGCCTGTATGATGTGATTGTCAGCATTATCTACCCTCTGTGTTTATACCCTCTGTGTTTAACTGTAATTTGTTGTTTGGCAATCTGCTACCTCTGTTTTGAATTTAATTGTGTTGTTGTCATCTACTTCTGATTTTGTTTTTTGTGCACCAACATATACCTTTGGTGGCATATTTGTGCCACAAAATAGCTAGATAACTATATGACATAAAACATTATCATGATAATTTGAAGTTTTCTAAAGGCTTTACTTTTATAGTCTAAAGCTTCCTGGATAAAGTTTGAGATAATTAAAAATCATTAGCGGGCTTTTTTGGTGTTAAGTATTCAGAGCTGCATGAAGTAGCTACATTTCAAAAATTATATGACAATTAAAGGATAATTTTAATGAGTTTTCCATAAAAACCTATGTTTTGGGGTATTCATTCAAACCATCTTGCTGATCTTTCATGTGAAATTTTTAAGTGCACCAAAGGTCATTGTGAAAATGTTATATGATCACTTGTGTGAGAGCCTCTGTTAATGTTTATTTTATGAAACATTACAGAAACATGCCTATTCAATACATTGAGAATTTTAACACCAAAAGATAAAACAAATCCTGATATTTTTTTTATATTTCTGCTCAAAACATAAATTGTGGGTACTTGTTAGAACCACCTCGGAGAGGCTGTTCTAATAAGTACCCACAAAAAAGATAAATGATGTATACCCCTAAACCCCAGTTTTACTTTATAAAAGTGGAGTATAAAGGGGTCAAAATTATATAGGCATGTATTTGTGATGGAATGTGTATACGATTCAGCAGTCATGATCTTACGATGGAATGTATATTTTGTTTGACAAACTACGATCCAACAGTTATGTATTTGACACTATTTGTTATTGAATGTATATCTTCTTGACAAACTATGATTCAACAGTTATGTATTTATTATTGAATGTATATCTTCTTGACAAACTAGGATTCAACAGTCATGTATTTGTTATTGAATGTATGTTTTCTTGACAAACTATGATCCAACAGTTATGTATGCATTATTGAATGTATATCTTGTTGACAAACTATGATCCAACAGTTTTGTATTTATTATTGAATGTATATTTTCTTTACAAACTATGATCCAACAGTCATGTATTTATAATGGCATTTATATTTGATTCAACAGTCTGTATTCGTGATGGAATAAATATTTTCTTGACAAACTATTATTCAACAGGAGTGGTTTTAATGACCTCAAAAAAGACAACAACTATCTTTTTCATTCTAACTGGAAAGCATGCTTTATTAAATTTAAATTCAGTTCACAATTTTAGAAAGTATTGATTTTATGTCATGATTTAAAATTACAAAAAATTTTAACCTTTTCAACTGTACACTAATTTTCAGTCTGTTTAACTTTATTTATTTATTTTGATTAAAGATGTAGAAAAACCAAAACCTGGGAAAAAAGAGAAAATGGGTGAGCTTATGTCCTATTTTTGGGGTGTAATAGTTCAATATTGCTTCCAGTAGACACAATATGCTTAACATTGCAGCCACTTTGTTTTATAAGTTATTTCAGCCCTGGAATGACTGCAGCTCTGCTTATCAGCCATGACATGCCAAACTGTGTTGTTGGACATTGTTACCACAGCAAAGAGTAAGTCAATCCGATCAGTATTAGCACAGCAGAGTGATGTCAGCCAATCTGATCAGAGTGTTGGCACAGCAGAGAGGAATGTCAGCCAATCTGATCAGAGTGTTAGTACAGCAGAGAGGTGTATCAGCCAATCTAATCAGAGTGTTAGCACAGCAGAAATTGATGCCAGTCAATCTGATCAGAGTATTAACACGGCAGAGAATGATGTCACCCAATCTGATCAGAGTGTTAGCACAGCAGAGAGGAATGTCAGCCAATCTGATCAGTGTTAGCATGGCAGAGAGGTGTATCAGCCAATCTTATCAGAGTGTTATCACAGTAGAAATTGATGCCAGTCAATCTGATCAGAGTATTAACACAGCAGAGAATGTTGCTAGCCAATCTGATCAGTGTTAGCACTTCAGAGAGGGATGTCAGCCAACCTGATCAGAATGTTAGCACTTCAGAGAGTGATGTCAGCCAATCTGATCAGAATGTAAGCACTTCAGAGAGTGATGTCAGTCAACCTGATCAGGGTGTTAGCACTTCAGAGAATGACGTCACCCAATCTGATCAGAGTACTAGCACAGCAGAGAATGTTGCCAGCCAATCTGATCAGTGTTAGCACTTCAGAGAGGGATGTCAGCCAACCTGATCAGAATGTTAGCACTTCAGAGAGTGATGTCAGTCAACCTGATCAGAGTGTTAGCACTTCAGAGAATGATGTCACCCAATCTGATCAGAGTGTTAGCACAGCAGAGCATGTTGCCAGCCAATCTGATCAGTGTTAGCACTTCAGAGAGGGATGACAGCAAACCTGATCAGAATGTTAGCACTTCAGAGAGTTATGTCAGCCAATCTGATCAGAATGTTAACACAGCAGAGAGTGTTGTCAGTCAATCTGATCAGAGTGTTAGCACTTCAGAGAAGATGTCAGCCAATCTGATCGGAGTGTTAGCACAGCAGAGAGTGATGTCAGCCAATCTGATCAGAGTGTTAGCACAGCAGAGAGTGTTGTCAATCAATCTGATCAGAGTGTTTGCACTTCAGAGGGGATGTCAGCCAATCTGATCAAAATGTTAGCACAGCAAAGAGTGATGTCAGCCAATCTGATCAGTGTTAGCACAGCAGAGGGGGATGTCAGCCAATGTGATCAGAGGTTTAGCATAGCAGAGAGTGTTGTCAGCCAATCTGATCAGAGTGTTAGCACAACAGAGAGTGATGTCAGCCCGGCTGATCGGATTGTTTCCATTTTGAGTACTCCCATTTTGCCTTCTACCAGTTTGCCTATTCCAATTTTGTCTTCTTCCATTTCACCTACTCTGAAATTTTATACCATTCCGTTTTCTCTACTCTATGCTTTTGTATCACTTTTATCCCCCCGACCGAATAGGTCTGGGGGATATAGCGATCAGCCTGTCGTCCGTCCATCCGTCTGTCCGTCCGTCCGTAGACGCAACCTTGTGATGGCAATAACTCCTATACCCTTTGAGATTCATTGATAGTTTTTGGCACAATTGTTTACAAGGCTGAGGCGGGGAATCATGCACAAGAACCAGAACTCTGGATGCCATACCTTTTTAGTTATCTCCCCTTTTAATAAAATGGAATGACTACTTTGTGATGGCCATAGCTCCAATACCCTTTGAGATATATTGATGGTACCTGGCACAGTTGTTCACAAGGCCAAGACGGTGTGTCATGCACAAGAACCACAACTCTGGCAGCCATGGTTTTTGAGTTATCTCCCCTTCCAATAAAATAGAGTGACTACCTTGTGATGGCCATAACTCCAATACCCTTTACGATATATTGATGATACATGGCACAGTTGTTCACAAGGCTAATACAGTGTGTCATGTACAAGAACCACAACTCTGGGTGCCATGGTTTTTGAGTTATCTCCCCTTACAATAATATAGAATCACTACCTTGTGATGGCCACATCTCAAATACTCTTTGAGATATGTTGATGGTACTTTTACAGTTGTACATGAGGTTAAGTTGGTGTGTCATGTGCAAGAACCACAACTCTGGGTGTCCTTGTTTTTTTTAATTATCTCCCCTGACAATATAAGCTTTTGATGGCCATAACTCCAATACCCTTTGAGATATATTGATGGTACTTGGCACAATTGTATACAAGGTTGAGACGGCGCTTCATGCCTACGAACCACAATTCAGGGTGCTATGATAAAGTTATCTACCCTTCCAATATAACAGTATGACCAGCTTGTGATCTCCAACACCCTTTGAGACATATTGATGGTACTTTGTACAGAAATGCATGAGCTTAAGCAGGCATGTCATGCGCAGAACCACAGTTCTGAGTACCCTGGTTTTTTAGTTATCTCTCCTATCTTGTGATGGCCATAACTGCAATACTTTTGTGATATATTGCTGGTTTAATTCTGGTGAACAATCTTCTGAAGGCCATATTGGCTTTTGGTCGGGGGATTTGCCATCTCTTCCGATGGCTATTTTATTTGTTGGTAGAAAAGGAAATGCCGAAGCCCTGAGAAATAAAAAATGACTGAAAAATATAAAAAAGAAACTGAAAAGAAAATGAGCTTTCATGACCTTGTGGCAGGAGTGTCATATCTGAACCATGTTTAAAAATGTTCTTGTGCTGAAAATTTCCTTCCATGTACAAAAGTTGGTCAATCTTGACATTTTAAGCCATGAATGTAATTAAATTACATGTATACTAGTAAGAAAAGGTCACTCAGGAATGTTTTATTGTCAAAATATTTCATTTTTATGTCTCAGGTTTTAAATGTACATATTAAAATGTAAAAAAAAAAGAAAAACAATAGCTTGTCTGTTCTTTGTCCATTTTATCTGAGTTGGCAAAATGGGACTAGTGAAAATTTCAGATGTAGGCTAAATGGGAGAAGGCAAATTGGAAATAGGCAAGTGGGACAAGTCATAGGTGAAACAGGAATAGGCAAAATGGTAGAAGGCGAAATGGGACCAAATCAGTGTTACCATTGCAAAGACTATGGTCAGTCAGTCTGATCAGTGTATTAGCACAGCAAAGAGTAAGGTCAACCAGTCTGATCAGTGTCTTAGCACAGCAAAGCATTTTGTCAACCAGTTCGATCAGAGTGTTAACACAGCAAAGTGTAAGGTCAAGCGGTCCGATCAGTGTGTTAGCATAGCAAAGAGTTTGTCAACTGGTCTGATGAGTGTGTTAGTACAGCAAAGAGTTAGGTGAACCAGTCTGATCAGTGTGTCAGAACAGAAAGGATTAGATCGACTGGTCTGTTCATTGTGTTAGCACAGCCAAAAGTTTGGTCAACCGATCAGTTTGCTCAGTGTGTAAGCACAGCAAAGAGTTAGGTCAACCAGTCTGATAAGTGTGTTAGCACAACCAGTTTGGTCAACCAGTCTGATCAGTATGCTAGCACAGCAAAGAGTTTGGTCAGCATGTTTGATCAGTGTGTTAGCCCAGCAAAGAATTAGGTCAACCAGTCTGATCAGTAAGTTAGCACAGCAAAGAGTTTGGTCAACCAGTGTGACCAGAGAAGCAAGGCAAAGAATTAGATTTGGCCAGAGTGTTTGTTAGCACAGCAATGAATTAGATCTGTCAGTCTGATTAGAGTGTTAGCACAGCAATGAATTAGATCTGTCAATCTGATCAGAGTGTTAGCAACTTAGCAGAGCAGAATGAGATCAGTTAGCACTGCAAAGAGTAAGAACTGGCAGTCTGATAAGAGGGTTAGCACAGCAAAGAGTTTTGTCAGCCAGTCCGATCATAGCATATATTGGACAAAATCTATGCAGCGCTAGAGGTGGACATGTTTTTCTGTAACGTAATGTGTAACAAAGTCATAAGCATGGTATCTAAATACCCTTTCAGTATCTACATATATTTCACAAAATCTACGCAGCCCTAGAGGTGGCAAAAAAGTAGTGAACAGTGAAAGCCTCAAAGCATTAAATTACGGTCTTCATTGACTGCCAGTCAGGAAGCAACTTTCTGACACATTGTCATGGGACAATCAAATTCACTTGATGAATCATTTTGATAATACACCCCAGATACGAAGATAAGGCTTCAGGGACCCAACTGTTCAAGGCCCATGTGAGTGTTGGTGAGTCAGTTGTTCAAAGCTGATGGGAAGGGTTGTTTTAAGTATGATACATGTTAATTCTTCAGTACAGCAAATATGTTGATATTTTTTGCTGAAAGGAAATATGTAGATCTGCATCACAAAAGTAACTCAAATATTTTTTCTCAGCAAAATTAGAAGTGTCTAAGTTCATATCTATCATTAACATCAGTAATGAGCAGTGCCTTAAAACAACTGGGCCCTTACATACTTGCGTAAAATTGGTAAATATGTTCTGCATATCTAGAGTTCACTGGAAGGCCAATATTTGAATACCCCTTTTGTGCTGTGTTGTAATGTAAGAAGTAATACACAAAAACTTCTTGATAATTTCCCTGTTCACTGTAATATGATAAATTTTGTATAAAAAAAAATTGTTTCTATGACACTGTTTCCTCCAGTGTAACAACATCGGAGTTCACATATACAGTAAAACTCCTATAGTAAGACCACCTTTAGGACTGTTTAAAAGTGGTCTTAAGGCCACAACCATATTTTGAACTGTTCAAAAGTGGTTTTAAGGTGACTTTTGAACAGTTCAAAGTGGTCTCTTACTAGTCCAAGACAATGACTGCAGAAGACACAAAGCAAGAAAAACTGAAAATTTTAAATATGTTTTAAAAGAAGAACAGTCTTAATTTTAGCTGGTCTTAATAGCGGAATTCCACTGTATGTTTTAGGTTGTTTAACATTTTCTCCATTAAAATAATATCTACAGTCACATGATAATTTTTTGATATTGTTCCAAAAGCATTATTGCCTGCAGTGTAATACAACCATGCAACTAGCAGTTTACCAATACAACATGTCATAGGTTCATTAATTATTCATTCGCAATAATGTCAAAACACAGCGACATGCCAAACAAGAATTTGCATCACAAATGACATGTTTGTCAAAGTAAAAAGAAACCATAATCCATATAAGCATACTGAATACTGGTAGATTCTGTCATACACACTAAGTGGGGGCAGAGCTTAACAATTGTCAAAAAATCTATACCAGTGCAATTCGCCATTCTTCAGATATGGGCTTCATATTCAAAAATGTTATTAACATTACATCATTTGTCTGAAAGTTACGGCCAATCAACTGAGAAGGACTAGCTATGCAGTTGTTCCATTCACTTTTTCAGTCCTCTCTAAAACCTGTTAAGAAGCACATGAAAGATGGTGCAACAATTGATTTTTGTTGCCATCAGCAAAGAACGTGTGACCATGTCTTATTGCTAAACTGTTATGATATTCACATCCAGAGCCATATGAGTCATTGTATTGCCACAGATATTTAACTTATTACTGTCCATCTACCAGAGGGAACATGTATTGTGTCTTCATTGTAAACCAGACAACAATTATTTTTCTTTTTTTATCAGCTATAAGCACTGGCCATGACCTTTTTCTTTTCTTTTACATTTTTTGTGAAATAGAGATTAAATGGTTAAATATTTATCACACAAATACATGTAACAGTAGCTATACCATGTTTGTCAAATATGTTTGTATTTGTAATTTTCTATTGAAATTTAAACAAGTCTCCTTTAAACATCTGTCATAGTTCATGTGTGAATATGATGACATGTAAAATGTGAACATGTTTATTTCCTGACCTGTTCATTCATGCCTTATAATGTTATATTTCTAGCTCACCTTTTCATGTTTGTTAACATGTTTTATTATTTTTTGACATGAAGTTAAAAAGTCGGCACAATCAAGCAAGTCTAAGATTTCTATCAAAGCTCTCTCAGAAAAATCAAAGTCATCAGGTCAGAAAGAAAAAACAAAAATTGAAGGTAATTAGTTTATTCTTAAAGCACGGCATCATGTTTAACTCTTGGATACCCCTCAAATGTCCCTGTGGTTTGCATTGTTATGATTACTATACTTAAGGGGAATGGGAACACCTTCAGGGGAGGCAACTCCTGCAAAAGAATTTTTGTCTCCCATGTCAATAGGGGTCATCTCTTAAAGGAAAAAAAAATGCTCCAAAGAGTAGACCCCTTTTTCGGTTGGACAGGGCTTATAGAAAAGTGAACACGAAGTCCTGAAAGTTGCCTCCCTTAGAAAAATGGCGGACAAATCTGCCAGGTGTTCCCATTCCCCTTAATACCGTATTTACCCGTAATATTCAGACACCTCAACTCCTAATCATACTTGTTCTAATATTTCAGCAAGTATAAAATAGCTAGATGAATGGCAAACAGTGTAGACCCTGGTGGGAAGCTGCATTCTTGGGCATTTCATTTGGGTTTACACTATTTGTTCAAGCCTACATGGTAATACTTGCGGCCCCCACCCATCGGGGCTTGAAGAAATATATGGGCTGCATGATGCTTCCACGCAGAGCTGAGACCCACCCGCACACAAGTTCTGGTAAACCGCTTAGAGGATCTTAGCCTGCCCAGGCAAAGCGGTGCGAGTCGGCCCGTCCATGCTTATCAACCCTATTGGTTTCATTGGGTGGCAGGGCTTGAGATGTCATTTCATCTCAATGTTGGGTGAAAAAGCCTCCAAAATGACCTTTACAGTGTTGACGGGGACGTTAAACCTCAAATCAAACAAACAAACAAAAAATATAATACTTGAGGCTTGCAGGTAAAATGGTTCATAGCACATGATCAGTTTTACTTGTTTGATTTTGTTTGTTTGTTTGATTTGAGGTTTAACATCCGGGTCATCCTTTAAAATATTACTGAAGGTTTCATTTTATTGGTCACTTTATTGATTTACAGTACTTTTAACATTTTCAAATTTGATTTTGTCCCTTTTTGACCATTTCATCCTATGCATAAAACCAGTATATTACAGTAACCATTGATATTTATTTTCTGTTTAACCACAAATCTCAATTTTTTTCTGCACACAGATGTTGTGAAACTAACATCACATTTCCATTTCATTTTCAGTCTTGTATTGTTATCAGATTTCCAACAGTGTCAGTCCACACTGGTAAAACACGCAGCAGATAAGTCATTCAGTGTTCTCTCAAACATAGTTTGATTTCCTTTGAATAAGGGCTATCCTTGAGGGACAGACTATTCTAAAGTATCTTTGACGCACAAACAGTTTTATTTGCATTTATTTTTCACATTTTTTCCCCACCATCTCCGATGTTTCGGCTTTTGACAGCCTTTATCAAGGAATTGTTCTTTCAAGCTATCACATATTTTTCAATTTCATCTTTCCACCATATTGAATGTTTTTCAATATGATGGAAAGATGAAATAGAAAAAAATTTGATAGCTTGAAAGAAACAAAAACATTCAATATGAAGGAAAGATGAAATTGAAAAATATGTGATAGCTTGAAAGAAACAAAAACATTCAATATGAAGGAAAGATGAAATTGAAAAATATGTGATAGCTTGAAAGAACAATTCCGTGATAAAGGCTGTCAAAAGCCAAAACGTCGGAGATGGTGGGGATAAATGCGAAAAATAAATATTCTAAAGTAGCCATCATGCTTGGTGAGTTTTGTACTGTTGGTATGCACACTGCATTGACTATGCCTGTGGTTTCAGTCTTCTTCCATTGTGTTTGGTATGTGGAATAGCTGGGAACTTTGACTGTGTCTTTTCCTCACCGTTTTTATCCCCAACTGAATAGGTTCTGGGGATATAGTGATCAGCCTGGCGTCCATCCTTAGATGAAACCTTCTGATGGCCATATCTCCAATACCCTTTGAGATTCATTGATGGTACTTGGCACAATTGTTCACAAGGCTGAGATGGTGTGTCATGCATAAGAACTACAAGCCTGGGTGTCATACTCTTGAGTTATCTCATCTTCCAATAAAATAGAGTGACTACCTTGTGATGGCCATAACTCCAATACCCTTTGAGATATATTGATGGAACCTAGCACAATTGTTCACAAGGCTGAGGTGGCATGTCATGTCCAAGAATCAGGGCTCGAGAAACGGAAGAATCCAAATCGGTCCAGCCAGATTTCGCAAAAAAAATACGGAAATTGCCGATCGGTTTCGGTAATTTCCGTAAACATCCTTGGTGATTTGCAATTTCAAAATGTGTTATTAGCGTAACGAATGACATACCAATATTGCTCTTACACTTGTCAACGAATGTAAGCACCAGTATCTCGATTATAAACAGAAATTATTGCTCACATAGTTCAGATTTCATCTACTTTCATTTTCTACGCCAGATTTCATCTACTTTCATTTTCCCAATATCCGGGTCACTCAGCACCTAAGACCGCTGGCGTGGTGCAGTCAAAGATCAGCTCGATGGTCACTATATTTCTCTTTTTTAAAACCTTTAAAATATTTCTCATGTTTCACGCATCTTTATTTTGCCAAAATTGCTATGTTTACAAATGGCGACCGACTGCAGCCACGTGGGAGGAAAATGACGTCATACCGTTTCCTTTTACACAATACACATTAATGCAGTCACGGACGTAACACACACTCACCTGTTTTATGTCACTGATTTTACTAGAGCGGAAATTGTACAAAAATCGTTTTGAACGGATGAAAAAATCGAAAAACATTTCTTTACTCTCAAACCAAAACATGGCCGAACGAGAGCCGTTGAAAATCTTACGTGGCCGAACCGAGTTCTAAAGAATTTAAATACATATTTCACGATTACACAAGCCTGAAAGAAATCGCTTTGTCAACAAACGGCGACCGATATTGATGGCACGTGATCGGAAAATGACGTCATGCGGTTTCATTGTAATTCATTCATGGGTATAATACACACGTAGTTTATGTTATTGGTTTCAATGGAGCATATTTCTTAAATAGAAATATCGTTTAGAATGGGTAAAAAAAAGGCATTTTCTCTGGAAGGCTAACAGACATGACAGGTGTGTATTGAAAATTGCGCCCTGTGAAAAATAAACAATTATATATTTAAATACCGGTTTTTATAGTAAGCCATAAATTAATGACTTGTGTAAACAAACTAACGTATGTCCTGCATTGATTGACCTAATTTTCTCACCCTGCTAGCATGCCGATAACGCCTAAGGCCTTTGTTCACGGTTGAATAATTTTAACACAGGTAAAATTTCGCTGCGATAAGATCAAAGAACCCGACGTGGACTTGTCCGATTTTCACCTAGTTAGATAATGAACCAGTCTAACACCTTGTGCTGTAGGGGATATTTGTATACATGCTTGGATTATCAGTGGCAAACGGTCAGCTTGTTTTTACAACAATGTTTTAGCGGAAATTTTTAACCGATTTTATGAAAATTTTATTGAACTATGGACCGATTTTTTAAACTTCTTTTTCAGTTAAAATCGGTTCAGTAAACCAAAAATCGGTTCAGAACCGGAAAACCGATGTTTTCTCGAGCCCTGCCAAGAATCACAACTCTGGGTGCCATGGTTTTTGAGTTATCTCCTCTGACTATATAATCTTGTGATGGCCATAACTCCATTGCCCTCTTAAGATACATTGCTGGTACTTGAAAAGACATTTCATGTACAAAAACCACACCTCAGTATATCAGTACTTTGTGCATTGGAAATCTTGGCTCTTCATCTTGTGTTAGTATCATTAGGTGAAGATAGTCTCACTAAACATTACATATACAAAATCCTGCAGATAGTGCAGCAATACTAGTGTATTTTAATTCTGGTACACTTTCTATTTGTGAACAATCTTCTGAAGGCTATTTTTTCTCTCAAATGTACACATTCAGCAAGTCATGATTAGACGTCATGATTACAGGGTCGCTATTATAGAATGAAAGTCATGTCTCACTCCAGCTGATGTCTGTGGAAAGTCAGCTATTTCTGAGATGATAAGTTTACAAATTGTAGAATAGAAGCATTGCACCTTTAACCCATTGTATACTAGTGGACTCTTCCATTGCTCTATGTTGGACAAGTTCATTTGTCATATAAGGGGTGGTAGGCCTATATTTGGGGTTTTTATTCTATTTTTTATGTAAAATTCTGTTTGCAAATAGTGCAGGCCCTGATCAGCCGCCGCATTTTGTTTTAGGGGTTCCCCGCCTACAGTGGGTTAGTATTACAGGTTTTCAGCCTTTGTAGTACTATCCTTGTCTACGCAACACATTGTACAGTATTTGATGCAGGGCATTGAAACTTGCAACACAGATCAGACATGCATTGAACATGCAAAGGAAACAGGATTCTGATCCGGCCCCTTATTAGCTCACCTGTCATGTAGTGAAGGTGAGCTTTTGTGATATCTTTTTGTCTGTCATTGGTCGTCCATGCGTGCGTGTGTCCGTCTGTGCGTGTGTGCTTCCGTAATCTTTTTTCTTCAAATGACATCTCCTCCTAAACCACTTATAGGATTTTGACCAAACTTCACAGGAGTGATCCTTAGGTGGTCCCCTTTCAAAGTTGTTTAAATGGTTCCGGTCCGTTGCACATCAAGGTCACAGGAGCCAAAAATAGATTTTTTTTAATGAAAACTTAAAAAATCTTCTTCTCTTCAATATCTGGTGTGAAGGTTCATCTAGTGGACCTCTACCAAGATTGTTCAAATTATAGCCCTCGGGCCAAAAATGCCCCCGCGCTGGGGCCCACCAGTTTTACGCAGGCTTATATGGAGAAAACCTTTAAAAATCTTCTTGTTTGAAACCAGAAGGCCCAGGTCTTTGAAATTTGGTATGAAGCTTCATCTAGTGGACCTCTACCAAGATTGTTCAAAATATAGTCCTGGGGCCAAAAAGGCCCCCGTGCTGGGGCCCACTGGTTTCACATTGGTGTATATAGGGAAAACCTTTAAAAATCTTCTTGTCTGAAACCAGAAGGCCCAGGTCTTTGATATTTGGCATGAAGCTTCATCTAGTGGACCATTACTAAGATTGTTCAAAATATAGTCCTGAGGACAACAATGCCCCCACGCCGGGGCCAACTGGTTTCACATAGGTGTATACAGAGATAACCTTTAAAAATGTTCTCGTCAGAAACCAGAAGTCCAAGGTCTTTGATATTTGGTATGAAGCTTCTTCTAATGGACCTCTACCAAGATTGTTCAAATAATAGCCTAGGGGCCAAAAATGTCCCTGTGCCAGAACCCACTGGTTTTACATAGGCTTATGTAGGAAAAACCTTTAACAATCTTCTTGTCTGAAACCAGAAGGCCCAGCTCCATGATGTTTGGCATGAAGCTTCATCTAGTGGACCTCTACTGAGATTGTTCAAATTATAGCCCTGGCACCAAATACCCCCCCCCCCCCCTCCCCCTCCCCCACCCTCCCCTCCCCCGCACACACACACCAGAGCCCACTAGTTTTACAAGGGCTTATATATAGAAAACCTTTAAAAGTCTTCTTGTCTGAAACCAGAAGGCCCAGGTCTTTGATATTTGGTATGAAGCTTCATCTAATGGACCTCTACCAAGATTGTTTTAAATTATAGCCTTGGGGCCGAAAATGCCCCGCCCCGGGACCCACTAGTTTTTCATAGACTTATATAGGAAGAACCTTTAAAAATCTTCTTGTCTGAAACCAGAAGGCCCAGTCCATGATGTTTGGCATGAAGCTTCATCTAGTGGACCTCTACTGAGATTGTTCAAATTATAGCCCTGGCACCAAATACCCCCCCCCCCCCCCACACACACACACACACACACCAGAGCCCACTAGTTTTACAAGGGCTTATATATAGAAAACCTTTAAAAGTCTTCTTGTCTGAAACCAGAAGGCCCAGGTCTTTGATATTTGGTATGAAGCTTCATCTAATGGACCTCTACCAAGATTGTTTTAAATTATAGCCTTGGGGCGAAAAATGCCCCGCCCCGGGACCCATTAGTTTTTCATAGGCTTATATAGGAAGAACCTTTAAAAATCTTCTTGTCTGAAACCAGAAGGCCCAGGTCTTTGATAATTGGCACATAGCTTCATCTAGTGGACCTCTACTGAGATTATTTAAATAATAATCTGGTGCCAAAAATGTCCACGTCAGGGCCGACTGGTTTTACATAGGCTTATATAGAAAAGACCTTTAAAAATCTTCTTTTCTGAATCTAGAAGGCCCAGGTCTTTGATATTTGTTATGAAGCTTCATCTAGTGCACTGCTACCAAGTTTGTTGAAATTATAGCCCTTGGGCCAAGACTGTACTAGAGACATTGATCCTCAGGTGAGCGATTCAGGGCCCTATGGGCCCTCTTGTTGTAGAATTTTGTCCCCTTGAAGGACTTAAAACAATTTGGCCATATGTGTAGCATGGGAGGTTCAATAGTACTGTTCATGTCTCCTCCTACAGTATTTGATGCAGGACATTGAAACTTGCAACACAGTTCAGACATGCATTGAACATGTGCATAAAGGAAACAGGATTCTGATTTTGTTTGTTTGATTTGAGGTTAAACATCCCAGTCAACGCTGTATAGGTCATTTTGGAGATGTTGCTTCCAGTTTTGTGGGACTTTTACCCAACATTGAGATAAAATGACATCTCAAGCCCTGCCGACCAATGAAACCAATAGGATTTATAAGCATGAACGGTCTGACTCACACCGCTTTGCCTGGGCAGGCTTAGATCCTCTAAGTGATTTACCAGTACTTGTCTGCAGTCGGTTTCAGCTCTGTGTGGAAGCATCATGCAGCCCAGTCTATTTATTCAAACCCTGAAGGGCGGGGGCCAATACAGGATTCTGATGCCTGCTGCACCCCTTATTGAAAATTTTGCCCCCTTGAATAACTTTATGTGTAGCATAGGATGTTAAATAGTTGTTACTGTTCGTGTCTCTGCAACTCCTCCTACAGTATTTGATACAGGACATTGAAACTTGCAACACAGTTCTTATGTGCATTGAACATGTGCATAAAGGAAACAGGATTCTGATCCAGTCCCTTATTGCACAATTATGTCTCCTTGAATGACTTAAAGGTTTTGGTAATATGTTTCTTGGAGAATGTTACTGTTTCTAGTTTAGTTCAAATGTGCACCTGTCTACTGCATATGTCAAACAAATTAATCATCTTGTCAGGGCATTCATCGCCTTTAGTGATTGCCTAGTTTCTTTGATTGATTTTTGGTGTAATTATGAATATGTTGATATCAATTTGGATTCTGTTTTAAATTTTCACTCATAATCATGGTCCTTAGATATTTCTATGAAGACTGAAACAAGTTTCTGCTGTAATATTACAGCACACTACCCCTATTGTTGTTGGAACCTACAGCACCTTATGCCTTTTGTTGCTGCTGGAATGTTACAGCACCCTTACCATATTGTTGCTGGAATGTTACAGCACCCTAACCATATCGTTGCTGGAATGTAACAGCAACCTAACCCTATTGTTGCTGGAATGTTACAGCATCCTAACCCTATTGTTGCTGCTGGAATGTTACAGCACCCTAACCCTATTGTTGCTGGAATGTCACAGCACCCTAACCCTATTTTTGCTGGAATGTTACAGCATCCTAACCCTACTGTTGCTGCTGGAATGTTACAGCATCCTAACCCTATTGTTGCTGCTGGAATGTTACAGCACCCTAACCCTATTGTTGCTGGAATGTTACAGCACCCTAACCTTATTGTTGCTGGAATGTTACAGCATCTTATGCCTGTTGTTGCTGCTGGAATGTTACAGCACCCTTACCCTATTGTTGCTGGAATGTTACAGCACCTTATGCCTGTTGTTGCTGCTGGAATGTTACAGCACCCTAACCCTATTGTTGCTGGAATGTCACAGCACCCTAAGCCTATTGTTGCTGGAATGTTTCAGCAACCTAACCCTATTGTTGCTGAAATGTTACAGCATCCTAACCCTATTGTTGCTCCTGGAATGTTACAGCACCCTAACCCTATTGTTGCTGGAATGTTACAGCACCCTAACCCTATTGTTGCTGGAATGTTACAGCACCTTATGCCTGTTGTTGCTGCTGGAATGTTACAGCACCCTAACCCTATTGTTGCTGGAATGTTACAGCACCTTATCCCTGTTGCTGCTGGAATGTTACAGCAACCTTGGCCCAATTGTTGCTGGAATATTTCAGCAACCTAACCCTGTTGTAACTGGAATGTAACAGCAACCTAACCCTATTGTTGCTGGAATGTAATAGCAACCTAACCTTATTGTTGCTGGAATGTTACATCACCTTAACCCTATTGTTGCTGGAATTTCACAGCAACCTTGTCCCTATTGTTGCTGCTGGAATGTTACAGCACACTAACCCTATTGTTGCTGGAATGTTACAGCACCTTACTCCTGTTGTTGCTGGAATGTTACAGCAATCTAACCCTATTGTTGCTGGAATGTTAAGCACCTTAACCCTATTGTTGCTGGAATTTCACAGCACCCTATCCATATTGTTGCTGGAATGTAATAGCATCCTATCCCTTTTGTTGCTGGAACGTCACAGCACCTGTCCCTATTGTTGCTGGAAAGTTACAGCATCCTGTCCCTATTGGTGCTGGAAAGATACATCACCCTATCCCTATTGTTGCTGGAATGTCACAGCACTTTATCCCTATTGTTGCTGGAATATTAGAGCACCCATTCCTTTTGTTGCTGGAATGTCACAGCACCCATTCCTTTTGTTGCTGGAATGTCACAGCACCCTATCTCTATTGTTTCTGGAATATTAGAGCACCCACTCCTATTGTTGTTGGAATATCACAGTACCCTATCCATTTTGTTGCTGGAATATTAGAGCACCTAACCCAATTGTTACTGGAATGTTACAACACCCTATCACTGTTGTTGCTGGAATGTCACAGCACCATATCCCTATTGTTGCTGGAATATTAGAGCACCTATCCCTATTGTTGCTGGAATGTTACAGCATCCTGTCCCTATTGTTCCTGGAATGTTACAGCTTCCTATTCCTGTTGTTGCCGGAATGTTACAGCACCCTATACCTATTGTTGCTGGAATGTTACATCACTCTATCCCTATTGTTGCTGGAATGTTACAATATCATATCCCTATTGTTGCTGGAATGTTACAGCACCCTAACCCTATTGTTTCTGGAATGTTACAGCACTCTCTCTCTCTTTATTGTTGCTGGAATGTTACAGCACCCTATTCCTGTTGTTTCTGGAAAGTTACAGCACTCTATTCCTATTCTTGCTGAATGTTATAGCATCCTATCCCTATTGTTAGTTTAAACAATATTTATTTATATATAAACCACAAACATTTTCGTACAGTTCGAGGTATTTCAGGATCTGACAGTAAGCGTAACGCTTATGTAGAAGTCATCTCCTGGGACAAATATATTTTACATTATATGAATGGCTTTTTGTAGTACCTAAGTACATATAAACCAGGTGGTTTCAGAGAAAGAAAAATACATAACAATGTTGATTAATTCCAATAAGAGAGAGAGAGAGAGAGAGAGAGAGAGAGAGAGAGAGATTGTTGCTTGCATGTTGCAGCACCCTATGGCTGTTGTTTCTGGAATGTTACAGCACCCTATGCCTATTGTTTCTGGAATGTTACAACACCCTATCCCTATTGTTGCTTATCCCAATTGTTGCTGAAATGTTACAGCTCCCTATCCCTATGATTGCTTGAATGTTACATCACCCTATCCCTATTGTTGCTGGCATGTTACAGCACCTTATGCCTATTGTTGCAGGGATGCCTTATGCCTTATGCCTATTGTTGCAGGGTTGTTACAGCACCCTATCCCTATTGTTGCTTATCCCTATTGTTGCTGAAATGTTACAGCTCCCTATCCCTATGATTGCTGGAATGTTACATCACCCTATGCCTGTTGTTTCTGGAATGTTATAGCACCTTATGCCTATTGTTTCTGGAATGTTACAACACCCTATCCCTATTGTTGCTTATCCCAATTGTTGCTGAAATGTTACAGCTCCCTATCACTATGATTGCTGGAATGTTATATCACCCTATCCCTATTGTTGCTGGCATGTTACAGCACCCTATGCCTATTGTTGCAGGAATGTTACAGCACCCTATCCCTGTTGTGCTTATCCCTATTGTTTCTGGAATGTTAAAGCACCCTATCCCTAGTGTTGCTGGAATGATACAGCACATTATCCATATTTTGCTGGAATGTTACAGCGTCCTATCCCTATTGCTGGAATATTGGAGCACCTATCACTATTGTTGCTGGAATGTTACAGCTCCCTATCCTTATTTTTGCTAGAATGCTACAGCACCCTATCCCTATCATTGCTGGAATGTTACAGCATCATATCCCTATTGTTGCTGGAATATTACAGCACTCTATCCCTATTGGTGCTGGAATGTTACAGCACCATATCCCTATTGTTGCTGAAATGTTACAGCACAAGCTTACCTCAGGCTTTGGCTCACTGGTGAGCATATGTGATGAGATGACTCCATTGTCATGGTCTGTAGTCAGGGGTCTGGCATCTGTCAGCATATTCAAAGATCTTCTCTTATGAAACCACTGGGCTGATTGAAGTCAAATTCCATATGGTAACTCTTTGAGATATGGTTAAAAAGTCTAGGTCACATGACAAAGATGACCACCATGACTACATATGGTAAAAAATCTTCAAAACAATTCTCATTAAAAACTTCGGAAACTTGATATATGGAATAGGGGGACTTGGGTCCATCGTAGCTTGTTAAAATGATGACTCTAGGTTGACCTTGACCTTGTATGCACCTTCTGTATGGGAAAAAGTGGAAATAGTTACTTTTTCAGAAACTACTGTTGCTAAATAAGTAAATGAGGGGCATGAATATCAAGGGTCAAGGTCACTCTATGACCTTGAAACAAGGTCACCCAGATATCAAAATTAAAACTTGTTACTTTTTTAAAACTACTGGGCAAATTCAAGCCAGATTTCATATAAGCCTCAATGGGATTAGGGTAACAAAAGTTTGTCCTAATGGTTTTGTTTGTTTGTTTGTATTGGAGTTTAACGGCCCAGCCAACACTATTAAGGTCATTTTTGAGCCGGTCAGTTGACATATCCACACTTTCCTGGGCAGGCTTATACGTAAGCGGTTAACCAGTACAGTGCACATTCTTTCGCCAGAAACTGACAACTGCCCTTCTTGAATCAGCGGAAGGGAGAGATTTCATGATCTTGTCCTAATGGTATATGGGCCGATTGCTTTGAAACTTAGTATGTTGCACTTGGGACTCTGTCCGTTAAATTTTGTTAATCTTTTGGAAACTTTTGTTTCCTGGGAACTTGAAGTTTGTATATGCAATCAACTAAATGAGTAAATGAGGGTCAAGGTCACTACTTGACTTTAGACCAAGGATACTCATATATCAAACTCTAAACTTATTATTATTTAAAAACTCTTGGCAAGTTGAAGCCAAATCATATTAATCCTTAAAAAAGTTTATGCCTTTAAAAGTTAATAAATGAGCAAACTAAGGTTTGTAAGTATGGTCCAGGTCACATGACCATATAGTCCATGACCATTTATAGTAAATCCCTTCAAAATCTTCTCAGAAACAGAATGATCTTGAAACTTGGTATGCAGCATTAGGGACTTTGACCTATCAAGTTTGTTCAAATTATGAACCTTGGTAGACCTTGACCTATTTTATATCACGGTCAACATAAGTCAGTAATGCTTTTGTATTCAAAAAGGGTCAAACAGATTTTTCTTGTGTTGTAACCTGTGACATTGAAGTTGAAACATGCCAAAATAATGCATTCAGCTAAATTAACTTTAATGAATGCTGAAGATGAAGGTCATTTGCTGGCCTTTATTATGTTGTTTATTGATCTTGTCCTTGTTGTCTCAGATTCAGTTTTATTAACTTCTATTCTAAAACTGTTGGCCTGTTTGAAAGCAAATATCATGGAGCCTGTATGGGATGGGAGAAAGAAAGTTTGTTCAGGACCATGGACCAAGATTACTTTAAACATTGGTATGTGTATGTAACAATTAAAATTTGGGCCTCTCATTGTTTGTTCAAATGATTTTGCTGTGTTGACCTTGATCTATTTTGATTTGCAGGTGAAATCTGGTCACTTCTGCATTTTGTTTTGGTGGGGAGTGAAAATACTAGTTTTTCAAAAACTATTGCAACATGCGATCTCAAAGTTAGTAAAGACAGTCAGCAAAGCTACAGGAATACAGGAGTGAGTGAGTGTTTGAGTTTTACGTCCCACCAACAGCTAAGGTCATACGGAGATGGGACCTCGGTTTAAAGACTCATCCGAAAGTCTGGAGAAGCCTGGGATCGATCCTGCGACCCCTGGTTTACAAGGCGAGTAGCTTAACCACTGCACCACGGAGGCTTCTAACAGGAATACAGGAATGTCAGCAGTCGAGGTCATCTCTCGACCTTAGTAACAGGTCACCGAAAGTTCATAATTAAAACTTATTTTACTCAGAATTAACCTGGCCAACCATTTTTTTCACATGAAAGCTCATAGGAGCTGGGAAATGAAAATATTATATTCAAAAGAGTTTGGCCACATGATGGTATGGGAAAAATTGAAAATTCAGATTTTAAGAAAGTATTGTAACTGTCATTTTAAAGTTGGTACATGCGATCATCTATATGAATAAATGAAGCCAATCAAAGGTCAAGGTCAGTCTTTTCCTTGACCAAAGGTCACTCAGATTTCCAATTTAAAACTTTTTATTCAAACACTACTTGGCCATTTGAAACTAAATTTTTATATAAAGTTTATAGGAACAATGAAATGAAAATTTTATTCTAGTGTGGTCACATGACCAAGATAGCTGTTATAGGCATATATGGTAAAAAAACCTTTGGAAATTTTGGAAATTTTGCCCATAACCAGTCCATCAGAATTTGTCTCAGCTGTCATTGGTGTTGTTCACTTAAAAGAATAAAGAAAGAATAAAGAATAAAGAGGTTTATAAAAAGTGATTTCCTGATGAGTTCTCTACTTGATATGTATACACAAATACACACAGACAGAGTTCATAGTGTGGCTTATATTTTGTAGTCCTTTGGGATAATTGATTTCAGCGCAGAATTTTGAAAATATTTGAGGGTCATTGATGAGCCCTAATAGGCCGAAACTAGCTAGTCTGGCCCAGAAAAATCTTGGACATTGTGTTTTCAGTTCTGTGTTGTGGTTCTTGCTTCCAAAGGATTAACCCTTATCTTGCTGAATATTCATTTAAGCCACTCCCATTTCTGTTTATCAATCAATCAAATTACTTGATGTAATTCATTGTTACAACCAAAGTTTCCAAACAGTGTAGATCCTGATCAGATGGCTTCTTCAGAAGCTATCTGATCTGGATCTACACTGTTTGCGAAGATAGGGGTTGTCGTGAACAGCAAGATAAGGATTAAGTCTTTTTCAGAGAGATCTGTAGAAAATAACATACTGGTAGATGAGATTATATGATACAAACAAGTTCTTGACACTGTGCATTGTAATTGCATTAGGGCCATTGCATTATGCTAATACACCTACATTTACAAAGTATATGGAATGGCAAGATGCAAATACAATAAAATTTCTCTGTTATATGCTTGTTTGTTTTGGAGTTGAACAGCCAACTCAACACTATTTAGGTTATATAGAGCCGGTCTGTTTACTTAGGCAAAATTACCATAGTATTGGATATTGTATTCGCTACCAAAATTAAAAATTAGACCACTTGTTAAGTTAAGGATGGTTTGAACAACGAGTCTGTGCCTGTTTGAAACTGCTCCTAACACCAGTAGTTGTGATCATGGTACCCAAGCCATAATCAAAGCTAAAAAATTTGTAAACTTATGATGAATCAGAATGTTCAGACTAACAGATCTAGACATGGACCCCAGCATTACGAAAACACACCTATACAATTACATTGTAAACTTTACCCCTGGAAAAACGAATATTTTAAGATGAAAAAATGTCATATTTTTCTGATTTTAGCTCTAAAATATAGATTGTGGGTACTCGTGTTAGAACCGTCTCATCGAGGCAGTTCTATAGAGTACCCACAGTCTATATTTTAGAGCAGAAATAAGAAAAATAAGGTATACCCCTGTAAACCCCAGTTTTACTATATAAAACTGGAGTTCAAGTGGGTCAACATTATATAGGCATGTTTTCTTGATGGAATGAAGGGAGCAGATAGTTGGTAAGCAAGCTTCTGCCATCATGCCTGTTGGCCTGAAAGATGGAAATGTAAGGAGAATATTGCTGAATTTTGTATTTGGTATGATTTATATACAGTAAAGTCTGGTAACAGTGCACAGGTTTTTCCTTTCACAGCCTCTCTGTCTCCCATTATCAGTTTCACGATGGTCAGTTTCGGTGCATTTTGTTTGAATTAGTTAACCCATTTAGTACCAGCTACCCCAAAACGGGTAGCCTGGCAAACAGTGTAGGCCCAGATCAGACTCCGCAGAACGCGGCGTCTGATCAGGGCCTCCACTGTTTGCTAAAAGTTCAGTCATTTTCCAATTAGATTTTGATGAAAACACAACCTGGCACCCCTAAATTTTGAAATGGACTCTTGCTATATATAAGGAGGAACATTCCATTTGGGACAAAAAGGGTTAAGAAAGGACGATATGTCAAGTTTCTGAAATTTTCATATTTAACATACGGAAAAATCCAAAGATTTGCAAATGCAAGCATGAGTTTAATAGTTGCCGAAGTTTTCATTATTCTATATCAAAACCTATTACATATGACAACATTATAAAATGGACCAAACCTTTAATTTATTTGTGTCAACTTCAGTGTTTTATAAGCTGAAAACATTTACCATGCGCAATGTGGGGTGACAAAATTGGCATTGCTTTTTCTAGGTGGTATTCCTATTAAAATTATGCTTGCCGTAAACAATAACGTAATCAGAGGCCTCTCATTGTGTTGGAAGTACTGTAAAAAAGAAAAAAATGCAAGAATTTTATTGTGGCTTTTAAATTATACACTGGAGAAAATCACACTTTATGTGTGCAACGTTATCAAACTGCACTGCACTTCATTTTGTTTTCATTCAGTTTTATGTACCCCCAGTGGCAGTTTGAAGCTCACATCTTTGGCCATGTTATTACTGATTATGATACTTGTAAGTTTATTTCTTATAAACCAATTTAGCTAGTACAAATTTAATTGTGTTCAGTGAACAGGAATGTAGGAATAATTTTGGGTTGCAAGCAAAATCTGTACCGGTTATTTTACTCTTAGATAAGTTTTTGGAGTTCAGGTAGCTTGTGAAATTAATATCAACTGTAATAATGATAGCTTCTGCAAAACCATCAGAAACAGGGAAACCTAGCGCACTAGACAAACCAAAGAAACCAGTGCCTAAAGAAAGAGCAGCAAAGAAGCAACCAGTGTCAAAGCTAGCATCAGTTCAACAGCCACCAACAGATTTTGCTCCAGGACAAGAGGCCATACCTGTACCTCCAAGTGAAAAAGATGTGAAAACTGCTGGTATGCCAGCACTGCACTGTGGAATCAACACATATTTGTTTTGCTGTGAACTTTTTCACAACTTTACTAGTTATTTCTCTAAAGTTGGGACATCTTGACCTATATCTTTCATAGCCCCATAGTGTTAAAAATCATTACTTTGTTTCTTATAAATGAATGGTACTGACAGAATGGCAAGTTTTAGTTATGAACTAGAAAAGTGAGAGAATGACACAGATGCACCCACCTAGGGGCCATCCTCACCTGGAAACAAGCATTTTGAATAAAAATGGAGTTGAAAAAGGGTCACAGAGCCCATAGTGATTAGCAGGTTTTACCCTGAATCGAAATTGACCTATATTTTAGGATTATATACCTTTGTATAAAATATGAATGCAATATGATAGACTCATTTTTCTAAACACAAACCATTTTTCCAATGTGAAAATGAAGTTGAAAAAGGGCTAAAAACTCCCATAATAATCAGTAATTTTACCAGAAATCGAACTTAACCAATGTTTTATGATTATATTCCTGTGTATAAAATAGGAATACAATCTGCTTATCTTTTCACAAGATATAGATAAGAAACCATCTTTAGTACATATGGGATGTTATGGTCCTACACTAATTTTGTCATATTTTTGATGTCCCAATAATGAGGCTGAAACTTCAGTGATAGCACGTCTGGTTATTTCAGTACAATTAGCAAGTCTGCAAATGCAGATATTTTACTCTGATTGCAGTTTCATTGTGTGGCATAATTAAGAAGGATATGAAAAATATTGATTTCATTAGTTAATTAGTGGGTCATGCCTCAGATTCTATGATGGTTCCAGCGTAAAGGCTTACTGAGAATTAAAATTTAATTTTATGTAATGTTGGTTGCTGCCTGATGCTCTGTCTTTGGTCAGACCCATCGGAGTCTAACTGTTGGTTTTCTTTTGGTTCCAGCATTTCAGAGTGGTTTCTTGCTGTCAAATCCTCACTGTTGTTTCATCTCTATGGTTGTTTGATTTTTGTGGTCTCGGAGATTTTGCACTGATGAGTTAGGAGGCCTTTATGTGGACTGAACAAATTATTCATCTAAATCACGACGGAAGTAAGGGTGAGGATTGCGACCGCGTAAAATTCATTTGTGCCACCCTCCCCACACCCAGTGGATTTCTTTTCACTGGCCTTTCCGGGGCAGTTCTTCTGTTGTGGTTTATTTTTGTAATGGTTAGTCTTTGAGTGTGTGTGTCGCTTATTATACCCCCGGCATACGAAGTATGTCAGGGGGTATATAGTTTTCGTCTTTCCGTCCGTTCGTCCGTTCGTTGGTTCGTTCTTATGTTCGTTTGTTCGTTCGTTCGTACGTTCGTTCGGTCGTTCGTCAACCTTTACGTCAAAGTTTTGCGTTAAACCTTTTTGATTGCTCATATCTCTGTAACCACAGGTTGGGTTCTCTTCATATTTGGTACAGCATATCTCTATAGCATTACCTTTCATATGGATTATCTAAGCACCTGGGTCAAGCCCCTGGATGGGTTGTCTGTCTGTCCGTCTGTCTGTTCATCTACTTTTACGTCAAAGTTTTGTGTTAAACCTTTTTCATTGCTGATATCTCTGTAACCACATATTAGATTCTCTTCATGTTTGTTACAGGATATCTCTATAGCATTACCTTTCATATGGAATATCTAAGCCCCTGGGTCAAGCCCCTGGGTGGGCTGTCTGTCTGCCTGTTCATCTAATTTTACGTCAAAGTTTTGTGTTAAACCTTTTTCATTGCTGATATCTCTGTAACCTCATGTTAGATTCTCTTCATGTTTGGTAAAGGATATCTCTATAGCATTACCTTTCATATGGAATATCTAAGCCTCTGGGTCAAGCCCCTGGTAGGGCTGTCTGTCTGTCTGTTCATCTACTTTTACGTCAAAGTTTTGTGTTAAACCTTTTTCATGGCTGATATCCCTGTAACCACATGTTAGATTCTCTTCATTTTTGATAAATGATTTCATGATGCATGTCCCTTCGCCCACCCATGGTGACCTTGACCTTAAGGTCACGGACTTAGAAATTTTTGCATTTGGTTAAAGTTTTATGTCAAAGTTTATAGATGCCTGTATGTTCTATTTGATGCCCTTACTCCATCGGTCCATTTGGAAATTTTATGTTTGGTTCAGCTTTTACAAGCACATTTATAGATTCTTATAGCTTCTTGACTTCATTCATATCACATACAAGCTCGAAAGATATATCAGAGGGTGACCCTGGCCGGGGGTATACGTGACCCACTGGTCACTTTCTCTAGTATTTCTTTGTTTTGGATATCCAATTAGCCATTTTGTGGGGAAGTAACTGTCCTTTTGGCTTTCTGCTATTGAAGTTTCCATTAGGGTCTAGTTATTTCGTGTTTGTAACAATTTTACCACTAATAAGCTCCTTAAGCAAAAATGCTTAAAACAAACAGACCAGGATGTTTTCTGATATTAATAATGGTTTATAATGTATCTCTGTACCAGGATTTCAAGAAATTTTCAACAAAATGTCTAACTGCATAATTATCTCCAGTTGAATAAAAGCTGTTAATTTATTTTACAAGCTTTCTGGAAATTGAAGGAAGTAAAACATTCACTAAATTATTTTTATTTTCACAGGAGTGTCTTATATTTTATCACAAATTTCTGTCTCTTGATTCACATATCTGCTTGAGGTGATCATTGTCACTTATAATCTAGTATTTCTAACTTTATAAACTGAACACACTGGTTTGTTCCATGTCATTTTAGCACAGTTTGTGCAGGTGTATGGTTCATTAACATGTATCTGAGTATTACACAAGAAATTAAATTTATTTTTGTGCACACCCCTATGAATACACCCCTAAAGCCCTTTTCATGGCTCAAACATGTTGACTGACCTAAACATATATATGTCACTAATATTATAATTCACTCCAATTACACAGCAATTCTTACATGAAGGTTTTACATGATTTTTCTTCTCTAGCAGTTCAGCAAGAAAAGGTTGCACATCACATTTTCATTGAGATTATTCAAAGATAAAAATAAAGATTGATTATTTTAGAAGATGTATAACTGCATTTGTTTCAAATGAAGTTCATTAGGACAGAAAACATAATTACAATTCATTCATAATAATGATGTGTTTCTTGACTGTAAAAATTGCATTGTTCTAACAATTCAATTCTAGGTTGCGGGTTGAAATATTGTCAAAATAATGTAAATGACATAAAATCCGATTTATGAGGGCTTCACAAGAGCATGTTAAGTGGTGAAAATGGATAAACACTAGCCAATATTGTTTGTGGGAATGTACATAATAATAATAGTATTACAACAACTACAACAATAACTACTACTACTGATAATAATGACAATGATGACAATAACTAAACTACTACTACATGGGCCCCTGCCCATTGGGGTTTGCAGAAATAAATTTAGCAGCATAATGTTTCCTCCCAGAGCTGAAACCGACTGCACATGAGAACTGGTAAACTGCTTAGAGGGTCTAAGCCTGCAAACTGGTGCCAGTCAGACAGCCCCTACATATAAATGTTTTGGTTTATTTTGGCATCAGCTTGAGATAACATTACATCTCATTGTGTGGTAAAAACCCCACAGAATTTGAAGCAACGTCTCCAAAATGACCTAAATAGTGTTGACGGGGATTCAAACAAACTACCTCTGCTAATTCTACTACATATAATAATGATAATAATTTTAATAATAAAAACAATTATAATAATAATAATAATTATACACTAACTCCAACTCTTACTACTAGCCTGCTCAGGCAAAGTGGCGTGAGTCGGAGCATCCATGCATATAGACACTATTCATGTATTGGTTTCGTTGGGCGGCAGGACTTGAGGTGTTTTTTTATCTTAATGTAGGGTAAAAGTCTCACAAAATTGGAAGCAACATCTCCAAAATGACCCAAATAGTTTTGACTTGAACATTAAATCTCAAATCAAACAAACAATACTACACTTACTAATACCACTACTACTACAATGATAATGATAATAATAAATTCAATAATCAGAAGGATGATTATGCTAATTATACTTACTACTACTGCCACGGTTACTTCAACTGATACTTCTACAACAAGTATTATGATCCTGATTATTATTATTATTTACGTGTCGGAAATAAATTGAATAAACACTTGCTGAAAATTCATTAATAATAGAAACTGATGATACAGTTGATAATAATAATAATAATAAAGTATAAACATGCAAGACATTAATGGACTTGTGTTGTTCTTGATTTCGAAAATGAGGGTGTTAAGTATAAAGAAGACAAGTCTCTTTGGTGGTTGCATTTTGTTGGTTTGCAGTGTCCCTAAGGCTGTGTCCACTGATCAGTCATTGTCAAATTCAACTCTGTTACACTGTTAAATTCAACACAGTGACAAGACATTCAACAAACTGACAAAACAACTGGTCGTGTTGAATTAGATACTGCAAATTCAGTGTTCATGTAGACACAGTCATATAATTCTAGTTTATAAGTTTATACATGAACAGTTTAATAATAAGATTTCATTGCATGTTCCTTTCCAAAATAGTACAATGCAATCACAATCAAGTCACTTGAAATGGCACTTTGTGTCATATCTTTTCTTGTTATATAGAGAAAATAGGGGTTTACGGGGATATACATTATTTTTCGAATTTCTGCTCTATGACATAGATTGTGGATACTTGTTAGAACCTCCTCAAGGAAGTGGATACTTGTTAGAACCTCCTCATCGAAGTGGTTCTAATGAGCACCAACAACCTGTGTGTGTGAAGTACAAATTAAAATGATAGCACAAATTTTCATCAGAAAAGTCACCATTTTATAGATGTGAAATGCACTATGTCACACGAGTGTGTTATCCTAATGTATGCATTATTGTTGCATGACCCAGATGGATGGATTTGATGGACAGATGGATGGATATCCATGCTGGTCAGATGGATGGATATCTCTTCTGGTCAGATGGTGGATGTATGGATGAAAGGATGGCTTGTCATGTTGGAATGACAGAGATGATACAGTTGAAACATGTACATGGATTTTTTTTTTAAAAAATGGATAGAAGAAGGAAGGGTGGATGGATAGATGGATGGATTTACAATCAATGAATAATTTGCTTGATAGATGTGTGCATGGAAAGAAAGGAAAAATGGATGGATGGCTGGCTGGCTGGATGGATGTATGGATGATTCACTTGTAATATATTGAACACTTAGGATGGGTGGATGGATGGATTTACAATCAATGAATAATTTGCTTGATAGATGTATGCATGGAAAGAAAGGAAGAATGGACAGATGGATGGATGGATGATTCACTTGTACTATATTGAACACATTGTTTTTTCTGTGTAGCTGCAACATTCGATCACATTGAAGAAAACAAGAAAATCTATGGAATGCCGCCAAATGTTGTTCAACCAAAGGGCAAAACAGGTGCCATAGTAAATGTAGAATTCTTTAGCATCCTCTTTGTCTTTTAGACACTTCTGTCTTATAGACTATATGAATCCATCATGACTGTTTATGTAGGATAGGGAAATCTCACCCAAGGGGTCTGAATTTCAACTAGGTATGAGGCCATGCTGAGTCTCTGGTTGAAATTCAGACCCCTTGGGTGAGATTTTCCTATCCTAAATTTATAAACAAGCTCATGAGTCATATAACAGCTTATTATTTTCTATCTATACATGTAATGTGTTCTTGAAGAGCCATATAACAGCTTATTATTTTCTATCTATAATGTGTTCTTGAAGAGTCATATAACAGCTTATTATTTTCTATCTGTAATGTGTTCTTGAAGAGTCATATAATAGCTTATTATTTTCTATCTATAATGTGTTCTTGAAGAGACATATAACAGCTTATTATTTTCTATCTATAATGTGTTCTTGAAGAGTCATATAATAGCTTATTATTTTCTATCTATAATGTGTTCTTGAAGAGTCATATAATAGCTTATCATTTTCAATCTATAATATGCTCTTTAAGAGTCATATAACAGCTTATTATTATTTTCTATCTATAATGTGTTCTTGAAGAGTCATATAATAGCTTATTATTTTCTATCTATAATGTGTTCTTTGTTTCCAAATGCAACCTTTCTCCCTGTAGCTGGTGATGAGTGCTATGCAGTGGCAGTTGAAATCTTCCCCCTACTTCATTCTAGAGCAGTTAATGTTTTCATTGAGCCCATTTTTATCCCTTGACAGAACAGGGTTGGGAGATATTGCAATTGGCCTGGTGTCCATCCATCCATCATTACTTAGTCATAACCTTGTGATGGCAAACACTCTATACCCTTTGAGACATATTGATGGCACTTGGTACAATTGTATGTGAAGTTGAGAAGGCACTTCTGCATGTCAGAGTGTTTCAGTTACCTCTCCTGACAATATAACGTTGTGATTGCCATAACTCCAACACCATTTGAGATATACTGGTTGCTTGGGATCGTGTAAAAATGAACACAAGGTTAAGAAGGCGTGTTACTAGTAAGAACAACAACTTGAATGCCATGGTCGTTTGGTTATCTCCCTGATAGTATCTTGTGGTCCATCCATAGACACAACCTTGTGATCACTATAACTCCAGTACCTTTTGCAATATATTGATGGTACCTGATACAATGGTACATAATGTTGAGAAGGCATATCTTAAGCAAGACCTGCAATTATGCATGCTAGGGTATTGTAGTTATTTCCTCTGACAATATAAACTTTTACCACCATAATTCTTAATGTCCCTTGTAAGACATTATAATTTTATATTGATGGAACAGTTGGGCATCAAGTAGTCATTAATTTGCATCAAGTAGGCAAGTCACGAGCAAGAGCCACAGCCATTGATGTCATGGTTGTTTGGTTATCTCCCCTTGCAGTAAAACAGTGTGATCCTTTGAGATAGATTGATGGTACTTGGCAGAATTCTACAGAAGGTTGAGAAGGCATGTTATGAGCAAGACCCACAACTGTGAATGACAATATTTTAATCATCTTCCCTGACAGTATAACATTTTGATCCCAATGATTCCAATGTACAACTGTACACCAGACTGAGACAGCATGTCATGGGCAAGAACCACAGTCCTGGGTGCCAGGGTATTTCAGTTGTGTCACATGCCAGTATAACTCTGCGATCTCTGTTACTCCAACACCCTTTGATATATTTTGATAGTACTTGGTGTACTTGGACTGAGGTTGAAGTATGAATGAGAGTTCTGAATATCAGAGCAGATATATCAAGTGTTGGAGGTATGCCTGGGATAACAGTGAAATCACACAAGTAGCAAATGGCCAGTAATTGTCACTGTTATCCCAGGCCTACCTCTAACACTTGATTGCCTTAGCTTCTGTAGTCTTCCACATATCAGTTGTTTGTATATTGATGATCTGGAATAGAAGAGATTCTTAATATCATTTGGTCCTGAAACCACTAATAAACACCACATGTACAATATCTTTTGGGTGTCTTGATGTTGCATTGCAGCAATGTACTTGAGGATAAGCTGGTTTTTTTAATTTCTATTGCACTGTATACAGTGTTCTCAACACCATTTTGGCTTTCAGTTTGGGGAGTTTCCTTCCCTTCTGATGTTTCCTTCCCTTCTGATGGCTCTTTTCTATGATGAAAATGGAGTACTGTGCATGTGTACACTAGAGGGTGTAAGCAGTTTTGCAAATTACAGCATTGCTTACAAACTAAAACTGAGACTCTGTTTTCTGTTTCTAATATCTTTGTTTCTAGTGCAGAATGTGCAGCTATGTTTTATTCTGAGTGTAAATTGATCACATAACAATCTGTTATACCAGTAGACCATGCCATGATAAACCTGGGTATCAATGCAGATTATGGTTTGGCACTGTCATGAACATGTCTTAAGCTGTGCTTCTTTCCTTTGTTACAACTTTCGTGTTGTAAGATTTGGGATATTCCAGGATTAGACTTTTGCTTCACTGAAAAAGATTTTACATCATAAATGATGACTTTCTTGAAGAGCAGAGTGTTACAGCCCATAACACCTTCCTGCAGTTATCTACCTTGATAGATTAAGCATTACTTATAGTTTTGAACCAATCTCTGACAACTAGCCAAGGAGTCTACTCTTTGGCTCAGTCATTAGAGCATTGGACTTCCACCCAATTAGTCTGGGTTCAAATTCAGCCTTAGGCAGGCATTTTATGTCCCCGGTAGTGAGAGCGGGGACATATTGTTTTTGCCCTGTCTGTTTGTTTTGTTTTGTTTGTTTAATTTGTGGTTTAACGTCCCCATCAACACTGTAAAGGTCATTTTGGAGACTTTGCTTCCAATTTTGTGGGACTTTTACTCGACATTGAGATGAAATGACAGCTCAAGCCCTGTCGCCCAATGAAACCAATAGGGTTTATTAGCATGGACGGTCCACCTCGCACCGCGGTTCCTGGACAGGCTTAGTTAGATCCTCTAAGCGGTTTAAGCGGTTTACCAGTACTAGTGTGCGGGCCGGATTCAGCTCTGCATGGAAGCATCATGCAGCCCATATATTTCTTCAAGCCCCTATGGGCGGGGGCCATCTTTCTGTTTGTTGGTTTGTTTTTGTTTGTTTGTTGGTTTGTACGTGGACAACTTTAACATTGGTCATAACTTTTAAACCGTTGGAGATAGAGTATTCATATTTGGCATGAACGTTCCTTGGGACAAGAGCTTCACATTCATGCAAAAAAAAATGACCTGTGACCTTGATCTTTGACCTACTTAAAAGAAAAAGATAACATTGGTCATAACTTTTGAACCACTTGAGATACAGCCTTCATATTTGGCATGTATGTTCCTTGTGACCAAAACTTTACATTCATGCAAAAAATTTGATCTTGGACTTTGACCTTGACCTTTGATCTACTTAAAAAAAAAACCATTTTGGTCATAACTTTTGAACCATTTGAGATACAGCCTTAATATTTTGCATGTAGGTTCCTTGTGGCAAGAGCTTTACATCCACACAAAAGTTTTTGACCTGTGGCCTTGACCTTTGACCTACATAAAAGAAAAAGTTAAAATTGGTCATAACTTTTGAACTGTTTGAGATTCAGCCTTCATATTTGGCATGTAGGTTCCTTGTAACAAGAGCTTTACATTCATGCAAAACTTTTTGACCTTAACTTTGACCTACTTCAAAGAAAAAAATAACATTTTGGTCATAACTTTCAAACCGTTTGGGATAGAGCCTTTATATTTGGCATGTAGGTTCCTTGTGACAAGAGCTTTACATTCATGCAATTTTTTTTTACCATGACCTTGACCTACTTAAAAGAACAAATAAAATTGCTCATAACTTTTGAATCGTTTAAGATAGAGCCTTCATATTTGGCTTAGAAGCCCCTGTGGTGCAGTGGTTATGCTACTCGCCTTGTAAACCAGGGATCGCAGGATCGATCCCGGGCTTCTCCAGACTTTCGGATGAGTCTTTAAATGAGGTCCCGTCTCTGTATGACCTTAGCTGTTGGTGGGACGTAAAACAAAAACTCACTCACACTCACTCATATTTGGCTTGTAGGTTCCCTGTGACAAGAGCTTTACATTAATGCAAAAAATTTTGACCTGTGACCTATTTTAAAGAAAAAAATATTATTGTTCATAACTTTCGAACTGTTTAAGATAGAGCCTTCATATTTGGCATGTAAGTTCCTTGTGCCAAGGGCTTCCCACTCAGACCAAAAATCTTGACCTGTGACCTTTACTTTGAACTGTGACCAACTTTGAAAGAAAATGACCATGCCTGAGGACATGTTCATGTTTCACAAACACATCTTGTTTCACCTTTGCTTCTTTCCATTGTTACGACTTTTATCTTGTTATATATAACTACCTTCCATGGGTGTGAGAACAAAATTTGCCCAATAAAAAGTTGCTGATAGCTTTCTTCTTGGGTGTAGGTGCACACTTAAACAGTCCTGTTCATAAGATAAGGGATCTAGTCTGTAAATTTAATCTTCCTTCAGAAGCAAGAACTACAAATTGTGAAGTATTTAAATTTTTATGGGCCAGGCTAGCTAGTTTCAGCCAATTTGGCCTCATCAGTGAACTTCAATGACCCTATTTTCTGGGTTAATTTTAGTGTGCACATAGGAATCAATGTGAGGTCACACATAACAAGGGTACAAAGGGCAAGGAACTGTTTCTTTTCTGTTTTACTTACTTCTTTAGATACCTGATTGGTTCTTGCATGTATCTGTCACAGGTATTTACCATAAAACATTGATAATTCAAACTCTCAGGGACTGAAGGATTTTATTTTTGAATTATTGATGCTTTGAAGGTGGTCTAGACCACGTTTGGGACTGTTCAAAAGTGGTCTTAAAGACCACTTTTGAACAGTCCCAAAGGTGGTCTTAATATATGAATTTTACTGTAGTTGAGAAATGATAACAAAAACTAGTTTTAACTTCATAAGCGCAAATATATTTAAAATCATCAAGTGCTTCTTATTATGAGGGTTTGAATGATCAACAGTGTAGTAGTGTATTTGGGATTGGTAGCATGGTTTGTTGCTCATGTCTTTTTGCTCTCATGTGAGTTTGTAGATTATTGTTTCTTTTTGTTTCAAGGAAAACATTAGGATGATGTGAGATATCTCCAAGGAGACTCTTTGTCTGAGAATATGTGTTATTTTTTTTATTTCCGATTCAAACACAGATTATGCTCAATGAACCCCTCATCGAGGTTTTAATAAAAACCCTCAAACTGTGTTTTAGAGCTGAAATGAGAAAAAAAATTGCATAATCTCTTTTTTGTCATATACAGTTGGGTGTACAGAGGTATTCATACCATGTACTAGTCATCCTGATGATATTAAAGAAATTGATTTTTATGTGATTGTTTACTACAATTTATTTTATGTTTAATTTTCCATGTTTTTTACACTGTCATTCTCTTGTTTACATATTTCATTTTTTTGTTTGAGTTGAGGTTTAACGTCCCCATCAACACTGTAATGGTCATTTTGGAGACGTTGCTTCCAATTTTGTGGGACTTTTACCCGACATTGAGATGAAATGACATCTCAAGCCCTGTAGCCCAATGAAACCAATAGGGTTTATTAGCATGGACGGTCCACCTCGCACCGCAGTTCCTGGACAGGCTTAGATCCTCTAAGCGGTTTACCAGTACTAGTGTGTGGGCCGGATTCAGCTCTGCGTGGAAGCATCATGCAACCCATATATTTCTTCAAGCCCCTATGGGCGGGGGCATAACATATTTCATTATTGTTCATTTCTGAAAGCATAATTGGTAGAGTGTATTTATTTCTTGCTTCTGAATCAAAATATTTCATTTATGCTGAGATAACAAAACAGTATGAACAAACATTCAAAATATGAATATACATGTATTTCCTATACATAAAAGTTACCTTTTTTTCTTCCAAAAATTGTTTTAGAATCTTTTAGGTGTTTACCAAAAAGAGTTTACTTGCAAGAAATTCAGTACCTTTAAGAGTTATAGAAAAAAATTAGGTTGATTTTCTGTATAGCCTGTTACACAGTATTGTAAGTTGAGGTAGTTTTAACAATTATTCACAATCCATAATTTAGAAGCGCAAATAAGAAAAAATACCACAATTTTTCATCTGAAAATTTTCTCTTTTTTTATGTTGGTAAAATTTATAATGTATTTGAATAGACATATTTTCTTAATGGGCTGTCACAAAGTACAGGGGAGTTAATGCTACACCCCCCGGCATCCAGTGTTGTCCTTGTCCACATTTGATTAAAGTTTAGCTGCTTAGTTCTTATTTGTTTTATTTTATAAATTTATTTTCAAATCAATCAAACTTCACAGGAATGTTGCTTTGGTAACCCTCTACCAAAACAGCAAATATAAAAAGATGGCCACCAGAGCTAAAAATATACCTTCTCTTATACCTTTAAGGAAGTCCAATTTCATTCAAACTCCACAGGAATGTTGCTTAGATGACCCTCTGCCAAAATAGCTAAAATGGTTCTACTCTGATGAACAAGATGGCCGTCAGAACTAAAAATAGAAAGAAACATTTAAGTAACAACTATTCCTATGCCTTTGGTCTAGTTTCATTCAACTTCACAGAAAGGTTGATTAGGTGACCCTCTACCTAACTAGCTAAGCCAGTTCAACTCGTATGATCAAGATGGCTGCCAGAGCTAAAGATAGAAAAACCTTTGAAGCACAACTCCTCCAGTACTGTTGATTCAGTTTCATCCAAACTTCTTTTCTTCCTAGTTTTCATAGTACTAGTTATGTCTCCCCCTATTTTCGGGGAGACATACAGTTTTTCCCCTGGGCGTCTGTCTGTCCATCTGTCACAAAATCGTGTCCGCTCTATAACTTGAAAACCGTTCAAGCTATCTTCAAGAAACTTCATATAAATATTAATCAACATTAGACAACATGCAGAGCGCAAGAACTATAACTCTCGCATTTATACTTTTTTGAGTTATATCCCTTGGAAGTTTGTCGGTATGTATGTATGGGCAAATTGTGTCCGGTCAATAACTTTCTTAATTTTAGATGGATTTTGGAATTACCTAGCAGAAATGTTAACCACCATTAGACAATGTGTCCTGCGCATGACCCAGGTCGGTACCTCAAAGGTCAAGTTCATACTTAAAGATCAAAGGTCATAAAGGAGGCCTTTTCTTCGTGTTTGGTCAATAACGTTCTTATTTTTAGATGGATTTTGAAATTACTTGGCAGAAATGTTAACCACCATGGGACGATGTGTCCCGTGCATGACCCAGTTTTGTACCTCAAAGGTCAAGGTCAAACTTAGAGGTCAAATGTAAAAAAAGGGACTGTTTTTAGTGTTTGGTCAATAACTTATTTATTTTGTGATGGATTTTAAAATTACTTGGCAGAAACGTTAACGATCATTAGCCGATGTGTTGTGTGCATGACCAAGGTTGGTACCGCAAAGGACATGGTCATACTTAGAGGTCAAAGGTAAAAAAGGGGACCTTTTTTCGTGTTCAGACAATAACTTTCTTATTTTTAGATGGATTTTGAAATTACTTGGTAGAAATGTAAACCACCATGAGACGATGTGTCTCCTTTATGACCCAGGTTGGTAGCTTAAAGGTCAAATGTCAAAAAGGGGCCTTTTTCATGTTCAGTCAATGACTTCCTTTTTACTGGATGGATTATGAAATTACTTGGCAGAAATGTTAACCATCATGAGCCGATGTGTTGCGCACAAGACCCAGGTTGGTACCTGCAAGGTCAAGGTCAAACTTAGAGGTTAAAGGTAAAAAAAAGAGTCTTTTTTGTGTCAAGTCAGTAGCTTTTTTATTTCTGGATGGACTTTTTAAAGTGATCTTGCAGAAATGTTCACTTTCATTGGACGATGTGTCCTGTGCAAGACCAAGGTCTGTACCTCCAATGTCAAGGTCAGACTAGAGGTCAAAGGTAAAAAAGGAGCTTTTTTGTGTACAGTCAATATCTTTCTTATTCTTTGATGGATTATGAAATTACTTGGCAGAAATGTTAACCACCATGAGACGATGTGTTGCGCCCAAGAGCCAAGTTGGTACCTCAAAGGTCAAGGCTCTACTTAAGAGGTCAAATGTAAAAAATGGGCTTTTTCATTGTACGGTCAATAGGTTTCTTATTTCTCAATGAACTTTTAAAAGTTACTTTGCAGAAATGTTCACCTTCATTAGATGATGTGTTGCCCACAAGACCCAGGTCAATTCTCCAATGTCAGGGTCATACTTAGAGGTCAAAAAGGGAGAGGCATCTGTGTTTTTGTAGAAAAACCAATTCTAGTTTTTAGGTGTCCTTCCAAAAATAGCTAAAACGGTTTTGCTCCATTGAACAAGATGGCTGCCAGAGCTAGAAATAGATTGTTGCTTTGGTGTCCCTGTACAAACATATATAAAATTATATTGTGGACTACTTTTTGGTCTGCTTTCAGAAAAAGGTTAAACTGTTGTAGCAAACAACAAACACAGGATTTTTATTGTGCCGAGTTAACTTGGTTGTTTGCTTACATCCAGGTAAACCAAAGGAGAAGAAGAAGTTGACGGCTGCAGTTCCAAAGAAGGAAGGAAAGAAGCCTAAAAAGGCAGGGAAGAAAGCTAAGAAGAAAGAGGAGCCACCAGAGCCACCAACAGCAGTTGAGAAAGAACCACCAAAAGAAACAACACCCAAACCACCGACCCCAAAACAGGCCACACCTAAACCCCCAACCCCGGCTGAGTCTGAAAGGGTTTGTATTAACACATTGACTTTATAACGTTTAAAACAAAATCTGTGTTCATGATCAGTTTGTTCATCTGTCATTACTGACAATGACTAGTCTTTATCACATTTGAGAAATGTTACTTTTTATGTGTTTTAATATGGATGATGAGATAGAGCAAGAGAGGCTAGAGGAAGACAGCTCTGTTGGTGATGCCTTAGCACTGGCTTTGCGCTGTGGGCGTTGCTGCTCAGTTTCACCGATTCTTTTTGTCTCGTATTCACTAGCATCCGTTCTGATGAGGCCTCACCACTTTGCTAGGTCCTGTGCAATTTGTTCCCTGAAGTCTGTTAGAATGTTGAAGTTCTTGAGGGAGGCTTTAAGGGTATCCTTGTTAGAATGTTGAAGTCCTTGCGGGAGGCTTAGGGTATCCTTGTAGTGCTTCTTCTGGCCGCCGTGGGAGCATTTGCCCACTTCTAGTTTTCCATAGCAATTTTTTTTTGGCAAACATTCCTCAGGCATTCTGGTAAAATGGCCAGTCCAAACATTCCTCAGGCATTCTGGTAAAATGGCCTGTCCATCTTAACTGTGCTTGTTTCCGAAGAGTTTGTACACTTTGCATCCCTGCCCTGTTCAGGACTTACATGTCTGGGATCCTGTCTTGCCACTTAGTCTTTAACAGTTTTCTAAGACAGCTTGCCATGGTTAACTGTCCATGTTTCAGATGTATACAATAGTGTTGGCAGCACCACACCTCTGTAGACTTTCAGTTTTGTGTCAAGCCTGATTCCACTTCAGTCCCAGACACTACCATGTAGTTGGTCAAATGCTGCACTAGCTTTGCCAATCCTGGCATTGACTTCATCATCAATGTGCAGGGCTCTTGACATTATGCTCCCAATGTAGGTGAAATTGTCCAGCAGTTGCAATCTTTGACCTAAATCTTTGACCTTTCACTTTGATGGTGGGCTCTTTGTAAGGCTTTGTAAGGCTTGCCAGATGCTGGCTGATAGACTACCTAAATCTTTTCGATGCTTATTGTGAGGTCATAACTATCACAGGAACCTTTTGCCATGTCATCAGCAAAGAGGAACTCATTTAGCTCCTCTGTCTGCACTTTGGATTAGGCTTGCAACCTTATGAGATTGAAAAGTTTCCCAGTGATACCTATTCGGTATTCCATTGTCACCATCATGGTAAGCATCTGTATTCATAATACAGTTACAACTGTAACAGAAACAAATGAAAATTTCTCTTCAGACTTAGGGAAGACTATAATCAGTCTTTGAACCAAAACATTCAGAAAGCAGTCTCAGAAGGTGAGAGTAAATAATTCACATGCACAGTGATGTAGTTAGGGCACAGTGAAATCTCTGTTCTGAGACTATATGCAGCCTGATCTCAGCCTCATTCTTGGTGGATGTAATTCATAGTGATTGTATAATCTTATTTGTACATTTGTTCTATGCGGAATTTGTTGCATCCATAACTTTTGTAACAGTGGTTTGTACATACTTAAATATTAGTAAATCTTTGCAAATTACTGTTTTGGGGTTGATTGTAAACAATTGACCCAAAGTTATAAAGGACAGAAACCGACTATCACTGATTTGGGGAAACCAAGGCTATGGTTATTAATTGAAAATAGCTATTTTTATCGATGTTGCATGTAGGTCAGAGTGTTGCATTTGACAAAAACTGTATTCCCAGATCAGACACAAAATATGGCATTTGCTCAGTATCTACACTGTTTACTTTAAATACTGTTTTTAAAGTATAAGTCTCAGTTCAATCAGTGCTGCCAATTTTGATGATATTTCTTGATTTATAATTTGTTGTTTTTTGCTCACCTGAACACAAAGTGCTCAAGGTGAGCTTTTGTGATCGGTCTTTGTCCTTCGTCCGTCCGTGTGTCCGTCCATCCGTCGTCAACTTTTGCTTTAAACGACTTCTTCTCCAAAACTGCTGGACAGATTTTGAAACAATTTCACAGGAATATTCCTTGGGTGACTATCAACCAAAATTGCTCAAATCGTTACACTCGGATGAACAAGATGGACCCCAGAGCTAAAAATAGAAAAACCTTTAAACGACTTCTCCTTAACCAGTTCATGTATTTTGAAAAAAAATCACAGGAAGGTTCCATGGGTGACTCTCTGCCAAAATTGCTCATACTGTTCCGCTCGGATGAACAAGAAGGCCGCCAGAGCTAAAAATAGCAAAACCTTTAAATGACTTCTTCTCCTTAACCAGTGAATGGATTTCAAAATAATTTCAAAGGAATGTTCCTTGGGTGACCCTCTACCAAAATTGTTCAAATTGTTACACTTGGATGAACAAGATGGCTACCAGAGCTAAAAATAGAAAAGCCTTTTAAAGACTTCTTCTCCTTAACAAGTGGATGGATTTCAAAATAATTTCATAGGAATGTTCCTTGGGTGACCCTCTACCAAAATTGCTCAAATCGTTCTGCTCGGGTGAACAAGATGGCCACCAGAGCTTAAAATAGAAAAACCTTTAAACAACTTCTCCTTAAACAGTCCATGGATTTTGAAAAAAATTCACAGGAAGTTTCTTTGGGTGACTCTCTACCAAAATTGCTCAAACTCTTCTGCTCAGATGAACAAGATGGCCACCAGAGCTAAAAATAGCAAAACCTTTAAATGACTTCTTCTCCTTAACCAGTGGATGGATTTCAAAATAATTTCATTGGAATGTTCCTTGGCTGACCCTCTACCAAAATTGCTCAAATCGTTCCGCTCGGGTGAACAAGATGGCCACCAGAGCTAAAATTAGAAAAACCTTTAAATGACTTTGCCTCCTTAGCCAGTGCATGGAGTTTGAAATAATTTCACTGGAAGGTTCCTTGGGTGACCTCTACCAAAATTGCTCAAACCGTTAAGCTTGGATGAACAAGATGGCCACCAGAGCTAAATTGAAAAACCTTTAAACGACTTCTTCTCCTTAACCAGTGAATGTATTACAAAATAATTTTACAGGAATTTTCCTTGGGTGACCCTCAATCAAAATTGCTCAAACTGTCCTGCTCGGATGAACAAGATGGCCGCCAGAGCTAAATATACATGTTTAAAAATCTTTAAAAGTCTTCTATTCCTTAACTTTTGGATGGATTTTGAAATAACTGCACAAGAATGCTCCTTGTTGGACCCTCTACCAAAATTGCTCAAATTGCTCTTCTCAGATGAACAAGATGGCCACCAGGGCTAAAAATAGAAAAAGCAACTTCTGGCCCTTAAGCAGTGGATTGGTTTCGATATAATTTCACAAGAATGTTTCATGGATGATCCTCTATTAAAATTCTGCTGGGATGAAAAAGGTGGCCGCTAAAGCTAATAATAGAAAAACTTTTAAATAACTTCTACTACTTAACCAGTGGATGGATTTCAAATTAATTTCATTATGATAACACACCGGCGTGACATAGTGCATTTTTCATATCTCCAAAATGGCAACTTTTCTGATGAAAATCCATGATATTTTTCTTATCAATGCTCAAACGGGTTTGCGGGTAAATAAATCAAAGCACTGATTGGCAGATTGTCTAAGTGCAGGCTGGGAAAATTGTCATGAATGGGAACTTGGACTGTTTTGGTATATCCTTAAGTTCTAATGCAAACAGTGAATACCCTGATCAGAGGTCACATTCTGCAGTATCTGATCTGGGTCTGCACCAGGGCTCGAGAAAATGTTGGTTTTCCGGTTCTGGACCGAATTTGCCTTCCATAAACCGATTTTGACTTCAGAAGAAGATTAAATAACCGGTCCATAATTTTACATGTATAACATTTTAAAAAAATTGGTTCGAAAATTTTTGCTAAATCATTATGTTGACCGTTTGCCACTGATAATCCAAGCATGTATGCAACAAATGCCTACAACACAAGGTGTTAGACTGGTTCATTATCTAACTAGGTGAAAATTGGACAAGTCCACGTCGGGTTCTTTGATCTTATCGCAGCGAAATTTGACCCGTGTGTCAAAATAATTAAACTGTGAACACTGGCCTCAGACGTTATTGGCAAGGTGAGAAAATTAGGTCAATCAATACAGGACATACGTGACATACGCTAGTTTGTTTACACAAGTCATTAATTTATGGCTTACTATAGAAACGGTATTTGAATATAAAATTGTGTTTTTTTTTTGTTTTTTTTTTTTTTTTCACAGGGCGCAATTTTCAATTCACACCTGTCATGTCTGAACATTGCCTTCGAGGGAAAATGCCTTATTTCACCCATTCTAAACGATATTTTTATTTCAGAAATACGCTCCATTGAAACCAATAACATAAACCAGGTGTGTATTGCGCCCTTGAATGAATTAAAGTGAAACCGCATGACGTGATTTTCCGATCAGGTGGCTTCAATATCGGTCTTCCTTTGTAGACAGTGTGATTTGTTTCAGGCTAGTGTAATCGTGAAATATGTATTTATATTCTTAACAACTCGGTTCGGCCATGTAAGATTTTCAATGACTCTCATTCGGTCATCTTTTGGTTCGAGATTAAAGAAATGTTTTTCGATTTTTTAACCCGTTCAAAGCGATTTTTTTAAGAAATACGCTCTATTAAAATTAGTGACATAAAATAGGTGTGTGTGTTACATCCTTGACTGCATTAATGTGTATTGTGTAAACGGAAACCGTATGACGTCATTTTCCGACCACGTGGCTGCAAAATCGGTCGCCATTTGTAAACAAAGCAATTGCTGTTTATAATTGAGATACTGGTGCTCGTATCCGTTGATAAGTGTAAGAGCAACAGTGGTATGTCATTCGTTACGCTAATAACACATTTTGAAATTGCAAATCGCCAAGGACGTTTACGGAAATTACGGATACCGATCGGCAATTTCCGTCATTTTTGGCGAAATCTGGCTGGACCGATTTGGATTCTTCAGTTTCTCGAGCCCTGGTCTGCACTGTTTGCCAAGCAAAACACATAATTCCAGTCAAGATTTTACAGATAATCTCTTACATGATTGTATGAAACACTCTGACCTCATAGTGGAAAAAATAACATAACTATTTTTTGGGTCGATTGTTTGTCAAGCAACCCAAAGTTGCTAAGCAGAAAAGCTCTTCGGTGCTTAAGTCCTTATGACTATCACTGACTTATCAGAATGACTTTTTATATAGAAAATAGCTGCATTGAGGTCAGAGTGTTGTGTAAGAGAGTATAATCTTGGAATCATAGGTACGGCTTGGCAAACAGAGTAGACCCAGACCAGACGCCAAATAATGGGGAATTTGATCAAGATCTACACTATTTGCTTAAAAGCGGAATTTTTGGCTTAAATGAATTACGGTAGTTTAAATCACAGTCCGACCTACACTCAAAGACAATCAGCCCATCTGTGCTCTCAGTGCTTTGATTGTCTTTGTTTGTTTGTATTGGAGTTAAACGGCCCAGTCAATTTTGAGCCAGTCAGTTTACCTATCCACACTTTCCTGGGCAGGCTTATATGTAAGCCCTTAACCAGTACAGTGCACATTCTTTCGCCAGAAACTGACAACTGCCCTTCTTGAATGATGATTGTCTTAAGCACTCTGATTCATAAGCTGGTTATTTATCATGGTTTTGTGAAAGGCATTTTCAATAGGTAATTTATAAATTTTCTGTTTGTGAGCCTTTGCAAAAGCCACATGAAAAGGCATTCTATTCATTTAACAAAGAATAGGATGAGATTGGACACACTGTACATACTCATCATAAGTCTGGTCTTCACCAGCTGCTTGAGTTATCTGTGGAGCCTTGCTCATACATGAAATACAGCAGCATGTGTGTGCATGCTGATTTCAGTCTTTGCCATTTTATCCCCCGACCGAAAATTTTCAGGGGATACAGCGATCAGCCTGGTATCCATCCATCCGTCGTCGGTCAGTCATAGACAAAACCTTGTGATGGCCATAACTCCAATACTCTTTGAGATACATTGCTGGTACTTGGCACAATTGTTCACAGGGCTGAGATGGGGTGTCATGCACAAGGACCACAACTCTAGGTGCCATGTTTTTTAGTTGTCTCCTCTTCCAATAAAATAGAATGACTATCTTGAGATGGTCCATCCTTCCATCTGTCCATCTGTCCGGGTGAACATGTCACGTTTAGGGGCTGGTGTCCAGATTGATAACAATAGAAAATGATTGGAAAATGATCGGTAAACAATAGATTTATTCCGTAAATAAAAGGTTTAGGAGGTTAGCCCCTAAACCAAACAAAAGAAAAGAACAAAAGAAATAGCCCTTAAACCCGACATGTTGGAACATCTGTGAATTTGTCCATAGACGAAACCTTGTGATGGCCATAACTGCAATACCCTTTGAGATACTTAAATGATACTTGGTGCAATTGTTCACAAGGCTGAGACAGCATGTCATGTGCAAGAACCACAACTCTAGGTGCCCTAATTTTTTAGTTATCTCCCCTTCCAATAAAATAGAATGACTACCTTGTGATGGCCATAACTGCAATACCCTTTGAGATATATTGATGGAACCGGGCACATTTGTTCACTAGGCTAAGATGGCGTGTTATGCGCAAGAACCACAACTGTGGACGCCATGGTTTTTGAAATATCTCCCCTTCCAATAAAATAGAATGTCTACCTTGTGATTGCCATATCTCCAATACTCTTTGAGATATATTAATGGAACTTGGTACAATTGTACATGAGGTAAAGCAGACATGCCTTGTGGAAGAAACAGGATTCTGGGTGCCCTGGTTTTTTAGTTATCTCCCCTGACAATAAAAATTATAGCGTTGTGATGACCATTTGAGATATATTGATGGTACTTGGCACAATTGTATACAAGGTTGGGACTGCATGTCATGCTTAAGAACCACAACTCTGGGTGCTATGGTATTTGAGTTATCTCCCTTCCCAATATATCGGTATGACCACCTTGTGATCAACATATCTCCAGTACCCTTTCAGACATATTCATGGTACTTGATGCAGATGTACATGAGGTTAAGCAGTTATGTCATGCCCAAGAATTACAACTCTGGTGCCCTGGTTTTTTAGCTATCTCCCCTGACAATATAACCTTGTGATGTCCATAACTCTAGTACCCTTTGAGATATATTGATGGAACTTAACACAATTATATACAAGGTATAGAAGGCATGTCATGTGCTAGAACCACAACTCTTGGTGCTGTGGCATTTGAGTTATCTCCCCTTTCAATATAACAGTTTGACCACCATGTGATCAGCATATCTCCAATAGTCTTTGAGACATATTAAAAGTACATGGTACAGATGTACATGTAGTTAAGCAGGCGTGTCATGTACAAAAACCACAATTATGTGTGCCCTATTTTTGAGTTATCTCACCTGAGAATATAATATTGTGATGGCCATAACTCCATTACCCTTTGGGATATATTGCTGGTACTTGCCACAATTGTATACAAGGTTGAAAAGGCATTGTATGTTCAAGAACCAAAACTCAGTATACCAGTATTTTGTGCATTGGATATCTTGGTTCGTAACAAAGTTGAGAAGCGTAGGTGAAGATAATCTCAATAAACATTACATATACAAAATCCTGCAGATGTTGCAGCAATATACTGTGAACTTACTAGTGTATTTTAATTCTGGTGTGAACAATCTTCTGAAGACCATATTGGCTTTTGATTGTGGGATTTGCAATCTCTTCTATTGTATACCCTTTTAATCCCCATTTTGTAGCTGCAATGTTGCTTTACAAAACCACGCCTATACAAAAACATTGTAAGTTTTACCATCGAAAAATGAAACATTTCAGATGAAAAATTGTGATATAGAAATAAGAAAAATCCCAGAGGCGGTTCTAATGAGTACCCACAATCTATGGGTTTGAGCAGAAATAAGAAAAATACTATACACCCCCTACACTCGGCGAGGCGGTTCTAACTAGTACCCACAATCTATTTTTTTGAGCAGAAATAAGAAAAATTGCAGAGGCAATTCTAATGAGTACACACAATCTATGTTTTTGAGCAGAAATAAGAAAAATACTATACACCCCTGCAAACCCCAGTTTTACTGTATAAAAGTGGGGTTTAAGGGGGTCAAAATTAAATAGGCATGTTTGCGTGATGGTACATGTGGTAATGGAAAAAGACTTCCAGTTCATTTGTAACCTGAATTCCAGCTTCTGGAAAAAAAGAAACACAATCTTTAACTTAGAGCAGAAATAAGAAAAATAAGGTTTACCCCTGTAAACCCCAGTTTTACTGGATAAGAGTGGGGTTCAAGGGGGTCAAGATATAGGCATGTTTTCGTGATGTTTACATTAAGGGTTGGATAAGTGGTATGTCATGGTTACAGATTATTCTCATGTTTACAGATTGAGTCTCCAGAGTTTGTTGAGACTGAAGAAGAAGAAGAGGAGGAAGATTTTGTTATCATACGAGACCAGACACCATCACCGGAGCCAGAAGTAGAATCTCAGGCCCCCACAGCACCATCACCTGATGAAGAACCAGAAGAAGAACAGGTAAAAATACACTTTCATTGGTTGATAATATCTTTATGACTATCATGCATTCTAATGCACCTATGTTTGTCACGCGACGTCTGATTGGATAACGTAAAATAATTTGCGACAGTATATTCTGCGATATACTGTCGGAAACCTGACGTCATCATGTAACGTCGCTTTCCATTAGTTGGCATTTAGTTTTACGCAGCTGACAGCGCTTGCTGCTTTGAGCAAAATAGCACACTTTTTTAAAGAAAACAACCGAATAAATGCATTAGAGCGGGGATAACTGTATTGAAAATTGACATTTGGGGAGATAAATTGTCGGTTTTATGGTCGCAAATTCCGTTTTACGGGTCCGCTGACGTGTCGCCGTAAAATGAAATTTCCAACCGTAAAACTGCCAATTTACCTCCCCAAATCACAATTTTGAATACAGTTATCCCCTGATTGGTCAATGTACATATCACAATGTCACTTAGCTTGAATTTTGTTTGTTGACATTCATAACACCCTTTACCATTTTGATGATAGATTTGATGTCAAAATGCCAGTTAGATTGCTTTTTACATTTTTGGTTTCTGTCACATGATAACATTGACGTTAGGTTTGTTCAATCACAATGTCACCTTTTTCAAACAGTTAATATAGTTGACTGTCAATATAGTTATTTAGCTTACCTAAGCTCAAGGCTCATAATGTCTTTCCCCGAAGGGGTCGGGAAACATGTTGTTGTATAATGTTATGTTATCTAATACAGAGCCTGTTTGTTGGTAAAAAGGTATGACTTAACTTGGCATGAAATCTTTTATTTAGATGCAATGCATGAAAGTGGGAAAAACTGAAAATATAAAAGAAAAATCTAACATCTTGTCTATAACAAATAATAAATGTTTAGCAATAGCACACATAAAAATTCAAGTGACAGATTTTCATTTTGAGGATAGTTGTAGGCAGAGTTCTGTGACATGTTTTGATATGAGAGTGAAGATAATCTTAACAGAAATGCATGGGGTAGTAAATGCGTGGGATTTGATGCATGCTGGTTTAAAAAGAAACAAATTGAGTTTGACTTTTAGTTCTTACTCTAAAATACCGTATTCCTCCCATTTAGCATCCCAGGTGCTTAAAAAATTGGAAAAAGAGGGGACGCTTATTTGGAACAAAAAGCTTACCAGAAGGGTGAGTGTAAAATCCATTACACACAGTAGTTTTTACATTAAATATGTGTACTGATAATGTGTAGTATGCATTCTACCTGCAGTTATTTATAGATGGGTTTGGCTGATGCAGAATGTAAGAATATATTATGATATTTTTCTTGGAAAAACAGTGAGGGGGCAGGGGCACTAAATGGGAGGAATACGGTATTGCAGTAACTGCCATGAATGTGGAAGTGCAGTTGGTAAAATAGAAAATAATAACGCCTTTTTTACAAGTAACATCTCTGCATGGAAAGCTAAGGTGAAATAAGAAATAATAACCCCTTTATTACAATAAGCATCTCTTTGAATGAGAAGGTATATAAACAGCTTAATCAAACACCATAGATTGTGAAAATGTCAGTGGACTAATAGTTTTGAAGATATAGCCTTCCATGTATTGCAAAATGGTAGCCACAGAAACCACAATTCCCAATTTTCAGTCAAGTGTGATGCTTCCACGCAGAGCTGAAACCGACCCGCACACGATTACTGGTAAACCGCTTAGAGGATCTAAGCCTGCCCCGGCAAAGCAGTGCGAGTCAGCCCGTCCATGCTTATAAACCCTATTGGTTTCATTGGACAGCAGGGCTTGAGATGTCATTTCGTCTCAATGTCAGGTAAAAGCCTCAAATCAAACAAACAAACATGATATTTCTTCTCTAGCAGTTCAGCAAGAAAAGGTTGCACATCACATTTTGATTGAGATTACTCAAAGTTTAAAAAATCCAACAAACAAATCAGTCAAGTGATTACAGAAACAGAATGTGTATTTATTTTGGTGATATCATTTAAATACCTTAGATATCATTTAAGTTACTTTCATAATTATTGTGATGCAGATGAATTCAAAACAGAGGGAAGTTAAAGGCCTTCCTATCCACAGGTAAAAGATGCAGTGAACTGTCTCACTCACCAACCCAGTGTGAAACTGTTTTTCCATGAAAATGTGATTGATACTTCATTTTGTACTTTTTCCTAATATGCTCATGCATATTTTATGTTTGAGGGTACTTTTTGCGTTTACAAGGTACCACTTGCAAATTTACTTTCGCAGCTCATCAAATGTTGATAATACGGCCTAGGGAGTTGCGGTAACAAAATGTCACTGTCGATTTTTCCCCCGATTGTCTTGAATTTGTATACAGCTGAGAGTTGCCCAAAGGGAATCTTCAGGCCGCACAAGATCTGGTAAGACAGCCATCACTCCTGAACTGCAAAAAGTATGCCGAAATGCGCTGAAAGTGCAACTGCAGATTATAACAACAGCTTATTCCTTTAACTTACCAGTGCAGATGTCACCCAGCTCACCAATGTAGGGTTTAAACTATGAAAAATCTAGGCATTGAATACTGGATCTGTGTCAGTGAGCCATTTTGTTTCTGACCAGAAGTCACTGGAAATCTTATTTGTTGCATCCTTGATCTGCGTTGAATTCTTGAGCCATTTTGTTTCTGGATATCTTCCTGCTGATTGGCCAACTGCCCTGGTTCCCATCTATTGAGAAATGTATCACTACTATGAGAGAAACCAGAAATGTTTCATGTTAAAAAATGTCGCAACTTAATGAAAAACAAGTTGCCGTGCTCAATTTTGTAATTTCTGGTCACAATTTGTTAATTCTTGGTCCAGCTGGAACAGGAAAGTTGTTTCTAGTTTGCAAGATTGTAGAAAAGTGCATTGAAAAAGGCATTTGTGTATCACCTGATATGCACCTGCTGTTTATACCAAGGTAAACCAGGTGCTTTTTTTTCACGCCCCCGCCCATCAGGGTTTAGAGAAATAGATTGGGCTGCATGGTGCTTCCAAGCAGACCTGAATCTGACCACATACGAGTACTGGTAAACCGCATAGAAGGACTAAGCCTGCCCAGGCAAAGCGGTGCGAGTCAGATCGTCCAATGCATATATGTTTTCTGGTTTCATTGGGTGGCAGGGCTTGAGATGTCATTTCACCTATAAGTCCCACAAAATTGGAAGCAATGTCTCCAAAATGACCTAAATAGTGTTGACGGGGACATTAAACCCCAATTCAAACAAACAAACACCAGGTGCTTTTCAGTAGTTTTCCTGATACTGCGGTTGGTCACATTTGACCATTACTCGCATTACATACACTCCAGGTTTGCAGGATGAAAGCCTACACACTTACCATGTTATTTATTACGGTAGGGAGCTTTAACCTGCACTGGGAATGGTTCTTCATGCAACCTCAAGTTAACACCGAAGGATGGTCTACTTTGTGGCATTCATCCCTGCAAATGATGCCAAGGGAGCATGTTTGGACACCGCAATTTTATTAGCACTGCTTGGGCTCAAACCGGGCCTGTAGCCCCATAGGCAAGTGCAGTATCCATTGAGCAACTGCGCTTTTATGAGCATCTAAACATGAGAACACAGGTCTAGTAGCTGCAAGAAGATGAGAAGATGGTGGCTTAAAAAAGGTTTTACCTTACTTTAGAGCCAACCAAGCATTCTAGGGTATCCATCTGCTAAGACTTTGGAGTTAAACTAAAAACAAGTTATGTGGCCAGATTTTTGACAGAGAGCTATGTACATTTATTAATCTGAATCCGAATTAATTCACTGGTGACGGACCTGCTGTCGGTGAAAATTGTATACTCTCTAGCTCTCTCCAGTTACAATTCTCTGAAGCCTCAGCAGAGGAGGGGGATCAGGGGGAACACTCCAATCTCTAATAGCCTGTGTGGGAGGTGGATGTGGAGTGGGTTGGGGCAACTCCACTTGTTCTAGCAATGAGACAATACCCCTGCCCCCAACTCTCGGCCACTCGAACAAAGCTCTGCAGCTTCAGGCCCCTATGGTGAAGATGTATAGCAGTCGCAGTTAAGATTGACTTGGCAGAGCTATCGTTTGTGCCTTCCTTTGGAATATTCTGTTTACAAAAAGGTAAACCAAGTCACCGGATTGTGTGAATTCTGCTGTAACACAAAAAAAAGCTGAGGCGTATATGGTTATTTGGTCCTGCGAAAGGCACTATACCGAATCTTCTGGTGGACTCAGTGAATCTGACATATATTGACAAAACCTGAATAGCTCTGCCTCAACAATTTTATCTGCAACTACTATACATTTACAAGAGTATGTCTCCCCAACCCACACCCGTACTATTAGAAGAGGAGATTGGAATGCTCTTTCATATCGATCCTCTGCTCAGGCCGATGTATTTACTTGCGCTTTTTGGCCAGTTTAGAAAAGATATCTGGATACATTCAAGGTAACGAAGAAAATGGCCCATAGGAAGCAAATTCAGGTATCAAAATCAAGTGCTAAAACAGCCCAAAAACTAACTAAGTTGTGGAAGGTGTAACAGTAAATGTGCAGAGAAAATAACAGAAGAGGAAGAGAAAAAATGCACCACCTGCCTCAAATTCTTCAAAAAATGCATTGTGGATTCCACTGTGACAGTTACTGAACCTAATGAAACAGCAACTTCTGAAGAATCTAGTGTATCTAGTTTAGTCAAGTACATCAAAGACAAGTCATTCTCGCTTGCCAAATATAGCTCGGGCCAGTAATTCTCCTTCACAAAGTACATCTCGGGCTCAGGATGAGCTAAATAAAAACACTCATCACAAAAACACGCCTATATAAATTGACCCCCTTAAACCCCACTTTTACATAGTAAAACTGGGGTTTGCATGGGTAAACATTATGTTTCTTATTTCTGCTCAAAAACATAGATTGTGGATACTCGTTAGAACCAACTCTTCGAGGCGGTTCTAACATGTATCCACAATCTATGGTTTGACCAGAAATAAGAAAAATACCGAAATTTTTCCTCTGAAAAGTTTCATTCTTCAGTGGTAAAATTTACAATGTATTTGTATAGGCGTGTTTTCGTAATGGATGCACTATGTAAAAGTTGTCAGACAGAGATTCTGAGTGGATTCAGTGTGATAACGGTTCTGGTTGGCTTCACCGTGCTTGAGAAGGACTGAGACATCATATGAAATGGAAAAAGTTTCAAAGAAAGGGTGCAGTTTTCTTTTGTAATGATTGTCAGTAAAATTTTACTGCTCAGCTTATTTTGAAAATAGAAGTGGAGACAATGGTCAGGAATCGATACAATTAACCCACAGCTCCCATCAGAGTCACCAAAGGGAAAGAAACACAAACATGAAACAACAAACTGTGAAAGACTGTGAAAATAATTCCCTGTTTCAATAATCCACCTCTGAAGCCTTTGAGGACCGCACCTTTGTCTCTAAGTTTACCACATTTGTTAGATAGTAGACTAACCCTCTCAAGGACAAGCCCAACATTGTGAAAGAATGTCTCCTTGGCATTCAGGTTGGTTGGTTGATTTGAGGTTTAACGTCCCCGTCAACACTGTAAAGGTCATTTTGGAGATGTTGCTTCCAATTTTGTGGGACTTTTACCCGACATTGAGATGAAATGACATCTCAAGCCCTGTCGCCCAATGAAACCAATAGGGTTTATTAGCATGGACCGTCCGCCTCGCACCACGGTTCCTGGACAGGCTTAGATCCTCTAAGCGGTTTATCAGTACTAGTGTGTGGGCCGGATTCAGCTCTGCGTGGAAGCATCATGCAGCCCATATATTTCTTCAAGCCCCGATTGGCGGGGCCTTCCTTGGCATTCAGATACAGTGTTTGTTGCTGTGAAAAAAGGGCCTTGCTGTTTTCCACCATTGAACTGAGAAAATCTTTGTGAAAATCCCCATTCCTCTAAGGATTGGCAACATCAAATGTTCATTCCTTACAGCCCAGGTGAAAAGTATCGCTGACATTTCACCTTAATGCAGATTTATATTCAGGTTACCACGATATCTGGACCAGTTAACCCTTATCTTGCTGAATATTCATTTAAGCCACACCCATTTCTGTCTATCAACCAATCAAATTACTTGATGTAGTTTATTGCTACAAATTCATAAACTGACTGCCAAACAGTGTAGATCCTGATCAGATGGCTTACAGTGTAGATCCTGATCAGATGGCGTCTTGAGAAGCCATCTGATCTAGATCTACACTGTTTGCAAAGATAGGGGTTGTCATGAACAGCAAGATAAGGGTTAATATGATACAGACCAAGTAATAACATCATGAGGAATGTATGTACCATGTAACTACCGCATTTTTGCAATAATATATTATGAGAATTGGGAAATTCAAAAAGGCAGTTTTCCACACTTTGTTTACAAAAAGGAGGGTGGTTTCCAGGTGTTACTTACCACTCAATATAATGATGGGAAAGACACCATTACAAGTATCCATCACTTCAGGGTCACGAAAGTGTCATGGCATCTTACATAAAGTTGTGCTGATGCTGCTTGATTTTCCAAAAATTGTGCAGCATATGGTAAGTTAAAAGGAATTAGTTTTTATTATAATCTGCAGTTGCATTTTCAGAGCATTTCGTCATACTTTTTGCAGTTCAGAATCAGTAGTGAAGGTTGAAAATGTACATTTCTTATCAGATCGATTTTGTCCAACCTGGAGATCGGCTTTGTACCACAACTCTAAGGCAAATCCCTAGGCCATATTGATGAGCTGTAATAGAAAATTTGTGATAAAAAAAAAAAAAACCCTTTCTATATAATATATGCATGAGAAAATTAGGTAAAAAAGTACAAAATGAAGTATCAGTCACATTTTGATGGAAAAACAGCTTTACAGATGTTTCTGGGCTGTCTTATATTACCGGTATTTGTTTATTTTTTCGTGGGGTTGTGGGTGGCGTGGGGTGGGGTTGCGGGGTGGTGGTGCTGGGGGATATATGAGACTGTTCATCACATCTTTTACCTGTGTTCTTATCCTGTATTGGTTTCCATTCCTGTCAGTATTTATTCACATTTCCACTAGTTCATGGTTCAGTTGTGATAGCCATCATATACACCACAACCTCTTTATAACACTATTGATGGGGTCCAAAACAGATACCGTGAGTTAAACAGAAGTGTTACATCACGTGAACAATTCCATGAAATGAACACCCCCTTACACCCCACTTTGTATAGAGAAAACGGGGGTTTACGGGGGTAAACATTATTTTCTTATTTTTCTCCAAGACATAGGTTTTGGGTACTCCTTAGAACCGCCTCAATGAGGTGGTTCCAACGAGTACCCACAACCTATGTTTGCAGTATAAATAAGAAAAATATCATGGGTGTTCTTCTGAAAAGGAGCCATTTTGCCGCTGTGAAACATGAACTATGTCTCACATGTGTGTCCAAACAAAAATGTATAGACATTTTTGGGATCCATCTTGAAACTGTGTTATAGCCATAACCATGTTATAATGGAAGTGTTATAATGAGGTTGTGGTGTACAATAGTACTTGAAAAATAAGAATTTTTTTAACTAACGGCATGTTAATAAATTTAATTTATGGAGTAGTTGAATGAGCAAAGGTGTCATATATCTTGTGTCATTGGGGCCTCCAAATGACATTAGCTTACAGTTGGGCAAGGCCTGCTGTACTTGCAGCAGGCATGGGTAGAGGGGGAATGTTCTTATTTCTTCTGTTTCTACACCTCCATTTATTTCTCCACTGTCCCTCACTTTCATCTACTCTACTATCTCGTTTCTCCTTTACTCCTTTTCTCTGAGAGATGACATAAAATGACCCACAAGGGTTGATGTGTTGTTAAATGCCAACACAATTAGTAAATATAATTTGATGCACATTTGTGACCTTCTGACAGTACATAGAGGAAGAAACAGAAGAAATGGTATGTAATTCTCATTTACTAGCTCTTTCATTCCTAAAGGGAATATGGCATTTCTAAATTTAGAAAAAAAAAAACCTGTTGGTTTAACCCTTATCCTGCTGAACATGACAACCTCAGCCTTTGAAAACAGAGCAGATCCAGATTGGAAGCCATCTGATCAGGATCTACACTGTTACTCATGCACTTTGAGAATTGAATGAATACTCTATATCAAGTAATTTGATTGGTTAATAGTCAGAAATGGGTGTTGCAAAATTAATTTATTCAGTAGGATATGGATTAAGAAATGTTTGAACATTTGAATGGCAAATACTGTTGATCCAATTCACATTAATTGTTCTTTTGCACTTGGACTGTTTGATACATCAAGATCGGATCTATGACAAATCACACACAGACAACTGGCTGACGGGATATTTTGCCGACAACTTTTTCCCATAGACGAACAACTCACAGACATTACAAATGGCTGACTCGACAAAAAATTAGAAAACTCATCAAAACTCACCAACACCCGCTGAAAAACTCTGGTAATTAAAATGATGTACATCCGTGGGCAGGTAGGAGGGCAGGCAGATGGATGGGCAGGTGTCAACATTTGGTTTCTGGAACATACCTCTGCAACCGTTTGAAATATTTTAAAGATACTTAGTAGGATTATAGAACAGGCCTGCTTGTCTTCGTTTTTGAATTTCTCTCCCCTGACCCATATTTCTAGTTTATTTTTGTTTCCGGAGCATATCTTGGCACCGTATCAAATATTTACATAATACTTGGTAGGATTACAGAACAGGTCATTGGGGAGTGTTTTGTGCAAGAATGGCAACTCTGCTTGTCTTCATTTTTTAATTATCTCCCCTGATCCACATTTTTCAACATTTTGTTTCCGATGCATAACTTAACAACCATTTGAAATATTCAAATGATACTTGGTAGGATTATAGAACAGGTCAGTTTGGAGTGTTGCGTGCAAGAATGACAACTCTGCTTGTCTTTGTTTTTTAATTTTCAGCCCTGATCTTTTGTTTTACTTTATTTTTGTTTCCGGAGCATAACTCGGCAACTATTTGAAATATTTCAATAATATTTTACTTTATTTTCTTTTCAGGAACATAACTCGGCAGTTATTTGAATTATTTCAATAATTCTTGGTAGGACATTGCAGAGTGTCACATGCAAGAATGACAACTCTGCTTATCTTCATTTTTGAATTACCTTCCCTGATCCATATTTTTCAACATTTCGTTTCCGATGCATAACTTTGCAACCATATGAAATATTTTAATGATACTTGGTAGGATTATAGAACAGGTCTGTGTGGAGCATCGCATGCAAGAATGACAACTGTGCTTGTCTTCTCTTTTGAATTATCTTCCCTGATCCATATTTTTACTTCATTTTTGTTCCGGAGCATAACTCAGCAACTGCTTGAAATATTTCCATACTACTTGGTAAGATTACAGAACATGTCATTGCGGAGTGTCAAGTGTAAGAATGGCAACTCTGTTTGTCTAGTTTTTAGCTCACCAGAGCTGAAGGCTCCGGGGGAGCTTATAGGATAGGCAGTTGTCCGTTGTCGTCTGCGTCTGTGTATGCGTCGTTTTCGTCAACATTTTCAAACGACATCTCCTCTGAAGCCACTGGGCCGATTCAGCCCAAATTTCATCTGTAGTATCCTTGGGCAGGGGGATTGAAAGTTTGTGTCTTTAATGAAAATCGGCTCATTAGTTTGGTTGCTATGGCAACTTAGAGTTTCCATATACTTATAATGGGGAAAATAGAAAAATGGCATTTACTGCCAAGCCTTTGCAGATATTTTGTCAAAACTTTCATAGAAATGTTCCTTAGACAATCTACTATCTGCCATATGATTTTAGGCCTACTGCTCATTTCTGTTGGTTGCCATGGAAACCATTATAAAAAAATAGCAAAAAAAAATACTTCAAAAATCATCTCAGAAACCAAATGCTCTATTAGGCTGAGAGTTTTTGGAAATACTCACCATATTTGCCTTTATAGGTTTTGTGTTTTTTTTTTATAAAATTTGGCTCTTTAGTTTAGTTGCTATGGCAACTTAGATTTTCCATAGACTTATAATGGGGGAAATTGAAAAATGGCATTTGCTGCCAAGTTATTGCAGATATTTTGACAAAACTTATATAGAAATGTTCCTTGAGTAAATGTCTCTCAGCCATATGCTTTAAAGCCAACATGGGGGTCCCCAAGGTTAAGCAGGGGCCATACCCCACCCCCTCCACTTCATAAAAGGCCATATAACTCGGAAACCATCCAGATCCCCACCCCAAAACCATATATATTTATGTTCCTTATGATAAGATGCATTCAGTGACACCAACCTGGGGGTCCCCCAGTACTTGCTGGGGTCATGCCCCACCCCCTCCATTCCATAAAAGGCCCAATATCTTGGCAACCTTACAGATCCCCAGCCCTAAACCATATATATTCTTGTTCCTTATGAAAATATACATTCACTGACACCAACTTGGGGGTCTCCCGGGGTGTGCCTGGGCCTTGCCCAACCCCTTCTTCTTCACAAAAGGCCATATATCTCAGAAACCATTTAGATCCCCACCCCAAAACCATATATATTCTTGTTCCTTATGATAAGACACATTCATTGACACCAACCTGGGGGTCCCCCGGGTTGTGCCGGGGTCATGCCCCACCCCCTCCATTTCATAAAAGGCCCAATATCTTGGAAACCTTACAGATCCCCACCCCGAAACCATATAATATTATATTCTTGTTCCTTATGAAGAGACTCAATCATCGACACCAGTTTGGGGGTCTTCCTGGGTGCGCCGGGGCCTTGCCCCACCCCTCCACTTCACAATAGGCCATCTATCTCAGAATCGGGGCTTGGAGAAAGAGATTGGGTTGCACGATGCTTCCATGCAGAGCTGATACCGACCGCACATTAGTACTGGTAATCCGCTTAGAAGGTCTAAGCCTGTCCAGGAAAACTGCTGCGAGTCGGCCCGTCCATGCTTATAAACCCTATTGGTTTCATTGGGTGGCAGGGATTGAGATGTCATTTCATCTCAATGTCGGGTAAAAGTCCCACAAAATTGGAAGCAATGTCTCCAAAATGACCTAAATAGTGTTGGCGGGGATGTTAAACCTCAAATCAAACACATCAGAAACCATTCAGATCCCCGCCCCAATTCCTTATATATTCTTGTTTCTTATGATATGATGCATTCATTGACACTAACCTGGGGGTCCCCCAGGATGTGCCGGAGTCATGCTCCACCCCTTCATTTCATTAAAGACCCAATATCTTGGAAACCTTACAGATCCCCACCTCTAACCATATATATTGTTGTTCCTTACAATAAGACACATTCATTGACATCAACCTGGAGGTCTTCCGGGTCAAGCCTGATACTTGCCCCACCCCACCACTTCACAAAAGGCTATATATCTCAGAAACTGTTCAGAGCCCTACCCCTAAACCATATATAATTATCTTCTTTGTGATAAGACACATTCAAATAACACTAGCTTGGAGTCATTCAGACTGCCTGGGTCATGCCCCACTGCTTTATTTCATTAAAAGCCATATACCTCAGAAATCATTCAGATCCCCACCCATAAACTATAATATTCTTGTTCCTTATGATTAGACTCATTCAGTCACACCAATCTGGGGGTCACTTTGTGCTAGGGCAATGCGCCCTGCCCCTCCACTTTAAAAGGCCATATATTTCAGTAAAAAACCATTCAAATCCCCACCCCATAATCATATATGTTCTTGTTCCTTATCAATAGCACACCCACTTGGGGGTCGCAGGGGCTATTCCTCTCCTCTCCACGTCATAGAAGGGCCTCATATATCAGAAACCATTCAGATTCTCACCCATAAACCATATATATATATATTCTTGGTCCTTATAGGGACAACAATCTTGGGCTTTCCTGGGATCAACAGGACATGTCCAAACCCCTCCACCGCTTAAGAGACCTTATAACTCAGGTATACAGATCCCCACTGCTATACCATATATATTCTTATTCCTTATGATAAAACGCATTTAGTGATACCAAACAGGGCTCCATTGGGTCCATGCCCTACACCCTCTACTAATGTTTTAGATACTGAGTCCATATGGATGCTTATTTGATATAGGGGTTCATTTGGGAGACTTTATAATTGGTAGATTAAAATGGTATCATGTTAAAATACATGGCTGCCATTGGGCAGTGTCCACCTGAGCTCTGGTTCATGAAATTTGGCTCTTTGGTTTGTTTGCTATGGCAAGTTAAGAGTTTCCATTGACTTATAATGGGGAAAATTGAAAAACGACATTAATGCCTTTCAAAATTTTGACACACTTTCATAGAAATGTTCCTTTAATAATGTTCTTTTTGGCCTATTTGTTGCCACAGATGGGAAATTGTAAATTATCTGTTGTTCTGCAACAACACATTCAAGTGATATCAGAATCTGAAGCCAGTAATATATCGGCTGATTGGGTCCAAATTTTATCTGTAGCAGCCTTGGGCACAGGGCTTCCATGGTTAATTAAAATACATTGCTGCCAGTGGGCAGTGGCCCCCAGAGCTCTGGTGAGCATTGTGGCTCATGGGCCTCTTGTTTAATTATCTCCCCTGATCCGTATTTTCCGGAGCAAAACTCCGCAACTGTATGAAATATTTTAATGATACTTAGTAGGATTATAGAACATGTGAGGTGTTCTATAATCCTACTAAGTATCATTAAAATATTTTATTGGTTTGTGGAGTGTTGCGTGCAAGAATAATAACTCTGCACTTGTAATGTTTTCCTGGTCTCATGCAATTTTTGAAAAACCTGGTTTGCATGGAATTTCCTCGTTTCTTGTTCCTTGTTTATTAAGCTAAACTCTAAATGTCCACCATGCTTGAAAGGTGCGTTAGGCATTAGTTTCCTGCTCTCATGCTGGAAAACTCTTCACAGTGATGGCTCTTTGGGGATGGCTCCTCGTGCAGGAGAAGGAAGTTGAACTGTTCCCTCTTCAGTCACTATTTTGCGAAGTTTTAGTTTGACCAGATCAGACCGGATCCATCATTCTTCCCCGCGCATATTCAGTCTATATGAAAAGAATAATAAACAGATTTGTATCAGTTTATTAGTGTCTATAGACTAAAAGAGCATAATAATAATAATAATAATCTTATTTATATATACTCACTCTCAAAAGAAACGATACATAGATTTGAAAGGGAAAAAATAATTGAAAACATAATAATGATCAATCCTTTACATGTATAATGAAAATATAGACTTTTATGGTACATTTCATCCAAAATTCCTAAAATTTGAACAGCATCTGATTCCATTAGAAAGTACGAAGTCTCGTAGGGGTCACATCAGAATTTACACAAAAGTCAATAACGTGTATGCCCACCATTTGCATCTCTGACTGCAGTACAACGACGCCTCATTGACCGGATAAGTGTCTGGATTTGGTTCTGGGGTATCGCATTCCATTCCTGGTTTAGAAAAAGTTCAAGCTGGGCTAACGTTGCAGGTTGACGACGTCTAATGCGGCGATCCAGAACATCCCACAGATGTTCTATTGGCGAGAGGTCTGGAGATTTTGCGGGCCAAGGGAGAACATTCACTTGCTGCTGCTGGAGGTAGTCAGCACAGACACGAGCCGTGTGACATCTGGCGTTGTCTTGCTGAAATAACGTCAGCTGTCTGTTAGCGTTCATCAGCGGAACAACAACTGGTGCCAGAATCTCGTCCCGATAGCGTACTCCAGTCAAGTTTCCTCGCACAACAACAAGCTGGGAACGATGGTGGAAAGAAATGGCACCCCATACCATCACGCTACCGCCTCCGTAACGGTCTACTTGACGCACACAGGCGTCAGCAAAACGTTCACCGCGTCTTCGGTAAACCATCACTCGTCCATCCTTGCGTTCCAAAAGAAACCTTGATTCGTCGCTGAATAGAACCGTGTTCCACTGTTGCTGAGTCCAACGAATGCGCTGACGTACCCACTGTGCCCTATTAAGACGGTGACGTCGATTAAACTTTGGTCCATTGTATGGGCGCATTGTCCTGATACCGTGTTCAGCCAATCTCCTCCGAACTGTTGATGCACTTATTCTGTTGTTGTTTTGTCCCCGTGTTGCCGCACTAGTTGTTGTGGCCATAAGAAAACGATTACGTAAATGTGACGTCCGAATGTGACGGTCCTGAGCACGTGTTTTTACGCGAGGCCTGCCTGAGCGGGGTCGATCAGCAACTAATCCTGATGTTCTGTAGCGTGCTACAAGACGTGTGATAGTCAAACGCGAGACACCAAACTGAGCTGCGACGTCAGCTTGACGTCTTCCAGATTCAAGCATCCCAATGGCTCGCCATCTCTGATTTTCATTCAGCCGTGGCATTTCGCTTCAATTCAAATTCTTAATTTTAGGTGTTTTTTCTTCGTTTGGGTACAAGTCCTTCACAAAACATTCGAAGTTTTCCCTATACATGTATTGGGATATGCTCGAATCGGGCTGCACGTGCAAATCGTTAAAATCTACTTAGCAGGCAATCGGACTGTCCGATATGGTTCAAAAGCCACCACACTCTAGCTAGACGTCATATACAACGAATTTTTATGTCATTTGAATCTGTAATTTGGTTGTTTTGAAAATATTTTCACTTTAATCTTGTATCGTTTCTTTTGGGAGTGAGTATATATATGCATCAAAAACCTGTTTGTCTTTTCAAACAAAACAACTTCATTTATCGCCAATCAGTTTTCAGTTTGCTTTAATTTGTCCTTGAGTTGTCATGTTGGTGAATTGTCACTGTCAATCATTTAGGTTGTCGGTGAATTTTTTGGTGTTGGTGATTTTTTTATTTTTCAAGCTGTGTCGAGTTGTCTGTTGGTGAGTTGTTTTGAAACGTAAAGATCAGTTAATGGGAATACAAAAATGACCCCTCACCAGCTCTGTCAATTTGTTCATTCATAGAGTCTGACCAAACTTTGTGGTTTGCCAAGGCAGTCTCAAACCGGCCTTGTTAAGCAGGCTGATCTTTGTATGCATATTGTTTTTTCTTAATTTGCCACTCATTGTCTTGAAGATTTATCTGTATGAATGAATGTGTTAGCAGCGTGCAATGGTTGCAGGAGATATTTTTAATGATGCCTTATTGAATTGACTAATTTCAAAGTTAACTGCCATAACAGGTTATTTGCTTCCAGAGCAATGGATACACAAGCGGATTTTACAAAAGTTTTTCAGACAAAACACATAATGACTGTTCTTTACTTGCAAAAGCAACATTTATAGATGCATTTCCTTTATTCTTTTTTGCTTTCTGACACACCTGCTTCAAGTATGGTGCGGTATAGGAGTCCATTTGTTTTCAAAGTGTCAACACTTCACCATAGCTTTCCCTATTGTAAGAGTCCATCGATACTTGGTACAAACTATCATCCAGGGATGGCAACTACAATGCAAGCATCCACATTTAAACCCGTGCAAACAAAAATAAAGCATACAACATTTTCAGATGTAGTTTTTCTCGGTGTCTTAAGGGTTAATATTATATTTTGGATAATTCAGAGATAAATTTCATATTTTATTTTAAAAATGTATGTTATTGTTCTCACTAGAATAGCCTCCTGAGGTTATGCTAGTGTGTATGCACAACATATTTGTTATTCATAGAAGATTGAAGATGTCCCTTTAAAATGATAAAATCGCCATTATGCCTCCTGAGCAGGTTCGATGATTAATTCTCGGATGCTTGAACTACCCCCATTTTGAATAGGTTTTCATGGTCCTAGAATGTTTATCCCTCTGAAGATTGAATCTATGCATCCTTAAAAGATATAAGGATCACTGGTGTGCCTAATTTTGTCGACACTAACTAGTCTGATTCAGGAAAGTCTTGTTCACTCCACATTACGAAAACATGCCTATACAAATACATTGTAGTCTTTATAGCAAAAAAAAACCACAAAATTTCAGATGAAAAATTGTGATATTTTTCTTATTTTTGCTCAAAATATTGATTGTGGGTACTCGATAGAACCGCCTCATCGAGGCGGTTCTAAAGAGTACCCACAATCTATGTTTTTGAGCAGAAATATGAAAAATAAGGTATACCCCTGTAAACCCCAGTTTTACTAATATTAAAGTGGGGTTCAAGGGGGTCAAAATTATATAGGCGTGTTTTCGTGATGATTAGTCCAGTTCTGTGTTGCAGTCCTTTCTTCCAAAGGATCATTTAACCCATAAAATGCCAATCATGACAAATGTCGTCTGCTTTGTCATCTGCCGGTTACTTTAAAAGTCTTTGTTGCAAACAGTGTGGAGTTAGATCAGACGGCAGTTTGATTTGGGACTACACTGTTTGCCTGTATGCAAAAATATTTTTAAAAAGTTTGCAAAAAGATTCAGCAGATGTCATAAGCAGACAACATTTTCAGATAATGTTTTTCCCAGTGTCTTAAGGGTTAATAAGACTTTTTAGGGTTGTGAAAAACAGACTTCTCGTGGAAGTGTTTAAATTCATTTTGAGTAGTTTTATTAAGTCACCTAAGCACAAAGTGCTTATGGTGAGCTGTTGTGATCTGTCGATGTCCGTTCTCTGTCGTGTGTTGTTCAGCATCAGCACTTTGCTTTGAATGCAAACTCGCCAATTTGATTCAAACTTAACAAGAATGTTGCCTAAGGTTGGCTCCCTACCAGAGAAGCTAAAATTGTTCTGCACTGATTAACAAGGTGGCCGCCAGAGCTAAACATAGAAAAATCTTCAAATGACAACTCATATACCCTTGGGCCAATTTCATTCAAACTTTTATAGGATTGTTTAGGTGACCCTCTACCAAAATAGCTACCGTAAAAATTCGGCTATAAGACGAGGATTTTTCCCTCCAAAATGAGCCAAAAAAAATGACCCCGTCTTATAGCCGAGGTCATGGACTGCAGGCTTTTTTCCGGCAATGTCCGACGAAGTCCAGACATACGGAAAAAGCCGATCGGTGATTTTTGAATTGATATAAATCGCCGCCCACAAACCACCGCTACGATTTTTCTGCACGCGATCGGTAAATGACGTAATCCGACGCCATTACCCCACACGTGTTTAATGTCATTGCGTGTATCTCTTTCATAAAAAAAATGTTTCGAACCGGTAAAAAATATTTTCCTGATAGCTAAGCGGTTGTGAATAGAGGTGGATAGAAAATCAATGCTTTGCACAGCTCCCGAATTATCCCCAGAAGCTCCGTGTCAATAACCAACAACAGCGTTCGACTTTTCCCGCCAACGTCTGCTATTTGGCGCCAAAACATAACCATTCATGAGACGGTAGAATAGTCCGATTTTATAATGCAAACATTTACCGTTAGATGTAGCTAATAGTCTGAGGAGCAATTAAATCATTTTCACATTGATTGCGGATTAAATTTTATGACCGGAGGATAAACGCAAATTAGAGACATAACTTGACCATATTTTCACACCTTATCGACACGCACCGCAGGGTGGCAATTTTACGACAGGGATTAACAATAGTGTCATACTTGAACCGTAATAAATACACAGATGGTTTGTCTCTGAATTGACAGCGATTTACTTACTGGTCTAGTTTTACCGTATTTAAGGCCCCAAAAAACGGGCAGTTGTAGACGATTTTTTTTTTTTTGCACTTGTCCCGACCGAGCGTCATAAGGTCAAAGTGCACCTGCCCGTCGTGATTTCGGTCTTGTCCCGGACGGCCGGGAAATGGATTTGTCAGCCCCTGTCGTCTATTAAATAGGAGTCTGTATAGCCTAAGCCAGCAAAGCATGTACCGGACCGACAGCGATACGACGTATCGGCCCGACGTTTGCCGCTATTTTGGGCGGCCAAACAAGCCATGTTAGGGGTAAGTAGAGGGGTTTTCTAACGAAAAAAGGCCGATTTCTCACATCTAACTGGCATCTGGCGGTAGCAGATAGGCCCCGACAGATATGGCAAAAATTTGACCCATCTTATAAAAGAGTATAAGCAAAATCCCGCCTTAGAAAAGCTGAAAAGGGGGTCCCGTCTTATAGCCGAATCGCCTTATAGCCGAATTTTTACGGTAAGTTCTGCTCTAATAAACAAAATGGCCACCAGAGCTAAAAATATCAACAATTTGCTTTAAATTAGAACTCTTAAACCCTTGTGCCAATTTGATAATGTTGTCTAGCTGGCTCCCTGCCTAAAGTGCTTAATTTGTTCCGATCTGAGCTGAAAGTTAAAAAATCTTAAAACGACAACTCTTCCTATATCCCATATACCAGTTTTAGTCCCACTTCACAGGCTTAGGTAACCATCTACATAAACAGCTAGGACGGATCTGCTATGATAAACAAAATGGCCACCAGAGCTAAAAATAGAAAAAAGTAAACAATATGTGTTGAATGTGAATTCTTCCTAAACCCTTGGGCCAGTTTGATTCAAACTAAACTGGAATACTGCCTAGGTGGCTCACTACCAAATTCTGCTACAAGATAGCCCTCAGAGCTAAAAAAATTCTTCACACAACAACTCCTATACTTCTGGGCCAGTTTCATTTAAACTCCATAGGAATGTTGCATATATGATCACCTACCAAAGTAGCTAAAATGGTATTGCTCTGATTAACAAAGGGTGAAAACCGCATCAAATTATCTTTATTAGTTTCCAAGATATTACACTTTGAAGTGTGAAATATTTGATGGAAACAGATGAGTTTCAGACTGCCTCATTAATATTCATGAGGTATTCTAGATATCATAGATGCACATTAAATTTTTTAAACCTTTTAAATATGAAATACCTTGTGTTTTATAGTCCTTAGGAACTGTATAATCACCTATTTGAATTATTTAAACTGATTTCAACTGATATGCTAAACCAGTTTTCTCTTATTTTCAATTGCAAACCTTAAATTCAAATTTTAAATATTTTTTTAAAATAATTTAAATTCAAGTTCCTGTTTTTGTAAGAGCATGATATAACATACAGAACTTACTGATCAGTTCAAAAGGCATGTAAAAACACATAAATTACCTTGTTGGAATAAAATTTTGAATAAAATGGAAGTTTTAAACATTTAAAAAAAAAATACTTTAATTTAAGCTTGAATTTCAAAATCAAATTTCTCATTTCTATCCTAAATAATGAACAAGATACACTGTAATCAAAGGGCTTGAGAAAATGGAAAATATGGTAGTCTAAAATTATTTTAAAAAAGTTTAAAGCCACTATGACATCACAGAATATTGCATTGTGGGTTAAAATCAATGTAGATTCAGGGGAGGCTACTCTTAGAGGAAAATAGGTATGTATCAAATATAAATGCGTATAACTTTGGAACAAATGGGAATTTTTTCATGCGGTTTTCAATAAAATGACCCTCCTTGTGTCTGCTTTCACTCTGCTTCTTATTAAGAATTTTTAAAATTTCTTTGTAATTGCTCTTTAAATGTGTTCCTCTCCTAAACTCTTTTTAGAGCAAGTTTCATTCGAACTTCACAAGAATATTACCCAAAAGGAACCAGCCTATCCCATTTCCAATTGACCCAGACAGCCAAGATTTTCATGCCTTGTTTAAGTAAATGTTTTAGGCATGAGGGGCGAAATGCATCTTTATCATGGCATTCACTCATAAGGTATTGAACATCAAACATGGCCAGTGATGCAAAAGCAAGCTTTTCATCAAAAGTTGAGTACAGTGGTGTAATTCGGTACTTGTATTTGAAAGGGAAAACAGGTCAGGAAATACATTTTGAGCTGACCAATGTGTCTTTGTCTTCTGCACCATCGTATGCATAAAATAAATTCTTGGTTGTAGAATTCAAATGTGGTAGAACATCTTTAGAAGACGAAACCAGGTCTGGACCCCCATCATATGGCACCAATGAAGAAATGTGTAAAAAAGTACAGGATCTGGTGTACTCTGATAAGCAAATTAAAGTGGAAGAAATAGCAAATGCATTACACATTTCACATGGTAGCCTTTCAACAATTTCACATGATCGTTTGGGTATACGCAAGCTAACAGCCTGTTGGGTCCCAAAATCCCTTGGTGATGAGCAAATGGCATCAGTATGCAGTGCATTGTTGAAGCGGTTTATGTCAAAAGTTGATGATTTTCATTCATGTCTGGTGACTGTAGATGAGACCTGGGTCCATTATTATGAGCAAAGAATAAAAAGCCAAAGTTGCCAGTGGGTAGGGCCAGTGTCCGAGCCAAAGAAATTCAAAACAGAACCCTCTGCTGGCAAGGTGATGGCAACTGTATTCTGGGACGCACAATGTGTCATTATGTTGGACTTTCTAGCAAAGAAAAGTACAAAAACAGGTGGGCATTATGCAGATTTGCTCAACCAACTGAGAACTGTGATCTGTGAAAAAAGCCAAGGTAAATTCTCCAAATGGATTCTACTCCAACAGGACAATGCAAGAGTCCACACTTGCAAAATTGCAATGGATGCTGTTGAGGGGAATGGGCACGAGCTAATAAGGCACCCTGGCTTTTCTCCAGACTTAGCTCCTAATGACTATTTCTGATTCCCAAACTTGAAAAAGGATATCCATGGACCAACGAAGAAGTCGTGGCATCAGTTGAGGAGTGGGTCGGAGACAAAGTTGGCTTCTTCCTTTTTGGGCTGATAGCACTGGAACAAAGTAACGGTCGATCCAGGTGTATCATTCTAGAGGGCAATTACATCGAAAAAGATGAGATTGATCTCACCCAGAAATAAGTTAGGCTGTTTTTTGTTGTTGACCCACCCTTGTATATAAGTGCAACAGTTATGCATCATGGAATAAAATGGTTTTCAGTTATCCACATGACTTTTCGAAGCTATGTGACGTCTTGAAATTAGATGAGCGATCCAGGGCCATCTTGGTCCTCTTTTTGAACTTCACAACAGGCTCTGATAGCTCAACTATTGGTGTGATGTTGTTGAAAAAGAAAATCCAAGCTTTTCTCATCAGACTAGTTAGCAATGTTAGGTCTGATCAGTGAACCTTTTAGTTCAATATCTGGACAGAGCTAAATAATCACAAACATCTAGAAATAATAACCTACAGTATGATGAAATGCAAGGAGACATAATGTTTCTGGATATGTTGAATGTCTCAGAAATACAATTTATCATTATTCACAATTCACAAAGGCTGTAATATGGTTCAAGGAAACTCAATGCTGGTATAATTGGTTCAGAAAAGTTCAGAACACATGCTCATCTTGAGGCTTGAAAGCATCTCCTGTTACTGAGCAGTTGGCTTTTTATTATTTTGTTTCAATTTTGCATGGTTAAAATACAGATTTCCCAATATGTTACTTACAAATAGCCAGCAAAGTACAGTGCATCTTTTTAGCTTACCTGAGCATGATACTATTGTGATCGGTCAATGTGCATTATCCATCATGTGTCTTGCGGTGTCAACAATTTGCTTAAAATACTAACTACTCCAGAATTGAAAAGCTATAAGGTACCCTTCGGAAACCAAAAAATACGAAAATCCGAGACTCAGTTTTATTGAGTCTCTTCGTACACAGCATTGTAGTCTGCAAGGCTGTTTACGCCCTCTAGCACAGGCTTAAGTGGTATTCGATTTTAAGTGTAACCAGAATAGGCTCTTTGATCCCAAAGGAAAAGAAAATATAATCTGCACTATGATGAGGCATCGGGAGACTTTTTACAGCCGCCACATGGCACTTAACATGGCACTGAACCCTTGGGACATTTTCCATCAAACATCATTGGAGTGTTGCTTAGGTGACCATCTAATAAAATAATTAATTTTTTTTGGAAGAAGAAGAACAACAAGATGGCACCAGAACTAAAAATAGAAAAATCTTTAAATTACAACTCCTCCTATACCCTTGAGCCAATTTCATTCAAATTTCACAGGAATGTTGTATAGGCGAACCTCTACCAAAGTAGCTAAAATGGTTCTGCTGAGCAAGATGGCAGCCAGAGCTAAAAATTGAAAAACATCAATGATTGGCTTAAAATGCAAAATTTTCTGGAACCCTTGGGCCATTTCAGTCAAACTACACAAGAATGTTATTTAGGTGACCCTCTTCCAAAGTAGCTAAAATCATTGTACCCGGATGAATAAGATGGCTGCGAGAGCAAAAAATAGAAAAAATTTAAAGGTCAACTCCTCCTATACCCTCATGCCAATTTCATTCAGACTTTTTCACAGGAAGGTTGCTTAGGTGACCCTCTACAAAACTAGCTAAATGGTTCTGCTCTGATGAGCAAGCTGGCCACCAGAGCTAAAAATAGAAAAACAACAATTGGCTTTAAATGCCAACTCTTCCTTAAGCCTTGGGGTAATTTCAATCAAACTTCATAGGAATGTTTTTAAGGTGACCCTCTACCAAAATAGCTAAAATCATTCCACTCAGATGAATAAGATGGCCACCAGAGCTAAAAATAGAAAAATCTTTAAACAACAACAACTCCTACATATACTTTTAGGCGAATTTCATTCAAACTTCATAGGAATGTTGCTTAAGTGAAAGTCGTTCTGCTTCGATGAACAGGATGGGCTCTAGACCTAAAAATAGAAAAATGTCAACAATCCACTTTAAATGCCAACTCCTAAACCCTTGGGGCAATTTGATTCAAATTTTGCAGGAATGTTGATAAGTTGACCCTCTACCAAAACGGTAAAAATCTTTTCACTCAGATGAACCAGATGGCAGCCAGAGCTAAACAAGGAAATTCTTTAAATGACAACTTCTCCTATACCCTTGGGCCAATGTCATTCAAACTTCATAGGAATGTTGCTTAGGCCCTCTACCAAAATAGCTATAATGGTTCCACTCCAATGTGCAAGATGACCACCAGCACTTTTATGGAAAAGATTGTCACCAGAGCTGAAAAATAGAAAAACCTTGAAACGATTTCTCCTCTTTAACCAATAGATGGATTTCGAAATAATTTCACTGGAATGTTTCTTTGGTGAACCTCTACCAAAATTCCTCAAACTGTTCTTCTTGTGTGAACAAAATGGCCACCAAAATATTTAAACAACTTCCCATCCTTAACCAATAAATGGATTTCAAAACAATTGACCTGTTTTACATCAAGGTCAAATTTTGCCACTGGGACATTTTTGGGGCATAAAGGCAAAACGGTGGATTTTTCTGGTTCTGTTGCAACCTATATCAGAACTGATATTTGCAATTAGCTGAATGGAAATTTATCAATTGCAAAGGTCAAGGTCATTTACTGACATTTGTCCCGGATGAATTTGATTCAGTATTTTTTATCTCATTACTTGTTTTTCTCTTAGAGTTAAAATGACAAAAAATTCATGCTTAACTGATATTTTAACCAGATGTTATATGGTCAATGGCATTCTCCAGCTCCACTAATGACTGTTCACAACAGGTGGCATTACTAGCTTTACCTGGGAGATGACTTTTCTTCAACAAATCTGTCAGTTCTGTTCAAAACGTTTGATCTTAATATACTTGTTTTTTTTTTTATGTAAAAAAACGTTTGAAACTTGTAATTTGATTAAAATTTGATGCAGATTTTTATTTTCACCTCATTTTTTACTAATTGATTGTCTCTCTTAATTAAGAAATTTTAGTAATGGCTTCTAATTACCTCTCATTGACTGTCTTATCAGCATTACCTAGTGATTGCGTAATGTAGAATCATTTTATCCATCTCTCCCCGGTGTTTTATGGCCAGTCATAAGAAAAATGTGGAAATGCGATACCCCACTTATGTGACTTTGATATAGCATTGGTCAGGAGGGTGGGGGTCAATTTCTCTAAGAGAAAAACATGGCATGTTCTTCTCCACTAAAACTGCTGTGCTGATTGAAACCAATTAATATTAACAGCCTATTGGATGAGGAAATGAAAAGTTATTTGTGGGATTGTTGTCACATGGCCAATATAGGCATCATGCCTGTATATGGTATAAACCACATGACCTCTGGTGAGCGTAGTGGCTCATGGGCCTCTTGTTTTTCATGCTTTGATCTGTGATTTTAATGCGAATTCAAAGCTTCAGGCGCCACCACAGAGAACATTTTTTTTCCTTGGCAATATTGCATCAGTTTAGAGGTGTTCAGTGAAAAGTTACTTTATCAAATGGTTCATTTGATTAATTTGCTTATGTGCCATTGCGTGCATTAACCCTTATCTTGCTGTTCACGACAACCCCTACCTTTGGAAACAGCGTAGATCCAGATCAGATGGCTTCTTCAGAAGCCATCTGATCAGGATCTTCACTGTTTGATATTCAATTTATGAATTTGTAGGAATAAATTACCTCAAGTAATTTGATTGGTTCAAAGTCAGAAATTGGTGTGGCTAAACTGAATATTCAGCAAGAGAAGGGTTAATTATATGATAGAGGTGCTAATAGTGATGTGACATGCAAATGTGCATGATATACTTTCTGATACACAGTATGTACATAACACTAATTGGCGATGAACAAACAGAGTATATATGTAACAAGGGCTATTGGATATGTTGTGAGCCTCGTATTGTAGGATTTGAATTTTGTCTGACATATTGTATTATTTTTCAACATAATCCCATTCAGTATCTATACAAATTTGTCAGTGGTGTTTAAGGGCCTCATTTCCACTTCTATAGTACTTCTTTTGTTGGCTGTTCAGAAAGTCATCCACTGCATATATAAGTCTAATATTTTCCTGTAACTGCATCAGAAGTGAAGCATAGTATGTTCCATTGATTGTTTGTCCCTTTTTGAGATAATGTATTAGCAGACTACCATCTGCATCCCAGAAAACCGAGGCCATAACCTTCCCAGCTGATGGAACAGTCTTTTTCTTCTTTGATGGGGATGAGCCAGGGTGCTTCCATTGTTTCGATTGTTGTTTGGCCTCTGGGGTAAAATGATGGACCCATGTTTCACCCATAGTGACAAATATCTGAAGAAAGTTGGCAGGATCTTCCTCAAAAAGGTTAAGACTAGCACACGATATTGTGTGCCTGGTGTGCTTCTGATCAACTGTCTGAAGTCTTGGTACCCATCGGGCTGAACACTTTCTCATTGCAAGATCCTCTGTCAGTATGGAATGTACTCTTTCCTGCAAAATGCCAACTCTACTGGCTATATATCTTTCTGTGACTCTTCTGTCAGTCATAACAATATCATGGACTTTATTGACCATTTCCGGGGTTGCAACACTGACAGGCCTTCCAGGATGGGGGTCATCCTCAAGGCTCTTTCTGCCACCCACCTTTTCACTGTAGCATATGAAGGGACATCTTTCCCTAGTGTTGCTGGTATCTTTAGTTGTTAAACCTTTTTTATGCAAATATGGAATCACTGCTCTTTCATCGATTTTGTCCATTTTGCAAAAGCTGCTTGTCTTGTTTACTTTAGAGTGCTCCCTTATCGATATAAACTGACCAAATTAGACCAGTCCTTGGGTACACGTTCCTATATAGTGAGAGAATAGTAGGACTTAATAGAACATTACTGCATACCTCCTTCAGTAGGAGGCTCACAACATATCAATCAGCCCTCCTAAATCAAGTTCACAAACAGTGAAATCCTAAAATCATATCATCACTGTTTGCAGTGATGATATCTATTTCAGTTTCCCTGAGAAAAATCTATATTTCATTCAAAAGGATGTAAGAAACTTTGATGTTGTTATTGATCTTCCTTTTAACAATGGTATGAAAATTTGGACTCATTTTGGAAGGAACAATTTGTCTTATAGCCAGATGATTACAGTAAAAGGAAGAATTTCTGCTACAGTAGCCAATTCTTTGCTTTAATAAGAGCTATGTTAAAAGAAAATCTGTTAAATTATTTGCCATGTCGTTATGTACATGCATGTGTGTAATGAGTGTTATGCATATGTTACTACTAAAGCAAATTTCTTGCCTGGCTATTTGTATAACATTGATTTTGCATGGTGCATGAGATTTTGTATTTCCTTCAGGTTAAGGGATTTTGTTTACTCCTATCCTTAATAGATACAATTTTCTTTTCATTATTATGAATTGTGTTAGCTCACCACCTTTAGAAGTCCAGATTTCCCTGTAGTGATGAGGACTGATTGCCTCCCCATATTTTATAGTCAAGATATTTCATTCAGTGTGATGGGTGTATTGTTAGTGTGCACTTCACAGGAAGAGCTATGCACTTCTCCTGGAATTACAGTTGGTGGCTCTCCATGTCAGTTTCCACAAAAATTACAATACAGTCAAACTTCGATGGCTCGTTTACCATGGCTGAGTCGAACCCGTTCTTGGGTCCCTAGGGAATTCCTCTGCATAAGAAAAAGTGTGGGATAATTAAGATTTTCGACTTTTATCTTGCAAATGATGCTGTGTGTACTCATTAGAATGGCCTCAATGAGGCGATTCTAATGAGTACAAACAGCATACATTTATGTTACAGGACACCGAAAAGAAGTCCAAAAATATCCCAGTTACGTTTTCTGGAAGTATGCAACAGTGGCTCGAACTACCGCTGTTTCGAACTTCTATGGTCCCGAAGGGGTTCGAGCCATCGAAGTTCGACTGTATTTGTGTTGGTCTCATACTGTGCTATCCCTTATCCCCTGGCGAATTATATTTACCTGATGATACATGTATATAGATATTAATTGGAAGTTTTATGCAGTACTACCCTTGCCCGTGACTTAGAAATGTATGCATAATAGATGCACCTCTTGTCCAGTGACATGTCTTGTTGGACAGTCAACTTCAACGTATGAGTAGTTTCAGTATTAGAGGGGCAGTATCAACCACAAGTTAAATAGTGTCAAATGTTGTCTTTTGTGGTGCTGTCAGGAGTAACACACGGACAAACAGTTGATCTACTATTGAAGTGTAAATGGACTAAATTCTCAAACACCTCTCCCATACCTTCTTTGTGATGTATGGACACATGTCTCAAAGACAACAATACATTTACTGTTGAAGAGTTGAACCACTGTTTGACTCTATTTCCTACCACAAAAGTTCAGGCAAGAAGACATTGGAAAGTGTTTGATAGTTTACCTGTTCCTCTTAAACCTAGTTTATTGACAATGTTCTTTTTGTATGTGAAAAAAAATGCTGGTTGTTTGCCAGATTTTTCTTTTTCCTTGGTAATTTTGATTTCTAGTCCTGAATGACATCTTTGTATAATAACTGTGTATAACTTTTGCATACTCTGTATAATCCTAATGCATTGCTTGTTTGCATGTTTTTGTTTGCATTTTCATTTATAAATAATATATTCTAGATTCAGATTCTAGTACCTGTCTCTTTAGTTTTGCAGATATCGGATACCCATATAATAGGTTAAGAAATGCAATAGGCAAACCCCTTCAATGATTTTAGGAATTTACAAAAGTGATGAAAGGACTTCTCAGAATTTTACTTTGTCATACCACCGAAGGGAAGGGGTACATATTGTTTTTGGTGCAGACCCTGTTTGCCTTGGCATTGGTGTTGGCACTTTGAAGCACTATATTTCCTGAACAGATTGATGGATTCTGACCAAATGTGCATGGTTACATCACTAGGATGGGGGAAAACAGTCATTAGGTTTAAATGGCATTGACCTCATTTTTAATAGCACAAGACCTCCAAAACAGTAAAGCACTTGTCCGCACTCATTCTCATGAATGAATTGATTAATATTGGTCAAACTTGGTATATGATATCACAATTATCTACCAAATTTGATAAGATTTGGTTACCTTGACCTTATTTTCAAGGGAACAGGTCTGCCAAATAGTGGTGACCTTGACCTTATTTCCAAGGGCACAGGCCCACAAAAAATGTCCATTTGGCTTGTCTGCACTCTGTCTCATAAACGAATTGATAAAATTTGGTCCAACTTGCATAGTTACATCACCAGGATGGGAGATAATAGTCATTAGATTTTGATGGCCTCGACCTTATTTTCAAGGGCACAGGGCCCCCCCCCCCCCCACTCCCATAAAAAAGTTTTGGGTCCAAAGGGGCTTTTTCTGCACCCTATCTCATGATTGAATAAATGAATACCGGTCAAACTTGATACACTATATAACTATTATATACCAGAGCTTTGATTAGATTGGGTGACCTTAACTTTATTTTCAAGGTTGCAGGTCTCATGAATTCATTGATGAAATTTGGTCAAACTTGGTACAAAATGTCATTTGCAACCTATCAAAGATTTGATCAGATTTTGGTGACCTTTGCCAAATTTTCAAGAGAGCAAGCCCCCCCCCCCCCCCCCCCCCCCCCACACACACACACAAAACTGTCAATTGTGGCTTATCATGAAGGAATGTAAGAAATTTGGTCAAACCATTGTACAATTTATCATTGCAGCCAACCGAAGATTTGATTAAGTTTTGGTGACCTTGACTTTATTTCAAGGTCACCTGCTCTCAAAACCTCTCCATTTTGTAAAACAAATAGCTTGTCTGCACCCTATCAAATTTAAGAATTGATGACTGTTGGTCAAACTGTCATAACAACCTACTAGAGATTTGATTAGATTTTGGTGATCTTGCCCCTTTTTTTAAGGTCACAGCGTCCCGAGAACTGCCAGTTTTTGAACCAAAATTAACGTGTGTGCACCTTAGATTTTAGTGACCTAAGCCTAGCTTTTATAGTCAAATGTGTGTTTAAGTTAATGGGGAGGGGGTGGGGGCATTTCTAGTTTATAATCTATTATTTTAATTATGAATATTCACAATTTATAGGGCAGCAAAGAGAGGTGACGTAAGTGAATATTTCCAAATGGCAGACTAACTCTTCAGCTTTAAGAACATAGATAGTCTTATATGTATATGTATTCTTACATTATGCAGCTGTGTGATACTGTTTTTTTTTCTGTTTTCTGTTATAACCTGTATCAAAGTCTTCTTTCAACTTTCAAAATGAAATCTTGCTTAAAGACGCTTTCCTTTATCTCTGCATCTGTTACCACTCAGACACACATGCAGCCCTTCATATGGTCAACTGCTAGAGGTTTTATTCTATTGAGATCTTTTCATACTAATGAAATGCGTAAAACGTAACAAATTTTAATAGGAAAAAAAGAAAAACAGTAGAAACCACCACAGTGATGCAGTTGCCAGTATGATTTGCTGGGATCTTAATTAGGGGATTGTCATTTTGGTGGTATATCACCAGTTATACAGTTGGAATTATTGTTTTCTGGTGAGCTGTAAAATGCAATATGAGACCACAAACAAGTGATTTACCTCCCAAATTAAAAATGTTTCATACATTTATACTCATTCTTTTTTTTATTAAAATTGTTAGTTTGCAAAAATACAGCAAGTATAGTCAGCTGTGTAAAACCAATTAATGAAAAGCAATGTTACACTTTCCACTCGAGTCCCTATTGTTAACTTTCAGAGCTTCATTAAGGGTTACTTTATATATAAAAACCTTATTTTTCTTATTTCTGCTCTAAAATATAGATTGTGGGCACTCATTAGAACCCCAGTTTCAAGCCAAATCGTCTTATAGCCAGATCAGTACGGTAACTGAAGCTGGGCACAACATAATTTACTGCTTAGAAATTCTAAAATACACAAAGGGAATTCCCTAAATATAAAACAGGTAACCAGGTACAATTTTTTCTTTATTTGTAAGCTTTATTTTCAAACTGAATGACAAATAAATAACAAACAAAACTTTTTTTTTTTTAATTTGAGGTTTAACGTCCCCATCACACTATAGGTCATTTTGGAGACATTTCTTCCAATTTTGTGGGACTTTTACCCTACATTGAGATGAAATGACATCTCAAGCCCTATCACCCAATGAAACCAATAGGGTTTATAAGCATGGACGGTCCAACTCGCACCAGTTTGCCTGGGCAGGTTTAGATCTTCAAAGCGGTTTACCAGTACTTGTGTGCGGTTGGTCTCAGCTCTGCATGGAAGCATATGCAGCCCATCTATTTCTTTAAGCCTCGATGGGCAGGGGCTGACAAATGAAACATACAACTAAAACATGAAACAAACAAACAAACAACCAGAACATACAACAAATAAGCTGGAAATGACAAAATGTAATCTGTTGACAGTGAAAAATGCATTGATATGCATTGATGATGACGTCTTTGGTCAGCTCAGCTAGCTGGAACGATTCGGGTTTAAAAATTTCCAGAGCCCTGTTGCCAAACCTTCAATTTTTTCAGGAAAAAAATATTGCCAGGATAAGATATACCAGGGATTCACCACAGCAGGAATGTGTGCTGGCTGTTAAAAGTCTGTCTGCCCTTCATCATAGTGTGGGTTATATTTTCTAGTCAAATTGGATCATTGATTCTACTGCGGAAGTTTGAAAATATTTGAGGGTCACTGATGAGGCTAATTCCAAACTTCCTTGTCTGACCAGAACAAAACTTGAACACTATGGTTTTCAGTTGCAGTTCCGTGGTTCAGATTTGGATTGCGGCCGCATAAAATCGATTTAAGCCCCCCAGTGAAATTCGTTCCACTGACCGTTTCCAAGGTGGTTCTTCTGTTACGGTTTATTTTTGTTATGGTTTGTCTTTGAGTGTGTATTTTGCTTGTATATTTTTGGGGGGTTTTGGATAGCCAATTGGCCATTTTCTGGGAAAGTAACTGTCCTTTTTGGCTTTCAGCTATGATGTTTCCATTTGGGTCTAGGTGTTTCATGTTGTGTTTCTTTCCCTTTGGTTTCTCTGATGGGAGCTGTGGGTAAATTTTATTGATTCCTGATCATTGCCTTCACTTCTATTTTGGACAAAGTTACAGCTCCAATTTGAACACTGTCAGCTAGGATGGGCCCAATGTTCTATGTTCTGAGTTCTCTCAACCATGATCAGGCCTCTAGTGGTATGACATCACGTTGTTGAGTCCTCATTCCAGAATTTTGTTTGCCACAATTCATACTTAGTTGATATACCCAGTATATTGGTGTCATGACACATGAACACATGACAAAAACACTCCTTTTTGGAGCGTAGCTGTTGCAGCGTAGCTCCAGTGAGATGAGAAGCGATTTCAGCACTACTTTCGGTGTTACTGCATCTGACCCAATCACCAGTGAAAACATAGTACCCCGTGTCAACATAGTAGATTATTACGCCGTGCGGTATCTTATAGACTGCTTCACAGACCACCTATTTCAAACGGAAAAGATGAATATTTTTAATAGATGAACTGTGTAGCAGTCTAATCTTTTTATAGTTCAGTTCATATAGCACAGTTTACAGCCCATTTGTACCATAAAAGCCCAAACCTGGCAACTCGCAAACAGGACAAAACCCAGATCAGATACCACAGAACGCGGAGTCTCATTATGACCTGCACTGCATACTTATAAAAAGTTCAGCCATTTTTGCCAAATATTTCGTGGAAGCCACAACCTGACATCCCTGATTTTAAAATGAACTCATTCCATACTGATATAAGGTGTTGAGGATTCCATTCGTTTAAAATGGGTTAAAAGTACGCAGTGTGGGTCGATAATGTATTCCCAAAATAAGACAGTTGGAATGAGTATGGACATATGCACGTCAAGGCTTATATTGTAAGCAGTAAATTTTGCAGTTTAGCCACAGATGAGACGCCACTTATTGTAGCGTCTGATCTGGGTCTGCTATGTTTGTCCCTATTTGTCCCTAAAAAGGCTGCTAGACATATACTCAGAGTATGGGTTAATGTGTGTGTGTGGGGGGGGGGGGATTGATTGTGAAACCTGTTCCACGGTGATTCTATCCCTTTCGCTGATTCAAGAAGGGCAGTTGTTGGTTTCCGGTAAAAAACTGTGCACTCTGCTGTATTGACAATATCCAGCCAAAGAAATCGCCTTAATGCCAAATCATTTCATAAATGGCCTCGTTGAGGCAATTTATTTATATATAATAATAATGGAGTATAATGTCTAAACCTCTTCAAATATTCCTATGGATTGATATTGACAATAACTAGCCTAAGAAACAGTCGTATACAAGATCACTTCATAAATGGCCTCACCGATGCAATATATATTTAGAAACATGTTAACAGAGTATAATGTTCAAACCTCTCTGAATATTCCAATCGTTTTTGGCATTCGGATTGATATTGACAATACCTAACCTATGAGGCTGCTTTATGCAAGATTACTTTATGAATGGCCTCGCCGAGGCAAACTTATATAAAAATGAATACGGAGTATAACATCTAAACCGGGCTTTTATCATTTTCGGCATACAGGTTGATATTGACAATACATAGCCCGCAAAATTGCCTTATGCCAAATTACTTTACAAACGTCCTCGCCTAGGCAAACTGAAAAATTATTTCGAAGTGTAACTTCTAATCTACTTGGAATATTTTGACAACTGGTAGAATACAAATAGATAATGTACAGATCTAACCAATGAGATTCCTGAATGCCCAATTTCTTTATTTTAGCCTCTGCAAGGTAAAAAATTCATCCACTTATAGGGTCGTTTAACTTTCAAACCGACTGGTATATTTTTATAATGTTTTGCATGCAGATGTAAATTGACAGGATCAAGCTAATGATATTGTCTAATGCCAGATAGCTTTATAAACAGCCTCACGAGGCAATTTTTAAAGACTGATTACGGATGTAAAACTTATAAACTGCTGGGAAAATTATGCTAATTTTTTACATGAAGATAAACATCATCGAGCCGTAACCAAGGAGAATGAATGTCTAATGCAAGATAAATAACCTCCCCAAGGTAATTTTTCAAAAACTGATTACATAAAATAACTTTAAAGTCGCCAAACAATTTCGAAAGCCGCAGTTATTGCACGAACTATAGCTCAGCAGAAATCTTCAAGTAAACTGTAGAACGGCATGGTTGCTGTATTGCTCAAAAACATTAATTGCGGGTACTTGATAAAACTGCCTCGTCAAGGCGGTTCAATCAAGTCCCCGCAATCAATGTTTTGAGCAGAGATAAGAAAATATCACAATTTTGTATCTTAAAATTTCCATTTTTTTTTTGCCGAAAAATTGACAATGTATATGTACAGGCGTGTTTTCGTGATGGTTGTTGCGGGGTATACACCTTAGCGTGAGTTAATTTCAATATAGGTCTTGTTGCTTTAACACGACTTCTGGCCCAGAATAGCTTCAAACAGCTATGTTCATTGGATCAATATGAGCCTGAATTAAAATACCAATCAGACGCTAAATCAAATTATCAAAGCTACGCTCTATCAGCACTCTCAGTGCTTTGATTAATTCTGACCCTCTTGGACCCCATGCAATCTTATACAGTAAAACTCGGATTTACAGGGGTAAACCTTATTTTTCCTATTTCTGCTCTAAAATATAGATTGTGGAAACCTTATGGTGAGGTAAAATTTATCATTTCTATGACCGGCCCCGATAGCTCAGTTGGTAGAGTGTCCGCTCCGGGGAACGGGAGGTCTCGGGTTCGATCCTGGGCCGCGACATACCAAAGTTGTTAAAAATGGTACTAGCTGCTCCTCGCTTGGCACTCAGATTTACGGGGTAGAGCTAGGACTGGTCGATCCAGTGTCAGGATAATGTGACTGGGTGTGGTATCATGTAATGTGTCTGGGACATGATACTTCAGTGAGGCAGCACTATAAACGTGAGCATTGAGCTCCCTGTCGCAACCAGACACCGTCGTGATATGACTGAAAAATTGTTGAAAGCGACGTTAAACCCGAATTCACACACACACACACACACACACACATCATTTCTATGATGTTAGGTACTCATTCATTATTTTCTCCAAACTGTGATTTATTACTCAACTGCTAGAGCTCATCTATTTCTTAAACAAAATTCACCCAACAGTGTCCTGTACATACAATTTCCACAATATACAAACACTTGTACCAAGATATCATCAGTTACACTGTGTAGGTCATTATTTCTGGTGTTTTCTTCTTATATCAAGGCTAGTATACCCAGTCCACAAGTTTCTCTCGAGCTGCTGTCTAAACATGCCTTTTTACTGTTAATTCTATTTAATCAAACCTAACAATATGATAACTTTGTGATTATGTTATTGTCTCTTGCAATTTCCCATGTACTTAATATATATGAATGTTATTTAATGTTAATGGTGCAGGGTGTATATCAGGATAGCGATAGCGTGTGAGTTGAATATGAGTTTACACATTGATATCAAACTTGCGATTTGTTTACAAACCAGTTAAAACAGTGATAGAATTATATGCTGAATAACTTATACAACTTGGTAAAAGATCATAAGCATGAATTAAATGCATCCAAACAAAAATAATTTATCCCATGAGTAGCTGGTTTTTAAGTTATTTATGTTTGTTATTTCTATGATTTCCATCATTGGACAAAGAAACTCTACTGTAGACTCATTTTGATATCAGTTACTTTATTATATTTATTTTATTGAGTTTTGAAGTGCATATCATTAAGAACAGCCACTCATCATTCAGCCGTCTATAGGAAATGTCTTGCATTTTCAGCTGGTTTGCAAACAAAAATTTTTTTTCAAGCGATTTAAAATGAATTATCTTAAATGATTATGTTTTATTTGCCCATTTAGAGAAGTAGTAGCCTTGGAATACATTGTAATTGCAATCATGTATTTTTTAATATTTTAACTTCTAAAATGTACTAGTCTTTTATTTTGTACTGTAACTTGCACAGTACTTACATCAATATTATGTTGGAAAGATACAGCCCCTGCCCATCAGGGCTTGAAGAAATAGATGGGCTGCATGATGCTTCCACGCAGAGCTGAAACCAACTCGCACACGAGTACTGGTAAACTGCTTAGAGGATCTAAGCCTGCCCAGGCAATGCGGTGCGAGTCGGCCCATCCATGCTTATAAACCCTATTGGTTTCATTGGGCAGCAGGGCTTGAGATGTCATGTCATCTCAATGTCAGGTAAAAGTCCCACAAAATTGGAAGCAATCTCTCCAAAATGACCTTTACAGTGTTGACTGGGATGTTAAACTTCAAATCAAACAAACAAACAAACAAACAAAGGTGAATACTTAATTGATTGCAAAATACAGATTTTAGCAGTTTTTATAGTAGTTTTAGATGAATGGCATTTATTCAGTCAATATGTATACTTTCAAAACAGCCTTAGTTACATGCATCCTAAATATAAACAATCAAGATTAATCTTATTAGACTGTAGCAAGGTTTTAACATTATCTTATAGTAATAATGTCCTATAAAATTACTCTTAGAAAATTGAAGCAGCAGGTATTGCCTTCATATTTAGTGTAGTAACTTATAACATTATTTCATTATTCATCTGTTTTTCAGAGTGAGGCAGACAAGCTGCGTATGATATCTAATCGTGAAGCTAGAGCAGCTAAACGTGCAGCGGCTGCTGAAAAACGTCGACAAGAAGTAGAAAGAAAACGTCGTGAGCGGGAAGAAGAACTAAAGAAACAGAAGGAAGAACAAGAAAGGCAGGAAAAACTGAAGGCTGAATTAGAAGAACAGAGAAAAAGAAAAGAAGAAGAAAGGAGGTGGGCTACTTTGTGTATTATTTTGCATACTGCATATGGTCAGTTAAATACTGTAGGCTTTTACTGGTTTTTACCCACACTGTTTGTTTGACAATGATGGGGAAAGTCTGTTTCGTGGGAATGGTCTAGGTGTGCATTTTACTTACTTTGTCTTAAGTATGCCAAAGATCTTAACATATTTTTTCCTGTGCACTTGTGATATGCTTTATGGGCTAAAAGCCATTTGATATTGGCTTAATGGGCAAAATGTGATGCTTTATCTAATTTGGTGCTTTGTAACATAGTGTTTAGGATTATTTGTAATCAGTAATTAAAAAGTTTTAATATTTAGATGTCATGTTAGGTTTTGCTTCATTTTAGTTATTCATTAGTTTTTCATGCATTTGGAAGCAGACATACAAGCTACTTTCTCTAGTTATTTGTAAATAATTACCATTCTTTTGCATGAAATTTGAAATATAATTTTATTTTTAGAGACCATTCTAATTTTTATTTTTTCCCTTGTTTATATCCCTAAATAGAGAGGAGAGGTAAACTTTCTGTTGTCAAATTGTGGGATGTTATTTTTATCATTCTTGCATTTTCCTTATTTTTTGGGAAGAGTCCTTAATACTATATAAGACAACCCTAATTTAATCATTTTCTTGATACTTTATGGGACAAGGATCTAACTAATAATTATGTTTCCATTTACAAGTTGTGTTTTCATTTACATTGAAGCAATCTCCTTTTTCTTGACATTCATCTGTTTATCCACTACTGTGTTCCCAGCTTCTCTTGTCGTTTGTATGCTTTTGTTCTCTCTGGAGTCTGGATACATATATATATTTTTATATTCAAAGCAAATGGCAAAGACACTTTATTGCAGTCATCCTCAGCATTATTTGCCTTTATATAACCATCCTATTGATAATGATTGATTCCACTGTGGAATTTTGAAATTATTTGAGGATCACTGATGGGGCCTTTTCAGCTGAAATTAGCTAGTCTGGTCCAGGAAAATAGTACAAATTTCAGTTCTGTTGTGTATTCCATGCCTCCAAGAGCTTAAGAACATATAACCATTATGTTATTATATCACCCCCCTTTTTGGGGAGACATATTGTTTTTCCCCCCGGGTGTCTGTCTGTCCATCTGCCCATGTGTCACAAAATCGTGTCCGCTCTATAACTTGGAAGCTGTTCAAGATATCTTCACAAAACTTCATATAAATATTAATCAACATTAGACGATGTGCAGTGCGCAAGAACTATAACTCTTGCATATATACTTTTTGAGTTATTTGCCTGGGAAGTTTGTCTTTCACAGAATTGTTTATGTATGTATGGGCAAATAGTTTCCAGTCAATAACTTTATTTTAAGATAGATTTTGAAATTACTTGGCAGAAATGTTAACCACCATGAGAAGATGTGTCGCGCGCACAGGTCAAGGTCATACTTAGAGGGCAAAGGTAAAAAAGGGACTTTTTTTCGTGTTTAATCAATAACTTTCTTATTGCTTGATTGATTGTGAAATTACTTGAGAGAAATGTTAAACACCATGAGACGATGTGTTGCGCCCAAGGTCCAAGTGGGTACCTCAAATGTCAAGGTCATACTTAAAGGTCAAATGTCAAAAAAGGGTCTTTTTTCATGTTTGGTCAGTAACTGTCTTATTCCTTGATGGATTTTGAAATTTCTTGGCAGATCTGTTAACCATCATGAGATGATGTGTCCCGTGCAAGACACAGGTCGGTTCCTCCAATGTCAAGGTCATAAAAAGGGCTTTTTTCATGTTTGGTTAATAACTTTCACATTTCTGGATGGACTTTTAAAGTTACTTTGCAGAAATGTTCACCTTCATTAGATGATGTGTTGCACACAAGACCCAGGTCAATACCCCCAACGTCAAGGTCATACTTAGAGGCCAAAAAGTGGGGAGACATCTGTGTTTTTGTAGAAAAACAAATTATAGTTAATCATATGATTTTGTATTGGTCCAGTTACAGGTCAGATGGTCTGAGGCAGAATCTGGCTTTGTAGGACCTAGGAAATCACTGGATCAATAAAATAAATCTCAGATGAATTAGCAATACAACTTATGGGTGAGAGAGCAATTTGGGCTGAGATGTGTTTTTATGCCCCAGCCATTTTCAATGGGGTTGGTGGGGGGGGGGGGGGGGGGGGAGCATATTGTATCACCACTGTCTGTAGGTACATTGCATACATCCCATATGTACATCCTTACGAAAAATGGTTTCTGTGTGATATCTTTTGAAAACATTGGTTGATTGAATTCATATTTCATACATATATATAAATCATAAAATACAAGATCATAGTTGATATCGGGTACTATCCCTCAAACATTATGAGAGTTTTGACCCTTCAACTTCATTTTTTTGCATGAAAAATTGTTTCCATGCAATATCTTCTGAAACCACTGGTGCATTGGATTCAAATTTTATGCACAGGTATATAATCATAAAAGTTAGGACAAGTTCGAATTGAGATAGAGCCTTAATATTTGGCATGTAGGTTCCTTATGACGAGGGCTTCAACACATACAAAACATTTTGCCCAGTGACCTTAACCGTTTACCTACTTTTTCATAACTTTTGAACCATTTTAGATAGAGCCTTCATATTTTACATGTAGGTTCCTTGTGACAAGGGCTTCCCATTTATACAAATAGATTTTGAAATGTGACCTTGACTTTGATCTGTGACCTATTTATCATAACTTTTGAACGGTTTCAGATTGAGCCTCTATATTTGGCATGTAGGTTTCTTCTGACAAGGGCTTCTCACTCATACAAAAATTCTGACCTGTGACCTTGACATTGACCTGTGACCTGCTTTTTTATCATAACTTTTGAACCGTTTGAGGTAGAGCTTTCATACTTGGCATGTAAGTTTCTTGTGACAAGGGCTTCCCATTCATACAAAATTTTGACTTGTGACCGTGATCTTGACCTGTATACTAGTCAGTGAGTTCTGTATTCTCAAAGGGACCTACTGACTCATAAGTCTAGCTTCAAACAGATGCCAACCCCACCCCCTGTCATCACGAAGCATTGTAAGTAATAAATAGACTGAGTCGGTTTACATTACGAAAACACGCCTATACCAATACATTGTAACCTTTATCGCTGAAAAAATGAAAATTTTAAGATGAAAAATTGTGATATTTTTTTTAATTCTGCTCAAAATATAGATTGTGGGTACGCGTTAGAACCACCTCATCGAGGCGGGGGGCTAACGAGTATCCCCAATCTATATTTTAGAGCAGAAATAAGAAAAATAAGGTTTACCCCTGTAAACCCCAGTTTCACCATATAAAAGTGGGGTTTGAGGGGGTCAAATTTATATAGGCATGATTTCGTTATGATCTCCGTATGGTGCACTAGGACCTGACACCGAGAAAAACTACATCTGAAAATGTTGTCTGCTTATGTTGTCTGCTGAATTTTTTTGCAAACTTTTTAAAAATATTTTTGCATACAGGCAAACACTGTGGGCTGATCCACACTGTTTGCAAAAACAAATGACTTTTAAGGTAAATGGCAGACGGCAAAGCAGATGACAATTGTCATTATTGGCAATTTATGAGTTAAATGAAGGTGAATGGATACACTTATAGTGGAGGAAAATCAGTTTCAAGTTTTCTGTTTCAATAAGAGAAAGGAATTTGCAAGTTAAATTATATGTCATGGTAACACTAAGTATGTATCCATCCATCTCAGGAAGGACTCGTGGTATATCCTGGGAAAGCATATATTTGAGTACCTTTCACTACTGAGTCTATTAAACTCATTCTTATTGTCTGTCAATATTTTCTCAAAAATAAACTACATGTATTTCGGTATTTTAGCAACTTTAACTCATTGCATGCGGGGGAAACCCCTAAACGGGTACCTTGGCAAACAATGCAGGCCCAGATCAGACACCGCAGAACATGGCGTCTGATCAGGGCCTACACTATTTGCTAACAGAATTTTCCGTCAAAAATAGAATAAAGACAAAAAAATAAGCCTGACACCCCATATATGACAAATGTCTTGTCCAACATATAGCATGGAAGACTTCCACTAGTATACAATAGGTTAATTTATTGTTATCAAACATCTGGCAGAAAAATAGCTCCTGGTAACATGAAATCAGATACATACTATGAGTAAGTGTTATATACATGTAACCCTTAAAGCTCCAATCATGGTTACCAAATGATCCTTAATACTGGGATAGATAGGCCTAAGCAAACAGTGCAGAATGATGCAGTCTGATCAAGGTCTACACTGTTTTTCATTCTGCCTGCACCTTTAGGACTCCTTGCTGGATCGTGAAACAAATTTGTTAAAATTTTTGGAAAATTACAGCAAGTTCTCAAGGTGTCCGAATTTTTAGGATTTTTAACCCTTTTTGTACCAGAAACCCCTTTGGCCCCGGCCCATTGGGGTTTGAAGAAATAAATGGGCTGCAGGATGCTTCCACGCAGGGTTGAATCCGACCACACATGAGTACTGGAAAACAACTTAGAGGATCTAAGCCTGCCCAGGCAAAGCAGTGCGAGTCGGACCGTCCATGCTTATAAACCCTATTGGTTTTATAAGGCGACAGGGCTTGAGATGTCATTTCATCTCAATGTCGGGTAGACGTCCCACAAAATTGGAAGCAACGTCTCCTAAATGACCTATATAGTGTTGACGGGGACGTTAAACGTCAAATCAAACAAAAACAAAACCAGAAACCCCAAAACGGGTACCCTGGCAAACAGTGAAGGCCCAGAATGCGGCGTCTGATCAGGGCCTACACTGTTTGCAAAATTTTCAGCCAATTTCCAAACAGTTTATGAAGAAAACACAACCTGACACCCCTAAATTTCGAAATGGACTTCTGCCATTTATAAGGAGGGAGACTCCATTTGGTACAAAAAGGGTTAAGGTAAGATATGACGTTACCTGTGAATCCAATGCTGGGCAGACAGTTCACATGAAATGTGAAATCTTTAAAATAGTAAAAAAGATAAAAACAGATTGTTACCTACTCTGGTATTTTCCTTGGTGCTTTTAGGGTGAAAAAGTAAAATCCCAGCAAGCACTTAACGTTAGTTCAACGTTGAGTCAACGTTTTGTGCCTGCAGGGATAGACTTGAAAGTAGCTTATTGTAGTGGTTGGGTGGCCACACTATACAAGATTTGGAAAAGTAGTGATTGGGTGGCCACACTTTACAAGATTTGGAAAAGTAGTGATTGGGTGGCCACACTATACAAGATTTGGACTTAGTCTAGTAGTAATGGGGTGGCCACACTGTACAAGATTGGTGGCCACACTATACAAGATTTGGACTAGTAGTGATGGCGTGGCCACACTGTACAAGTTTTGGTTAGTAGTAATTCGGTGGCTGCACTTAACAAGATTTGGACCAGTAGTTATTGGGTAGCCACACTGTACAAGATTTGGACCAGTAGTGATGGGATGGCCACATTATAAGAGAACTTTCCTTATATGGTCAGTCAGAAGAAAACTTGCAAGAAAACTTTTGTTTGGGATTTACGACCAGGTAAGACCCAATCCAGTCTCATCAGCTGCACAGACTGGCAGCAGATTTGAGTGTTTAGCCCAATGCATGTGGGAAACCCCTAAAGGGGTACCTTGGCAAACAGTGCAGGACCAGATCAGAAGCCACAGAACATGGCATATCAGGGCCTGAACTATTTGCTAATGTATTTTACCGTCTAAAATAGGAAAAAACATGAAACACATAGGCCTGACTCCCCGTATATAACAAATGGAGTTGTCCAACATATGGCAGTGGAAGAGACCACTAGTATACAACAGGTTAGATACAGGAATTAGAGTTATGATTACATAACGAAGATATGTCCAAGATTATTCTTGTTATGCTTGTTATAATCCACATGCGGAGCAGGAGGTTTGTCTGTCTGTCAAAGAATCGTGGAAAGGTATATAGTTTTGCCCCTGTCCGTTCATCAGCTCCTCTTGCGTGTGTGCATCTGAAACTTAAACACGGCCAATTATTTTCTTATTTCTAGATGCATTTTTAGCTCACCGTCACGTAGTGAAGAGGTGAGCTTTTGGGATCACTTTTTGTCTGTCGTCCGTCGTGCGTCCACGCGTCCGTCCGTGCGTGCGTAAACAATTTCTTCAAACAACATCTCCTCCTAAACCACTGATCGGATTTTGACCAAACTTCACAGGAATGATCCTTAGGTGGTCCCCTTTCAAAGTTGTTCAAATGGTTCCAGTCGGTTGCACATACAGGTCACAGGAGCCAAAAATAGATTTTTTTCACCGAAAACTTAAAAAATCTTCTTCTCTGAAACCGCAAGGCCCAGATCTTTGATATTGGGTATGAAGCTTCATCTAGTGGACCCCTACCAAGATTGTTCAAATTATAGTGCTGGGGCCAATAATGCCACCGCCCCGAGGCCCTTTGGTTTTATATGGGCTTATATAGGGAAAATCTTTAAAAATCTTCTTCTCTGAAACCGCAAGGCCCAGGTCTTTGATATTTGGTATGGAGCTTCATCTAGTGGACCTCTACCAAGATTGTTCAAATTAAAGCATTCAGGCCACAAATGTCTCCGCCCCGGGGCTCTTTGGTTTTACGTAGACTTAAATTGAGATACTCTTTGAAAATCTTCTTCTCTGAAACAGCAAGGCTCAGGTCTTTTATATTTGTTGTGAAACTTCATCTATTGGACCTCTATCAAGATTGTTTAAATTATAGCCCTGAGGCCAAAAATGCCCCTGCCCAGGGACCATTTGGTTTTACATAGGCTTATGTAGGGAATATCTTTAAAAAGATCTTCTTCTCTGAAACAGCAAGGCCCAGGTCTTTGATATTTGGTGTGTAGCTTCATCTAGTGGACCTTTGCCAAGATTGTTCAAATTATAGCCTTTGTTGATATTTGGTATGAAGCTTCACCTTTTTAGACCTCCCTCAACATTATGCACATTATAACCCTGGGGTCAATAATGGCCCTCCCAGGGGCCCACTTGTTACTCTATGGATCAGGTGAGCGATCCAGGGCCATCATGGACCTCTTGTTAGCTCACCTGAGCCTTTAGGCTCATAGGTGAGCTTATAGTATAGCCATGGTCCGTCGTCCGTCCGTCCGTCCGTCCACCATTTTCAAAGATCTTCTTCTCCTTTACTGCAGGGCGAATCAAAGCCAAATTTCATATGGAGCCTCAGTGGGATGGGGGAACGAAAGTTTGTTCGCGGGGTCTGGATCACATGACCAAGATGGCCGCCATGCCCATATATGGTAAAAAGCCTTCAAAAATCTTCTTCTCCAGAACCATAAGGCCAGTGGCCTTGAAACTTGGCATGTAGCCCATCATGGTTTGTACAAATGGTGACCCTGGGTTGACCTTGACCTATTTTACAGCAATGTCAAATTTTCCGACTTAGGCTTTTGCATGGGGCAAAGTGAAAATAATGGATTTATAGGAAACCATTGAAGACAGTGTCAACAAAATTTGTAGATCAGGTAAAGTAATTGAATACATGAAGATCTATGGGTCAGAAAGGTCAAGGTCATTCATTGGCCTTAGACCAAGGTCATTCAGGATCCATATTTCAAACATTTTTTTCTCCAAAACTGCTGAGCCAATTTAAGTAAAATTTAATATGGAGCCTTTGTGAGTTGAACAAATGAAAAAATGCCAATACGGTCTAGATCACATCACCAACATGGCTGTCACGCCCATATATGGTAAAAAGCCTTAAAAATTCTTCTCCTCCAGAACCGTAAGGCCAATGGCCTTGAAACTTGGCATGTAGCATATGGTACTCAGGCCCATCATAGTTTGTACAAATTGTGACCCTGAGTTGACCTTTACCTATTTTACAGCAATGTCAAATTTGCCGACTTAGGCTTTTGCATGGGAAAAAGTGAAAATAATGGATTTTTAGGAAACCATTGAAGACACTGTCACCAAAATTAGTAGATAAGGTAAAGTAGCTGAATACATGAAGATCTATGTGTAAGAAAGGTCAAGGTCATTAATTGACCTTAGACCAAGGTCACGCAGGTTCCATTTTTCAAACATTTTTTCTCAGAAACTACTGAGCCAATTGAAGTGAAATTCAATATGGAGCCTTTGGGAGTTGAACAAATGAAAAGCTGCCAATATGGTCTAGATCACATGACCAAGATGGCCACCACGCCCATATATGGTAAAAACACTTCGAAATTCTTCTTCTCAAGAACCGTAAGGCCAATGGCCTTGAAACTTGGCATGTAGCATATGGTACTCGGGCCTATCATAATTGGTTCAAATGGTGACCCTGGGTTGAAGTTGACCTATTTTACAGTAATGTCAAATATGCTGACTTAGGCTTTTGCATAGGAAAAAGTGAAAAAAAATGGATTTTTAGCTCACCTGAGCCTTTAGGCTCATAGGTGAGCTTATAGTATAGCCATGGTCCGTCGTCCGTCCGTTGGTCCGTCCACCATTTTCAAAGATCTTCTTCTCCTATACTGCAGGGCCAATCAAAGCCAAATTTCATATGGAGCCTCAGTGGGATGGGGGAACAAAAGTTTGTTCGCGGGGTCTGGATCACATGACCAAGATGGCCGCCATGCCCATATATGGTAAAAAGCCTTCAAAAATCTTCTTCTCCAGAACCATAAGGCCAGTGGCCTTGAAACTTGGCATGTAGCATATGGTACTCAGGCCCATCATGGTTTGTACAAATGGTGACCCTGGGTTGACCTTGACCTATTTTACAGCAATGTCAAATTTGCCGCTTTAGGCTTTTGCATGGGGCAAAGTGAAAATTGGAACAAGTTTTCTTTTTGTTTCATTTGCTTCTGTATACAGTATACCATTTATGTCCAATGGACAGTTCCTCATATTTTCCCTTTCTGTGAGCCAGGCACCGAGGTTATAAAACTTTTTTTACCCTCAACTCACTTCAGCATGAAATTTACCCTGCTCATAAGTTTTAAAATGCCAACAAATATTGATATGGCATTTTAAAATTTATGAGCAGGGTAAATGACATTTTCTGCTGATCTAAGTAGGAAAATTGTCACCAGACAGGTGAGCGGTTCAGGACCACTGGTCCTCTGGTGTTTTATATTAGGATAACTTTTAGTCTGTCATCCGTGCGTAAACAATTTCTTCAAACGACATCTCCTAAACCACTGTGTTCAAATGGTTCCGGTCCGTTGCACATATAGGTCACAGGTGCCAAAAATAGATTTTTTTCACCAAAAACTTAAAAAATCTTCTTCTCTGAAACCGCAAGGCCTAGGTCTTTGATATTTGGTATGAAGCTTCATCTAGTAGACCCCTACCATGATTGTTCAAATTATAGTGCTGTGGCCAAAACTGCCCCCGCCCCAGGGCCCTTTGGTTTAACATGGGCTTATATAGGGAAAATCTTTAGAAATCTTCTTCTCCGAAACCACAAGGCCTAGGTCTTTGATATTTGCTATGAAGCTTCATCTAGTGGACCCCTACCAAGTTTGTTCAAATTAAAGTGCTGGGACAAAAAATGCCCTTGCCCCAGGGCCCTTTGGTTTTATATGGGCTTATATAGGGAAAATCTTTAAAAATCTTCTTCTCTGAAACCGCAGGCTTTGGTCCTTGATATTTGGTTTGAAGCTTCATCTAGTGGACCCCTACCAAGTTTGTTCAAATTATAATGTTTGGGCCAGAACTGCCCCCGCCCCGGGCCCTTTGGTTTTACATGGGCTTATGTCGGGAATATCTTTAAAAATCTTCTTCTCTGAAACCACAAAGCCTAGGTCTTTGATATTTGGTATGAAGTTTCATCTAGTGGACCCCTACCAAGGTTGTTCAAATTATAGTCCTAGGGCCAAAACTGCCCTCGCCCCAGGGCCCTTTGGTTTTACATGGGCTTATATAGGGAAAATCTTTAAAAATCTTCTTCTATGAAACCGCATGGCCCAGGTCTTTGCTATTTGGTATGAAGCTTCATCTAGTGGACCATTACCAAGATTGTTCAAATTAAAGTGCTGGGGCAAAAAATGCCCCCACTCCTGGGCCCTTTTGCTTTACATGGGCTAATATAGGGAAAATCTTTAAAAATCTTCTTCTATGAAACCGCATGGCCCAGGTCTTTGCTATTTGGTATGAAGCTTCATCTAGTGGACCATTACCAAGATTGTTCAAATTAAAGTGCTGGGGCAAAAAATGCCCCCACTCCTGGGCCCTTTTGCTTTACATGGGCTAATATAGGGAAAATCTTTAAAAATCTTCTTCTATGAAACCGCATGGCCCAGGTCTTTGCTATTTGGTATGAAGCTTCATCTAGTGGACCATTACCAAGATTGTTCAAATTAAAGTGCTGGGGCAAAAAATGCCCCCACTCCTGGGCCCTTTTGCTTTACATGGGCTAATATAGGGAAAATCTTTAAAAATCTTCTTCTATGAAACCGCATGGCCCAGGTCTTTGCTATTTGGTATGAAGCTTCATCTAGTGGACCATTACCAAGATTGTTCAAATTAAAGTGCTGGGGCAAAAAATGCCCCCACTCCTGGGCCCTTTTGCTTTACATGGGCTAATATAGGGAAAATCTTTAAAAATCTTCAAACCGCAAGACCAAGGTCTTTGCTATTTGGTATGAAGCTTCACCTAGTGGACCCCTACCAAGATTGTTCAAATTTTTGTGCTGGGGGAAAAAATGCCCCCGCCCCGGGGCCTTTTGGTTTAACATACACTTATATAGGGAAAATCTTTAAAATTCTTCTTCTCTGAAACCGCAAGGCCCAGGTCTTTGATATTTTGTATGGAGCTTCATCTTGTGGACCTCTACCAAGATTGTTCAAATTATAGTGCTGGGGGAAAAATGCCCCCGTCCCGGGGCCTTTTTGGTTTTACATAGACTTCTATAGGGAAAATCTTTAAAATTCTTTTTTCTCTGAAACAGCAAGGCCCAGGACTTTGATATTTGTTGTGAAGCTTCATTATAGCCCTGAGACCAAAAGCACCCCCCGCCCTGGGGCCATTTGGTTTTACATAGGCTTCTGTAGGGAATATCTTTAAAAAAATCTTCTTCTCGGAAACCGCAAGGCCCAGGTCTTTGATATTTGGTGTTTAGCTTCATCTAGTGGACCTTTGCCAAGATTGTTCAAATTTTAGCCTTTGTGGATATTTGGTATGAAACTTCACCTTTTTAGACCTCCCTCAACATTATGTACATTATAGCCCTGGGTCAATAATGGCCCTCCCCGGGGCCCCCTTATTACTCTATGGATCAGGTGAGCGATCCAGGGCCATCATGGCCCTCTTGTTTAAATTACTTGGCAGCAATGTTAACCATGACACCATGTGTCGCATGCAAAACCCAGGGCCATACCTCCAAGGTCAGGGTCGTACTTACAGATCAAAGGTAAAACAAAAAAGGTCTAAAAGTTAAACACGGTCAGTATCTTTCTTATTTGTTTCTCTAGTACTCATGACAATGTAACTTATGCTACCCTCTATTCCCCCAGAATCACCGACTAAGACTACTAGCTTTGCAAGACCACGGTTACCTTTATCCCAGAAGCCTCCGTGGTGTAGTGGCTACGCTACTCGCCTTGTAAACCAGGGGTCGCAGGATCGATCCCGGGCTTCTCCAGACTTTCGGATGAGTCTTTAAACCGAGGTCCCGTCTCCGTATGACCTTAGCTGTTGGTGGGACGTAAAACTCAAACACTCACTCATTCACCTTTATCCCAACGACTGAAATCATTTACCATAAAATCATGGACTTCTTGACAACACACTGGTAAAATTTCCTTTTTGCTCGGCGCTTTTTGAAGTGATAGGACATATTGGATATATTATCCATGGTACACCTCAACCTGGTCATAGCACGGAACTCCGGTTCCAACCAACGGACCGTGTTAGTTAACCTAATCATGTTATAAACGCTGCCCTATTTGTCACAGATCAACCATTGACGACTATGGTGATCAATAGTTTTCCAAACAAGATGATGTGCGGTCCGGTATATAACCATATTTCCTGATTAAATGTGTTTTGAACTAATCAATGGCATTTTTTTTTCTCTTCGAGATTATGTCCCTTTCAAGAGTTATTGCTCTTTGAAAGTTTTTGGATAAATCTTGTCAGCTAGAGCCTTGAAAGTTGGTGAATAAATGGGTGGTGATGAGTACATGACCTGATTAACTTTTGACTAAATTCGTGATGAGTACATGACCTGATTAACTTTTGACTAAATTCCAAAAAAAAATCTTAATGAGTTATGGTCCTTTGTCACTTAGGTATTTTTACATTGTACCTTTATATGCTTTGTGATGCATAGCATAACTTTATAACCGTGTATACTAGGGTTTTGAAATTTCATATATGGATTCCTCATGGAAAATTAGGAGACACATATTTTTTTCTCGTCCCGATTATGCCCCTTTCAAGAATTATTGCCCTTCGAATTTTTTTTAGCTCACCTGAGCCTTTAGGCTCATAGGTGAGCTTATAGTATAGCCATGGTCCGTCGTCCGTCCGTCCGTCCACCATTTTCAAAGATCTTCTTCTCCTATACTGCAGGGCCAATCAAAGCCAACTTTCATATGGAGCCTCAGTGGGTTGGGGGAACGAAAGTTTGTTCGCGGGGTCTGGATCACATGACCAAGATGGCCGCCATGCCCATATATGGTAAAAAGCCTTCAAAAATCTTCTTCTCCAGAACCATAAGGCCAGTGGCCTTGAAACTTGGCATGTAGCATATGGTACTTGGGCCCATCATGGTTTGTACAAATGGTGACCCTGGGTTGACCTTGACCTATTTTACAGCAATGTCAAATTTGCCGACTTAGGCTTTTGCATGGGGCAAAGTGAAAATAATGGATTTATAGGAAACCATTGAAGACAGTGTCACCAAAATTGGTAGGTCAGGTAAAGTAACTGAATACATGAAGATCTGTGGGTGAGAAAGGTCAAGGTCATTCATTTGCCTTAGACCCAAGATGGCCGCCATGCCCATATACAGTTGAACTTCGATGGCTCGAACTCGCCGGGACCGCCGAAAAAAGTTCGAGCCATCGGTAGTTCGAGCCATTGGAGTCAAACTCGGCAGGATCCATCTTTGTGTACTATGATTTTTAGCTCACCTGAGCACGAAGTGCTCAAGGTGAGCTATTGTGATCGCCTTTTGTCCGGCGTCCGTCGTGCGGTGTGCGTCGTGCGTCGTGCGTCGTCAACAATTCACTTAAATGACATCTCCTCCTAAACCAGTGAATGGATTTCAAAATACTTTCATAGAAATGTTCCTTGGGTGACCCTCTACCAAAATTGCTAAAATGGTTCCACTCCGCAGAACAAAATGGCCACCAGAGCTAAAAATAGAAAAACCTTTAAACGACATCTCCTCCTAGCCCTTTGGCCCGATTTCAAAATAATTTCACAGAAATGTTCCTTGGATGACCCTCTACCAAAATTGCTAAAATGGTTTCGCTCCGCTGAACAAAATGGCCGCAAGAGCTAAAAATAGAAAAACCTTTAAACGACATCTCCTCCTAGCCCTTTGGTCCGTTTTCAAAATAATTTCACAGAAATGTTCCTTGGATGACCCTCTACCAAAATTGCTAAAATGGTTCCGCTCCGCAGAACAAAATGACCGCCAGAGCTAAAAATAGAAAAACCTTTAAACGACATCTCCTCCTAGCCCTTTGGCTCGATTTCAAAATAATTTCACAGAAATGTTCCTTGGATGACCCTCTACCAAAATTGCTAAAATGGTTCCGCTCCGCTGAACAAAATAGCCGCCAGAGCTAAAAATAGAAAAACCTTTAAACAACATCTCCTCCTAGCCCTTTGGCCCGATTTCAAAATAATTTCACAGAAATGTTCCTTGGATGACTCTCTACCTAAATTGCTAAAATGGTTCCGCTCCGCTGAACAAAATGGCCGCCAGAGCTAAAAATAGAAAAACCTTTAAACGACATCTCCTCCTAGCCCTTTGGCCCGATTTCAAAATAATTTCACAGAAATGTTCCTTGGATGACCCTCTACCGAAATTGCTAAAATGGTTCCTCTCCGCTGAACAAAATGGCCGCCAGAGCTAAAAATAGAAAAACCTTTAAACAACATCTCCTCCTAGCCCTTTGGCCTGATTTCAACATAATTTCACTGAAATGTTTCTTGGATGACCCTCTACCGAAATTGCTAAAATGGTTCCGCTCCGCTGAACAAAATGGCCGCAAGAGCTAAAAATAGAAAAACCTATAAACGACATCTCCTCCTAGCCCTTTGGTCTGATTTCAAAATAATTTCACAGAAATGTTCCTTGGATGACCCTCTACCAAAATTGCTAAAATGGTTCCACTCCGCTGAAAAAAATGGCCGCCAGAGCTAAAAATAGAAAAACCTTTAAACGACATCTCCTCCTAGCCCTTTGGCCTGATTTAAAAATTATTTCACTGAAATGTTCCTTGGATGACCCTTTACAGAAATTGCTAAAATGGTTCCGCTCTGCTGAACAAAATGGCCCCCAGAGCTAAAAATAGAAAAACCTTTAAACGACATCTCCTCCTAGCCCTTTGGCCCGATTTCAAAATAATTTCACTGAAATGTTTCTTGGATGACCCTTTACAGAAATTGCTAAAATGGTTCTGCTCCGCTGAACAAAATGGCCACCAGAGCTAAAAATAGAAATACCTTTTAGCAACATCTCCTCCTAGCCCTTTAGCCCGATTTCATATTATAGCCTGGGCCAATAATGGCTCTCCCAGGGGCCCACTTGATACCCTATGGATCAGGTGAGCGATCCAGGGCCATCATGGCCCTCTTGTTTATCATAGCTGCGGCGATTTTGGTAACTTCCGGTACATTTATAGGTCATAATTTAAGAGTGGATGATGAGCCGTATTTGTGGTCCGTATTATGATACTGATCACGCGCCTGCGTGACTTGATCGATAAAATTGGAATTTTTAAAAAGGTAATAAGTGCGAGCCATCGGTTGGATTTTACATAGAAAATGCAGTCTAGGGACCAGGCTCAGAGTTCGAGGGTTCGAGCCATTGTGGTTCGAGCCAAGGGTGGCATGTTTAGTTAAAATGAATAGGGATTTTGCCGGGACGGAAAAGTCAGTTCGACCCAAACGTGGTGTTCGAGCCTACCGAGTTCGACCCATCGAAGTTCGACTGTATGGTAAAAAGCCTTCAAAAATCTTCTTCTCCAGAACCATAACGCCAGGGGCCTTGAAACTCGGCATGTAGCATATGGTACTCGGGCCCATCATGGTTTGTACAACTGGTGACCCTGGGTTGACCTTGACCTTTTTTACAGCAATGTCAAATTTGCCGACTTAGGCTTTTGCATGGGGCAAAGTGAAAATAATGGATTTATAGGAAACCATTGAAGACAGTGTCACCAAAATTTGTAGATCAGGTAAAGTAACTGAATACATGAAGATCTATGGGTGAGAAAGGTCAAGGTCATTCATTGGCCTTAGACCAAGGTCATTCAGGATCCATATTTCAGATATTTTTTTCTCCAAAACTGCTGAGCCAATTTAAGTGAAATTTAATATGGAGCCTTTGTGAGTTGAACAAATGAAAAAATGCCAATACGGTCTAGATCACATGACCAAGATGAAAAGTTGCCAATATGGTCTAGGTCACATGACCAAGATAGCCACCACGACTATATATTTATATATTTTTCTTATAACTATTTGATTTTGTGCAGAGTTTAATAAAGATAAATAAATAAAGGCTGTTTATAGTTTTAAACGTCGGTTGTTATTGTTTTTTTTTTATTATTTTCTACTTGAAAATAGACAAAAAGGGGACCAGTCTGAAGCATTTTTTTTGTCCCGTAGCTATTTATGGAATCAATCGAGTGTTGAAAAAAGGGCGAGAAGTGTACACGACAGCCCATGTATTTGTAATTACAAATGAAGGAGCTGGGATGACGACTGGCACCATCAGCATCTTAGGGATAATGTTGAGAGTTGAGAATCACGTGTTTTGTTTTGATTTTAAATTGATGATATTTTTATATTTTTAATTGATTTATTGCACATATTTGTAACACCACAAATTTTTAAAAGCGCCTTCCCGAGGTGTGGTCTGGATACACGGCTAAATGCTTTTCATCAATTTTATATGCAGCAGAGTTCTCACTAGGATTTTGAAAACAGGAGTTCAAGAATCCATCCATGATAAAAGTTGGATTCAAATCTGAAAAGTTATTTATGTCCAATGGACAGTTCCTCATATTTTCCCTTTCTGTGAGCCAGGCACCGAGGTTATAAAACTTTTTTCACGCTCAACTCACTTCAGCATGAAATTTACCCTGCTCATAAGTTTTAAAATGCCAACAAATATTGAGATGGCATTTTAAAATTTATGAGCAGGGTAAATGACATTTTCTGCTGATCTAAGTAGGAAAATTGTCACCAGACAGGTGAGCGGTTCAGGACCACTGGTCCTCTGGTTTATAAAATCTTGTTAGCACAATATCTCAAAAATTATAAGAGCTAGAGCCTTGAAAGTTGGTGAATAGATTGGTGGTGATGAGTAGATGACCTGATTAACTTTTGACTAAATTCCAAAACATACTTATTATTGAGTTATAGCCCTTTGTCACTTTAGGTATTTTTACATTGTACCTCTATATGCTTTGTGATGCATAGCGTAACTTTATAACTGTGTATGCTAGGGTTTTGAAATTTCATATATGGATTCCTCATGGAAAATTAGGAGACACATATTTCTTTTCTCGTCTGGATTATGCCCCTTTCAAGAGTTATTGCCCTTTGAAAATTTTTTTGATAAAATCTTGTCAGCAAAATATCTAAAAAACTATAAGAGCTAGAGCCTTGAAAGTTTATGAATAGATTGGTAGTGATGAGTACATGACCTGAGTAACTTTTGAATTAATTCCAAAAAATAGTTATGAGTTACTGCCCTTTGTCACTTTAGGTATTTTTACATTGTACCTCTATATGCTTTGTGATGCATTGCATAACTTTATAACCGTGTATGCTAGGGTTTTAAAATTTCATAGATGGACTCCTCATGGAAAATTAGGGGACACATATTTTTTTTTCTCACCCAGCTTGTGCCCCTTTCAAGAATTATTGCCTTTGAAATTTTTTGATAAAATCTTGTCAGCAAAATATCTCAAATTTTATAAGAGCTAGAGCCTTGAAAGTTGGTTAATAGATTGGCAGTGAAGAGTAGATGACCTGATTAACTTTTGACTAAATTTCGAAAAATACTTCATGAGTTATGGCCCTTTGTCACTGGGTATTTTTACATCATACCTCTATCTGCTTTGTGATGCATAGCATAACTTTATTACCGGGTATGCTAGGGTTTGGAAATTACATATATAGATTCCTCATGGAAAATTAAGGGATGCATATTTTTTTCTCATCCAGATTGTGCCCCTTTCAAGAGTTATTGCCCTTTGAATTTTTTTTTATAAAATCTTGTCAGCAAAATATCTCAAAAATTATTAGAGCCACAGCCTTGAAAGTTGATGAATAGATTGGTGGTGATGAGTAGATGACCTGATTGACTTTTGACTTCATTCCGAAAAATACTTTGAGTTATGGCCCTTTTGGCACTTTGGGTATTTGTACATTGTACCCCTATATGTTTTGTGATGCATAGCATAATTTTATAACCGTGTATGCTAGGGTTTTGAAATTACATGTATGGATTCCTCATGGAAGTGGACACATTTTTTTTCTCATCCATATTGTGCCCCTTTCAAGAGTTATTGCCCTTTGAATTTTTTTTGATAAATCTTGTCAGGACATTATCTAAAAAGCTACTAGAGCTAGAGCCTTGAAAGTTGGTGAATAGATTGGTGGTAATGAGTAGATGACCTGATTAACTTTTGACTAAAGTGCAAACTATACTTCATGAGTTATGGTCCTTTGTCACTTTTGGTAGTTGTACATTCTATGCTTTGTGAAAGAACCATGTGCCAGTGTAGTGGATAGAGTGCTGGACTTCGAATCAGATTGTGAACTATGAATCTGAGGGGCGTGAGTTCAAACCTCAGTGGAGGAATGGATTTCTTTTTTTTTCTTTTTTTTTTTTCTTCATAAACAAACATAAACAGTTACATACATTCCAGTACTTACGCATGTAAACACACATGCATGCATGCACACACACACATGCATGCATGCAGACTTACGCATGTATATATGCATCCATGAATTCAAACATGCACACATGCATACATGCAAGGATGCACACATGCATGCACACTCACACTCATGCATGTATGCACATACACACATGCATGCACACATATGCTTGCATGTACACATACATGCATCTGCATGCACACACACTAATGCATAAATGGACACACTCCATATGCATGCATGTGTTCAAGCACACATGCATGCACACATACACTGATGCATGTATGCACACACTCACTCATGCAGGCATGCCTGCACCCAGACATGCATGCATGCATGCATACATGCACATTCATACATGCATATTCATACATGCATGTTCACATGCATGCAAACACAGTTTTGCATACACATAGATTCTTGGAGGAGAATACTTGATAATAGTTTGTTGGAGTTATGGCCCTTTGCCATTTCTAGCCACTTAATTGTGTTTCTGTCTTGTAGCACATTATTTCCAAAACAAAATGTTTCAATTGTTGCCTAGAAACTTGACAGGCTTATAGGGAATGCTTAGTACATAACCTGAGAAACATTTGAAAAAACTCTGAAAAATTTTCTTTGGTTATGGCCCTTGGAAAATTGGGAATTTAGGAGCAAGCACATGGTTGGGGGCATTGTGTTTTACAAACAGCATTTCTAGTTTGTATAACTTTACAACCAATTGTCTGTTTTTAATGAAACAGCACACACACCAGGCTCTGCCAATTAGCTTTAGGATGGTGACATCAGGTGCGTGTATCATGACGTTACTTAATGTGACATCACGTCACCCACAGTGGTTTGAAGCCCCATGGCCAACTTTAGCGCCAAGGAACAACAAGCTTATATTACAATGAGTTTTATAAGGGTACCCCTGCCGTAGAAATTTGACAGAAAGAATGCTGGGTACAGGCTTTATCACATACTGCAATTTACAGGTGGATAGATTTCTTTAAAGATGGTAGGGACAGTGTTGAAAGTAGGCACAGTCCCGGTCGACCAGTGGAAGCAGTGGATAAAGAAAATGTGAAAGAAGGAAAACCAATCATAGATACTGATAGACGTCTGACATGTGAAGAGATAGCCCATGACTTGGGGATAAGTCACGGTTCGGTTCATACCATTATGAAAAATAAGTTGAGCATGAAACGCATCGCCACACTTTGGGTACCGCTGCGTACCGCACTGCTTGTCTGACGATCATAAAGGAGCACGCACCCAAGTAGCACAAACATTATTAGAGCGGTTTGGAAATGAGGGTGACAACTTTGCCAGAATGTTTATCTTAACAGTATCTGGGTCAGGTTCAAATGTGGGTCGTGTTGGGTCAAAAACTTAGTCACTAGGTCAAATTTCTTTAAAACCTTGTTCACCCTCTAGAGGCCACAGTTTTGCTTTAATCTTCCTGAAGCTTTACCAGAATGTTGTCTTGATGATATCTTGGTCGAGTACAAATAGGTCACTACGTCAAATTTCATTAAAACCTTGTTCATCCTCTAGAGACCACAGGTTTGCTTCAACTTTCATGAAACTTTACCAGAATGTGTGTCTAGATTATATCTGGGTGAAGATTGAATATGGGCCATGTGGGATCAAAAACTAGGTAACTAGGTCAAATTTCTTAAAACCTTGTTTACCCTCTGGAAGCCACAGAATTGGCTCAATCCTCATGAAACTTTACCAGAATGTTTGTTTTAATGATACCTCAGTCAGATCAGAATATGGGTCATGTCTGATCAAAAACTAGGTCTGTAGATAAAATTTCTTTAAAACCTATCAACCTTATATAAACCATAGATTTGCTTAAAGTAAGTCTTCATGAAACTTTACAAGTATGTCCTGATGATATCTCAGTCAAGTTCAAATATAGGTCAGGTCGAGTCAAAAACCAGGTCATTAGGTAAAATTGCTTTAAAACCCTGTTTACCCTTGTTGGTTCAGTTTTCATGAAATTTACCAGAATGTAAGTATTGGGCAAGTTTGGATATAAGTCATTTCAGATAAAAAATCAAACCACTAGGTCACATTGCTTTTCCCTCTAGAGGTCAACTGGTCAAATTAATTTTAAGCCTTGTTCACCTTCTTGAGGCCCGGCCCAAGCCTTTTGGGGCCTGAAGAAATAGATGGGCTGCATGATGCTTCCATACAGAGCTGAAACGGACTCGCACACGAATACTGGTAAACCGCTTAGAGGATCTAAGCCTGCCCGGGCAAAGTGGTTGGAGTCGGACCATCCATGCTTATAAACCCTATAAGTTTCATTCGGCGACAGGGCTTGAGATGTCATTTCATCTCAATATCTGGTAAAAGTTCAACAAAATTGGAAGCAACATCTCCAAAATGACCTTTACAGTGTTGACGGGGACGTTAAGCCTCAAATCAAACAAACAAAACCTTCTTGAGGCCACATTTTTGCTTCATTCTTCATGAAATTTTACAAGAATATTTGTCTTGATGATGTCTTGTTGGATCATCACTGAGGTGAGCGATTCAGGTCCATCATGGACCTCTTGTTATATGAAAGTTTAATATTGCCTTACTTTATTTTTTTCTCTAGTTTCCAAAAAAGGTAAATGCTAAGTGTTGTGAAGTGAAACACATCAGTCACATTTGTACTTTTGTGCCATCTAATTTGAATAGCCAGAATCCCAGCAATATACATTGTGCTGTTTCAGTGTTCAAGGTCTTGAAATTATTTTTGTATCATAGAACATCCAAACTGAAAGGTTGATAACACCATTATATAAACACTGTATACAGCCCGGTAGTTGACAGAGATTGTTTCTGTACCCGGTAAGGTTTGTAGGTTTTGAAGTGTAGTGACATTTTAATGATTTTATTGACAAAAAATGTTATCTTCTATGAAGTGCAATCCATGCAACTGCACCTCTCTTTTGGCTGATGGTTTAGGTCTGTGTACAATTAAATGTGGTTGCTTCTGCATTTCATTTCACATTCTGCACATCTTCCAAGATTGTTCAAATTATAGCCCTGGGTCCAAAAATTGGCCCCGCCAAAGGGCCCACATTTTCCATAGAGATATATTGGGAAAAAACATAAGAATTTTCTTGTCTGAAACCAGAAGGCCCAGGTCTCTGATAGTTGGTATGTAGCTTCACCTAGTGCACATCTACTAAAGTGGTTCAAATTATTTATGAAACATAGAAGTAGAGGCAATGATCAGGAATCGATACAATTAACCCATCAGAGACACCAAAGGGAAAGAAACAAAAACACGAAGCAACAAACCCCAACGGAAACACCAACAGCGGAAAGCCAAAAGGACAGTTACTTTCCCACAAAATGGCCAATAGGTTATCCAAAATAATATAAGCGACACAAACACCAAAAGACAAACCTAACAAAAATAAACCGCGACAGAAGAACCGCCTTGGAACGGTCTGCAAAAATGAATTCCACTGGGGGGCTTAAATCGATTTTTCATGGCCACAATCCTCGCCCTTACTTCCGTTGCAATTAAGACAAATAATATGCTCAGTCCGCATGAAGGCCTCCTAACTCATCTGTGCAACATCTCAGTGAACACAAAAATCAAACAACCACAGAAATGAAACAACGGTGAGGACTCGACAACTCGACAGCAAGAAACAACTGAAATGCTGGAGCAAAAGAAAACTTATAAACCCTATAAGACTCTGATAGGCCCGACCAGAGACAGAGTTTCAGGTACCAACCAACATAGGCCCTTTCGTTGGAACCGTCATAGAATCTGAGGCCTGACCCACCGGCTTGCAATTAAAGAGGGAAGCAAAGTTGTCAACCGTGATTGGGTTAATTATCATCCATGCAGTCTGTCGAATAACATTTATGTTGTACCCAATCTTTTTATATTGAAGTATGATTTTACGAAATTGGGTGCTGAAGTCATTGCGGTTATAAATTTTTCTGAATTTATATACTAAGTCACCATAAAATTCGGGTTCCGATAGACTATGTTGCAGAAGAGATTTAAGTCCAATATTGAATTTTGAAAGTAAAGCAGAATGACGTCAATAATATTTTGAAAAGGCTTTGCGTAGTTTATGGTACTGATAACCCTGATTAAGAAGTTAAGCCATTAACAATTTATTACAAGTGTTGAAGTCAGCTGCATGACTACACACTCTGGCAAATCAAATTAATTGTGAAATGTAAACGCCATAGGATGGTGCACGAGGAACATCACCATCCAAAAAAGGAAAGTTTACAATCTCAAAATCATCGCTTTTATCATAAATTTTGCAAGAAACAAACCCATCTACAATAGACAGATGTAAATTAAAAAACGGGGCCTCGATATCAGAAGAGTTTGCTTTATTTAACTGAAGTTCTGGGGAGCTAAATTTGACTGATCAAACCATCGAAATAGGTATTATCAATATTTAATAAATCATCCAAATATCTAGAAGTGGAGCTAAAAGCTTCAATGATTTCAGACTGGTTTTCAGCAGAAAGGGACATCATGAAGTCTCTCTCATGACTAAAAACCCTCAATTCTATAACCAGAAAGCACTGGCATTTGGTATCAACCAAGATTGTTCAAGTAATACCTCTGGGGGCATAACATTTAAACAAAGTCTCAAGTCGTCACCTTTGTTTCATCTCTGTGGTTGTTTGATTTTTGTTCACGGAGATAATGTGCTGATGAGTTAGGAGGCCTTCATGTGGACTGAACAAATTATTTGTCTTAATCACGACGGAAGTAAGGGCGAGGATTGTGGCCACGTAAAATCGATTTAAGCACCCCAGTGCAATTCGTTTCCGCTGACCGTTCCAAAGCAGTTCTTCTGTCGTGGTTTATTTTTGTTATGGCTTGTCTTTGGGTGTTTGTGTTGCTTATTTTATTTTGGATAGCCTATTGGCCATTTTGTGGGAAAGTAACTGTCCTTTTGGCTTGCCGCTGTTGGTGTTTCCATTAGTGTCTGTTGTTTCATGTTTGTGTTTCTTTCCCTTTGGTGTCTCTGATGGGAGCTGTAGGTAAATTGAATCGATTCCTGATCATTGCCTCCACTTCTACTTTTAAAGCAATCTACCGTGTGAAACTTCAATATTAAGTGTGTAAAGCTCTTAGCTCAGGTGAGTGATAAAGGACCATGATGGCCCGTCCTCTTGTTTTCTGAAACATTTCATTGACATTGTGGAATTCCACCCATAGAGATTTTGTACATAAATTTGATTTTCTAAGGTATAACCTATCAAATATAGTTAATATTTTTAGATCTTGCATGTTTTCTAGTATATTTTCAACATTATAGTCTAAAATTATTTTGCAAGCTCTTTTTTGAAGACAAAAACTGTTCAGATTCATTTGAGAAGTACCACCCCATATGATATTACAATAATCAATGTGTTGCTGCATATATATGTTTTATAAAATTGAATTCTATGTTCTCTTGACAAAAAGTTTTTAATTCTAGACAAGAGCCATACATTTAAGGCAATAGTTTTACATATTTTATCAATATAATGTGTCCATGTGAGATTGTTGTCTATCACTACACCAAGAATTTTGTCATTTGAAATCATTTGCAATTCTACAGTGTTAAGGGTTAATGACAATCCTCCAGTTGTTAAGGTGACACGTTTTTGGTGGGTAGTACTCAGCATTACTTTTGTTTTATTTGTGTTAATGATCATGCCATTATATGTACACCATTTCGCTAGACTGTTTAAAGCCATTTGTACAGCTCTTTGAATATCTATAGGAGATTTAGAACTTACATATTGTTGTATCATCTGCATACATGTCTGTATTAGATGATTCAGTATATAGAGGCAAATCATTAATAAACAAAAGAAAGAGAAGTGGGCCTAAAATGGATCACTGTGGGACTCCGTCAGTTAGAATTTCATCTTCTAACAAAGTAATATTTAAGGATACTTTTTGCCATCTCTTATACATGTAACATCAATAAAAATTCTGTGACTTTTTCTATTAATAACCATAATATTGATTTCCCAAAATCAGTGATAGTCACGTGGACAACAGCATTAATTCAGATTTGCCCTTTAGTAGCTTTAGGTCAATTGTAAAACAATGAAATAATTTCACAGAACTGATCCTTGGGTGACCCTCTACCAATTGCTAAAATGGTTTCACTCTGCTGAACAAAATGGCCAACAGAGCTGAATATTTAAGAACTTTAAATGACATCTCCTCCAAGGCCAATGGCTCGATTTCAAAATGATTTCACAGAAATGTTCTTTGGATGACCCTGTACCAGAATGGTTCTGCTCAGCTGAAGAAAATGACCACCAGAGCTAAAAATAGAAAAACCTTTAAACCACATCCAATTGCCAGATTTCAAATTTTTTTACCATATGCCCAATTACACTAAAATTGCTGAAATAGTTCCACTTGGCTGAAAGCAGTGGCTGCCACAGATGAAAATTAAAAAAAAAATGAATGCCATTTCCTCATATTAGCCTGATTTCTATATAAACTTACAATGTTCCTCTTATGTCCCTCTTCCAAAATTTCTAAAATGGTCAAACAGAAGCCTGAGTTAAAAAATATAAATTTCTTTAAATGATACCCAGTCTGCTGACTCGGGGACAAATGGCCTACCAGTGCTTTGAGTTTACAATGGCAGGTGCTCCCTGCTTAATAACATTGACTGGAAAGTGCATACTGTTCCAGTTCTAAAAAACCTGACAGATGCCATATTCTTGTACTGAACCATCATCAGATTGATGACCTTCCATGTTATTTCATCATAACTCAGGTGAGCGGATTAGGTCCATCATAGACATCTTGTTAACTCACCTGAGCCGAAGGCTCATGTGAGGTATAAGTATGCCAATGATCATGCGTCCGTTGTCCGGTCACATTTTCAACTAAGTACATCTTTAAAGCCAGTTGGCCAATCATGATTAAATTTCATGAGAAGCATGATCAGGTTGGGGGAAAAGATGCATTATGTTTTGGGGCAGATCAGATGGAAACTCTTGTTGCCATGGCAACATATAGCTCCCATAGACTTACAATGGGAAAAACTTAAAAAAAAGCTTCTTCTCTGAAACCAATAGGCCCAGAGCTTACATATAAAGCATATAGCAATGTCAAGTGGTCCCCTACATAAATTTTGCCAATCATGCCCCGGGGGTCTAAACTGGCCACGCCCTGGGGTCCCTTAACCCCCATAGAAATAAAAGCTTAAAAAATCTTCTTCTCTGAAACCGCTAGTATGAGCTTACATATTAAGCATGTAGCAATGTCAAGCGGTCCTCTACAAAAATTGTGCCAATCATGCCCCTGGGGTCTAAACTGGCCACGACCCGGGGCCCCTTAGCCCCCATCGACTTATAATGGAAAAAAGCTAAAAAAGTCTTCTTCTCTGAAACCACTAGGCCGTTAGCTTACATATGAAGCATGTAGCAATGTCAAGTGGTCCCCTACATAAATTATGCCAATCATGCCCCTAGGGTCTAAACTGGCCATGCCCCAGGGTCCCTTAACCCACATAGACTTTTAATGGAAATAAAAGCTTAAAAAATCTTCTTCTCTGAAACCGCTAGGCACAGAGCTTACATATTAAGCATGTAGCAATGTCAAGTGGTCCTCTACATAAATTGTGCCAATCATGCCCCTGGGGCCTAAACTGGTAACGCCCCGGGGCCCCTCAGCACCCATAAACTTACAATGGAAAAAAAGCTTTAAACAATCTTCTTCTCTGAAACCACTAGGCCCAGAGCTTACATATTAAGGATGTAGCAATGTCAAGTGGTCCCCTACATAAATTGTTCCAATCATGCCCCTGGGATCTAAACTGGCCACGCCATGGGGCCCCTTAGCCCCCATAGACTTGCAATTGGGAAAAAAAGCTTAAAAAATCTTCTCCTCTGAAACCGCTGGGAACAGAGCTTACATATTAAGCATGTAGCAATGTCAATTGGTCCTCTACATAATTTTGCCAATCATGCCCCTGGGGTCTAAACTGGCCACACCCCGGGGCCCCTTAGCCCCCATAGACTTATAATGGAAAAAAGCTAAAAAAAATCTTCTTCTCTGAAACCACTAGGCCAGAGCTTACATATGAAGCATGTAGCAATGTCAAGTGGTCCCCTGCATAAATTGTGCCAATCATGCCCCTGGGGTCTAAACTGGCCACGCCCCGGGGTCCCTTAACCCCTATAGACCTATAATAGAAATAAAAGCTTAACAAATCTTCTCTGAAACTGCTAGGCACAGAGCTTACATATTAAGCATGTAGCAATGTCAAGTGGTCCTCTACATAAATTGTGCCAATCATGCCCCTGGGGTCCAAACTGGCCACGCCCCGGGGCCCCTTAGCTCCCATAGACTTGTAATGAAAAAAAAAAGCTTAAAAAATCTTCTTCTCTGAAACCACTAGGCCAAGTGATTACATATTAAGCATTTTGCAATGTCAAGTGGTCCCCTACATAAATTGTGCCAATCATGCTCCTGGGATCTAAACTGGCCACGCCCTGGGGCCCCTTAGCCCTCATAGACTTAAAATGGAAAAAAAAGCCTAAAAATCTTCTTTTCTGAAACCGCTGGTACTATTAACTCACTTGAGCCGAAGGCTCATGTGAGGTATTAGTATGCCAATGGTCCGGCGTCCGTTCACATTTTCAAATAAGTATATCTTTAAAGCCACTTGGCCAATCATGATTAAATTTCATGAGAAGCATTATCCGGTTGGGGGAGAAGATGCAGTATGTTTTGGGGCAATTCAGATTGAAACTGGTGTTGCCTTGGCAACATATAGCTCCCATAGACTTGCAATTGGAAAAACTTAAAAAATTTTCTTCTCTGAAACCACTAGGCCCAGAGCTTACATATTAAGCATGTAGCAATGTCAAGTGGTCCTCTACATAAATTGTGCCAATCATGCCCCTGGGTTCTAAACTGGCCAGCCCCGGTGCCCCTTAGCCCCCTTAGACTTATAATGGAAAAAAAAAACTTCAAAAATCTTCTTCTATGAAACCACTAGGGCCAGAGCTTACATATTAAGCATGTAGCAATGTCAAGTGGTCCCCTACATTAATCCTACCAAACATGCCCCTAGGGTCCAAATTGACAATGCCGTGTCCCATTAGGAAGAAAAAAATTATGCTCAAAGACCATGAGACAACCATCTAACTAAATTGTTCCTCAGGTGAGCGGTTAGGCTTATTCAGCCTCTTGTTTGGAATATTTCGGCCTAGCTGTTCTTACAAAATCGTAAGTGGTAAAAGCGTCAGCTGTTCTGGCAAGTGCCATTTCAAATGCAGCCGTACCTTTGCTGAAATTTGTTCAGTAAACCACATTATTCAGCCCCAGCTAATCGGGGTTTGATGAAATAGATGGGCTGTATGATGCTTCCACCCAGAGCTGAAACTGACCGCACATGTGTACTGGTAAATCGCTTAGAGGATCTAAGCCTGCCCAGGCAAAGCGATGCGAGTCAGACCATCCATGTGTATAAACCCTATTGGTTTCATTGGGCGACAGGGCTTGAGAAGTCATTTCATCTCAATGTCAGGTAAAAGTCCCACAGAATTGGGTGCAACATCTCCAAATGACCTATACAGTGTTGACGGGGACATTAAACCTCAATTCAAACAAAACCACATTCTTGTTTTTCTACTGAACGATCATATACTATTAACGAACGACTGTTTTAACCCTTGTCCTGCTGAACCAGGATATGCCATGTCTTTATAACATTGTAGATCCAGATCAGATGAATTCTGAAGAAGCCATCTGATCAGGATCTACATTGTCATTTACATTGTGATTTTGTTGCAATAATTTGCATTATGAATAGAATAGAATAGAATAGAATATGTTTATTAAACCAATCATGGGCCATCTCTGGCATTCAGAATATACAAATCAATGAACAAAGCATAATAGTCAATAATAGTTAATTAACAAAGTACATATTAATTGAACACATTCATTATGAACACACATTCCACACACACAATAACCATACTGATCCTAAAACTTGGGACATCAATTCAGACAAAATGACACTTAAGGTATAAACTCCACAGGCGTACATAAACCTTCCAACATTCGAGGGTTTGCATCACCTGCACATGCATTATTGTCCCAATTTTTATGATGTTGTGGTAAAAAAAAAAAATGGCAGGAAAACCTTCGGTGATAATGTGTTTGCATTCATAATTCACAGTGTCAGAAAAATAAGTAGATGAATAAAATTATATTTTAACACTCATCCGCAAGTTAATTTGTTGATCATTGTACAAGTGCCATGCAGTCACCTACGAATGTGCATGATGAGGCCTGAGCCCAATGCACTGCACCCAACAAGAAATACAACCCCTATCGGCTAAAGCAACCGAATAATCATAGCTTTGAGCCGACAACAGTTGCATCTCAAGGATAATTTATGCTCCGATACCTACTCCTTGGACAGGCTCATCCATGCACTTACTTATTCGACTGACCTGGTACTGGAATCAAATGACAGGAGGTAGCGACCCGCCCTAGGCATAAAATGACATATACGAATATTTGTGTATGTTTATGTTTTCTTTTTCCTCAGTTCAAAACAATCGTAAATATAAGATGAATATATGGAAATGACATTTTCAGACTCGTTACTCATCAACCATATGAGCTGGCCATCTTGAGATAGAGTGGAAAAGTGTTTGCACAATCTTTCTATTTTCGCCATGAATGTCTGTCTTAATGAAGCGTAAGCTGAACAGCCGAAAAGGAAATGCCGCTCATCTTCCACTTCACCAGACATACAAACTTTACAAACTCTTTCTTTAGCTGGTAACTTTTTGTATCGACCTACTTCTATCTCAAGTTTATGAGCACTTATGCGAATGACATGAAACACTTGCGGATGTCCACCTTATCAATAATTGATAAATACTTTTCTTTTTGAAATACTGATTTAAATATTGCATATGTTCTTAATTTGCCTTGGTTTTTCTCTCTGCATTCCGCCAATGAACTTGTCCATTTAATTTTAAAACGATGAATAAGTTTTGTTTTAACCATAGCTGAAAAGTTATGTTCATATAATCGTCTTGAAGGCACACCAACCTCCTTTAATAAGAACTCCACACGAGAAACCCAACTCATTTTTTTTATCTTCTGCAAGACTACAACTTTCATTAAATGCACATTTCAATAATTTTGAATCTGCTGTTGCTAATCTTTGAAAATACTTGCATGTATTAACTAGAAGTTCAATGCACATAGGATATCTGCCAAATTCTCCCAAAACTGCGTCGTTTGAAGACTTCTTGTTCATTCTTGATATATACTTCAGAAATTTTATATGTAACTTGTCACATAGTAAATTATTTACCAAATCCTCGAAGACAAAGTTTGCCTTTTTGATTTTGGATGATGAAATATTGACAGTTCCCCATATTTCACTTCCGTACAGTATGATTGGTTTTATTGTGTGATCAAAGAGATGCAATAAAGTATCTATTTTTGGACTTAAGCCATAAAAACACTTAGAAAGCTTAAAGAGTGCCTTTAGTGCACGTTTATACAGATCAGTCTGACAATATTAAAAAGTGCCAGACGAAGCGAACACAATGCCTAAATATTTATATGAATTAGAATTTTCAATTAACATGCTACCATAATAAAATTTCTCACTGGACAGTTTACCATTCTTACAAAATACTAAAATTTTAGTTTTTTTTAAGACTTATAGATATTCTATATGTATTCTTATCAGTAGTGGCTGTGGCATATTTAAATATTCAGCAGGACAAACATTAAAGTAAACTGAATTTCCAACATGTTGGCTCAACTCTGTTACGTTTTGAAGTCTTCAAGTGTATGAGGAGGAGTAAGTGTTAGATATTGTAGGTGTTTTTGTGTAGTTTCACTACTTGGAGTTATGTACTGTGTACCAAAACTAGGCAACCGGTATTAGCTTTTGTCAGTTTCATTATTGGCAGACTTTGTTTTAAATCACATAAAATGCAATGTTACTGTGAAAACAACCAATGACCTCCATAAAATGATAATTTTCAATGCAGTTATCATTAATATTCATAACAGCCCATGACAAATGTAACCAGTGAAGACTCAGATCAGTCTTCTATAGCCTCTGGGATTTCAAAGAGAGATTACCAGAACCCTTACAATACTTAGGCATACTGGTGATACCAGATAATAATATTATGTTATTAATCAAATAATTTAGTACTGGCCCAGTTACAGGTCCGAGGTCTGCTGTATTTGCCGGAGGCCGAAGGCCGAGGCCAATACAGCTGACCGAGGACCTGTAACTTGGCCAATACTAAAATACTGGATTAATGACAATTTTATTAATTGACACTATTAAAACATGATTTTTGTTTTTTTTACCTCAGTGTTTATACAGATGACCTCCTAACAATACAGGATAGTCAATTAATAAAATCAGATAATAATAACAAATATAATATGTTAACTGCTATAGTACGTAGTGTTTCTTCACAAACAAACGTTGGAGACTGGCGAATAGTGTAGATCCAGATCAAATACCCTGTAATTCACTGACTTTGAGGCTTCTCAAGCCTTTGATTTATTTGAAGTAGTCAAATCCCACAAAATCCCTAGTCTTCAATGACAGCTGTGTAAAACTAAATGTAAGCCTTTGAAAAGCAATGTTGTATGATGCCAATAAATTATATTTTATAATGTTAATTTGATGTCATCTTATTATAGCCCCGCTTGAAAAGTGGGGCTATATTGGATTTGCCCTGTCATTCCGTAATTCTGTAATTCCGTAATTCTGTAATTCTGTAATTCCGTAATTCCGTTATTCCGTTATTTTTTCGTCACAGTTTTCCCCGAAACTAAGAGAGCTAGAAAACTAAAACTTTGTATACACGTGGACAATGGGTGCCTCCACGGACCTTACCGAAATTATGACCAAGGGCCCATAACTCTTGGAGTTATCTCCCCTGATAGGTTTTTTTAAATGAAAATGTTTGGTCACAGTTTTCTCAGGAACGAAAGAAGCTAGAAAGCTCAAACTTTGCATAAATGTGGACAATGGGTGGATATAGGGAGCTTACCAAAATAATGGCCAAGGGCCCATAACTGTTGGAGTTATCTCTCCTGATAGGTTTTTTAAATAAATGAAAATATAGATTTTTTTTAAATGAAAATGTTTGGTCACAGTTTTCTCAGGAACTAAAGAAGCTAGAAACCTCAAACTTTGCATAAATGTGGACAATGGGTGGATATAGGGAGCTAACCAAAATAATGGCCGAGGGCCCATTACTTTTGGAGTTATCTCCCCTGATAGTATAGTTTTTTTTAATAAATGAAAAGGTTTGGTGACAGTTTTCTCAGGAACTAAGAAAGCTAGAATACTGAAACTTTGTATGAACATGAAAAGTGGGTGGATGTATGGCCCTTACCAAAATAATGGCCAAAGGCCCATAACTCTTGGAGTTATCTCCCCTGATAGGATATTTTCTGCAAGTAAAAAAATCATTTCACTTTTCTAACCATCAAACCATGAAAAATATTTTCGATACAGTTTTCTCAGGTACTAAGAAAGCTAGAAAGCTGAAACTTTGTATAAACATGAACATTAGGTGGATGTAAGTAAATAATGGCCAACAACATTACTCTTGGGGTTATCTCCCCAGCAAAGAAAAAAAAAAATATAAAAGTTTTCTCTGGAACTAAGAAAGCTCCCCTGATAGGTTAAAAGCTTTTAGAGTCAATGTGTCTTACTCCTCTGATAGCGCTATAGCGGGGCTATAGTCAGATCCTCTGACAGCTCTAGTTTTATCAGCATAGAACTAAATTTCATCCAATTAAAAAGTCATGTTATATGATGGCATTGTGCTTCTGACAATGTTAATGCATGAAAAACCATGATTAACCCCTATATTATCAGAAGATTCATGTATAAATTTTGTTACCTCAAACTGACTTAAAATAATGCTGTAATTAATCCATTATATGCGGTGTCTAATCAGGGCCTGCACTATTTGCTAACAACATTTTCCGTCAAAAATAGAATAAGAATGAAAAAATAGACCAGACACCCCTTATATGACAAATGGACTTGTCCAACATTTAGCAATGGAAGAGTCCCCTAGTATACAGTGGGTTAAAAGCTAATGTGGTGTTTTTAGCTCACCGTCACGTAGTGACGAGGTGAGCTTTTGGGATCACTTTTTGTCCGTCGTCCGTCGTGTGTGCGTGCATGCGTCCGTCCGTGCATCCGTAAACAATTTCTTTAAACGACATCTCCTCCTAAACCACTGATCGGATTTTGACCAAACTTCACAGGAATGATCCTTAGATGGTCCCCTTTCAAAGTTGTTCAAATGGTTCCAGTCCGCTGCACATCTAGGTCACAGGAGCCAAAAATAGATTTTTTTCACCAAAAACTTAAAAAATCTTCTTCTCTGAAACCACAAGGCCCAGGTCTTTGATATTTGGTATGAAGCTTCATCTAGTGGACCCCTACCAAGATTGTTCAAATTATAGGGCTGGGGCCAAACATGCCCCCACCCCGGGGCCCTTTGGTTTTACATAAGCTTATATAGGGAAAATCTTTAAAAATCTTCTTCTCTGAAACCACAAGGCCCAGGACTTTGATATTTGGTATGAAGCTTCATCCAGTGGACCCCTACCAAGATTGTTCAAATTATAGTGCTGGGACAAAAAATGCCCCCACCCCGGGGCCCTTTGGTTTTACATAGGCTTATATAGGGAAAATCTTTAAAAATCTTCTTCTCTGAAACCACAAGGCCCAGGTCTTTGATATTTGGTATGAAGCTTCATCTAGTGGACCCCTACCAAGATTGTACAAATTATAGTGCTGGGGCCAAAAATGCCCCCGCCCCGGGGCCCTTTGGTTTTACATAGGCTTATATAGGGAAAATCTTTAAAAATCTTCTTCTCTGAAACCACAAGGCCCAGGTTTTTGATATTTGGTATGAAGCTTCATCTAGTGGACCCCTACCAAGATTGTTCAAATTATAGTGCTGGGGCCAAAAATGCCCCCGCCCCGGGGCCCTTTGGTTTTACATAGGCTATATAGGGAAAATCTTTAAAAATCTTCTTCTCTGAAACCACAAGGCCCAGGACTTTGATATTTGGTATGAAGCTTCATCTAGTGGACCCCTACCAAAATTGTTCAAATTATAGTGCTGGGTTAAAAAATGCCCCCGCCAAGGGGCCCTTTGGTTTTACATTGGCTTTTATGGGGAAAATCTTTAAAAATTATCTTCTCTGAAACCACAAGGCCCAGGTCTTTGATATTTGGTATGAAGCTTCATCTAGTGGACCCCTACCAAGATTGTTCAAATTATAGTGCTGGGGCCAAAAATGGCCCTCCCCATTGGCCCTTAGGTTTTACATAGGCTTATATAGGGAAAATCTTTATAAAATCTTCTTCCCTGAAACCACAACGCCCAGGAATTTGGTATGAAGCTTCATCTAGTGGACCCGTACCAAGATTGTTCAAATTATAGGGCTGGGGCCAAACATGCCCCCACCCCGGGGCCCTTTGGTTTTACATAAGCTTATGTAGGGAAAATCTTTAAAAATCTTCTTCTCTGAAACCACAAGGCCCAGGACTTTGATATTTGGTATGAAGCTTCATCTAGTGGACCCCTACCAAGATTGTTCAAATTATAGTGCTGGGACAAAAAATGCCCCCACCCCGGGGCCCTTTGGTTTTACATAGGCTTATATAGGGAAAATCTTTAAAAATCTTCTTCTCTGAAACCACAAGGCCCAGGTCTTTGATATTTGGTATGAAGCTTCATCTAGTGGACCCCTACCAAGATTGTACAAATTATAGTGCTGGGGCCAAAAATGCCCCCGCCCCGGGGCCCTTTGGTTTTACATAGGCTTATATAGGGAAAATCTTTAAAAATCTTCTTCTCTGAAACCACAAGGCCCAGGTTTTTGATATTTGGTATGAAGCTTCATCTAGTGGACCCCTACCAAGATTGTTCAAATTATAGTGCTGGGGCCAAAAATGCCCCCGCCCCGGGGCCCTTTGGTTTTACATAGGCTATATAGGGAAAATCTTTAAAAATCTTCTTCTCTGAAACCACAAGGCCCAGGACTTTGATATTTGGTATGAAGCTTCATCTAGTGGACCCCTACCAAAATTGTTCAAATTATAGTGCTGGGTTAAAAAATGCCCCCGCCAAGGGGCCCTTTGGTTTTACATTGGCTTTTATGGGGAAAATCTTTAAAAATTATCTTCTCTGAAACCACAAGGCCCAGGTCTTTGATATTTGGTATGAAGCTTCATCTAGTGGACCCCTACCAAGATTGTTCAAATTATAGTGCTGGGGCCAAAAATGGCCCTCCCCATTGGCCCTTAGGTTTTACATAGGCTTATATAGGGAAAATCTTTAAAAAATCTTCTTCCCTGAAACCACAACGCCCAGGAATTTGGTATGAAGCTTCATCTAGTGGACCCGTACCAAGATTGTTCAAATTATAGTGCTGGGGCAAAAAATGCCCCCGTCTCAGGGCCCTTTGGTTTTACATGGCCTTATATAGGGAAAATCTTTAAAAATCTTCTTCTCTGAAGACCCAAGGCCCAGGACTTTGATATTAAGAATGAAGCTTCATCTAATGGACCACTGCCAAGATTGTTCAAATTATAGCCCTTTGGCCAAAAATGCCCCCCACCCAGGGTCCTTTGGTTTTACATAGACTTATATAGGGAAAAACTTTAAAAATCTTCTTCTCTGAAACCACAAGGCCCAGGTCTTTGATATGTGGTATGAAGCTTCATCTAGTGGACCCCTACCAAGATTGTTCAAATTATAGTGCTGGGGCCAAAAATGCCCCCACCCCGGGGCCCTTTGGTTTTACATAGGCTTATATAGGGAAAATCTTCAAAAATCTTCTTCTCTGAAATCGCAAGGCTCAGGTCTTTGATATTTGGTGTGTAGCTTCATCTAGTGGACTTTGCCAAGATTGTTCAAATTATTGCCTTTGTTGATATTTGGTATGAAGCTTCACCTTTTTAAATCTTAACCCTAGGGTCAATAATGGCCCTCCCGGGGGCCCACTTGTTACTCTATGGATCAGGTGAGCGATCCAGGGCCATCATGGCCCTCTTGTTAATTATCAGATTGTTGTCAGTATTCTGATCGTAGGGATCAAAGGGGAAGGTTGGGTGAGGCAAAGGTGATGCGTATCTTGCGTTACTTGGGCGTCCAACTGATATTGGCTTAAAAAGGTGGATAAGGCCTGCTGTCCTTGCAGCAGGTAAGGGTAGATTGGCAGTGTTGTTATTTCTTCTGTTTCTACACTTGCATTCATTTTCCTCTTTCTCCTTTGACCCTTTCTTTCATCTCATCTACTATCTCTTCTATTTCTTATCTCCCTGTCTCTGGGAGACTACACAAAATGACCCACAAGGGTTAACATGTCGATAATTTTGACTGTCTCCCAGAAAGATATGAAATAGTCACTTAAGGACATTCAACATGGCCGCCTGGACAAATGAGCAAAAATGACAGTGGCTCTGAATATGCAAGAAATTGAATGCAACCCTTTTGTTTTAGCCAACTAATATAATTGGAACATAAACTTGATTTCTTAAAGTTATTTAAATACTTGTTAGAAAAGTAAAATATTGTTCAGAGTTTTTTCTTCACTCACCTGAAAAATGCCAAACTTTGTGTATCAAAACTGGAAAATTCCCACAAGTACCAATGACAAAAAGAAATCACTGAGTAGTTACATGTTTCCTTAAGGTGCACCAGGAAACTAAATTTTGATTAGCTGCACTAAATTCAAATAAAGTGTTTTCAACCAAGGCATGTTTTGTGTTCAGGAAAAAAATCTTGTCTTTTTATTTTACACATTTCTTGACACAATAAAAGAAGTCCTTTCTGTGTATGGAGAGATAAACTTGCATTCATTGGAATAAATATGCAGATAAGATTATTTTTGTGGCTGACTGAACACACCTGTGTAATGTTTACAGGTAGAAAAAAAGAAAGGGAACAAATTAAGACCAATCTTTAACACTAGCTACTGTGATTTTAAAGTTGTTATTAAATTTTCTTTCGCCTAAAATCTCCATTAACTTTATATAATTTTGCCAAACATATCATTTATATCTAAAAAATGCAATACAATCATGTTTAATGCTGCATTTAGCGATGACAAAATTCTTGTAAAAGCCAAACTTGTTAAAAAATTAAAGTACTCGGCTCCATCCGGAAACCAGCATTTCTATAACAGTGCTCTCCCTTCAGACAAATCGCGGATGAAAAGTAGTTTCAAAATTATTTTTTGAATAAATGTGTTTAATCTTTCTTTGCCGGTGACATTCCCTGGAATCCTAAAAGAAGATTTCATAACGTACATAAATTCATTACAACAATGTAAATATGACGAAAAATAACTCGATCTTTCGCTGATAAAAAAGTGCCTTGGCGTATTAATCTAATGTTTTAGCCAGGGTGTTGTTCGGCTCCTTGCCGAAAAACTTTACACAGGGTAACACATCAAATGTATTGTCGAAATGTTAGTATTTGATAATTCCTATGTGAAAATCAAATGGTGCGGTTTTAAAGGTTTATGTTTGGGGTTTCAGATTATATCAAGTACCTTGGCGATCCCGTCATGGTTACGTCAATACGAACGTGTGAACTTGCGTGTAAACACATCCCCAGATGTTCGGCCATGATGAATTTTGTTTCGAAATTTTCTACACACCACGTGAACGAATTATTCGCTTTTGGAGCTGTTCTATGAAAAAATATGTCCTGGTGCACCTTCCTTCTGCAATTACTCATACACAAGTGGCAATATATTTTTTATTTATTCATAAACAATTTGGTTCTAAGTCTAAAACAAACGAGCATTTATTGCAATATTAATTTTACATTTCTCTCGTTATAGTAATTCAGATATTTAAGTGGTTTTGTCTTGAGTAAACTTTGCCCTGTTATTTTTTACACTAATAAGAAAAAAATTTCTGAGACCTTTGCTTAATGCTCAAATTCATAATTTCTTTTTTCAAGTGCATATTGTGCCATTTCAGCCATGTTGGTCGCAGAATATCCTTAACATTTGCAACAGCATTAGAATAAGGGTTAACTAATTAGCTTTTAGACTTGTCATCTGTGGTTGCACCAGCATAACTGGAAGATGAAATTGCCAACTGAAAAGGAATGGATCAACTTTGTGAACATATACAGACAGTTTACCTTCCCAAATGACATTCCCATTCTGATGCACTATTCAAATAATATTATATATTGTGTACCGTAATTCCCTGTGTAAACCACGCACTTTTTTCACGCAGAAAATGTTGAAAAAAATCCCCTGCGAATGGCATAGAAAAATGACGTTGTTTTTCTCGAAAAGTCGGCAGGTCACGAAAACCCATTACAAATACAATGTGACACTTTCAGACCCTCATAAAGTTCGTTTGAGATATTATTTCATTGAATCATTCATACCATTAAAAATGCAATCAATATTCCTATCTACCTTTCATCCATATTACCTTTTATTAGCACAAAAATCGTTTCCAGATTTTCCACATTTTGACAGGAAGGTATACCAAAATTTACGTAATGAACTAATTTGCTGAATCTGAATAGACTGGTCACAAAACAGTGGTTGTTGGAAATACAGAAATTCTGCATTTTTAGCTCACCTGAGCCGAAGGCTCATGTGAGGTATTAGTATACCACGAGCCGTCGTCCGTCGTTGTCCGTCGTTGTCCGTCGTTGTCCGTCGTCCACACTTACAAAGAAGTTTATCTCCGGAACGTGGGCCAATCTTGATCAAATTTCATGTGAAGCATAATCAGGTAGGGGGAAAGGCTGCATACTGTTTTCGGGCAGATTGGATTGGAACTCTGGTTGCCATGGCAACAAATAGCTCCCATAGACTTAACATAGGAAAAAGTTTGTCATCACTCTAGCTCCGTCAATTTTTTTCTGATTGTCTTCATTCTTGCAGATAATGAGGACAGGCATGAAATCTCGATCAAGTTCGATTTTGGGCTGAATCGGATTATTCACTCAGGAGTTACGTGCCCTTGAGCGTTAGGAAAAAGCTTGTCATCACTCTAGCTCCGTCAATTTTTTTCTGATCGACTTCATTCTTGCAGATAACGAGGACAGGCATGAAATCTCGATCAAGTTCGATTTTGGGCTGAATCGGATTATTCACCCAGGAGTTAAGTGCCCTTGAGCGTTGAAAAAATTGCCTATTGACTTAACATTGGGAGAATGTTGTCATCACCGTAGCTGCTTCAATTATTTTCAGATTGGCTTTATTCTTGCAGATAACCAGCACAGCCATGAAATCTCGATCAAGTTCGATAACTGGCAGAATCGGATCATTCACTTAGGAGTTACCTGCCCTTGTGTGTTTTTGCATTAGGGTTAATGGGAATTTCAAAAATGTATATCTTAAAGACTACTTGGCCAACTTTGATCAAATTTCATGTGTCACATTATTGGGCAAGTGGAAAGGCTTCATTAGGTTTTCAGGCAGATCTGGGTGGAACTCTGGTTGCCATGGCAACATCTAGCTCCCATAGACTTCACATAGGAAAAAGTTTGTCATCACTCTAGCTCTGTCAATTTTTTTCTGATCGACTTCATTCTTGCAGATAACCAGTACAGGCATAAAATCTCGGTGAAGTTCGATTTTGGGCCGAATCAGATAATTCACTCAAGAGTTACGTCCCCTTGAGCGCCCGAAAAATTGCCTATCGACTTAACATGGGGAAAATGTTGTCATCACTGTAGCTATTAACGAGGACAGGCATAAAATCTCGGTTAAGTTCGATTTTGGGCAGAATCGGAATATTGACCTCGGAGTTACGTGACCTTGAGCGACAAAAAATTTGCCCATAGACTTAACATAGGGAAAATGTTGTGACTACGATTGCGACTTGAATTTTTTTCAGATCAGCTTCAAACTTGCAGGTAACGAGGACAGACATAAAATCACGGTTAAGTTCGATTTTTGGCCGAATCGGATTATTTGCCTTGGAGTTACCTGCCCTTGAGCATGAAAAAATACGTTGTGACCACGATAGCAACTTTATTTTTATTCAGATCAGCTTCAAACTTGCAGGTAACGAGGACAGGCATAAAATCCCGGTTAAGTTTGATTTTGGGCCGAATCGGAATATTGACCTCGGAGTTACGTGACCTTGAGCGACAAAAAATTTGCCCATAGACTTAACATAGGGAAAATGTTGTGACTACGATAGCGACTTGAATTTTTTTCAGATCAGCTTCAAACTTGCAGGTAACGAGGACAGACATAAAATCTCGGTTAAGTTAGATTTTGGGCCGAATCGGATTATTTGCCTTGGAATTACCTGCCCTTGAGCATAAAAAAATACGTTGTGACCACGATAGCAACTTTATTTTTATTCAGATCAGCTTCAAACTTGCAGGTAACGTGGACAGGCATAAAATCTCAGTTAAGTTCAAATCGGAATATTGACCTCGGAGTTACATGACCTTGATCGACAAAAAATTTGCCCATAGACTTTACATAGGGAAAATGTTGTGACTACGATAGCGACTTGAATTTTTTTCAGATCAGCTTCAAACTTGCAGGTAACGAGGACAGACATAAAATCTCGGTTAAGTTCGATTTTGTGCCGAATCGGATTATTTGCCTTGGAGTTACCTGTCCTTGAGCATAAAAAAATATGTTGTGACCACGATAGCAACTTTATTTTTATTCATATCAGCTTCAAACTTGCAGGTAACGAGGACAGGCATAAAATCTCGGTTAAGTTCAATTTTGGGCTGAATCGGAATATTGACCTCGGAGTTACGTGACCTTGAGCGACAAAAAATTTGCCCATAGACTTAATTAGGGAAAATGTTGCGACTACGATAGCGACTTGAATTTTTTTCAGATCAGCTTCAAACTTGCAGGTAACGAGGACAGACATAAAATCTCGGTTAAGTTCGATTTTGGGCCGAATCTGAATATTTGCCTTGGAGTTACCTGCCCTTGAGTATAAAAAAATACGTTGTGACCACGATAGCAACTTTATTTTTATTCATATCAGCTTCAAACTTGCAGGTAACGAGGACAGGCATAAAATCTCGGTTAAGTTCGATTTTGGGCCGAATCGGAATATTGACCTCAGAGTTACGTGACCTTGAGAGACAAAAAAATTTGCCCATAGACTTAACGTAGGGAAAATGTTGTGACAGAAATAGCGACTTGAATTTTTAGCTCACCTGAGCCAAAGGCTCCAGTGAGCCGATAGTATACCAAGGCTCCGGAGTCCGTCGTCTGTCGTCCGTCCATCCGTCGTCCACACTTTCAATGAAGCATATCTCAGAAGGCAGTCGACCAATCTTGTTTAAATTTTATGTGTAGCACCATTGGACAAAAGGAAAGGCTGCATTAGGTTTTGGAGCTAATCTGGTTCATTTGTTCCTTCATTCTTCTTTCTCTCCATATAGAGATAATAGACCAATGTTAAATTTTTAATCAAAGATTTCTCAGGAACTATAAAAGCTAGAAGCATCAAATTTGGTATTCAATAGAATAATGATGACTTATTTTGTGTAAGAGACATTGGGCTTTCTCAGCTTATTTGTTCTTTCATTCTTCTTTCTCTCCATTTTGACCAATGTTAAATTTTCGTCAAAGATTTCTCAGGAACTATAGAAGCTAGAAGTCTCAAACTTGGAATGCAATGCAATAATCATGACTTATATCCTGTAAGGGTCAATGGGCTGGATTCTATTAGCAGATTTAGTAGTCAAGTCTGTGAATTGTTAAAACTTAAGTTCCTCAGGTGAGCAGTTTAGGCTCATTGAGCCTCTTGTTTGAAAACTTCTAATAATAATAATAATAAAAATAATAATATTAATACTTATAGTATTGATAATGATAGTTAATGTATGTAAACAAAGTTCCAAATTGCACAGGACATCGGGTTCCTTGAAGTCAGGCATGAATCACCGTTTTATTAACAGTAAATGCAAAATGGGCTTCTTTAATTGAGTGAGATGTTTGACTCACGCTGAGAAGGTGTTAATTATGGGATTAGCATAGAGAACGTGTGAATAACCAGAGGTGTCAAACTACTCAATCTACATGTAGATACCTTTAATTTCTGTCAATAACGCTATGGAGCACCTGCCTTGGAGGCATGTTGTCACAATTTTACCTTTGGAAAGAAACCTGCTTCTATCTTTCCTTGTGAAAGAAAACTGGGAAAATGCATTGTCATCTTTCATAACAAATGAATAACCGCACCCTTAAAATGTCACCTTGTCACACACCACCGTTATGGGTAAAGGGAGAACTGCCAATGCTGCAAGAGAGAAACTAACGACTATTCTATTCTATAACTACTGGGAAATATACCTATAACCAGTCAGGCTATTTTGATAGTAGCCAATCAAAATCCATGTACTTTCATTTTCAATCAAAATGGCGTCTGAGAAAAGCATTCTGTGATACTGGGGAAAAGCATGTGCGTGTTTTAGACTGGAATATCTTTTTTTCACGTATCTTGGACTCAGAATTGAGTTGCGTGTTATAGATGAGTGCGTGGTATACACAGGGAATTACGGTATTCATGAGCAAGAAAGTTCCTTACTAGAGGGCATTGGGTATAGGAGACAGATTAAGAAGGAAAAACTGAAAACTTTTAAATATTTTTCTAAAATATGCTTTTTGTCTAGTGGAATTTAACTGTACAGTCGAACTTTGATGGCTCGAACCCTATTGGGACCATGAAAATTTGTTCGAGACAGCAGTAGTTCGAGCCACTGAGGTTACTGTCAGGAGGCATAGCGAGATACTTTTAGACATCTTTTCGGTGTTCTATAATGAATATGTATGCTGTGTGTACTCATTAGAATCGCCTCATCGAGGCGATTCTAATGAGTACACACAGCATACATTCACAAGATGAAAGACAAAAATCTCCTCAATTATCCCGCACTATTTCTTATGTAGAGGATTTCGCTAGGGGCTCAAGAATGGGTTCGACTCATCCATGGTACACGAGCCATCAGTGTTCGAGCCATCGAAGTTCTACTGTATTTGCATAAAATGGCAATTCAGTGACATACTACCAAACAAAGTTACATGATGATGTCATTTTTGTGACAGTCTGTTGCAGAATATGCGAATACAAATATTTGCCACCACAATTACAGTAAAAAGTGCATCAAAATATACCATGATCACAAATTTGGGACATTCCCGAGGTCGATGTTGTGAGTGAGTGTGTTTGAGTTTTACTTCCCATCAACATCTCAGGTCGATTGTAGGTAAAAATGCCAGAGGTAAAAATGCCATATACAAAAATGCCAGAGGTAAAAATGCCATAGGAAAAAAATGCCATATGCTACCTGGTAAAAATGCCATAGGTAAAAATGCCATAGGTAAAAATGCCAGAGGTAAAAAATATTTTGGTTCTTATTCTATCTGATCAGGATCTACACTATTTGTCATCCCTTCTGCAAAGTATCTTTACATTATCAGAAAAGCACAGCTAAAATAGTCCTATGCTTTTGAAAACTTCCGACTATATTTATATTTCTGCACAAAACATAGATTGCGTAAGGCTGTTTTAATGAGTACCCATAATCACAGAACATAGATTGTGGAAACTTTTTACAACCGCCTCAGTGAGGCTGTTTTAATGAGTTCCCATAATCACAGAATATAGATTGTGGAAACTTGTTAGAACTGCCTCATAGAGGCTGCTTTAATATTTTTTACCTCTGGCATTTTTGTATATGGCATTTTTACCTATGGTATTTTTACCAGGTAGCCTCTGGCATTTTTACCTATGGCATTTTTACCTCTGGCATTTTTGTATATGGCATTTTTACCTCTGGCATTTTTACCGCACACCCTCAGGTCATACATAGACAGGACCTCAGTTTAAAGACTCATCCGAAAGTCTGAAGAAGCCTGGGATCAAACCCAAGACCCCTGGTTTATAAGGCAAGTAGCATGACCACTACACCACAGAGGCCTTTAGTTATATGTTGTATTATATTTGTATTAAATGCATCAGAAACTTTATTTGCACCTTTGCTAAAGCTGCATTTTCCCTGTAAGGAAAGTTTCAGTATCTCTGACAAGATTCTGACAGGAAAACATTTTCTGATAGGATTTCTACAAAGATTTTTCCCTATAGTTTTGTCTTCCAGATAGGATTCTAAGTGCAATGCCAAGAGGTGCAGATGTTGTTCGCATTTAAGCACTGCGTCTACCGTTACTTCATCTGTAAACGGTAGACGCTTCTCTGTAGTTAACATGTCTGATTTGACATGACAGTCTACAGAATTAATTTATCTAATTACTTGACGTGCTGCAAACTGTAATATGCAGTACGTCGGTCAAACTAACCGCATGCTTAAAACTAGATTGAACGAGCATTATCGTAGAATGAGTAAGCCTAAGAAAACTGACACTTTCTTGTACCGTCACTTTCGACGTACAGGTCATTCTGTAAATAACATTGTTATACAACCAGTGGAAAAACTTTATTACGATGCAAATTCTACAACTAGATTCAAAATAATCAAAAGACATGAAGCTGAACTGAAATGGATTAAATTTTTACAGACCCCTTTTCCACTGGGATTTAATGACAACATTTATCATGAGGGTAATATTTCCAGAATGCCGGACTTTGATATTTTCTCACTCCTGGAATGTCGAAAACGCAGAACTAGATCTCACGGCACCAGGAAAAATGGTAACTTTAAACGTAAATCACGTGCGTTTAAACGAAACAATACTAGACTGAAGTGACTGTCTATTATATTATTAAATCATGGACGCCACTCTATGCTTTCATTTTTAAGTTCATTACCCGTTTCTGTTTTACGTCTTCTGGACACCGAGGCGAATAAATTCTACGATAGTTCTCATCAGTTATATGATGCGGCTCTCTTAACTAGAGGCTATACTCAGCATACTCTCCGTCCTTACATTGATTCTGAAATTAATCATAAACGCCATTTCTTCAAAATATCCTTCATTAATAAGGGTATGGATTTTATAGATTTGCCCAGTATCTTCCGTGAGAGATCCGTACTTTCTTCCATTCCTGCTTATTTTCAAAATACTGAAACACCTATAATTTGCTATAAATATAACAAACCTGTTAGATCTATCATTTTTAATTTCAATAAACTTGTTTCAGATCTTGATATTGATACTAATACTCCTGATTCATGTGATTGTAAAAACTCAAAGTATTGCTATTCTGCTGCTGGTCATGTAATTACTGGCAATTTGAAAATTATTCCTGATTCAAGGATAAGGAATATAATTTCTAAAGGACCGAAATATCGGTTTCCTTCAAAAATTGATTTCAGTAAATGTAGAGATGAAATCGCTGCTTCATTGAATGAATTCGGTAATCGATGGTGTAAGCGAGAGTATGTTGAGCATAAAGCCCTAAAGGACTGGAAACTTAGCATTTTAAAACTAGTGAATAAACGCATTTCTTTCTATTCTCAAAATACTAACTTATTACCTCCTAAGCCCAAGACGTCTTTACGTCATCTTAAACTAGGTATTCAAGAATTTCATAAGAAGTTTGTTTTGGCCCCTGCAGACAAGGCCGCTAACAACGTCGTCGTTGTGTGACGGCTCCACTATGTTAACACGCTTAAGCAGGAGCTTGGTGGTACTAAGGCCTATGAACTTCAGCCTTTAGCTGAAGAGAGAGCTATAGTAGATAAACATGTTTGTCTTTCAGCCACCAAGTTTGCTGTGTGTGTTAACGAAGGCCAAGACAAGCTTCCTACGCTATACTGGTTACCAAAACTTCATAAAAAACCTTACAAAGCATGGTTTATTGCAAATTCTAGCTCTTGCACTACCACTGAACTTTCTAAATTATTAACTTCCTGTCTCACTGCTATTAAAACGCATGTAATTAAATATTGTGATAAAGTCTTTGAAAGATCAGGAAGAAATCTGTTTTGGTCTATAAAAAATTCGAATGATGTTTTAAATAAATTGAAATCTAGACAGTTTCGTGCTTCTAGTCTGTCTACCTACGATTTTTCCACTCTTTACACTACACTTCCTCATAATCTTATAAAAGAAAAGCTTAATGATTTAATTGAATGGGCTTTTCACAGAGAAGATTCTCTCTATCTTGCATGTAATGTCAGAAATGCATTTTTCACTTCTAAAGAGCATAAGAATTATACACTTTGGTCATGTCAGAAAGTGTGTGATGCCCTCACCTTTCTACTTGACAATATTTATGTTAGATTCGGTACTAAGTTATTTAGACAAATTGTGGGTATTCCGATGGGTACTAATTGCGCACCTCTTGTGGCTGATCTGTTCTTGTATTGTTATGAAAGAGACTTCATTTTGTCGCTTTCCATTGATAACCAATCTGAAATTATTGAAGCTTTTAGCTCTACTTCTAGATATTTAGATGATTTATTAAATATTGATAATACCTATTTTGATGGTTTGATCAGTCAGATTTACCCCCTAGAACTTCAGTTAAATAAAGCAAATTCTTCTGATACCGAGGCCCCGTTTTTGGATTTACATCTATCTATTGTAGATGGATTTGTTTCGTGCAAAATTTATGATAAACGCGATGACTTTGATTTTGAGATTATAAATTTTCCTTTTTTGGATGGTGATGTTCCTCGTGCGCCATCCTATGGCGTTTATATTTCGCAATTAATTCGATTTGCTAGAGTGTGTAGTCATGTAACTGACTTCAACACTCGTAATAAATTATTAACGGCTAAACTCCTTAATCAGGGTTATCGGTACCATAAACTACGCAAAGCCTTTTCAAAATTTTATAGACGCCATTCTGATTTAATTTCAAAATTCAATATTGGACTTAAATCTCTTCTGCAACAAGGTCTATCGGAACCCGAATTTTATGGTGACTTAGTATTTAAATTCAGAAAAATATATAACCGCAATGACTTCAGTACCCAATTTCGTAAAATCATTCTTCGATATAAAAAGATTGGGTACAACATGGATATTATACGACAGACTGCATGCATGGTAGTTAACCCAATCACGGTTGGCAACTTTGCTTCCCTCTTTAATTGCACGCCGGTGGGTCAGGCCTCAGATTCTATGACGGCTCCAACGTAAAGGCTTATTGAGAATTAGAGAGATCTAATTCAAGGTAATGTTGGTTGGTGCCTGATGCTCTGTCTCTGGTCGGGCTCATCGGAGTCTAACTGTTGGTTTTCTTTTGCTCCAGCATTTCAGTGGTTTCTTGCTGTCGAGTCCTCACCGTTGTCTCACCTCTGTGGTTCTTTGATTTTTGTGTTCACGGAGATGTTGCACTGATGAGTTAGGAGGCCTTCATGCGGACTGAACAAATTATTTGTCTAAATCGCGACGGAAGTAAGGGCGAGGATTGTGGCCACGTAAAATCGATTTAAGCCCCCCAGTGGAAATCTTCCACTGACCGTTCCAAGGCGGCTCTTCTGTGGCGATTTATTTTATGTTGTTGTTTGTTACTTACTGTGTGTATCACTTGTGTCTTTTAGTTTCGGATGACCATATGGCCATTTTGTGGGAAAGTAACTGTCCTTATGGCCTTCCTTTGTTTAGGTTTCCATTATGGTCTGGTCGCTTAATGTTTGTATTTCTTTCCCTTTGGTGTCTTTTATGGGTGGAGTAAGTTAATTGTATCAATTCCTGATCTTTGTTTTACTTCTACTTTTCAGATAGAAATCAGTATGGAAAAGGTAGTGTAATATTACAGTTAGCAGGAAATTTGATGCAAGAATCCCGCAGAAATACTGACAGGATTCCTGCATGAAATATTGATAGTACTCCAGTTGTATTCCTGTCTGAATATTCCTACAGGATTCGTGCTAGGATTTTTGTTTTGATTTAACTGACAGTATTTCTGCATGTATATTCCTGCACCACTCCTGCTAATTGAAATATTTGGTCCAGTTGTAATTTTAACACAAAAATCTTAACATAAGCTGGCAAAATTTTGAATTTTTATACATACTGAGGAAGGAATATACTTGTGCTGAGAAACCTTGCTGCTTGCATATACATGATTAATGATTACATTGGCTTTTCAAACATCAAACTGATACAATAATGTCAATTTGTGTACACATACATAAATATATGGACTGGGTGCAACTGGTCAAAAATTGAACACATTGACACCCAACAAGTTTAGTATTATCAGTTGAAAATAATGTTAATCTAAAATTCTAAGCTCATAGTGTCTTCAGTATACAGTTTAAAATCCTTAGAAACATCTTATACTTTCAAAGTTGTCCTGATACTTTGACTGTGTATTAGTAGTTAATTTTAACCACCGAAATATCATGTTACAGGAAGTGATTCTACTCTGTTCAAATGCCTGACTTTAAACAGAAATTTGCTCAACATTTACACGCAGAATTTGTTTTTTAAAGACTGACATTTTTCCCTGTGGAATGTCACTAAACCAAATTACATGTACTGCTATAGTCAGGCAGGAAAACAGAGTTCCACAATAATTTCTGTTACCGTACAAAAGGACACATGCCAGAATTTCTGTAAGGCTATGGCCAATGTTGCTGTTCTACTTGAATCAAAATTATTTTACCATAATAAAGATATTTGTTTCGGAGGTTAATTTTTAAAATCATACTTTATCAGGGTCGCTCCTTTAGTAGAATCAAGACACCTTCTTGGGACTCTTTGCCATGTTGGTTTGCTACTCTTGTCAATAGTCTAAAAAGAAAGTATTTGCTCTTTGGGCTTGGTTTACATGAAAAAATAGAAGGTCATGGAATTTGTGACTATTGAAAAGAAAATATGCTGAGTGTATAGCAAATTTAATGTCCTGCAATATAGCAATGGTACACTATTATGGTATCTTGTGTTTGCCCAGGTATTGAGCCATCCATCCGTCTCTCCATTATTTGTCCAAATGATGAATCCACATTGACATTGACCTATTTTATGGCAACATCAGATTTATGTCCTGCAGTATAATGATGGTACACTATTATGGTATCTTGGGTTTGCCCAGCTATTGAGCCATCCATCCGTCTCTCCATTATTTGTCCAAATGATGAATCCACATTGAACTTGACCTGTTTTATGGTAATATCAGATTTAGTCCCATAATTTTTACAGTATAGGAAAAAAGGGTAAAATTATGTTATTTTTTTTTTCTGAAACCATTGTAGCTGGTGATATAAAATTTGGTATATGCAATCAACTAAATGAGTACCAAATACCAAATGTACCTTAGATTCATCATTTCCATGAAGTCATTTGAATGAATAATTGAAGCATCAAAATGCCAAATTTCTGTAGGTTGAAGAAACAGAGAGAAGCTGATGAGAATGCAGAACTGGAGAGAGAAAAACTGGAGCTAGAGAAGAGGAAGCAGGCAGAGATTGAGAGAGAAAAAAAGATGAAGGAAGACTATGCTAGAAAACTAGAAGAAATGAAAAAGAAACAAGCTGAGGAAGAAAAAAAGAGGAAAGGTTTGTTCCTTTTACAATGTTTAATTGTGATCATGAATCATGATGCTGCCAGTATATCATTATATATTTAATTAACCCTTTTTGTACCAAATGGAATCTTCCTCCTTATATATAGCAGGAGTCCATTTTGAAATTTAGGCGTATCGGGTTATTTTCTTCAAAAATTTATTTGGAAAATGGCTGAACTTAAGTCATTTTTGAGCCGGTCTGAGTTTACCTATCAACACTTTCCTGGGCAGGCTTAAACATAAGCTGTTTACCAGTCCAGTGCACATTTTTCCACCAGAAATTGACAACTGCCATTCTTGAATCAGCAGAAGGGAGAGAATGACAGTAGAAAAGATTTCATGATCAATCTCCATGAAAGAATATTGCAGACCCCGGCAGGTATCGCACATGCATCCTCATGATCACCAGTCAGATGCGCATCCAACTGAGCTACTGAGGTGGGCATGTGAAAAATAGTAAGGTTATAACTTATTGAAACCCCAATCATTCATTGTCTTGCATACAAATATAAAACAGCCATTCTGATTGGTCAAAGAAAAAGGAAATATATTTTCCACTTCCAGCACTATGAAATACCATAAATAAAAACCAGTACTGAAAAACGACCTCTGTTTCTTTCATGAGTAACAATTTGATAATAATGATATGATGATAATAATAATCAACTTTATTTATAGAGGGTACCACATTTAGTAAACTAGTACTAATCTTCCATGTGTGGCCCTCTTTTCTTCCTCTACCTGGGTAGATACCAGTACTCAGCAATGTGGATAAAGTCTCTTGTTCAAGGAAACATCCCTTGGCGTGTGCAGAGATCAAACAGGCTACCTCTCACTCTCAAATCCAGTGCTTTACCACTACACCACAGTGCTCACAATGTAGTCTGAGGGATACACTGTTCAACTGAAATCTAGGCCAAGTTGAGGTACCAATCCGCCCATCGTCTTGAAATGCCTATATTGAATCCATTAGATCCTTTTTGCATAGCACAACTTTTCAGTTTGTTGTATTTTACCTCAGAGTCAGGCATGTCGTTCATGATTTGGTGCTCTGGTAGTCTGCCATTGCACTGTGTAGAAAATTCTATGTGCTGTAACTGGAAATATGAATATCAGGCAGACTGTAAGTTGATGACCAGGAGAAACAGCATGAATGAAAAGCAGTCCAGCAATCTTATAATACGTACATTGAACTTGTATGCTATATTTTCTATATTTCTCTCCCCGCCATACTGAAGGGGGGCATATAATTTTTGGTGTGAATTCCTTTTGTGTCAGCATTGCTGTCAGTGTAGGTACTTTGAAGCACAATATTTCCTGAACTGATAAATGGATTTTTACCAAACTTGCATGATTAAATAACTTGGATAGGGGAACAAGTGATTAGGTTTTGATGTTCTTGACATTTTTTTGAGGTCATAGGCACCAAAAAACTACCATAACAAAATTGATTTTGGACAAATTTTGTACACATTATTATTGTAACCTTCTAAAGCTTTGGGTAACTGTTTGGTTTTGGTGACCTTGTCCTCATTTTCCAGATCACATTCAAATTTGGGCCAAAAGGTGGTTATCTGCAACCTATCTTCTGCACAAATTTTAGAACTTTGGTCAAATATTGGAGGGTCAATGATGAGGCCTGATTGGCTAGTCTGACCCAGAAAGCTTGTACCTACATTTCAGTTCTGTGGTGAATTCCTTGTTTCAAAAGGACAACACTTTTCCAGAACAATTTGGTACAATATATCATTGCAGCCTATTATATCATTCAAACTTCATAGGAATGTTGCTTAGGTGGCCTTCTACCAAAATAGCTGGTGTCCATCTGTCTATGTGCAAAAGTTATGTACTTCATGGCTTTCCGAAGCTTTGTGACATCTTGAACCCAGGTGTGGCGATTCAAGGCCATCTTGGCTATCTTGTTCTCTGTAACCATGACTGCTTTCCAAACAAGAAAACATGCTCATTAAACAATGCTGTTACATCCATTCAAAATGAATGGACTATGAAAACTGTAAATTTTTTAATCAATTTTTAAACTATGTTATGCCTAAAATGGCATTATAACAAACAGTGTTATAAAGTGTATTTTTTTGCTGCATAAGACACCTGAGTTACTGCTTCTGTTAATGTGTTAATGGAGTACGAGGGATGTTCGAAATTAATTGCTTATTTCTTTCTAGAGACTTCAAATTTTAATTCTGCCCAACAAAAGTGCTCATATCATGCCCTTGAAGTACTCCCCATGGCTAGAAATGTAAAGTTTCAGCCAATGTATCCACTTCTTGAAGGCGTCAAGGTACACTGATTTGGGCACAGTAATAAGGTACTGATGAATAGCATCTCCTAGTTCTTGTTGGGACTGGCATTTCCGCCCAGCAAGGGATGATATCAATTTCGGAAAAAGAAAGAAATCACATGGGCAAGGTCTGGGAAAAACAGGGGGTAAGGCAAAAAGTTCTTTTGCTTTCTTCTTAAATGACATAACTATTGCGGAGGTATGAGCAGGGGGCATTGTCATGTAGAAGACTGACATGTTTAAAACCAGTGGCAGGGCGTTGTTTCTGATAATACTTTTTCAGTTTCTTCAGTACTATGTCTTTGTAGTACGGGCCTCCGTGGCCTAGTGGTTAAGAGCGCTGACTCTTGATCATTAGGTCTCTCACCGCTGTGGTTCGACCCTCGCCCGGGTCACATGTGAGATGCTAAGTTCTGCAACGGAAGGTCAGGTGGTTTTTCTCCGGGTACTCCGGTTTTCGCCCACCTCTGATTAAAGATCTGCTCGATATGAGTGAAATAATCTTGAAAGGGCGTAAAACCAAAACCAAAAAAAAAAAATGTCTTTGTTGTACATTACAATGATGCTTTTGCCATTTTTCACCAGCACTTTTATTGCGACTCCTTCACCAGAGAAGAAGATTGCATACAAAACCTTCTTTGTACTCAAAGAACGGTTGGCAATTATTCCACGTTGGCTGTGTTTAGTGGCCCAGATCTTATTGCTAACATTTCTGACGGGCTCAAAATAATGGACACAGGTTTCATCACCTGTGACAACATTGGCAAACTGCTTTTTGTCATATTTTGGAAACACTTGAAGCAGCTTTTTGGCAACTGTAACCGGTTGCCTCTTTTGCTCTTCAGTCAACAGATATGGCACCCATCTAGCAGAAATCTTTCTGACTTTCAAATGCTTCTTCATAATAAGGTGAACTGTTGATAGTGGTATTATACATTTTTGTGTAGGTATTGAATAACCCCATACAGGTATGTATTGGTGTTGTGCCCCACGTGGATATCGAGCTAGAGGACAATAAGCAATTCATTTTTAACCCTTGTCCTGCTGAACCGGAATATGTCTTATCTTTCAAACAATGAAGATCCAGATCAGATGGCTTCTGAGGGAGCCATCTGATCAGGATCTTCTATGGTTTGTCATTCAATTTCTGAATTTGTCACAATAATTTGCATCAAGTAATCTGATTGGCTGATATTCGGTAGTGGGTGTGGCATATATAAATATTCAGCAGGTCAATATCCCCCATACCTTATTTACAGAGGAGGCAGAGAGGAAGCGTAGAGAGGAGGAGGAAAGACGACTGGAAGAAGAGGCATTAATGGCCAATATGGCTGAACAGGAAAGGCTAGAATATGAGAGGAAGAAGAGAGAAGAAGAAGAAGAAAGAATAAGAAAAGAAGAAGAGGAAAAGTAAGTAAAATATACATTTTGGACAGGCTGGCAACAGAACATTACTATCACCATTGTTTTCCATAAAATTTAAGCATTTTTCTGCTGAATCATGATAAACTGTAACTAATCTTAGTGAAGTGTTAACCCTTTTTGTACCAGATTGAATCTTCCTCCTTATATAAAGCAGGAGTCCATTTCAATATCTAGAGGTTTCAGATTGTGTTTTCTTCAAAACTTATTTGGAAAATGGCTTAACTTTTTGCAAACAGTGTAGGCCCTGATCAGACGCCGCGTTCTGTGACTTCTGATCTGGGCCTGCACTGTTTGCCAACTACCCATTTTGAAATTTCTGGTACAAAATGGGTTAAAGGGATCAGGTAAATTGTCCTGTGAGGTACCATAAGAGAACACATGTCTTTGAGACTAATGCAGTCTCTATCTGACGTAGACAGAGAATGCCGGAAAAATGTGGTTTCACCAAGTTTCTGACTTGATCCATTGACATGAGAATGGATTTTCATTTCTCTTGTGCATATCAGAGATGATTATGTTTGATTATTTTCCTAAAAGATATTTGATCAGTACTTTGATTTTAAGTATCCTAATGACCTTCTTGGAACTTTTATTCAACGTTCAATTACATTACAATAACACACCTTCGCATTTTGTTCACATCTCCAAAATGGCTACTTCTTAGCTCACCTGAGCAGGAAGTGCTCAAGGTGAGCTATTGTGATTGGTCTTTGTCCATCATCCTAGCATGCCTGTGTGCGTCCATCATCAACTTTTGCTTTAAACAACTACTTCTCCAAAACTGCTGGACAGATTTTAAAATAATTTCACAGGAATGTTTCTTGGGTGGCCCTCTACCAAAATTGCTCAAACCAAACAAGATGGCCACCAGAGCTAAAAATAGAAAAAAACATTAAACGACTTCTCCTCCTTTACTGGTTAATGGATTTTGAAATTATTTCACTGGAATGCTTCTTGGGTGACCCTCTACCAAAATTGCTCAAACTGTTTTGCACAGATGAACAAGATGGCCACCAGAGCTAAAAATAGAAAAAAACCTTTACATGACCTCCTCCTTAATCAGTGGAGTGATTTTGAAATCGTTTCACAGAAATGTTTCTTGGGTGACCCTCTACCAAAATTGCTCAAACTGTTCTGCTCAGGTGAACAAGATGGCCACCAGAGCTAAAAATAGGAAAACCTTTAAACGATTTCTCTTTAACCAATGAATGGATTTCAAAATAATTTCACAGGAATGTTCTTTGGGTAACCCTCTACCAAAATTGGTCAGGTCATTGTGTTTGGATGAACAAGATGGCCTACAGAGCTAAAATAGAATAACCTTTAAACGACTTTTCCTCCTTAACCAATGGATGGATTTTGAAATAACATTACGATAACTCGCCCGTACGACATAGTGCATTTTTCACACCTCCAAAATGGCTACTTTTCTGATGAAAATCCTTCATATTTTTCTTATAAATGCTCAAAACATAGGATGTGGGTGCTTGTTAGAACCGTCTCGCTGAGGCGGTTCTAACAAGTACCCACAACCTATGTCTCGGAGCAGAAATAAGAAGAATAATGAATACCCCTGTAAACCCCAGTTTTCTCTATATAAAGTGGGGTTTAGGGGGGGGGGGGTCTTCATTTCACAGACTTGTTCACGTGATGATTTCACAGGAATGTTCCTTGGGTTACCCTCTACTAAAATTGCTGAAGCCATTCTGCTCAGATTAACAAGATTGCAGCCAGAGCGAAAAAGAGAAAAATGGTTTAAATAATTTCTACGCCTTAACCAGTGGATAGATTTTGATATTATTTCAGAGGAATGTTCCTTGGATGACCCTCTACCAAAATTGTTCAAATTGTTCTGCTTCGATGAACCAGATGGCCATCAGAGTTAAAGATAGAAAAACCTTTTAATGACATCTAATGCTTAACCAGTGGATGGATTTTGAAATAATTTTACAGGAATGTTCCTTAGGTTACTCTCTACCAAAATTGCTCAAACTTGAAAAGTTTTGCAGCAAAATACCAAAATTATAACAATATGACCACTAACGAGCTCGTTAAGCTAACGAGGCTTTGAACAACTGGCCCCAGCACCATAATTATACATTACAAGTGGAAAATGAGGAGGACAGTTTCTTCTCTCCGAAATGGCCAAATGCCTATCGAATATAGAAGATATAAGCAGGACATACTTGTATAACAAACAGCTCTGATGACATATTTTTGCTTGACAGAGCTCATCTAGCTGATAATACCGTTTGTTTGTTTGGAATTAAACAGTGGACACTAACTTAGGTCATGTGATGCAGGTCAGTTTTACCTAACCATACTTTTCCTGTGCACAGACAAGCATAATATTACATACAATGCAGTAATCTTAATGCCATTGTAACAGAACCAAAGATATGTATAATAATAGTAAAGCTTTAGAGGCCCAGTTGTTCAAAACAATGCTAGCTTAATAAACTTGGTGGTGGTCAAAATGTTAAAATATAGCTAAAAAAATAAAGAAATATCACCATAAAATTATTTGCCATGATATGATGTTTTATGACTTAAGGGGAATGGGAACACCTTCAGGGGAGACAACTCCTCCAAAAGTATTTGTCTCCCATGTCAATAGGGGTCAACTCTTTAAAGGAAAGAATTTGCTCCTGAGGAGCAAATTCCTTCCTTTAAGAGTAGACCCCTTTTTCAGCGGGACTGAGCCTATAGAAAAGTGAACAGGAAGTCCCGAAAGTTGTCTCTTTGAAAAAATGGCGGAAAATGTGCTAGGCGTTCCCATTCCCCTAAACTAATGACTTTGCAAGCTTTGAACAATTGGGTCCATGATAAAATCCTGGACTGGTTATGTCAAAATCATATATAATCACTTGTTTTTATTCTATTTGTCATCATGAAAACACGCCTATATAATTCTGACCCCTTGAACGCAACTTTTAAATAGTAAATCTGGGTTAAACCTTATTTTGTTATTTCTGCTCTAAAATATAGATTGTGGGTACTCATTCGTTGAGGCAGTTCGAACGTTTACCAACAGTCTATATTTTGAGCGGAAATAAGACAAATGTCACAATTTTCATCTGAAATTGTTTTGCTTTTTCTTCAGCGGTAAAATTTACATTGTATTTGTGTAGGCATGTTTTCATAATGTACACAACGTGGGAAGGAATATGCTGGCTAAAGCATTTTTGCATTGTGGGAACAATATTATGTGAATACAAGAAGTCTCCTGCAAACAGATAAGTTATAACTATATACTCCTTATGCTAACTTTGGACATGTAATCAAACATGTCAGAATATGGCTTGAGAAGCATATTACATGTATACAGTAAAATTCCTACATTAAGACCACCTTTGGGACTGTTCAAAAGTGGTCTTAAAGACCCCTTTTGAACAGTCCCAAAGGTGATCTCTGACCAGAGGACACTACATGCAGAAAACACAAAGAAAGAATAACTGCAGCTTACTTAATAAGCTATTTAAAGTAGAATTAGTCTTAATTTTAGATGGTCTTAATATCGGAATTTTACTGTATATGAATTTTGTTTTGTTTTGTCCCAAAGGTGGTCTCTGACCAAAGGACATTGGTTGAAGAAAACGCAAAGAAAGAATTACAGAAACTTGTAAATAAGCTTTTAATAGCAGATTAGTCTTAAATTAGGTTGTCTTAACCCATTTAGTACCAGAAACCTCAAAACGGGTACCCTGGAAAACAGCGGACGCCCAGATCAGACGCCGCGTTCAGGGCCTCCACTGTTTGCTAAAAGTTCAGTCATTTTCCAAATAAACTTTGATGAAAACATGACCTGACTCCCCTAAATTTTGAAATGAACTCCTGCTATATATAAGGAGGAAGATTCCATTTGGTACAAAAAGGGTTAATAGCTGAATTTCACTGTATATGAATTTGTTTTGTTTCCTTTGCAGACGGAAAAGAGAAGAAGAAGCTCAACGAGCACTTGAAGAAGCAAGACGATTGGCCGAGGAGATGGCACGTAAACAGGCTGAACTGGAAGCAAGGCTGAAATTCAACAGGACTCTGCAGCTTGAGTCTAATGGCCTCAATCATACACAAGATATCACTAAAGCATTTGTGTTCTCTTACTTTGAACTCTTGACTTGGCTTGGACTGGATATACCAGAGTTTGAGCTGTTGAAACTCAATCAGTATTGAGTATTGATGTTTCTTCTTAAATTGGATAGTCTTTAGAAGATAACACACCCGTGCGACATAGTGCACTTTTTCACATCTCTAAAATGTGTATTTTTCGGATGAAAGTCCTTGATATTTTTATGCCCCCGCCATTCGAAGAATGGTGGAAAGGGCATATAGCGTTCTGTCTGTCCGTCCGACCGTGCGTCCGAAACTTAAACACGGTCAATAACTTCCTTATTTCTGGATGGATTTTGAAATTACTTTGTAGAAATGTTAACCATCATGAGCCAATGTGTCACATGCAAAACCCAGGTCCATACCTCCAAGGTCATACTTAGAGGTCAAAGGTCAAAAACAGGGTCCGAAAAACATAAACACCATCAATAACTTACTTATTTCTGGATGGATTTTAAAATTACTTTGAAGAAATGTTAACCATCATGAGACGATGTGCCATGTGCAAACCCAGATCCATACCTCCAAGGTCAAGGTCATAATTAGAGGTCAAATGTCAAAAAAATGGTCCGAAACTTAAACACAGTCTCTTATCTCTGGATGGATTTTGAAATTACTTCACAGAAATGTTGGCCATCATGAGACAATCTGCCTCACACAAAACCGCATGGTCCTTACCTCCAAGGTAAAGGTCATACTTAGAGGTCAAATGTGAAAAAGGGTCCAAAACTTAAACACAGTCAATAACTTTCTATGGATGAATACGAACATAGGCATATTTTCCGGCGGGGGCATCCGTGTCCTATGGACGCTTTTCTAGTTCTTATTTATAGTGCAAACATAGGTTGTGGGTGCTCGTTAGAACCGCCTCAACATAAGTTGTGGGTGCTTGTTATTTGAGGGGGTTCTAACGAGTACCCAAAACCTATGTATTGGAGCAGAAATAAGAAAAATTATGAATGCCACCGTAAACCCCCAGTTTTCTCTGTATAAAATGAGGTTTAGAGGGGTGTTCATTTCACGGACTTGTTCATGTGTTGAGAAGAGATTTAGAAGGTTGAAGTGAGGAATAGCACATTAGACTTGTTGAAAAGGCTGAATATTGTTTTTACAAAATGTTCACCATTTCTCTATTATTCTTTAGAATCAGATTGGTATAAGATTAAACATATTTCTCAGAATTGTCTCTCGGAAAGGTTCTTCTAGTGAGATCATTGATACATGGTTTTCATACCCCCCCAAAAAAAAAGAAAGAAAAAAGGAAAATTCACAACTGCCATGAAATACCTGTTATAGCTGATACTAGGGCTGGCTAATCAGAGCTGAAAAGATAATCGATTATCAGTCCTGCCATTGGGATCGATAATCAAGTAGTAATCACTGAAGATTTGGTAACAATTTTACCTGTCTGGCTTTCTGTCTGAGCATGACTTACCATATGTTGTATGTATTTGATAATCATTTTTGTGGAATTTATCGATCGATTAATCGATTATCCTATCAGCCTTAGCTGATACGTATGAATTGATGAGTAGAACCATTTGAGATAAAAGCCCTATTATCTTATGCAAAAATAACATCCCTTTGGAATTGTATACCTTTCTGTCCATTACGAAACCACACCTATACAAATGCATTGTAAACTTTACCGCCGAAAAAAACAAAAATTTTAGGATGAAAAATTGTGATATTTTTCTTATTTCTGCCCAAAATATAGAGTGTGGTACTCGTTAGAACCGCCTCATGGAGGCGGTTCTAACAAGTACCCGGAGTCTATATTTTAGAGCAGAAATAAGAAAAATAAGGTTTACCACTATAAACCCCAGTTTTACTATATAAAAGTGGGATTCAAGGTGGTCAAAGTTATAAAGGTGTTTTTTCGTGATGAACAATTTTGGTAGTAACCTAGATGTGACAATTTTATTATCCTGTACATTTAGTAGAAATATCTGGGCCCAGATGTTCAAAGCTAATAATGACAATAGTCAACATGATATTAAAACATCATTTCCTACAACATTTTCAAACAGTTTTGTTTTGTTTTTTTCTGAAAAAAAATGTGAGTAGCTGTTTCTGTAAATAAAAAACATACAATTTTCTTTTTCAGCATGCCACTGTATGAGATAGTGTTGCTTGCTAGAATTTTGACCACTTACAAATTCTTGAAGCTAATGCTTTAAACAACTGTGCTCTGGAATACACAGAATAAGAAAATGTATGTTCACATCCGCTAATGTGAAAAGTGATCCCTTCCAGAGCTGGGCGCAGCAAGGGAATCTTCATATTATAAATCTAACCCTTAACCCATTTAGTACCAGAAACCCCAAAATGGGTACCCTGGCAAACAGTGCAGGCCCAGATCAGATGCCGCAGAATGCGGCGTCCGATCAGGGCCTACACTGTTTGATCAGGGCCTACACTGGTTGCTTAAGAGAGGTTGCTTGCTTAACAGAGGTGGCCACTATACAGGTTTAACCATTTTCCTAATCAGTTTTGAAGAAAACACAACCTGACACCCCTAAATTTTGAAATGAACTCCTGCTATATATAAGGAGAAGGATTCCATTTGGTACAAAGAGGGTTAAAGTTCTACAGAAATTTTTGGCACAGATGGCATTTTTAGCTCACCAGAGCCGAAGGCTTCGGGGGAGCTTATAGGATAGGCAGTTGTCCGTCGTCGTCTGTGTCGTCTGCGTCTGCGTCAACATTTTCAAATGACATCTCCTCTGAAGCCACTGGGCCGATTCAGCCCAAATTTCATCTGTAGCATCCTTGGGCAGGGGGATTGAAAGTTTGTGTTTTTAATGAAAATCGGTTCATTAGTTTGGTTGCTATGGCAACTTAGATTTTCCATTGACTTATAATGGGGAAAATAAAAAAATGGCATTTACTACCAAGCCTCTGCAGATATTTTGACAAAACTTTCATAGAAATGTTCCATAGGTAATCTACTATCTGCCGTATGATTTTAGGCCTTCTGCTCATTTTTATTGGTTACCATGGAAACCAAAATGCAAAAAATAGACAAAAAATTACTTAAAAAATCATCTCCTCAGAAACCATATGCTCTAAGAGGCTGAGACTTTATGAAAATATTCACCATATTTGCCTTTATAGGTTTTGTGTTTTTTATAAAATGTGGCCTTTTAGTTTTGTTGCTATGGCAACTTAGAGTTTCCATTGACTTATAATGGGGAAAACTGAAAAATGGCATTTACTGCCAAGTCATTGCAGATATTTTGACAAAACTTACATAAACATGTTCCTTGTGTAAACTTCTCTCAGCCATATGCTTTTATGTCAACCTGGCGGTCCCCTAGGTTGTGCCGGGGCCATGCACTGCCCACTCCACTTCATAAAATGCCTTATATCTCAGAAACCTTAAAGATCCCAAACCCTAAACCATATATATTCTTGTTCCTTATGATAAGATGCATTGAGTGACACCAACCTGGGGGTCCCCCGGGATGTGCCGGGGACATGCCCTGCCCCCTCTTTTCCATAAAATGCCATTTATCTTAGAAACCATTCAGATCCCCACCCCTAAACTATATATATTCTTGTTCTTTATGCTAAGATGCATTAAGTGACACCAACCTGGGGGTCCCCCGGGATGTGCCGGGGACATGCCCCACCCCCTCCACTTCATAAAATGCCATTTATCTCAGAAACCATACAGATCCCCACCCCTAAACTATATATATTCTTGTTCCTTATGATAAGACACATTAAGTGACACCAACCTGGGGGTCCCCTGGGATGTGCCGGGACCATGCCCAACCCCCAACTTCATAAAAGGCCAAATATTCCAGAAACCTTACAGATCCCCTGCCCTAAACCATATATATTCTTGTTCCTTATAATAAGACACATTCAGTGACACCAACCTAGGAGTCACCCAGGGTGTTCCCGGGCCATGCTTCACCCCTTGACTTCACAAAAGACCATATATCTGAGAAACTGTTCAGAGCCCCACCCCTAAACCATATATATTCTTGTTCCTATGATAAGACGCAATCAGTGACACCAGCATGCAGGTCCACCCTGGGTGCCATGGGCCATGCCCCACCCCTTTACTTCATTAAAATCCATATATCTCAGAAACCATACAGTTGGTTGGTTGGTTGATTTGAGGTTTAACGTCCCCGTCAACACTGTAAAGGTCATTTTGGAGACGTTGCTTCCAATTTTGTGGGACTTTTACCCGACCTTGAGATGAAATGACATCTCAAGCCCTGTCGCCCAACCGCGGTTCCTGGACAGGCTTAGATTCTCTAAGCAGTTTACCTGTACTAGTGTGCGGGCCGGATTCAGCTCTGCGTGGAAGCATCATGCAGCCCATATATTTCTTCAAGCCCCTATGGGCGGGGGCGTCAGAAACCATACAGATCCCCACCCCTAAACAATATATATTCTTGTTCCTTATGATAAGATGCATTAAGTGACACCAACTTGGGGGTCCCCCGGGATATGCCGGGGATATGCCCTGACCCCTCCACTTCATAAAAGGCCATTAATCTCAGAAACCATTCAGATCCCCACCCCTAAACCTATATATTCTTGTTCCTTATGATAAGACACATTAAGTGACACCAACCTGTGGGTCCCCCTGGATGTGCCGGGCACATGCCCCACCCCTTCCACTTTATAAAATGCCATTTATCTCAGAAACCATTGAGATCCCCACCCCTAAACCATATATACTCTCATTCCTTATGATAAGTTGCATTCAGTGACACCAAATTTGGGGTCCCCTGGGATGTGCCCTGACCATGCCCAACCCCCTCCTCTTTGTAAAATGCCAAATATTCCAGAAACCTTACAGATACCCACCCCTAAACCATATACATTCTTGTTCCTTATGATAAGACACATTCAGTGACACCAACTTAGGGGTCACCCAGTGTGCGCCCGGGCCATGCTCCACCCCTTGACTTCACAAAAGACCATATATCTGAGAAACTGTTCAGAGCCCCACCCCTAAACCATATATATTCTTGTTCCTTATGATAACACCCAATCAATGACACCAGCATGCAGGTCCCCCCGGGGTCCACAGGCCATGCCCCACCCCTTTACTTCATTAAAATCCATATAACTCAGAAACCGTTCAGATCCCCACCCCTAAACCATATATATTCTTGTTCCTTATGATAAGAGTCAATCAGTGATACCAGCATGCAGGTCCCCCCCGGGTGCCACAGGCCATGCCCCACCCCTTTACTTCATTAAAATCCATATATCTCAGAAACCGTTCAGATCCCCACCCCATAACCATATTTATTCTTGTTCCTTATGATAAGACTCAACTTCATAATAGGCCATATATCTCAGAAACCATTCAAATCCCCATCCTATAATCACATATATTTTTGCTCATTGTTATTAGACACATTCAGTCACCCCGTCTTTGGGGATCACAGGGGCCATTTCTCTCCCTGCCACTTCATAAAAGTGCCTCATATCTCAGAAACCATTCAGATCCCCACCGTTTAACCGTATATACTCTTGGTCCTTATGATAAGACTTATTCATTGACAACAATCTTGGGCTTTTCTGGGATCTGCCATGCCTGATTCCCTCCATTGCTTAAAAGGCCTTACATCTCAGGAACCATACAAATTCCCACTGATAAACCATATAATTATGTCTTTGTTCCTTTTGATAAGACGCATTTAGTGACACCAACCAGGGCTCCATTGGGTCCATGCCCTGATCTCTCTACGTTATAAAACACCTAATACTTCAGATACAGTCCACATGGGTGCTCATTTGGGTATGGGGTTTGTTTGGGAGACTTTATAATTGTTATAATAAAATCATATCATGTTATAATACATGACTGCCATTGGGCAGTGTCCACCTGAGCACTGGTCTATGAACTTTGGCTCTTTGGTTTGTTTGCTATGCCAAGCTATGAGTTTCCATTGTCCTATAATGAGGAAAATTGAAAAATGACATTAATGCCTTTCAAGATATTTTGTCACACTTTCATGGCAATGTTCCTTTAATAATGTTCTTTTTTGGCCTATTTGTTGCCACAGATGGGAAATTGTCAATTGTCATCCGTTGTCCTGCAACAACACATTCAAGCATCGAATCTAAAGCCACGAGGCTTATTGGGTCCAAATTTTATCTGTAGCATCCTAGGGCACAGGGCTTCCATGGTTAATTAAAATACATTGCTGCCAGTGGGCAGTGGCCCCCTTGAGCTCTGGTGAACATTGTGGCCATATGTGTAGCATAGGAGGTTAAATAGTACTGTTCATGTCTTCACAACTCCTCCTACAGTTTTTGATGCAGGACATTGAAACTTGCAACACAGTTCAGACATGCATTGAACATGTGCATAAAGGAAACAGAATTCTGATCAAGCCCCTCATTGCAGATTTATGACCCTTTGAATGACTTACCTTTGGACATATATGTAGCATAGGATGTTAATTGGTACTGCTCGTGTCTCCACAACTCCTCCTAACATATTTGATGCAGGATATTGAAACTTGCAACAGTTCAGACATGCATTGAACATGTGCATAAAGGAAATTTCAGCCCCTTATTGCAGAATTATGTCCCCTTGAAAGACTTAAATATTTTGGCCATATGTTTCTTGGAGGAAATTGCAGTTTCTAGTTTAGTTTGATGAAACTTTCCAGTTATCATTCCTATGACCTGAAGATCATCATATTTCTTTGAGGATTGATTTTTGCCAGAGTTATGGCCCTTTGTAGATTTTAGCCATTTTACCAACAGAAATTCTTGTTTATGCAACTCCCAAAACATGGTTTACGGCATATATATTATACTTTTATTTTATTCATGTAACTCACTTAGAAGATGGCTCACATGCAATGTGTGGGTCTTATTTTCTCTGTAAATAAGACAAAACTATTTGAAAATATCATCTGGACTACTTGTGATTGACAGATTAAGGGCTAAACATATTCTTACACACAGGAATTAGTCAGTAAGCCAAGAATTTTGAAAATACAGTCAAACCTGTATTAAGCAAGCACCTAAGGGATAACAAAATGTGCTTGGTCAGGACAGGTGTTTGCTTAATACAGGTGAATTTTAATGCATTTGCCTTTTTTGTGAATCATTTGTATGGTTGCTTAAAAGAGGTTGCTTGCTTAATAGAGGTGGCCACTATAACAGGTTTTACAGGAGTCAGAATGTAAACAATTTTATTCAGGAAACCCCAAAACAGAACATTGGCAAACAGTGTAGACCCAGATCAGACATTGAATAGTTCAGCATCTGATCAATGCCTACTCTTTAAAACAACAACAACATCAAAACCTGACAGCTCTACTTTTTGCCATGGACTTCTACTATATACAGTGTGGATGATTGTATTCATTTCAAAATGGACCGACCCCATTCTGGGAAAGGACAAATCATGATACCCAAGATTGTTTCTTATAAGAATCATATATGGGTGTGAGGGGTGGATGGAAAAAGTCATCCAAAGGGTCACTGTCAGACATCACAAGGCTTGCCTCGTGATGCCGGACAGTGATCCCAAGGGACTGATTTTTCCGTCCACCCCTCACACCCATATAGGAATCTTATTCTTGCATACCTTCCATTTCTTAGCGCAGATTTTTAATGCTGCAGTCACTTCGGTTACCGACGTCTGCCATATTGTGATGACACTGCAGGAATGTTTAGTGACGTCACGTAACTTGCTGTGACGTCAACCTTAACGACGGAGCATACGAGATCGTAATCAACCAGTGCATTTATCAAACATGCGATTATATTCGATTTTGGGTCGGAACACCAGGGTCAGAACATGAATTTCTATCCCAGGGTAAAATCACGGATTTCCTTGTTTGGTATGCAAGAAAGTTGATTTCAATAAATATTTTCTCAGATTGTGTCATTAAACCTTTTTGCACTAAATGTAATCTTCCTTCTAATATAAAACAGGAGTCCATTTCGAAATTTTGGGTGACAGAAAATTAATTTGGAAAATAGCTGAACTTTTTGCAAACAGAGTAGGCCCTGATCAGATGCCACATTCTGCGGTGTCTGATCTGGGCCTGCACTGTTTGCCAAGTACCTGTTTGGGGGTTTCTGGTACAAAATGGATTAATTAATTGTTGGAGTTTATGTGAACAATCAAAGCACAGGCGAGGCCAAAGCTGGACGGGGGCCTGAGTTTTTGAAACTTCTTTCAACTGAACATGACAGTAAGTAAGGTTCATCAATATCAAAATATAGGTGGGTCAGCTTTCCAGCAATACCACTTGTACTGCTCATAAATTTTAAAGGTCAACATATATTGGTGTTTCATGCTCATGTTTTACCTGGCACGGGGATTGACTGATACGAGCTTGATTGATTTCTGGTACTTATAGAGAAGTACCATATGTAACATACATTTTTGGACAGACAGGCCTAAGCAAACAGTATAGGCCCAGATGAGATGGTGCAGAATGTGATGTCTCATCAGGGTCGACACTGATTGCCTCTCATCCAGCTATTTTTTTGACACAGCATCAAATGGTAAATTGAAGTTGTCGAGTTGAGGTGTTTGAATACTTAAGGTGAATACAGCACATGTATTATGTGTCAGGGTAATATGGCTGAGCACTTGCCCAGTTCCTGAATAAAAAATATAAATAATAAAGGAAGCAAAGTTGTGTAACTGATTGCAGATTTGATGTTTATACTTTTTGTGTCACAGCTTTTGTATGCCAGTCAACTGTGTTCCTATGAATGTAAAGTTATGTATTTTACATACAATATGCAAGCATCTAAAGATGCAACAATCATGTTTAAAATGGATTTTACACCTGCATTTATACTAGAAGGGCTGGCTTGTTTGCTCGTTTGAAGCCATTTTTAGAGCTTTATATAGAGGATTCTAGGTGAGTGTCTGTTGATATCAAGTTTATCAGGCAAGGCTTCGAGAACGCTTGTAGAATCGCGAGGCTTGCCGAGCGATTCTACATGCGTTCTCGAAGCCGAGCCTGCTAAACTTGATATCAAATGACACGAATCTGGTATTCTATTTATCAGTTTATGCCCTTGTACACTCTTAAATTAACAATTTACGATCAGTTATTTATGGTCTTCAGTGTGTGCAAACATTCTAGCAGTCGATATATTTAGTATCAGCTGACCATATTTTCCTATGATATTTTTTTTTTCAAGTAATTTTTTCATTTTTCTCAGTAACAATTACATTTTTGTCATTTTCCCAGTAGTCCGGTTCATTCATAAAAGTGCAATGTCACGTTGACGTGATAAAGCTGTCTTGTCCTGAGATAGCACATCTTTATCAGGTCAGTGCGTTACAATGCAATATAGATAGGGGGTAACTGATAAAATGGGTTATATATATTTGAGGTAATAAATGAAAGAAGAAATCAAAGTACTGACAGTACTGGTGGGTTGATTGTTGCCTGAATGGGGACTTAGACTGTTGTTGCCTGAATGGGGACTTAGACTGTTTTGTTTGACTCTTAAATTCCTGTACTGTAAGCAAACAGTGTAGACCCTGATGTGAGGCCACATTCTGTAGCATACCCAACACATGATATAGTCCAGATTCTATAGATAAGCGTCTTATGCACCACTCACCTCACAGTGATAAAAATGCATGGCTATTTTCTATAAATAACTCTATAAAGTGGATTTCATACAAATCAGTAATAGTCATGCGGACATCAAAAACGAAAAGCTTTTCTGCTTTGTAACTTTGGGTCTAGTGATTAACAATCTACCCATCACGTCAACAGGTCCGTGAAATGAACACCCCCTTACATCCCACTTTGTATAGAGAAAACTGGGGTTTACGGGGGTATACATTATTTTTAGCTCACCTGTCACGTAGTGACAAGGTGAGCTTTTGGGATCACTTTTTGTCCGTCGTGCGTCCGTCCGTCTGTGCGTCCGTCCATGCGTCCGTAAACTTTTCTTCAAACGACAACTCCTCCTAAACCACTGATCGGATTTTGACCAAACTTCACAGGAATGATCCTTAGGTGGTCCCCTTTCAAAGTTGTTCAAATGGTTCCGGTCCATTGCTTATATAGGTCACAGGAGCCAAAAATAGATTTTTTTCACCGAAAACTTAAAAAATCTTCTTCAGAATCAGAATCAGAATTGTTACTGGTGACACGTCAAATGACATTCATACACCAGGACCTGTGATGTGGGAAGTTAGTCCCTAGCTCTAACCAAAGAGGTAAATTTAGCTACACAATCATCAGCACCTTCAGCTGTCGAAATTATCGAATCGGGAAGGGCATTCCAATCTCTAATGGTTCTGGGGAAGAACGACTCTTTATAAATGTCAGTTCTTGCGCTAAGGGTCTGAAACGCCAACGAATGGTGATTTCTACAGTATCTAGCTGGGGGAACAAGGTCATCTGTTGGAATGCTGGCAGCACCCTTTAGACCTTTGTATAAAAGGATTAGCCTACTGTCTTTTCTCCTTTTCTTGAGAGACTCCCATTTTAATTTTCCAAGTATTCCAGTCATGCTCCCAGTTTCAAAGCAGTAATTGCCTGTTACAAATCTAGCAGCTCTATTCTGAACTTTCTCAATTTCATCGTTAAGGACCACTCCACTGGGGTCCCAGATACAACTACCATATTCCAAGATTGGGCGAACAAGACCTTTATATGCTGCCTCTTTTACATCCTGAGGGCACTGATGAAGATTTCGCCTCAGGAAACCAAGCGTTCTATTTGCCTTAGTACACATGTTGCTAATATGAGTATTCCATCTCAAGTTGTGTGAGATTGTCACTCCAAGGTATTTAATCGAGTCCACATTCTCGAGGACCGTACCCTCTAAGGTGTAAGAAGCCTCAACTTTATTAGATCTCTTCCTAGTTATCTGCATAATATTGCATTTAACTGGCTGAAATCTCATGCCCCATTTACGTGCCCAACATCCTAATCTATCTATGTCAGCCTGAAGTTTCAATGAGTCATCTGTATCTCTAATTTCCCGGTAACAAACACAGTCATCTGCGAACAGTCTTATTTCTGAGTCAATGTCAGTGGAAATATCATTGATGTACAGGGAGAACAAAAGTGGACCAAGAACGGTCCCTTGCGGGACTCCAGACAAAACTGGAGCCCACTCCGAAGAGTCACCATTAACAACAACCCGCTGTTTTCTGTAGCAAAGAAAGGAATCTATCCATTTTAGGGTCTTTCCCCCAATTCCATAACCAAATAACTTAGATTTAAGTAGTTCATGAGGAGGGGTGTCAAAAGCCTTCTCGAAGTCCAGAATGAATGTGTCCACCTGTCCCCCTTTGTCCAAGATTTTTGCCCAGTCATTAATAACTGTGCTTAGCTGAGTTTCACAACTGTGCCTTTTCCTAAATGCATGTTGTCTGTCTGGCAAAAGTTTATGTTTGTCCAAGTGGGCCATGATGTTTGAGCAGACTATATGTTCCAGCAATTTACACAGAACACAAGTCAGAGACACCGGGCGATAATTGCGGGCAAGAGCCCTATCTCCTTTTTTGAAGAGTGGACAAATGTTTGCTAAGAGCCATTCTTTGGGGATTTCACCCGTATCAAGAGACTGTTGAAACAAGTGTGCGAAAACTGGACCCAACTCATTTGCTAGTTCTCTGAAACCGCAAGGCCCAGGTCTTTGATATTTGGTATGAAGCTTCATCTAGTGGACCCCTACCAAGATTGTTCAAATTATAGTGCTGGGGCCAAAAATGCCCCCGCACGGGGGCCCTTTGGTTTTGCATGGGCTTATATGGGGAAAATCTTAAAAAATCTTCTTCTCTAAAACCGCAAGGCCCAGATCTTTGATATTTGGTATGAAGCTTCATCTAGTGGACCCCTACCAAGATTGTTCAAATTATAGTGCTGGAGCTAAAAATGCCCCCGCATGGGGGCCCTTTGGTTTTACATGGGCTTATATAGGGAAAATCTTGAAAAATCTTCTTCTCTGAAACAGCAAGGCCCAGGTCTTTGATATTTGGTATGAAGCTTCATCTAGTGGACCCCTACCAAGATTGTTCAAATTATAGTGCTGGGGCCAAAAATGCCCCCAGACAGGGGGCCCTTTGGTTTTACATGGGCTTATATAGGGAAAATCTTTAAAAATCTTCTTCTCTGAAACCGCAAGGCCCAGATCTTTGATATTTGGTATGAAGCTTCATCTAGTGGACCCCTACCAAGATTGTTCAAATTATAGTGCTGGAGCTAAAAATGCCCCCGCATGGGGGCCCTTTGGTTTTACATGGGCTTATATAGGGAAAATCTTGAAAAATCTTCTTCTCTGAAACCGCAAGGCCCAGGTCTTTGATATTTGGTATGAAGCTTCATCTAGTGGACCCCTACCAAGATTGTTCAAATTATAGTGCTGGGGCCAAAAATGCCCCCGCACGGGGGCCCTTTGGTTTTACAAGGACTTATATTATATAATAGGGAAAATCTTTAAAACTCTTCTTCTCTGAAACCGCAAGGCCCAGGTCTTTGATATTAGGTATGAAGCTTTATCTAGTGAACCCCTACCAAGATTGTTCAAATTATAGTGCTGAAGCTAAAAATGCCCCCGCACGGGGGCCCTTTGGTTTTACATGGGCTTATATAGGGAAAATCTTGAAAAATCTTCTTCTCTGAAACCGCAAGGCCCAGGTCTTTGATATTTGGTATGAAGCTTCATCTAGTGGACCCCTACCAAGATTGTTCAAATTATAGTGCTGGGGCCAAAAATGCCCCCGCATGGGGGCCCTTTGGTTTTGCATGGACTTATATGGGGAAAATCTTTAAAAATCTTCTTCTCTGAAACCGCAAGGCCCAGATCTTTGATATTTGGTATGAAGCTTCATCTAGTGGACCCCTACCAAGATTGTTCAAATTAAAGTGCTGGAGCAAAAAATGCCCCCGCACGGGGGCCCTTTGGTTTTACATGGGCTTATATAGGGAAAATCTTGAAAAATCTTCTTCTCTGAAACCGCAAGGCCCAGGTCTTTGAAATTTGGTATGAAGCTTTATCTAGTGGACCCCTACCAAGATTGTTCAAATTATAGTGCAGGAGCTAAAAATGCCCCCTGCACGGGGGCCCTTTGGTTTTACATGGGCTTATATAGGGAAAATCTTGAAAAATCTTCTTTTCTGAAACCGCAAGGCCCAGGTCTTTGATATTTGGTATGAAGCTTCATCTAGTAGACCCCTACCAAGATTGTTCAAATTATAGTGCTGGGGCCAAAAATGCCCCCGCACCAGGGCCCTTTTGAAGCTTCATCTTGTGGACCTCTACCAAGATTGTTCAAATTATAGCCCTGGGGCCAAAAATGCCCCCGCTGACCGGGGCCCTTTGGTTTTACATAGACTTATATAGGGAAAATCTTGAAAAATCTTCTTCTCTGAAACCACAAGGCTTAGGTCTTCGATATTTGTTATGACGCTTCAGCTAGTGGACCTCTATAAAGATTGTTCAAATTATAGGCCTGAGACCAAAAATGCCTCCGCCATGTGGCCCTTTGGTTTTACATAGACTTATATAGGGAAAATCTTTAAAAATCATCTTCTCTGAAACACAAGGCTTAGGTCTTTGATATTTGTTATGAAGCTTCAGCTAGTGGACCTCTACCAAGATTGTTCAAATTATAGCCCTGGGGCCAAAAATGCCCCCGCTCCGGGGCCCTTTGGTTTTACATAGACTTATATAGGGAAAATCTTGTTTCACATAGACTTCTATATGCAGGGTAAACCTTTAAAATCTTCTTTTCTGAAACCAGAAAGCCCAGGTCATATTAGATATGAAGCTTCATCTTGTGGACCTCTACCAAGATTGTTCAAATTTTAGCCCTGGGGCCAAAATTGACCCTGCCCGGGGCCCACTTGTTATGCTTTGGATCAGGTGAGCGAACCAGGGCCCTCTGGGCCCTTTTGTTCCTATTTTTGCTCCAAGACATAGGTTGTGGGTACTCGTTAGAACTGCCTCAATGAGGCAGTTCTAACAAGTACCCACAACCTGTGTTTGCAGTATAAATAAGAAAAATGTCATAGATTTCATCCGAAAAGTAGCCATTTCGGAGATGTGAAAAATGAACTATGTCGCACTGGTGTGTTAGCGTAATGAAAAAATCTACATATTTGGTCTTTATTTTCACTATTATATATTTCTGCAGCATTTATATTGTACCTGTTATTAAATCTATTTTATAGTTGTTTTTTTTGTGCATTTATTGTGTGAGTATTCATCAACTGAAATGCATTTTAATTTTTTTTTTAATAGAGGTTATTCATAATTTCATTTTTAATTTTTTCATAGAAATTTTTTTTCATTACTTTTTCAGAAAACTAAGAAAACATATAGAAATTTTATGTTGTATTGTGAGTTAAGACTTACTGTTATATGGAAAACACTGCAAATATACAGAAACCTCTTTGTAAGACTGTCGATTATAACACTGTATTAGATATAACACTTATAAAGATGGATCAAAAAAAGTAAAGATCATATAGAAAAATGACCATAAATGGTCATTTGTCTATACATGTATAATCTATACAATTTTGTTTAACTCTTCTTTGTTCAAGACAACCTTTTTCTTTGCAAACAGTGTAGATCCAGATCAGATGGCTTCTGAAGAAGCCATCTGATCAGGATCTACACTGTTTGACATTCAGTTTATGAATTTGTAGGAATAAATTACATCAAATAATCTGATTGGTTCAAAGTCAGAAATGGGTGTGGCTAAACTGAATATTCAGCAAGAGAAGGGTTAAATATAACAGTTGTTTAACTCAGACAGTTTCTGCTGTGGACCCTAACAGTAGTGCTATAAAGAATATATATATTTATATAGAATAAAAACATGTGAATGTATGAGCAGAAGAAAGTTTCCTCAGGGTTGTTGTGCCACAAGAGAATGTGTGGTCAGAACAGATTCTCTTGTGGCTCAAAAACCCTATCACAAAAACAAGCCTATATAATTCTGATCCCCTTCAACCCCACTTTTATATAGTAAAACTGGAGTATAAGGGGGATATACATTACTTTTCTTATTTCTGCTCAAAAACAAAGATTGTGGGTACTCGATAGAACCGCCTCGTCCACCTCGTCCGGTTCTATCGAGTCTCCACAATCTATGTTTTGAGCAGAAATAAGAAAAATATCACAATTTTTCATCTTAAAATTTCTCATTTTTGGCCAAAAAATTGGCACTGTATTTGTATAGGCGTGTTTTCATAATGCTATGGAAACTTTTTCTTGTGCTCATACACTCACATGGTTTTGTCTATAATATACAATAGATAAGTTTTTTTCCAGAGATTTTGGAGAAGTGGTGCACACTTAGGTGGAATTCTGGAGCGGTCTGATCAGGAATGATACATTTTGTCCACATCTCCAGAAGAAGTTTGACATACTGCTGCATGTTAAGATAAAATTAATGTGTAAAGCACCTCAGAAAATTATGAAACAGCTAGCAATCTATTTTTTTTTTCAGATACACTAAGGCGTGTCTAGCCAAAGCTAGCTAGTCTGCCCAGAAATGCTTGTACACTCCATACTTTTTGGTTCTGTGGGGTATACCTTGCTTCCAAAGGATAATCCTTTCTTAGAACATGTTTGACATTTCTTATGATCCTTAGGTGGTCCCCTTTCAAAGTTGTTCAAATGGTTCCGGTCCATTACACATCTAGGTCACAGGAGCCAAAAATAGATTTTTTTCACCGAAAACTTAAAAAATATTCTTCTCTGAAACCACAAGGCCCAGGTCTTTGATATTTGGTGTGAAGCTTCATCTAGTGGACCCCTACCAAGATTGTTCGAATTATAGTGCTGGGGCCAAAAATGCCCCCGCCGGGGGCCCATTGGTTTTACATGGGCTTATATAGGGAAAATCTTTAAAAATCATCTTCAATGAAACCGCAAGGCCCAGGTCTTTGATATTTGGTATGAAGCTTCATCTAGTGGACCCCTACCAAGATTGTTCAAATTATAGTGCTGGGGCCAAAAATGTCCCCACCCCGGGGCCCTTTGGTTTTACATAGGCTTATATAGGGAAAATCTTTAAAAATCTTCTTCTCTGAAACCACAATGCCCAGGTCTTTGCTATTTGGTTTGAAGCTTCATCTAGTAGACCCCTACCAAGATTGTTCAAATTATAGTGCTGGGGCCAAAAATGCCCCGCCCCGGGGCCCTTTGGTTTTACATAGGCTTATATAGGGAAAATCTTTAAAAATCTTCTTCTCTGAAACCACAAGGCCAAGGTCTTTGATATTTGGTATGAAGCTTCATCTAGTGGTCCCCTACCAAGATTGTTCAAATTATAGCCCTTAGACCAAAAATGCCCCAGCCTTGGGGCCCTTTGGTTTTACATAGACTTTTATAGGGAATATCTTTAAAAATCTTCTTTTCTGAAACCACAAGGTCTAGGTCTTTGATAGTTGGTGTGAAATTTCATCTAGTGGACCTCTATCAAGATTGTTCAAATTATAGCCCTGGGGCCAAAAATGCCCCCGACCCAAGACCTTTTGGTTTTACATAGACTTATGTAGGGAAATCTTTAAAAATCTTCTCTGAAACTACAAGGCCCATGTCTTTGATATTTGGCTTTATCTAGTGGACCTCTACCAAGATTGTTCACAATATAGCCCTCGGGCCTCAAATGCCCCCACCCTGAGGCCCTTTGGTTTTACATGGACTTATATAGAGATAATCTTTGAAAATCTTCTTCTCTGCAACCGCAAGGCCCAGGTCTTTGATATTTGGTGTGAAGCTTCATCTAGTGGACTTCTATCAAGATTGTTTAAATTATAGCCCTGAGGCCAAAAATGCCCTGCCCCAGGGTCATTTGGTTTTACATAGGCTTATGTTGGGAATACCTTTAAAAAATCTTCTCTGAAACCGCAAGGCCAGGTCTTTGATATTTGGTATGTAGCTTCATCTGGTGAATCTTTGCCAAGGTTGTAAAAATTATAGCCTTTGTTGATATTTGCTATAAAGCCACACCTTTTTAGACCACCCTCAACATTATGCACATTATAGCCCTGGGGTCAATAATGGCCCTCCCCGGGGCCCATTTGTTACTGTATGGATCAGGTGAGCGATCCAGGGCCATCATGACCCTCTTGTTCATATATTTATTTTATCAGACAAAATAAGGCTTGACATTTCATGTTAATACTGAATAGACAGACAATTGCCATGTGATTTGAAGCCTTGTTTTCTTTTAAAAAATATTCTAAAAAATAAATTTGTCATATGCTCTAAAAATTTATATTGTATTTTTTTTTGGGGGGGGGGGGGGGGGGGTTACGGCCCTTTCAAGATTATTTCACTCATATCGAGCTGATCGTTAATCAGAGGTGGGCGAAAACCGGAGTACCCAGAGAAAAACCACCTGACCTTCCGTTGCAGAACTTGGCGTCTCACATGTGACCCAAGCGAGGCTCGAACCAAATTAATATTGCATAGTTACATTAAGAGTTGTTCCGTTTTATGCTGTCTCCCTTGTAACTATGGCTTAATCCCTTACCTTTAACAAAACAAAGGGAATGGGTACACCTGGCTTTGTTATGTCTCCCCCGAAAATTTTTTTTTTCGGAGAGACATATTGTTTTTCCCCCGGGCGTCTGTCTGTCCGTCTGTCACAAATTCGTGTCCACTCTGTAACTTGAAAACCGTTAAAGCTTCCTTCACGAACTTATATAAGTATTAATAAATATTAGACGACGTGCACAGTGCAAGAACTATAACTCTCGCATTTATACTTTTTGAGTTATCTCCCTTTGAAGTTTGTCGGTATGTATGTATGTATAGGCAAATCGTGTCTGGTCAATAACTTTCTTATTTTTAGATAGATTTTGAAATTACTTGGCAGAAATATTAACCACCATGAGACGATGTGCAGCGCGCATGATGCAGGTCGGTACCTCAAAGGTCACGGTCATACTTAGAGGTCAAAGGTCAAAAAAGGGGCCTTTTTCCGTGTTTGGTCAATAACTTTCTTATTTTTTGATGGATTTTGAAATATCTTGGCAGAAATGTTAACCATCATGAGACGATGTGTTACGTGCATGACCCAGGTTGGTACCTCAAAGGTCAAGGTCATACTTAGAGGTCAAAAGTAGAAAAAAGGGACCTTTTTTTTCGTGTTTTGTCAATTACTTTCTTGTTTTTAGAAAGAATTTCAAATTGCTTGGCAGAAATGTTGACTACCATGTCGTTGGTACCTCAAAGGTCAAGGTCATACATAGAGGTCAAAGGTCAAAAAAGGGGCCTTTCTTTTGTGTTTGGTCTATAACTTAATTATTTTTAGATGGATTTTGCAATTACTTGGCAGAAATGTTAACCACCATGAGACAATGTGTTGCGCGTATGACCCAGTTTGGTACCTCAAAGGTCAAGGTCATACATAGAGGTCAAAGGTAAAAAAGGGGCCTTTTTTGTGTTTGGTCAATAACTTTCTTATTGTGGTAGTCTCTTGGCAATTATTGCAGTTGCAGTTTTCTGTCATTTCTGCACATTAACCTCCCTTGAATTTCTAAAAATAAATGTTCTATTTGACTGGAAAAAGGATATATCTATAACTAATTGATGTGGTATAAAAATATGTTTCATACAGTGGAATTTTCTTATAATATCCTTTTATGAGAATGTCTTATTTTTATGAATTTCTTTGTTGCATGAAAACTAAAACCCCTCTTAAAGATGTATTGTTCTGCCCACCTTACTGATTTAATCACTTGATATATCCACTCCCTGACCTGTTATTGGTCAGATAGGCTTTGTATTAAGGCAACCTTCCTTTGATAGTGGAACAATACCCTAATAAGGTGGTCACACAATTATTCGTCGCACCATCGTAAGCCCGACTGAGGCCCACATCCCTTCAGTTTGATGTGCTGAAATAATCTATAAAGCTTCTTTCTTAATCAATATTTTCATGTTCATTAAACATTGAAATAGAACTCTCATTTCTCAGGCCCGACCCTGTATCACCACATCCAGAGAAATGAACCTGGGATCACAATGACAGCTGTCCTGTTCATATGTCCGTCTGTCTGACTAACTAAATGGTGAAGCAAATTCTTTCCCTCATAAGTTAGACTGGGACGGAATAGCTGGCATTTCATCCCTCCGAAACACAACGCAAAAATATATGTTGGTCGTCTGTCCGTCCGTTTGTCAGTCCGTCCGTTCGTCTGTCCGTCCGCCACCTCTTCAGCAGGTAAAACCTTACTGAGCAGGTGACGCGACAAGCTTGATCAGTCTGACCTACTACAGTTTTGAAAATATAGGTTGGTCGTTTGTCAGTCCGTCTGTCCGCCACCTCTTCAGCAGGTAAAACCTCACTGAGCAGGTGACGCGACTGTCATAACAAGCTCGATCAGTCCAGCCTACTACATTATTTTTAGATGGATTTTGAATTTACTTGGCAAAAATGTTAACCATCATGAGAGGATGTGTTGCGTGCATGACCCAGGTTGGTACCTCAAAGGTCAAGGTCATACTTAGAGGTCAAAGTTAAAAAAGGGGCCTTTTTTCGTTTTTGGTCAATAACTTTCTTATTTGTAGATGGATTTTGAAATTACATGGCAGAAATATTAACCACAATGAGACAATGTGTCTCTTGCATGACCCATGGTGGTACCTCAAAGGTCAAGGTCATACTAAGAGGTCAAAGGTCACAAAAGGGGCCTTTTTAAGTGTTCAGTCAATAACTGTCTTATTCCTGGATGGATTGTGAAATTACTTGGCAGAAATGTTAACCATCACGAGAGGATGTGTAGCACGCTAGACCCAGGTTGGTACTTCCAAGGTCAAGATCATACTAAGAGGTCAAAGGTTAAAAAAAGTCTTTTGTGTCCAGTCAATAACTTTTTTATTTCTGGATGGATTTTTTAAAGTAACCTTGCAGAAATGTTCACCTTCATTAGACGATGAGTCGTGTGCAAGACCAAGGTCAATAGCTCCAATGTCAAGGTCATACCTAGATTTGAAAGGTCAAAAAAGGGGCTTTTTTGTGTAGTCAATAACTTTTTTATTCTTTGATGGATTATGAAATTACTTGGTAGAAATGTTAACCATCATGAGACGATGTTTTGTACCTCAAAGGTCAAGGCCATACTTAGAGGTCAAAGGTAAAAAAGGGCTTTTTTTGTGTACGGTCAATAACTTTCTTATTTCTCTCTGAACTTTTTAAAGTTATTTTGCAGAAATGTGTTGCACACAAGACCCTGGTCAATACCTCCAATGTCAAGGTCATACTTAGAGGTCAAAAAGGGGGAGACATCTGTGTTTTTGTAGAAAAACAAATTCTAGCTTCTCTTGGGGTTTTTTTTTCTGACAACTTTCAGGACTTCTTGAACACTTTCTGATAGCCCCTCTGAAAAGGGGTCCACTTTCTTAAAGGGGAAGAATTGGTTTCTTTGATGTATACTTTAAGACTGGAATCCTTTTTGATATGGGGCTCCATTAGGTCTCTCACAGCTGTGGTTCATGCCTAGCTTGGGCCACATGAGAGATGCCAAATTCTGCAACGGAAGGTCAGGTGGTGGTTCTCCGGTTTTTGCCCACCTCTGATTAATGATAGGCTCGGTATAAGTGAAATAATCTTGAAAGGGCAGTAAAACCCCCAAAAAAGACAAGAATATTTTTAAAAGTGTTGCCTCCCCTAATGGTGTAGCCAAAGTTGTTTGAGCTGGGTGAGCGAGAGACAAATTCAGCAGTTGTTTAATGGCTCTGTTGAGTTTATAGTTTGAAGAGCTAGGCCTGGTGTTACTGTTATCTGTGATATTGTTCTTCTTAATTTGTATAAAAAATGCTCAAGCTTGAAATTGTGTTTGTCTTAATTTGGTTCCAGGTACATGTATGTTTCAGTACATTGGCAGGGCTGTTAATTGTTTATGTCCCAAATTTCCTTACTTTCCTTACCCATTATTTGTAGCAGAAAAATTCACACTGAAGAAAAGTTAAAAAGAAGGAGTGTTTGTTTGTGTGTTTGAGTTTTACCTCCCACCAACAACTAAGGTCATGTGGATCTTTGTTTCAAAATAGAAGTGGAGGCAATGATCAGGAATCGATACAATCAACCCACAGCTCCCATCAGAGACACCAAAGGGAAAGAAACACAAACATGAAACAACAGACCTAATGGAAACATCAATAGTGGAAAGCCAAAAGGACACTTTTGACAAAATGACCAATAGGCTATCCAAAATAAAATAATATAAGCGACACAACCACCCAAAGACAAACAATAACAAAAATAAACCGCAGCAGAAGAACCGCCTTGGAACAGTCAGCGGAAACGAATTCCACTTGGGGGCTTAAGACTCATCCAAAAGTCTTGAGAAGCCCAGCATCAAACACTATTTATGAGATGAGTAACTTAACCACCACACGACAGACTATAAGAAGAACAAGAAAACTTAAGATATAAGTCTTCATTTTTGCAAAGTTTACCAAGTCTAATAGCTTCTAGGTCGCGAGATCTTACAGCGGATCCGCAAGATCTTGCGGTTAATCAGTAGGTACTGTTGATCGATATTACTTTTTAAAATTAAATTAAATGAATTATTTTTATCATAAAATCACAGACTGTATTTTTTAAACTGTAAAAAAGTTATTGTAACTATAATTTATAAATAACATAATTTTAACATATATGGTAATCCATTAATAAATGTCTTTTTGTAATGTTCTTTACTCATATATTTTAAGTTTTTTTATGCCCCCCTGAGAATCTTTGATTTGGGGGGGGGGGGGGCATATACATGTAGTATTTGCCCTGTCTGTCTGTTTAAACTTGATCGTAACTTCAAAAGGATTTGACCTAGCCTCATGAAACTTCACACACTTATTCACCATCACAAGGGCTACATTCTGACCAAGGGCCATAACTCTTTTGTCATTTTTGGCTGAATTATCTCCCCTTGATTTTTTTTTTTAAAACTTTAACATTGGCCATAACTTTTGATTGATAAGTGATAGGGCTTTCATATTTCACATCGGCATTCCTTGTCACAAGACCTTCCTGTTGGTACCATAATTTTTGACCTCGTGACCTTCACTTTGACATTTGACCTACTTTTTAAAAACTTTAACATTGGCCATAACTTTCGATTGGTAAGTGGTAGGGCTTTCATATTTCACATGTGCATTCCTTGTTACAAGACATTTCTTAGACTAGTGGTACCATAATTTTTGACCTAGTGACCTTGACCTTGATGTTTGACCTACTTTTTAAAAACTTTAACATAGTCCATAATTTTTGATTGGTAAGTGATAGGGCTTTCATATTTCACATGTGCATTCTTTTTCACAAGACCTTTTCAGTGGTACCATAATTTTTGATCTCGTGACATTGACCTTGACGTTTGACCTACTTTTCAAAAACTTTTAACATTGGCCATAACTTTCGATTGGTACATGCAAGTGATAGGGCTTTCATTTTTCAAATGTGCATTCTATGTCACAAGACATTTCCAATGATCCCATAATTTTTACCTTGACCTACTTTTTAGCTCACCAGAGCCGAAGGCTCCTGGAGAGCTTATAGTATAGGCATTGGTCCGTCGTCGTCCGCGTCTGCGTCATCAACATTTTCAAACAACATCTCCTCTGAAACTGCTTGGCCAATTGAAACCAAATTACATGTGGAACCTCTATGGGAAGGGGGAACGAAAGTTTGTTCAGGAGGACTGGGTCACTGACCAATATGGCCGCCATGCTCATATATGGTAAAAACCTTTAAAAATCTTCTGCTCAAGAACGGAACGGCCGATGATCTTGAAACTTAGTATGCAGCATCAGGGACTCTGGTCCTACCAAGTTTGTTCAAATGATGACCTTTGGTTGACCTTGACTTGTTTTACGTCAAGGTCAAATTTGGTCACTTAGACATTTGTATGGAAAAATGGCAAAACAGTGGATTTTCTGATTGTATATTAGCTAGCGGCATCAGAAAATGTATTTACAATCAGCTGAATGGAAGTTTGATCAGTTCCAAAGGTCAAGGTCATTTACCGACCTTTGTGCAGGACGGCTCAGATTCAGTAGTTTTATCTTCTTCACTTAAACTACTCAGCCAATTGAAACCAAATTACATGTGGAGCCTCTATGGAATGAGGGAACGAAAGTTTGTTCGTGAGGACTGGGTCACATGACCAATATGGCCACTATGCCCATATATAGTAAAAACCTTTAAAATTCTTCTTCTCAAGAACCGAATGGCCGATGATCTTGAAACTTGGTAAGCAGCATCAGGGACCCTACCAAGTTTGTTTAAATGATGACCTTTGGTTGACCTTGACCTGTTTTATGTCAAGGTCAAATTTGGTCACTTAGACATTTGTGTGGAAAAATGGCAAAGTATCAGATATTTCTGATTGCCTGGTAGGCTTAGACATGAAAAATGATATTTGCAGTTAGCTGAATGGAAGTTTATCAATTCCAAAGGTCAAGGTCATTACTGACCTTTGTCTTGGATGGCTCAGATTCAGTATTTTTATCTTCTTCTCCAGTAAAAGAGCAGTGCTGATTGAAAACAAATTGCATGAGAAGCCCCTATGGGGGTGAGGCAATTAAACATTATTCGTGATATTGTTGTCACATGACCAAGATGGGCACCTTGCCTGTATATGGTATAAACACATGACCTGTGGTGAGCGTAGTGGCACATGGGACTCTTGTTTAAGATTGCTTAGTGATACTACTTTCGTATTTAACATGAGCTGTCCAGGGGCATCAGTGTTTCACAAACACATCTTGTTCTTTTTCATGCCCCACGAGAATCTTTGATTTGGGGGGGGGGGGGGGGGGGGGGCATATACATTTGTAGTATTTGCCCTGTCTGTCTGTTTGTTTGTTTGTCTGTCCGTCACAAAAACTGAAACGTCACACACTTATTCACCATCACAAGGGCTACATTCTGACTAAGGGCCATAACTCTGTTGTCATTTTTGGCTGAATTATCTCCCTTGAAATTTTGCAAAAACTCACAAATTGACTCCCACGTGGGGTGTTGGTCACCTATAGTGACAGCTCTTGTTATATCAAGCATTTTTATTTTTTATTGGTTCTGCCCTGTCCGTCCCTCAGTCTGTCTGTCTGTTACGCTTTAAGTACCTAGGTAAACTACAGAATGGCTTGAGCTAGGATCTTGAAATTTCATATATGGCATGAGCATGAAAAATAAGCGGACCCGTATTTTTTTCTTTTCGGTCGGACTTGTCCTTGCAGAGTTATGCCCCTTTTTTGACATGCATTGTGGCTATAGGGAAACCTTGTGAACAAAATATCTAGAGAACCCCTTGAGCTAGGCTCATGATATTTGGCATACAGTTTGGGTCTAATGTGCAGATGACCTGAATAACTTTAGATGAAATTCCGGAAATATTTAACAGAGTTATGCCCCTTTTTGGACTTATGCATTCCGGCCAGAAGGAAACCTTGTGAACAAAATATCTGGAGAACCGCTTGAGCTAGGCTCATGATATTTGGCATACAGTTTGGGTCTAATGTGCAGATGACCTGAATAACTTTAGATGAAATTCCGGAAATATTTAACGGAGCTATGCCCCTTTTTGGACTTATGCATTCCGGCTAGAAGGAAACCTTGTGAACAAAATATCTGGAGAACCGCTTGAGCTAGGCTCATGATATTTGGCATATAATTTGGGTCTAATGTGTAGATGACCTGATTAACTTTTGACCAAATTCCGAAAAATTTTAACAGTTATGCGCCTTTTTCGACTTAAGCATTGTGGCTATGGGAATCCAAAATAACTGGAGAACCGCTTGAGCTAGGCTCATGATATTTGGCCTACAGTTTGGGTCCTGATTAACTTTTGATGAAATTCGGAAAATATTTAATTGAGTTATGCCCCTTTTTGGACTTATGCATTGTGGCTATAGGGAAACCTTGTGAACAAAATATCTGGAGAACCGCTTGAGCTAGGCTCATGATATTTGGCATACAGTTTGGGTCTAATGTGTAGATGACCTGATTAAGGTTCTGCCCTGTCCATCCATCAGTCAGTCCGTTACGCTTTAAGTACCTAGGTAAACTACAGAATGGCTTGAGCTAGGATCTTGAAATTTCATATATGGCATGAGCATGAAAAATAAGCGGACCTGTATTTTTTTCATTTCCATCAGACTTTTCCTTGCAGAGTTATGCCCCTTTTTTGACTTATGCATTGTGGCTATAGGGAAACCTTGTGAACAAAATATCTGGAGAACTGTTTGAGCTAGGCTCATGATATTTGGCATACAGTTTTAGTCTAATGTGTAGATGACCTGATTAACTTTTGATGAAATTCTGGAAATATTTAACGGAGCTATGCCCCTTTTTTGACTTATGCATTGTGGCTATTGGGAAACCTTCTGAACAAAATATCTGGAGAACCGCTTGAGCTAGGCTTATGATATTTGGTATACAGTTTTGGTCTAATGTGTAGATGACCTGATCAACTTTTGACGAAATTCTGAAAATATTTAATGGAGTTATGCTCCTTTTTCGACTTTAGCATTGTGGCTATGGGAATCCAAAATAACTGGAGAACCGCTTGAGCTAGGCTCATGATATTTGGCATACAGTTTGGGTCCTGATTAACTTTTGATGAAATTCTGAAAATATTTAATGGAGTTATGCCCCTTTTTGGACTTATGCATTGTGGCTATAGGGAAACCTTGTGAACAAATATCTGGAGAACCGCTTGAGCTAGGCTCATGATATTTGGCATACAGTTTGGGTCTTATGTGTAGATGATCTTTGGACTGGTATGCAACATCGATGCAAGTATCAACTGAATTTGTCATAGAGTTGAGATTGTCATAAATAACTCTAACCAAATGTAAAATTTCTAAGTGTGACCATGACCTCACGGTCAGTGTGGGGGTGGGATCTTTAGAGCAGTATGTAACTTCCTGTAAGTATCAACTAAATCTATCACATGCTTCAGAAGATACAATCCTTTAGAAAGTTTGACGCAAAACTTTAACCAAAATGTTAACGGATAGACTGACGAACGGACAAATGGCGCGGCGAAAACTATATACCCCCATAGCATACTTCATATGCCGGGGGTATAAAAACATGTACAAAAACAAAGCCACATAAAAATACAGGCCCGACCCTGTTTTTTGCGGGTGAAAAAATAAAATAATAGTAAAAAAAGTTTCTCCTACCTACCGACCATTTTTTTTTTTTTCATTTAGTAGAAACACAGTTATTTTTTAACGCCTAATGAGGATTGAATAAAATAAAATCAAAAAAGTGCATTAACACAGATTTTAGCACGGAAACAATAACTACAATGTGAAGGATGAAGACTATAGACTGCGGCTATTTCATAAAGACGCAAAAACCAGCCACTTTCTTTTGGCAAACAGTGAATACCCTGATCAGATGCCACAATATGGCATCTGATCAGGGTCTACACTGTCTGCTTCAATTCTGGATTAAACAAAAGAGTATGGACTATTGACTAATGTGTTGTCAATTTAACCCTCTTAAGAGGCATCTGAAAATGTCGACTGTTTGTTAAGGTCATATGCTTCATGATGTTGACAACTTTTTATCTCCCGACCGAATAGGTTCGGGGGATATAGCGATCAGCCTGGCGTCCGTCCGTCCGTCCGTCCGTAGACGCAACCTTGTGATGGCCATAACTCCTATACCCTTTGAGATTCATTGATGGTTATTGGCACAATTGTTCACAAGGCCGAGACGGCGTGTCATGCGCAAGAACCAGAACTCTGGATACCATACTTTTTTAGTTATCTCCCCTTTTAATAAAATAGAATGACTACTTTGTGATGGCCATAACTCCAATACCCTTTGAGATATATTGATGGTACCTGGCACAGTTGTTCACAAGGCTGAGATGGCGTGTCATGCACAAGAACCACAACTCTGGTTGCCATGGTTTTGGAGTTATCTCCCCTTCCAATAAAATAGAGTGACAACCTTGTGATGGCCATAACTCCTATACCCTTTGAGATATATTGATGGTTCTTGGCACAATTGTTCACAAGGCTGAGACGGTGTGTCATGAGCAAGAACCAGAACTCTATATGACATACTTTTTTAGTTATCTCCCCTTATAATAAAATAGAACACTTTTTATCCCCCGACCGAATAGGTTCGGGGGATATAGCGATCAGCCTGGCGTCCGTCCGTCCGTCCGTCCGTCCGTCCGTCCGTAGACGCAACCTTGTGATGGCCATAACTCCTATACCCTTTGAGATTCATTGATGGTTATTGGCACAATTGTTCACAAGGCCGAGACGGCGTGTCATGCGCAAGAACCAGAACTCTGGATACCATACTTTTTTAGTTATCTCCCCTTTTAATAAAATAGAATGACTACTTTGTGATGGCCATAACTCCAATACCCTTTGAGATATATTGATGGTACCTGGCACAGTTGTTCACAAGGCTGAGATGGCGTGTCATGCACAAGAACCACAACTCTGGTTGCCATGGTTTTGGAGTTATCTCCCCTTCCAATAAAATAGAGTGACAACCTTGTGATGGCCATAACTCCTATACCCTTTGAGATATATTGATGGTTCTTGGCACAATTGTTCACAAGGCTGAGACGGTGTGTCATGAGCAAGAACCAGAACTCTATATGACATACTTTTTTAGTTATCTCCCCTTATAATAAAATAGAATGACTACTTTGTGATGGCCATAACTCCAATACCCTTTCAGATATATTGATGGTACCTGGCACAGTTGTTCACAAGGCTGAGACGGCGTGTCATGCACAAGAACCACAACTCTGGTTGCCATGGTTTTGGAGTTATCTCCCCTTCCAATAAAATAGAGTGACAACCTTGTGATGGCCATAATTCCAATACCCTTTAAGATATATTGATGATACCTGGCACAGTTGTTCACAAGGCCGAGAAGGTGTGTCATGCAGAAGAACCACAACTCTGGGTGCCATGTTTTTTATGTTATCTCCCCTTCCAATAATATAGAATCACTACCTTGTGATGACCACATCTCCAACACTCTTTGAGATATATTGATGATACTTGGTACAGTTGTACACGAGGTTAAGCAGGTGTGTCGCGTGCAAGAACCACAACTCTGGGTGCCCTGGTTTTTTAATTATCTCCCCTGACAATATAACCTTGTGATGGCCATAACTCCAATACCCTTTGAGATATATTGATGGTACTTGGCACAATTGTATACAACGTTGAGATGGTGCTTCATGCCTAAGAACCACAACTCTGGGTGCCATGATATTTGAGTTATCTCCCCTTCCAATATAACAGTATGACAACCTTGTGATCATCGTACCTACAATACCATTTGAGACATATTTGTGGTACTTAATGAAGATGTACATGAGGTTAAGCAGGTGTGTCATGCTCAAGAATTACAACTCTGGGTGCTCTGGTTTTTTAGTTATCTCCCCTGGCAATATAACCTTGTGATGGCCATAACTCCAACACCCTTTGAGATATATTGAAGGAACTTGGCACAAGTGTATACAAGGTACAGAAAGGATGTCATGTGCAAGAACCACAAGTGTTGGTGCTGTGGTATTTGAGTTATCTACCCTTCCAATATAACAGTATGACCAGCTTGTGATCACCATATCTCCAATACCTTTTGAAACATATCGATGGTACTTTGAACAGAAATACACGAGCTTAAGCAGGCATGTCATGCGCAAGAACCACATTTCTGAGTGCCCTGGTTTTTTAGTTATCTCCCCTGAGAGTATAATCTTGTGATGGCCATAACTGCAATACTTTTGTGATATATTGCGGGTTTAATTCTGTTGCACTTTCTATTGGTGAACAATCTTCTGAAGGCCATATTGGCTTTAGGTCGGGGGATTTGCCATCTCTTCCAATGGCTATTTTTAAACTATTTCTTATATGTTGACAAGCATTGCGGACCTGATCCTTCTTGAGGAGATGTCTAATCTGGGTTCACATTGTTTGCAGCAATGACTATTAAGGTATCAAGCAGACAACAACAAAGCAGACGACAATGGTTGTGACTGGCATCTTTAGGGATGTAATAATAATAATAATAATTATAATCGACCTTATTTATAGAGGGTAACACATTAAGTTCTAGTACAAATCTTCCATGTGGCCCTCTTTTCCTTGGTAGGAACCAGTACTAAGCAATGTGGATAAAGTCTCTTGCTCAAGTCAAGGAAACAACACTTGGCGCTTGCGGGGATCGAACCAGCTAGCTCTCGATCTCAAATCCAACGCTTTACCCCTGTACCACAGTGCTCCACGTTGGCATCTTTACCGGATATAGGCAAAATAGACGGACCTTTCCGGGTTATTTACGGAGACTCTTAAGCTATATATCGACTGTAAACTCATAAACTATGATATAGGTTGAACAAGAAGGCAGTCTCAAGGACAGCTATAGACCCGCCACAGTTTAGTGACCTTCAACTGTGACCTTGACCTTGAACTGTTATTGTGTGGTTATGGATTCTGCACATCAGCGCACTGATGCAAATATTTGATCAAAGATTAATGAAAATCTTTCAAGGGGTAAAAGAGATATAGAGTGTACAGGAAATTCAAGGCTCAAACTTGTGCCCTTCAATTGTGACCTTTGTCCTTGAGTCAGCACGGTTGGGTTATGGGTTCGCACATCATCTAACTTAGGCCAACATTTTACCGAAGTGTAATGAAAATCCTTCGAGGGGTAAAGGAATTATGGAACGGACAAAAGCTCACTCATGATCTTCAGTTGTGACCTTGACTTCAAGTTTGCATGTTGCAGTTATGGGTTCTGCACATCAGCACATTGAGGTGAGTATTTGACCAAAGTTTAATGAAAATATTTCTTAGGGGTGAAAAAGATATAGAGCGGGCATGAAATTCAAGGTTCAAACCAGTGACCTTCCATTGTGACCTTCATTTTGAGTCGACATGGTTGAATTATGGGTGCTGCACATCATCTCACGTTTGATCAAAGTTTAATGAAAAGGTAAAGGAGATATGAAACGGACACAAAATTCACGGCTCAAACCTGTGACCTTCAACTGTGACCTTGATCTTGATTCGGGTTTGTTTATGGGTTCTGCACATCAGCTCATTGAGGGGAATATTTGACCAAAGTTTAATGAAAATCTATCAAAGGTTTCACGAGATAGGCTACGGAGCGAACATAAGGGCAGACGGATTGACAGACAGACAGACGAATCCATCGCTTCGGGGAAGGGGATTTAAAAAAAGACAAAATTGTACTGCTTTTTCTTATATGGCACTTTAACGAGTACCCATAGTTTGGGTTAACCGCCTGCTATTGTCCACGTGACTATCACTGACCTCACTTGTCTTCTCTCTGTGACGTCAGAAAAGTTTGTTTGTGGCGAGGTTTTACGTTCCAATCAACACTAAGTCATTTTGGGGACATAGTTTCCAATGTTGTTGGGCTTTTACACAACGTTGAATTGAGATGACATCTCAAGCCCTGTCGCCAAAGAAATCGCTCCGGTCCGACTAGTACCACTTTTTCTGGGCAAGCTTAAAACTCGTATACTGGGGCATTGGCTTACCAATCAACACAAAGTTACTTACTAGAAATGGTGTTTGTAAAACACTATGCCCCCAACCATATGTTTGCCCTTAAATGCCCAAATTTTCAAAAGGCCATTACTGTAAAAACAAAAATCAGATTTTTTCCAGATGTTCATCAGATCATGTACAAGTCATTCCCTATCAGCCTGTCAAGTTTCTAGGCAACAATTTAAATAGTTTTTTTTTTTTTAAATATCTTACTACAAAAAAGAAGGCAGTGGCTAGGGATACGGGCCCGTATCTCTAGCCTACAGGGCTAGAGCTACGGGTCCGTATCCCTAGCCATATAGGCTACAGATACGGGCCCGTACCGCTAGCGAAACCCCGGTGGTTTGGCCAGGATCGATAACCAGGTTTTGACAAGGAATACGGCAAACATTGTAGACCCAGATCAGTGTCTACACTGTTTGCTGAAAGTAAATACGACCTTGACCTTTTTTGACTGCAAAATGTGAGTGGCTTTTGCATTAGCAAAAGCTACTCACACTTATTCAGCAAAAAATATCCCGTATCAAATATTGTTCTTGCTGGGACAGTTTTGACCACCAACATGCCTGTCATTAGGAAAACATGTCCGTGTGAAATAATTGCGTCCAACATGATGTCAGAAATGACAAATATTTGTTTGTTTGTTTGATTTGATGTTTAACGCCCCCTTCAACACTGTAAAGATCATTTTGGAGACGTTGCTTCCAATTTGGTGGGACTTTTACCCGACATGGAGATGAAATGACTTCTCAAGCCCTGCCACCCAATGAAACCAATAGGGTTTTTAAGCATTGACGGTCTGACTCGCACCGCTTTGCTTGGGCAGGCTTAGATCCTCTAAGCAGTTTACCAGTACTCGTGTGCGGGTCTGTTTCAGCTCTACGTGGAAGCATCATGCAGCCCACCTATTTCTTCAAGCCCCGATGGGCGGGGGCATATGACAAATATTAGGTAATAACTATATCATATTTTTTCTTATTTCTGCTTTCAATATAGATTCTCGGTCCCCGCTCATAGGGGCTTTAAGAAATATATGGGCTGCATGATGCTTCCACGCAGATGGGCGGGGGCATATGACAAATATTAGGTAAAAACTATATCATTTTTTTCTTATTTCTGCTTTCAATATAGATTCTCGGTTCCCGTCCATAGGGGCTTGAAGAAATATATGGGCTGCATGATGCTTCCATGCAGAGCTGAATCCGGCCCGTACACTAGTAGGGGCTGGTAAACCGCTTAGAGGATCTAAGCCTGTCCAGGAACCGCGGTGCGAGGAGGACCGTCCATGCTAATAAACCCTATTGGTTTCATTGGGCGACAGGGCTTGAGATGTCATTTCATCTCAAAATTGGAAGCAACGTCTCCAAAATGACCTTTACAGTGTTGACGGGGACGTTAAACCTCAAATCAAACAAACAAACAAATTAATATAGATTCTGGGTGCTCGTTAGCCCGCCTCAATGAGGTGGTTCTAACGAGTACCCACAGTCTATGATTTTGATAAATAATAAGGCACATAATAATTTTATACCGCAATCAGGCATTCTAGTAACCTAATAAAGGGGGTCGAATAACTGCTCGCTATAATCGGTAGTGACCTACAATACCTTCTACTGACCTATAATACGTCTAGTGACCGATTATAGACCGGACCTACTTTTCTGGTCCCTAATTTGCAAGCGTGAACAATAACAGGCAACATTTTATAAACGAGAAAACAACGAAACTGCAAGTTATAATCTTTGCAATATTTATTTAAACAGATTTTCAGAAATTTCAGCTATATTCTTACCTTCTCGGGCTTTCCTAGTTTGAATGGCCCGTTGGAATAATTGCGCACTGCTGCTGCGGTTGCGTCTCAACCTCGAAAATAGTTTCTTAAGCTAAAATAAATTATTTATTTGCAGATTTTCATACAGAATGTTAAGCGCTGAGAAACATTTATTAGAGCGTCCATGTTGTTTCCTGCGTCTCTGTGGCGCGGTGACGTCAGAAACTTTGCGCTATTTGACGTCACGTTATACTACGTGTGCGCGCCATGGCACTGCTTGTCGTTTAACATGCAACACTGTCTGCTGTCTTTTTTGCTCAAATTTGCTAAATCATTGCAAAGCCATTGATTGTTTTGAATTGCGGTATAAACTAAATACACGATTAGTGTCTTTAATAATAAAATATAATCGGTTCGCCACGACAATTTCATAGGGGCTCGCTAAAGCTCGCCCCTATAAAATTGTACGCGCTTGTGATTTGTCTACTTTACAACTTACCTCCAAACTGTGATTTATTACTCAACAAATCACAGCCAAGAGCTGATCTATTTCGATTCTAACACGCTGAAAATCGACAATAATGTTGTTGTTTCCTTCAAAATCTCACAACCTTTCGCCATTGTTAGAAGAAATCCCGCTAAAATTATCGACTGAAACACATGCATTTATATCCTTTTCTTACGTTTTCGATGCGAGAAAATGACGTTACACCGTCTAACGTCAAGGAAATCGACTAGTGACGTCATAAATTGGGAGTTTTAATGACGTCACTCGTCACGCTCTTCCGAGCTGTGATTTGTTGCAGAATAAAACACAGTTATTTTCCATTGCCTATATAGGCGCGCTGTGTTAGAATTTATTATTAAAGACACTAACCATGTATTTACTATATATACACCCTTTTCTCTATATGAAGTGGGGTTTAGAGGGGTTTTCGTTTCACGGGCTTGTTATCGTGATGTAAGAGTGACTGCTTAATGACATTATACTGCATAGGTGTGTTAATGACGGACGGACGGACGTTCTAACAATTCGGGTTTAGCGGCTACTGTCCAATGTGTCCATTATAAATTTCCATGGGGGTTTTGAGGGCTATAAGCTCACTAACCCTAAGGTTTATAACGTATCTTTACGGAATTAAGGATAATGTGGTTACGAAATTGAACCCCCTAACCCTAAATGTTCGCCCGGAGGGGCGGGCAGGCAGACAGACAGACATACAGACTGACAGACAGACAGACAGACAGACAGACAGACAGACAGACAGACAGACAGACAAAAATATATATGCGTAACCTCTGATTCCGTTTACCAGTCCCTCTTGGCTCGAACTTCTTGCCACCATGGATACAGCTGAACGTGATTTCGGAGAATTTCAGCTGATCATTGAACCTTTTTTTTTCGGACACCTCGTTTTAGCCGCATCAATCGAGCGCGAACTGCGTTTGTACAACTGAACATTGTTTACCAGTTGATATTGTTCAATTTTGCTGGATAAGGCAGCATAGTTGGAGAATTTTTCTCCCACTGTAAATGAGACGTCCATTGTGGAAGGAATGATATTTGGATTGCTTAACTTCAAGTTTTTATACATGTCCCCGAAATGATTGGTTTAATTACGCAAACATTCGTCGTTCGATGCGACCTTAAAAGAATACCGCATAGTGTCTTGTATTATGCCGTTCATTGTTTCAAATCGTTTCATATTGCTCAGTGCGGCTACTCATCTGATTCTGAATATAGTTTTTCACATCCTAATTAGCGTTGTTGGATACATTAAAGCCATACCGCGAAACTTTAACAATCAGTCGAAGACGACACAGATTAGCAAAACATCAAAATAAGGTAAACAAAACAATTAAGGTAATTTCATCTCCCACATAGCTCCTTAATGGGGCCTCACAGAGAGATGACGCAGCTTCTCAGCATCCAGGTGATGGACAGGATTACGCAGTAATTGTAGTTCAAAAGCAACAAAGGCATGTACTTGTTTATTATTATTAAAATATTATTATTGTTGTTATTTTTTTTATTATCATTATTATTATTCACCTAAACACATTTAAGCATAGATAAATATGAGTGTACATAATGCAATAAATTGGTATTAGTAAACAACTGTCTGTCGTATTTCACACCGAAAGTGCCGTACTCCTAGGGAAACCACCGGGGTTTGGCTAGCGGTACGGATCCGTATCTTCTCTAGCCTGAATATCGGCAAGGCATAGGCTAAACCCTGGTTCATGATCGATATTGACCCGTATCTCTAGTTTGACCCGTATTCCACCGGGGTTTGGCTAGCGGCACGGGCCCGTATCTGTAGCCTATATAGGCTAGGGATACGGACCCGTATCTCTAGCCCTGTAGGCTAGAGATACGGGCCCGTATCCCTAGCCACTGCCAAAAAAGAAACACAATTAAATGGCCAGAATTTGCAAAGGGCCATAACTGTCAACAAATTTCCATTAAATAGTTGAACATTTTTTCAGGTAATCTTATTCTCAGATCCAATCCGTATACCAAATATCAAGGCTCAAGTTGAAATACCTATTCAGAAGTCTTGTTGACGAGATTTCCATGTTATTTCATTGGAAGGGAAATAACTAAAAATAGGAGATAATTAGGATAAGGAAAAAAAATACGGGTCAACTTTTTTATGAGAAATCCATGTAAGAATCTATCTTGTAAGAAATTCCAGAACACTAAACTCATGCTATGCCCCAGAAAGCAACACAATTAAATGGTCAAAAATTGCAAATAATTTTCAGATAGCTTGCTAACGAGATTTTATTTTATTCAAATAAAAGTGAAATAACCAAAAAATGAGAGATAGTTCGGATAAGAAAAAATACGGGTCAACTATTTTTTTTTTTTATTATTTCATGAGCAATCCATTTTTTCAAAACACCTGCATACATTGTGTCAAAGTTATACTTTGTACTAGAAAGCGTGACGATCGAACGGACAAGCCAGAAGCAATATGCAACCCCCACAATATGCAACACCCATGTAGGTCTCAGTCCGCGACTAGCCTGCACTTGGAGACAATAGACCCACCAATACTTATAGTGCTTTGATTATAAATGTTATTTCACTCATTTTAGCCAGGTTTATAATACGGTTTATATCTGTCCTATTTCTAGCTGTAATATAGATTGTGTGGGCTCATCAAAACCACCTAAATGGGACTGTTCTAACGAGTACCAAGGATATATTTTAGAGCAAAAATACGGAAAATAAGAAATACCACCATAGACACAGCATCTCTATGTAATAAGTGGGGTAATGAGGAGCTTTCATAACCTGGACCTGTTAAAACCTGATGAGCATTTGTACCAATTGCTTATACAATTTTATGACCCTTAATATTATCTAGTCTTAGACTGGCGATAAATCACCTGCGGTGAAAGGGTTGGTTTGACAGCCCCGCTAAACACTAATGATGGTGTTGTGCCATTAAGTGACTCAGATTACCTTGATCGTTGTAACCTGGCAGAAATATAGCAGGTTCCTCTGCAGATTTGATAAGTCCTAGAAGTTGGAGTAAGGATAAAATAAAACCTGGCCTTGCATGATGGCATAAGATAAAAAAAAAGGAATGCGTGAACACAACTATTAACATCTGGGACTTATATAAGTCTAAGGTCCAGGCTAAGGTCTAGGCAATCAGTGCACGCCCAGGTCAGTCTGAATCTGGAAAGGAATCCTGTGTTGGGTTAGACAAATGGTGTCGACCCGGTCAAACGCCGCACAGAACAAGGCGTTTGATGATGGTCTATAGGCTGGTGTTCCAGGGAACAGTATAAGGCGCAGTTCATGACTGTCGACAAATCAGTGCAGTCACTATAACCTTTAACTCTTTTTGTACCAAATGGAATCTTCCTGCTTATATATATAGCAGGAGTCCATTTCAAAATTTAGAGGTCTCATGTTGTGTTTTCTTCGAAATCTATTTGGAAACTGGCTGAATGTTTTGCAAATAGTGTAGACCCTGATCAGACGCCACAGCACGCGGCGCGTGATCAGGGTCTACACTATTTGCCAACTACCTGTTTTGGGGTTTACGGTACAAAATGGGTTAAGATGCGATTGTTTATTTTGTTTGATTTGAGTTTAACGCTCCCGTCAACACTATATAGGTCATTTTGGAAACGTTGCTTCCAATTTTGTGGGACTTGTACCCGACATTGAGATGAAATCACATCTCAAGCCCTGTCGCCCAATAGGGTTTATAAGCATGGACGGTCCGATTCGCACCGCTTTGCCTTGGCAGGCTTTGATCCTCAAGCGGTTTAACATCGGTTTCAACTCTGCGTGGAAGCAACATGCAGTCCATCTATATATTTCTTCAAGCCCCGATGGGCGGGGGCCTTATGCGATTGTTTATATCGTCTGCTTTATATATATAACTACAAACTTTTCAAACTTTTTTGCGTGTAGGGAAACAGTTTGGATGCTGATCAAACCGCTCCTACGCGCGCTCGCGCGTGTGTCTGTGTTTATGTGTGTGTGAGTTTTCCAGTATGAGGATGTGCATGTGGTTGGCTATAATTGTTGGATCAGTGTTACCTCAGCTTAGCAATCGGCTCGAAATAAGTGTAATAATCTTGAAGGTTGTAAAACCAAAAAAGAAAAAGAAAAAAAATAACCTCGCAGCCTGTGTAAGCTCAGTAATGCTGCTATCCATGCGTGCATTCCTCGGGGTTCGTTCATTGTTTAACCAATCTCTAGATTTACATAATCGGATAATTTGATACGTTCTGGCTGTTGGTGTGAGTTATGTGTTTGCTTTGTTGGTGTGAGTTATGGTCACTTGCCGAGCTACCATAAAATTTCGCGCGGCGCGCACCCCCCCCCCCCCCCCCCCACACACACACACACATCGCCCATCCATCGATACTGACCGTTCCAAGGCGGTTCTTCTGTGGCGATTTATGTTGTTGTTTGTTACTTACTGTGTGTGTCACTTGTGTCTTTTGATTTTGGATGGCCATATGGCCATTTTGTGGGAAAGTAACTGTCCTAATGGCCTTCCTTTGTTTTGGTTTCCATTATGGTCTGGTTGCTTAATGTTTGTATTTCTTTCCCTTTGGTGTCTTTGATGGGTGGAGTAAGTTAATTGTATCGATTCCTGATCTTTGTTTTACTTCTACTTTGAAGAAATAAATTGGGCTGCATTGCGTTTCCACGCAGAACTGAAACTGGCCACACATGAGTTCTGGTAAACCGCTTAGAAAAGGCAAAGTGATTTGAGTCAGACCGGCCAATGTATAAAGACCTTTTGGTTTCATTGGGCGGTAGGGCTTGTGATGTCATTTCCTAAAGTCCCACAAAATTGGAAGCAACGTCTCCAAAATGACCTTAATAGTGTTGACGGGGACGTTAAACCTCAATTCAAACAAACATACATGATCATTCCAGCTGGCACATGACGTTAATGGAACGTTGGATCGACGTACATGTAACGTCATGACATAATCACAACGTCACACCAACTTCGGTGAATTTCGGCATTTATAGAACGTCACATCTACGTCGATGCAACGTTGAACCGACGTTGTTTTGACACGTTTGCCTGCTGACTTAGATAAAACAAAGACGATGGACACATTGAGACTCAAGCCACACAGTCTGTGCGGAGTCTTCGCCGCCTCCGCGCGCGTGTGGTTTTCTATGTCATTCTTAAGTCTGTGACCAAAAAAAATGATCGCCGGCAACCACCAGAATCAAACATGTGATGCATCCCCACTTCGTAGCTTCACGGGGAGGGGGGGGGGGGGGCATTCAGAACCCGTATCGTATTTGTTTGTTTTAATTGGGTTTTAACGCATCAATCAACACTATTTAGGTCATTGAAATGAAACGACATAACGTCTCAAAAATAACCCCAACAGTGTTGAACCTCAACAGTGTTGACGGGTACTCAAAACCTCAACAAACACATAAGTGTTTACTGGCTATTTTTTTTTCTTGAGTTGCCATCACCTTAATTTTCCAAGTATTCCATGCCAAGTCCTGGGTTTTTTCTTTCTTTCTTTTTTTTTTTTTTTTTTTTTTTTTTCTTGTTTATCAATAAAGGACTCGCTGCTCTTCGATGCTAAAGTCCACGTGATTATCACTAAATTTGTAGGAAATCCAGGTAATTTATTGACCCCCGCCCATCGGGACTGGTCTGTATGATGCGTCCACGCAGAGCTGAAACTGACCGAACATGAGTACTGGTAAACCGCTTTGAACGTTTAAGTTTGCCCAGGTAAAGCACTCTGAGTCGGACCGGACCGTCCATGGGATGTCATTTAGTGTCGGGTAAAAGTCCCACAAAATTGGAAGCAACGTCTCAAAAATGACCTAAATAGTGTTGGCGGGGACGTTAAACCATGAAGTAACTTATTTCTTCTGGACTTATGGGTTGGGTTTTGCAAACAGTTTAGACCCAGATTAGATGCCACAGAACGCGGTTTCGGAAAATAGCTCTTGTAGCTAATGTCACGTGTTGTATATAGGCTAACCGACACAAAATAAAGTTTCTTGTATCTTGTGTCTGATCAGGATCTACGTTGTTCAGAATCAGAATTGTTACTGGTGAAACGTCAAATGACATTCGTACACCAGGGCATATGATGTGCTTACGGTACAGGCATTTAAGGGTCAGAAGCCCATGAAAACAATGTCTGATCACGGTGTACATTGTTTGCTTAGAGTACAGGAAGGTCAGAATCAGAATCAGAATTGTTACTGGTGACACGTCAAATGACATTCATACACCAGGACTTGTGATGGGGGAAGTTAGTCCCTAGCTCTAACCAAAGAGGTAAATTTAGCTACACAATCATTTTGCTTAAAGTACATACAATTTTTTTTTTTTTTTTTTTTTGCCAAATTTAACGTAAACAATATTAATAGGCCTGGCATGGGAAGGAGAATCGTTCCGGTATTGATGGGTGGAGGATTCCGTTGCCATGTGTGGGTTGAGAAAGAGAATTGTTGTGACAGCTGGCCCGATCGGTCGCAGGTTGTACCCCCGTCCCCCCACACAAAGATTTTGGAAATTCACAGAATGCATATTCTTGGGCTTTTCCCGCAACTGTGAAGACAACGACCATGTAACAAGACTGAACGATTCACTTGGACACTGTATATCCGTAGATTGGAAGTTTGGTGTCTTAGAGAATCGTTCCCAAGTGACCAAAATGGAAAGCATTATCACTTTGCATGTGTGCCGCCATGTGTTATTCTTAAAAATTGTTTATCGTGCTCATGTTGTTTACATTGTAAACCTGAGATGAATGAATAAAGAAAGAAATTAGCACCATCAGTTGTCGAAATAATCGAATCGGGAAGGGCATTCCAATCTCTAATGGTTCTGGGGAAGAAAGACTCTTTATAAATGTCAGTTCTTGCAGTAGGGGTCTGAAACGCCAACGAATGGTGATTTCTACAGTGTCTAGCTGTGGGAACAAAGTCATCTGTTCGAATGCTGGCAGCACCCTTTAGACCTTTGTATAAAAGGAATAGCCTACTGTCTTTTCTCCTTTTCTTGAGAGACTCCAATTTTAATTTTTCAAGTATTCCAGTCATGCTCCCAGTTTCAAAGCAGTAATTGCCTGTTACAAATCTAGCAGCTCTATTCTGAACTTTCTCAATTTCATCGTTAAGGACCACTCCACTGGGGTCCCAGATATAACTACCAAATTCCATGATTGGGCGAACAAGACCTTTATATGCTGCCTCTTTTACATCCTGAGGGCACTGATGAAGATTTCGCCTCAGGAAACCAAGCGTTCTATTTGTCTTAGTACACATGTTGCTAATATGAGTACCATCTCAAGTTGTGTGAGATTGTCACTCCAAGGTATTTAATGAAGTCCACATTCTCGAGGACCGTTCCCTCTAAGGTGTAAGAAGCCTCAACTTTATTAGATCTCTTCCTAGTTAGCTGCATAATATTGCATTTATCTGGCTGAAATCTCATGCCCCATTTTCGGGCCCAACATCCTAATCTATCTATGTCAGCCTGAAGTTTCAATGAGTCATCGGTATGTCTAATTTCCCGGTAACAAACACACAGTTATCTGCAAACAGTCTTATTTCTGAGTCGATGTCAGTGGAAATATCATTGATGTACAGGGAGAACAAAAGTGGCCCAAGAACGGTCCCTTGCGGGACTCCAGACAAAACCGGAGCCCACTCTGAAGATTCACCATTAACAACAACCCGCTGTTTTCTGTAGCAAAGAAAGGAATCTATCCATTTGAGGGTCTTTCCCCCAATTCCATAACCAAATAACTTAGATTTAAGTAGTTCATGAGGAGGGGTGTCAAAAGCCTTCTCGAAGTCCAGAATAAATATGTCCACCTGTCCCCCCTTTGTCCAAGATTTTTGCCCAGTCATTAATAGCTGTGCTTAGCTGAGTTTCACAACTGTGCCTTTTCATAAATGCATGTTGTCTGTCTGACAAAAGTTTATGTTCGTCCAAGTGGGCCATGATGTTTGAGCAGACTATATGTTCCAGCAATTTACACAGAACACAAGTCAGAGACACTGAGCGATAATTACGGGCAAGAGCCCTCCCTATCTCCCTTTTTGAAGAGTGGACAGATGTTTGCTCAGCGCCATTCTTTGGGGATTTCAACCGTATCAAGAGACTGTTGAAACAAGTGTGCAAAAACTGGACCCAACCCATTTGCTAGTTCCTTCAGGACTCTAGGATGAAGCTCATCAGGTTTTGTTTGTTTGAGTTGAGGTTTAACGTCCCCGTCAACTCTGTATAGGACATTTTGGAGACGTTGCTTCCAATTTTGTGGGACTTTTACCCGACAATGAGATGAAATGCCATCTCAAGCCCTGTCGCCCAATGAAACCTATGGGGTTTATAAGCATGGGCGGTCCGACTCGCACGGCTTTGCCTGGGCAGGCTTAGATCCTCAAGGCGGTTTACCAATATTCGTGTGCGGTCGGTTTCAGCTCTGCGTGGAAGCATCGTGCAGCCCATCTATTTCTTCAAGCCCCGATGGGCGGGCGCGTAAGCTCATCATGTCCTAAGGTTTAAGCCTTGAAGTAACTTGATCACTCCTGCAGCTGTCGAAACAATATTATTCATGAATGGGGCCGATCTTCCAGTCAATGGAACCTCCGTGAACTCAGTTTTATCTTTTAAACGCATCATTGAATTGACCAACTAGTTCCTCTGCCCTTTCAGTCTGATTCAGCAACCCCGTTCCCTCCTCTTTTATTAAGGGGCGGGACACCTTGCCTGTCTTTCTTCTGGCTATTGATATATCTGTAGAAGTCTCTGGGATTTGCCTTTACATCACCTACCAAGTTATTCACATACAAATCATGCTGATTTTTTTATATCAGTCTTGATTTCACGTCTCAAAGTTTCAAATTTTGTCCGGAGTTTACCACTTCCCGCCTTTTTTGCCTTTGCATGAATCTTATTCCTTCTGTGAATTTTTCTTCTTATCTCTGTAGTGATCCAGGGAAAAGAAGATAAAGACTTACTAGTTTTTGAGGGGATATGATTTTCGGCCGAAGTATGAATGAAAGAAGTTATCAAATCAAAATTCTCCTGTACAGACCGAGCATCTGAATGACCATTAAAGTATTTCTCCTTTGCAAATCTGAGTGCATCATTCCTCATAGTTTCATAGTCACCTTTCTGATATGAGTACACCTTCCTCCGAGGTTCCTTTATTGGTGGGATGTGATTTTTTTAAATATCCGGAGACAATATCGTGGTCACTTAGTTTATCTGGGGAATGAATGTCTTCGAATTATCATGGCAAAGTTGTAAGGATCAGATCCAGTGTGTTCTTATCACGAGTGGGGAAGTTAACAATTTGTTCAAGGCCATGGTCGTTCATAATGTCAATCAATATTTGTCCTTCGGACTGACTCAGCATTGTGCCTTGTTTGCTGCGCCTATCGGGCCAAGCAATGTCTCTGAAGTTGAGGTCACCTAGAACATGTACAGCCGGGAGTTGTTTACCCTTGTGCTGCGATTTAATGCAATCCAGTTGGTCTTTAAACAACTGGAAGTTTTCGACCCTACCATTTGGTGGTCGATACCAACTTGTTACGAAGTGGGAAGTTTTATTTGCAAAAACCTTAACCCAGACCGATTCGGTGTCATTTTCCAGTTCCATGAAAGGCATGTGAGGGATGTCTCTATGAATGAGCAACATCACCTCACCGCCATGAGAGTTCCTATCTTTTCTGTAGACACAGTACTGACAAGTTTCATGGAAAAGCTTAGATGTGGTAATTGAACTGTCAATTTTTGTTTCCTGAATAGCAACAATATGAGGTTCAGATGTATCGAGGAAAGCTAAAAGTTCAAGATTTTTTCCTCTAATTCCATTTATGTTTATACTGCAAAGTTTCAAACCTTTCACAAAATTTGACTTAGTTTCATCAGCAGTCGAAGATTTGCCTTTTTTATCCTCTGACAGAGGTTCAAACCTGTTTGGCTTACTCAGTTCTACATATTCATCGAAGAAGGAGTCTGAAAAGTTACAGACCTCACATTTTGGGCATAAGGTAAAGGCTAAAGGAAATGTTAACCCTTAAGACGCAGAGAAAATTTGAAAATGTCGTCTGCTTAGGCAATGTTGTCTGCTGATTGATTTTTTTTTTACAAATGTTTTTAAAAAATATTTTTGCTTACAGGCAAACAGTGTGTGGGCCAAGATCAGACGGATCCGTCTGATCTGGGTCCACACTGTTTGCAAAGTAGCGGACAGACGACAAAGCAGACGACAATTGTCGTGATTGGCGTGTTATGAGCTTGGCGGAAAATACCCAACCTTGAATAATCGAGACTGTTCAAGTAGACAGTAAATATATCTTGTTATCGGCTTCGACCAATGAAGATTGACCAATCGCTGAACGTGTATAGACCGAACAGTTTAGCTTCACTCTTCCAAAGCGCCTCACTATTGTGCTATTTTTGCTACCAGCAATTTTCTTCGTTGGAGTTACCGGTCGCTTTGTAAGAAAAGACGGAATTCTCCTCTCAGAATCTGAACTGGTCAAATGACATTCAAACACCAGGACCCCCGCCCATCGGGGGCTTTAAGAAATAGATGGGCTGCATGTACTCCCATACATGAGAGTTCTGCGTTCCAGGTGTGCATATTTTACGTTTATATGCCGATATTTATGTTTTTGTTATTCTTCGGAACGCATGGACAACTCTAAAAAAACAACAACAACAAAAAAAATATAAATGAGTGCATACGTACGTCTAACTTGTTGGACTAGGCTACATGATGCTTTCACGCAGAGCTGAAATGGACCGCACACAAGTACTGGTAAACTGCTTAGCTTAGAGGATCTAAGCCTTCCCAGGCAAAGCGGTGTGAGTCCATGCTTATCAACCCTATTGGTTTTATTGGGCGACGGGGCTTGAGATGTCATTTCATCTCAATGTCGGGTAAAAGTCCCACAAAATTGAGAGCAACATCTCCAAAATGACCTATACACAGTGTTGACAGGGACGCAAAACCACAAGTCAAACAATACAAAATGGGAAATTTGTCCCTAGCTCTTAATCAAAAAGGTTTATAAGTGAAGACTTACTGGTGCTACGTCAAAATGACTTGAATGACATTCATGTGACAGTGTGATGAATTTTATCATTTTTTGTAGGTTTGTTAATTGTCATTTTAAAAATGAAATAATACAGTTTAACCAAATTATTAGTGTTCACAAACACTGATAAACTTCTGCCTGGTTTACCTAATGTGGATTTAACCGGTTATGCAGTGTGTTTGTTGCCTAATTAACAGTTATATAGGTAGGAAAGAGAGTTCACCCTTTCTTTTGATAAATTAATAATCCTTGCACTGGATTGGTCAGTTTTAGTGAACTGTAAAAACCTTTTGCTGAATCGGTTCAGTGTATGTCGTGCTTTGGTTGCTTTTGAAGGAGAAGGTTTAGACTTTTTACTTTATTTGAACCAGCTTCAAACTTCTGGTGAAAATGTAAGTGTTTATTGATTTCTAGTTTTCATATGTTGGCAATTCAGCAAATCTTAAATAATGGACCAGAAGACTTGACCATTTCATAAAAGTTTTGGTTCCTTTGTGTGTTCTGGGTCCATTCTTAGAACGTATTACTGTGTTATGACCGGTTCCGATAGCTCAGTTGTTAGAGTGTCCGCTCCGGGGAACGGGAGGTCACGGGTTCGATCCCGGGCCGCGACATACAAAAGTCGTTAAAAATGGTACTAGTTGCTCCTCGCTTGGCACTCAGATTTACGGGGTAGAGCTAGGACTGGTCGACCCAGTGTCAGGATAATGTGACTGGGTGTGTTATCATGTAATGTGTCTGGAACATGATACTTCATTGTTCAAGACCGACCCCCGCCCATCGGGGCTTGAAGAAATGTATATGCTGCACGATGCTTCCACGCAGAGCTTAATCCAACCCGCACCAAGTACTGGTTGGCTGCTTGGAGGATCTAAGCCTGCCCAGGCAGGGTGGTGCGAGTCGGACCGCCCGTGCTTGTGGACACTATTGGTTTCATTGGGCGACAGGGCTTGAGATGTCATTTCATCTCAACGTCGGGTAAAAGTCCCACAAAAATTGGAAGCTACGTCTCCAAAATGACCTTTACAGTGTTGACGGGAAAGCAAGTTCTAGAGATTTAGTTAGAAGCCTCCGTGGTGCAGTGGTTACGCTACTCGCCTTGTAAACCAAGGGTCGCTGGATCGATCCCGGGCTTCTCCAGACTTTCGGATGAGTCTTTAAACTCCGTATGACCTTAGCTGTTGGTGGGACGTAAAACTAAAACACTCACTCACTCTAGAGATTTAGAGGTTTATTTACAGGCGAAATTGTCCGGGAAATGGGGGGGGGGGGGGTAGTGGTGCGTTATCCCTAATATTTCCACTTCGGGTGGTCACAAATTAACAAAATAAGTATCAAATAAAATTTTAAACCCCATTCTAAAAGATTAAAATTATTTTTCAGTTTTATTATTTAAAGGGTCCATTTCTGAAGTTAATTTGTCCGGGAAATTCCCGGATTGTTACCTGAATGTTGGGGTAGTGGTGCGTTAACCCTAATATCTCGACTTATTATAAAGTAAAAAATTATATATTGTATTTCGTATGGTGAACAGAGAAATAACAAAATTAGTATCAAATAAAATTTAAAACTCCATTCTAAAAGATTATTAAAAATTATTTTTCAGTTTTATTATTTTAAGGGTCCATTTCTGAAATTAATTTGTCCGGTAAATTCCCGGATTGTTACCTGAATGTTGGGGTAGTGGTGCGTTAACCCTAATATTTCGACTTATTATTAAGTAAAAAATTATATATTGTATTTTGTATGGTGAACAGAGAAATAACAAAATTAGTATCAAATAAAATTTTAAACTCCATTCTAAAAGATTATTAAAAATTATTTTTTCAGTTTTATTATTTTAAGGGTCCATTTCTGAAATTAATTTGTCTGGGAATTCCCGGATTGTGACCTGGATGTTGGGTTAGTGGTGCGTTAACCTTAATATTTCGACTTATTATAAAGTAAAAATTTATATATTGTATTTCGTATGATGAACAGAGAAATAAATATGTTTAAACTATTATCTCGACTTCGGGTGGTCAGAAATTAATAAACATTAGTATCAAATAAAAATGTTAAGTCCATTCAAAAGATTATTAAAAATAATTTTTCATTTTTAATATTTTAGGGGTCCGTTTTTTAAGTTGATTTGTCCGGGAAATTCCCGGATTGTGTCCTGGATGTTGGGGTAGTGGTGCGATAATTTTGGGTGGTCAGAAATTAATAGAATTAGTTAAAAATTTTGGCTCCATTCTAAAAGATTATTACGGATTGTCACAGGAGCAACAAAACTTGTCTCTATCGATGCTCTACGCACTGAAACCGGGTGGGAAACACTGTCGTCCAGAAGGAAAAAGCAAAAACTTCAATTTTTTTTTAAAATGAAAAATGGCCTGGCCCTGGAGTACCTCTCTTCTCTGGTACCACCTTCTGTTGGTAATACCTCGGCTTATCAACTGCGTAATGCATCAAACATAAGTGCTATACACGCCAAATCACAACAATATTACAACTCTTTTCTACCATCTACTATTAGAGATTGGAACGACCTCCCAAGCGAAGTGAGTAATTCTGCTTCTAGAGAGTCCTTCAAACGCAAGTTAAATGCAAACGTAGAAATTCCTGCAAAATATTACCTTTGTGGAAACAGACTTGGGCAAATTTATCATGCAAGGCTTAGGACAAATTGTAGCTCGTTAAACCAGCATCTCTTCTCTAAAAATATTATTGATAACCCGCTGTGTGTTTGTGGATCAATAGATGATACATCTCACTTTATGTTAATTTGCAATCGTTACACTAACCAAAGACAAGATTTACTCAATACAGTATCAGAGTTTTGTCGCCCCACTCTTAATCTGCTGCTCTTTGGCAGTTCAGAGCTTTCTTTACTCCAGAATAAACAGGTTTTCCTCGCTGCGCAGGATTTTCTGCTAAAAACAAGACGCTTCAAATAAACCGACGAATTCACTTTATACATTACGTCAATTGCAGTATAAAACATCCCATTAGGAAGGCATATAAGATGGATCTCTTGTCCTGTTCTGTTCTACAAATTCCTACCTTTTTCATAGGTACCAATGCTTAAATGAAAAAGTTCTAGAGGTTAATAATTGGCAAATAACGCTTTGTCTTTGCTTACATGCGCAAAGTCGTTAGTTTCTTAAAACATAGTGTTGGAGTAAGAACTTATCCACTCCCCGTGGAGCCTGCAGCAGATTATGTAAATTCTAAGGAATGTTGACACACAAATCCATGAAATAAAATACTAAGGGTCTTGTTTACAAGCTAAATCACGTATCACTATTGTCTTCACTGTAAGCAAGATGGGATACAGATTTTTCAAAAGTCTAAAGACTTTCTTCTGAATCCCATTTGTATAATATTGTTACTTTGTAGCTTCTATGTGTTGAATGTATATGTATTAGTTATACAAATAAAATAAAGTTTAAACTAAAGATTATTAAAAATTATTTTTCATTTATTAATATTGTCAGGGTCCGTTTTTTTACTTCATTTTTAATATTGTCAGGGTCCGTTTTTTTTTAAGTTGATTTGTCCGGAAAATTCCCGGATTGTGTCTTGGATGTTGTGGGTAGTGATGCCTTATTCATAATATCTCCACTTCGGGTCGTCAGAAATTAATGAAATTAGTATCAAATAGTGAGCTCGTGTGCTCATTATAAGCGTCTAATTGAGGCGATTCTAATGAGTGCACACAGCATGACTTTATTTTATTGAACATCACAAAGATATAATAAGTGATCTTTAATTACGGCTCCAGACCTACTTGGCAAACAGTGTAGAACTTGATCAAAGGTTTAACCCATATATGGTGAGACATTGGCAAACAGTGTAGATCTTGATCAAAGGTTTAATCCATATATGCCTATAGAGTCACATTTGTGGGACATTGGCAAACAGTGTAGATCCAGATCAGATATTTAACCCATATATATATGCATAGCGTCCCATTTGTGGGACATTGGCAAACAGTATAGACCCAAATGATCAGACGCCGCAAAACGTAGCGTCTGATCTGGGCCGCAAATTGCGGCATCTGATCTGGCTCTACACTGTTTGCTTAAACAACGAAATTTAACCGCATCCATATCTTGCTGGCGATGAATAAGGTGTACGGACTTTGATCGTTTTTAAGGACCATTGTAGTCAGACGCTGCAAAACTTGGCGTCTGATCTGGACCGCATAATGCGGCATCTGGTCTGGTTATACACTGTTTGCTTAAACAACGAGCCGCATCCATTTCTTGCTAGCGATGAATTAGGTGTACCGACTTTGAGCGATTTTATGGGCCATTAATTTCCTAACGAGATTAATGTGTTAAGTTAATTGCTTTAACTCATAAGTTTACATGTGCTGCATACCTGGATTGAAACAGGAGAAAGTGACTTCCACAAAAGTTGTGTCCAATTGATATTTTGAATGACTGCTGTTATTTTGTTTCTTTGAATTGGGAGTAAACATCACCGTCAACACTATTTTGGTCATTTTGAAGACTTTGCATTCCAATTTTGTAGGACTTAACGTTACGAGATATAGTGCATTTTTCACATTTCCAAAATGGTTACTTTTCTGATAAAACGTCACATTTTTCTTATTTATACCGCAAACATAGGTTGTGGTTGCTCGTTAGAACATCCTCGTTGAGGCGGTTCTAGCGAGTAACAACAACCTATGCCTTGGATCAGAAATAGGAAAAATAATGTATACCCCCATGAACCCCAGTTTTCTTTAAATAAAATGTAGTTTTTTTATTATTTTTCTTATTTCTGCTAAAAAATTTATTGTGGGTACATTTTAGAATCACCTCTCCGAGGCTGTTCTGGCGAGTAACCATAATGTGCGTTTTAAGCAGAGATCTAGAAAATTTAAATTTAGTACCCCTAAAATGAAATTCCGATAAACAAAGAATCCCATATTTTTTCATATTTCTGCTCTAAACAGAGAGTATACAAACCTTAGAGCGGCAAGACTGTTTCAACGAGTACCCACAACCTATGTTTTCGAGCAGAAATAACACATGTTCAACAACCTAATTCTAATGATTGCGGGCTTTTTGCAATAGCGAACGTGGTAGAGTTTTGTTTTGCTCCGGACTTATTGCACGACCCGCAGAAAAAGCGACCGACTGAAGTCGGTTGATTTTCTAAGAGTGCCCTAAAATCACCGTGTCATTCTGTCATTCTGTCAGTCTGTCCGTCCGCAACCAGTTTGTGAAAATTGGTGATAGTGACTTAACCGCTTGGAATATTTAAACAATTTTTGGCATACTGATAGATATCAATGAGATCTAACCAATAAACTTGCGAAATATTACATTCCATTTAGTATAGCCTCGCCGAGGCGAAAAATGTGAAAATTTCGAACTGCTTCTCCTCGGAAACCGTTGGGCCGATTTAAGTCAAATTTCATATGGAGCCTCTATGGGATGGGGGAAACCAAAATTTGCTCATGGGGAGCAGGTCACATGACCACAATGGCCGCCAAGCCATATATGGTCTGTCTGTCTGTCCGTCCGTAACCCGTTTGTGAAAATTGGTGATAGTGACTTAACCGCTTGGAATATTTAAACAATTTTTGGCATACTGATAGATATAAATGAGATCTAACCAATGAACTTGCGAAATATTACATTCCATTTAGTGTAGCCTCGCCGAGGCGAAAAATTATAAATTTTTCGGACTGCTTCTCCTCGGAAACCGTTGGGCCGATTGAAGTCAAATTTCATATGGAGCCTCTATGGGATGGGGGAAACCAAAACTTGCTAATGGGGTCCAGATCACATGACCAAAATGGCCGCCAAGCCATATATGGTAAAAACCCTTCAAAAATAGTCTTCTATCTATCTATCTATCTTCTTATACTGAGTCTCCAGAACCACTGGGCAGATTTCCACGAAACTTGATAAATAGCATCTGGGACGTAGGCCCATTATAAATTGCTAAAATGGTGACCCTGGGTTGACATTGACCTTCTTTGTGCCTAGGTCAAACTTTGACACATATGCTTTTGTATTGGAAAAGTGAGAATGCATTTTATCCTGCAAACGATTCAGAATACAGTACTAAAGTATAAGATATATTTTTGCTCCTTACGATAAGGCGCATTTATTGGGGGAACCGTTTTAGGTCCAGGTCACATGACCAAAATGGCCGCCATACCCATATATGGTAACACTCATAAAGCTAAAAGCGTCCGGCGGGTCGTGCACTTTAGCTGAAGCACTGGTTTAACACTAGAATAATATATGACGTGTAAAAAATGAGACAGCATTAAGTTGAATGTTTGGAAAATGGAAAAATGTCAGCGTTTCCGAAAGAAAAGGATACAGGCAGGCGTAAACTTCATTCCTTCACTTGTAAAATCGTAAAAAAAAAATCAGTCTGATGCCTGAGTGTGTTGATAACATGATTTGCTGTGATATTCGAAAATGTAACATTTCGTTTCGTTGAATATGTTTAGGTCTGATTCAACATCAATTCAATGGCAGTGTCCGTCTTGTGAACAGTAACATGTGTGACATCATTGAAAACTTGAAGTGGAGGCAATGAAAGCCATGTAATGAAAAACAATGTAAATCCAAATTTATACAGAAAAAAGTAGGATTTACACGGGGTGTGTATTCTTTCTTTCATTTTCACAAGTCGATATAGGGGAGACCGGGGCAAAGTGTTACATCTTTTTTTTTTTTTTTTAACTATTTGCCGACATTAGCTTGCATAGAACCCTGTAAGCGATGTTATTCGAAAAAACAAAACAAAAACAAAACCAGTGCTTCAGCTGAAGTGCACGACCCGCCAGATGCTTTTAGCTTTATGAGTGTTACCATATATGGGTATGGCGGCCATTTTGGTCATGTGACCTGGACCTAAAACGGTTCCCCCAATAAATGCGCCTTATCGTAAATATATCTTATACTTTAGTACTGTATTCTGAATCGTTTGCAGGATAAAATGCATTCTCACTTTTCCAATACAAAAGCATATGTGTCAAAGTTTGACCTAGGCACAAAGAAGGTCAAGGTCAACCCAGGGTCACCATTTTAGCAATTTATGATGGGCCTACGTCCCAGAGGCTATTTATCAAGTTTCGTGGAAATCTGCCCAGTGGTTCTGGAGAAGACTATTTTTGAAGGGTTTTTACCATATATGGCTTGGCGGCCATTTTGGTCATGTGACCTGGACCCCATGAGCAAATTTTGGTTTCCCCCGGCCCATAGAGGCTTCATATGAAATTTGATTTCAATCGGCCCAACGGTTTCCAAGAAGCAGTTCGAAAATTTTCACATTTTTCGCCTCGGCGAGGCTATACTAAATGGAATGTAATAGTTCATTGGTTAGATCTCATTGATATCTATCAGTATGCCAAAATGTTTAAATATTCCAAGCGGTTAAGTCACTATCACCAATTTTCACAAACGGGTTACGGACGGACAGACAGACAGACCATATATGGCTTGGCGGCCATTTTGGTCATGTGACCTGGACCCCATGAGCAAATTTTGGTTTCCCTATCCCATAGAGGCTCCATATGAAATTTGACTTTAATCGGCCCAACGATTTCCGAGGAGAAGCAGTTCAAAAATTTTCACATTTTTTGTCTCGGCGAGGCTATACTAAATGGAATGTAATATTTCGCAAGCTCATTGGTTAGATCTCATTGCTATCTATCAGTATGCCAAAAAATGTTTAAATATTCCAAGCGGTTAAGCCACTATCTCCAGTTTTCACAAACGGGTTACGGACGGACAGACAGACAGACCATATATGGCTTGGCGGCCATTTTGGTAATGTGACCTGGACCCCATGAGCAAATTCTGGTTTCCCCAATCCCATAGAGGCTCCATATGAAATTCGACTTCAATCGGCCCAACGGTTTCTGAGGAGAAGCAGTTAAAATTTTTCACATTTTTTGCCTCGGCGAAGCTATACAAAATGGAATGTAATATTTAGCAAGTTCATTGGTAAGATCTCATTGATATCTATCAGTATGCCAAAAACTGTTTAAATAATCCAAGCGGTTAAGCCACTATCACCATTTTTCACAAACTGGTTACGGACGGACAGACAAATTTTCACATTTTTTGCCTCGGCGAAGCTATACAAAATGGAATGTAATATTTCGCAAGTTCATTGGTAACATCTCATTGATATCTATCAGTATGCCAAAAAATGTTTAAATATTCCAAGCGGTTAAGCCACTATCACCATTTTTCACAAACGGGTTACGGACGGATAGACAGACAGACCATATATGGCTTGGCGGCCATTTTGGTCATGTGACCTGGACCCCATGAGCAAATTTTGGTTTCCCCCATCCCATAGAGGCTCCATATGAAATTTGACTTCAATCGGCCCAACGGTTTCCGAGGAGAAGCAGATCAAAAATTTTCACATTTTTTGCCTCGGCGAGGCTATACTAAATGGAATGTAATATTTCACAAGTTCATTGGTAAGATCTCATTGATATCTTTCAGTATGCCAAAAATTGTTTAAATATTCCAAGCGGTTAAGTCACTATCACCAATTTTCACAAACGGGTTACGGACGGACAGACAGACAGACCATATATGGCTTGGCGGCCATTTTGGTCATGTAACCTGGACCGCATGAGCAAATTTTGGTTTCCCCCGTCCCATAGAGGCTCCATATGAAATTTGATTTCATTCGGCCCAACGGTTTCCAAGGAGAAGCAGTTCGAAAATTTTCACATTTTTCGCCTCGGCGAGGCTATACTAAATGGAATGTAATATTCCGCAAGTTCATTGGTTAGATCTCATTGATATCTATCAGTACGCCAAAATGTTTAAATATTCCAAGCGGTTAAGTCACTATCACCAATTTTCACAAACGGGTTACGGACGGACCCAAAGAAGGTCAAGGTCAGCCCAGGGTCACCATTTTAGCAATTTATGATGGGCCTACGTCCCAGATGCTATTTATCAAGTTTCGTTGAAATCTGCCCAGTGGTTCTGGAGAAGACTATTTATGAAGGGTTTTTACCATATATGGCTTGGCGGCCATTTTGGTCATGTGACCTGGACCCCATGAGCAAATTTTGGTTTCCCCAGTCCCATAGAGGCTCCATATGAAATTTGACTTAAATCGGCCCAACGGTTTCCGAGGAGAAGCAGTTCAAAAATTTTCACATTTTTTACCTCAGCGAGGCTATACTAAATGGAATGTAATATTTCGCAAGCTCATTGGTTAGATCTCATTGATATCTATCAGTATGCCAAAAATTGTTTAAATATTCAAAGCGGTTAAGTCACTATCACCAGTTTTCACAAACGGGTTACGGATGGACAGACAGACAGACCATATATGGCTTGGCGGCCATTTTGGTCATGCGACCTGGACCCCATGAGCAAATTTTGGTTTCCCCCATCCTATAGAGGCTCCATATGAAATTTGACTTCAATCGGCCCAACGGTTTCCGAGGAGAAGCAGTTCAAAAATTTTCACATTTTTTGCCTCGGCGAGGCTATACTAAATGGAATGTAATATTTCGCAAGCTCATTGGTTAGATCTCATTGATATCTATCAGTATGCCAAAAATTGTTTAAATATTCCAAGCGGTTAAGTCACTATCACCAATTTTCACAAACGGACGGACAGACTGACAGACTGACAGAATGACAGACTGACAGAATGACAGAATGACACGATGATTTTAGGGCACTCTTAGAAAACAACCGATATCAGTCGGTTTCTTTTTCTGCGGGTCGTGCAATACTCAATCGGGAACAAACTGCAACTTTAATGAAACGAGTCAACCATTTTATAACAATTGATGACGAGAACAAAATACGGGGTAAGTGTTACGTTCTCCAGGGCAAAGTGTTACATAACAATATGCAGTGTCACCTACATGAATTGCGGGTTGAGGGTGACAGGATGGGCGGAAAGGAAATCGAAACCTAGCATTAGCAATAAAAGGAAACTGCCAGATTACTTCAGGATCCGCAACATGCGCTGTTAAAGATTTGAATTCATGCGTAACATGAAGAAAACACGCCTATAATATGATATAAAGGCACTGCCTTTTGAGCAAACACACTCATTTACAACACTTAAGTTTTAAAAGTGGTGTAAAACATAAAAAATACCGATAGTGCTAGATTGGTAGCTCAGTGGTTAGGGCCGCCCCGACCATAGGGGCTTGGGGAAATATATGGGCTGCAAGATGCCTCCTTGCAGAGCTGAATCCGGCCCACACACGAGTACTGGTAAACCGTTTAGAGGATCTAAGCCTGTCCAGGAACCGCGGTGCGAGACGGACCGTCCATGCAAATAAACCCTATTGGTTTCATTGGGCGACAGGGCTTGAGATGTCATTTCATCTCAATGTCGGGTAAAAGTCCCACAAAATTGGAAGCAACGTCTCCAAAATGACCTTTACAGTGTTGACGGGGACGTTAAACATCAAATCAAACAAACAAATCAGTGGTTAGTGCACTTGCCTCTGATTCTAGAGGCCCTGGTTCGATTCACAGCAGCGGCAATAAAGTTTGGTGTTTAAATACCAATATCATCAATTGTAGGGATGAATGCCACAAAGTGCATCGTTTGGAGCGCTGTGGTGCAGTGGTAAAGCATCGGATTTGAGATCGAAAGGTAGCCGGTTCGATCCTCACAAGCGCCACGTGTTGTTTCTCTGGTTGTTTCCTTGAGCAAGAAACTTTATCCACATTACTTAGTACTGGTTCCTACCCAGGAAAAGAGGGCCACATGGAAGATTAGTACTAAATGTGTTACCCTCTATAAATAAGGTCGATTATTATTATTATTATTATTATTATTATTATTATTCGGATCTGGATGTTACCTGGAGGCCACCTGTGAAGGGAGAATCATCCCCTATGCAGGTAAAAGATCCTTGTCGTAATTTCATGATTATCGCACAGGCTTTCGTCCTGCAAATCTCGAGTGTATGTACACCTGCGAGTAATGGTCAAATGGGACCTATCGCAATAATAGTAGATAGATAGATAGTCACGGTAGTAAGTCACAGGTTAACCGCCTATATACAGGTGCAGATGTTATTTATGTGGGCATACTTAACATTTCCTATATCTACTCCTAAGCAAAATAAGGGGAGTCATTGACACCATTCTCCTATGGTTACAATTTTCACTATTTTGGCAGTACTTTCTATGCGTTCCCCAAATGAGATCATTTGCCTCTTGTCTAGCAGACCAAAAGAACAGATTTCGAAAGAGGCAGTCGTGTGAAAGCCAGCTTACTTTGACCAAAGCCCAGGCATGACCTTGCAGCAGGAATAGATGTAGGTCAACAGATAGACATCGCAAAGTTCCACATGAATGGCTTGAGCATTGTCAAGCTCAGATATGCCAGCATCCAACCTCTTACAGTGGATCCAGAGCTTCCTGACCAACAGGGGCTAACCAGACCTGGTCAAGGCCAGTTTGCACTATTGCCCCAGCTGTATGGTGAAATGCTCGGACATTTATTATTCTGCTCGTGCATAAATTACCTGCCACAGAAAGTCAGGTATGGCGCTCACCTCCTTGCTAATGACAGCCTTTTATATCACCAGCTCTCAAGCACGACTCATACTGCAGCATTTCACAGGGAACTTGAAAGGCTACAGCAATGCCCATAATGGAATACAGACTGGCAAAAGTCTTTTCAACCCAACCAAACGTGCGGCAGTCGGGTAATAAAATGGAGCACATTGCCATGAATTGTCAGTCTAAAAAGACTTGAAAGTACCTGGGTAACCTTTATTTCAGAAACATGTCATGGGAAACCCATTTTGATGCAACTGCAAAAAAAAAAAAAAAAAGGCTAGCGCTTCTTTGGAAGGAACATAACCAGCTGTTCTGAAGATGTTAAAGCATGATGGTAGAGACCATGATTAGACTTATCCTGGATTATGCCACATCAGTATGGGACCCAGATTTTGTATCCAGCGGCTTGAGACGGTGTATCGGCGAGTAGCTCGCTTTGTCAGAGGTGACTACGACACAACCATCATTACTACCCGAGTGATACAACACTTTGGCCGGTAACTTACCAGCATTGACATCTTGTGTCAAATTTAAAGTTGTGGTGGCATCTCCCTGGGCTAAGCGGACATCCATGCTTGCAGGGCCTCCGACCCGAAAGTAGCGAACTGTATAGGATACTCCCTGGAAAATATGAACCGACATCATCTGTCAGCTCTCCTTCAGACTTAAGGACATACTCCCACAGAGTATTATCGCATGATGGATCATTGAGGGCTTCAAGAGGGATCGTGCAAGTCTTCCCTAAACTACGTAAAAACTGTTTTTCAAAGTTTTTAATTTGTTCTGTTGTGAGGAAAAGGTGACGTGTCGCTTGCATCACTGGGGAGTGGAGCTGATATTGACTTACATGTTGGCAAGGCCTGCTGTCCTTGCAGCAGGTAGGACCTGTTGTCCTTGCAGCAGGTAGGTTAGAGCTAAGGTTGTTGTTACTTATGTTTCTACACTTTATTCATCCCCCCTTCTACCCTGTCACTACCTCTTCTCTCCTCTACTATCTCTTCTATCTCTTTTGTCCCTTTCTCTGGGAGACGACAGAAAATGACCTTGTCAATTGTTTAATTGCACGTAGCCTAAATATGTTGATGCTCCAATGATGGTCCTGTGTGCACTTCATGGGAAGAAAATAAGAAAGGGTAACTCAGTTTGCAGCATGGATACTTTAACGTATTCTGCAGCACTAGCGTTATGCTATTGGATTTGGGGCTCATCATCAGTTTGTAAATCTTGGGAAGGTAGAAATCCGCAAGTAGTCAGATAGCTCATTGTGTCTCTTACTATTCCCAGAACTTTGTTGTATACCCCTGAGTAAATCTGTGAAAAAGTTTTAATTGCTTGCCCAGACGAGAAGCGCTTTCCACCCTTCCGAGAAATTTCGGTAAATCCTTCGGTAAATCTCCGGGAAATCGTTGGTCCAAACGCGGTGCTGGGTTTTACCGGCCAATACGATACGCAGTTTCGAAACTTTCCCGCTGTCAAACTTCAGCGTTTGATGCAACAGTCTTTGAAAAGAACTTTGAAAAATTATTTCGACGTGTTTTTTGCGTTTCTGTTGTAATGGGACTTGACACTTTTTGGTTTTGAGAAGCAATTATGGATGTGAATACAATTCTCATGAACTCTGTAAAGATGGTGGATTATCGCGAGAAATTGAACGAAATTCCAGGCGAGATTTGGGTGCCTAAGTATGTTGTTCCAGCCAGGAGCTTGACGTAATAAAATTTAAATGGTTTGTCCCTACGTTTCTATATAATAGAAACGAAGGACGGACACTGTTTCAGAGGTCCGATCATTTTCATGCGGAAATCTCAACAGATACATATAGTCGCGTGCTTTAACTTCGAGGGTTCAACAAGTTCGACGTCATCGTTTGTTTTCGTATAATCGGATTGTTTCTGTCGCTATCCTTTTGGAAGAAACAACACAGAAAAAGAAAGTAGAAAACTATCTGTTGCACTTCAAAGGTTCTAAAAATGCCGATCAGGGAGGTAAATATAGCATAAAAGTTTTTAAACTTACAAAATAACATCATTTCCCAAGCGACACTTCACCCCCAAATATTATTGTGTATTTTGTTCTTCAGTCTGACAGCCCATTCCTTTTTTTTGTCGTCTGGGTTTTTCACCGAGGTATAGGGTTCGCCGGTCATCCGGGTACTTTCGTTTGTCACGTGATAGCAACGAGCACGCAGGTGAAAACAAACGCCATTTTGAATAAGCAAATAGTGTAAATAAAACCAAAGTCACTAGCATATTTCTTACAATTTTGATAAAACATGCCAAAAATCTGTAGTGCAGGTGGTTGTACAAATCATCATTTACAACAGGATAAAAAGCTATCGTTCTATCAGTTCCCAAATGGAGAAAAACATCCAGAGAGACGGTCTCGGTGGATGAGGGCCTGCAGTCGCCAGAACGCTGATGGTTCAGACTGGATTCCTTCATCAAAATATGTTTACATGTGCAGTGAACATTTTATAACAGGTAATTGATTCACAATACGTAATTGCTTTGTTGACAATGAACTGAAATTGTCCTTTCTATTGGTAAAATTGTCTGTTGATTTCTCTCTAGCAACACGAATTCGGCACGAACTATAGTCTTTCAAAACGCAGTGAGACGTGACTGCACTTAAAATTTTGGACTTGTCCACGTTTTAGGTAAATCGCCTTCAGTTGGGATTTTATATTGGGCGATATTGTTTTACTGAGGATCGTACTGCATCATATTAACCACTTGTCCACGACTTCTACATTATGACATTATCAAAAAACTTATTTATAATTTCACAATCCTGTGCAAAAAGAAATCCGAAACCTGCTTCCCCTAAAACATGGAAAAGCCTTATCACGCTTGATCGTTGAACTCTCAAATGTCGTTGATAAACTATAGTGCTCGTATTTCTCCCTTTCAACAACATTTCTGCACTTACCGAGGCGATCCTTTGGAACATCACCACAGGTGTTGGATGGGTGACTAAATTTAGAAATTGATTGTAATTAACTTTAAAGTGTAGAAAAAAAAACCTCCTTACTTAAACCAAGATCATATGAGCAGTTTGATCTGGGTCCACACTGTTTGCAGAAATGACTTAAAGCTACCGGCAGTCAACGATTTTTTTACAGGCAAACAGTGTGGACTCAGATCAGACAGCTCCTCTGGGCAATCTGATCTGGGTTCACACTATTTGCAGAAATGACATATGACATGCAAACAGTATGGACCCAGATCAGATGAGCAGTCTGATCTGGGTCCACACTGTTTGCAGAAATGACTTAAAGCTACCGGCAGTCAACGATTTTTTACAGACAAACAATGTGGACTCAGATCAGACAGCTCCTCTTAGCAATCTGATCTGGGTTCACACTATTTGCAGAAATGACAAGCAAACAGTCTGGACCCAGATCAGATGAGCAGATCATCTCGGAATAGCTATTCAACCGCATAATAGCACGGTGGGAAATGTCTCTCGGTGCATGAAAGACAGGGTTGGTTGGTTGTAGCTAAGAACCATTTCTCCGTATAGATTTTTGTTTAATTTGGGGTTTTACAGTCCTTTCAACCCAAAGTGTTTTAATGTAGCCATAAGACATTATAGCAGTATTTAGCTAAAACTTTGGTCAGTAACACTGTGTGATTGGTTTTATATTTGAGAATACTTCCCAAAACTGGAAGTCAGTGTTATTTTGACAATAAACAGAATGTCAAACCTACCTTGACACTTGGATAGAGTATATTTCCCCGAGTCCATGACACCTCCGAATACACAACACTTGACACTAGTCCGTAGACATCGATTATCAGGCAGCTGTTATTTCACTAAATGGAAATTTCCCGCCTCGTTATTCTTTACTTCTAATCATTTTTACTTACAGTAACATGCATTTTCAGGTTAAAAAAACGATTTTATTCAATGTAATTGATAGCGATCTAAAGGGAAATTGCCGGTCGCTCTGTTATTGTTTTCACCTCCAAAATGGCGGCCTATCGGTTGCTACGAGAAGTGACGTCACGCCGGCGAACCCTATTCCAAACAGAGCTAGGTCAAAGTCAAATTCATATGAGGCGCCTAAGGGGAAATTATGTAGTACTGAAAATAGGCCTGTTCTTATGATCAATTAACAGTTTTATTGATTTTTTAATTTGCTTCATAGACAGAGGTAATACTCTGAATGGCATTACTACATAAACTACACCAAATCTGTTGATGTGACAAAGAATATTGAGCAGACATGTAATAAGCTGCCTCTCTAGGTACTAAAAAGTTGTTTTGCACAAAGTTACCAGTACATTTTTTAAAAGGTAAAGCTTCAGTCACACACACAAATGTTTTTAATGTTAACTGTTATTTAATATGAATTTTTTATTTTGTGTTTAACATTTGAAAATTATATCATTTTCAAACAGTCTCTGATTGAAAAAACATATGATGTGAATTGAAATTATGTTGTCATTGATTATTTCCCTTTATTTCAAATTTCCCCGTATGGAGCCTCTCATTTCCGGGAAAGAAACAAAATCGTCGAACTTGTTGAACACTTCAAAAACTTCATGTTTTTACCGGTCCGTGAATCAAAGGTAAGAAATGTTCAGTTTTGTTGTTAATTCTTTGCATTTTTCTATGATATTTCATTGCAAAATAAGTAATTTGAATTTTCTTTGCAATTATTTAATTTTGTTACTATTTTTAGCCATGTTTCATTCATCCGTCGCTTACGTCGTCGAACTTAGGTTACGCCAGTATATTGCTCCGTCGAAATGCAACGTTAAAACATTTAATTAATGTGCAATAAAATTTCCGCCGCACCTAATAATACTTCGCTACTCTTCAATCCACGACAATCCGCCTTTTTCTTTAAAATTTGCCGTTTGCACAGCTGCAGGTTACGTCGCCATGTTTGTTTACTCGGAGTGAGTACATGCGCGTTGTCTGATTGGTGTAAAACAACCCAAGAAAATCGTCACGTGCTTGGTGACCAATCAAAACGCTAAAAAAAATAAATGCGATTCTCCTAACGAAAACAAAATGGCGGCATAACCAGCAGCTGTGCGCGGAGGATGTTTTTAAGAAACACATACTTTACGGTGAATGACAAAGCAGTTCTATTATAGGCGGTGGAAGGTTTACGGTTCGTTCATTAACGTAAGCAATATTGTATTTCAACGGAGCAATATGTAGATTTTGAGATTTTCGCATGAAAATCAATGGATCTCCGAAACGGTGTCCATCCTTCGTTTCTATTACATAGAAACGTAGAGATGAACCCTTTAATATTGCAATACGTCAAGCTCCTGTGGTTCCAGCCACAGGAGCTTGAGTTTACAGCAGGACTGTTCTTAGAGATCAAGGATACACAAACAAGACAGAGAAACACTAAATAGCATATTTTTAGAGTATTTAAATGGGACAAATAGATTTGAGGTTAACTGGTACTGGTATCGTTCTGTAATGTATTTTGACGCACATCTAATTTGACGCACCAACAAGTTTCTTCCTATTCTTGGACTTACGGAAGCTAATTTGCAATACCTCATCATCGTTTTGGTAGAACAGCATCAGAGTGTCACATCCAGGTGATTTATTAGAAATTTGAGGATTGTCCTGGAAAATTACAAAAGTTTTACCCGGACTACTCAAATCTTTAAGAGAAATCCTTAGGCACTTTTTTTCCTCAAACAGCAGCATAAAAATATAAGAACCAAAAGGTGCATCTGAAACAAGCCATGTTTTCTCTGTTATAATGTAACCTGGTGCATTAGTTCACATGCAACTTGTTTGAATGAATTGCTAGTGTATACAAAATTTTACTTTTCAAACTAATATCACGTCTTATATAAACATATATTGGAACTGGAAGAAGAGAAACTTGTGAAGTAATTTTCGGTGTGTTTGTATGTTGCCAAGTGTAAAAATTCCAAGAAAATTCTTGTCAATGATAATGAACAATATATTAAAGAAAATACTGACGCAGATCTTTGGTATATTACTAAATGCAAGCAAGAGAAACAAGCATCGCAAGTTCCCTACCCACAGAAACAAGGACATATAAATGACGGCCATTTGCAAAATAGGATAAGATTATTTAAATTCTTTCAGGTGTCAAACAACAGTTTTTTTGTCATTTTATTTTGTTTTCACAGACAAATAATGATCTCTGAACAAAGTGCTGGTATTATTGTGGAACTTAAATAATTATCTTGCAAGAAAAATGGCAGATTGTCAGATGCGTCATTTCAAATGACTGTTAGCCTAAATGACAGTCACCATCGTGGTCCTTTTTCACCTATAATTTCTACAAAGACAGTTGATGTAAAAGTATTAAAATGATATTCAAAGATTTGCTAGAAGTCCATGTATGTCTTGCTCAAGACCAATGTACTGGGGGTTGCAATTTAAATTAATGACACATCAACTAATGCTTAAGTGCGTCAAAACCCATGAGTCTAGGCTAGTTGTAGAATCTGTGAGTCCCATGACTCGTCGTCTACATCACTTCTTTTAAACACTTAACATTACTTCCGGTGTTTGTATATAAAGTTTGTGGTTTAAGGGTTAATGATGGTCGACTATAGTGTCTATAAACTGCTTATGTCAATATGATGCACATTTGTATTTAATAAAAGTCCTCAGTAAGGAATTTCCTGTCTCCCATGTATCTGTCGTACAGTCTTGAATCTGAGTACAGTTTTTGAGTTGACAATATCATCTGGTAGGGCATTCCAACTATTTATGGAATGAATCAGGAGCACACGCATAGTTTATCATACAAGTACTTGTGAGCCTATACTAAGAAGAGTATTAATTACTTGGAGGAAGATACCCGAGGGTCACTTTGGCCTAATGGCTGTATAACAACAACAACAATGTAATACAATTTTAAGGGCTTATCCCTACGTTTCTATATAATAGAAACGAAGGACGGACACTGTTTCAGAGGTCCGATGATTTTCATTAAAAAATCTCAACATCTACATATTGCTCCGTCGAAATGCCACGTTAAAACATTTAATTAATGTGCAATATAATTTCCGCCACACCTAATAATACTTCGCTACTCTTGAATCCACGACAATCCGTCTGTTTCTTTCAAATTTGTCGTTCGCACATTTCCTGGTTACGTCACCATGTTTCTTCACTCGGAGTGAGTCCATGCACGTTGTCTGATTGGTCTAAAACAACCCAAGAAAATTGTCTCGTGCTTGGTGACCAATCAAAATGCTAAAAAAATTTAAATGCGATCCTCCTAACGAAAACAAAATGGCAGCGTAACCAGCAACTGTGCGAGGGGGATATTTTTAAGAAACACACACTTTACGGTGAATTATATGACAAAGCAGTTCTATAATAGGCGGCGGAAGGGTTGTTTCATTGACGTTAGCAATATTGTATTTTAACGGAGCAATATGTAGATGTTGAGATTTTCACATGAAAATCAACGGATCTCTGAAACAGTGTCCGACCTTCGTTTCTATTACATAGAAACGTAGAGATGAACCCTTTAATATTGTAATACGTCAAGCTCCTGAGGTTCCAGCCTCTCTATGGTAAAGCAAACACTTCCTGTGTTTGCTAAATCTTGAAACCCTGACCGAAACCCTTGAATCCCCACTTTTATATAGTTAAACGGGGGGGGGGGGGGGGGTTACTTTATTTTTCTTATATCTGCTCAATAATATAGATTGTAGGTACCCTTCAGACTAACGTGTACCCACAATCTATAGTTTGAGTAGGCAGAAGAAAAAATAACAATTTTTCATCTTAAAATATGTTTTTGGCAGTAAAATGTAGTTTATTATATGATGTCGCGTCTGAGTGTGTAATAACGGCATATGATAATAACGTTACACCTTCAACGTCCTTAACGTCGTTGCATTTACAATGACAGAATATTGAATATCGTAAATAAAATGTGTCTTTACTGTCATCTGATAAAAAGAATCTTGCATTCTTGCTTGTGTATTTTTGAATTTATTAGACTCGTTGAGGAAAAGGGATGAAATGCTCTGCAAAGCATCACTTAATATCTGGGCTTTTCATCAACTCGTCTAATAACTTCAAAAAACCATAGAATGTCTTACCTTGTACTTAGAGGGGATTGCATGCAACGTGGCATGTTTCAAGGCATATATTGAGATACACGGGCCGATATGCCTAGTAACGCGAAATTTAACATGCCATAAGTTACTATTACATGTATTGTGCATATTTCGTTAAATTATTTACAGGATTTTTATAATTAGGTTGAATTTTAAGTTGAAGTAATTAAAGATCTCTAGACCAGGTTATTATGGCAAAAGTGCTATGCATGATGATCGTACTGAAAACATTACAACTGTATTGTCCATTAGAATTTGCGAAGAAAGCTCAACAATAAATATAGTGTGTTTAATAGAGTAAAAGTTAATTTTAACAGTCGCGTAAGAAAGGTTCTGGCGTAAGTTACGTAACGCCATAGACATTGTCTGGGACTAGGAAAGAGGGTTATTGCAACAACGTTCACGCACATATGTGTGTCATGGGTAGACGCATGGGCCATTCAAGATAAGTAAGTGCGCCAATATGGGAGATGGAATCATTAGCAATATATATTGGCCCACGCAACCAATTGTTATTTTTCATAATGCACTTAATCATTAGAGGTTCTGAAATATCATGTGTCGCGGCAATAGGTATATCAGTCGTTTAACTCCATATTGGCCCAATGGTCATTTGGTCCGAGGGCTTACATGGAGCTAGCAGGCCGTTATGCCCATTAATGCGACATCTAATATGTCATAACCTTTATATTACATATATTTTGCATTTTCAGTTAATCATTTACTGGGTATTCACAATAATAAGTTTTCTTAAATCGGTTGTAAGTTTGATATAATTATGCATCTTCGGACCACACAATGTCCGTTAAAGCGTTAAGCACGATTTTACCGCCTAAACCAATATGTCATTCGCATCCATAATGACACGAGGGTCATTATGGATAAATAAGCAGGCAAATTTGGGGAATGCAGACTGGCCGACCCTTATGATTTGGATGTAAGGCTTACTATTTTTATATCTAAACTACGACCTTACGATCACGGATGAATTCCATACGATTTTCGGTGTTTTAAAAAAATTGGCAATTTGGCGTATTTTTTGTGGTTTGGTTCGGTAAAGCAGGCTCTTATACCGGAAGTCCGGAACAAGATAAGAGTTACTGTACTTGGCTTACTCTTGTGGCGAAATGAAAAGTTAAATTTCATTGGCTAACAGTAGGAAAGGCATCCAATCATGACTCATTTAACAAATAATTTTTGGTATCAGCGGCAAGATAGATGCCTCTGCGAAGGAAAATCACACGGGGGGGAAAAGCTGCATCGGTTTGAAGTATAACAATTAACGTAATTGTATGTTAACTTATTTTGACGACGCATCTAATACCTTGAAACCCTTACAAATAAAATTGAAATCTTACGATTTTTTTCATGGGATCGTACTATTTTCTGTCTCAAGGGGTAGGCAAGTCTGGGAATGGGATCACAAGCCACATAAGACTGTGTATCAAAGATTAAACGTTGCTATTTATGGCAGTGCACGTTATAATAATCACCACTGGAGCAGTAATGGAAGTTCTAAAATAGTTATATATACATTTTCTGTTTCACTGATGTGGTTATTATCTCGCTAGGTGTTTGATGGAATATGCCCGGGGCAAAGTGTTACACTGTACTGTAACACTTTGCCCCATGTACCATGTAACACATTGCCGCGATGGTAGTCATTTGGACATATTTGATATACAGTAAAATCAAAGGTAGACCGAATCACATTTCATAGTTTAATAGTTGTCCTTCGAGTGTGCATTATCTTTTGATTATAAGCTAGCTCATTCATCAACTTCCGAGAATAGAACAATCTGACATTTAGAAAAAATAATAGAAAATTTACTTTCTTGTTGCAAAAAGCATTCACTGGTCTTCTAAGTTTAACAGTTGGTTGGAATCGCCCGCAACCTATGTCATCAAATGTCACATCAGAAACTAGTTTACAGATGTTATATTTACATTTCCAGTGTAAAGTCTAATGTATCCTATAGAAAACAATTGCGTTCATACGTCCTTGAACGCATTGAATCACATGATTTTCAGTGACGTTAAGTTACATCATTCTAAACCATTGTTCTCTACGGGCATTGATCACATCAACGCTGCTCCGGTCTTTGTAGAAAAACAGCGTGTAAATATTTTTCAGCTTTAAAAGTTTGCCCTACAAGCATTTTTTCGCCCAGTGATGAGAGGCAAATAATGTAAATATAAAAAATAAACTTAATTTTTCTGCTGTTCCTGAAAGTATGAACGACAGTGGGTCGCTAGCAAAGTTTACATGAACCCCTTCGGGGTTCATTTACTTTGCACGCGACCCACTGCGTTCATACTTCCATGAACTGCAGAAAAATAAATTTCATTTTTTTAAATGACGCCAAAGCTGACATGTTCCTGTCGAAACTTCAACTGTAACACTTTACCCCCAGTAACGTTCTGCCCCGGTCCCCAAACATCCTGGACACAATCCAGGTTGAGGGTACTCATTAGAACTGCCTCAATGAGGTGTATAAAAAGTTTTTTTAAATATTCTTTTAGAATTGCGCTTAAAATTTTAACATACAATTTTTATCAATTACTGATCTCCACAAACCCAAGATATTATGAAAATGCACAACTACCCCAACATCCAGAACACAATCCGATAATTTCCCTGACAAACTAACTTCAAAAATGGACCCCTAAAATGTTAAAAATGAAAAATATTTTTTAACTAGAATTTGTTTTTCTACAAAAACACAGATGTCTCCCCCGTTTTTGACTGCTAAGTATAACCTTGACATTGGAGGTATTGAGCTGGGTGTTGTGTGCAACACATCATCTAATGAAGATGAACATTTCTGCATAGTAACTTGAAAAATGTTCAACGAAAAATAAAAAAGTTATTGACCGTAAACAAAAAAGCACTAACGGAAGGTCAGGTGATTTTCCTCCGGGTACTCCGGTTTTCGCCCACCTCTGATTAACGATCGGCTCGATATGAGTGAAATAATCTTGAAAGGGCCGTAAAACCAAACCCCCCCCCCAAAAAAAGCACTTTTTTACCTTTAACCTCGTAAGTATGGTCTTGACCTTTGAGGTACAACACATTGTCTCATGATGGTTAACATTTCTGCCAAGTAATTTCATAATCCATCAAAGAATAAGGAAGTTATTGACTGTCCCTTTTTTACCTTTGACCTCTAGGTATGACCTTGACATTGGAGGTATGGACCTTGGTCTTGCACATGACTCATGGTCTAATGACGGTGATCATTTCTGCATGGTTACTTTATAAAGTCCATCCAGAAATAAAAAAGTTAATGACTGGACACAAAAAAAAACAACTTTTTTTACCTCTGACCTCTTAGTATGACCTTGATCTTGGAGGTACCGACCTGGGTCTAGCGTGCACCACATTGTCTCATGATGGTTAACATTTCTGCCAAGTAATTTCACAATCTATCCAGGAAGAAGAAAGTTATTGACTGAACACTAAAAAAGGCCCCTTTTTGTCCTTTGTCCTTTGACCTTTTGTCCTTGACATTTGAGGTACCAACTTGGGTCATGCACACATCACATCGTCTCATGGTGGTTAACATTTCTGCCAAGTAATTTCAAAATCCATCTAAAAATAAGAAAGTTATTGACAGAACACAAAAAAGGCCCCTTTTTTACCTTTCACCTCTATGTATGACCTTGACATTTTAGGTACCAAACTGAATCATGCATGCAACACATTGTCTCATGATAGTTAACATGTTTGCCAAGTAACTTCAAATTCTATCTAAAAATAAGCAAGTTATTGACAAAACCCGAAAAAAGGCCCCTTTTTTACCTTTGACCTCTATGTATGACCTTGACATTTTAGGTACCAAACTGAATTTTGCATGCAACACATCTTCTTACATTGGTTAACATTTCTGCCAAGTGATTTCAAAATCCATCTCAAAATAAGAAAGTTATTGACCAAATATTAAAAAAAGGCCCCTTTTTGACCTTTGACCTCTAAGTATGACCTTGACCTTTGAGGTACCGACCTGCCTCATGCGCACCACACATTGTCTCATGGTTGTTAATAATTATGCCAAGTAATTTTAAAATCCATCTCAAAATAATAAAGTTATTGACCAAATACGAAAAAAATGGCCCCTTTTTTTACCTTTGACCTCTAAGTATGACCTTGACCTTTGAGGTACCGACTTGCCTCATGCGCACCACACATCGTCTCATGGTTGTTAATAATTATGCCAAGTAATTTTGAAATCCATCTCAAAATAAGAAAGTTATTGACCAAATACGAAAAAAAGGCCCCTTTTTTGACCTTTGACCTCTAAGTATGACCTTGACCTTTGAGGTACCGACCTGCCTCATGTGCACCAAACATCGTCTTACGGTTGTTAATATTTCTGCCAAGTGATTTTAAAATCCATCAGAAAATAACAAAGTTATTGACTGGACACGATTTGCCCATACATATATATATATACATACCGACAAACTTCCAAGGGAGATAATTAAAAAATTATAAATGCAAGAGTTATAGTTCTTGTGCACTGCACGTCGTCTAATGCTGATAAATATTTATACCAAGTTTCGTGAAGATAGCTCTAACGTTTTTCAAGTTATAGAGCGGACACGAATGTGTGACAGACGGACAGACGGACAGACAGACAGACGCCTGGGGGAAAAACAATGTCTCTCCGAAAAAAATCTTTTCGGGGGAGACATAATAATCTTTTTAAATGGAGCTTAACATTTTGTTTGATACTAATTTTATTAATTTCTGACCACCCGAATGGAGATATTAAGGATAACTCACCACTACCCCCAACATCCAGGACACAATCCGAGAATTTCCCGGACAAATTATCTTAAAAAATGGACCCCTAAATGTTAAAAAAGAAAATTATATTTTTTAATCTTTTAGAATGGAGCTTAAAATTTTATTTGATAATTTAATTTCTGACCACCCGAAGTGGGATAACATACCACTACCCCCCCATTTCTGGGACAATTCCCGGAAATTTCCCAGACAATTCCCAGCGGACAATTCCCAGACATTAGTGTGCACCAGTTATGAGAAACCATTATTTTGAAGGTAGAGCCAATTTATTATGAAACTTTTTGTGGCAGTAGCTTTACTATTGATCAACCACTCATGGACTTATCCAAATGTTGTCCTTCTTCCCTTGCAGTGTCTTATCTGTCAATAGGTTTGGTGTAAAGCCCACATACCAGTTCTTCCTACCAGGGCACAGTTCTGCACAGCTGTCCACAGATGCTTGGGGTCTGGTCTGATTACCTTTCTAGCCCGACAGAACAGGCCTACTATTGATAAAACTTGTTTGAAGGCCTTAATTAATGTTTTAAAAAAAGGTCCCCATCACTGATAGGCTCTAATATACACCCTCATGGGGTCCAGGTCACATGAGCAAAATGGCCGCCAAGGCATATATGGTCTGTCTGTCTGTCCGTCTGTAACCCGTTTGTGAAAATTGGTGATAGTGACTTAACCGCTTGGAATATTTCAACAATTTTTAGCATACTGGTAGATATCAATGAGATCTAACCAATGAACTTGCAAAATATTACATTCCATTTAGTATAGCCTCGCCGAGGCAAAAAATGTGAAAATTTTCGAACTGCTTCTCCTCGGAATTTGTTGGGCCGATTGAAGTCAAATTTCATATGGAGCCTCTATGGGATGGGAGAAACAAAAAGTTGCTCATGGGGTCCAGGTCACATGACCAAAATGGCCACCAAGCCATATATGGTAAAAACCCTTCAAAAATAGTCTTCTCCAGAACCACTGGGCAGATTTCCACGAAACTTGATAAATATACTACTCAAAGTTTGATAGGGATCACTTTTTATGTACCAAATTTTGCACAGAAAATTTATAAGTTCTTGACAGAATTTGCACTCGGTATATTGATAAATATCTTAAGCAGAAACTCGTGTGCAGTTCAGTACTCATAAAAGTGTACACTTCTCACAATTCGCAAATGAATTCATGCACCCCCAAAATCTTGCGTAGCACTGCTTTCCAACAGACCAATCAAACTTGTCAGTGTTCCTTTACCAAGCGTAAAAAGGACTTCATTTGATTTGTGAAACACTAAAATGCCTAGGGGGACAATTAAGAAACCGTCTGAGCCCCGAAGAAATGAATCGTTGCGTCGGAATGTTGGAATCTTGCATCTCTCAACGTCGTGTTGCTGGGATTCTGAATGTGTCTCAGAGTGTGGTTTCACGAATGTGGAGTCGGCATCTTACCCACGGAAATCCTTCACACAGCCGGGGCGGGGTCGAGAAAGGGCTGTTTCTTGTTGATTCAGTCTCGACGTCAACGGTTCCTGAACGCTACGCGTTTGCATAACGAGCTTATGAGCGGAACTGGAGTACGAATTTCTACACAAACTGTCAGAAACGGACTCCACGAGTTCGGACTTAATGCCATGAGGCCTGCTGCACGTGTCCCGTTGACGAGACAGCACGTGCTAGACCGGTTAGACTTTGTCAGAACTCACGTCAGGTGGACGGTTCGTGACTTGACGCCAGTACTGTTTACTGAGGGGTCCAGATTCTGTCTAGACTTCACTTATAAACGTCAATTAGTGCAGCGAATGTCTAAACAGCGATTTGATGACTTGAATGTGGCTGAGCATGATCGCTATGGAAAGGGGTCAGTCATGGTTTGGGCTGGGATAAGCGTGAACGGTAAACCTGACTTGTACGTCGTTGAAAACGGAACGTTAATGGCAGTGAGGTACTGTAATGAGATTCTTGATGAGTTTGTGAGACCATATGCAGATGCTATCGGCCCGGACTTTATTCTGATGGATTATAATTCCCGTCCCAACCCTGCCAACGTCACTGATTCCTACCTGGAATGTGAGACAATCGTTCGTATGGACTGGCCTGCTCGGTCACCGCACTTAAATCCGATTGAGCATGCACGGGACATGCTACAGAGTGCTGTTTCAGCCCGACCTGTGCATCCGAGGACTTTACAGGAGCTCAAAGATGCATTGGTTGCTGAATGAAAGCTGATTTCACAAAACCGGATACAGACTCGGATTACGAGCATGCGCAAGCGATGTCGTACTGTAATTGATTCCCTTGTACGCCATACACGTTATTAAGCACGTTTGTCTTAACAAATTTGGAAATTTGTGAAAAATCAGTTGTCCAAATCCCTTCGTGTTACGGCAAATTTTGGGGGTGCCAAGACGTTTGCTGTTGTCACGCTTGAATGCAGTACCAGTTGACAAAATTAATCACTAGGTTTTGTGAAGGATACGTTTTCTATCATTATGCATCAAAGGGGGAGTTCCAGCCTATAGTAAATTTCCATAGGGTTCTGCCCACGCACAGATTTTCATGATATTGTGCGTAATTACTGCTTGGTAAATGACTATTCATTATTTAGCTATTTCACTCTTATATCTGTTTTCGTTATAAATCTACAATGTTTTGTTTATGTCCACATCTGAAAGTAGGGGTACCCCCAAACTAGTGTATATATACATTCCACCTTTCGATGTTTTGGAGTTATTTTGTTCTCAGGCATCACTGTGGTCATCTGTGATTATCTTTGTATCACATTTAGCATTGTTTAGGCAAAGTTCGATACACCATGCTCAATTTCATATGGAGCAGACCCCAGAATTCACAACCATAAAATCTTTTGGAGTATGTTTGACGCTTGATTTCACACTGTTGCAGTTCTTGTCACCCCATCATTTTGATATGAAAATTGACCATATATATGTAGAACATTTTATCAAACTTTCTTGAAAATCTGAGACCGGTAACATACCGCATTTGAACATTGAATAGTAATGGTCAGAATTTTGAATTGGTTTCGAACCATTTGTAGATATCATATGGTGCAACATTTTCAATCGAAAAATTGCTCGCCAATATATAATTAACATGAATATATGTATGTTTATATGATGGTGTATAGTATGAGCTCATATATAATCAGCATTTGTATCAGTTATGAACACCAAAAACACAATTCATTTCGAGCTTTCGTTAACAATTCAATCAGATCTTATTTAAAAAAATACTTCATTTTAGAACAAGAGTTTTTGCATTAATGTAATTCTAAATAGAAGTGGAGGCAATGCTGAAGCTTAGTAAGACAAAGATTGTTGAAATGGCAAGTAAACTGGATGGTTCTGTAAACCAGACAATTTTACTCGACTCTAATAAGTATGTATTTAACTGATGCAGTGATCTTAAAAAGTTTGAAAAGTCTGATTGTCATACTGGAATGACACAGGTTGCTTGAATGGCCAAGAATAATAATATTTGATCTTTTGGCCCACTGTATACACAGATTACTGTAGACAAAATGGTACTGTTGTTTTTGGCTCACCCTGACAATGCCCCTTCAGTCTACTTCAATCGCACTAACTGTCACCTTGTAAGAAAGTTATATTCTTAAATATGATCATCTATGTTCTAAAATATGATCCAGAAAACAAGCAGTTACTTTTGGAAAACATTAATTAATATAATAGAGAAGACTTAAATCACATTTCAAACACTTTCACAATTTAAAATAGCTAACAGTACATTTGCTAGCAGTACTTTAGAAAAATGTGAAGCCAGCTGCACTGATTTTGAGTCAGCCAATATGCTAGTGGTACAGCAAACAAGTGATTCATGCCATTTGAAAATCTTCGCCCCCCTCCATTGGGGCTTAAAGAAATTGATTTGGCTGCATGTTGCTTCCACACAGAGCTAAAACTAACCAAACACGAGTACTGGTAAACCGCTTAGAAGGACTAAACTTGCCCATGCAAAGTGGTGTGAGTCAGGCCGTCCAATGTATATAAGCCTTGTAGTTTCATAGGGTGGCAGGGCTTGAGATATCATTTCATCTCAATGTCGGGAACAAGTCCCACAAAATTGGAAACAGCATCTCCAAAATGACCTAAATAGTGTTAACAGGGATGTTAAACCTCAATACAAACAAACCATTTGTAAAACCGATGAATACAGAGCCAGAAAACTTAACATAGATGATAAGTATTGCATACATAAGACTACATATGCAAATGGTATTTCAGCATCTAAATACAATATCAGCTATCAAATAAATGTTTTACAGCAACTTGCCTTCCATCTATATCATTTCGGGAAGTGTATGCAAGACAATAAATTTGCAAATAGTTTCAGTGTGACTAGTTATGCATCTATTTTGAAGACTAAAACATTGCAGCAAACACTTTTGCCTATGTTATAATGAACCTAGAAAAAATGCAGAAAATGCTTTTAATGGTCTCACAAAACTTTTGATGTGCATGTGTGTGCGGGTGCGGGGGGGGGGGGGGGGGGGGGGGGGGGAAGCGACGTGCGAGTCTCTTTGACCAAGTAATGTAAGAGCAAAAGAAAAAATACCAATACATGGACTGATCATTAATACGAACAAATCAGAAAATCCGCGTGTCCTTTTACAGATGGCAAAATATTGAGGGAAATGTCAATAATAAAAACAATTGAGGAAACAACAGGATTATGAAAGTAATTTGTTAAGCAAACTCAATACACCATTGTGTATTACTGACATTGATATCTTTGTATTGCGGGTTTAAAAAAAAGACCAAATAAAATAGGGTAAAAAATATCCACCTTGTCTTATTCCTATTGTGTCATAAAACATTTTTTTCAGCATAACCGCTTTTGCAATGCTGTAAACAGTAACACTCATCGTGATCACTACATGAGTGCATTATATTTTTCTCTCTGCTAATGTATGTTCTCATCTACTATTTAAAACCCATTCTCTGTCGAACAGTGTATTTTTGTTTGTGGGGGGGGGGTGGGGGTGGGGTTGGGGGTGTGTGCAGGCGGGCAGGGTCAGAATTACGTAAATGCATATGCTAAGCTTTGCATGATAAGGTGACACTATATGGTCATAAAAATACAATAAAAATACACTTAAAGAAAATCTGGTCCCCTGATATTGCAAATGACTTCATCACAAAAATATACCTAAACACATATCTGGCAATCAAAAACAATGTTACCGGGTTCTGATTTTTTTTACATTTGTTTGCTATATAGAGGATATATGTGGCCAATTTTATGTGTAATATTTTGGGGTGACAAGATCAGTAACACATCTAACACTTGGGATAAACATTTTACTTTTTATAAATTTTCATGAAAAATTTAAGAAATTTTGTAAATAAATTCATCCGAAAAATTAAAAGACCTAGACACATTTATATTTTTGGTATTATATGAATCCTTATAGAGTTCGGTTGCCAATCAAAGCAACAAAATTTGAAAACAATCGAGCTTGTTGATTTAAGAATGAAAAGTTCACAGGTGTGTATGGCCTCTACAGGGGATTACCTCAGGGAGCTCTCCTGAGAACTATAGTAATTAATCAAATAAAACAAAGTTATATATATAGTTGATAGACCTAAAGTAAACAACAACTGAAGTTTCAAGAAAATCTGTGCGTGGGCAGATTTGGAACTCCCCCTTTGGATTCAGCTGATTAATTCATCCAAAAATTATTTTGCATTAAAAAAGTGATCCCTATCAAACTTTGAGTAGTATAGCATCTGGGATGTAGGCCCATCATAAATTGCTAAAATGGTGACCCTGGGTTGACCTTGACCTTCTTTGTGCCTACTTCAAACTTTGACACATATGCTTTTGTATTGGAAAAGTGAGAATGCATTTTATCCTGCAAACAATTCACCATACAGTACTAAAGTATAAGATAAATTTTTTGCTCCTTACGATAAGGCGCATTTATTGGGGGAACCGTTTTAGGTCCAGGTCACTTGACCAAAATGGCTGCCATACCCATATATGGTAACACTCATAAAGCTAAAAGCATCTGGCGGGTCGTGCACTTCAGCTGAAGCACTGGTTACTTGATATTTTCACAAACTGCGTTACAGACAGTGTAGATCCTGATCAGATGGCTTCTTCAGAAGCCATCTGATCTGGATCTACATTGTTTGCAAAGATAAGAGTCCTGTCTTTTTCAGCAGGATAAGGGTTGAAGCTGCAAAAACGGGCCTTTCAGGCATGGACAATCGTGGTCAGTATGAGGCCTGATTTATGTTGTACCCAATCTTTTTATATCAAAGTATGAATTTACGAAATTTGGTGCTGAAATCATTGCGGTTATATATTTTCCTGAATTTATAAACTAAGTTACCATAAAATTCGGGTTCCAGTAGACCTTGTTTCAGGAGAGATTTTTAAGTCCAATGTTGAATTTTGAAATTAAATCAGAATGACATCTATAAAAGTTTGAAAAGGCTTTACGTAGTTTATGGTATCGATGACCCTGATTAAGAAGTTTAGCAGTTAACAATTTATTACGAGTGTTGAAGTCAGTTACATGACTACACACTCTGGCAAATCAAATTGTGCACGAGGAACATCACCATCCAGAAAAGTAAAATTTACAATCTCAAAATCAAAATCATTGCGTTTACCATAAATTTTGCAAGAAACAAACCCATCTACAATAGATAGATGTAAATCCAAAAACAGGCCCTTGGTATCAGAAGAATTTGCTTAATTTAACTGAAGTTCTGGGGGGTAAATTTGACTGATCAAACCATCCAAATAGTTATTATCAATATTTAATAAATCAAAGTTGTTCATATGGTACCAGTCCGTTGCACATCTGGGTGACAGGAGCCAAAAATAGATTTGTTAGCTAAAAACTTAATAAATCTTCTTCTCTGAAACCGCAAGGCCCAGGTCTTTGATACATGTATTTGGTCTGAAGCTTCATCTAGTGGACCGCTTTCAAGATTGTTCAGATTATAGCATTGGGGCCAAAAATGGTCCCGCCCTGGGGCCCACATGTTTTACATAGATTTACATTGGAAAAACCTTTAAATCTTGGTTGAAACCAGAAGGCCCAGGTCTTTGATATTTGGTGTGAAGTTTCGTTTACTAGCCCTTTTTGAAGATTGGTCAAATTATAGCCTTGGCGCCAAAAATGGCCCTGCCTCGGGGTCCATGTTTCACAAACTTGCATAAGGGAAACGATTAAAATAGTCTTTTCTGAAACCGCAAGGCTCATGTCTTCGATATTTGTTACGAAACTCTAGTGGACCTCTACCAAGCTTTTCAAATTAAAGCCTTGGGGCAAAAAATGGTTCCGCCCAGGGGTTCAACTGGTTCAACTGATGTACAACTATATCGACCTTGCTGTCCTTCAGTTGCTTTTTTTTCTAAACATTGCTAACACTTCTGGTTCGGAGATGAGCGATATAGGGCTTGTTTTTTGTTTTTAAGTGTAGTGCAATATAGCTCTTCAGGTAGACATCTGTGGTTTGTCAAGCAGTTAAGATTTGTGACAAGCCTAGATTTGGCCCTGAAGCTTTAAGCGCTCCAAGTAAAAACGCTCCTGAAATTGTCCTCTGCATCTTCTTACAAGATCTGTTTTCTTGAAACAGTAAACATTGATGTACCTGTCATATATTTAACTTCATTTCTTCCCCCTTATATATAGCAGTTCATTTAAAAATTTAGCTGTGTCAGGTTGTGTTTTCTTCAAAAGGGCCTTTATTTGGAAAATGGCTAAATGTTTAGCAAACAGTGGCGTCTGATATGGCCCTGCACTGTTTGCCAGGGTACCTGTTTTGGTGTTTCCGGTACTAAATGGGTTATAATTGAGTGGCATCAGTTGATTTTTAGAAATCTAAAAAAATAGTTTCCCTTTTTGCAAACCGTGATGGCCATGATTAGGTGTCACATTGTGCGGTGTCTTAACCTGGGTTTGCCCTGTTTTCCTATTAATCGTTTTGCGATTTCCCTGATAATATGGATTAAACATGGTTTCATGTTAACCCTTATACTGCTGAATATATTAAGCCACCCCCATTACTACCTATCAGCCAATCAGATTACTTGATATATTCACTCAATTCACAAACTGCATGACAAACTATGTAGACCCTAGTCAGATGGCTTCTGATCTGGATTTATACTGCATCCGCTCCATATCTCCTGAACCCGTTGATATATTCATACATGTGATAACCTTTTGATGACCTTGCTGGAGATTTGGTTTTCATTTCCTGTAGACTTGGGTTCTCCTTCCTGGAGGCTATTAGTCAACCAGGTTTGACACATCATTTCTAATTTTTATCGGTAAATTAGAAAAGAAGATTCAAAATAAACCATGAATAGAAGTACAGCTCATTTCAATTTTATCTATACTGAACCGAAAAAGAAACGCAACTTTTTAACCCAAAAGATTTTCATGCAACCATCAGGCTGACTGAAAAATCATTTTGCGATTTATTTTCATACTTTTTAAACTTTCTTATGCAGAAAACATTTGGGTGATATCTGTATAGTTTACCGCTCAACTTGGCAATTCATTGTTTTCAACATTTCCTCGTGCAGTACATTACGTGTATATAGTAACCTCATCATATTGTGCTTCCTGGAGTTTGTTTCAAAAGTCCGGTAAAATTTTTCTATGGAATATGGTACGTTTGACGCAAGATCAACATAACATAGCGGTCCAAATGCTTCTACGTGGGACGTCTCAGGCTGTCATCGCCAGGAACTTCCAAGTGAGTAAATCGACGATAACTCGCTTGTACCAGCGTCTACATCAAACGGGAACGACAAATGACAGGCCCAGAAGTGGACGTCCACGCGTCACGACACGTCGACAGGACCGATACATCCGTCTAACCCACCTTCGTAATCGGTTCCGTACAGCCGTCGAGATGTCTCGGGTGACACCAGGAACGCACAACAATCGAATAAGTGCAGATACTGTCAGGAATCGCCTTCGAGAGTTTGGCTTATGTCCTCGTTGTCAGTACGTTGGTATGCCATTAACACCACGCCGACGTCAGGTAGGAATGGCGTGGCTCACACAACATAGGCCAAACCTGTTTCCCCTTCGTCAGTGGCGTAACGCAATGTTTTCTGACGAGTCCAGGTACTTGTTGTACAGAGTTGACGGCTGTCAACGTGTGTATAGGCGTGACGGAGAGCGTTATCGTGACAATTGTTTGGTTCGACGTGATTGATTTGGAGGTGGTGGGTTGATGGTGTGGGCTGGCATATCTTATGGTCATTGAACGTCCCTGGTATTCATTGATGGATCTTTGACGGCTCAGCTTTACGTTGACGTCGTTTTACGACCGGTAGTTGTTCCATATGTACAACAGCACAATGTTACGTTTCAACAGGATTACGCTCGGGCGCATGTAGCAAGGCTCAGCATGGTGTTTCTTCAGCAAAACAACATTGATGTGATGCACTTGCCTCCGTATAGTCCAGATCTCTCTCCTACAGAACATTTGTGGGACGTCTTGGATAGGCGCGTATGTAACCACCCCCAGCCGCCAACAACGCGTCAAGCCTTGCGTCTCGCGCTCGTACAGGAGTGGAATGCTATTCCCCAGGCAGAGATCAATTGTTTAATCCTGTCCATGACCAGGCGTGTGCGTGCAGGACCGAATGCAAACGGAGGACATGCTTGCTATTAACTGCTTATGTTTTTAACTTGTGAAATGACCACCTCTATGACAAAACAGATTTGTTTTCCAAACATTCTCACTGGAAATTGAACTCTCTATGGTAGTTACATTCAGGAATGATTGTTATTGCGCCATTAAATCGATTTTCTGCAAACATGATTATTTCTGCAAATACTCGCATTTATAAATTTGGAGTTGTGTTTCTTTTTCGGTTCAGTGTATTTGTCTCTTAAAGTAACAAACAAGCAGGACGACTGGAATAACAATGGGGATTATTAAACCTTTACCTGCCCATGGGCCAACTGAGCCCCAAACTCTCAAATGACTGGGATCCAATAAAAATTTAAGGACCCGTAAATGGTTGGGTGTTTATAAAGAAAATAATAATCGATAGTCATTCTCTGGCAGTGATCGCAGTAAAAATCTATCCCAAAGCAAAACCTGTTTTTTTTTTTTTTACTTCAAAGGAAAAAAACAGTTGGTAACATTTTTTAAGCACCTGGGCCTCGTTACATTCATTCAGGTTCATACAAGACAAAAAAAATTTTTTTTTGGTCAATGCTTCCTTAATAAAACATCAGTGGCACTGGTTCTGAAAATTTTGGTAACTGCTACCTTAATAAAAACAAAGTGACAGACCTAAAGGAAGACACTCATTTCAGTGTGTCTTGTGACTTTGTTCTGAAACAAAATTTCAATATTTTTTCTTGACTGTCCAAAAAATATCATTTATTTTATTTGTAACAAAATACCCTGCTAAACAAACTAGTCAGTACATTTAGGCACCCAATATGTGTAACTTAGTGGGTGGGGTATGTACATGAGAGACATTAGTCATCAGATACCTTGGTAAAATCACTGTTCCTATTAATGCCAGAGTCACTTTCACACTTCAGTGCGTCTTATCAGTGAATACTGTTAATTGCCAGTGCGGTTAATTGAAGATAATCTGATTTAAGTCCGTACACATCTCGGACCCATCAGAGTACAAATGCACCAAAAATGTACGATTCAGAAAAAAATGCCTAAGGAAAATTCAGCTTCCGCGAGTTTTTGCGTCCATTCCCGGAGCCCGGGAGATCAGCTCCATTTCCGGGAGATATCACATGTAGGTAGATTTTCATTAAACTTTGGTTAATTATTAGTCTCAGTGAGCTGATGTGCAGAACTCATAAATGAACCATGCGGACTCAAGGTCAAGGTCAGGTTTAAAGGTCACGAGTTTAAAACTTGTGTGTCCGTTCCATATCCCATTTACCCCTCAAAGGATTTTCATTAAACTTTGGTCAGTTATCCCCCTCAGTGAGCTCCTGTTCAGAGTTCATTAATGAATTATGCGGACACCAGGTCAAGGTCATATTGAAAGGTCACAAGTTTGAATTTTGTGTCCGATTCATATCTCCTTTACCCTTTAAAGGATTTTCATTAAACTTTGGTCAAATGTCCCCCTCAGTGAGCTGATGTGCAGAACACATAAATAAACCATGCCGACTAAAGGTCAAGGTCACAGTTGAAGGTCACGAGTTTGAAACTTCGTATTTTGTGTCCATTTCATATCTCTTTACCCCTGGAAGGATTTTTAGCTCACCAGAGCTGAAGGCTCCGGGGGAGCTTATAGGATAGGCAGTTGTCCGTCGTCGTGTGACTAGAACATCTCTTCTGAAGCCGCTATAGGCCGATTGGGCCCAAATTTCATCTGTAGCATCCTTAGGTTGGGGGATTGAAAGTTTGTGTTTTTTATGAAATTCGGCTGATTAGTTTGGTTGCTATGGCAACTTAGTTTCCATAGACTTATAATGATGAAAATTGAAAAATGGCATTTACTGCCAAGCCTCTGCAAATATTGTGCCAAACTTTGATAGAAATGTTCTTTAGGTAATCGCCTTTCTTCTGCCAGCGTAGAAAAACATTTTACCTATACATTGATACCAAACCTGTTAAAATCCATGCACTTTAGCCATGTATATCGTTCGATAAACACTGTCTACTCTTGTATACAAATTCAAAACATGGTTGGAAGAAGGTCAGAGTACGTCGTTGAAATACGGTCCTATATTAAGAATCGTTGTATTCTTGGTATTCGGTGCAAAGACATTTTTGATGAAATATGTTCGGTTTATGGGCATAATGAAATGTCTTTTCCGACAGTTTTTCATCGAAATCTTAGGGGTGTCTGGTTGATTTTCTTCAAACTTTATTTGAAAAATGGCCAAACAGTGAAGGCTCTGATCCAATGCTGTGAGACGTCTGATCTGGTCCTGCACTGTTTGCCAATTGCCCGTTTTGAGGTTTCTGGTACAGAATGGGTGAAGCCCTTTCTATATCTGGAAATTAATTTATTTGGTCCAAATTTTTCTTGGAAGCCAAGCAAAATCAGATGACATGTTGAACACAAGAACCTTAAGTCTGTTTTTACTACTTTTCAAGTTATAGCTCTTTGAACATTTAATTTACATGCAATGGTTTCTATGATATACAATACTTAGTATCTAGTCTGTGAATAAAAAACTATTTTGAAATATTTCAGTAAACTTCACTTCAGTTTGTTTTGTTTGATTTGAGGTTTATTGTCCCCGTCAACACAATATAGGTCATTTTGGAGATGTTGATTCCAATTTTGTGGGTCTTTTACCTGACATTGAAATGAAATGACAGCTCAAGCCCTGTCACCCAATGAAACCAACAGGGTTATTAAGCATGGACGGTCCAACTCACACCGCTTAAACTGGGCAGGCTTAGATCCTCTAAACGGTTTACCAGTACTCATGTGTGGTCAGATTAAGCTCTGCCTGGAAGCATCATGCAGCCAATCTATTTCTTCAAGCCCTGATGGGTTGGGGCTTTCACTTCAGTTTGAAGTGCTGAGGTTGAGACAGTGATAAAAGATACTCTTTAAATCAGTTTTGGTTTTGTGATAAAGAGCAACATATTTTCTATGTGACCTTAATCCGTATCCTTCCGAAACCTTAATGCTTATCCTTCTGAATAAATTAATTTTACCTTGCCCTTTGCTGACTTTTAACCAATCAAATTACTTGACATAATGTATTATGTTCCCCCCCTTTTTTTTCGGGGAGTCTGCTCTATAACTTGAAAACAGTTGAAGCTATCTCTATGAAACTTCATATAAATATTAATCAACATTAGATGACATGCAGAGCGCAAGAACTATAACTCTCGCATTTATACTTTTTGAGTTATCTCCCTTGGAAGTTTGTTGGTATGTATGTATGAGCAAATTGTGTCTGGTGAATTACTTTCTTATTTTTAGAACTTGGCAACCTCCATGAGGCTGTGTCGTGCGAATGATCCAGGTTGGTACTTCAAAGGTCAAGGTCATACTTAGAGGTCAAAGGTCAAAAGGGGTATTTCTGTGTTTAGTCAATAACTTTCTTATTCTTGGATTGATTGTGAAATTACTTGGTAGAAATGTTAACCATCTTGAGACGATGTGTTGTGCGCAAGACCCAGGTTGGTACCTCCAAGGTCAAGGTCATATACTTAGAGGTCAAAAGTCAAAGAAGTCTTCTTTTTTTCGTGTCCAGTCAATAATTTAATTAGACCCCCACCCATCAGGGCTTGAAGAAATATATGGGCTGCATGATGCTTCCATGCAGAGCTGAAACCGACCTGCACACGAGTACTGGTAAATGCTTAGAGGATCTAAGCCTGCCCAGGCAAAGCGGTGCATGTCGGCCTGTCCATGCTTATAAAAACCCTATTGGTTTCATTGGGCGGCAGGGCTTGAGATGTCATTACATCTCAATGTCCGGTAAAAGTCCCACAAAACTGGAAGCAATGTCTCAAAAATGACCTTTACAGTGTTGACGGGGATGTTAAACCTCAAACAAAACAACTTAGTTATTTCTGGATTAACTTTTTAAACCTTGCAGATATGTTCACCTTCATTAGACGATGTGTAGGTCCGTACCTTCATTGTCAGTCATATTTAGAGGTCAAATGTCAAAAAAGGGGCCTTTTTTCATGTACTGTCAATAACTTTCTTATTCTTCGATAGATTATGAAATTGCTTGGCAGAAATGTTAACGATCATGAGACAGTGTTGCGCCCAAGAGCTAAGTCAGTACCTCAAAGGTCAAGGCATACTTAGAGGTCAAAGGTAAAAGAGGGCTTTTCGTGCAATCAATAACCTGCTTATTTCTCGAACTTTTTAGCTCACCGTCAAGTAGTGACGAGGTGAGCTTATGGTTCCGGTCCGTTGCACATCTAGATCACAGGAGCCAAAAATAGATTTTTTTCACCGAAAACTTAAAAAATCTTCTGAAACCCACAAGGCGGAGGTCTTTGATATTTGGTATGAAGCTTCATCTAGTGCACCCCTACCAAGATTGTTCAAATTATAGTGCTGGGGTCAAAAATGCCCCCGCCCCGCGGCCCTTTGGTTTTACATGTGCTTATATAGGGAAAATCTTTAAAAATCTTCTTCTCTGAAACCACAAGGCTCAGGTCTTTGATATTTGGTATGAAGCTTCATCTTGTGGACCCCTACCAAGATTGTTCAAATTATAGTGCTGGGGCCAAAAATGCTCCCGCCCAGGGGCCCTTTGGTTTTACATGGGCTTATATAGGGAAAATCTTTAAAAATCTTCTTCTCTGAAACTGCAAAGCCCAGATCTTTGCTATTTGGTATGAAGCTTCATCTAGTGTACCCCTATCAAGATTGTTCAAATTATAGCCCTGGGGCCAAAAATGTCCCCGGCCCGGGGCCCTTTGGTTTTACACAGACTTATATCGGGAAAATCTTGAAAAATCTTCTTCCGAAACCACAAGGCCTAGGTCTTCGATATTTGGTATGAATCTTCATCTAGTGGACCTCTACCAAGATTGTTCAAATTATAGCCCTGAGACCAAAAATGCCCCCGTCTCGGGGGCCCTTTGGTTTAACATAGACGTATATTGGGAAAATCTTTAAAAATCTTCTTCTGTGAAACCACAAGGCTTAGGTTTTTGATATTTGGTGTCAACTTTCATCGGGTGGACCTCTATGAAGATTGATCAAATTATGGCCCTTGGGCCAAAAATGACCCCGCCCCGAAACCCTTTGGTTTTAAATAGACTTATATAGGGAAATCTTTAAAGATCTTCTTCTCTGAAACTGCAAGGCCCATGTCTTTGATATTTGGTTTGGAGCTTCATCTAGTGGACCTCAACCAAGATTGTTCACATTATAGCCCCCGGGCCACAAATGCCCCTGCCCCGGGGCTCTTTAGATTTACATAGACTTCAGGGGTGTAAAATTCCACTCGCCGGCTCGCATTGGCGAGTTAATTTTAAAGCGGGGCGAGTGAGATTTTCTAAACTTTCTTCACTTTTTCTTCATTTTTAGCATCAAAATAAAAATTTAGATCATAAGGGCAAGTATGTTTTAAGGAAATTTTACACCCCTGGACTTATATAGAGATAATCTTTGAAAATCTTCTTCTGAAACACCAAGGCCCAGGTCTTTGATATTTGGTGCGAAGCTTCATCTAGTGGACCTCTATCAAGATTGTTGAAATTATAGCCCTGAGGCGAAAATTGCCCCAGCCCCGGGGCCATTTGGTTTTACATAGGCTTATGTAGGGAATATCTTTAAAAAAATCTTCTTCTCTCAAAACGCAAGGCCCAGGTCTTTGATATTTGGTGTGTAGCTCCATCTAGTGGACCTTTGCCAAGATTGTTCAAATTATAGCCTTTGTTGATATTTGGTATGAAGCTTCACCTTTTTAGACCTCCCTCAACATTATGCACATTATAGCCCTGGGGTCAATAATGGCCCTCCCCGGGGCCCACTTGTTACTCTATGTATCAGGTGAGCATTCCAGGGCCATCATGGCCCTCTTGTTAAAGTTACTTTGCAGCAGGGCTTGAGAAACTGAGGAATCCAAATCGATCCAGCCAGATTTCGCCAAAAATAATGGAAATTGCCAATCGTTTTTGGTGATTTGCAATTTCAAAATGTGTTATTAGCGTAACGAATGGCGTATCAATATTGCTCTTACACTTGTCAACGAATATGAGCACCAGTATCTCTATTATAAACAGCCATCATTGCTCACATCGTTCAGATTTCATCTACTTTCATTTTCCCAATGTCCGGGTCACTTAGTACAGGAAAACAACCAGCGTGGTGCAGTAAAAGACCAGTTCGATGGTCACTATATATTTTTTTCCTTTTTAAAACTTTTAAAATATTTCTCTCATTTCACGCATCTTTATTTGGTCGGAAAATGACGTCATACGGTTTCCGTTTACACAATATACATTAATGCAGTCAAGGACGTAACACACATACACCTGTTTTATGTCATTGATTTTTATAGAGCGTATTTCTAAAAAAAAATCGTTTTGAACGGATTAAAAAATCAAAAAACATATCTTTACTCTCGAACCAAAACATGGCCGAACGAGAGTCAATGAAAATCTTACATGGCCGAACCGAGTTATAAAGAATATAAATATCGTGAAATAAGAATATAAATACATATTTCACGATTACACAAGCCTGAAACAAATCGCTTTTTTTTTTTACAAATGGTGACCGATATTGAAGCCACGTGATCTGAAAATGACGTCATGCGGTTTCATTTTAATCCATTCAAGGGCCTAAAACACACGTGGTTTATGTTATTGTTTTCAATGGAGCGTATTTCTAAAATAAAAATATTGTTTAAAATGGGTGTAAAAATGCATTTTCTCTCGAAGGCTTAACATGCAATGTGCAGACATGACAGGTGTGTATTGAAAATTGCGCCCTGTGAAAAAAAAAACAATTTTATATTCAAATACCGGTTCTATAGTTATAGTAAGTCATAAATTAATGACTTGTGTAAACAAACTAGCCTATGTCCTGCATTGATTGACCCTATTTCCTCACCCTGCCAGCTTGCCGATAATGCCTGAGGCCAGTGTTCACGGTTTAATAATTTTGACACACAGGTCAAATTTTGCTGCAATAGAAGATCAAAGAACCCGACATGAACTTGTCAGATTTTCACCCAGTTAGATAATGAACCGGTCTAATAACTTGTGCTGTAGGCATTTTTTGTGTACATGCTTGGATTATCAGTGGCAAACGGTCAACTTGTTTTTACAACATAATGATTTAGCGAAAATTTTCGAACCGTTTTTTAGCTCACCTGTCATGTAATGACGAGGTGAGCTTTTGGGATCACTTTTCGTCCGCCGTCCCTCGTCAGTCCGTGCGTGCTGCCGTCCGTCCGTAAACAATTTCTTCAAACGACATCTCCTAAACCACTGATCGGATTTTGACCACACTTAACAGGAATGGTCCTTAGGTTGTCCCCTTTCAATGTTGTTCAAATGGTTCCGGTCCGTTGCACATATAGGTCACAGGAGCCAAAATAGATTTTTTCATCGAAAACTTAAAAAATCTTCTTCTTCTTTACATAATGCCATACGCCCGCGAGGACATTCTAGGCATGTTGCGTTGTCAGACAATCCAAGTATATTAATAGACAAGCTAAACAGATAAAAGCATGATAGTGAGTGATAAAGTATGACAGTTGAGGGGATGAAAGATGATAGGTTAAAATAGTTAAAATCAGGTTAAAAAACATACTATATACTTGGGATCTATGGTTTGGCATGATGCAGCTTGCCAATTTCGGCCTTGAATATGTCAAGGCTTGGCGAGCTGACAGCGGACTCTGGAAGGGCATTCCACTGGACAATAGCCAGTGGAAAGAACGAGTATTTATAAAAATCCTTCCCTGTATGGAGTTGCCGAAAGGTTGAAGAATGGCCACGACGGGACGTACGGGGGTTGGGTATGACATAATTTGGGAGCGGCACAGCGACCATGTTATGCATAATCTTATAAAAGAGACAGAGGCGTGCATCAGCCCGCCTCTGCTCGAGGGTGCGCCAACCTAAAGTTTCAAGCATGGCCGAAACACTCGCTGATCTGTCAAAGTTACAGGTAGTCCAACGGGCTGCCCGCCGTTGGACTTTCTCAATCTGGTATATCTTGTCAAGGCGGTGGGGGTCCCATATGGCCGAAGCATATTCTACTTGCGGCCGGACCAGGGTATTACAGGCAGCCTCTCTCACTCTTGGCAATCTTGGTAGGGGTCCACTTCTCTGAAACGGCAAGGCCCAGGTCTTTGATATTTGGTATGAAGTTTCATCTAGTGGACCCCTACCAAGATTGTTCAAATTATAGTGCTGGGGCGAAAAATGCCCCCGCCCCGCGGCCCTTTGGTTTTACATGGGCTTATATAGGGAAAATCTTTAAAAATCTTCTTCTCTGAAACCGCAAGGCCCAGGTCATTGATATTTGGTATGAAGGTTCATCTAGTGGACCCCTACAAAGATTGTTCAAATTATAGTGCTGGGGCCAAAAATGCCCCCGCCCCGGGGCCCTTTAGTTTTACATAGGCTTATATAGGGAAAATCTTTAAAAATCTTCTTCTCTGAAACTGCAAGGCCCAGGTCTTTGATATTTGGTATGAAGCTTCATCTAGTGGACCCCTACCAAGATTGTTCAATTCATAGTGCTGGGGCCAAAAATGCCCCCGCCCCGGGGCCCTTTGGTTTTACATGGGCTTATATAGGGAAAATCTTTAAAAATTTTCTTCTCTGAAACTGCAAGGCCCAGGTCTTTGCTATTTGGTATGAGGCTTCATCTAGTGGACCCCTACCAAGATTGTTCAAATTATAGTGCTGGGGCCAAAAATGCCCCCGCCCCGGGGCCCTTTGGTTTTACATGGGCTTATATAGGGAAAATCTTTAAAAATCTACTTCTCTGAAACTGCAAGGCCCAGGTCTTTGCTATTTGGTATGAGGCTTCATCTAGTGGACCCCTACCAAGATTGTTCAAATTATAGTGCTGGGGCCAAAAATGCCCCCGCCCCGGGGCCCTTTGGTTTTACATGGGCTTATATAGGGAAAATCTTTAAAAATCTACTTCTCTGAAACCGCAGGGCCCAGGTCTTTGATATTTGGTATGAAGGTTCATCTAGTGGACCATTACCAAGATTGTTCAAATTATAACCCTGGGGCCAAAAATGCCCCGGGTCTGGGGCCCTTTCGTTTTACATAGACTGATATAGGTAAAATCTTCTTCTCTGAAACCACAAGGCTTAGGTCTTTGATATTTGTTATGAAGCTTCAGCTAGTGGACCTCTACCAAGATTGTTCAAATTATACCCCTGAGACCAAAAATGCACCCCCCCCCCCCCCCCCCGCCATGTGGCCTTTTGGTTTTACATAGACTTAAATGGGGAAAATCTTTAAAAATCTTCTTCTCTGAAACCACAAGCTAAGGTCTTTGATATTTGTTATGAAGCTTCAGCTAGTGGACCTCTACCAAGATTGTTCAAATTATAGACTGGGGCTATAAGCTGCACAAGATGTGTACTGGGTAGGAATTCTACTTCTCCTTGATTGATTTATATTACAGCTGTATCAAACAAAAACAGTTCCAATTTTATGTTCATCACGATAACAAGTCCGTGAAACGAAGACCCCCCTAAACCCCACTTTATATAGAGAAACCTGGGGTTTAGGGGGGTAAACATTATTTTCCTTATTTCTGCTCCAACACATAGGTTGTGGGTACTCGTTAGAACCGCCTCAATGAGGCGGTTCTAACGAGCACCAACAACCTTTGTTTTGAGCATTTATAAGAAAAATATCACAGATTTCCATCAGAAAAGTAGCCATATTGGAGATGTGAAAAATGCACTATGTCGCACGGGTGAGTTATCCTAATGTGGATTGTGGTATTGTCCCAGTTTTCAAGATCGTATAAAGTTAAGATTGTTTTAAATATCATGTGTTTGGTTGGTGGCAGTGGAAGCATATCTTTTCTATGAAAACAAATTCATGAACTGCATAATCATTCAGATAGTCTGCTTATATTTCATACTCTACAGAAGTGTACCCAAAACTTCTGCATGTGAGAACATGTGAGATGCCAAGTTCTGCAATGGAAGGTCAGGCAATTTAATTCCAGGTATTTTGGTTTTTGCCCACCTGATTAACAATTGGCTCATTGTAGTGAAATAACCTTGAATGGGCTGTAAAACCCCCCAAAAATAAAAAAAATTTCATTAGCCAGAGCCTTGATATTATGAAATTGGAAGCTGACAAGCTGCCCTTTCCATCCATCTAGTTTTTTGGCACTAACTTTCATGCAAATTAATATCACTGTGTAGCCCCCACCCATCGGGGCTTGAAGAAACAGATGGGCTGCATTGCATGATGCTTCCACGCAGAGCTGAAACCGACCCGTTCACGAGTATTGGTAAAACGCTTAGAGGATCTAAGCCTGCCCAGGCAATGCTGTGCGAGTCGGCCCTTCCGTGATAAGCCCTGTTGGTTTCATTGTGCAGGAGGGCTTGAGATGTCATTTCATCTCAAGTCTGGTAAAAATTTGAAGCAGTGTCTCCAAAATGACCTATAATGTTGACGGGGGCGCTAAACCTCGATGCAAACAAAAACAAACAATAATATCACTGTGTTGCTTATGATAGCTATTCTGTTTGTTTCTCTTTAGTTATTGGAAAAGCATGATTCAGCGCTTGTCTTGCGCATCTGAGACTACAATTTTCTTTAAATTACTTTGTGGACTTGTAGTATGACTGTCTCTTTTCAGCTTTAAAATCTTAAAAATTAAATAAGTAAATAAATACTAAATAAAACAAAAAGAAAAAAAACATAAAAATCTCATGAATTAATAAATAACTAAACAATTGAAAAATAAACCCTTGAGTAAATAGTTAAACTAATAATTAATTAAATAAATATATAGTTAGATAAATAATAATCAATAAAAATAAATGCAATCAGTTAGAAAGCGAGATAGTAATGTTACAAGCCACTTATATCACATTTTAATTAACCTTATGATGTTAGTTATCTATTGGTATAAACTGTTAAGCTGCTGGAATGAATTAATCCAGGAACATTGCTTTCACTTCTATTTCGGTAAAGGTTGGCTTACTGGATTCTTTCAATGTCTGTGTGAACTTGTACCGAGAGACGAAGGCATAAAACAATGACTTCGAAATAATCTGTTTGGCACAGAACATTGATAGTTTCATCATGAAGTCTTAGATTAGTGAGTTTGACAGTTACAAAATTAGAAAAAAATATGCTTTCATCACAAAGTCTAGATCATGCCACACTTAGCCTGTTTGGTTCTTTGACATTGGACAGTATATTTAATGTGATAGGTGGATGGACTGTGATAGACTGGGGATTGCTTGGTCATTATATCAGATTATCCAGTGGTTGTTCTGGCAGTGTAATACACATAGTGATATGACTAGAAACTACATTTTACAGTAATGGACATGGAGTTTAATGGCAGCTGTTGTGATGTTCAATGTTCTATCAATTAATCTCAAAGCCTTGTTAGAAATGAACATGTTATTGATCTGTATTAAGAGCTAGTGAAATTTGTTCACTGTAATGTAAGTTTTGAACTGGCTGCTAATTGCTTGGTCCCCTTGCTCTAAATAACCTAGCTAATGTTGGTTGGGCTGTGAAACCCCAAACAAACAATTTACATGGAACCAAGCATCAATCTTTACAGATGTTTTTATTATATTTTTTTTTTCTCATTCTAGTGCAACACAGCCAATCATTCTGAGAATGTGGCGTATGATGGTCATGGTAATGGTCATAGTCATGTGGATTATGTGATGGTCATGTAGTGATGAGATGGTCAGTTAATGGTCATCTCTTAGCTGGAGTAGGGGTGTTTGCTTTCCAGATTGTAATGGAGTCTGATGTTATCCTAGCCAAAATGCAGTTGTATTAAACAGCACAGCATGATAATTTGGTAGGTATTCTATTAATCTCGCGTCTTGAGCCAAGAATTAGTTGCATTTGTCATTCTTATCATTTTTGTTAGCTCCACTGGCCGAAGGCCAGCGGGGCTATTGTCATGGCCCTGTGTCCGTCGTGCGTCCGTGATATCGTGCGTCCGTGCGTCCTTGCGTTAACTTTTTCTTTAAACATCTTCTCCTCCTAAACTACTGGGCCAATTGTAACCAAACTTCACAGGAATGTTCCTTACATACCTCTTCTATATTCCTTCATAGAATTTTGTTACACCCAGAACTCTGGTTGCCATGGCAACAAAACAACACAAAATATTAAAAATCTTTAAAAATCTTCTCCTCCAAATCCACCTGTTGGATTTCATTTTTATTTTGCATGAATGTTCCTTGGGTGGACCCCTTTCAGATTCCTTGAAGAAATTTTGATCTGACAAAAAACATGGCCGCCATGGGCGGGGCTTATTTTCCCTATTTAACATATAGTGTAATGCTAAAACATCTTCTCCTCCTAAACTACTGGGCCAATTGTAACCAAACTTCACAGGAATGTTCCTTACTTAGTCCTCTTCTAAATTCCTTCAAAGAATTTTGTTACACCCAGAACTCTGGTTGCCATGGCAACAAAACCACACAAAAAATTAAAAATCTTTAAACATCTTCTCCTCCAAACCCACCTGTTGGATTTCATTATCCCCTCGCACAACATAGTTGTGAGGTGGGATATAGCATTTGTCCCGTACGTACGTACGTAAGTACGTACTTTTGTCATCGCTCTAGCGCCACGTACGCACGTACTTTTGTCATCGCTCTGGCGCCACGTACGTACGTACATACTTTTGTCATCGCTCTAGCCCCTACATTTCTTGACCGATTTTAATATAACTTCACACAAACGTTCCTTACGACAATATCTGGAGCAAGATTGACTTTCAAGGTCATGACCTCAAGGTCAAGGTCACTATGGCTATTTTTTGAAAAACTTTGTCATGGCTCTAGCGCCTACATTTCTCCCCCAATTTCAATATAACTTCAAACAAATGATCCTTATAAAAATATCTCGAGCGAGTTGGACTTTCAAGGTCATGACCTCAAGGTCAAGGTCACTGGCTATTTTTAGAAAAACATTGTCATCGCTCTAGCGCTTACATTTCTTCACCAATTTCAATATAACTTCACACAAATGATCCTTATAAAAATATCTTGAGCGAGTTCCACTTTCAAGGTCATGGCTTCAAGGTCAAGGTCACAGTGGCTATTTTTAGAAAAACTTTGTCATCGCTCTAGCTCCTACATTTCTTCACTGATTTCAATATAACTTCACACAAATGTTCCTTATGACAATATCTTGAGCTAGTTGGACTTTCAAGGTCATGACCTCAAGGTCAAGGTCACTGTGGCTATTTTTAGAAAAACATTTTCATCGCTCTAGCGCCTACATTTCTTCACCAATTTCAATATAACTTCACACAAATGTTCCTTATAAAAATATCTCCAGCGAGTTCGACTTTCCAACTCATGGCCTCAAGGTCAGGGTCACTGTGGCTATCTTTAGAAAAAACATTTGTCATCGCTCTATCGCCTATATTTCTTCACTGATTTCAATATAACTTCACACAAATGTTCCTTATGACAATATCTCAAGCGGGTTCGACTATCAATGTCAAGGCCTCAAGGTCAAGGTCAAGGTCACTGTGGCTATTTTTTAGAAAAACTTTGTCATCGCTCTAGCGTTTACATTTCTTCACCAATTTCAATATAACTTCATACAAATGTTCCTTATGACAATATCTCTAGCGAGTTCCACTTTCAAGGTCAAGGTCACTGTGTCTATTTTTAGAAAAACTTCATCATCCCTCTAGCGCTTACATTTCTTCATCGATTTCAATATAACTTCACACAAATGTTCCTTATGACAATATCTCACCATTTCGACTTTCAAGGTCAAGGTCACTATGGCTATTTTTAGAAAACTTTGTTATCGCTCTAGCGTCTACATTTCTTCACTGATTTCAATATAACTTCACACAAATGTTGCTTATGACAATACCTCGAAAGAGTTTGACTTTCAAGGTCAAGGTCACTGTGGCTATTTTTAGAAAAACTTTGTCATTGCTCTAGCGCTTACATTTTTTTCACCAATTTCAATATTACTTCACACAAATGTTCCTTATAACAATATCTCTAGTGAGTTCCACTTTCAAGGTCAAGGTCACTGTGGCTATTTTTAGAAAAACTTTGTCATGGCTCTAGCGCTTACATTTCTTCATCCATTTCAATATAACTTCACACAAATGTTCCTTATGACAATACCTCGAGCGAGTTTGACTTTCAAGGTCAAGGTCACTGTGGCTATTTTTAGAAAAACTTTGTCATTGCTCTAGTGACTACATTTTTTCACAAATTTCAATATAACTTCACACAAATGTTCCTTATGACAATATCTCGAGCTATTTAGACTTTCAAGGTCAAGGTCACTGTGGCTATTTTTAGAAAAACTTTGTCATCGCTCTAGCGCCTACATTTAATGATGGATTGTAATAGAACTTCACACAAATGTTTCTTATGATAATATCTCGACTTACTTCGACTTTCAAGGTCATGACCTCAAAGTCGAGGTCACTGTGGCTATCTTTAGAAAAACTTTGTCATCGCTCTACCGCCTACATTTATTAACGATTTTAATATAACTTCACACAAAAGATGCTTATGATAATATCTTGAGCAAGATCTACTTTCGTGGTCATGGCCTCAAGTCAAGGTCACTATGGCTATTTTTAGAGAAACGTCATCACTCTAGAATGTACATTTATTGGAGGATTTTTAAACAAACTTTACACAAATGTTGCATATGATAATATCTCAAGCAAGTTGGACTTTTGCCATTTCAGTGTTTTCCACACACAAAGTTGTCTAGTGCGAGGGGCTTTGTATCGCATGCGATGCCTTGTTTTTATTTTGCATGAATGTTCCTTGGGTGGACCTCTTAGATTCCTTGAAGAAATTTTGATCCGACAAAAAACATGGCCACCATGGGCGGGGCTTATTTTCACTATTTAACATATAACGTAATGCTAAAAAATCATTTTCTGCAAAAGTACTTGTGGGATTTCATTGTAATTTGCATGAATTGTCCTTGGGTGGACTGTTGTCAGATTCCTTGAAAAAAATTTGATCTTACAAAAAAAACATGGCCGCCATGGGCGAGGCTTATTTTCACTATATAACATATAGTGTAATGCTGTAAATATTTTCTGCAAAAGTTCTTGTTTTATTTCATAGTTATTTGGCACGCATGTTCCTTGGGTGGACCTCTGTCATATTCCTTGAAGAAATTTTGATCCGACATAAAACATGGCTGCAGTGGGCGGGGTTTATTTTCACTATATAACATGTAGTGTAATGTTAAATAGTCTTCTCTTCTTCAAAAGTTCTTGTTAATTTATTTATTTATTTATTTAAAAGTACCTTCCTGTATCTGAATTAATCTCCTCCAATTTTGCTGACTATCACATATCTATAGAGGTCCACCTACAAATTGTCATTCTAAAATTCAAAACATCAGAAATTTCACATGCCCATCACACTGGTGATAGAACTGATGTTTTCAACACAAACTCTATTTATACGACTTGATGTTTCAAAATAAATTCAAAATACTGAGGGAGATTGATTTATTAGACCTAATTATACTACAGTGTCAACAGTTCTCCAGATCCCTGAGGGTTAAAATGGCTTAGTTGAAAAGGGAGGCATACCGAATCCGACGGAGGAAAGGAAAAAATAAATAAATAAAGAAATAAAAACATAAATCTGTTAATTTTTTAGCTCCTCTGGCCAAAGACCGGCGGGTCTTATGTTATATGTTATGGCCCTGTGTCTGTTGTGCGTCTGTGCGGTTGTGCATCCGTGCGTTAACTTTTTTCTTTAAACATTTCCTCCTTAACTACTTGGTCGATTGTAACCAAACTTCACAGGAATGTTTCTCACATAGTCCTCTTCTGAATTCCTTCAAAGAATCTGCTCATCTCAATATCCCACTTCTGATCCTCTGCTAAACCTCTACTCTACCAAATATTCCCTTTCCACCCTGTTGCCCTATCTCAAGATCCCCTCCTCTATTCTGACCCTCTGCTACTGTTCTACCTTCACTTATCTCAATATCCTCTCTTCCTTGCAGACACTCTGCTATACTGCTTCTCTCTTGAGCCAACAGATATTATCTCCTTCGTCCTGTTGTTTTGCTATACATCTGCTCCTCTGACCCATCTCAATCCCCTTTCCCCTTTTGTCCCTCTGCTGAATTTCTACTGTCTTAACACATTTGTGTACCTGCTTTCACTGACTCTCAATTAAATTGTTCCTTCTACTTGTGTTTACACATTGTTCCCCTACAGTTTATTTGCATGCCTATTTTTTTTTTTTTATTTTTTTTTTTTATTTTTTTTTTTTACTTTTTTAGTTTTCAGTTTTGAGGTTTTATTTTCTGAACCTGATAACATTAACAAATCAGACATTTCAACATTGGGTAATGACTGACTTGTCTGGAACAATTTCTTTTCATAAGAAGTAAATCTATAATCAGAACTTGAGCTACATGTATTATGGGTAAATTTTGTTTTACTGCTACAAGACATTGTTTGCATTTTACAGGGAGTGGATCTCAAATAAGACCAAAACAGAACAGAAACGTAAAAATCAAGTGCCAAACTTTGCAAACTTTTATTTTTACAGAAATGCAAAATTTAATGTGTGGATTTATTTTTTATGATTTGGGGTTTTAGGACCCTTTCAACCCATTAGCATTATATTGAGTGACGTCATTTAACCTTACCACACTATTCCTGAGCAGGCTTAGTCCTAAGCCGTTACGAGCACAAAGTGCACACAATTTCACCAGTAACTGACACCTGCCCCTCTTGAATCAGCGGAAGTGGGGATTGACCATAGAAAATATTTCATGATCAATTTCCACGAAATCATATGGCCGGACCAGGTATTGAACCGGCAACCTTTGGCTTCTCAGTCAGACGAGCTGTTGACTGCACTTAGGGTAGGTCAGGAAACATGTTCATGTTCTGTGCTTGTTAAGCTTTTTAGCTCACCTGAGCACGAAGTGCTCATGGTGAGCTATTGTGATCATTCAATGTCCGTTGTGGGGCGTCAACAATTTGCTTTAAATGCTAACTCCTCCTTAACCCTTGAGCCAATTTCAATAAAACTTCATAGGAATATTTCAGAGGTGACCCTCTACAAAAATAGCAAAAATTATTCCGCTCTGGTGAACAAGATGGCCACCAGAGCTAAAAACAGAAAAATCTTTAAACGACACTTTCTCCTGTACCTTGAGACCAATTTCATTCAATCTTTATAGAAATGTTGCTTAGGTGACCCTCTACCAAAATAGCTAAAACGTTTCCGCTCCGGTGAACAAAATGGCTGCCAGAGCTAAAAATAGAAAATTCTTTAAATGACATCTCCTCCTGTACCCATGGGCCAAACTAATCAAACTTCATAGGAATGTTGCTTAGGTGACCCTCTACTAAAATAGCTAAGTAGAAGTAAAACAAAGATCAGGAATTGATACAATTAACTTACTCCACCCATAAAAGACACCAAAGGGAAAGAAATACAAACATTAAGCGACCAGACCATAATGGAAACCTAAACAAAGGAAGGCCATAAGGACAGTTACTTTCCCACAAAATGGCCATATGGCCATCCAAAATCAAAAGACACAAGTGATACACACAGTAAGTAACAAACAACAACATAAATAAATCGCCACAGAAGAGCCGCCTTGGAACGGTCAGTGGAAGATTTCCACTGGGGGACTTAAATCGATTTTACGTGGCCACAATCCTCGCCCTTACTTCCGTCGCGATTTAGACAAATAATTTGTTCAGTCCGCATGAAGGCCTCCTAACTCATCAGTGCAACATCTCCGTGAACACAAAAATCAAAGAACCACAGAGGTGAGACAACGGTGAGTACTCGACAGCAAGAAACCACTGAAATGCTGGAGCAAAAGAAAACCAACAGACTCCGATGAGCCCGACCAGAGACAGAGTATCAGGCACCAACCAACATTATCTCTCTAATTTTCAATAAGCCTTTACGTTGGAGCCGTCATAGAATCTGAGGCCTGACCCACCGGCGTGCAATTAAAGAGGGAAGCAAAGTTGCCAACCGTGATTGGGTTAACTACCATGCATGCAGTCTGTCGTATAATATCCATGTTGTACCCAATCTTTTTATATCGAAGAATGATTTTACGAAATTGGGTTCTGAAGTCATTGCGGTTATATATTTTTCTGAATTTATATACTAAGTCACCATAAAATTCGGGTTCCGATAGACCTTGTTGCAGAAGAGATTTAAGTCCAATATTGAATTTTGAAATTAAATCAGAATGGCGTCTATAAAAAAACTGTATTGCTCTGAAGAGCAAAACAGCGGCCATAGCTAAAAATAGAAAAACATAGTAAGTTTGCTTCAAACACAAACTCCTCCTCAACCCTTGGGCCAGTTTGATTCAATCTTCACAGGAATGTTGCTCAAATGACTCCCTACCAACATAGCTAAAATCGTTGTGCTCTGACAAACAAGATGGCCGCCGGAGCTAAAAAAAAGAAAAAAATGTTTAAACGACAATTGCTCCTGTTCCCTTGGGCCAATTTTATTCAAACTTCACAGGAATATTATGTTGTTGACTCCCTACCAAATAGCTAAAATTGTTCCCCTCTGACTAAATAGATGGCCGCCAGAGCTAAGAATAGAAAAATTCTTCAAACGACAATTCCTCCTTACCTCTTGGGCCAATTTGATTCAAACTTCACAGGATTATTATGTCGTTGACCCTCTACCATATTAGCTAAAATGATCCCACTCCGATGAACAAACTGGCCACCAGAGCTAAAAATAGAAAAACATTGTAAATTTGCTTCAAACTTCACAGGAATGTTGCCCAGGTGACTCCCTAACAAAAAAGTTAAGATCATTCCACTCTGATAAACAAGATGGCCTCCAGGGCTAAAAATAGAAAAAAATCTTCAAACGACAACTCCTCCTGTACCCTTGGGCCAATTACTTTCAAACTTCATAGGAATGTTGCTTAGATGACTCTACCAAAGTAGCTAACATGGTCTCGCTCTGATGAACAATATGGCCACCAGAGCTTAAAGTAGAAAAAAATTGTAAATTTGCTTCAAATGCGAACTCTTCCTAAACCCTTGGGTCAGTTGGATTCAAACTTCATAGGAATGTTGCTTAGGTGACACCTTACCAAATTAGCTAAGATCGTTCCAATCTGATGAACAAGATGGCCACCAGAGCTAAAAATAGAATGTACTAGAGACATTGACATTCAGGTGAGCGAATCAGGGCCCTCTGGGCCCTCTTGTCTAGATATGCTCTTGGAGCATATAAAGACATAATAATAATAACTTTATTTTGAGAGGATAACATATTCGGCACAAGTGCCAGTCTAACGTATGGTCCTCAGTTTACAAACTGCAGAAAGTCAATTTTTGAACTTTAATGAAATGTTTCTTCATATTCTGAAGGGACTCCCAATTTAATTTTGGAACATTAAGATATGTATATCTTCGAATTCAAAACATTATTCCATAAAAAAAAATGATGGATTCCTATGTTGGAAAACTCACATTTTGATAAAAAATAGATAAATTAAAAGAAGGCATTCTGCCCATCGGGGCTTGAAAATAGATTGGGCTGCATGCTGCTTCCAAGCAGAGCTGAAGCCAACCGCAAAGTACTGGTAAACCGCTTAGGTTTTAAGCCTACCCAGGAATAGTGTTGGAAGTAGGACAGTCCATTCATATAAATGTTTTCATTGGGCGGCAGGGCTTGATGTCATTTCATCTGAATATTGGGTAAAAGTCCCACAAAATTGGAAGCAACGTCTCCAAAATGACCTATACAGTGTTGATGGGGATGTGTTACCTCAAATCAAACAAAAAAAATTGCCCCTTGAACAATATCCATCCATCTATTAAAACTTTCCTTCAGTCATTTCACACTAAAGATGCTTCGAGAATTGCAGTTGTCAGTTTCAGGCAGAAGAGTGTTCAGTGTACTGCTTGGGAAAAAGAGTGGTTTGGTAAACTGACAGGCTCATTGCAAGCATGTGTTGACTGGACGTCACACTCCAAACAAGCTTGAGCTTTGTGTGCCTTAATAGGTTCCAAATAATTGTGACAAAGCCTGTTACCACCTTGTAAATCAAGAGCATTGATTGTTTATGCATTTATCTTTAGCTCACCAGAGTTGAAGGCTCCCGGGCAGCTTATAGGATAGGCAGTTGTCTGTCGTCGTCAACACTTTCAAACGACATCTCAATAACCGCTGGGCCGATTGAGCCCAAATTTCATGTGTTGCATCCTTGGACACTGGAGGCCCCCGCCCGGCGGGGCTTGAAGAAATAGATGGGCTGCTTGATGCTTCCACGCAGAGCTGAAACTGACCGCACACGACACCTGGTAAACGGCTTAGAGGATATAAGCCTGCCCAGGCAAAGCGATGCGAGTCGGACCCTCCATGCTTTTAAACCCTGTTGGTTTCATTGGGCGACAGGGCTTGAGATACCATTTTATCTCAATGTTGGGTAAAAGTCACACAAAATTGGAAGCAACGTCTCCAAAATGACCTATACAGTGTTAATGGGCATGTTAAACCTCAAATAAAACAAACAAATCCTTGGCCTGTGGGATTGAAAGTTTATGAAAATCGGCTCTTTAGTTTGGTTCCTATGGCAACTTAGTTTCCATAGTCTTATAATGGAGAAAATTGAAAAATGGCAATTACTGCCAGGTCACTTCAGATATTTTGACAAAACATTAATAGAAATGTTTCTTGAGTAAACTTCTTTCAGTCATACGCGTTTATGCCAACATGAGGGTCCCCCAGGTTGTGTTTGGGGCCATGGCCCACCCCCTACATTTCATAAGATTATATACAAAGATAAAAGATAAAGAAATAGAAGTGGAGGCAATGATCAGGAATCAATACAATTAACCCACAGCTCCCATCAGAGACACCAGAGGGAAAGAAACACAAACATGAAACAACAGACCCTAATGGAAACAACAATAGCAGAAAGCCAAAAGGACAGTCACTTTCACACAAAATGGCCAATAGGCTATCCAAAATAAAATTTTATAAGCGACACAAACACCCAAAGACAAACCATTACAAAAATAAACTGCGACAGAAGAACCGCCTTGGAACGGTCAGCGGAAACAAATTCAAGTGGGGGGTTAAATCGATTTTACTTGGGCACAATCCTCGCCCTTACTTCCGTTGCGATTTAGACAAATAATTTGTTCAATCCGCATGAAGGTCTCCTAACTCATCAGTGCAACATCTCCGTTGACACAAATAATCAAACAACCACAGAGATGAAACTACGGTGAGGATTCGACAGCAAGAAAGAAGCATTAATTAACGACGCATATCCGAAACAACTACCATAAGCTCTGTAGAGCTCTTATTGTGACAAAGTATCTTACCTGCCTTCATTTATTAGCTCACCTGGAGCTTTCTCACCTGGAGCAAAGCTCCAGGTCAGCTTATGCCGTGGCCTGTTGTCCGTCGTTATTTTTGTAATTTTTCAAACATCATCTCATCTCCCAGATTCAGAATTGCTAAAGGCAATGATCTGATAGACAAAATGGCCACCAAGGCACATTGTCATGTGAAAACATAATGGTCATGGTGATGGTCAAGAAGTGCCTGTATTCAATTTGGAATAAAGTCAGGTGTTATCCTAGCAAGCGTGCAGTTGGTTTGAGCTGCACAAGAAATTTAGTGGGTAGGGATTCTACTTTCTCCTTGATTGGTTTATATTTCAGCTGTATCAAACAAAAGTGGTTCCCATTTTATGTAGGATTGTGGTATTGTCTCAATTTTCAAGATTGTATACAGTGAAGATTGTTTTAGATATCTTGTGTTTGGTTGGTGGCAGTGCAAGCATAGCTTTTCAATGAAAACAAATTCATGAACTGCATAATGACTCTGAGGGTATGCTTGTATTTCATATTGTACAGAAGTGTACCCAAAACTTCCGCATCATTTAGCATGGTCAGAATGAAACTGACTTGCTTGTTTTTAAGTATCCCTGCAGAAAAGAGGCTGTTAAGTGTGGCTTAGGGGACTAGGGACACTTTAACTGTTCAGAATATACAAATAGAAAATCTGTGTTTCCTGTTCAAATACTTTGTATTCCTGTATGGCCCCCGCCCATAGGGGCTTGAAGAAATATATGGGCTGCATGATGCTTCCACGCAGAGCTGAATCCAGCCCGCACACTAGTACTGGTAAACCGCTTAGAGGATCTAAGCCTGTTCAGGAACCGCAGTGCAGGCGGACAATCCATGCTAATACCGGTAAACCCTATTGGTTTCATTGGGCAACAGGGCTTGAGATACTCCCCCGCCCATAGGGGCTTGAAGAAATATATGGGCTGCATGCATGCTTCCACGCAGAGCTGAATCCGGCCCACACACTAGTACTGTTAAACCGCTTAGAGGATTGAAGCCTGTCCAGGAACTGCGGTGCGAGGCGGACCGTCCATGCTAATAAACCCTATTGGTTTTATTGGGCGACAGGGCTTGAGATGTCATTTCATCTCAATGTCGGGTAAAAGTCCCACAAAATTGGAAGCAACATCTCCAAAATGACCTTTACAGTGTTGACGGGGACGTTAAACCTCAAATCAACCAACCAACAGGGCTTGAGATGTCATTTCATCTCAATGTCGGGTGAAAGTCCCACAAAATTGGAAGCAACGTCTCCAAAATGACCTTTACAGTGTTAACGGGGACATTGAACCTCAAATCAAACAAACAAAAACAAACTGACAGGGAAGCATTTGTTAAGAGGTTTATTGAAAATGAGCCTTTTGTGATCACCTGGTGATAGTTCACTGGCTGTTAATAATTATCTTATTATTCAACAGCCTGGTAGTCTGCACTATTTACCACTCTAACACTAACTTTTTATCAGGATTTTGGTATAGTTTAGATGCAAACATTTTAAAAAGTAAATCTTACTTTTATTTTATTGACTCAAAGACACTGGTGTCACATTTGGAGGTCTCAGGGGTTAGTATTTCTTCATTGACAAATCTTTTGTAACTATACTGAAAAGTATACTAAGTATATGGCAATTCTTTTCTTTTGTTATTTGTCTTGGAATGCCATGACAACTTGTTTGGATTTTACTTGGTGTCTCTGCCTATTGTGATCAGAAAAAACATTGTGTTTTGGATGTATAACAACTTCTGTGTCATGAGTGTAAGACTTATTTTTTTTCATGAATCCCCTTCGGCAAGGCAGATGGGGGATGTTAGAAGTATCTCCTAGACCTTTGGTGGATTTTGATAAGACTTAATGTTCCCACGGTGAGCTGTGGTGGGGGGAGGGGGGGGGGCCACAGGGGAATGGGCTATGCCGACTCTAGGTTGGGTTCATAGTTGAGGGTCACTTGTTTGGGATTTTGGGTTTTATGTCCGTTCCATATCTCCTTTGCCCCTTGAGGGATTTCCATTAAACTTCGGACAAATGTTGGCCTAATTGAGTTGATCTGCGGTACATGACTCGGCTTCAAGGTGAAGGCCTCAATTGAGGGTCAGGAGTTTGATCATTGAAATTCCTGTAACTGTATCTCTTATACCACTTGAGCAGTTTTCATTGAGCTTTGGTCAGATATTTGCCTCTGTGCACTGGTTTGAAGGTCCCTAATCGCACCATGGCAGCTCAGGGTGGTGGTCCTGGTTGGGGGTGGGGAGTTTGGACGTTGGGTTTCATGTCGGCACGGTCTCATTTGCCCCTTTGTGGGTTTTCGTTTGGTCATGGTTAGGGGTTGGGAGTTTGGGCCTCAAGATTTGTTTCTCTGCTATATCCCCTTGCCATTGGAAGGATTTTGATTGGGCTTTGGTCTAGTGTTGGACAGAGTGGGATGATATGCTGAACCCATAGCTCAGTCATGCTGGCTCTGGGTGAGGATTGCAGATGAGGGTCATACGGTTGAGTCTTGGGGTTTCCTATCAGCTCTATATCCCTTTTGCCCATGGAGGGATTTTCATTGAACTTTGCTCAAATTATGGCCTAGGTGGGATGATGAGTGGAACCTGTGGGTTGGGCATTCTGGGTTGGGCTGTGGAAGGGCGATATGACTGTCCTTTGGATTGCTTTCTTGTTCAATTTTTGTTAACTTTGTGAACTTGTAGAATGACTGTTTTGTTGACTTCTTAACAATAAAGTAAATTAATAATATAAAAATTAAATAATGAATAAATAAGAAATAAATTAATAAATAAGTATAAAATAAATAAGTTAAAAATTAAGTAAATAAATAAATATGAAAAAAATATAAAGTAAAAAACCAATAGCTTTGTAAATAAATAAATAATATAAAAATTAAATAATGATAAAATAAGAAATAAATCAATAAATAAGTATAAAATAAATAAGTAAAAAATTAAGTAAATAAATAAATTTGAAAAAAATATAAAGTAAAAAACCAATAGCTTTGTAAATAAATAAATAGTTATTAAATGATTAAAATAGGTAAATTCTGTTAGAAAGTGGGCAGGATAGTCATGCTGCAAGTTACTTTTGAATCATTTCAACTCATTTATTTAATGATCTAAAATATATTCTATTGATATGCTGCTAGAGTGTACTCATTCAATTAGCTAATTTGGTGTTTGCCATTGAAAAGTGACTAAATACCTAATGACAAGTGCAAAAAAAATCTTTAAGATTTCGAAACAATGTGTTTGGTACAGTTACAAAATTGAACAGGGCTTGCTGAGGGACAGCTATGTTCCCCAACGCAGTTTGGCCCTGGATGTTTGAGTTGCAGGTTCTGCTCATCATCTTTTTTGGGCCCCCATTTGACTAGGTTTGGTGAGAATCTTTCCAGGGGTGGGGGGCGGGGGATGTGGAGCAGACAGGAAATTCATGGCTGGAGTTTGTGACCTCACCTGGAGACTGCATGGTTGAGCTATGGGTTCAGATCTTCATTGGGCCAAAGTTGAATGAGTGTCCTTCTGTGGGTAGGGAGTTATGGAGCGGATACAGTTTGAGTATCTGGCTCTTGACCTTTAATTGTGACCATGATCATGTGTCTGCATGACTGAGTTGCAGTTTCTGCACATCTTCTCACTGGGGGTAGTGTTTGGCCAGAGGTGAACGAAAATCTTCCAGGGGGTGAAATAGATAAGGAGTGGACATAGGGTTTGTTTCTCGGACTCATGGTCTTCAGCTGTGGCCTTCAACTCGTGTTGTCATGGTGTGGTTATGTGATCTGCACATCTCACTGTGGCATATGTTTGACCAGGGCTGGTGGGAATCAGGGGTAAAAGAGATAATAAAATTTATGGGAAATTCAAGGCTCAAAATGATGACCTTCAGTTGTGGCTTCACATTGGGTTGGCGTGGTTGAGTTAGGGGTTTTGCACATACTCAATTAGGCCAGTGGGAATCCTACGGGGCATGGAGCAGGCAGAGGATTCAGGGATTCAGACTGGTGGGGTATGTTTGGCCAAAGATTACTGAAAATCCTTCCGGGGCTGCAAGTGGTAGAGCGGGCACAAAATTCAAAGATTCAAACTTGTGACCTTCAACTGTGGCCATGGCTTTGAATCCACATGGTATTTATGGGTTCTGCGCATCTGCTCACTGAAGGGAATATTTGGCCAGGGTTTCGTGGAAGTCTGTTGGAGGATTCTGGAGATGCTGATCAGTGCGGATAATGACATAGCGTTTCTGTAGTCCCCCATCCACTTCCTGATGGGGAATCAAAACATTTTTGACATGAAATCTGGGTAAGAGTTTGGTACAGGCTACATAATCGCAAAAAAGATTCTTAAATCACGGTCTTAATCAAGTGACAAACAGCTTGGCTGATTTCCAATGGTCATTATATGATCAATTTACTGTTACATTTTTCTTTAAGGACTTATCTTAGTGATTCCACTGCACAAGGATCACTTATGGTTTCCACTGCACAAAAATGGTACTTGGCTGACACTCGCATTATCAGGGGTAGTCCTAGGAAGACTTGAGACCCAAGTGGGCCCAAATCGCTCACCTTGATGAGGCTGATCATATATTACAAAGTACCTTGGGGACCATTTTGTCTATCAGATCACATTGCCTTTAGCAATTCTGAATCTGGGAGATGAGATGATGTTCGAAGAATTTCAAGTTGGCTGCCATGGCGGTCATCTTGGATACCAGAACGGAACGATTTTGGCAAATCTGAATCTCCAGGTCACCCTGATGCCTCCCATCAAGTTTAGATCAACTTGACCTTGGTCCAGGAGGAGATGTCCTTTGAAGAAATAGTCCTGGATATAGGAACGGGAAGATTTTAGCAAATCTCAATTGTCCTTTGAAGAAGGGATATAGGAACGGAAAGATTTTAGCAAATATCAATCTCAATGTCGTCCCCATGCCTGCCATCAAGTGTCAGCTCAATTAGACCTTTGGTGCGGGCGGAGGTCATTTGAAGAATTTCAAGATGGCGGCCATCTTTTATATCGAAATGGAACATTTTAAGCAAATCTTAATCTCCATGTCATCCTGTTGCCTACAATCAAGTTTACCTCAATTCAACCTTTGGTTTGGAATATGTCAGTTGAAGAATTTCAAGATGGCCACCATGGCTGCCATTTTGGATATCCGAATGGAATAATTTTAGCAAATATGAATCACCATTTCACTTGATGCCTCCCATGAAGTTTCCAACCTTTGGTTCGGGAGATGTCGTTTGAAGAATTTCAAGATGGCCACCACGGCGGCCATCTTGGACATTTGAACAGAACAATTTGAGCAAATCTGAATCTCCATTTAACCCTGATGCCTCCCATCAAGTTTCAGCTCAATTCGATCATTGGTTCGGGAGATGATGTCGTTTGAAGAATTTCAAGATGGCCCCCATGGTGGCCATGTTGGAGATCTGAATGGATTGTTTTTAGAAAATCTCCATGTCACCCCGATGCCTTCCATCAAGTTTCAGCTCAACTAAACCTTTGGTTTGGGAGAAGTCGTTTGATGAATTTCAAGATGGCTGCCATGGCGGCTATCTTGGAAATCCAAACAGAACCATTTTAGCAAATCTGAGTCTCCATGTATCAGCTTAATCTGACTTCTGGTTTGGGAGGAGATGTCAAAAATGTTAAAAGCTAACGCCGGACAACAGGCCAGGGCATAAGCTGACCTGGTTAGCCCCCGCCCATCGGGGCTTGAAGAAATAGATGGGCTGCATGATGCTTCCACGCAGAGCTGAAACCGACCCGCACACAAGTACTGGTAAACAGCTTAGAGGATCTATGGGGTGTGAGTCGGCCCGTCCATGTTTATAGGTTTCATTGGGCGGCAGGGCTTGAGATGTCATTTCATCTCGATGTCGGGTAAAAGTCCCACAAAATTGGAAGCAAAGCTCCAAAATGACCTTTACAGTGTTGACGGGGACGTTAAACCTCAAATCAAACAAACAAACATTTAAGCAGAAAGCTCCAGATGAGCCAATAGATTAAGGCAGGTGAGTATTTGTTAAAGGATACTTTGTCACAATAAGAGCTCTACAGAGCTTACGGTAGTTGTTTCGGATATGCGGTGTTAAATAAGGCTTCTTTCTTTTATCTTTATATATGATCTTATGAAATGTAAGGTGTGGGTCATGGCCCCCGACACAACCTGGGGGACCCTCATGTTGGTATAAAAGCATATCGCTGAAAGAAGTTTACTAGAGAAACATTTCTATAAATGTTTTGTCATTTCTATTAATGTTTCAGGTCAGGTCAGGTTCGTTCCTGCTACTAGTAACATGTAATCTAGTACAACCTGTTGCATGCGGGCAGATGGGACTCGTTACCTCTGGAGAGCAACCCATCTAGGAGTTGCTAGATCTCTTAACAAAGCTAGCTTGGGTAGGTGGAACCCATAGCCTTGGTTGGCAATCCACCTAGGGGTTAGGCCCTTAAACAAAACCTAGCCTGGGTAGATGGAACCCACAGCCTTGGTTGGCAATCCATCTAGGAGATGGTAGACCTCTAAACAAACTAGCGCGGGTAGGTGGAACTCGTAGCCTTGATTGGCAACCGACATAGGGGTTATAGGTCCTTAAATGAAACCTAGCCTGGGCAGATAGAGCCCATAGCCTTATTTGGCAATTCCTCCTAGGAACTGGTAGGTCTCTGAACGAAATCTGGCTTGTCACATTCATTTATCTGGAGAGCCTGTGAGTTGTCAGAAACTTAAATGTGCTGAGCTATATATCCTGGCAATCCTTCTAGGAGTTGGTAGGTCGCCGAACAAATAAAAATCAAAAATGAGTTCCTTTAAGAGCAATGAAAACGTTCATAAGAAAGATGGGTCATACTACGCAGTTTCGGCTAATAAAGCCTCATCAGTAACCCTTTAATGATCCGGCAAAGAAAGCCAGAGGAAACATACTGCAATTTTACGAATTTCGCATAGGCAGTCGATTCAAAGAAAGCCAGAGGAAACATACTGCAATTTTACGAATTTCGCATAGGCAGTCGATTCAAAAACCTGGTTTGTCACACTCATTTATCTGAAGAGCCCGTGAGTTGTCAGATACTTGTGTGTGCTGAGCCATATATAACGACCTCCAGGGTCCTGGGTATGACGTAAAAATGCATCCAGCTGTGACACTCTAAATGAGTGTGGGAATGTGAGGTTGCCCATTAACACAGTTGCCTCCCCACCTTCAGGGTTATGAGGCTGCCACAACCTGGGTGGCAGAGCTAGGCAGCAACCATCTACAGACTGATGGCTTGGTGTACTAGCTACTGTGGGTTGGCGGATGATCCTTTCTGTATAAGGACGACGGTAAAGCACACCTGCCCTAGTGTGTTTGTAACGGGGGCTTGCTCAGGTGCCGTAAAAGAATTGAGTAGGGACGTCAGCCAGGACAGGCGGTCCTGTAAATTACAACTGTCAAAACATATCATGGCAGCTACAAATTCAGAATCAAGGTTAGGCGGTGCCAACAGACATCAAAGCTCTGTTGGTGACATCTCCGGCTTGGCCTCATCTCAGGCGTGGGAGGTAGGGTTGGGCCATTGTGGCGAATCAAGCAAGCGCCTGAGGAAATTCAGGGTGGGAACACTCAATGTTAACACTCTGAGAGGAAGAGTTTGCGAGGTAGTGGAAACACTATCCCGCAGGAAAGTGGATGTCTGTTGTGTTGAGGAGACCAGATACCATGGTGGAAACTGCCGCACGATCAAGGGCAAGGACACCAAGTATAAGCTCTGCTGGTCTGGAAACGATAAAGGCACTGCTGGTGTAGGAGTGTTTGTGGCAGAAGAGTGGATAGAGAAAGTTTTTGAAGTGCAAAGAGTCTCAGACAGAATCATCGTGGTGAAGCTTGTAGTCAGCCAGTGCGTGGTTACCCTTCTGTCTGTGTATGCCCCACAGAGTGGTTTAAGTGCTGAAGTCAAGGACTTGTTCTTTGACCAACTGCGTGCTGTGACTGCCAGGATCCCAGGATCCGAACTCATGATCCCATGCGGAGATTGGAATGGCCACGTAGGCCGTGCAGGCACTGGAAACAAGGAAGTGCATGGTGGGATCGGGTATGGTAGACCTGAACCAGATGTTGAGGGTGAGAAGATTCTAGAGTATGCCCTGGCATTTGACCTGCTTCTTGGAAACACCTGTTTCAAGAAACGTGACAGTCATCTTATCACGTACAAGTCAGGAAACGCAGTGACGCAAATAGATTTCATCCTTTACCGCAGGACAATGCGCAAACTTGTCATAGATGTGAAAGTGATCCCTGGCGAGGAAGTAGCCCTGCAACATCAGCTACTCATATGCGACATGAGGATTGATGTGCCACCAAAACCGAAGCACAAGTTAACCCCCAGACTAAAAGTTTGGAAGCTGAAAGAATCTCAGACAAGAAATCATTTCCAGGAGGTTTTCAGCCAGCATGTGAGTGCTTCAGCAGGTGTAGCAGATGCTACCACTGAGGATATATGGACCAGCATCAAGACCGGTCTGCTCAAGACAACTGAAGAGGTGTGTGGCACAACTCGGCCCCACCACTGGCGTCGTGAAACCTGGTGGTGGAATGAGGATGTTGATAAGGTCATTGCAGCCAAACGGCAAGCCTTTAAAGCATGGAAGACTGGTAAGGGCACCCGTGCATCATATCTTGGTTTAAACAATATTTATTCATTTCATTTCGACAAGTCAATTCGAACAGTACATGTACAATTTACAATGACAGGATTTGAAAACAAGCGAAACGCTTATACTAATCATCTCCTGAAATAACGCTTATACTAATCATCTCCTGAAATATCCTGCATCATATCTTGGGGCCAAACACCTAGCCAGACATGCGGTGCACCATGCTCGCCAAGAAGCTGAGTAGGAGATCTGCAAGAATATTGACCCTAAGTCCTCAGAAGTATACCGCCTTGCTAACCAGATGAGAAGAGAGGGAGATGTCAATGAGTGAAGACTCAAAGCAGAGGGCCTGGTTAGAACACTACCAAAGGCTACTCAATGTTGAGTTCGACTGGGACCCAGACCACCTGTCTGATGAACCACCAGTGGAAGGGCCACCCATCCCAATCACTATTGATATGGTTAAGAAGGCTATCTCTCAGATGAAGACTGGCAAAGCACCGGGTCCCTCTGGCATAGTGGTGGAGATAAGAGCTGCAGGTGATGCTGGTGCCTTGATCCGCGACCTTGCAGCTGCAATCATCCCTGATGGGAAGGTACCCTCTGACTGGGAACAGAGTTTCATTGTCTGTCTCTACAAGGGCAAGGGCGATGCATTGGAACGGGGCAACTACCGTGGTCTCAAGCTGACAGAACAGGTCATGAAAGTCCTGGAAAGGATTGTGGATGGCCACATTAGGCAATAGGTGTCCATTGACGATTCCCAGTTTGGCTTCGTCCAAGGAAGAGGCACAACAGACGCAATTTTTGTTGTACGGCAGCTGCAAGAGAAGTATCTGGCGGCCAACAGGAGACTCTACATGGCTTTTGTAGACCTGGAGAAGGCATTTGACCGAGTGCCTCGGAAAGTCATCTGGTGGGCACTAAGAAAACTTGGAGTGGACGAGTGGATTGTGAAACTGGTCCAAGGGATGTATGCTAATGCTCGGAGCCGTGTCCGTGTTGGTGATGGTTACAGTGAAGAATTGGAGGTGAAGCTGGGTGTTCATCCAGGCTCCGTTCTCCGCCCACTGCTTTTCATCATTGTGCTTGAAGCCTTCTCATGAGAGTTCCGCTCTGGAGTACCCTGGGAGGACCTGTATGCTGAGTACCCTGGGAGGACCTGTATGCTGATGACCTTGTCATCATAGCTGAATCCCTTGAGGAATGTGTCAGGAGGCTCTTAACTTGGAAAGACGCAATGGAGGCGAAAGGGCTGAGAGTGAATGCAGGAAAGACAAAGATCATGATCTGTGGTACAGGTCTGGACCTCTTGCAGAGTACAGGCCAGTTCCTATGCGCTGTATGTCGCACTGGAGTGGGCAGCAACAGTATCTTTTGTAATGGCTGCAAGTTCTGAGTGCACAAGAAATGCAGTGGGCTCAAACGCTTGATAGAGGACCCTGATTACAGGTGTACACAGTGCCAAGGAACTGCACGCCACTTAGATGACAGACCACATAGGGAAGTCCAAGTAGGAGCCGACAAGCTGGAGGTTGTAGCTTCCTTTTGCTACCTAGGTGATATGCTCTCTGCAGTGGGTGGTTGCGACCTTTCAGCTACATCACGTGTGAAAACAGCCTGGAAGAAATTCAAGGAGTTGCTACCAGTTCTCTCTTCCCGCCAACTCTTGTTCAAGACACATGGCCGTGTGTATAGCTCTTGTGTGCGGAGCGCAATGCTCCATGCCAGTGAGACATGGCCATTGACAAAGCCAAACCTCCAACGTCTACAGCAAAATGACAGGGCAATGATCAGACAGATCTGCAGTGTCAAGCCACAGGACACTGTCACCATCAGGTCCAGTGAGTTACTTGAGTGTCTTGGCATTGAGGACCTGGACCTCATCGTGAAAGAGAGAAGGCTTTGCTGGTATGGACATGTGGAACACTCCAAAGGTGCAGTCAAAACTGCCTGTGACATACAGGTAGCTGGAAAGCGGGGGCCAGGAAGGCCCAAGATGACCTGGAAACAGCTAACAGAAAGAGATTGCAGAGAATGGAAGCTCTCTGCTGTCGATCCTCATGATAGACAAGCCTGGAGATCTGGTGTAAGACCTGCCATGCGTGCAGCAAGCCAGCTACCTGGAAGGGGGCCCACTTATGTGGACATTGCCCCTGTACCTGCACGTTAATCAAAAATCCGTTGATGATGATGATGAAAATATCTGAAGTGACTTGGTAGTAAATGCCATTTTTCAATTTTCCCCATTGTAAGACTATGGAAACTAAGTTGCCATAGCAACCAAACTAAAGAGCCGATTTCATCAACAAACTTTCAATCCTACAGTCCAAGGATGCTTCACATGAAATTTGGACTCAAACGGCCCAGATGTTTGAGGAGATGTCGTTTGAAAGTGTTGACAACAACAGACAACTGCCTATCCTATAAGCTCCCCGTGAGCCTTCCACTATGGTGAGCTAAAATAAATGCATAAACAATCAATGCTCCAGATCTACAAGGTGGTAACAGGCTTTGTCACAATTATTTGGAACCTATTAAGGCACACAAAGCTCAAACTTGTTTGGAGTGTTACGTCCAGTCAACACATATCGACCGCTTGGGGCAAAAGTATCGTAACTCAGTTTTGTCAACTTTCCAGGAGACTAAAAAACAATTTAATTTTTGCTTTTGGATCTGAGGGGAAAAAGTAAGGCTGGGATGTATGAAGGCTAAATTGAAAACAATAAAAGTCACATAATTTAAATAATAAAAAGTATAACAACATCAAAAAACATCAAAAAAGTTTATGAGTTTTTGACTCGGAAAAGATGATTTTTCTTGGTTGTACTTTGGTATAAAACTATTGTAACTCCAGATACAATAATTTTGCACCAAGAAAAGTTATCTTAGCATACAAATTAGGTTTGTTGTAAAACTATTGCATCTCAAGATGCAATAGTATTCCAGGAATTGAAAACCATGATAGCCAATTATTTTGATATGAAACAATAATTATTGAAGTTAAGAAATAAAACTGTAAGGTGCACTCAGACTACCATGAAGTTTATCTTACTTCTTAGAATTTTATAAACAGCTCCAGTTAAATTCAGTGCAAAGTTCTCTGAATAAGCTCTGTTAGTCTGTCTACTTATGCTTTTTCCATGCTTAACAATACACTTCCTTATAATCTCACAGAAGATAAGATTTAATTGAATGGACATTCCATAGAAAATATACCCTTTTTCTTGCATGCAATGTAAGAGATGCTTTTTTCACATCTGAAGAGCATAAAGATTATTCATTATGGTATGTCAGAAGGTGTGTGAAGTTCTCACATTTCTACTTGACAATATAAGATTTGGTACTATGTAATTTAGACAAATTGTGGGAATTCTGATGGGTACAAACCATGCACTCCATGTGGCTGACTTTTTTTTTCTTCTTCATGATGTCCCTTTTCATTGAAAACCAATCTGAAATTATTGAAGCTTTTGGCTCGATGTCTAGATATTCGCATGATTTATTAAATATTGACAAAACCTATGTCAATGGTTTGATCAGTCAAATTTACACTTCAGAACTTAGTTAAATAAAGCAAATTCTTCTGATTCCAAAGCCCAGTTTTTGGATTTACATTTATCTATTGCAGATTGATGTTTCCTGCAAAATTTATGATAAATGTGATGTTAATTTTCCATTTTTGGATGTCTGTCATCTTACTGTGTTAAAATTTCACAATTAATTTGGTTTGCCAGAGTATCTAGTCATGTTAATTGCAACTGACTTCAACATCCATAATAAATTATTAACTGCTAAACTTAAGGTTATTGGTAAAATAAACTACGAAAAACCTTAGACGTTATTCCGATTGGGTTTCAAAATTCAATTTTGGACTTAAATCTCTTCTGCAATCTTCATGACCCTTCTGAACCTCTGCTACACTGCCACTCAGCTAAGTAACACTGCCATTTCCTTGCCTCATCTAAGTATTTACTTTCTGTCCCTCAGCTGCACTACAACTACTTTGTCTCATCTCAGTATCCTCTCCTCCCTTCTGTCCCTAAGCTTCATTGCTATTACCTTGTCTCATCTAAGTAGCCCCACCCTTCTGGCCCTCAGCTACACTGCTACTACCTTGTCTCATCTTAGTAATATCCACTCCACCCTTCTGAACCTCAACTTTACTGCTACTACCTTGTCAGATTTCAGTATCCCCTCCTCCCTTCTGTCCCTCTGCTACACTGCTACTACCTTTGTCTTATCTTAGTATCCCCTCCTCACTTCTGACTATCAGCTACACTGCTACTACCTTGTAAGATTTCAGTATCCCCTCCTTCCTTCTGTCCCTCTGCTACAACCTTGTCTTATCTGTATCCCCTCCTCCCTTCTGAACTTCTACTATACTGCTACTACCTTGTCAGATTTAAGTATCCCCTCCTCCCTTCTGTCCCTCTGCTACACTGCTACTACCTTTGTCTTATCTTAGTATCCCCTCCTCTCTTCTGACTATCAGCTACACTGCTACAACCTTGTCAGATTTTAGTATCCCCTCCTCCCGTCTGTCCCTCTGCTACACTGCTACTACCTTGTCTTATCTCAGTATCGCCTCCTCACTTCTGACTCTCAGCTGCACTGCTACTGCTTGGTCTTATCTCAGTATCCCCTCAATGACCCTCATCCCTTCTGAACCTCTGTTACACTGCAACTGACTTATCTTATCTCAATATACCCTCCTCCCTTCTGACTCAGCTACACTGCTCCTGCAATGTTTCATCTTAGAATCCCCTTCTCCTTTCTGAGTCTACTACCTTATTAAGTATCTCAGTATTCCATCCTCCCGTCTGAGCCTCAGCTACACTTCTACACCCTTGCCCCATCTTAGTATCCCTTCTTCCCTTCTGATCCTATGCTACACATTTCTACTACCTTGTCTTATCTCAATATGCCCTCCTCCCTTCTGCCCCTCAGCTGTACTGCTACAATCTTGCCCCACCTCAATATCTTCTTGTCATTTCTGACCATCAGCTACACAGCAATTCGTTTATCTCATCTAAGTATCCCCTCCTCCCTTCTGACCCTCAGCTGCACTGCTACTACCTTTCTCTATCTTGGTATCCCCTCCTCTCTTCCGAACCTCAGCTAAACTGCCACTCTCTTACCTCATCTCAATATCCCCTTCTTCCTTCTGATCCTCTCCTACACTATCCAGACTCCTCTTACTATCCCTGCCTCCCTTCTGACCCTATGCTAGAATGCTTTTCTCTCTGCTCATCTCAATATCCCACTTCTGACCCTCTGCTAAACCTCTACTATACCAAATATTCCCTTTCCACCCTGTTGCCCTATCTCAAGATCCCCTCCTCTATTCTGACCCTCTGCTACTGTTCTACCTTCACTTATCTCAATATCCTCTCTTCCTTGCAGACACTCTGCTATACTGCTTCTCTCTTGAGCCAACAGATATTATCTCCTTCTGCCTGTTGTTCTGCTATACATCTGCTCCTCTGACCCATCTCAATCCCCTTTCCCTTTTGTCCCTCTGCTGAATTTCTACTATCTTAACACATTTGTGTACCCGCTTTCACCTGACTCTCATCTAAATTGTTCCTTCTACTTGTGTTTACACATTGTTCCCCTACAGTTTTTTTACATGCCTATTTTGTTATTTTTTTTTTTTTTACCTTTTTTAGTTTTGTTTAGTTTTGCGGTTTTATTTTCTGAACGTGATAACATTAACAAATCAGACATTTCAACATTGGGTAATGACTGACTTGTCTGGAACAATTTCTTTTCATAAGAAGTAAATCTATAATCAGAACTTGAGCTACATGTATTATGGGTAAATTTTGTTTTACTGCTACAAGACATTGTTTGCATTTTACAGGGAGTGGATCTCAAAAAATAAGACCAAAACAGAACAGCAACCTAAAAATCAAGTGCTAAACATTGTAAACTTTTATTTTCCAGAAATGCAAAATTTAATGTGTGGATTTATTTTTTATGATTTGGGGTTTTAGGACCCTTTCAACCCATTAGCATCATATTGAGTGACTTCAGTAACTGACATCTGCCCTTCTTGAATCAGCAGAAGTGGGGATTGACCATAGAAAATATTTCATGATCAATTTCCATGAAATGATGTGGCCGAACCAGGTCTTGAACCAGCAACCTCTGGCTTCTCAGTCAGACGATCTGCTGACTGCATTTAGGGAAGGTCAGGAAACATGTTCATGTTCTGTGCTTGTTAAGCTTTTTAGCTCACCTGAGCACGAAGTGCTCATGGAGAGCTATTGTGATCGGTCATTGTCTGTCGTGCGACGTGTGTCATGCGGCGTCAACAATTTGCTTTAAATGCTAACTCCTCCTTAACCCTTGAGCCAATTTCAATAAAACTTCATAGGAATATTGCTGAGGTGACCCTCTACAAAACTAGCAAAAATTGTTCCGCTCCGCTGAACAAGATGTCCGCAAGAGCGTAAAATAGAGAATCTTTAAACGACACCTTCTCCTGTACCTTAAGGCCAATTTCATTCAAACTTTATTCTGTGGCGATTTATTTATGTTGTTGTTTGTTACTAACTGTGTGTATCACTTTGGTCTATTTATTTTGGATGGCCATATGGCCATTTTGTGGGAAAGTAACTGTCCTTATGGCCTTCCTTTGTTTAGGTTTTCATTATGGTCTGGTCGCTTAATGTTAAATAGCTAAAACTTTTTCGCTCCGGTGAACAAAATGGCCACCAGAGCTAAAAATAGAAAATTCTTCAAACGACATCTGCTCCTGTACCCTTTGGCCAAATTAATTCAAACTTCATAGGAATGTTGCTTAGGTGACCCTCTTCTAAAATAGCTAAAACGGTATTGCTCTGATGAGAAAAATGGCCACCATAGCTAAAAATAGAAAAACATCGTAAATTCGCTTCAAACACAAACTCCTCCTCAACCCTTGAGCCAATTTGATTCAATCTTCACAGGAATGTTGCCTAAATGACTCCCTACCAAAATAGCTAAAATCTTTGTGCTCTGACAAACAAGATGGCCGCCAGAGCTAAAAATAGAAAAAAATCTTTAAACAACAATTGCTCCTGTTCCCTTGGGCCAATTTTATTCAAACTTCATAGGAATGTTGCTTAGGTGACCATCTACCAAAATAGCTGAAAAGGGTTCTGCTCTGATGAGCAAAATGGCCGCCATAGAAAAAGATTGTAAATTTGCTTCAAACAGGAACTCCTCCTTAACCCTTGGGCCAATTTGATTCAAACTTCACAGGAATGTTATGTAGGTGACTCCCTAAAGAAATAGCTAAAATCATTCCGCTCTGACTAACAAGATGGCCACCAGAGCTAAAAATAGAAAAATTCTTCAAACAAATACTCCCCGTACATCAACCATAGTGCAGTTTATATTTTACTTTCGGTCCTTTGAGATCAGCGTGAATATTCTGAGAAATCAGAAATAAATTATTGGTTTAGACTCATATTCTAGACAGGTTTTTAATTATTTGGACCCCATTTTGATTTATATCAGTCTTTGAATGGACTGCCTGTTCGAAATTCACAAATTTGCAGTATGTTTCCTCTGGCTTTCTTTGCCGGATCATTACAGGGTCACTGATGAGGCTTTATTAGCCGAAACTACGTAGTATGACCCATCTTCCTTCTTATGAATGTTTTCATTGCTCTTAAAGGAACTCATTTTTGATTTTTATTTATCCTCCTTTACCCTTCGGCCAATTTCTTTCAAACTTTTATAGGTATGTTGCTTAGATGACCCACTACCAAAATAGCTAAAACGTTTGATGAGCAAAATGGCCCCCATAGCTAAAAACAGAAAAAATTTGTAAATTTACATCAAAACCCGAACTCTTCCTCAACCTTTGGACAAATTTGATTCAAACTTCACAGGAATGTTAGTTAGGTGACTCCCTACCAAAATAGCTAAAATCGTTCAACCTGGCGAATAAGATGGCCGCCAGAGCAAAAAATAGAAAAATCTTCACACGACAACTCCTCCTTACCCCTTGGGCCAATTTGATTTAAACTTCACAGTATATTATGTTGTTGACTCCCTACCAAAATAGTTAAAATTGTTCCGCTCTGACTAACAATATGGCCGCCAGAGCTAAAAATATAAAAATTCTTCAAACGACAACTCCTCCCTTGGGCCAATTTGATTCAAACTTCATAGGAATGTTGCTTAGATGACCCACTACCAAAATAGCTAAAACGTTTGATGAGCAAAATGGCCGCCATAGCTAAAAACAGAAAAACTTTGTAAATTTACGTCAAAACCCGAACTCCTCCTCAACCTTTGGACCAATTTCATTCAAACTTCACAGGAATGTTAGTTAGGTGACTCCCTACCAAAATAGCTAAAATCGTTCAACCTGGCGAACCAGATGGCCGCCAGAGCAAAAAATAGAAAAATCTTCACACGACAACTCCTCCTTACCCCTTAGGCCAATTTGATTCAAACTTCACAGTATATTATGTTGTTGACTCCCTACCAAAATAGTTAAAATTGTTCCGCTCTGACTAACAATATGGCCGCCAGAGCTAAAATATAAAAATTCTTCAAACGACAACTCCTCCCTTGGGCCATTTTGATTCAAACTTCATAGGAATATTATGTTGTAGACCCTCTACCATATTAGCTAAAATGATCCAACTCCGATGAACAAAATGGCCACCAGAGCTTAAAATAGAAAAACATTGTAAATTTGCTTCAAACTTCACAGGAATGTTGCCCAGGTGACTCCCTAACAAAATAGTTAAAATCATTCAACTCTGATAAACAAGATGTCCTCCAGGGCTAAAATTAGAAAAAATCTTCAAACGACAACTCCTCCTGTACCCTTGGGCAAATAACATTCAAACTTCATAGGAATGTTGCTTAGATGACTCTCTAAAAATAGCTAAAATGGTCTTGTTCCGATGAACAATATGGCTGCCAGAGCTAAAAGTAGAAAAACATTGTAAATTTGCTTCAAATGCGAACTCTTCCTAAACCCTTGGGTCAGTTTGATTCAAACTTCAAAGGAATGTTTCCTAGGTGACACTCTACCAAAATAGCTAAGATCGTTCCACTCTGATCAACAAGATGGCCACCAGAGCTAAAAATAGAATGTACTAGAGACAGTGACATTCCGGTGAGCCAATCAGGGCCCTCTGGTTCAGTTTTGAGATTTTATTTTCTGAACCTGATAACATTAACAAATCAGACATTTCAACATTGGGTAATAACTGACTTGTCTGGAACAATTTCTTTTCATAAGAAGTAAATCTATAATCAGAACTTGAGCTACATGTATTATGGGTAAATTTTGTTTTACTGCTACAAGACATTGTTTGCATTTTACAGGGAGTGGATCTCAAAAAATAAGACCAAAACAGAACAGCAACCTAAATATCAAGTGCCAAACTTTGTAAACTTTTATTTTCCAGAAATGCTAAATTTAATGTGTGGATTTATTTTTTAGGATTTGGGGTTTTAGGACCCTTTCAACCCATTAGCATTATATTGAGTGACGTCATTTAACCTTACCACACTATTCCTGAGCAGGCTTAGACCTAAGCCGTTACGAGCACAAAGTGCACACAATTTCACCAAAAACTGACATCTGCCCCTCTTGAATCAGCGGAAGTGGGGATTGACCATAGAAAATATTTCATGATCAATTTCCACGAAATGATGTGGCCGGACTGGTCTTGAACCAGCAACCACTGGCTTCTCAGTCAGACGATCTGCATACTGCATTTAGGGAAGGTCAGGAAACATGTTCATGTTCTGTGCTTGTTAAGCTTTTTAGCTCACCTGAGCACGAAGTGCTCAAGATGAGCTATTGTGATCGGTCAATGTGCGTCGTGTGTCGTGTGGCATCAACAATTTGCTTTAAATGCTAACTCCTCCTTAACCCTTGAGCCAATTTCAATAAAACTTCATAGGAATATTGCTGAGGTGACCCTTCTACAAAAATAGCTAAAATTGTTCTGCTCTGCTGAACAAGATGGCTGCCAAAGCTAAAAATAGAAAAATCTTTAAATGACAACTCCTCCTGTACCTTAAGGCCAATTGCATTCAAACTTTATAGGAAAGTTGCTTAGGTGACCCTCTACCAAAATAGCACAAACTGTATTGCTCTGATGAGGAAAATGGCCGCCATAGCTAAAAATAGAAAAAACATCGTAAATTTGCTTCAAACACAAACTCCTCCTCAACCCTTGGGCTAATTTGATTCAATCTTCACAGGAATGTTGCCCAAATGACTCCATACCAAAGTAGCTTAAAATCGTTGTGCTCTGACAAACAAGATGGCCGCCAGAGCTAAAAATAGAAAAATCTTTAAACGGCAATTGCTCCTGTTCCCATTGGCCAATTTTATTCAAGCTTCATAGGAATGTGACCATCTACCAAATAGCTTAAAAGGTTCTGCTCTGATGAGCAAAATGGCCACCATAACTAAAAATAGAAAAACATGGTAAATTTGCTTCAAACAGGAAGTCCTCCTTAACCCTTGGGCCAATTTGATTCAAACTTCACAGGAATGTTATGTAGGTGACCCCCTAAAGAAATAGCTAAAATCATTCCGCTCTGACTAACAAGATGGCCGCCAGAGCTAAAAATAGAAAAATTCTTCAAACGACTACTCCTCCTTTACCCTTGGGCTAATTTCATTCAAACTTCATGGGAATGTTGCTTAGATAACCCACTACCAATATAGCTAAAATGTTTGATGAGCAAAATGGCCGCCATAGCTAAAAACAGAAAAACTTTGTAAATTTACGTCAAATCGCGAACTCCTCCTCAACCTTTGGCCCATTTTGATTCAAACTTCATAGGAGTGTTAGTTAAGTGACTCCCTACCAAAATAGCTAAAATCGTTCAACCGGGCGAACAAGATGGCCGCCAGAGCAAAAAATAGAAAAATCTTCAAACGACAACTGCTCCTTACCCCTTGTGCCAATTTGATTCAAACTTCACAGGAATATTATGTTGTTTACTACCTACCATAATAGCTAAAAGTGTTCTGCTCTGACTAACAAGATGGCCACCAGAGCTAAAAATAGAAAAATTCTTCAAACGACAATTCCTCCTTACCCCTTGGGCCAATTTGATTCAAACTTCAAATGAATATTATGTAGTTGACCCTCTACCATATTAGGTAAAATTATCCCACGATAAACAAAATGGCCACCAGAGCTAAAAATAGAAAAACATTGTAAATTTGCTTCAAACTTCACAGGAATGTTGCCCAGGTGACTCCCTAACAAAATAGTTAAAATCATTCCACTCTGATAAACAAGATGGCCACCAGGGCTAAAAATAGAAAAAAATTTCAAATGACAACTTCTCCTGTACCTTAAGGCCAATAACATTCAAACTTTATAGGAATGTTGTTTAGGTGACCCTCTACCAAAATAGCTAAAACGTTTCCGCTCCGGTGAACAAAATGGCCACCAGAGCTAAAAATAGAAAATTCTTTAAACGACATCTACCCTGTAGCCTTGGGCCAAATTAATTCAAACTTCATAGGAATGTTGCTTAGGTGACCCTCTACAAAAATAGTTATGTAGGTGACTTCCTAAAGAAATAGCTAAAATCATTCTGCTCTGACTAACAAGATGGCTGCCAGAGCTAAAAATAGAAAAATTCTTCAAACGACTACTCTTCATTTACCCTTGGGCCAATTTCATTCAAACTTCATAGGAATGTTGCTTAGATGACCCATTACCAAAAAAGCTATTGCGTTGATGAGCAAAATGGCCACCATAGCTAAAAACAGCAAAACTTTGTAAATTAACATCAAAACGCAAACTCCTCCTTAACCTTTGGGCCAATTTGATTCAAACTTCATAGGAATGTTAGTTAGGTGTCTCCCTACCAAGTAAGCTAAAATGGTTCAATGCGGCAAACAAGATGGCCGCAAGAGCTAAAAATAGAAAAAATCTTCAAACGACAACTCCTCCTTACCCCTTGGGCCAATTTGATTCAAACTTGTATGTATATCTTCGAATTCCAAATATTATTCCCTAACAAAAAATGATGGATTCCTATGTTGGAAAACTCGCATTTTGATAAAAAATAAATAAATTAAAAGAAGGCATTCGCCCCATCGGGGCTTGAAGAAAATAGATTGGGCTGCATGCTGCTTCCAAGCAGAGCTGAACCGACTGCACAGAAGAACTGGTAAACTGCTTAGGTTTTAAGCCTACCCAGGAATAGTTTGCAAGTCGGACCGTCCATGCATATAAACTTTATTGGTTTCATTGGGCGGCAGGGCTTGATGTCATTTCATCTGAATTTTGGGTAAAAGTCCCACAGAATTGGAAGCAACGTCTCCAAAATGATCTATACAGTGTTGACGGAGACCTTATACCTCAAATCAAACAAAAAAAATTGCCCCTTGAACAATATCCATCCATCTATGAAAACTTTTCTTCAGTCTTTTCACACTAACGATGCTTCGAGAATTGCAGTTGTCAGTTTCGGGCAGAAGAGTGTTCAGTGTACAGCTTGGGAAAAAGAGTGGTTTGGTAAACTGACAGGCTCAGTGCAAGCATGTCTTGACTGGACGTCACACTCCAAACAAGCCTGAGCTTTGTGTGCCATAATAGGTTCCAAATAATTGTGACAAAGCCTATTACCATCTTGTAAATCTAGAGCATTGATTGTTTATGCATTTATTTTTAGCTCAACAGAGTCGAAGGCTCCTGGGGAGCTTATAGGATAGGGAGTTGTCTGTCGTCGTCAACACTTTCAAACGACATCTAAGAAACCGCTGGGCTGATTGAGCCCAAATTTCATGTGTTGCATCCTTGGACTTTGGATGGCCACCAGAGCTAAAAATAGAATGTACTAGAGACAGTGACATTCAGGTGAGCAAATCAGGGCCTTGTCTAGATATGCTCTTGGAGCATATAAAGACATAATAATAATAACTTTATTTTGAGAGGATAACATATTCGGCACAAGTGCCAGTCTAACGTATGGTCCTCAGTTTACAAACTGCAGAAAGTCAATTTTTGAACTTTGATGAAATGTTTCTTCATATTCTGAAGGGACTCCCAATTTAATTTTGGAACATTAAGATATGTATATCTTCGAATTCCAAACATTATTCCATAAAAAAAAATGATGGATTCCTATGTTGGAAAACTCACATTTTGATAAAAAATAAATAAATTAAAAGAAGGCACTCTGCCGATCGGGGCTTGAAGAAAATGGATTGGGCTGCATGCTGCTTCCAAGCAGAACTGAAACTGACCGCACAGGAGTACTGGTAAACCGCTTAGGTTTTAAGTCTACCCAGGAATAGTGCTGCAAGTAGGACAGTCCATTCATATATTGGTTCATATATATATATTCATATAAACGTTATTGGGCGGCAGGGCTTGATGTCATTTCATCTGAATATTTGGTAAAAAGTCCCACAAAATTGGAAGCAACGTCTTCAAAATGACCTATACAGTGTTGATGGGGACGTTATACCTCAAATCAAACAAAAAAATTGCCCCTTGAACAATATCCATCCATCTATGAAAACTTTTCTTCAGTCATTTCACACTAAAGATGCTTCAAGAATTGCAGTTGTCAGTTTCGGGCAGAAGAGTGTTCAGTGTACTGCTTGGGAAAAAGAGTGGTTTGGTAAACTGACAGGCTCAGTGCAAGCATGTCTTGACTGGACGTCACACTCCAAACAAGCCTGAGCTTTGTGTGCCATAATAGGTTCCAAATAATTGTGACAAAGCCTGTTACCGCCTTGTAAATCTAGAGCATTGATTGTTTATGCATTTATTTTTAGCTCACCAGAGTCGAAGGCTCCCGGGAGGCTTATAGGATAGGGAGTTGTCTGTCTTCATCAACACTTTCAAACGACATCTCAGAAACCGCTGGGCCGATTGAGCCCAAATTTCATGTGTTGCATCCTTGGACTGTGGAGGCCCCCGCCTGTCGGGGCTTGAAGAAATAGATGGGCTGCATGATGCTTCCATGCAGAGCTGAAACTGACCACACACCAGACCTGGTAAACGGCTTAGAGGATATAAGCCTGCCCAGGCAAAGCGGTGCAAGTCGGACCGTCCATGCTTATAAACCCTATTGATTTCATTGGGGGACAGAGCTTGAGATGCCATTTCATCTCAATGTTGGGTAAAAGTCCCACAAAATTGGAAGCACTATCTCAAAAATTACCTATACAGTGTTGTTGGGGATGTTAAACCTCAAATCAAACAAACAAATCCTTGGACTGTGGGATTGAAAGTTTGTTTATGAAAATCGGCTCTTTAGTTTGGTTGCTATGGCAACTTGGTTTCCATAGACTTATAATGGGGAAAATTGAAAAATGGCATTTACTGCCAAGTCACTTCAGATATTTTGAGAAAACATTAATGAAACTGTTTCTTGAGTAAACTTCTTTCAGCCTTACGCTCTTATGCCAACATGAGGGTCCCCCAGGTTGTGTTGGGGGCCATGCCCCACCCCTTACATTTCATTAGATCATATATAAACATATAAGATAAAGAAATAGAAGTGGAGGCAATGATCAGGAATCAATACAATTAACCAACAGCTCCCATCAGAGACACAAGAGGGAAAGAAACACAAACATGAAACAACAGACCCTAATGGAAACATCAATAGCGGAAAGCCAAAAGGAAGTCACTTTCCCACAAAATGGCCAATAGGCTATCCAAAATAAAATAATATAAGCGACACAAACACCCAAAGACAAACCATTACAAAAATAAACCGCGACAGAAGAACCGCCTTGGAACGGTCAGCTGAAACGAATTCCAGTGGGGGGCTTAAATCAATATTACTTGGGCACAATCCTCGCCCTTACTTCCGTCGCAATTTAGACAAATACTTTGTTCAGTCCGCATGAAAGTCTCCTGACTCATAAGTGCAACATCTCCGTGAACACAAATAATCAAACAACCACAGAGATGAAACAACGGTGAGGACTCGACAGCAAGAAAGAAGCCTTAATTAACGACGCATATCCGAAACAACTACCATAAGCTCTGTAGAGCTCATATTGTGACAAAGTATCTGCCTTCATTTATTAGCTCACCTTGAGCTTTCTCACCTGGAGCAGCTTATGCCGTGGCCTGTTGTCTGTCTTTAGCTTTTTAACATTTTTGACATCTCTTCCCAAACCGGAAGTCAGATTTAGCTAATACATGGAGACTCAGATTTGCTAAAATGGCAGCCATCTTGAAATTCATTAAACCACCTCTCCCAAACCAAAGGTTGATTTGAGCTGTAACTTGATGGAAGGGATCGGGGTGACATGGAGATTCAGATTTGCTAAAAACAATCCATTCAGATCTCCCATATGGCCGCCATGGGGGCCATCTTGAAATTTTTCAAACGACATCTCCCGAACCGATGGTTGAATTGAGCTGAAACTTGATGAGGTATCTGGGCGACATGGAGATTCAGATTTGCCAAAATTGTTCAGATGGCCGCCACGGCAGTCATCTTGAAATTCTTCGTACATCATCTCATCTCCCAGATTCAGAATTGCTGAAGGCAATGATCTGATAGACAAAATGGCCACCAAGGCACATTGTCATGTGAAAACATAATGGTCATGTTGATTGTCAAGAAGTGCCTGTATTCAATTTGGAATAAAGTCAGGTGTTATCCTAGCAAGATTGCAGTTGGTTTGAGCTGCACAAGAAATTTATTGGGTAGGGATTCTGCTTTCTCCTTGATTGGTTTATATTTCAGCTGTATCAAACAAAAATGGTTCCCATTTTATGTAGGATTGTGGTATTGTCCATATTTTCAAGTTTGTATACAGTGAAGATTGTTTTAGATATCTTGTGTTTGGTTGGTGGCAGTGGAAGCATAGCTTTTCGATGAAAACAAATTCATGAACTGCATAATCATTCTGAGGGTATGCTTGTATTTCATATTGTACAGAAGTGTGCCCAAAACTGCCGCATCATTTAGCATGGTCAGAATGAAACGGACTTGCTTGTTTTTAAGTATCCCTGCAGAAAAGGGGCTGTAAAGTGTGGCTTAGAGGACTAGGGGCACTTTAACTGTTCAGAATATACAAATAGAAAAAATGTGTTTCCTGTTCAAATACTTTGTATTCTTGTATGGCCCCCGCCCATAGGGGCTTGAAGAAATATATGGGCTGCATGATGCTTCCACGCAGAGTTGAATTCTGGCCCGCACACTAGAACTGGTAAACCGCTTAGAAGATCTAAGCCTGTCCAGGAACCGTGGTGCGAGGCGGACCGTCCATGCTAATAAAACCTGTTGGTTTCATTGGGCGACAGGGCTTGATGTCATTTCATCTCAATGTTGGGTAAAAGTCCCACAAAATTGGAAGCAACGTCTCCAAAATGACCTTTACAGTGTTGACGGGGACGTTAAACCTCAAATCAAACAAACAAACAAAAACAAACTGACAGGGAAGCATTGGTAAAGAGGTTTATTGAAAATGGACCTTTTGTGATCACTTGATGATAGTTCAATGGCTGTCAATAATTATCTTATTATTCAAAAGCCTGGTAGTCTGCACTATTAACCACTCTAACACTAACTTTTGATCAGGGTTTTGGTATAGTTTAGATGCAAACATTTTAAAAAGTAAATCTTTGTTTTATTTTATTGACTCAAAGACACTGGTGTCACATTTGGAGGTCTCAGGGTTTAGTATTCCTTCATTGACAAATCTTGTGTAACTATACTGAAAAGTATAATAAGTATATGGCAATTCTTTTCTTTTGTTATTTGCTGTGCCATGAGTGTAAGACTTATTTTTTTCATGAATCCCCTTCGGCAAGGCAGATGGGGGATGATAGTAGTATCTCCTAGACCTTTGATGGATTTTCATAAGACTTAATGATCCCATGGTGAGCTGGTGTGTGTGTGTGGGGGGGGGGGGGCACAGGGGAAGGGGCTCATAGTTGAGGGTCACTTGTTTGGGATTTTGGGTTTTGTGTCCGTTCCATATCTCCTTTGCCCCTTGAGGGATTTTCATTAAACTTCTGACAAATGTTGGCCTAATTGAGTTGATCTGCAGTACCTTACTCGGCTTCAAGGTGAAGGCCTCAATTGAGGGTCGGGAGTTTGATCCTTGAATTTCCTGTAACTGTATCTCTTATACCACTTGAGCAGTTTTCTTTGAGCTTTGGTCAGATATTTGCCTCGGTGCACTGGTGTGAAGGTCCCTAATTGCACCATGGCAGCTCAGGGTGGTGGTCCTGGTTTGGGGTTGGGGGTTTGGACGTTGGGTTTCATGTCTGCACGGTCTCATTTGCCCCTTGGTGGGCTGTCGTTTGGTCACAGTTAGGGGTTGGGAGTTTCGGCCTCAAGATTTGTTTCTCCGCTATATCTCCTTGCCATTGGAAGGATTTTGATTGGGCTTTGGTTTAGTGTTGGACAGAGTGGGATGATATGCTGAACCCATAGCTCAGTCATGCAGGCTCTGGGTGAGGATTGCAGATGAGGGTCATATGGTTGAGCCTTGGGGTTTCCTGTCAGCTCTATATCCCTTTTGCCCATGGAGGGATTTTCATTGAACTTTGCTCAAATTATGGCCCAGGTGGGATGATGAGTGGAACCTGTGGGTTGGGCATTCTGGGTTGGGCTGTGGCAGGGCGATATGGCTGTCCTTTGGATTGCTTTCTTGTTCAATTTTTGATAACTTTGTGAACTTGTAGAATGACTGTTTTGTTGACTTCTTAACATTAAAGTAAATAAATAATATAAAAATTAAATAATGAATAAATAAGAAATAAATTAATAAATAAGTTTAAAATAAATAAGTAAAAAATCAAGTAAATAAATAAAAATGAAAAAAAAATAAAGTAAAAAACCAATAGCTTTGTAAATAAATAAATAATATAAAAATTAAATAATGAATAAATAAGAAATTAATTAATAAATAAGTATAAAATAAATATGTAAAAAAATTAAGTAAATAAATAAATAAATATGAAAAAATATAAAGTAAAAAACCAATAGCTTTGTAAATAAATAAATAGTTATTAAATGATTAAAATAGGTAAAGATAAATTCTGTTAGGAAGTGGGCAGGATAGTCATGCTGCAAGTTACTTTTGAATCATTTCAACTCATTTATTTAATGATCTAAAATATATTCTATTGATATGCTGCAAGAGTGTACTCATTCAATTAGCTAATTTGGTGTTGCCATTGAAAAGTGACTAAATACCTAATGACTAGTGCAAAAAAAAAAATCTTTAAGATTTCGAAACAATGTGTTTGGCACAGTTACAAAATTGAACAGGGCTTGCTGAAGGACAGCTATGTTCCCCAACGCAGTTTGGCCCTGGATGTTTGAGTTGCAGGTTCTGCTCATCATCTTTTTTGGGCCCTCATTTGAGCTAGGTTTGGTGAGAATCTTTCCAGGGGTGGGGGGCGTGGGATATGGAGCAGACAGTAAATTCATGGCTTGAGCTTGTGACCTTCAATTGTGACCTTCACCTGGAGACTGCATGGTTGAGCTGTGGGTTCAGATCTTCATTGGGCCAAACTTGAGGGTCCTTCTGTGGGTAGGGAGATATGGAGAGGAAACAGTTTGAGTATCTGGCTCTTGACCTTTAATTGTGACCATGATCATGTGTCTGCAGGACTGAGTTGCAGTTTCTGCACATCTTCTCACAGGGGCAAGTGTTTGGCCAGAGTTGAATGAAAATCTTCCAGGGGGTGAAATAGATAAGGAATGGACATAGGGTTTGTTGCTCGGACTCAAGGTCTTCAGCTGTGGCCTTCAACTCGTGTTGTCATGATGTGGTTATGGGATCTGCACATCTCACTGTGGCGAATGTTTGACCAGGGCTGGTGGGAATCAGGGGTAAAAGAGATAATAAAATTTATGGGAAATTCAAGGCTCAAAATGATGACCTTCAGTTGTGGCTTCACATTGGGTTGGCGTAGTTGAGTTAGGTGTTTTGCACATACTCAATTAGGCCAGTGGGAATCCTACGGGGTGTTGAGCAGGCAGAGGATTCTGGGATTCAGACTGGTGGGGTATGTTTGGCCAAAGTTTACTGAAAATCCTTCTGGGGCTGCAAGAGATGGAGCGGGCACAAAATTCAAAGATTCAAACTTGTGACCTTCAACTGTGGCCATGGCTCTGAATCGGCATGGTTTTTATGTGTTTCTGAGGATTCTGGAGATGCTGAGCAGTGCGGATAATGACATAGCATTTCTGTAGTCTCTCATCCACTTCCTGATGGGGAATCAAAACATTTTTGACATGATATCTGGGTAAGAGTTTGGTACAGGCTAGAAAATCGAAAAAAAAGATTCTTAAATCACGGTCTTAATGGTGTGACACACAGCTTGATTGATTCCAATGGTCATTATATGATCAATTTACTGTTACATTTTTCTTTAAGGACTTATCTTAGTGATTCCACTGCACAAGGATCACTTATGGATTCCACTGCACAAAAATGGTACTTGGCTGACACTCGCATTATCAGGGGTAGTCCTAGGAAGACTTGAGGCCCAAGTGGGCCCAAATCGCTCACCTGGATGAGGCTGATCATATATTACGAAGTACCTTGGTGACCATTTTGTCTATCAGATCACATTACCTTTAGCAATTCTGAATCTGGGAGATGAGATGATGTTCGAAGAATTTCAAGTTGGCTGCTATGGCGGTCATCTTCGATACCAGAACGGAACGATTTTGGCAAATCTGAATCTCCAGGTCACCCTGATGCCTCCCATCAAGTTTAGATCAACTTGACCTTTGGTCCAGGGGGAGATGTCCTTTGAAGAATGGATAAGGAACGGAAAGATTTTAGCAAATCTCAATTGGCCTTTGAAGAAGGGATATAGGAACGAAAAGATTTTAGCACATATCAATCTCCATGTTGTCCCCATGCCTTTCATCAAGTTTCAGCTCAATTAGACCTTTGGTTCGGGAGGAGGTCATTTGAAGAATTTCAAGATGGCGGCCATCTTTTATATCGAAATGGAACATTTTCTCCATGTCATCCTGTTGCCTACAATCAAGTTTACCTCAATTCAACCTTTGGTTTAGAATATGACAGTTGAAGAATTTCAAGATGGTCGCCATGGCTGCCATTTTGGATATCCGAATGGAATGATTTTAGCAAATCTGAATCTCCATTTCACCCTGATGCCTCCCATCAAGTTTCCAATCTTTGGTTCGGGAGATGTCGTTTGAAAAATTTCAAGATGGCCACCATGGCGACCATCTTGGACATTGGAACAGAACAATTTGAGCAAATCTGAATCTCCATTTCACCCTGATGCCTCCCATCAAGTTTCAGCTCAATTCGATCATTGGTTTGGGAGATGATGTCGTTTGACGAATTTCAAGATGGCCCCAATGGTGGCCATGTTGGAGATCTGAATGGATTGTTTTTTAGACAATCTGAATCTCCATGTCACCCCGATGCCTTCCATCAAGTTTCAGCTCAACTCAACCTTTGGTTTTGGTTTGGGAGAGGTCGTTTGATGAATTTCAAGATGGCTGCCATGGTGGCCATCTTGGAAATCCAAACGGAACCATTTAGCAAATCTGAATCTCCATGTATCAGCTTAATCTGACTTCCGGTTTGGGAAGAGATGTCAAAAATTTGAAAAGCTAACGACGGACAACAGGCCACAGCATAAGCTGACCTGGTTAGCCCCTGCCCATCGGGGCTTGAAGAAATAGATGGGCTGCATGATGCTTCCACGCAGAGCTGAAACCGGTAAACCGCTTAGAGGATCTATGCCTGCCCAGTCAATGCGCTGCGAGTCGGCCCGTCCATGCTTATAGGTTTCATTGAGCGGCAGGGCTTGAGATGTCATTTCATCTCAATGTCGGGTGAAAGTCCCACATAATTGGAAGCAACATCTCCAAAATGACCTTTACAGTGTTGACGGGGACATTAAACCTCAAATCAAATAAACAAACGTTTAAGCTGAAAGCTCCAGGTGAGCTAATAAATGAAGGCAGGTGAGTATTTGTTAAAGGATACTTTGTCACAATAAGAGCTCTACAGAGCTTATGGTAGTTGTTTCGGATATGCGGCGTTAAATAAGGCTTCTTTCTTTTATCTTTATATATGATCTTATGAAATGTAAGGTGTGGGTCATGGCCCCCGACAGAACCTGGGGGACCCTCATGTTGGTATAAAAGAGTATCGCTGAAAGAAGTTTACTCAAGAAACATTTCTATTAATGTTTATATCTGAAGTGACTTGGCAGTAAATGCCATTTTTCAATTTTGTTGTTTGAAAGTGTTGACAACAACGAACAACTGCCTATCCTATAAGCTCCCAGTGAGCCTTCGACTATGGTGAGCTAAAATAAATGCATAAACAATCAATGCTCCAGATTTACAAGGTGGTAACAGGCTTTGTCACAATTATTTGGAACCTATTAAGGCACACAAAGCTCAAACTTATTTGGAGTGTTACGTCCAGTCAACACATATCGACCACTTGGCGCAAAAGTATCGTAACTCAGTTTTGTCAACTTTCCAGGAGACTCAAAAAAACAATTTAATTTTTGCTTTTGGATCAGGAAAAAGTAAGGCTGGGATGTATGAAGGCTAAATTGAAAACAATAAAAGTCACATAATTTAAATAATAAAAAGTATAATAACATCAATATACATCAATAAAAAAAATGAGTTTTTGTCTCTGAAAAGATGATTTTTCTTGGTTGTACTTTGGTATAAAAGTATCGTAACTCAAGATACAATAGTTTTGCACCAAGAAAAGTTATCTTAGCATACAAATCAGGTTTTTTGTAAAACTATTGCATCTCAAGATGCGATAGAATTCCAGGCATTGAAAACCATGATAGCCAATTATTTTGATATGAAACAATTGAAGTTAAGAACTAAAACTGTAAGGTGCACTCAGACTACCATGAAGTTTATCTTACTTCTTAGAATTTTATAAACAGCTCCAGTTAAATTCGGTGCAAAGTTCTCTGAATAAGCTCTGTTAGTCGGTCTACTTATGCTTTTTCCATGCTTAACAATACATTTCCTTATAATCTCACAGAAGATAAGATTTAATTGAATGGACATTCCATGGAAAATATACCCTTTTTCTTGCATGCAATGTATGAAATGCTTTTTTCGCATCTGAAGAGCATAAAGATTACCCATTATGGTATGTCAGAAGGTGTGTGAAGTTCTCACATTTCTACTTGACAATATAACATTTGGTACTATGTAATTTTAGACAAATTGTGGGAATTCGGATGGGTACAAACCATGCACCCCTTGCAGCTGACTTTTTTTCTTCTTCATGATGTCCCTTTTCATTGAAAACCAATCTTAAATTATTGAAGCGTTTGGCTCGACGTCTAGATATTTGGATGATTTATTAAATATTGACAAAACCTATGTCACTGGTTTGATCAGTCAAATTTACCCTTCAGAACTTCAGTTAAATAAAGCAAATTCTTCTGATTCATAAGCCCAGTTTTTGGATTTACATTTATCTATTGTAGATAGGTGTTTCCTGCAAAATTTATGATAAATGCGATGTTAATTTTCCATTTTTGGGTGTTGATGTTGCTTGCCTGTCATCTTACTGTGTTAAAATTTCACAATTAATTTGGTTTGCCAGAGTATCTAGTCATGTTAATCGAAACTGACTTCAACACCCATAAAAATTCTTAACTGCTAAACTTAATCAAGGTTATTGGTATTATAAACTACGAAAAAACAAAAAGATGTTATTTCTATTTGGTTTCAAAATTCAATTTTAGACAATGAGGCCTATTGGAACCAAAATTTTATGGTGACTTACTATATAAATTCAGAAAAAAAAATATGCTAGCAATGATTTTAGTACCCAATTTAGCAAAATCATTCATCAATATAAAAAGATTGGGTACTACAATATGAATGTTATATGGCAGACTGCATGCATTGTAGATAACACAAACAAGGGTGATGATGTTGCTTCTCTCTTTAATTGCACGCTGGCGGGTTGGACCGACAGGTTGGGCCTCAGATTGCATTACAGCTCCAGCCTAAAGGCTTCCTTAAATTTTAGGTAAATTGTGTTGGTACATGATGCTCTGTCTCTGGTTATGCCCACTGGAGTCAAAATGTTGGTTTTCGGTTGCTCCAGCATTTCAGCTGTTTCATGCTGTCGAATCCTCATCATTGTTTAATCTCTGTAGACATTTGATTTTTATGTTCTCGGACCTGTAACACTGAGATGTATTAGAAATCCTTCATGTGGATATTTGTCAAAACCATAAAAGAACCAAGGGTGAGGATTGTGGCCCTGTAGAATCGTTTTAAGCCCCAAAGTGAAATATTCTTTTCTGCCCATTCTATGGCAGTTCTTCTGTTGCGGTTCATTATTATTATAGTTTGTATTTGCATGTATGTACGAATTGCTTGTATCTTTTATTTTGGATATCAGTTTAGCCAGTTTGTGGGAAAAGAACTGTCCTTTTGGCTTTCTGCTTGTGATGTTTTCATTAGGGTTAAGTTATTTCATGTTCATGATTCTTTTGGACCCTCAGTTACACTGTTAGTGACTCCCTTGCCCAATTTCGCCATCTTCTTGACCCTTCTGAACCTCTGCTACACTGCCACTCAGCTAAGTAACACTGCCATTTCCTTGCCTCATCTAAGTATTCTCTCTTTACTTTCTGTCCTTCAGCTGCACTACTACTACCTTATCTAATCTCAGTATCCTCTCCTCCCTTCTGTCCCTAAGCTTCATTGCTATTACCTTGTCTCAACTAAGTATCCCCCACCCTTCTGGCCCTCAGCTACACTGCTACTACCTTGTCTCATCTTAGTAATATCCCCTCCTCCCTTCTGAACCTCTGCTATACTGCTACTACCTTGTAATATTTCAGTATCCCCTCCTCCCTTCTGTCCCTCTGCTACACTGCCACTACCTTTGTCTTATCTTAGTATCCCCTCCTCACTTCTGACTATCAGCTACACTGCTACTACTTTGTCAGATTTCAGTATCCCTTTCTCCCTTCTGTCCCTCTACTACAACCTTGTCTTATCTCAGTATCCCCTTCTCCCATCTGACTATCAGCTACACTGCTACAACCTTGTCAGATTTCAGTATCCCCTCCTTCCTTCTGTCCCTCATCCCCTTCTCCCTTCTGTCCCTCTGCTACACTGCTACAACCTTGTCTTATCTTAGTATCCCCTTCTCCCTTCTGACTATCAGCTACACAGCTACAACCTTGTCAGATTTCAGTATCCCCTCCTCCCGTCTGTCCCTCTGCTACACTGCTACTACCTTGTCTCATCTCAGTAATATCCCCTCCTCCCTTCTGAACCTCTGCTATACTGCTACTACCTTGTCAGATTTCAGTATCCCCTCCTCCCTTCTGTCCCTCTGCTACAACCTTGTCTTATCTCAGTATCCCCTCCTCCCTTCTTACTATCAATTACACTGCTACAACCTTGTCAGATTTCAGCATCCCCTCCCGTCTGTCCCTCTGCTACACTGCTACTACCTTGTCTTATCTCAGTATCCCCTCCTCACTTCTGACTCTCAGCTGCACTGCTACTGCCGGGTCTTACCTCAGTATCCCCTCAATGACCCTAATCCCTTCTGAACCTCTGTTACACTGCAACTGACTTATCTTATCTCAATATACCCTCCTCCCTTCTTTCTGACTCAGCTACACTGCTTCTGCATTGTCTCATCTTAGAATCCCCTTCTCCTTTCTGACTCTACTACCTTATTAAGTATCTCAGTATTCCATCCTCCCTTCTGAGCCTCAGCTACATTTCTACACCCTTGCCCCATCTTAGTATCCCTTCTTCCCTTCTGATCCTATGCTACACATTTCTACTACCTTGTCTTATCTCAATATGCCCTCCTCGCTTCTGGCCCTCAGCTGTACTGCTATAGCCTTGTCCCACCTCAATATCTTCTTGTCATTTCTGACCATCAGCTACACAGCAATTCGTTTATCTCGTCTAAGTATCCCCTCCTCCCTTCTGACCCTCAGCTGCACTGCTACTACCTTGCTCCATCTTGGTATACCCTCCTCTCTTCCGAACCTCAGCTAAACTGCCACTCTCTTACCTCATCTCAATATCCCCTTCTTCCTTCTGATCCTCTCCTACACTATCCAGACTCCTCTTACTATCCCTGCCTCCCTTCTGACCCTCTGCTAGAATGCTTTTCTCTCTGCTCATCTCAATATCCCACTTCTGATCCTCTGCTAAACCTCTACTCTACCAAATATTCCCTTTCTTCCGGCTCTCAGCTAAACTGTCACTCTCTTGCCTCATCTCAATATCCCCTTCTTCTTTCTGATCCTATGCTACACATTTCTACTACCTTGTCTTATCTCAATATGCCCTCCTCCCTTCTGCCCCTCAGCTGTACTGCTACAATCTTGCCCCACCTCAATAATATTATCTTCTTGTCATTTCTGACCATCAGCTACACAGCAATTCGTTTATCTCATCTAAGTATCCCCTCCTCCCTTCTGACCCTCAGCTGCACTGCTACTACCTTGCTCCATCTTGGTATCCCCTCCTCTCTTCCGAACCTCAGCTAAACTGCCACTCTCTTACCTCATCTCAATATCCCCTTCTTCCTTCTGATCCTCTCCTACACTATCCAGACTCCTCTTACTATCCCTGCCTCCCTTCTGACCCTCTGCTAGAATGCTTTTCTCTCTGCTCATCTCAATATCCCACTTCTGATCCTCTGCTAAACCTCTACTATACCAAATATTCCCTTTCCACCCTGTTGCCCTATCTCAAGATCCCCTCCTCTATTCTGACCCTCTGCTACTGTTCTACCTTCACTTATCTCAATATCCTCTCTTCCTTGCAGACACTCTGCTATACTGCTTCTCTCTTGAGCCAACAGATATTATCTCCTTCTGCCTGTTGTTCTGCTATACATCTGCTCCTCTGACCCATCTCAATCCCCTTTCCCTTTTGTCCCTCTGCTGAATTTCTACTATCTTAACACATTTGTGTACCCGCTTTCACCTGACTCTCATCTAAATTGTTCCTTCTACTTGTGTTTACACATTGTTCCCCTACAGTTTCTTCACATGCCTATTTTGTTATTTTTTTTATTTTTTTACTTTTTTAGTTTTTTTAGCTCACCTGAGCTATTGTGATCGGTCAATGTCCGTCGTGCGTCGTGTGTTGTGCAGCGTCAACAATTTGCTTTAAATGCTAACTCCTCCTAAACCCTTGAGCCAATTTCAATAAAACTTCATAGGAATATTGCTGAGGTGACCCTGTACAAAAATAGCAAAAATTGTTTCACTCTGCTGAACAGGATGGCCGCCAGAGCTAAAAATAGTCAAAACTTTAAACGACAACTTCTCCTGTACCTTGAGGCCAGTTTCATTCAAACTTTATAGGAATGTTGCTTAGGTGACCCTCTACCAAAATAGCTAAAACGTTTCCGCTCCTGGTGAACAAAATGGCTGCCAGAGCTAAAAATAAAAAAATTCTTTAAACAACATCTCCTACTGTACACTTGGGCCAAATTAATTCAAACTTCATAGGAATGTTGCTTAGGTGACCATCTACTAAAATAGCTAAAATGGTATTGCTCTGATGAGCAAAATGGGAGCCATAGCTTAAAATAGAAAAACATTGTAAATTTGCTTCAAACACAAACTCCTCCTCAAACCTTGGGCCAATTTGATTCAATCCTCACAGGAATGTTGCCCAAATGACTCCCTACCAAAATAGCTAAAATCGTTGTGCTCTGACAAACCAGATGGCCGCCCAGAGCTAAAAATAGAAAAAAATCTTTAAACGACAATTGCTCCTGTTCCCTTGGGCCAATTTTATTCAAACTTCATAGGAATGTTGTTTAGGTGACCATCTACCAAAATAGCTGTAAAGGTTCTACTCTGATGAGCAAAATGGCCGCCATAACTAAAAATAGAAAAATGTCGTAAATTTGCTTCAAACAGGAACTCTTCCTTAACCCTTGGGCCAATTTGATTCAAACTTCACAGGAATGTTATGTAGGTGACTCCCTATAGAAAATGCTAAAATCATTCCGCTCTGAGTAACAAGATGGCCGCCAGAGCTAAAAATAGAAAAAATTCTTCAAATGACTACTCCTCCTTTACCCTTGGGCCAATTTCATTCAAACTTCATAGGAATGTTGCTTAGATGACCCACTACCAAAATAGCTAAAATGTTTGATGAGCAAAATGGCCGCCATAGCTAAAAACAGAAAAACCTTCTTAAATTTACGTCAAAACGCAAACTCCTCCTCAACCTTTGGGCCAATTTGATTCAAACTTCATAGGAATGTTAGTTAGGTGACTCCCTACCAAAATAGCTAAAATCGTTCAATGCGGCAAACAAGATGGCCACCAGAGCTAAAAATAGAAAAAATCTTCAAACGACAACTCCTCCTTACCCCTTGGGCCAATTTGATTCAAACTTCACAGGAATATTATGCTGTTGACTCCCTACCAAAATAGCTAAAAATGTTCCGCTCTGACTAAGAAGATGGCCGCCAGAGCTAAAAATATAAAAATTCTTCAAACGACAATTCCTCCTTACCCCTTGGGCCATTTTGATTCAAACTTCACAGGAATATTGTCGTTGACCCTCTACCATATTAGCTAAAATGATCCCACTCCGATGAACAAAATGGCCACCAGAGCTAAAAATAGAAAAACATTGTAAATTTGCTTCAAACTTCACAGGAATGTTGCCCAGGTGACTCCCTAACAAAATAGTTAAAATCATTCCACTCTGAACAACATGATGGTCACAAGGGCTAAAAATAGAAAAAAATCCTCAAACGACAACTCCTCCTTACCCCTTGGGCCAATTTGATTCAAACTTGTATGTATATCTTAGAATTTCAAACATTATTCCCTAACAAAAAATGATGGATTCCTATGTTGGAAAACTCACGTTTTGATAAGAAATAAATAAATTAAAAGAAGGCATTCTGCCCATTGGGGCTTGAAGAAAATAGATTGGGCTGCATGCTACTTCTAAGCAGAGTACTGGTAAACCGCTTAGGTTTAAAGCCTACCCAGGAATAGTTTGCAAGTCGGACCGTCCATGCATATAAACTTTATTGGTTTCATTGGGCGGCAGGGCTTCATGTCATTTCATCTGAATATTGGGTAAAAGTCCCACAAAATTGGAAGCAACGTCTTCAAAATGACCTATACAGTGTTGATGGGGACGTTATACCTCAAATCAAACAAAAAAATTGCCCCTTGAACAATATCCATCCATCTATGAAAACTTTTCTTCAGTAATTTCACACTAACGATGCTTCGAGAATTGCAGTTGTCAGTCTCGGGCAGAAGAGGGTTCAGTGTACAACTTGGGAAAAAGAGTTGTTTGGTAAACTGACAGGCTCAGTGCAAGCATTGTGTTGACTGGACGTCATTCTCCAAACAAGCTTGAGCTTTGTGTGCCATAATAGGTTCCAAATATTTGTGACAAAGCCTGTTACCACCTTGTAAATCTAGAGCATTGATTGTTGATGCATTTATTTTTAGCTCAACAGAGTCGAAGGCTCCCAGGCTTATAGGAACATTAAGATATGTATATCTTCGAATTCCAAACATTATTCCATAACAAAAAATGATGGATTCCTATGTTGGAAAACTCACATTTTGATAAAAAATAAATAAATTAACAGAAGGCATTCTGCCCATCGGGGCTTGAAGAAAATAGATTGGGCTGCATGCTGCTTCCAAGCAGAGCTGATGCCAACCGCACAGTATTGGTAAACCGCTTAGGTTTTAAGCCTACCCAGGACTAGTGTTGCAAGTCGGACCGTCCATGCATATAAATGTTATTGTTTTCATTGGGCGGCAGGGCTTGATGTCATTTCATCTGAATATTGGGTAAAAGTCCCACAAAATTGGAAGCAACAACTAAAAAATGACCTATACAGTGTTGATGAGGACGTTATACATCAAATCATACAAAAAAATTGCCCCTTGAACAATATCCATCCATCTATGAAAACTTTTCTTCAGTCATTTCACACTAAAGATGCTTCGAGAATTGCAGTTGTCAGTTTCAGGCAGAAGAGTGTTCAGTGTACTGCTTGGGAAAAAGAGTGGTTTGGTAAACTGACAGGCTCAGTGCAAGCATGTGTTGACTGGACGTCACACTCCAAACAAGCTTGAGCTTTGTGTGCCTTAATAGGTTCCAAATAATTGTGACAAAGCCTGTTACCACCTTGTAAATCAAGAGCATTGATTGTCTATGCATTTATCTTTAGCTCACCAGAGTCGAAGGCTCCCGGGCAGCTTATAGGATAGGCAGTTGTCTGTCATCGTCAAAACTTTCAAACAACATCTCAGAAACCGCTGGGCCGATTGATCCCAAATTTCATGTGTTGCACCCTTAGACTGTGGAGGCCCCCGCCTGTCATGGCTTGAAGAAAAAGATGGGCTGCATGATGCTTCCACGCAGAGCTGAAACTGACCGCACACGAGACATGGTAAACAGCTTAGAGGATATTAGCCTGCCTAGGCAAAGCGGTGCGAGTCGGACCGTCCATGCTTATAAACCCTATTGGTTTCATTGGGCAACAGAGATGCCATTTCATCTCAATGTTGGGTAAAAGTCCCACAAAATTGGAAGCAATGTCTCCAAAATGGCCTATACAGTGTTGATGGGGATGTTAAACCTCAAATCAAACAAACAAATCCTTGGACTGTGGGATTTAAAGTTTGTTTATGAAAATCGGCTCGTTAGTTTGGTTGCAATGGCAACTTAGTTTCCATAGACTTATAATGGGGAAAATTAAAAAATGGCATTTACTGCCAAGTCACTGCAGATATTTTGACAAAACATTAATAGAAATGTTTCTTGAGTAAATTTCTTTCAGCCATACGCTTTAATGCCAACATGAGGGTCCCCCAGGTTGTGTTAGGGGCCATGCCCCACCCCCTACATTTCATAAGATTATATACAAAGATAAAAGATAAAGGAATAGAAGTGGAGGCAATGATCAGGAATCTATACAATTAACCCACAGCTCCCATCAGAGAGACCAGAGGGAAAGAAACACAAACATGAAACAACAGACCCTCATGGAAACGTCAATAGCGGAAAGCCCAAAGGACAGTCACTTTACCACAAAATGGCCATTAGGCTATCCAAAATAAAATAATATAAGTGACACAACCACCCAAAGGCAAACCATTACAAAAATAAACCGCGACAGAAGAACCCCCTTGGAACGGTCAGCGGAAACCAATTCCAGTTGGGGGCTTAAATTGATTTTACATGGGCACAATCCTCGCCCTTAGACAAATAATTTGTTCAATCCGCATGAAGGTCTCCTAACTCATCAGTGCAACATCTGTTGACACAAATAATCAAACAACCACAGAGATGAAACTACGGTGAGGATTCGACAGCAAGAAAGAAGTCTTAATTAACGACGCATATCCGAAACAACTACCATAAGCTCTGTAGAGCTCTTATTGTGACAAAGTATCTTACCTGCCTTCATTTATTAGCTCACCTGGAGCTTTCTCACCTGGAGCAAAGCTCCAGGTCAGCTTATGCCGTGGCCTGTTGTCCGTCGTTAGCTTTTAACATTTTTGACATCTCTTCCCAAACCGGAAGTCAGATTAAGCTGATACATGGAGACTCAAATTTGCTAAAATTGCAGCCATCTTGAAATTCATCAAACGACCTCTCCCAAACCAAAGGTTGATTTGAGCTGTAACTTGATGGAAAGGATCGGGGTGGCATGGAGATTCAGATTTGCTAAAAACAATCCATTATGGCCATATGGCAGCCATGGTGGCCATCTTGAAATTCTTCAAACAACATCTCCCGAACCAATGGTTGAATTGAGCTCAAACTTGATGAGGTATCTGGGCGACATGGAGATTCAGATTTGCCAAAATTGTTTCGCCATGGTGGCCATCTTGAAATTCTTCACACAACATCTCCCGAACCAATGGTTGAATTGAGCTGAAACTTGATGAGCTATCTGGGCGACATGGAGATTCAGATTTGCCAAAATTGTTCCGATGGCCGCCATGGCAGCCATCTTGAAATTTTTCAAACATCATCTACTCTCCCAGATTCAGAATTGCTAAAGGCATCTGATAGACAAGATGGCCACCAAGGCACATTGTCATGTGAAAACATAATGGTCATGGTGATGGTTAAGAAGTGCCTGAATTCAATTTGAATAAAATCAGGTGTTATCCTAGCAAGATTGCAGTTGGTTTGAGCTGCACAAGACATTTAGTGGGTAGGGATTCTACTTTCTCCTTGATTGGTTTATATTTCAGCTGTATCAAACAAAAGTGGTTCCCAATTTATGTAGGATTGTGGTATTGTCCCAATTTTCAAGATTGTATACAGTGAAGATTGTTTTAGATATCTTGTGTTTGGTTGGTGGCAGTGGAAGCATAGCTTTTCAATGAAAACAAATTCATGAACTGAATAATCATTCTGAGGGTATGCTTGTATTTGATATTGTACAGAAGTGTACCCAAAACTTCCGCATCATTTAGTATGGTCAGAATGAAACTGACTTGCTTGTTTTTAAGTATCCCTGCAGAAAAGAGGCTGCAAAGTGTGGCTTAGGGGACTAGGGATACTTTAACTGTTCAGAATATACAAATAGAAAATATGTGTTTCCTGTTCAAATACTTTGTATTCCTGTATGGCCCCCGCCCATAGCGGCTTGAAGAAATACCGTATTCGCCCCAATTACCGCACACCAAAGCTATTTTTGAAAAGGAAATGCATAAGCGCACACTTTACAGTAATCTCCCCTTGAAGCTCTCATAGTAAATCTATAAAAACTTACCATTATTTCTTCCAACAGTGAAGGCAATGCTTAAGTATTTTTTTCCGTCCCATTAAATATCAGTATGCACCATCTTGGAAGCTGTTGTTTTCGTATCAAGTGTGCGCTAATTAGGTAGATTTTTCACCATGATTTTATGACACTATTTTGAAAAAACTAAGCGCACGGTGCGGTAATTAGGGCGAATACGGTATATGGGCTGCATGATGCTTCCAAGCAGAGCTGAATCCAGCCCGCACACTAGTACTGGTAAACCGCTTAGAGGATCTAAGCCTGTTCAGGAACCGCAGTGCAGGCGGACCGTCCATGCTAATACCGGTAAACCCTATTGGTTTCATTGGGCGACAGGGCTTGAGATACGCCCCGCCCGTAGGGGCTTGAAGAAATATATGGGCTGCATGATGCTTCCAAGCAGAGCTGAATCCGGCCCGCACACTAGTACTGGTAAACTGCTTAGAGGATCTAAGCCTGTCCAGGAACCGCGGTTCGAGGTGGACCGTCCATGCTAATAAACCCTATTGGTTTCATTGGGCGACAGGGCTTGATGTCATTTTATCTCAATGTCGGGTAAAAGTCCCACAAATTGGAAGCAACGTCTCCAAAATGACTTTACAGTGTTGACGGGGACGTTAAAACTCAAATCAAACAAACAAACAAAAACAAACTGACAGGGAAGCATTGGTTAAGAGGTTTATTGAAAATGGACCTTTTGTGACCACCTGATTGATGATAGTTCACTGGCTGTCAATAATTATCTTATTATTCAAAAGCCTGGTAGTCTGCACTATTAACCACTCTAACACTAACCTTTGATCAGGGTTTTGGTATAGTTTAGATGCAAACATTTTAAAAAGTAAATCTTACTTTTATTTTATTGACTCAAAGACACTGGTGTCACATTTCGAGGTCTCAGGGGTTTGTATTCCTTCATTGACAAATCTTTTGCAACTATTTTGAAAAGTATACTAAGTATACGGCAATTCTTTTCTTTTGTTATTTGTCTTGGAATGCCATGACAACTTGTTTGGATTTTACTTAGTGTCTCTGCCTTTTGTAATCAGAAAATTATTGTGTTTTGGATTTATAATAACTTCTGTGTCATGAGTGTAAGACTTATTTTTATGCCCCCGGAATCTAAGATTCTGGGGGGCATATAGTTTTTGGTCTGTCCGTCTGTTTGTCCGTTTGTCTGTTTGTCCGTTTGTCCGTCTGCAAAAACTTTAACATTGGGCATAACTTTTGAATGGTAAGTGGTACAGCTTTCATACTTCACATGTGCATTCCTTGTCACAAGACCTTTCAAGAGGTACCATAAATTTTGACCTCGTGACCTTCACCTTGAGATTTGACCTACTTTTGACCTCCTTTTTAAAAACTTCAACATTGGCTATAACTTTTGATTAGTAACTGATAGAGCTTTAATATTTCACATGTGCATTCCTTGTCGCAAGACCTTTCTATTGGTACTATAATTTTTGACCTCGTGACCTTGAGATTTGACCTACTTTTGACCTCCTTTTTAAAAACTTTAACATTGGCTATAACTTTTGATTGGTAACTGATAGAGCTTTCATATTTCACATGTGCATTCCTTGTCACAAGCCCTTTCTATTGGTACTATAATTTTATAGTTTTTGGTCTGTCTGTCTGTTTGTCCATTTGTCTGTTTGTCCGTTTGTCCGTTTGTCTGTCTACAAAAACCTTAACATTGGGCATAACTTTTGAATGGTAATAGATAGAGCTTTCATATTTCACATGTGTATACCTTATCACAAGACCTTTCCAGTGGTACCATAATTTTTGATGTCTTGACCTTGAACTTGACCTTTGACCTATTTTTTTCAAAATTTTTAAAAACATTAACATTGGCGCTGTCCGGGGGCATCAGTGTTTCACAAACACATCTTGTTTTTTCATGAATCCCCTTCGGCAAGGCAGATGGGGGATGATAGAAGTATCTCCTAGACCTTTGATGGATTTTCATAAGACTTAATGTTCCGAAGGTGAGCTGGTGTGTGGGACCACGGGAATGGGCAATGCCGACTCTAGGTCGGGTTCATAGTTGAGGGTCACTTGTTTGGGATTTTGGGTTTTGTGTCTGTTCCATATCTCCTTTGCCCTTTGAGGAATTTTCATTAAACTTCGGACAAATGTTGGCCTAATTGAGTTGATCTGCGGTACCTGGCTCGGCTTCAAGGTGAAGGCCTCAATTGAGGGTCAGGAGTTTGATCCTTGAATTTCCTGTAACTGTATCTCTTATACCACTTGACCAGTTGTCATCGACCTTTGGTCAGATATTTGCCTCGGTGCACTGGTGTGAAGGTCCCTAATCGCAGCATGGCAGCTCAGGGTGGTGGTCTAGGTTGGGGGTCGGGAGTTTGGACGTTGGGTTTCATGTCGGCGCGATCTCATTTGCCCCTTGGTGGGTTTTAGTTTGACTTTGGTCGAACGGTTGCCTCATTGGGATGGTGTGCGGGGCCTGTGACTTGGCCTTGTTGGCACTTGGTCATGGTCACGGTTAGGGGTTGGGAGTTTGGGTCTCAAGACTGTTTCTCCACTATATCTCCTTGCCATTGGAAGGATTTTGATTGGACTTTGGTCTAGTGTTGGACAGAGTGGGATGATATGCTGAACCCATAGCTCAGTCATGCAGGCTCTGGGTGAGGATTGCAGATGAGGGTCATACGGTTGAGCCTTGGGGTTTCCTGGCAGCTCTATATCCCTTTTGCCCATGGAGGGATTTTCATTGAACTTTGCTCAAATTATGGCCTAGGTGGGATGATTAGTGGAACCTGTGGGTTAGGCATTCTGGGTTGGGCCTTGGCAGGGCGATATTGCTGTCCTTTGGATTGCTTTCTTGTTCAATTTTTGATAACTTTGTGAACTTGTAGAATGACTGTTTTGTTGACTTCTTAACATTAAAGTAAATAAATAATATAAAAATTAAATAATGAAGAAATAAGAAATAAATGAATAAATAAGTATAAAATAAATAAGTAAAAAATTAAGTAAATAAATAAATATGAAAAAATATAAAGTAAAAAACCAATAGCTTTGTAAATAAATAAATAATATAAAAATTAAATAATGAATAAATAAGAAATACATTAATAAATAAGTATAAAATAAATAAGTAAAAAATTAAGTAAATAAATAAATATGAAAACAATATAAAGTAAAAAACCAATAGCTTTGTAAATAAATAAATAGTTATTAAATGATTAAAATAGGTAAAGATAAATTCTGTTAGGAAGTGGGCAGGATAGTCATGCTGCAAGTTACTTTTGAATCATTTCAACTCATTTATTTAATGATCTAAAAATATTCTATTGATATGCTGCTAGAGTGTACTCATTCAATTAGCTAATTTGGTGTTTTCCATTGAAAAGTGACTAAATACCTAATGGCTAGTGCAAAAAAAAAATCATTAAGATTTCAAAACAATGTGTTTGGCACGGTTACAAAATTGAACAGGGCTAGCTGAGGAACAGCTATGTTCCCCAATGCAGTTTGGCCCTGGATGTTTGAGTTGCAGGTTCTGCTCATCATCTTTTTTGGGCCCTCATTTAACCTAGGTTTGGTGAGAATCTTTCCAGGGGTGGGGGGCGGGGGATGTGGAGCAGACAGGAAATTCATGGCTGGAGCTTGTGACCTTCATTTGTGACCTTCACCTGGAGACTGCATGGTTGAGCTGTGGGTTCAGATCTTCATTGGGCCAAAGTTGAATGAGGGTCCTTCTGTGGGTAGGGAGATATGGAGGGGGAAACAGTTTGAGTCTCTGGCTCTTGACCTTTAATTGTGACCATGATCATGTTCTGCACATCTTCTCACTGGGGCAAGTGTTTGGCCAGAGTTGAATGAAAATCTTCTAGGAAGGAATGGACATAGGGTTTGTTTTGTTTGGACTCATGGTCTTCAGCTGTGGCCTTCAACTCATGTTGTCATGGTGTGGTTATGGAATCTGCACATCTCACTGTGGCGGATGTTTGACCAGGGCTGGTGGGAATCAGGGGTAAAAGAGATTTTAAAATTTATGGGAAATTCAAGGCTCAAAATGATGATCTTCAGTTGTGGCTTCATTTGGTTTGGCGGGGTTGAGTTAGGGGTTTTGCACATACTCAATTAGGCCAGTGGGAATCCTATGGGGTGTGGAGCAGGCAGAGGATTCAGGGATTCAGACTGGTGGGGTATGTTTGGCCAAAGTTTAGTGAAAATCCTTCCAGGGCTGCAAGAGATAGAGCGGGCACAAAATTCAAAGATTCAAACTTGTGACCTTCAACTGTGGCCATGGCTCTGAATGGGCATGGTTTTTATGGGTTCTGCGCATCTGCTCACTGAAAGGAATATTTGGCCAGGGTTTCGTGGAAGTCTGTTGGAGGATTCTGGAGATGCTGAGCAGTGGGGATAATGACATAGCGTTTCTGTAGTCCCCCATCCACTTCTTGATGGGGAATCAAAACATTTTTGACATGAAATCTGGGTAAGAGTTTGGTACAGGCTAGAAAATCGAAAAAAAGATTCTTAAATCACGGTCTTAATAGTGTGACACACAGCTTGATTGATTTCCAATGGTCATTATATGATCAATTTACTGTTACATTTTTCTTTAAGGACTTATCTTAGTGATTCCACTGCACAAGGATCACTTATGGATTCCACTGCACAAAAATGGTACTTGGCTGACACTCGCATTATCAGGGGTAGTCCTAGGAAGACTTGAGGCCCAAGTGGGCCAGAATCGCTCACCTGGATGAGGCTGATCATATATTACAAAGTACCTTGGTGACCATTTTGTCTATCAGATCACATTGCCTTTAGCAATTCTGAATCTGGGAGATGAGATGATGTTCAAAGAATTTCAAGTTGGCTGCCATGGTGGTCATCTTGGATACCAGAACGGAACGATTTTGGCAAATCTGAATCTTCAGGTCACCCTGATGCCTCCCATCAAGTTTAGATCAATTTGACCTTTGGTCCAGGAGATGTCCTTTGAAGAATGGATATAGGAACGGAAAGATTTTAGCAAATCTCAATTGTCCTTTGAAGAAGGGATATAGGAACGGAAAGATTTTAGCAAATATCAATCTCAATGTCGTCCCCATGCCTGCCATCAAGTGTCAGCTCAATTAGACCTTTGGTTCGGGAGGAGGTCATTTGAAGAATTTCAAGATGGCGGCCATCTTTTATATCAAAATGGAACATTTTAAGCAAATCTTAATCTCCATGTCATCCTGTTGCCTACAATCAAGTTTACCTCAATTCAACCTTTGGTTTGGAATATGTCAGTTGAAGAATTTCAAGATGGCCACCATGGCTGCCATTTTGGATATCCGAATGGAATGATTTTAGCAAATCTGAATCTCCATTTCACCCTGATGCCTCCCATCAAGTTTCAGCTCAATTCGATCATTGGTTTGGGAGATGATGTCGTTTGACGAATTTCAAGATGGCCCCCATGGTGGCCATGTTGGAGATCTGAATGGATTGTTCTTTAGACAATCTGAATCTCCATGTCACCCCGATGCCTTCCATCAAGTCAACTCATCCTTTGGTTTTGGTTTGGGAGAGGTCGTTTGATGAATTTCAAGATGGCTGGCATGGTGGCCATCTTGGAAATCCAAACGGAACCATTTAGCAAATCTGAATCTCCATGTATCAGCTTAATCTGACTTCCGGTTTGGGAAGAGATGTGAAAAATGTGAATAGCTAACGACGGACAACAGGCCATGGCATAAGCTGACCATGATGCTTCCACGCAGAGCTGAAACCAACCCGCACACAAGTACTGGTAAACGGCTTAGAGGATCTAAGCCTGCCCAGGCAATGCGGTGCGAGTCAGCCCGTCCATGCTTATAGGTTTCATTTGTACGGCAGGGCTTGAGATGTCATTTCATCTCGATGTCAGGTGAAAGTCCCACAAAATTGGAAGCAACGTCTCCAAAATGACCTTTACAGTTTTGACGGGGATGTTAAACCTCAAATCAAGTAAACAAACATTTAAGCTGAAAGCTCCAAGTGAGCTAATAAATGAAGGCAGGTGAGTATTTGTTAAAGGATACTTTGTCACAATAAGAGCTCTACAGAGCTTATGGTAGTTGTTTCGGATATGCGTCGTTAAATAAGGCTTCTTTCTTTTATCTTTATATATGATCTTATGAAATGTAAGGTGTGGGTCATGGCCCCCTACACAACCTGGGGACCCTCATGTTGGTACAAAAGCGTATCGCTGAAAGAAGTTTACTCCAGAAACATTTCTATTAATGTTTTGTCAAAATATCTGAAGTGACTTGGCAGTAAATGCCATTTTTTCAATTTTCCCCCATTGTAAGACTATGGAAACTAAAGAGCAGATTTCATCAACAAACTTTCAATCCTACAGTCCAAGGATGCTACACATGAAATTTGAGCTCAAACAGCCCAGATGTTTCTGAGGAGATGTCGTTTGAAAGTGTTCACAACAACAGAATATCCTATAAGCTCCCCGTGAGCCTTCGACTATGGTGAGCTAAAATAAATGCATAAACAATCAATGCTCCAGATTTACAAGGTGGTAACAGGCTTTGTCACAATTATTTGGAACCTATTTTGGCACACAAAGCTCAAACTTGTTTGGAGTGTTACGTCCAGTCAATACATATCGACTGCTTGGCGCAAAAGTATCGTAACTCAGTTTTGTCAACTTTCCAGGAGACTCAAAAAATAATATAATTTTTGCTTTTGGATCTCGGGGAAAAAGTAAGGCTGGGATGTATGAAGGCTAAATTGAAAACAATAAAAGTCACATAATTTAAATGATAAAAAGTATAATAAAATCAGAATACCGTATTCGCCCTAATTACCGCACATGCTCCTATAAGCGCACACCAGCTATTTTTGAAAAGGAAATGCATAAGCGCACACTTTACAGTAATCCCCCCTTGAAGCTCTCATAGTAAATCTATAAAAACTTACCATTATTTCTTCCAACAGTGAAGGCAATGCTTAAGTATCTTTTTCTGTCCCATTAAATATCAGTATGCATCATCTTGGAAGCTTTTGTTTTTGTATCAAGTGTGCGCTAATTAGGTAGATTTTTAGCTCACCTGGGCCGATGGCTCCAGGGGAGCTTATAGTATAGTGGGTCCTCCGTCGTCCGTCCGTCGTCCGTCCACACTTTTGAGCAGCTATATCTCTGTATCCTGCAGGCTGATCTCAATCATTTCTCATCTGTAGCATGCCTCTGGTGGGGCATTGATGACATAAACTTTTTTTTGAAATCGCTCTTAAACTTTGGTTCCTATGGCAACCACAAGGTCCCATAGACTTACTATGGGAAAATGCTTGTCATCACCGTAGCGCCTTCAGTTTTGATCGGATCTTTCTGAAACTTATATGTAAGGTGGCTGTGGATAAAATCTCGGATGAGTTCGAAAACCGGCCAAGTCGGCCCATTTATCATAGAGTTACATCCCTTTGATTGCTGAAAATGCCCATTTTCGACATTGTCATCACCGTAGCCCCTTCAGTTTTGATCGGATCTTTCTAAAACTTATATGTATTGTGGCTGGGGATAAGACCTCGGATGAGTTCGAAAACCGGCCAAGTCCGCCGATTTATCATAGAGTTACGTCCCTTTGATTGCTGAAAATGCCGATTTTTGACCTTGTCATCACCGTAGCCCCTTCAGTTTTGATCGGATCTTTCTGAAACTTATATGTAAGGTGGCTGTGGATAAAATCTCGGATGAGTTCGAAAACCGACCAAGTCGGCCCTTTTATCGTAGAGTAACGTCCCTTTGATTGCTGAAAATGCTGATTTTTTACCTTGTCATCACTGTAGCCCTTTCAGTTTTGATCGAATCTTTCTGAAACTTATATGTAAAGTGGCTGGGGATAAAATCTCGGATGAGTTCGAAAACCTGCCAAGTTGGTCCATTTATCACAGAGTAACGTCCCTTTGATTGCTGAAAATCCGATTTTTGACCTTGTCATCACCGTAGCCCTTTCAGTTTTGATATGATCTTTCTGAAACTTATATGCAAGGTGGCTGGGGATAAAGCCTCAGATGAGTTCACATACCGGCAAAGGTGGCCTATTTATTATAGAGTTAGGTCCCTTTGATTGCTGAAAATGTTGATTTTTGACCTTGTCAACACTGTAGCCCCTTCAGTTTTGATCGGATCTTTTTGAAACTTATATGTAAGGTGGCTGGGGATAAAACCTCGGATGAGTTCGAAAACCGGCCAAGTTGCCCCATTAACTATATAGTTATGTCCCTTTGATGGCTGAAAATGTCGATTTTTTACCTTGTCATCACCGTAGCCCCTTCAGTTTTGATCGAATCTTTCTGAACCTATATGTAAGGTGACTGGAGATAAAACCTAGGATGAGTTTGAATACCGGACAAGTTGGTCCATTTATCATTGATTTACGTCCCTTTGATTGCTGAAAATGCCGATTTTTGACCTTGTCATCACCATAGTCCCTTCAGTTTTGATCAGATCTTTCTGAAACTTATATGTAAGGTGGCTGGGGATAAAATCTTGGATGAGTTCGAAAACAGGCCAAGTCAGCCCATTTATCGTAGAGTTATGTCCCTTTGATGGCTGAAAATGTTGATTTTTGACCTTGTCATTACCGTAGCCCTCTCAGTTTTGATCGGATTTTTCTGAAACTTATATGTAAGGTGGCTGGGGATGAAACCTCGGATGAGTTCGAAAACTGGCCAAGTCGGCTCATTTATTTTAGAGTAACATCCCTTTGATTGCTAAAAATGCCAAATTTTGACCTTGTCATCACCGTAGCCCCTTCAGTTTTGATCGGATCTTTCTGAAACTTATATGTGAGGTGGCTGGGAATAAAATCTTGGATGAGTTTGAATACTGGCCAAGTCTGATTGGATCTTTCTGAAACTTACATGTAAGGTGGCTGGGAATAAAACCTCAGTTGAGGTCGAATACCGGCCAAGTCGGCACATTTATCATAGACTAAGAGTGACGTGCCTTTGATTGCTGAAAATGCCTATTTTCGACATTGTCATCACTGCTGCCCCTTTAGTTTTGAACGGATCTTCATGAAACTTACAAACAAGGAAGTCAGGCAGAAAGCTTGGAGGAGTTTGAAAACTCTTGTTTTTGAACTTGTCATCACCATAGCCACTTCAGTTTAGATCGGATCTTCTTAGCAAGTCAGGAATAAAAGCTTGAATGAGTTTGAAAACCGGTGAGGTCAGCCTGTTTATCATAGAGTTACATTCTACTTGATTTTCAGAAAATGCTTACCCTGTCATCACCATGTCCTCCCATAAAGCCTTCAGTAAAGGTTGGCACTTCCTTAAACTTTGAATCTGTTAGCTCAGGTGAGCGATACAGGACCAAGCTAGCTTGGTCCTCTTGTTCACCATGATTTATGACATGATTTTGAAAAAACTAAGCGCACGGTGCGGTAATTAGGGCGAATACGGTACATCAAAAAAAATTTGAGTTTTTGACTCTGAAAGATGATTTTTCTTGGTTCTTTGGGATAAAACTATCGTAACTCAAGATACAATAGTTTTGCACCAAGAAAAGTTATTTTAGCATACAAATCGGGTTTGTTGTAAAATCATTGCATCTCAAGATGCGATAGTATTCCAGGAATTGAAAACCATGATGGCCAATTATATTAGCCCCCGCCCATAGGGGCTTGAAGAAATATATGGGCTGCATGATGCTTCCACGCAGAGCTGAATCTGGTCCGCACACTAGTACTGGTAAACCGCTTAGAGGATCTAAGCCTGTCCAGGAACCGCGGTGCGAGGCGGACCGTCCATGCTAATAAACCCTATTGGTTTCAATTGGCGACAGGGCTTGAGATGTCATTTCATCTCAATGTCGGGTAAAAGTCCCACAAAATTGGAAGCAATGTCTCCAAAATGACCTTTACAGTGTTGACGGGGATGTTAAACCTCAAATCAAACAAAACAAACAAACAATGAAATAATAATTATTGAAGTTAAGAAATAAAACTGTAAGGTGCACTCAGACTACCATGAAGTTTATCTTACTTCTTAGAATTTTATAAACAGCTCCAGTTAAATTCAGTGCAAAGTTCTCTGAATAAGCTCTGTTAGTCTGTCTACTTATGCTTTTTCCATGCTTAACAATACAGTTCCTTATAATCTCACAGAAGATAAGATTTAATTGAATGGACATTCCATAGAAAATATACCCTTTTTCTTGCATGCAATGTAAGAGATGCTTTTTTCACATCTGAAGAGCATTAAGATTACTCATTATGGTATGTCAGAAGGTGTGTGAAGTTCTCACATTTCTACTTGACAATATAAGATTTGGTACTATGTAATTTAGACAAATTGTGGGAATTCTGATGGGTACAAACCATGCACTCCATGTGGCTGACTTTTTTTTCTTCTTCATGATGTCCCTTTTCATTGAAAACCAATCTGAAATTATTGAAGCTTTTGGCTCGACGTCTAGATATTCGGATGATTTATTAAATATTGACAAAACCTATGTCAATGGTTTGATCAGTCAAATTTACACTTCAGAACTTAGTTAAATAAAGCAAATTCTTCTGATTCCAAAGCCCAGTTTTTGGATTTACATTTATCTATTGCAGATAGATGTTTCCTGCAAAATTTATGATAAATGTGATGTTAATTTTCCATTTTTGGATGTCTGTCATCTTACTGTGTTAAAATTTCACAATTAATTTGGTTTGCCAGAGTATCTAGTCATGTTAATTGCAACTGACTTCAACATCCATAATAAATTATTAACTGCTAAACGTAAGGTTATTGGTAAAATAAACTACGAAAAACCTTAGACGTTATTCCGATTGGGTTTTAAAATTCAATTTTGGACTTAAATCTCTTCTGCAATCTTCATGACCCTTCTGAACCTCTGCTACACTGCCACTCAGCTAAGTAACACTGCCATTTCCTTGCCTCATCTAAGTATTTACTTTCTGTCCCTCAGCTGCACTACAACTACTTTGTCTCATCTCAATATCCTCTACTCTCTTCTGTCCCTATGCTTCATTGCTATTACCTTGTCTCATCTAAGTATCCCCACCCTTCTGGCCCTCAGCTACACTGCTACTTCCTTGTCTCATCTTAGTAATATCCACTCCACCCTTCTGAACCTCAACTTTACTGCTACTACCTTGTCAGATTTCAGTATCCCCTCCTCCCTTCTGTCCCTCTGCTACACTGCTACTACCTTTGTCTTATCTTAGTATCCCCTCCTCACTTCTGACTATCAGCTACACTGCTACTACCTTGTAAGATTTCAGTATCCCCTCCTTCCTTCTGTCCCTCATCCCCTCCTCCCTTCTGTCCCTCTGCTACACTGCTACTACCTTTGTCTTATCTTAGTATCCCCTCCTCACTTCTGACTATCAGCTACACTGCTACAACCTTGTCAGATTTTAGTATCCCCTCCTCCCGTCTGTCCCTCTGCTACACTGCTACTACCTTGTCTTATCTCAGTATCGCTTCCTCACTTCTGACTCTCAGCTGCACTGCTACTGCTGGGTCTTATCTCAGTATCCCCTCAATGACCCTCATCCCTTCTGAACCTCTGTTACACTGCAACTGACTTATCTTATCTCAATATACCCTCCTCCCTTCTGACTAAGCTACACTGCTCCTGCAATGTTTCATCTTAGAATCCCCTTCTCCTTTCTGAGTCTACTACCTTATTAAGTATCTCAGTATTCCATCCTCCCTTCTGAGCCTCAGCTACACTTCTACACCCTTGCCCCATCTTAGTATCCCTTCTTCCCTTCTGATCCTATGCTACACATTTCTACTACCTTGTCTTATCTCAATATGCCCTCCTCGCTTCTGGCCCTCAGCTGTACTGCTATAGCCTTGTCCCACCTCAATATCTTCTTGTCATTTCTGACCATCAGCTACACAGCAATGTGTTTATCTCGTCTAAGTATCCCCTCCTCCCTTCTGACCCTCAGCTGCACTGCTACTACCTTTCTCTATCTTGGTATACCCCCTCTCTTCCAAACCTCAGCTAAACTGCCACTCTCTTACCTCATCTCAATATCCCCTTCTTCCTTCTGATCCTCTCCTACACTATCCAGACTCCTCTTACTATCCCTGCCTCCCTTCTGACCCTCTGCTAGAATGCTTTTCTCTCTGCTCATCTCAATATCCCACTTCTGACCCTCTGCTAAACCTCTACTATACCAAATATTCCCTTTCCACCCTGTTGCCCTATCTCAAGATCCCCTCCTCTATTCTGACCCTCTGCTACTGTTCTACCTTCACTTATCTCAATATCCTCTCTTCCTTGCAGACACTCTGCTATACTGCTTCTCTCTTGAGCCAACAGATATTATCTCCTTCTGCCTGTTGTTCTGCTATACATCTGCTCCTCTGACCCATCTCAATCCCCTTTCCCCTTTTGTCCCTCTGCTGAATTTCTACTATCTTAACACATTTGTGTACCCGCTTTCACCCGACTCTCATCTAAATTGTTCCTTCTACTTGTGTTTACACATTGTTCCCCTACAGTTTTTTTACATGCCTATTTTTTTTTTTTTTTTTTTACCTTTTTTAGTTTTGTTCAGTTTTGAGGTTTTATTTTCTGAACCTGATAACATTAACAAATCAGACATTTCAACATTGGGTAATGACTGACTTGTCTGGAACAATTTCTTTTCATAAGAAGTAAATCTATAATCAGAACTTGAGCTACATGTATTATGGGTAAATTTTGTTTTACTGCTACAAGACATTGTTTGCATTTTACAGGGAGTGGATCTCAAAAAATAAGACCAAAACAGAACAGCAACCTAAAAATCAAGTGCCAAACTTTGTAAAATTTTATTTTCCAGAAATGCTAAATTTAATGTGTGGATTTATTTTTTATGATTTGGGGTTTTAGGACCCTTTCAACCCATTAGCATCATATTGAGTGACTTCAGTAACTGACATCTGCCCTTCTTGAATCAGCAGAAGTGTAGATTGACCATAGAAAATATTTCATGATCAATTTCCATGAAATGATGTGGCCGGACCAGGTCTTGAACCAGCAACCTCTGGCTTCTCAGTCAGACGATCTGCTGACTGCATTTAGGGAAGGTCAGGAAACATGTTCATGTTCTGTGCTTGTTAAGCTTTTTAGCTCACCTGAGCACGAAGTGCTCATGGAGAGCTATTGTGATCGGTCATTGTCTGTCGTGCGTCGTGTGTCATGCGGCGTCAACAATTTGCTTTAAATGCTAACTCCTCCTTAACCCTTGAGCCAATTTCAATAAAACTTCATAGGAATATTGCTGAGGTGACCCTCTACAAAACTAGCAAAAATTGTTCCGCTCCGCTGAACAAGATGTCCGCAAGAGCGTAAAATAGAGAATCTTTAAACGACACCTTCTCCTGTACCTTAAGGCCAATTTCATTCAAACTTTATTCTGTGGCGATTTATTTTTGTTGTTGTTTGTTACTGTGTGTATCACTTGTGTCTTTTTCTTTTGGATGGCCATATGGCCATTTTGTGGGAAAGTAACTGTCCTTATGGCCTTCCTTTGTTTAGGTTTCCATTATGGTCTGGTCGCTTAATGTTTGTGTTTCTTTCCCTTTGGTGTCTTTGGTGGGTGGAGTAAGTTAATTGTATTGATTCCTGATTTTTGTTTTACTTCTACTTTTTATAGGAATGTTGCTTAGTTGCCCCTCTACCAAAATAGCTAAAACTTTTTCGCTCCTGTGAACAAAATGGCCACCAGAGCTAAAAATAGAAAATTCTTCAAACGACATCTGCTCCTGTACCCTTTGGCCAAATTAATTCAAACTTCATAGGAATGTTGCTTAGGTGACCCTCTTCTAAAATAGCTAAAACGGTATTGCTCTGATGAGAAAAATGGCCACCATAGCTAAAAATAGAAAAACATCGTAAATTCGCTTCAAACACAAACTCCTCCTCAACCCTTGAGCCAATTTGATTCAATCTTCACAGGAATGTTGCCTAAATGACTCCCTACCAAAATAGCTAAAATCGTTGTGCTCTGACAAACAAGATGGCCGCCAGAGCTAAAAATAAAAAAAAAATCTTTAAACAACAATTGCTCCTGTTCCCTTGGGCCAATTTTATTCAAACTTCATAGGAATGTTGCTTAGGTGACCATCTACCAAAATAGCTGAAAAGGGTTCTGCTCTGATGAGCAAAATGGCCGCCATAGAAAAAAAATGTAAATTTGCTTCAAACAGGAACTCCTCCTTAACCCTTGGGCCAATTTGATTCAAACTTCACAGGAATGTTATGTAGGTGACTCCCTAAAGAAATAGCTAAAATCATTCCGCTCTGACTAACAAGATGGCCACCAGAGCTAAAAATAGAAAAATTCTTCAAACAAATACTCCCCGTACATCAACCATAGTGCAGTTTATATTTTACTTTTGGTCCTTTGAGATCAGCGTGAATATTCTGAGAAATCAGAAATAAATTATTGGTTTAGACTCATATTCTAGACAGGTTTTTAATTATTTGGACCCCATTTTGATTTATATCAGTCTTTGAATCGACTGCCTGTTCGAAATTCACAAATTTGCAGTATGTTTCCTCTGGCTTTCTTTGCCGGATCATTACAGGGTCACTGATGAGGCTTTATTAGCCGAAACTACGTAGTATGACCCATCTTCCTTCTTATGAATGTTTTCATTGCTCTTAAAGGAACTCATTTTTGATTTTTATTTATCCTCCTTTACCCTTCGGCCAATTTCTTTCAAACTTTTATAGGTATGTTGCTTAGATGACCCACTACCAAAATAGCTAAAACGTTTGATGAGCAAAATGGCCCCCATAGCTAAAAACAGAAAAAATTTGTAAATTTACGTCAAAACCCGAACTCTTCCTCAACCTTTGGACAAATTTGATTCAAACTTCACAGGAATGTTAGTTAGGTGACTCCCTACCAAAATAGCTAAAATCGTTCAACCTGGCGAATAAGATGGCCGCCAGAGCAAAAAATAGAAAAATCTTCACACGACAACTCCTCCTTACCCCTTGGGCCAATTTGATTTAAACTTCACAGTATATTATGTTGTTGACTCCCTACCAAAATAGTTAAAATTGTTCCGCTCTGACTAACAATATGGCCGCCAGAGCTAAAAATATAAAAATTCTTCAAACGACAACTCCTCCCTTGGGCCAATTTGATTCAAACTTCATAGGAATATTATGTTGTTGACCCTCTACCATATTAGCTAAAATGATCCAACTCCGATGAACAAAATGGCCACCAGAGCTTAAAATAGAAAAACATTGTAAATTTGCTTCAAACTTCACAGGAATGTTGCCCAGGTGACTCCCTAACAAAATAGTTAAAATCATTCAACTCTGATAAACAAGATGTCCTCCAGGGCTAAAATTAGAAAAAATCTTCAAACGACAACTCCTCCTGTACTCTTGGGCAAATAACATTCAAACTTCATAGGAATGTTGCTTAGATGACTCTCTAAAAATAGCTAAAATGGTCTTGTTCCGATGAACAATATGGCTGCCAGAGCTAAAAGTAGAAAAACATTGTAAATTTGCTTCAAATGCGAACTCTTCCTAAACCCTTGGGTCAGTTTGATTCAAACTTCAAAGGAATGTTTCCTAGGTGACACCCTACCAAAATAGCTAAGATCGTTCCACTCTGATCAACAAGATGGCCACCAGAGCTAAAAATAGAATGTACTAGAGACAGTGACATTCCGGTGAGCCAATCAGGGCCCTCTGGTTCAGTTTTGAGATTTTATTTTCTGAACCTGATAACATTAACAAATCAGACATTTCAACATTGGGTAATAACTGACTTGTCTGGAACAATTTCTTTTCATAAGAAGTAAATCTATAATCAGAACTTGAGCTACATGTATTATGGGTAAATTTTGTTTTACTGCTACAAGACATTGTTTGCATTTTACAGGGAGTGGATCTCAAAAAATAAGACCAAAACAGAACAGCAACCTAAAAATCAAGTGCCAAACTTTGTAAAATTTTATTTTCCAGAAATGCTAAATTTAATGTGTGGATTTATTTTTTATGATTTGGTGTTTTAGGACCCTTTCAACCCATTAGCATTATATTGAGTGACGTCATTTAACCATACCACACTATTCCTGAGCAGGCTTAGACCTAAGCCGTTACGAGCACAAAGTGCACACAATTTCACCAAAAACTGACATCTGCCCCTCTTGAATCAGCGGAAGTGGGGATTGACCATAGAAAATATTTCATGATCAATTTCCACGAAATGATGTGGCCGGACTGGTCTTGAACCAGCAACCACTGGCTTCTCAGTCAGACGATCTGCATACTGCATTTAGGGAAGGTCAGGAAACATGTTCATGTTCTGTGCTTGTTAAGCTTTTTAGCTCACCTGAGCACGAAGTGCTCAAGATGAGCTATTGTGATCGGTCAATGTGCGTCGTGTGTCGTGTGGCATCAACAATTTGCTTTAAATGCTAACTCCTCCTTAACCCTTGAGCCAATTTCAATAAAACTTCATAGGAATATTGCTGAGGTGACCCTTCTACAAAAATAGCTAAAATTGTTCTGCTCTGCTGAACAAGATGGCTGCCAAAGCTAAAAATAGAAAAATCTTTAAATGACAACTCCTCCTGTACCTTAAGGCCAATTTCATTCACACTTTATAGGAATGTTGCTTAGGTGACCCTCTACCAAAATAGCACAAACTGTATTGCTCTGATGAGAAAAATGGCCGCCATAGCTAAAAATAGAAAAAACATCGTAAATTTGCTTCAAACACAAACTCCTCCTCAACCCTTGGGCCAATTTGATTCAATCTTCACAGAAATGTTGCCCAAATGACTCCCTACCAAAGTAGCTTAAAATTGTTGTGCTCTGACAAACAAGATGGCCGCCAGAGCTAAAAATTGAAAAATCTTTAAACGGCAATTGCTCCTGTTCCCATTGGCCAATTTTATTCAAGCTTCATAGGAATGTGACCATCTACCAAATAGCTAAAAAGGTTCTGCTCTGATGAGCAAAATGGCCACCATAACTAAAAATAGAAAAACATGGTAAATTTGCTTCAAACAGGAAGTCCTCCTTAACCCTTGGGCCAATTTGATTCAAACTTCACAGGAATGTTGTGTATGTGACCCCCTAAAGAAATAGCTAAAATCATTCCGCTCTGACTAACAAGATGGCCGCCAGAGCTAAAAATAGAAAAATTCTTCAAACGACTACTCCTCCTTTACCCTTGGGCAAATTTCATTCAAACTTCATGGGAATGTTGCTTAGATAACCCACTACCAATATAGCTAAAATGTTTGATGAGCAAAATGGCCGCCATAGCTAAAAACAGAAAAACTTTGTAAATTTACGTCAAATCGCGAACTCCTCCTCAACCTTTGGCCCAATTTGATTCAAACTTCATAGGAGTGTTAGTTAGGTGACTCCCTACCAAAATAGCTAAAATCGTTCAACCTGGCGAACAAGATGGCCGCCAGAGCAAAAAATAGAAAAATCTTCAAACGACAACTGCTCCTTACCCCTTGTGCCAATTTGATTCAAACTTCACAGGAATATTGTTGTTTACTACCTACCATAATAGCTAAAATTGTTCTGCTCTGACTAACAAGATGGCCACCAGAGCTAAAAATAGAAAAATTCTTCAAACGACAATTCCTCCTTACCCCTTGGGCCAATTTGATTCAAACTTCAAAGGAATATTATGTAGTTGACCCTCTACCATATTAGGTAAAATGATCCTACTCCGATAAACAAAATGGCCACCAGAGCTAAAAATAGAAAAACATTGTAAATTTGCTTCAAACTTCACAGGAATGTTGCCCAGGTGACTCCCTAACAAAATAGTTAAAATCATTCCACTCTGATAAACAAGATGGCCACCAGGGCTAAAAATAGAAAAAAATTTCAAATGACAACTTCTCCTGTACCTTAAGGCCAATAACATTCAAACTTTATAGGAATGTTGCTTAGGTGACCCTCTACCAAAATAGCTAAAACGTTTCCGCTCCGGTGAACAAAATGGCCACCAGAGCTAAAAATAGAAAATTCTTTAAACAACATCTACCCTGTAGCCTTGGGCCAAATTAATTCAAACTTCATAGGAATGTTGGTTAGGTGACCCTCTACAAAAATAGTTATGTAGGTGACTTCCTAAAGAAATAGCTAAAATCATTCCGCTCTGACTAACAAGATGGCTGCCAGAGCTAAAAATAGAAAAATTCTTCAAACAACCACTCTTCATTTACCCTTGGGCCAATTTCATTCAAACTTCATAGGAATGTTGCTTAGATGACCCATTACCAAAATAGCTATTGCGTTTGATGAGCAAAATGGCCACCATAGCTAAAAACAGCAAAACTTTGTAAATTTACGTCAAAACGCAAACTCCTACTTAACCTTTAGGCCAATTTGATTCAAACTTTATAGGAATGTTAGTTAGGTGTCTCCCTACCAAATTAGCTAAAATGGTTCAATGCGGCGAACAAGATGGCCGCAAGAGCTAAAAATAGAAAAAATCTTCAAACGACAACTCCTCCTTACCCCTTGGGCCAATTTGATTCAAACTTGTATGTATATCTTCGAATTCCAAATATTATTCCCTAACAAAAAATGATGGATTTCTATGTTGGAAAACTCGCATTTTGATAAAAAATAAATAAATTAAAAGAAGGCATTCGCCCCATCGGGGCTTGAAGAAAATAGATTGGGCTGCATGCTGCTTCCAAGCAGAGCTGAACCGACTGCACAGAAGAACTGGTAAACTGCTTAGGTTTTAAGCCTACCCAGGAATAGTTTGCAAGTCGGACCGTCCATGCATATAAACTTTATTGGTTTCATTGGGCGGCAGGGCTTGATGTCATTTCATCTGAATTTTGCGTAAAAGTCCCACAGAATTGGAAGCAACGTCTCCAAAATGATCTATACAGTGTTGACTGGGACCTTATACCTCAAATCAAACCAAAAAATTGCCCCTTGGACAATATCCATCCATCTATGAAAACTTTTCTTCAGTCTTTTCACACTAACGATGCTTCGAGAATTGCAGTTGTCTGTTTCGGGCAGAAGAGTGTTCAGTGTACAGCTTGGGAAAAAGAGTGGTTTGGTAAACTGACAGGCTCAGTGCAAGCATGTCTTGACTGGATGTCACACTCCAAACAAGCCTGAGCTTTGTGTGCCATAATAGGTTCCAAATAATTGTGACAAAGCCTATTACCATCTTGTAAATCTAGAGCATTGATTGTTTATGCATTTATTTTTAGCTCACCAGAGTCGAAGGCTCCTGGGGAGCTTATAGGATAGGGAGTTGTCTGTCGTCGTCAACACTTTCAAACGACATCTAAGAAACCGCTGGGCTGATTGAGCCCAAATTTCATGTGTTGCATCCTTGGACTTTGGATGGCCACCAGAGCTAAAAATAGAATGTACTAGAGACAGTGACATTCAGGTGAGCAAATCAGGGCCTTGTCTAGATATGCTCTTGGAGCATATAAAGACATAATAATAATAACTTTATTTTGAGAGGATAACATATTCGGCACAAGTGCCAGTCTAACGTATGGTCCTCAGTTTACAAACTGCAGAAAGTCAATTTTTGAACTTTGATGAAATGTTTCTTCATATTCTGAAGGGACTCCCAATTTAATTTTGAACATTAAGATATGTATATCTTCGAATTCCAAACATTATTTCCTAACAAAAAATGATGGATTCCTATTTTGGAAAACACACATTTTGATAAAAAATAAATAAATTAAAAGAAGGCACTCTGCCGATCGGGGCTTGAAGAAAATAGATTGGGCTGCATGCTGCTTCCAAGCAGAGCTGAAACTGACCGCACAGGAGTACTGGTAAACCGCTTAGGTTTTAAGTCTACCCAGGAATAGTGTTGCAAGTAGGACAGTCCATTCATATATTGGTTCATATATATATATTCATATAAACGTTATTGGGCGGCAGGGCTTGATGTCATTTCATCTGAATATTTGGTAAAAAGTCCCACAAAATTGGAAGCAACGTCTTCAAAATGACCTATACAGTGTTGATGGGGACGTTATACCTCAAATCAAACAAAAAAATTGCCCCTTGAACAATATCCATCCATCTATGAAAACTTTTCTTCAGTCATTTCATACTAAAAATGCTTCAAGAATTGCAGTTGTCAGTTTCGGGCAGAAGAGTGTTCAGTGTACTGCTTAGAAAAAAAAGAGTGGTTTGGTAAACTGACAGGCTCAGTGCAAGCATGTCTTGACTGGACGTCACACTCCAAACAAGCCTGAGCTTTGTGTGCCATAATAGGTTCCAAATAATTGTGACAAAGCCTGTTACCGCCTTGTAAATCTAGAGCATTGATTGTTTATGCATTTATTTTTAGCTCACCAGAGTCGAAGGCTCCCGGGAGGCTTATAGGATAGGGAGTTGTCTGTCTTCATCAACACTTTCAAACGACATCTCAGAAACCGCTGGGCCGATTGAGCCCAAATTTCATGTGTTGCATCCTTGGACTGTGGAGGCCCCCGCTCGTCAAGGCTTGAAGAAATAGATGGGCTGCATGATGCTTCCATGCAGAGCTGAAACTGACCACACACCAGACCTGGTAAACGGCTTAGAGGATATAAGCCTGCCCAGGCAAAGCGGTGCGAGTCGGACTGTCCATGCTTATAAACCCTATTGATTTCATTGGGGGACAGAGCTTGAGATGCCATTTTATCTCAATGTTGGGTAAAAGTTCCACAAAATTGGAAGCACTATCTCAAAAATGACCTATACAGTGTTGTTGGGGATGTTAAACCTCAAAACAAACAAACAAATCCTTGGACTGTGGGATTGAAAGTTTGTTTATGAAAATCGGCTCTTTAGTTTGGTTGCTATGGCAACTTGGTTTCCATAGACTTATAATGGGGAAAATTGAAAAATGGCATTTACTGCCAAGTCACTTCAGATATTTTGAGAAAACATTAATGAAAATGTTTCTTGAGTAAACTTCTTTCAGCATTACGCTCTTATGCCAACATAAGGGTCTCCCAGGTTGTGTTGGGGGCCATGCCCCACCCCTTACATTTCATTAGATCATATATAAACATATAAGATAAAGAAATAGAAGTGGAGGCAATGATCAGGAATCGATACAATTAACCAACAGCTCCCATCAGAGACACAAGAGGGAAAGAAACACAAACATGAAACAACAGACCCTAATGGAAACATCAATAGCGGAAAGCCAAAAGGACAGTCACTTTTCCACAAAATGGCCAATAGGCTATCCAAAATAAAATAATATAAGCGACACAAACACCCAAAGACAAACCATTACAAAAATAAACCGCTACAGAAGAATCGCCTTGGAACGGTCAGCTGAAACGAATTCCAGTGGGGGGCTTAAATCAATATTACTTGGGCACAATCCTCGCCCTTACTTCCGTCGCAATTTAGACAAATACTTTGTTCAGTCCGCATGAAAGTCTCCTGACTCATAAGTGCAACATCTCCGTGAACACAAATAATCAAACAACCACAGAGATGAAACAACGGTGAGGACTCGACAGCAAGAAAGAAGCCTTAATTAACGACGCATATCCGAAACAACTACCATAAGCTCTGTAGAGCTCATATTGTGACAAAGTATCTGCCTTCATTTATTAGCTCACCTTGAGCTTTCTCACCTGGAGCAGCTTATGCCGTGGCCTGTTGTCCGTCTTTAGCTTTTTAACATTTTTGACATCTCTTCCCAAACCGGAAGTCAGATTTAGCTAATACATGGAGACTCAGATTTGCTAAAATGGCAGCCATCTTGAAATTCATTAAACCACCTCTCCCAAACCAAAGGTTGATTTGAGCTGTAACTTGATGGAAGGGATCGGGGTGACATGGAGATTCAGATTTGCTAAAAACAATCCATTCAGATCTCCCATATGGCCGCCATGGGGGCCATCTTGAAATTTTTCAAACGACATCTCCCGAACCAATGGTTGAATTGAGCTGAAACTTGATGAGGTATCTGGGCGACATGGAGATTCAGATTTGCCAAAATTGTTCAGATGGCCGCCACGGCAGTCATCTTGAAATTCTTCGTACATCATCTCATCTCCCAGATTCAGAATTGCTGAAGGCAATGATCTGATAGACAAAATGGCCACCAAGGCACATTGTCATGTGAAAACCTAATGGTCATGTTGATTGTCAAGAAGTGCCTGTATTCAATTTGGAATAAAGTCAGGTGTTATCCTAGCAAGATTGCAGTTGGTTTGAGCTGCACAAGAAATTTAGTGGGTAGGGATTCTGCTTTCTCCTTGATTGGTTTATATTTCAGCTGTATCAAACAAAAATGGTTCCCATTTTATGTAGGATTGTGGTATTGTCCATATTTTCAAGTTTGTATACAGTGAAGATTGTTTTAGATATCTTGTGTTTGGTTGGTGGCAGTGGAAGCATAGCTTTTCGATGAAAACAAATTCATGAACTGCATAATCATTCTGAGGGTATGCTTGTATTTCATATAATTGTACAGAAGTGTGCCCAAAACTTCGGCATCATTTAGCATGGTCAGAATGAAACGGACTTAATTGTTTTTAAGTATCCCTGCAGAAAAGGGGCTGTAAAGTGTGGCTTAGAGGACTAGGGGCACTTTAACTGTTCAGAATATACAAATAGAAAAAATGTGTTTCCTGTTCAAATACTTTGTATTCTTGTATGGCCCCCGCCCATAGGGGCTTGAAGAAATATATGGGCTGCATGATGCTTCCAGGCAGAGTTGAATTCTGGCCCGCACACTAGAACTGGTAAACCGCTTAGAAGATCTAAGCCTGTCCAGGAACCGTGGTGCGAGGCGGACCGTCCATGCTAATAAAACCTGTTGGTTTCATTGGGCGACAGGGCTTGAGATGTCATTTCATCTCAATGTTGGGTAAAAGTCCCACAAAATTGGAAGCAACGTCTCCAAAATGACCTTTACAGTGTTGACGGGGACGTTAAACCTCAAATCAAACAAACAAACAAAAACAAACTGACAGGGAAGCATTGGTAAAGAGGTTTATTGAAAATGGACCTTTTGTGATCACTTGATGATAGTTCAATGTCTGTCATTAATTATCTTATTATTCAAAAGCCTGGTAGTCTGCACTATTAACCACTCTAACACTAACTTTTGATCAGGGTTTTGGTATAGTTTAGATGCAAACATTTTTCAAAAGTAAATCTTTGTTTTATTTTATTGACTCAAAGACACTGGTGTCACATTTGGAGGTCTCAGGGTTTAATATTCCTTCATTGACAAATCTTGTGTAACTATACTGAAACGTATAATAAGTATATGACAATTCTTTTCTTTTGTTATTTGTCTTGGAATGCCATGACAACTTGTTTGGATTTTACTTAGTGTCTCTGCCTATTGTAATCAGAAAATTGTGTTTTGGATTTATAATAACTTCTGTGCCATGAGTGTAAGACTTATTTTTTTCATGAATCCCCTTCGGCAAGGCAGATGGGGGATGATAGTAGTATCTCCTAGACCTTTGATGGATTTTCATAAGACTTAAGATCCCATGGTGAGCTGGTGTGGGGGGGGGGGGGGGGGCACAGGGGAAGGGGCTCATAGTTGAGGGTCACTTGTTTGGGATTTTGGGTTTTGTGTCCGTTCCATATCTCCTTTGCCCCTTGAGGGATTTTCATTAAACTTCTGACAAATGTTGGCCTAATTGAGTTGATCTGCAGTACCTTACTCGGCTTCAAGGTGAAGGCCTCAATTGAGGGTCGGGAGTTTGATCCTTGAATTTCCTGTAACTGTATCTCTTATACCACTTGAGCAGTTTTCTTTGAGCTTTGGTCAGATATTTGCCTCGGTGCACTGGTGTGAAGGTCCCTAATGGCACCATGGCAGCTCAGGGTGGTGGTCCTGGTAGGGGGTCGGGGGTTTGGACGTTGGGTTTCATGTCGGCACGGTCTCATTTGCCCCTTGGTGGGCTGTCGTTTGGTCACAGTTAGGGGTTGGGAGTTTCGGCCTCAAGATTTGTTTCTCCGCTATATCTCCTTGCCATTGGAAGGATTTTGATTGGGCTTTGGTTTAGTGTTGGACAGAGTGGGATGATATGCTGAACCCATAGCTCAGTCATGCAGGCTCTGGGTGAGGATTGCAGATGAGGGTCATATGGTTGAGCCTTGGGGTTTCCTGTCAGCTCTATATCCCTTTTGCCCATGGAGGGATTTTCATTGAACTTTGGTCAAATTATGGCCTAGGTGGGATGATGAGTGGAACCTGTGGGTTGGGCATTCTGGTGGCAGGGCGATATGGCTGTCCTTTGGATTGCTTTCTTGTTCAATTTTTGATAACTTTGTGAACTTGTAGAATGACTGTTTTGTTGACTTCTTAACATTAAAGTAAATAAATAATATAAAAATTAAATAATGAATAAATAAGAAATAAATTAATAAATAAGTTTAAAATAAATAAGTAAAAAATCAAGTAAATAAATAAAAATGAAAAAAAAAATAAAGTAAAAAACCAATAGCTTTGTAAATAAATAAATAATATAAAAATTAAATAATGAATAAATAAGAAATTAATTAATAAATAAGTATAAAATAAATACGTAAAAAAATTAAGTAAATAAATAAATAAATATGAAAAAATATAAAGTAAAAAACCAATAGCTTTGTAAATAAATAAATAGTTATTAAATGATTAAAATAGGTAAAGATAAATTCTGTTAGGAAGTGGGCAGGATAGTCATGCTGCAAGTTACTTTTGAATCATTTCAACTCATTTATTTAATGATCTAAAATATATTCTATTGATATGCTGCTAGAGTGTACTCATTCAATTAGCTAATTTGGTGTTGCCATTGAAAAGTGACTAAATACTAGTGCAAAAAAAAAATCTTTAAGATTTCGAAACAATGTGTTTGGCACAGTTACAAAATTGAACAGGGCTTGCTGAGGGACAGCTATGTTCCCCAGCGCAGTTTGGCCCTGGATGTTTGAGTTGCAGGTTCTGCTCATCATATTTTTTGGGCCCTCATTTGAGCTAGGTTTGGTGAGAATCTTTCCAGGGGTGGGGGGCGTGGGATATGGAGCAGACAGTAAATTCATGGCTTGAGCTTGTGACCTTCAATTGTGACCTTCACCTGGAGACTGCATGGTTGAGCTGTGGGTTCAGCTCTTTATTGGGCCAAACTTGAATGAGGGTCCTTCTGTGGGTAGGGAGATATGGAGGGGAAACAGTTTGAGTATCTGGCTCTTGACCTTTAATTGTGACCATGATCATGTGTCTGCAGGACTGAGTTGCAGTTTCTGCACATCTTCTCACAGGGGCAAGTGTTTGGCCAGAGTTGAATGAAAATCTTCCAGGGGGTGAAATAGATAAGGAATGGACATAGGGTTTGTTGCTCGGACTCACGGTCTTCAGCTGTGGCCTTCAACTCGTGTTGTCATGATGTGGTTATGGGATCTGCACATCTCACAGTGGCGAATGTTTGACCAGGGCTGGTGGGAATCAGGGGTAAAAGAGATAATAAAATTTATGGGAAATTCAAGGCTCAAAATGATGACCTTCAGTTGTGGCTTCACATTGGGTTGGCGTAGTTGAGTTAGGTGTTTTGCACATACTCAATTAGGCCAGTGGGAATCCTACGGGGTGTTGAGCAGGCAGAGGATTCTGGGATTCAGACTGGTGGGGTATGTTTGGCCAAAGTTTACTGAAAATCCTTCTGGGGCTGCAAGAGATGGAGCGGGCACAAAATTCAAAGATTCAAACTTGTGACCTTCAACTGTGGCCATGGCTCTGAATCGGCATGGTTTTTATGTGTTTCTGAGGATTCTGGAGATGCTGAGCAGTGCGGATAATAACATAGCATTTCTGTAGTCTCCCATCCATTTCCTGATGGGGAATCAAAACATTTTTGACATGAAATCTGGGTAAGAGTTTGGTACAGGCTAGAAAATCAAAAAAAAAGATTCTTAAATCACGGTCTTAATGGTGTGACACACAGCTTGATTGATTCCAACGGTCATTATATGATCAATTTACTGTTACATTTTTCTTTAAGGACTTATCTTAGTGATTCCACTGCACAAGGATCACTTATGGATTCCACTGCACAAAAATGGTACTTGGCTGACACTCGCATTATCAGGGGTAGTCCTAGGAAGACTTGAGGCCCAAGTGGGCCCAAATCGCTCACCTGGATGAGGCTGATCATATATTACGAAGTACCTTGGTGACCATTTTGTCTATCAGATCACATTACCTTTAGCAATTCTGAATCTGGGAGATGAGATGATGTTCGAAGAATTTCAAGTTGGCTGCTATGGCGGTCATCTTCGATACCAGAACGGAACGATTTTGGCAAATCTGAATCGCCAGGTCACCCTGATGCCGCCAATCAAGTTTAGATCAACTTGACCTTTGGTCCAGGGGGAGATGTCCTTTGAAGAATGGATAAGGAACGGAAAGATTTTAGCAAATCTCAATTGTCCTTTGAAGAAGGGATATAGGAACGGAAAGATTTTAGCACATATCAATCTCCATGTTGTCCCCATGCCTTTCATCAAGTTTCATCTCAATTAGACCTTTGGTTCGGGAGGAGGTCATTTGAAGAATTTCAAGATGGCGGCCATCTTTTATATCAAAATGGAACATTTTAAGCAAATCTTAATCTCCATGTCATCCTGATGCCTACAATCAAGTTTACCTCAATTCAACCTTTGGTTTGGAATATGTCAGTTGAAGAATTTCAAGATGGCCGCCATGGCTGCCATTTTGGATATCCGAATGGAATGATTTTAGCAAATCTGAATCTCCATTTCACCCTGATGCCTCCCATCAAGTTTCCAATCTTTGGTTCGGGATATGTCGTTTGAAAAATTTCAAGATGGCCACCACGGCGACCATCTTGGACATTGGAACAGAACAATTTTAGCAAATCTGAATCTCCATTTCACCCTGATGCCTCCCATCAAGTTTCAGCTCAATTCGACCATTGGTTTGGGAGATGATGTCGTTTGACGAATTTCAAGATGGCCCCCATGGTGGCCATGTTGGAGATCTGAATGGATTGTTTTTTAGACAATCTGAATCTCCATGTCACCCCGATGCCTTCCATCAAGTTTCAGCTCAACTCAACCTTTGGTTTTGGTTTGGGAGAGGTCGTTTGATGAATTTCAAGATGGCTGCCATGGTGGCCATCTTGGAAATCCAAACGGAACCATTAAGCAAATCTGAATCTCCATGTATCAGCTTAATCTGACTTCCGGTTTGGGAAGAGATGTCAAAAATGTGAAAAGATAACGACAGACAACAGGCCACAGCATAAGCTGACCTGGTTAGCCCCTGCCCATCGGGGCTTGAAGAAATAGATGGGCTGCATGATGCTTCCACGCAGAGCTGAAACCGACCCGCACACGAGTACTGGTAAACCGCTTAGAGGATCTATGCCTGCCCTGTCAATGCGCTGCAAGTCGGCCCGTCCATGCTTATAGGTTTCATTGAGCGGCAGGGCTTGAGATGTCATTTCATCTCAATGTCGGGTGAAAGTCCCACATAATTGGAAGCAACATCTCCAAAATGACCTTTACAGTGTTAACGGGGACATTAAACCTCAAATCAAATAAACAAATGTTTAAACAGGTGAGCTAATAAATGAAGGCAGGTGAGTATTTGTTAAAGGATACTTTGTCACAATAAGAGCTCTACAGAGCTTATGGTAGTTGTTTTGGATATGCGGCGTTTAATAAGGCTTCTTTCTTTTATCTTTATATATGATCTTATGAAATGTAAGGTGTGGGTCATGGCCCCCGACAGAACCTGGGGGACCCTCATGTTGGTATAAAAGAGTATCGCTGAAAGAAGTTTACTCAAGAAACATTTCTATTAATGTTTATATCTGAAGTGACTTGGCAGTAAATGCCATTTTTCAATTTTGTTGTTTGTAAGTGTTGACAACAACGAACAACTGCCTATCCTATAAGCTCCCAGTGAGCCTTCGACTATGGTGAGCTAAAATAAATGCATAAACAATCAATGCTCCAGATTTACAAGGTGGTAACAGGCTTTGTCACAATTATTTGGAACCTATTAAGGCACACAAAGCTCAAACTTATTTGGAGTGTTACGTCCAGTCAACACATATCGACCACTTGGTGCAAAAGTATCGTAACTCAGTTTTGTCAACTTTCCAGGAGACTCAAAAAAACAATTTAATTTTTGCTTTTGGATCAGGAAAAAGTAAGGCTGGGATGTATGAAGGCTAAATTGAAAACAATAAAAGTCACATAATTTAAATAATAAAAAGTATAAAAACATCAATATACATCAATAAAAAAAATGAGTTTTTGTCTCTGAAAAGATGATTTTTCTTGGTTGTACTTTGGTATAAAAGTATCGTAACTCAAGATACAATAGTTTTGCACCAAGAAAAGTTATCTTAGCATACAAATCAGGTTTTTTGTAAAACTATTGCATCTCAAGATGCGATAGAATTCCAGGCATTGAAAACCATGATAGCCAATTATTTTGATATGAAACAATTGAAGTTAAGAAATAAAACTGTAAGGTGCACTCAGACTACCATGAAGTTTATCTTACTTCTTAGAATTTTATAAACAGCTCCAGTTAAATTCGGTGCAAAGTTCTCTGAATAAGCTCTGTTAGTCGGTCTACTTATGCTTTTTCCATGCTTAACAATACATTTCCTTATAATCTCACAGAAGATAAGATTTAATTGAATGGACATTCCATAGAAAATATACCCTTTTTCTTGCATGCAATGTAAGAAATGCTTTTTTCGCATCTGAAGAGCATAAAGATTACTCATTATGGTATGTCAGAAGGTGTGTGAAGTTCTCACATTTCTACTTGACAATATAAGATTTGGTACTATGTAATTTTAGACAAATTGTGGGAATTCGGATGGGTACAAACCATGCACCCCTTGCGGCTGACTTTTTTTCTTCTTCATGATGTCCCTTTTCATTGAAAACCAATCTTAAATTATTGAAGCTTTTGGCTCGATGTCTAGATATTTGGATGATTTATTAAATATTGACAAAACCTATGTCAATGGTTTGATCAGTCAAATTTACCCTTCAGAACTTCAGTTAAATAAAGCAAATTCTTCTGATTCATAAGCCCAGTTTTTGGATTTACATTTATCTATTGTAGATAGGTGTTTCCTGCAAAATTTATGATAAACGCGATGTTAATTTTCCATTTTTGGGTGTTGATGTTGCTTGCCTGTCATCTTACTGTGTTAAAATTTCACAATTAATTTGGTTTGCCAGAGTATCTAGTCATGTTAATCGAAACTGACTTCAACACCCATAATAAATTCTTAACTGCTAAACTTAATCAAGGTTATTGGTATCATAAACTACGAAAAAACAAAAAGATGTTATTTCTATTTGGTTTCAAAATTCAATTTTAGACAATGAGGCCTATTGGAACCAAAATTTTATGGTGACTTACTATATAAATTCAGAAAAAAAAATATGCTAGCAATGATTTTAGTACCCAATTTAGCAAAATCATTCATCAATATAAAAAGATTGGGTACTACAATATGAATGTTATATGGCAGACTGCATGCATTGTAGATAACACAAACAAGGGTGATGATTTTGCTTCTCTCTTTAATTGCACGCTGGCGGGTTGGACCGACAGGTTGGGCCTCAGATTGCATTACAGCTCCAGCCTAAAGGCTTTCTTAAATTTTAGGTAAATTGTGTTGGTACATGATGCTCTGTCTCTGGTTTGGCCCACTGGAGTCAAAATGTTGGTTTTCGGTTGCTCCAGCATTTCAGCTGTTTCATGCTGTCGAATCCACATCATTGTTTAACCTCTGTAGACATTTGATTTTTATGTTCTCGGACCTGTAACACTGAGATGTATTAGAAATCCTTCATGTGGATATTTGTCAAAACCATAAAAGAACCAAGGGTGAGGATTGTGGCCCTGTAGAATCGTTTTAAGCCCCAAAGTGAAATATTCTTTTCTGCCCATTCTATGGCAGTTCTTCTGTTGCGGTTCATTATTATTATAGTTTGTATTTGCATGTATGTACGAATTGCTTGTATCTTTTATTTTGGATATCAGTTTAGCCAGTTTGTGGGAAAAGAACTGTCCTTTTGGCTTTCTGCTTGTGATGTTTTCATTAGGGTTAAGTTATTTCATGTTCATGATTCTTTTGGACCCTCAGTTACACTGTTAGTGACTCCCTTGCCCAATTTCGCCATCTTCTTGACCCTTCTGAACCTCTGCTACACTGCCACTCAGCTAAGTAACACTGCCATTTCCTTGCCTCATCTAAGTATTCTCTCTTTACTTTCTGTCCTTCAGCTGCACTACTACTACCTTATCTAATCTCAGTATCCTCTCCTCCCTTCTGTCCCTAAGCTTCATTGCTATTACCTTGTCTCAACTAAGTATCCCCCACCCTTCTGGCCCTCAGCTACACTGCTACTACCTTGTCTCATCTCAGTAATATCCCCTCCTCCCTTCTGAACCTCTGCTATACTGCTACTACCTTGTAATATTTCAGTATCCCCTCCTCCCTTCTGTCCCTCTGCTACACTGCTACTACCTTTGTCTTATCTTAGTATCCCCTCCTCACTTCTGACTATCAGCTACACTGCTACTACCTTGTCAGATTTCAGTATCCCCTTCTCCCTTCTGTCCCTCTACTACAACCTTGTCTTATCTCAGTATCCCCTTCTCCCTTCTGACTATCAGCTACACTGCTACAACCTTGTCAGATTTCAGTATCCCCTCCTCCCGTCTGTCCCTCTGCTACACTGCTACTACCTTGTCTCATCTCAGTAATATCCCCTCCTCCCTTCTGAACCTCTGCTATACTGCTACTACCTTGTCAGATTTCAGTATCCCCTCCTCCCTTCTGTCCCTCTGCTACAACCTTGTCTTATCTCAGTATCCCCTCCTCCCTTCTTACTATCAATTACACTGCTACAACCTTGTCAGATTTCAGCATCCCCTCCTCCCGTCTTTCCCTCTGCTACACTGCTACTACCTTGTCTTATCTCAGTATCCCCTCCTCACTTCTGACTCTCAGCTGCACTGCTACTGCCGGGTCTTACCTCAGTATCCCCTCAATGACCCTAATCCCTTCTAAACCTCTGTTACACTGCAACTGACTTATCTTATCTCAATATACCCTCCTCCCTTCTGACTCAGCTACACTGCTTCTGCATTGTCTCATCTTAGAATCCCCTTCTCCTTTATGACTGTACTACTTTATTAAGTATTTCAGTATTCCATCCTCCCTTCTGAGCCTCAGCTACATTTCTACACCCTTGCCCCATCTTAGTATCCCTTCTTCCCTTCTGATCCTATGCTACACATTTCTACTACCTTGTCTTATCTCAATATGCCCTCCTCCCTTCTGCCCCTCAGCTGTACTGCTACAATCTTGCCCCACCTCAATAATATTATCTTCTTGTCATTTCTGACCATCAGCTACACAGCAATGTGTTTATCTCATCTAAGTATCCCCTCCTCCCTTCTGACCCTATGCTGCACTGCTACTACCTTTCTCTATCTTGGTATACCCCCTCTCTTCCGAACCTCAGCTAAACTGCCACTCTCTTACCTCATCTCAATATCCCCTTCTTCCTTCTGATCCTCTCCTACACTATCCAGACTCCTCTTACTATCCCTGCCTCCCTTCTGACCCTCTGCTAGAATGCTTTTCTCTCTGCTCATCTCAATATCCCACTTCTGATCCTCTGCTAAACCTCTACTCTACCAAATATTCCCTTTCTTCCGGCTCTCAGCTAAACTGTCACTCTCTTGCCTCATCTCAATATCCCCTTCTTCTTTCTGATCCTATGCTACACATTTCTACTACCTTGTCTTATCTCAATATGCCCTCCTCCCTTCTGCCCCTCAGCTGTACTGCTACAATCTTGCCCCACCTCAATAATATTATCTTCTTGTCATTTCTGACCATCAGCTACACAGCAATTCGTTTATCTCATCTAAGTATCCCCTCCTCCCTTCTGACCCTCAGCTGCACTGCTACTACCTTTCTCTATCTTGGTATACCCCCTCTCTTCCGAACCTCAGCTAAACTGCCACTCTCTTACCTCATCTCAATATCCCCTTCTTCCTTCTGATCCTCTCCTACACTATCCAGACTCCTCTTACTATCCCTGCCTCCCTTCTGACCCTCTGCTAGAATGCTTTTCTCTCTGCTCATCTCAATATCCCACTTCTGATCCTCTGCTAAACCTCTACTATACCAAATATTCCCTTTCCACCCTGTTGCCCTATCTCAAGATCCCCTCCTCTATTCTGACCCTCTGCTACTGTTCTACCTTCACTTATCTCAATATCCTCTCTTCCTTGCAGACACTCTGCTATACTGCTTCTCTCTTGAGCCAACAGATATTATCTCCTTCTGCCTGTTGTTCTGCTATACATCTGCTCCTCTGACCCATCTCAATCCCCTTTCCCTTTTGTCCCTCTGCTGAATTTCTACTATCTTAACACATTTGTGTACCCGCTTTCACCTGACTCTCATCTAAATTGTTCCTTCTACTTGTGTTTACACATTGTTCCCCTACAGTTTCTTCACATGCCTATTTTGTTATTTTTTTACTTTTTTAGTTTTTTTAGCTCACCTGAGCTATTGTGATCGGTCAATGTCCGTCGTGCGTCGTGTGTTGTGCAGCGTCAACAATTTGCTTTAAATGCTAACTCCTCCTAAACCCTTGAGCCAATTTCAATAAAACTTCATAGGAATATTGCTGAGGTGACCCTGTACAAAAATAGCAAAAATTGTTTCACTCTGCTGAACAGGATGGCGGCCAGAGCTAAAAATAGTCAAAACTTTAAACGACAACTTCTCCTGTACCTTGAGGCCAGTTTCATTCAAACTTTATAGGAATGTTGCTTAGGTGACCCTCTACCAAAATAGCTAAAACGTTTCCGCTTCTGGTGAACAAAATGGCTGCCAGAGCTGAAAATAAAAAAATTCTTTAAACAACATCTCCTACTGTACACTTGGGCCAAATTAATTCAAACTTCATAGGAATGTTGCTTAGGTGACCATCTACTAAAATAGCTAAAACGGTATTGCTCTGTTGAGCAAAATGGGAGCCATAGCTTAAAATAGAAAATCATTGTAAATTTGCTTCAAACACAAACTCCTCCTCAAACCTTGGGCCAATTTGATTCAATCCTCACAGGAATGTTGCCCAAATGACTCCCTACCAAAATAGCTAAAATCGTTGTGCTCTGACAAACAAGATGGCCGCCCAGAGCTAAAAATAGAAAAAAATCTTTAAACGACAATTGCTCCTGTTCCCTTGGGCCAATTTTATTCAAACTTCATAGGAATGTTGTTTAGGTGACCATCTACCAAAATAGCTGTAAAGGTTAGTTAGGTGACTCCCTACCAAAATAGCTAAAATCGTTCAACCTGGCGAACCAGATGGCCGCCAGAGCAAAAAATAGAAAAATCTTCACACGACAACTCCTCCTTACCCCTTGGGCCAATTTGATTCAAACTTCACAGTATATTATGTTGTTGACTCCCTACCAAAATAGTTAAAATTGTTCCGCTCTGACTAACAATATGGCCGCCAGAGCTAAAAATATAAAAATTCTTCAAACGACAACTCCTCCCTTGGGCCAATTTGATTCAAACTTCATTGGAATATTATGTTGTAGACCCTCTACCATATTAGCTAAAATGATCCAACTCCGATGAACAAAATGGCCACCAGAGCTTAAAATAGAAAAACATTGTAAATTTGCTTCAAACTTCACAGGAATGTTGCCCAGGTGACTCCCTAACAAAATAGTTAAAATCATTCAACTCTGATAAACAAGATGTCCTCCAGGGCTAAAATTAGAAAAAATCTTCAAACGACAACTCCTCCTGTACCCTTGGGCAAATAACATTCAACCTTCATAGGAATGTTGCTTAGATGACTCTCTAAAAATAGCTAAAATGGTCTTGTTCCGATGAACAATATGGCTGCCAGAGCTAAAAGTAGAAAAACATTGTAAATTTGCTTCAAATGCGAACTCTTCCTAAACCCTTGGGTCAGTTTGATTCAAACTTCAAAGGAATGTTTCCTAGGTGACACTCTACCAAAATAGCTAAGATCGTTCCACTCTGATCAACAAGATGGCCACCAGAGCTAAAAATAGAATGTACTAGAGACAGTGACATTCCGGTGAGCCAATCAGGGCCCTCTGGTTCAGTTTTGAGATTTTATTTTCTGAACCTGATAACATTAACGAATCAGACATTTCAACATTGGGTAATAACTGACTTGTCTGGAACAATTTCTTTTCATAAGAAGTAAATCTATAATCAGAACTTGAGCCACATGTATTATGGGTAAATTTTGTTTTACTGCTACAAGACATTGTTTGCATTTTACAGGGAGTGGATCTCAAAAAATAAGACCTAACAGAACAGCAACCTAAAAATCAAGTGCCAAACTTTGTAAACTTTTATTTTCCAGAAATGCTAAATTTAATGTGTGGATTTATTTTTTATGATTTGGGGTTTTAGGACCCTTTCAACCCATTAGCATTATATTGAGTGACGTCATTTAACCTTACCACACTATTCCTGAGCAGGCTTAGACCTAAGCCGTTACGAGCACAAAGTGCACACAATTTCACCAATAACTGACATCTGCCCCTCTTGAATCAGCGGAAGTGGGGATTGACCATAGAAAATATTTCATGATCAATTTCCACGAAATGATGTGGCCGGACTGGTCTTGAACCGGCAACCACTGGCTTCTCAGTCAGACGATCTGCATACTGCATTTAGGGAAGGTCAGGAAACATGTTCATGTTCTGTGCTTGTTAAGCTTTTTAGCTCACCTGAGCACGAAGTGCTCATGATGAGCTATTGTGATCGGTCAATGTGCGTCGTGTGTCGTGTGGCATCAACAATTTGCTTTAAATGCTAACTCCTCCTTAACCCTTGAGCCAATTTCAATAAAACTTCATAGGAATATTGCTGAGGTGACCCTTCTACAAAAATAGCTAAAATTGTTCTGCTCTGCTGAACAAGATGGCTGCCAAAGCTAAAAATAGAAAAATCTTTAAATGACAACTCCTCCTGTACCTTAAGGCCAATTTCATTCAAACTTTATAGGAATGTTGCTTAGGTGACCCTCTACCAAAATAGCACAAACTGTATTGCTCTGATGAGGAAAATGGCCGCCATAGCTAAAAATAGAAAAAACATCGTAAATTTGCTTCAAACACAAACTCCTCCTCAACCCTTGGGCTAATTTGATTCAATCTTCACAGGAATGTTGCCCAAATGACTCCCTACCAAAGTAGCTTAAAATCGTTGTGCTCTGACAAACAAGATGGCCGCCAGAGCTAAAAATAGAAAAATCTTTAAACGACAATTGCTCCTGTTCCCATTGGCCAATTTTATTCAAGCTTCATAGGAATGTGACCATCTACCAAATAGCTTAAAAGGTTCTGCTCTGATGAGCAAAATGGCCACCATAACTAAAAATAGAAAAACATGGTAAATTTGCTTCAAACAGGAAGTCCTCCTTAACCCTTGGGCCAATTTGATTCAAACTTCACAGGAATGTTATGTAGGTGACCCCCTAAAGAAATAGCTAAAATCATTCCGCTCTGACTAACAAGATGGCCGCCAGAGCTAAAAATAGAAAAATTCTTCAAACGACTACTCCTCCTTTACCCTTGGGCTAATTTCATTCAAACTTCATGGGAATGTTGCTTAGATAACCCACTACCAATATAGCTAAAATGTTTGATGAGCAAAATGGCCGCCATAGCTAAAAACAGAAAAACTTTGTAAATTTACGTCAAATCGCGAACTCCTCCTCAACCTTTGGCCCATTTTGATTCAAACTTCATAGGAGTGTTAGTTAAGTGACTCCCTACCAAAATAGCTAAAATCCTTCAACCTGGCGAACAAGATGGCCGCCAGAGCAAAAAATAGAAAAATCTTCAAACGACAACTGCTCCTTACCCCTTGTGCCAATTTGATTCAAACTTCACAGGAATATTATGTTGTTTACTACCTACCATAATAGCTAAAAGTGTTCTGCTCTGACTAACAAGATGGCCACCAGAGCTAAAAATAGAAAAATTCTTCAAACGACAATTCCTCCTTACCCCTTGGGCCAATTTGATTCAAACTTCAAATGAATATTATGTAGTTGACCCTCTACCATATTAGGTAAAATTATCCCACGATAAACAAAATGGCCACCAGAGCTAAAAATAGAAAAAACATTGTAAATTTGCTTCAAACTTCACAGGAATGTTGCCCAGGTGACTCCCTAACAAAATAGTTAAAATCATTCCACTCTGATAAACAAGATGGCCACCAGGGCTAAAAATAAAAAAAAATTTCAAATGACAACTTCTCCTGTACCTTAAGGCCAATAACATTCAAACTTTATAGGAATGTTGCTTAGGTGACCCTCTACCAAAATAGCTAAAACGTTTCCGCTCCGGTGAACAAAATGGCCACCAGAGCTAAAAATAGAAAATTCTTTAAACGACATCTACCCTGTAGCCTTGGGCCAAATTAATTCAAACTTCATAGGAATGTTGCTTAGGTGACCCTCTACAAAAATAGTTATGTAGGTGACTTCCTAAAGAAATAGCTAAAATCATTCCGCTCTGACTAACAAGATGGCTGCCAGAGCTAAAAATAGAAAAATTCTTCAAACGACTACTCTTCATTTACCCTTGGGCCAATTTCATTCAAACTTCATAGGAATGTTGCTTAGATGAGCCATTACCAAAATAGCTATTGCATTGATGAGCAAAATGGCCACCATAGCTTAAAACAGCAAAACTTTGTAAATTTATGTCAAAACGCAAACTCCTCCTTAACCTTTGGGCCAATTTGATTCAAACTTCATAGGAATGTTAGTTAGGTGTCTCCCTACCAAGTAAGCTAAAATGGTTCAATGCGGCGAACAAAATGGCCGCAAGAGCTAAAAATAGAAAAAATCTTCAAACGACAACTCCTCCTTACCCCTTGGGCCAATTTGATTCAAACTTGTATGTATATGATCGAATTCCAAATATTATTCCCTAACAAAAAATGATGGATTCCTATGTTGGAAAACTCGCATTTTGATAAAAAATAAATAAATTAAAAGAAGGCATTCGCCCCATCGGGGCTTGAAGAAAATAGATTGGGCTGCATGCTGCTTCCAAGCAGAGCTGAACCGACTGCACAGAAGAACTGGTAAACTGCTTAGGTTTTAAGCCTACCCAGGAATAGTTTGCAAGTCGGACCGTCCATGCATATAAACTTTATTGGTTTCATTGGGCGGCAGGGCTTGATGTCATTTCATCTGAATTTTGGGTAAAAGTCCCACAGAATTGGAAGCAACGTCTCCAAAATGATCTATACAGTGTTGACGGAGACCTTATACCTCAAATCAAACAAAAAAATTGCCCCTTGAACAATATCCATCCATCTATGAAAACTTTTCTTCAGTCTTTTCACACTAACGATGCTTCGAGAATTGCAGTTGTCAGTTTCGGGCAGAAGAGTGTTCAGTGTACAGCTTGGGAAAAAGAGTGGTTTGGTAAACTGACAGGCTCAGTGCAAGCATGTCTTGACTGGACGTCACACTCCAAACAAGCCTGAGCTTTGTGTGCCATAATAGGTTCCAAATAATTGTGACAAAGCCTATTACCATCTTGTAAATCTAGAGCATTGATTGTTTATGCATTTATTTTTAGCTCAACAGAGTCGAAGGCTCCCGGGAGGCTTATAGGATAGGGAGTTGTCTGTCGTCGTCAACACTTTCAAACGACATCTAAGAAACCGCTGGGCTGATTGAGCCCAAATTTCATGTGTTACATCCTTGGACTTTGGATGGCCACCAGAGCTAAAAATAGAATGTACTAGAGACAGTGACATTCAGGTGAGCAAATCAGGGCCTTGTCTAGATATGCTCTTGGAGCATATAAAGACATAATAATAATAACTTTATTTTGAGAGGATAACATATTCGGCACAAGTGCCAGTCTAACGTATGGTCCTCAGTTTACAAACTGCAGAAAGTCAATGTTTGAACTTTGATGAAATGTTTCTTCATATTCTGAAGGGACTCCCAATTTAATTTTGAACATTAAGATATGTATATCTTCGAATTACAAACATTATTTCCTAACAAAAAATGATGGATTCCTATTTTGGAAAACGCACATTTTGATAAAAAATAAATAAATTAAAAGAAGGCACTCTGCCGATCGGGGCTTGAAGAAAATGGATTGGGCTGCATGCTGCTTCCAAGCAGAGCTGAAACTGACCGCACAGGAGTACTGGTAAACCGCTTAGGTTTTAAGTCTACCCAGGAATAGTGCTGCAAGTAGGACAGTCCATTCATATATTGGTTCATATATATATATTCATATAAACGTTATTGGGCGGCAGGGCTTGATGTCATTTCATCTGAATATTTGGTAAAAAGTCCCACAAAATTGGAAGCAACGTCTTCAAAATGACCTATACAGTGTTGATGGGGACGTTATACCTCAAATCAAACAAAAAAATTGCCCCTTGAACAATATCCATCCATCTATGAAAACTTTTCTTCAGTCATTTCACACTAAAGATGCTTCAAGAATTGCAGTTGTCAGTTTCGGGCAGAAGAGTGTTCAGTGTACTGCTTGGGAAAAAGAGTGGTTTGGTAAACTGACAGGCTCAGTGCAAGCATGTGTTGACTGGACATCACACTCCAAACAAGCCTGAGCTTTGTGTGCCATAATAGGTTCCAAATAATAGTGACAAAGCCTGTTACCGCCTTGTAAATCTAGAGCATTGATTGTTTATGCATTTATTTTTAGCTCACCAGAGTCGAAGGCTCCCGGGAGGCTTATAGGATAGGGAGTTGTCTGTCTTCATCAACACTTTCAAACGACATCTCAGAAACCGCTGGGCCGATTGAGCCCAAATTTCATGTGTTGCATCCTTGGACTGTGGAGGCCCCCGCCCGTCGGGGCTTGAAGAAATAGATGGGCTGCATGATGCTTCCATGCAGAGCTGAAACTGACCACACACCAGACCTGGTAAACGGCTTAGAGGATATAAGCCTGCCCAGGCAAAGCGGTGCAAGTCGGACCGTCCATGCTTATAAACCCTATTGATTTCATTGGGGGACAGAGCTTGAGATGCCATTTCATCTCAATGTTGGGTAAAAGTCCCACAAAATTGGAAGCACTATCTCAAAAATGACCTATACAGTGTTGTTGGGGATGTTAAACCTCAAATCAAACAAACAAATCCTTGGACTGTGGGATTGAAAGTTTGTTTATGAAAATCGGCTCTTTAGTTTGGTTGCTATGGCAACTTGGTTTCCATAGACTTATAATGGGGAAAATTGAAAAATGGCATTTACTGCCAGTCACTTCAGATATTTTGAGAAAACATTAATGATGTTTCTTGAGTAAACTTCTTTCAGCCTTACGCTCTTATGCCAACATGAGGGTCCCCCAGGTTGTGTTGGGGGCCATGCCCCACCCCTTACATTTCATTAGATCATATATAAACATATAAGATAAAGAAATAGAAGTGGAGGCAATGATCAGGAATCAATACAATTAACCAACAGCTCCCATCAGAGACACAAGAGGGAAAGAAACACAAACATGAAACAACAGACCCTAATGGAAACATCAATAGCGGAAAGCCAAAAGGACAGTCACTTTCCCACAAAATGGCCAATAGGCTATCCAAAATAAAATAATATAAGCGACACAAACACCCAAAGACAAACCATTACAAAAATAAACCGCGACAGAAGAACCTCCTTGGAACGGTCAGCTGAAACGAATTCCAGTGGGGGGCTTAAATCAATATTACTTGGGCACAATCCTCGCCCTTACTTCCGTCGCAATTTAGACAAATACTTTGTTCAGTCCGCATGAAAGTCTCCTGACTCATAAGTGCAACATCTCCGTGAACACAAATAATCAAACAACCACAGAGATGAAACAACGGTGAGGACTCTACAGCAAGAAAGAAGCCTTAATTAACGACGCATATCCGAAACAACTACCATAAGCTCTGTAGAGCTCATATTGTGACAAAGTATCTGCCTTCATTTATTAGCTCACCTTGAGCTTTCTCACCTGGAGCAGCTTATGCCGTGGCCTGTTGTCCGTCTTTAGCTTTTTAACATTTTTGACATCTCTTCCCAAACCGGAAGTCAGATTTAGCTAATACATGGAGACTCAGATTTGCTAAAATGGCAGCCATCTTGAAATTCATTAAACCACCTCTCCCAAACCAAAGGTTGATTTGAGCTGTAACTTGATGGAAGGGATCGGGGTGACATGGAGATTCAGATTTGCTAAAAACAATCCATTCAGATCTCCCATATGGCCGCCATGGGGGCCATCTTGAAATTTTTCAAACGACATCTCCTGAACCGATGGTTGAATTGAGCTGAAACTTGATGAGGTATCTGGGCGACATGGAGATTCAGATTTGCCAAAATTGTTCAGATGGCCGCCACGGCAGTCATCTTGAAATTCTTCGTACATCATCTCATCTCCCAGATTCAGAATTGCTGAAGGCAATGATCTGATAGACAAAATGGCCACCAAGGCACATTGTCATGTGAAAACATAATGGTCATGTTGATTGTCAAGAAGTGCCTGTATTCAATTTGGAATAAAGTCAGGTGTTATCCTAGCAAGATTGCAGTTGGTTTGAGCTGCACAAGAAATTTATTGGGTAGGGATTCTGCTTTCTCCTTGATTGGTTTATATTTCAGCTGTATCAAACAAAAATGGTTCCCATTTTATGTAGGATTGTGGTATTGTCCATATTTTCAAGTTTGTATACAGTGAAGATTGTTTTAGATATCTTGTGTTTGGTTGGTGGCAGTGGAAGCATAGCTTTTCGATGAAAACAAATTCATGAACTGCATAATCATTCTGAGGGTATGCTTGTATTTCATATTGTAAAGAAGTGTGCCCAAAACTTCCGCATCATTTAGCATGGTCAGAATGAAACGGACTTGCTTGTTTTTAAGTATCCCTGCAGAAAAGGGGCTGTAAAGTGTGGCTTAGAGGACTAGGGGCACTTTAACTGTTCAGAATATACAAATGGAAAAAATGTGTTTCCTGTTCAAATACTTTGTATTCTTGTATGGCCCCCGCCCATAGGGGCTTGAAGAAATATATGGGCTGCATGATGCTTCCACGCAGAGTTGAATTCTGGCCCGCACACTAGAACTGGTAAACCGCTTAGAAGATCTAAGCCTGTCCAGGAACCGTGGTGCGAGGCGGACCGTCCATGCTAATAAAACCTGTTGGTTTCATTGGGCGACGGGGCTTGATGTCATTTCATCTCAATGTTGGGTAAAAGTCCCACAAAATTGGAAGCAACGTCTCCAAAATGACCTTTACAGTGTTGACGGGGACGTTAAACCTCAAATCAAACAAACAAACAAAAACAAACTGACAGGGAAGCATTGGTAAAGAGGTTGTCGAGTCCTCACCGTTGTCTCACCTCTGTGGTTCTTTGATTTCTGTGTTCACGGAGATGTTGCACTGATGAGTTAGGAGGCCTTCATGCGGACTGAACAAATTATTTGTCTAAATCGCGACGGAAGTAAGGGCGAGGATTGTGGCCGCGTAAAATCGATTTAAGCCCCCCAGTGGAAATCTTCCACTGACCGTTCCAAGGCGGCTCTTCTGTGGCGATTTATTTATGTTGTTATTTGTTACTTACTGTGTGTATCACTTGTGTCTTTTAATTTTGGATGGCCATATGGCCATTTTGTGGGAAAGTAACTGTCCATATGGCCTTCCTTTGTTTAGGTTTCCATTATGGTCTGGTCGCTTAATGTTTGTGTTTCTTTCCCTTTGGTGTCTTTTGTGGATGGAGTAAGTTAATTGTATCAATTCCTGATCTTTGTTTTACTTCTACTTTATTGAAAATGGACCTTTTGTGATCACTTGATGATAGTTCAATGGCTGTCAATAATTATCTTATTATTCAAAAGCCTGGTAGTCTGCACTATTAACCACTCTAACACTAACTTTTGATCAGGGTTTTGGTATAGTTTAGATGCAAAAATTTTAAAAAGTAAATCTTTGTTTTATTTTATTGACTCAAAGACACTGGTGTCACATTTGGAGGTCTCAGGGTTTAGTATTCCTTCATTGACAAATCTTGTGTAACTATACTGAAAAGTATAATAAGTATATGACAATTCTTTTCTTTTGTTATTTGCTGTGCCATGAGTGTAAGACTTATTTTTTTCATGAATCCCCTTCGGCAAGGCAGATGGGGGATGATAGTAGTATCTCCTAGACCTTTGATGGATTTTCATAAGACTTAATGATCCCATGGTGAGCTGGTGTGTGTGTGTGTGTGGGGGGGGGCACAGGGGAAGGGGCTCATAGTTGAGGGTCACTTGTTTGGGATTTTGGGTTTTGTGTCCGTTCCATATCTCCTTTGCCCCTTGAGGGATTTTCATTAAACTTCTGACAAATGTTGGCCTAATTGAGTTGATCTGCAGTACCTTACTCGGCTTCAAGGTGAAGGCCTCAATTGAGGGTCGGGAGTTTGATCCTTGAATTTCCTGTAACTGTATCTCTTATACCACTTGAGCAGTTTTCTTTGAGCTTTGGTCAGATATTTGCCTCGGTGCACTGGTGTGAAGGTCCCTAATGGCACCATGGCAGCTCAGGGTGGTGGTCCTGGTAGGGGGTCGGGGGTTTGGACGTTGTGTTTCATGTCTGCACGGTCTCATTTGCCCCTTGGTGGGCTGTCGTTTGGTCACAGTTAGGGGTTGGGAGTTCCGCCTCAAGATTTGTTTCTCCGCTATATCTCCTTGCCATTGGAAGGATTTTGATTGGGCTTTGGTTTAGTGTTGGACAGAGTGGGATGATATGCTGAACCCATAGCTCAGTCATGCAGGCTCTGGGTGAGGATTGCAGATGAGGGTCATATGGTTGAGCCTTGGGGTTTCCTGTCAGCTCTATATCCCTTTTGCCCATGGAGGGATTTTCATTGAACTTTGGTCAAGTTATGGCCTAGGTGGGATGATGAGTGGAACCTGTGGGTTGGGCATTCTGGTGGCAGGGCGATATGGCTGTCCTTTGGATTGCTTTCTTGTTCAATTTTTGATAACTTTGGGAACTTGTAGAATGACTGTTTTGTTGACTTCTTAACATTAAAGTAAATAAATAATATAAAAATTAAATAATGAATAAATAAGAAATAAATTAATAAATAAGTTTAAAATAAATAAGTAAAAAATCAAGTAAATAAATAAAAATGAAAAAAAAAATAAAGTAAAAAACCAATAGCTTTGTAAATAAATAAATAATATAAAAATTAAATAATGAATAAATAAGAAATTAATTAATAAATAAGTATAAAATAAATATGTAAAAAAATTAAGTAAATAAATAAATAAATATAAAAAACCAATAGCTTTGTAAATAAATAAATAGTTATTAAATGATTAAAATAGGTAAAGATAAATTCTGTTAGGAAGTGGGCAGGATAGTCATGCTGCAAGTTACTTTTGAATCATTTCAACTCATTTATTTAATGATCTAAAATATATTCTATTGATATGCTGCTAGAGTGTACTCATTCAATTAGCTAATTTGGTGTTGCCATTGAAAAGTGACTAAATACCTAATGACTAGTGCAAAAAAAAAATCTTTAAGATTTCGAAACAATGTGTTTGGCACAGTTACAAAATTGAACAGGGCTTGCTGAGGGACAGCTATGTTCCCCAACGCAGTTTGGCCCTGGATGTTTGAGTTGCAGGTTCTGCTCATCATCTTTTTTGGGCCCTCATTTGAGCTAGGTTTGGTGAGAATCTTTCCAGGGGTGGGGGGCGTGGGATATGGAGCAGACAGTAAATTCATGGCTTGAGCTTGTGACCTTCAATTGTGACCTTCACCTGGAGACTGCATGGTTGAGCTGTGGGTTCAGATCTTCATTGGGCCAAACTTGAATGAGGGTCCTTCTGTGGGTAGGGAGATATGGAGGGGAAACAGTTTGAGTATCTGGCTCTTGACCTTTAATTGTGACCATGATCATGTGTCTGCAGGACTGAGTTGCAGTTTCTGCACATCTTCTCACAGGGTCAAGTGTTTGGCCAGAGTTGAATGAAAATCTTCCAGGGGGTGAAATAGATAAGGAATGGACATAGGGTTTGTTGCTCGGACTCAAGGTCTTCAGCTGTGGCCTTCAACTCGTGTTGTCATGATGTGGTTATGGGATCTGCACATCTCACTGTGGCGAATGTTTGACCAGGGCTGGTGGGAATCAGGGGTAAAAGAGATAATAAAATTTATGGGAAATTCAAGGCTCAAAATGATGACCTTCAGTTGTGGCTTCACATTGGGTTGGCGTAGTTGAGTTAGGTGTTTTGCACATACTCAATTAGGCCAGTGGGAATCCTACGGGGTGTTGAGCAGGCAGAGGATTCTGGGATTCAGACTGGTGGGGTATGTTTGGCCAAAGTTTACTGAAAATCCTTCTGGGGCTGCAAGAGATGGAGCGGGCACAAAATTCAAAGATTCAAACTTGTGACCTTCAACTGTGGCCATGGCTCTGAATCGGCATGGTTTTTATGTGTTTCTGAGGATTCTGGAGATGCTGAGCAGTGCGGATAATGACATAGCATTTCTGTAGTCTCTCATCCACTTCCTGATGGGGAATCAAAACATTTTTGACATGATATCTGGGTAAGAGTTTGGTACAGGCTAGAAAATCGAAAAAAAAAAAGATTCTTAAATCACGGTCTTAATGGTGTGACACACAGCTTGATTGATTCCAATGGTCATTATATGATCAATTTACTGTTACATTTTTCTTTAAGGACTTATCTTAGTGATTCCACTGCACAAGGATCACTTATGGATTCCACTGCACAAAAATGGTACTTGGCTGACACTCGCATTATCAGGGGTAGTCCTAGGAAGACTTGAGGCCCAAGTGGGCCCAAATCGCTCACCTGGATGAGGCTGATCATATATTACGAAGTACCTTGGTGACCAGATCACATTACCTTTAGCAATTCTGAATCTGGGAGATGAGATGATGTTCGAAGAATTTCAAGTTGGCTGCTATGGCGGTCATCTTCGATACCAGAACGGAACGATTTTGGCAAATCTGAATCTCCATGTCACCCTGATGCCTCCCATCAAGTTTAGATCAACTTGACCTTTGGTCCAGGGGGAGATGTCCTTTGAAGAATGGATAAGGAACGGAAAGATTTTAGCAAATCTCAATTGTCCTTTGAAGAAGGGATATAGGAACGGAAAGATTTTAGCACATATCAATCTCCATGTTGTCCCCATGCCTTTCATCAAGTTTCATCTCAATTAGACCTTTGGTTCGGGAGGAGGTCATTTGAAGAATTTCAAGATGGCGGCCATCTTTTATATCAAAATGGAACATTTTAAGCAAATCTTAATCTCCATGTCATCCTGATGCCTACAATCAAGTTTACCTCAATTCAACCTTTGGTTTGGAATATGTCAGTTGAAGAATTTCAAGATGGCCGCCATGGCTGCCATTTTGGATATCCGAATGGAATGATTTTAGCAAATCTGAATCTCCATTTCACCCTGATGCCTCCCATCAAGTTTCCAATCTTTGGTTCGGGAGATGTCGTTTGAAAAATTTCAAGATGGCCACCATGGCGACCATCTTGGACATTGGAACAGAACAATTTGAGCAAATCTGAATCTCCATTTCACCTTGATGCCTCCCATCAAGTTTCAGCTCAATTCGATCATTGGTTTGGGAGATGATGTCGTTTGACGAATTTCAAGATGGCCCCCATGGTGGCCATGTTGGAGATCTGAATGGATTGTTTTTTAGACAATCTGAATCTCCATGTCACCCCGATGCCTTCCATCAAGTTTCAGCTCAACTCAACCTTTGGTTTTGGTTTGGGAGAGGTCGTTTGATGAATTTCAAGATGGCTGCCATGGTGGCCATCTTGGAAATCCAAACGGAACCATTTAGCAAATCTGAATCTCCATGTATCAGCTTAATCTGACTTCCGGTTTGGGAAGAGATGTCAAAAATTTGAAAAGCTAACGACGGACAACAGGCCACAGCATAAGCTGACCTGGTTAGCCCCTGCCCATCGGGGCTTGAAGAAATAGATGGGCTGCATGATGCTTCCACGCAGAGCTGAAACCGACCCGCACACGAGTACTGGTAAACCGCTTAGAGGATCTATGCCTGCCCAGTCAATGCGCTGCGAGTCGGCCCGTCCATGCTTATAGGTTTCATTGAGCGGCAGGGCTTGAGATGTCATTTCATCTCAATGTCGGGTGAAAGTCCCACATAATTGGAAGCAACATCTCCAAAATGACCTTTACAGTGTTGACGGGGACATTAAACCTCAAATCAAATAAACAAACGTTTAAGCTGAAAGCTCCAGGTGAGCTAATAAATGAAGGCAGGTGAGTATTTGTTAAAGGATACTTTGTCACAATAAGAGCTCTACAGAGCTTATGGTAGTTGTTTCGGATATGCGGCGTTAAATAAGGCTTCTTTCTTTTATCTTTATATATGATCTTATGAAATGTAAGGTGTGGGTCATGGCCCCCGACAGAACCTGGGGGACCCTCATGTTGGTATAAAAGAGTATCGCTGAAAGAAGTTTACTCAAGAAACATTTCTATTAATGTTTATATCTGAAGTGACTTGGCAGTAAATGCCATTTTTCAATTTTGTTGTTTGAAAGTGTTGACAACAACGAACAACTGCCTATCCTATAAGCTCCCAGTGAGCCTTCGACTATGGTGAGCTAAAATAAATGCATAAACAATCAATGCTCCAGATTTACAAGGTGGTAACAGGCTTTGTCACAATTATTTGGAACCTATTAAGGCACACAAAGCTCAAACTTATTTGGAGTGTTACGTCCAGTCAACACATATCGACCACTTGGCGCAAAAGTATCGTAACTCAGTTTTGTCAACTTTCCAGGAGACTCAAAAAAAACAATTTAATTTTTGCTTTTGGATCAGGAAAAAGTAAGGCTGGGATGTATGAAGGCTAAATTGAAAACAATAAAAGTCACATAATTTAAATAATAAAAAGTATAATAACATCAATATACATCAATAAAAAAAATGAGTTTTTGTCTCTGAAAAGATGATTTTTCTTGGTTGTACATTGGTATAAAAGTATCGTAACTCAAGATACAATAGTTTTGCACCAAGAAAAGTTATCTTAGCATACAAATCAGGTTTTTTGTAAAACTATTGCATCTCAAGATGCGATAGAATTCCAGGCATTGAAAACCATGATAGCCAATTATTTTGATATGAAACAATTGAAGTTAAGAACTAAAACTGTAAGGTGCACTCAGACTACCATGAAGTTTATCTTACTTCTTAGAATTTTATAAACAGCTCCAGTTAAATTCGGTGCAAAGTTATCTGAATAAGCTCTGTTAGTCGGTCTACTTATGCTTTTTCCATGCTTAACAATACATTTCCTTATAATCTCACAGAAGATAAGATTTAATTGAATGGACATTCCATAGAAAATATACCCTTTTTCTTGCATGCAATGTATGAAATGCTTTTTTCGCATCTGAAGAGCATAAAGATTACTCATTATGGTATGTCAGAAGGTGTGTGAAGTTCTCACATTTCTACTTGACAATATAAGATTTGGTACTATGTAATTTTAGACAAATTGTGGGAATTCGGATGGGTACAAACCATGCACCCCTTGCAGCTGACTTTTTTTCTTCTTCATGATGTCCCTTTTCATTGAAAACCAATCTTAAATTATTGAAGCGTTTGGCTCGACGTCTAGATATTTGGATGATTTATTAAATATTGACAAAACCTATGTCACTGGTTTGATCAGTCAAATTTACCCTTCAGAACTTCAGTTAAATAAAGCAAATTCTTCTGATTCATAAGCCCAGTTTTTGGATTTACATTTATCTATTGTAGATAGGTGTTTCCTGCAAAATTTATGATAAATGCGATGTTAATTTTCCATTTTTGGGTGTTGATGTTGCTTGCCTGTCATCTTACTGTGTTAAAATTTCACAATTAATTTGGTTTGCCAGAGTATCTAGTCATGTTAATCGAAACTGACTTCAACACCCATAAAAATTCTTAACTGCTAAACTTAATCAAGGTTATTGGTATCATAAACTACGAAAAAACAAAAAAATGTTATTTCTATTTGGTTTCAAAATTCAATTTTAGACAATGAGGCCTATTGGAACCAAAATTTTATGGTGACTTACTATATAAATTCAGAAAAAAAAATATGCTAGCAATGATTTTAGTACCCAATTTAGCAAAATCATTCATCAATATAAAAAGATTGGGTACTACAATATGAATGTTATATGGCAGACTGCATGCATTGTAGATAACACAAACAAGGGTGATGATGTTGCTTCTCTCTTTAATTGCACGCTGGCGGGTTGGACCGACAGGTTGGGCCTCAGATTGCATTACAGCTCCAGCCTAAAGGCTTTCTTAAATTTTAGGTAAATTGTGTTGGTACATGATGCTCTGTCTCTGGTTATGCCCACTGGAGTCAAAATGTTGGTTTTCGGTTGCTCCAGCATTTCAGCTGTTTCATGCTGTCGAATCCTCATCATTGTTTAATCTCTGTAGACATTTGATTTTTATGTTCTCGGACCTGTAACACTGAGATGTATTAGAAATCCTTCATGTGGATATTTGTCAAAACCATAAAAGAACCAAGGGTGAGGATTGTGGCCCTGTAGAATCGTTTTAAGCCCCAAAGTGAAATATTCTTTTCTGCCCATTCTATGGCAGTTCTTCTGTTGCGGTTCATTATTATTATAGTTTGTATTTGCATGTATGTACGAATGGCTTGTATCTTTTATTTTGGATATCAGTTTAGCCAGTTTGTGGGAAAAGAACTGTCCTTTTGGCTTTCTGCTTGTGATGTTTTCATTAGGGTTAAGTTATTTCATGTTCATGATTCTTTTGGACCCTCAGTTACACTGTTAGTGACTCCCTTGCCCAATTTCGCCATCTTCTTGACCCTTCTGAACCTCTGCTACACTGCCACTCAGCTAAGTAACACTGCCATTTCCTTGCCTCATCTAAGTATTCTCTCTTTACTTTCTGTCCTTCAGCTGCACTACTACTACCTTATCTAATCTCAGTATCCTCTCCTCCCTTCTGTCCCTAAGCTTCATTGCTATTACCTTGTCTCAACTAAGTATCCCCCACCCTTCTGGCCCTCAGCTACACTGCTACTACCTTGTCTCATCTCAGTAATATCCCCTCCTCCCTTCTGAACCTCTGCTATACTGCTACTACCTTGTAATATTTCAGTATTCCCTCCTCCCTTCTGTCCCTCTGCTACACTGCCACTACCTTTGTCTTATCTTAGTATCCCCTCCTCACTTCTGACTATCAGCTACACTGCTACTACTTTGTCAGATTTCAGTATCCCCTTCTCCCTTCTGTCCCTCTGCTACAACCTTGTCTTATCTGTATCCCCTCCTCCCTTCTGACTATCAGCTACACTGCTACAACCTTGTCAGATTTCAGTATCCCCTCCTCCTGTCTGTCCCTCTGCTACACTGCTACTACCTTGTCTCATCTCAGTAATATCCCCTCCTCCCTTCTGAACCTCTGCTATACTGCTACTACCTTGTCAGATTTCAGTATCCCCTCCTCCCTTCTGTCCCTCTGCTACAACCTTGTCTTATCTCAGTATCCCCTCCTCCCTTCTTACTATCAATTACACTGCTACAACCTTGTCAGATTTCAGCATCCCCTCCTCCCGTCTTTCCCTCTGCTACACTGCTACTACCTTGTCTTATCTCAGTATCCCCTCCTCACTTCTGACTCTCAGCTGCACTGCTACTGCCGGGTCTTACCTCAGTATCCCCTCAATGACCCTAATCCCTTCTGAACCTCTGTTACACTGCAACTGACTTATCTTATCTCAATATACCCTCCTCCCTTCTTTCTGACTCAGCTACACTGCTTCTGCATTGTCTCATCTTAGAATCCCCTTCTCCTTTCTGACTCTACTACCTTATTAAGTATCTCAGTATTCCATCCTCCCTTCTGAGCCTCAGCTACATTTCTACACCCTTGCCCCATCTTAGTATCCCTTCTTCCCTTCTGATCCTATGCTACACATTTCTACTACCTTGTCTTATCTCAATATGCCCTCCTCGCTTCTGGCCCTCAGCTGTACTGCTATAGCCTTGTCCCACCTCAATATCTTCTTGTCATTTCTGACCATCAGCTACACAGCAATTCGTTTATCTCGTCTAAGTATCCCCTCCTCCCTTCTGACCCTCAGCTGCACTGCTACTACCTTGCTCCATCTTGGTATACCCTCCTCTCTTCCGAACCTCAGCTAAACTGCCACTCTCTTACCTCATCTCAATATCCCCTTCTTCCTTCTGATCCTCTCCTACACTATCCAGACTCCTCTTACTATCCCTGCCTCCCTTCTGACCCTCTGCTAGAATGCTTTTCTCTCTGCTCATCTCAATATCCCACTTCTGACCCTCTGCTAAACCTCTACTCTACCAAATATTCCCTTTCTTCCGGCTCTCAGCTAAACTGTCACTCTCTTGCCTCATCTCAATATCCCCTTCTTCCTTCTGATCCTATGTTACACATTTCTACTACCTTGTCTTATCTCAATATGCCCTCCTCCCTTCTGCCCCTCAGCTGTACTGCTACAATCTTGCCCCACCTCAATAATATTATCTTCTTGTCATTTCTGACCATCAGCTACACAGCAATTCGTTTATCTCATCTAAGTATCCCCTCCTCCCTTCTGACCCTCAGCTGCACTGCTACTACCTTTCTCTATCTTGGTATACCCCCTCTCTTCCGAACCTCAGCTAAACTGCCACTCTCTTACCTCATCTCAATATCCCCTTCTTCCTTCTGATCCTCTCCTACACTATCCAGACTCCTCTTACTATCCCTGCCTCCCTTCTGACCCTCTGCTAGAATGCTTTTCTCTCTGCTCATCTCAATATCCCACTTCTGATCCTCTGCTAAACCTCTACTCTACCAAATATTCCCTTTCTTCCGGCTCTCAGCTAAACTGTCACTCTCTTGCCTCATCTCAATATCCCCTTCTTCCTTCTGATCCTATGCTACACATTTCTACTACCTTGTCTTATCTCAATATGCCCTCCTCCCTTCTGCCCCTCAGCTGTACTGCTACAATCTTGCCCCACCTCAATATCTTCTTGTCATTTCTGACCATCAGCTACACAGCAATTCGTTTATCTCATCTAAGTATCCCCTCCTCCCTTCTGACCCTCAGCTGCACTGCTACTACCTTTCTCTATCTTGGTATACCCCCTCTCTTCCGAACCCCAGCTAAACTGCCACTCTCTTACCTCATCTCAATATCCCCTTCTTCCTTCTGATCCTCTCCTACACTATCCAGACTCCTCTTACTATCCCTGCCTCCCTTCTGACCCTCTGCTAGAATGCTTTTCTCTCTGCTCATCTCAATATCCCACTTCTGATCCTCTGCTAAACCTCTACTATACCAAATATTCCCTTTCCACCCTGTTGCCCTATCTCAAGATCCCCTCCTCTATTCTGACCCTCTGCTACTGTTCTACCTTCACTTATCTCAATATCCTCTCTTCCTTGCAGACACTCTGCTATACTGCTTCTCTCTTGAGCCAACAGATATTATCTCCTTCTGCCTGTTGTTCTGCTATACATCTGCTCCTCTGACCCATCTCAATCCCCTTTCCCTTTTGTCCCTCTGCTGAATTTCTACTATCTTAACACATTTGTGTACCCGTTTTCACCTGACTCTCATCTAAATTGTTCCTTCTACTTGTGTTTACACATTGTTCCCCTACAGTTTCTTCACATGCCTATTTTGTTATTTTTTTTATTTTTTAGCTCACCTGACCGAAGGTCATGGTGAGCTTTTGTGACAGTAAGATGTCCGGCGTCGTCGTGCGTCGTCCGTCGTCCGTCGTCCGTCGTGCGTAAACTTTTTCTTGTGAACACACTAGAGGCCACAGTTTTGGTCCAATTATCATCAAACTTGCTCAGAATGATAATCATGACAATATCTCGGTCAAGTTCGAATTTGGGTCATGTCGGGTAAAAAAGTAGGTCAGTAGGTCAAATCATAGAAAAACCTTGTGAACACTCGAGAGGCCACAATTTTGGTCCAATCATCATCAAACTTGCTCAGAATGATCATTGTGACAATATTTTAGTGAAGTTTGAATATGGATCATGTCGGCTTAAAAAGTAGGTCAGCGGGTCAAATCATAGAAAAACCTTGTGAACACCCTAGAGGCCACAATTTTGGTCCAATCATAATCAAACTTGCTCAGAATGATCATCATGACAATATCTTGGTCAAGTTCGAATATGGGTCATGTCCGGTCAAAAAGTAGGTCAGTAGGTCAAATCATAGAAAAACCTTGTGAACACTCTGAAGGCCACTGTTTTGGTCCAATTATCATGAAACTTGCTCAGAATGACCATTGTGACAATATTTCAGTCCAGTTCGAATATGGGTCATATCGGGTTAAAAAGTAGGTCAGCGGGTCAAATCATATAAAAACCTTGTGAACACCCTAGGGGCCACAATTTTGGTCCAATCTTAATCAAACTTGCTCAGAATGATCATCATGACAATATCTCGGTCAAGTTTGAATATGGGTCAAATGGTTCCGGTCCGTTGCACATCTAGGTCACAGGAGCCAAAAACAGATTTTTTTCACCAAAAACTTAAAAAATCTTCTTCTCTGAAACCACAAGGCCCAGGTCTTTGTTATTTGGTATGAAGCTTCATCTAGTGGACCCCTACCAAGATTGTTCAAATTATAGTGCTGGGGCCAAAAATGCCCCCGCACGGGGGCCCTTTGGTTTTACATAGGCTTATATAGGGAAAATCTTTAAAAATCTTCTTCTCTGAAACCACAAGGCCCAGGACTTTGATATTTGGTATGAAGCTTCATCTAGTGGACCCCTACCAAGATTGTTCAAATTTGAGTGCTGGGACGAAAAATGCCCCCGCCACGGGGCCCTTTGGTTTTACATTGGCTTATATAGGGAAAATCTTTAAAAATCTTCTTCTCTGAAACCACAAGGCCCAGGTCTTTGATATTTGGTATGAAGCTTCATCTAGTGGACCCCTACCAAGATTGTTCAAATTATAGTGCTGGGGCCAAAAATGCCCCCGCCCCAGGGCCCTTTGGTTTTACATAGGCTTATATAGGGAAAATCTTCAAAAATCTTCTACTCTGAAACCACAAGGCCCAGGACTTTGATATTTGGTATGAAGCTTCATCTAGTGGACCCCTACCAAGATTGTTCAAATTATAGTGCTGGGACAAAAAATGCCCACGCCACGGGGCCCTTTGGTTTTACATTGGCTTATATAGGGAAAATCTTTAAAAATCTTCTTCTCTGAAACCACAAGGCCCAGGTCTTTGATATTTGGTATGAAGCTTCATCTAGTTGACCCCTACCAAGATTGTTCAAATTACAGTGCTGGGGCCAAAAATGCCCCCGCCCCGGGGCCCTTTGGTTTTACATAGGCTTATATAGGGAAAATCTTAAAAAATCTTCTTCTCTGAAACCACAAGGCCCAGGTCTTTGATATTTGGTATGAAGCTTCATCTAGTGGACCCCTACCAAGATTGTTCAAATTTTAGTGCTGGGACAAAAAATGCCCCCGCCACGGGGCCCTTTGGTTTTACATGGGCTTATATAGGGAAAATCTTTAAAAATTTTCTTTTCTGAAACCACAAGGCCCAGGACTTTGATATTTGGTATGAAGCTTCATCTAGTGGACCCCTACCAAGATTGTTCAAATTTTAGTGCTGGGACAAAAATGCCCCCGCCACGGGGCCCTTTGCTTTTACATTGGCTTATATAGGGAAAATTTTTAAAAATCTTCTTCTCTGAAACCACAAGGCCCAGGTCTTATATATTTGGTATGAAGCTTCATCTAGTGGACCCCTACCAAGATTGTTCAAATTATAGTGCTGGGGCCAAAAATGCCCCCGCCACGGGGCCCTTTGGTTTTACATAGGCTTATATAGGGAAAATCTTTAAAAATTTTCTTCTCTAAAACCACAAGGCCCAGGACTTTGATATTTGGTATGAAGCTTCATCTAGTGGACCCCTACCAAGATTGTTCCAATTTTAGTGCTGGGGCCAAAAATGCCCCTGCCCCGGGGCCCTTTGGTTTTACATAGGCTTATATAGGGAAAATCTTTAAAAATCTTCTTCTCTGAAACCACAAGGCCCAGGACTTTGATATTTGGTATGAAGCTTCGTCTAGTGGACCCCTACCAAGATTGTTCAAATTATAGTGCTGGGACAAAAAATCCCCCCCTGCCACGGGGCCCTTTGGTTTTACATAGGCTTATATAGGGAAAATCTTTAAAAATCTTCTTCTCTGAAACCACAAGGCCCAGAACTTTGATATTTGGTATGAAGCTTCATCTAGTGGACCCCTACCAAGATTGTTCAAACTATAGTGCTGGGGCAAAAAATGCCCCTGTCCCGGGGCCCTTTGATTTTACATAGGCTTATATAGGCAAAATCTTTAAAAATCTTCTTCTCTGAAACCGCTAGGCCCAGGTCTTTGATATTTGATGTGTAGCTTCATCTAGTGGACCTTTGACAAGATTGTTCAAATTTTAGCCTTTGTTGATGTTTGGTATGAAGCTTCACCTTTAAGACCTCCCTCAACATTATGTACATTAAAGCCCTGGGGCCAATAATGGCCCTCTCTGGGGCCCACTTGTTACACTATGGATCAGGTGAGCGATCCAGGGCCATCATGGCCCTCTTGTTTACTTTTTTAGTTTTTTTAGCTCACCTGAGCTATTGTGATCGGTCAATGTCCGTCGTGCGTCGTGTGTTGTGCAGCGTCAACAATTTGCTTTAAATGCTAACTCCTCCTAAACCCTTGAGCCAATTTCAATAAAACTTCATAGGAATATTGCTGAGGTGACCCTGTACAAAAATAGCAAAAATTGTTTCACTCTGCTGAACAGGATGGCCGCCAGAGCTAAAAATAGTCAAAACTTTAAACGACAACTTCTCCTGTACCTTGAGGCCAGTTTCATTCAAACTTTATAGGAATGTTGCTTAGGTGACCCTCTACCAAAATAGCTAAAACGTTTCCGCTCCTGGTGAACAAAATGGCTGCCAGAGCTAAAAATAAAAAAATTGTTTAAACAACATCTCCTACTGTACACTTGGGCCAAATTAATTCAAACTTCATAGGAATGTTGCTTAGGTGACCATCTACTAAAATAGCTAAAATGGTATTGCTCTGATGAGCAAAATGGGAGCCATAGCTTAAAATAGAAAAACATTGTAAATTTGTTTCAAACACAAACTCCTCCTCAAACCTTGGGCCAATTTGATTCAATCCTCACAGGAATGTTGCCCAAATGACTCCCTACCAAAATAGCTAAAATCGTTGTGCTCTGACAAACCAGATGGCCGCCCAGAGCTAAAAATAGAAAAAAATCTTTAAACGACAATTGCTCCTGTTCCCTTGGGCCAATTTTATTCAAACTTCATAGGAATGTTGTTTAGGTGACCATCTACCAAAATAGCTGTAAAGGTTCTGCTCTGATGAGCAAAATGGCCGCCATAACTAAAAATAGAAAAATGTCGTAAATTTGCTTCAAACAGGAACTCTTCCTTAACCCTTGGGCCAATTTGATTCAAACTTCACAGGAATGTTATGTAGGTGACTCCCTATAGAAAATGCTAAAATCATTCCGCTCTGACTAACAAGATGGCCGCCAGAGCTAAAAATAGAAAAAATTCTTCAAATGACTACTCCTCCTTTACCCTTGGGCCAATTTCATTCAAACTTCATAGGAATGTTGCTTAGATGACCCACTACCAAAATAGCTAAAATGTTTGATGAGCAAAATGGCCGCCATAGCTAAAAACAGAAAAACCTTTTTAAATTTACGTCAAAACGCAAACTCCTCCTCAACCTTTGGGCCAATTTGATTCAAACTTCATAGGAATGTTAGTTAGGTGACTCCCTACCAAAATAGCTAAAAATGTTCCGCTCTGACTAAGAAGATGGCCGCCAGAGCTAAAAATATAAAAATTCTTCAAACGACAATTCCTCCTTACCCCTTGGGCCATTTTGATTCAAACTTCACAGGAATATTATGTCGTTGACCCTCTACCATATTAGCTAAAATGATCCCACTCCGATGAACAAAATGGCCACCAGAGCTAAAAATAGAAAAACATTGTAAATTTGCTTCAAACTTCACAGGAATGTTGCCCAGGTGACTCCCTAACATAATAGTTAAAATCATTCCACTCTGAACAACATGATGGCCACAAGGGCTAAAAATAGAAAAAAATCCTCAAACGACAACTCCTCCTTACCCCTTGGGCCAATTTGATTCAAACTTGTATGTATATCTTAGAATTTCAAACATTATTCCCTAACAAAAAATGATGGATTCCTATGTTGGAAAACTCACGTTTTGATAAGAAATAAATAAATTAAAAGAAGGCATTCTGCCCATTGGGGCTTGAAGAAAATAGATTGGGCTGCATGCTACTTCTAAGCAGAGTACTGGTAAACCGCTTAGGTTTAAAGCCTACCCAGGAATAGTTTGCAAGTCGGACCGTCCATGCATATAAACTTTATTGGTTTCATTGGGCGGCAGGGCTTCATGTCATTTCATCTGAATATTGGGTAAAAGTCCCACAAAATTGGAAGCAATGTCTCCAAAATGACCTATACAGTGTTGCTGGGGACGTTATACCTCAAATCAAACAAAAAAATTGCCCCTTGAACAATATCCATCCATCTATGAAAACTTTTCTTCAGTAATTTCACACTAACGATGCTTCGAGAATTGCAGTTGTCAGTCTCGGGCAGAAGAGGGTTCAGTGTACAACTTGGGGAAAAAGAGTTGTTTGGTAAACTGACAGGCTCAGTGCAAGCATTGTGTTGACTGGACGTCATTCTCCAAACAAGCTTGAGCTTTGTGTGCCATAATAGGTTCCAAATATTTGTGACAAAGCCTGTTACCACCTTGTAAATCTAGAGCATTGATTGTTGATGCATTTATTTTTAGCTCAACAGAGTCGAAGGCTCCCAAGCTTATAGGAACATTAAGATATGTATATCTTCGAATTCCAAACATTATTCCATAACAAAAAATGATGGATTCCTATGTTGGAAAACTCACATTTTGATAAAAAATAAATAAATTAACAGAAGGCATTCTGCCCATCGGGGCTTGAAGAAAATAGATTGGGCTGCATGCTGCTTCCAAGCAGAGCTGAAGCCAACCGCACAGTATTGGTAAACCGCTTAGGTTTTAAGCCTACCCAGGACTAGTGTTGCAAGTCTGACCGTCCATGCATATAAATGTTATTGTTTTCATTGGGCGGCAGGGCTTGATGTCATTTCATCTGAATATTGGGTAAAAGTCCCACAAAATTGGAAGCAACAACTAAAAAATGACCTATACAGTGTTGATGAGGACGTTATACATCAAATCATACAAAAAAAATTGCCCCTTGAACAATATCCATCCATCTATGAAAACTTTTCTTCAGTCATTTCACACTAAAGATGCTTCGAGAATTGCAGTTGTCAGTTTCAGGCAGAAGAGTGTTCAGTGTACTGCTTGGGAAAAAGAGTGGTTTGGTAAACTGACAGGCTCAGTGCAAGCATGTGTTGACTGGACGTCACACTCCAAACAAGCTTGAGCTTTGTGTGCCTTAATAGGTTCCAAATAATTGTGACAAAGCCTGTTACCACCTTGTAAATCAAGAGCATTGATTGTTTATGCATTTATCTTTAGCTCACCAGAGTCGAAGGCTCCCGGGCAGCTTATAGGATAGGCAGTTGTCTGTCATCGTCAACACTTTCAAACGACATCTCAGAAACCGCTGGGCCGATTGATCCCATATTTCATGTGTTGCACCCTTAGACTGTGGAGGCCCCCGCCTGTCATGGCTTGAAGAAAAAGATGGGCTGCATGATGCTTCCACGCAGAGCTGAAACTGACCGCACACGAGACATGGTAAACAGCTTAGAGGATATTAGCCTGCCTAGGCAAAGCGGTGCGAGTCGGACCGTCCATGCTTATAAACCCTATTGGTTTCATTGGGCAACAGGGCTTGAGATGCCATTTCATCTCAATGTTGGGTAAAAGTCCCACAAAATTGGAAGCAATGTCTCCAAAATGGCCTATACAGTGTTGATGGGGATGTTAAACCTCAAATCAAACAAACAAATCCTTGGACTGTGGGATTTAAAGTTTGTTTATGAAAATCGGCTCGTTAGTTTGGTTGCAATGGCAACTTAGTTTCCATAGACTTATAATGGGGAAAATTAAAAAATGGCTTTACTGCCAAGTCACTGCAGATATTTTGACAAAACATTAATAGAAATGTTTCTTGAGTAAATTTCTTTCAGCCATACGCTTTAATGCCAACATGAGGGTCCCCCAGGTTGTGTTAGGGGCCATGCCCCACCCCCTACATTTCATAAGATTATATACAAAGATAAAAGATAAAGAAATAGAAGTGGAGGCAATGATCAGGAATCGATACAATTAACCCACAGCTCCCATCAGAGAGACCAGAGGGAAAGAAACACAAACATGAAACAACAGACCCTCATGGAAACGTCAATAGCGGAAAGCCCAAAGGACAGTCACTTTTCCACAAAATGGCCATTAGGCTATCCAAAATAAAATAATATAAGTGACACAACCACCCAAAGGCAAACCATTACAAAAATAAACCGCGACAGAAGAACCCCCTTGGAACGGTCAGCGGAAACCAATTCCAGTTGGGGGCTTAAATTGATTTTACATGGGCACAATCCTCGCCCTTAGACAAATAATTTGTTCAATCCGCATGAAGGTCTCCTAACTCATCAGTGCAACATCTCCGTTGACACAAATAATCAAACAACCACAGAGATGAAACTACGGTGAGGATTCGACAGCAAGAAAGAAGCATTAATTAACGACACATATCCGAAACAACTACCATAAGCTCTGTAGAGCTCTTATTGTGACAAAGTATCTTACCTGCCTTCATTTATTAGCTCACCTGGAGCTTTCTCACCTGGAGCAAAGCTCCAGGTCAGCTTATGCCGTGGCCTGTTGTCCGTCGTTAGCTTTTAACATTTTTGACATCTCTTCCCAAACCGGAAGTCAGATTAAGCTGATACATGGAGACTCAAATTTGCTAAAATTGCAGCCATCTTGAAATTCATCAAACGACCTCTCCCAAACCAAAGGTTGATTTGAGCTGTAACTTGATGGAAAGGATCGGGGTGGCATGGAGATTCAGATTTGCTAAAAACAATCCATTATGGCCATATGGCAGCCATGGTGGCCATCTTGAAATTCTTCAAACAACATCTCCCGAACCAATGGTTGAATTGAGCTCAAACTTGATGAGGTATCTGGGCGACATGGAGATTCAGATTTGCCAAAATTGTTTCGCCATGGTGGCCATCTTGAAATTCTTCACACAACATCTCCCGAACCAATGGTTGAATTGAGCTGAAACTTGATGAGCTATCTGGGCGACATGGAGATTCAGATTTGCCAAAATTGTTCCGATGGCCGCCATGGCAGCCATCTTGAAATTTTTCAAACATCATCTACTCTCCCAGATTCAGAATTGCTAAAGGCATCTGATAGACAAGATGGCCACCAAGGCACATTGTCATGTGAAAACATAATGGTCATGGTGATGGTTAAGAAGTGCCTGAATTCAATTTGAATAAAGTCAGGTGTTATCCTAGCAAGATTGCAGTTGGTTTGAGCTGCACAAGACATTTAGTGGGTAGGGATTCTACTTTCTCCTTGATTGGTTTATATTTCAGCTGTATCAAACAAAAGTGGTTCCCAATTTATGTAGGATTGTGGTATTGTCCCAATTTTCAAGATTGTATACAGTGAAGATTGTTTTAGATATCTTGTGTTTGGTTGGTGGCAGTGGAAGCATAGCTTTTCAATGAAAACAAATTCATGAACTGAATAATCATTCTGAGGGTATGCTTGTATTTGATATTGTACAGAAGTGTACCCAAAACTTCCTCATCATTTAGCATGGTCAGAATGAAACTGACTTGCTTGTTTTTAAGTATCCCTGCAGAAAAGAGGCTGCAAAGTGTGACTTAGGGGACTAGGGACACTTTAACTGTTCAGAATATACAAACAGAAAATATGTGTTTCCTGTTCAAATACTTTGTATTCCTGTATGGCCCCCGCCCATAGCGGCTTGAAGAAATATATGGGCTGCATGATGCTTCCAAGCAGAGCTGAATCCGGCCCGCACACTAGTACTGGTAAACTGCTTAGAGGATCTAAGCCTGTCCAGGAACCGCGGTTCGAGGTGGACCGTCCATGCTAATAAACCCTATTGGTTTCATTGGGCGACAGGGCTTGATGTCATTTTATCTCAATGTCGGGTAAAAGTCCCACAAATTGGAAGCAACGTCTCCAAAATGACTTTACAGTGTTGACGGGGACGTTAAAACTCAAATCAAACAAAAAACAAAAACAAACTGACAGGGAAGCATTGGTTAAGAGGTTTATTGAAAATGGACCTTTTGTGATCACCTGATTGATGATAGTTCACTGGCTGTCTATAATTATCTTATTATTCAAAAGCCTGGTAGTCTGCACTATTAACCACTCTAACACTAACCTTTGATCAGGGTTTTGGTATAGTTTAGATGCAAACATTTTAAAAAGTAAATCTTAATTTTATTTTATTGACTCAAAGACACTGGTGTCACATTTCGAGGTCTCAGGGGTTTGTATTCCTTCATTGACAAATCTTTTGCAACTATTTTGAAAAGTATACTAAGTATACGGCAATTCTTTTCTTTTGTTATTTGTCTTGGAATGCCATGACAACTTGTTTGGATTTTACTTAGTGTCTCAGCCTTTTGTAATCAGAAAATTATTGTGTTTTGGATTTATAATAACTTCTGTGTCATGAGTGTAAGACTTATTTTTTTTTCATGAATCCCCTTCGGCAAGGCAGATGGGGGATGATAGAAGTATCTCCTAGACCTTTGATGGATTTTCTTAAGACTTAATGTTCCGACGGTGAGCTGGTGTGTGGGACCACAGGGGAATGGGCAATGCCGACTCTAGGTCGGGTTCATAGTTGAGGGTCACTTGTTTGGGATTTTGGGTTTTGTGTCTGTTCCATATCTCTTTTGCCCTTTGAGGAATTTTCATTAAACTTCGGACAAATGTTGGCCTAATTGAGTTGATCTGCGGTACCTGGCTCGGCTTCAAGGTGAAGGCCTCAATTGAGGGTCAGGAGTTTGATCCTTGAATTTCCTGTAACTGTATCTCTTATACCACTTGACCAGTTGTCATCGACCTTTGGTCAGATATTTGCCTCGGTGCACTGGTGTGAAGGTCCCTAATCGCAGCATGGCAGCTCAGGGTGGTGGTCTAGGTTGGGGGTCGGGAGTTTGGACGTTGGGTTTCATGTCGGCGCGGTCTCATTTGCCCCTTGGTGGGTTTTAGTTTGACTTTGGTCGAACGGTTGCCTCATTGGGATGGTGTGCGGGGCCTGTGACTTGGCCTTGTTGGCACTTGGTCATGGTCACGGTTAGGGGTTGGGAGTTTGGGTCTCAAGACTGTTTCTCCACTATATCTCCTTGCCAGTGGAAGGTTTTTGATTGGGCTTTGGTCTAGTGTTGGACAGAGTGGGATGATATGCTGAACCCATAGCTCAGTCATGCAGGCTCTGGGTGAGGATTGCAGATGAGGGTCATACGGTTGAGCCTTGGGGTTTCCTGGCAGCTCTATATCCCTTTTGCCCATGGAGGGATTTTCATTGAACTTTGCTCAAATTATGGCCTAGGTGGGATGATTAGTGGAACCTGTGGGTTAGGCATTCTGGGTTGGGCCTTGGCAGGGCGATATTGCTGTCCTTTGGATTGCTTTCTTGTTCAATTTTTGATAACTTTGTGAACTTGTAGAATGACTGTTTTGTTGACTTCTTAACATTAAAGTAAATAAATAATATAAAATTAAATAATGAAGAAATAAGAAATAAATGAATAAATAAGTATAAAATAAATAAGTAAAAAATTAAGTAAATAAATAAATATGAAAAAATATAAAGTAAAAAACCAATAGCTTTGTAAATAAATAAATAATATAAAAATTAAATAATGAATAAATAAGAAATAAATTAATAAGTAAGTATAAATAAATAAGTAAAAAATTAAGTAAATAAATAAATATGAAAACAATATAAAGTAAAAAACCAATAGCTTTGTAAATAAATAAATAGTTATTAAATGATTAAAATAGGTAAAGATAAATTCTGTTAGGAAGTGGGCAGGATAGTCATGCTGCAAGTTACTTTTGAATCATTTCAACTCATTTATTTAATGATCTAAAATATTCTATTGATATGCTGCTAGAGTGTACTCATTCAATTAGCTAATTTGGTGTTTTCCATTGAAAAGTGACTAAATACCTAATGGCTAGTGCAAAAAAAAATCATTAAGATTTCAAAACAATGTGTTTGGCACGGTTACAAAATTGAACAGGGCTCGCTGAGGAACAGCTATGTTCCCCAATGCAGTTTGGCCCTGGATGTTTGAGTTGCAGGTTCTGCTCATCATCTTTTTTGGGCCCTCATTTAACCTAGGTTTGGTGAGAATCTTTCCAGGGGTGGGGGGCGGGGGATGTGGAGCAGACAGGAAATTCATGGCTGGAGCTTGTGACCTTCATTTGTGACCTTCACCTGGAGACTGCATGGTTGAGCTGTGGGTTCAGATCTTCATTGGGCCAAAGTTGAATGAGGGTCCTTCTGTGGGTAGGGAGATATGGAGGGGGAAACAGTTTGAGTCTCTGGCTCTTGACCTTTAATTGTGACCATGATCATGTTCTGCACATCTTCTCACTGGGGCAAGTGTTTGGCCAGAGTTGAATGAAAATCTTCTAGGAAGGAATGGACATAGGGTTTGTTTTGTTTGGACTCATGGTCTTCAGCTGTGGCCTTCAACTCGTGTTGTCATGGTGTGGTTATGGAATCTGCACATCTCACTGTGGCGGATGTTTGACCAGGGCTGGTGGGAATCAGGGGTAAAAGAGATTTTAAAATTTATGGGAAATTCAAAGCTCAAAATGATGATCTTCAGTTGTGGCTTCATTTGGTTTGGCGGGGTTGAGTTAGGGGTTTTGCACATACTCAATTAGGCCAGTGGGAATCCTATGGGGTGTGGAGCAGGCAGAGGATTCAGGGATTCAGACTGGTGGGGTATGTTTGGCCAAAGTTTAGTGAAAATCCTTCCAGGGCTGCAAGAGATAGAGCGGGCACAAAATTCAAAGATTCAAACTTGTGACCTTCAACTGTGGCCATGGCTCTGAATGGGCATGGTTTTTATGGGTTCTGCGCATCTGCTCACTGAAAGGAATATTTGGCCAGGGTTTCGTGGAAGTCTGTTGGAGGATTCTGGAGATGCTGAGCAGTGGGGATAATGACATAGCGTTTCTGTAGTCCCCCATCCACTTCTTGATGGGGAATCAAAACATTTTTGACATGAAATCTGGGTAAGAGTTTGGTACAGGCTAGAAAATCGAAAAAAAGATTCTTAAATCACGGTCTTAATAGTGTGACACACAGCTTGATTGATTTCCAATGGTCATTATATGATCAATTTACTGTTACATTTTTCTTTAAGGACTTATCTTAGTGATTCCACTGCACAAGGATCACTTATGGATTCCACTGCATAAAAATGGTATTTGGCTGACACTCGCATTATCAGGGGTAGTCCTAGGAAGACTTGAGGCCCAAGTGGGCCCAAATCGCTCACCTGGATGAGGCTGATCATATATTACGAAGTACCTTGGTGACCATTTTGTCTATCAGATCACATTGCCTTTAGCAATTCTGAATCTGGGAGATGAGATGATGTTCGAAGAATTTCAAGTTGGCTGCCATGGTGGTCATCTTGGATACCAGAACGGAACGATTTTGGCAAATCTGAATCTTCAGGTCACCCTGATGCCTCCCATCAAGTTTAGATCAATTTGACCTTTGGTCCAGGAGATGTCCTTTGAAGAATGGATATAGGAACGGAAAGATTTTAGCAAATCTCAATTGTCCTTTGAAGAAGGGATATAGGAACGGAAAGATTTTAGCAAATATCAATCTCAATGTCGTCCCCATGCCTGCCATCAAGTTTCAGCTCAATTAGACCTTTGGTTCGGGAGGAGGTCATTTGAAGAATTTCAAGATGGCGGCCATCTTTTATATAGAAATGGAACATTTTAAGCAAATCTTAATCTCCATGTCATCCTGATGCCTACAATCAAGTTTACCTCAATTCAACCTTTGGTTTGGAATATGTCAGTTGAAGAATTTCAAGATGGCCACCATGGCTGCCATTTTGGAATATCCGAATGGAATGATTTTAGCAAATCTGAATCTCCATTTCACCCTGATGCCTCCCATCAAGTTTCCAACCTTTGGTTTGGGAGATGTCGTTTGAAGAATTTGAAGATGGCCACCATGGCGCCCATCTTGGACATTGGAACAGAACAATTTGAGCAAATCTGAATCTTCATTTCACCCTGATGCCTCCCATCAAGTTTCAGCTCAATTCGATCATTGGTTTGGGAGATGATGTCGTTTGACGAATTTCAAGATGGCCCCCATGGTGGCCATGTTGGAGATCTGAATGGATTGTTCTTTAGACAATCTGAATCTCCATGTCACCCCGATGCCTTCCATCAAGTTTCAGCTCAACTCATCCTTTGGTTTTGGTTTGGGAGAGGTCGTTTGATGAATTTCAAGATGGCTGGCATGGTGGCCATCTTGGAAATCCAAACGGAACCATTTAGCAAATCTGAATCTCCATGTATCAGCTTAATCTGACTTCCGGTTTGGGAAGAGATGTGAAAAATGTGAATAGCTAACGACGGACAACAGGCCATGGCATAAGCTGACCATGATGCTTCCACGCAGAGCTGAAACCAACCCGCACACAAGTACTGGTAAACGGCTTAGAGGATCTAAGCCTGCCCAGGCAATGCGGTGCGAGTCAGCCCGTCCATGCTTATAGGTTTCATTTGTACGGCAGGGCTTGAGATGTCATTTCATCTCGATGTCAGGTGAAAGTCCCACAAAATTGGAAGCAACGTCTCCAAAATGACCTTTACAGTTTTGACGGGGATGTTAAACCTCAAATCAAGCAAACAAACATTTAAGCTGAAAGCTCCAAGTGAGCTAATAAATGAAGGCAGGTGAGTATTTGTTAAAGGATACTTTGTCACAATAAGAGCTCTACAGAGCTTATGGTAGTTGTTTCGGATATGCGTCGTTAAATAAGGCTTCTTTCTTTTTTCTTTATATATGATCTTATGAAATGTAAGGTGTGGGTCATGGCCCCCTACACAACCTGGGGGACCCTCATTTTGGTACAAAAGCGTATCGCTGAAAGAAGTTTACTCCAGAAACATTTCTATTAATGTTTTGTCAAAATATCTGAAGTGACTTGGCAGTAAATGCCATTTTTTCAATTTTCCCCCATTGTAAGACTATGGAAACTAAAGAGCAGATTTCATCAACAAACTTTCAATCCTACAGTCCAAGGATGCTACACATGAAATTTGAGCTCAAACAGCCCAGATGTTTCTGAGGAGATGTCGTTTGAAAGTGTTCACAACAACAGAATATCCTATAAGCTCTCCGTGAGCCTTCGACTATGGTGAGCTAAAATAAATGCATAAACAATCAATGCTCCAGATTTACAAGGTGGTAACAGGCTTTGTCACAATTATTTGGAACCTATTTTGGCACACAAAGCTCAAACTTGTTTGGAGTGTTACGTCCAGTCAATACATATCGACTGCTTGGCGCAAAAGTATCGTAACTCAGTTTTGTCAACTTTCCAGGAGACTCAAAAAATAATATAATTTTTGCTTTTGGATCTCGGGGAAAAAGTAAGGCTGGGATGTATGAAGGCTAAATTGAAAACAATAAAAGTCACATAATTTAAATGATAAAAAGTATAATAAAATCAAAATACCGTATTCGCCCTAATTACCGCACATGCTCCTATAAGCGCACACCAGCTATTTTTGAAAAGGAAATGCATAAGCGCACACTTTACAGTAATCCCCCCTTGAAGCTCTCATAGTAAATCTATAAAAACTTACCATTATTTCTTCCAACAGTGAAGGCAATGCTTAAGTATCTTTTTCTGTCCCATTAAATATCAGTATGCATCATCTTGGAAGCTTTTGTTTTCGTATCAAGTGTGCGCTAATTAGGTAGATTTTTAGCTCACCTGGGCCGATGGCTCCAGGGGAGCTTATAGTATAGTAAGTAAGTAAGTAAGTAAAGACTTTATTTAAAGAGGGTGACAACATTTAGCACATACAATTGAAAAACATGTAATAGCTAATCTTCCATGAGGCCCTCAGTATTTACATATCTACACAATGAACAATGAACAAGATAATAGATGATGAACAGTTCAAATTGAGATTATGTGCCCGTTGGAGATCAGAATTTGAACAAAACAAAACAAAAATAAACAAACATTTATCACATTTGGTTCTGTCAGGAAGACTCTTACCGAAACGAAATGTAAGGAATCCACTGAAACCCTGTGTGAGAAATGTACATGATATAAATATTAACATTGTGGGGGTAATGTCTATAGATTATGTGAGATGTGACCCTAAATGATGCATCTCGAACAAGCACTTAATCACAGTAATGTACAAGGTGTCACAAAAGAGAGAGAGAAAAAAAGAAAAAAAAGTTAACTGGTAGTATAAATGCACATAGTACTATCAAACTCTGTAACTGTATTGACAGTTTTGCGTACACGTTGATTCAATATTAACCCATTGTATGTGGGATACCCTGGCAAACAGTGCAGGCCCAGAGAACCCAGCGTCTGGTCAGGGCCTGCACTATTTGCTAACATAATTTTCCGTTAATTATAGAAAAAAAAAAAAAAAAAAAAAGGACTGGGCCTGCCACCTCTTATATGACAGATTGACCTGACCAACCTATAGCTATGGAAGAGTCCACTAGCATACAATGGGTTAAAGGTGCCAAAATGATTTAATCAAAAGGAAAATGACTGATATACAAGAAAGATTGAGCTAAAAGGATATTTATAAGCTATAGGATTTAATTATTTCTTTGACAACCCTAAGAGTTTAATTCCTTATTGTGCCAATGGTGTCCTTAACCATCGCAAACATCTATTATGAAATGTGTCAAGGGTTGGTGCATTTTTAACTTCTTCTGGAAGGCTATTCCATACCAGGCATCCGGAATATTTCATACTATGCTTGAAACCTTCTGTCCTAGGCTTAGGCGGGACAAAGCATCCAGCAGAGGCAGATCTAAGTTGCATACTGTTATTGACATTATTTCTTAAAGTGAACTTTTCTGTAATATACGTAGGAGCCAAATTATTATAGACCTTGAACATAAATTTAGCTTTTCTCAGATAAAGCCTGTCATATATGGACATGATATTTAAAGAATTCATCGCTTCTTTGGAGTCATCAACATTGTAATCTAGAATTATTTTGCATGCACGCTTCTGCAATTTATATATTGTCATTTTGTTGGTCTCTGAAGAGCTTCCCCACACAACGTTGCAAAAATCAATGTGAGGCTGAATATAGGACTTGTAAAACTGTACCCTATGGGATTGAGATAAGAAGTTTTTTATTTTGGATAGAAGCCAAATATTTGAAACAATTTTTTTAGTTAAATGTCTTATATGTTCTGACCATGTAAGATTATTGTCAACAAATACACCTAGAATTTTGTCATTTGAAATTGTGTTTAGAGATTTGTTATTGTATTTCAGATCCAGAAACTTATTATTGAGTCGTTGTCTTTTCTGGTTTGTAGTAATAAGCATAACTTTTGTTTTGGCTGAGTTTAGGATCATGCCATTGCTTCTACACCAAATGTGCAGATTATCCAGAGCAGACTGTAGATTACTCTCAATGTGTTCCGTAGAATCCTGGACATCATACAGGGTTGTATCGTCGGCATAGAGATCAGTTAAGACATTGCTTGTGTACAAAGGTAGATCATTTATGAAAAGCAGAAACAGAAGTGGCCCTAATATAGAGCCTTGTGGGACTCCATATGAGATGTGCTGAAAATCAGATTTGCAATTATTGATTGAAACCTGTTGCTTTCTGTTACTAAGATAAGTATCGAACCATAAAAGAGCTTCATTTTTTATACCTTATAATTCAAGTTTATTCAGGAGAATTTTGTGATCAACAAGATCAAAAGCTTTCTTAAAATCGACTAATACTATGCCAACCATTTTACCATCGTCAATAGCATTTAACCATAAGTCAGTCATATTAACAAGTGCTGTTTCACATGAGTGTTGTGTTCTGAAACCTGACTGAGTTTTATGCAGTAGATTATATTCATCCAAAAAATCGGACAGACTCTCATGCACATGCTTTTCGAGTACTTTAGATAGGATTGGTAAAATTGAAATTGGCCGATAATTATTAACTTCTTCATGGGGACCATTTTTATAAAGGGGAGTGATTCCATTTGCTTGGGAAAACACTGTTTGCGATACTATGATTACATATAAATGTTATTTCTTCAGCTATGTAGGGGGATGCATGTTTCAATAGACGTGGTCCAATCACGTCGGTACCAGTAGCTTTACTGATGTCTATACTAGATAAAAAATTTTGAACCTTTTCTTTTTGCATTGGATTAATCACAAATTTTGCATCTGCTGAAAGCTTTCTATGAACGAAGTCTTTTAATTTATTATGGTTTGAGTCTGTCACTGGTTCTTTTAGCTTGGATGGAATATTTACGAAAAAGTTGTTAAATTCATTTGCTATTTCAAATGATTCCTCAACAAGTGTATCGTTAACTTTTACTGCACCTATGGTAGATTGTTTCTTTTGGCCTTTACCCGCCCCTATTTCTTGAAATAATTTATAAATGCTACTTGGATTGCCTTTATTGGTCTCGATAAATGTTTGATACTGTTCTTTTTTAGCATTTTGAATCAATTTACTAACTTTGTTTCTCCAGACCTTGTATTCATCGTTATTATCTAGGGATTTGTGCCTATCCCTGCATTTCATTGCCTCCAGAATTTCAGGAGATAACCATTGAGGCTGGTTTTTATGCTTAACCCTATGTTGTTTTGTCGGCATATGTTGGTCAACTACTTGTAAGAACAGATCTAACCAAGCTTCCATGATGTCATCTGTGTCATCAAATAGCTTTATGGTATCCCATGGAACTGATTGAAGGTCTTCTAAAAATTTGGCTTCATCAAAATTTTTGTAGCTTCTATATGAGATTGTGTAATGATTCATTTTAGGAGGCTTAACATGCATTTTTCTTGTGAAAAATATAGGGAAGTGGTCGCTTAACCCAATATTTGGAACATTTAAAGAATTCACATTTTCAGGACAATTTGAGTAAATATGATCTAGCAGAGTTCTGGAATCACCTGTTACCCTGGTAGCTTCCGATACTAATTGTGTTAGACAAAAGGGGCCATGTAATCTAACCATGCATGTTTTATTTGATGATTTAATAAATCTCTGTTAATATCTCCCATTAAATAAATTTCCTTATCTTCTTTTAAAACATTTTCAATGCAGCCTTCAAAGAATTCATTCCACTGTATAGAGGAATTTGGAGGCCTGTAGATATTACCAACTAAAAATGGTTTACTTTTAACTGGTCTTATTTCTATCCAAACACATTCTAGGTTGTCATGCTCTAGATCTGGTCTTCTGCTGGCACAGACACCATCTTTAACATAAACTAGAAGACCTCCCCCTGAATTTATTTTACGGTCTCTCCTGAAGGGAGTCTGAAAACCATTAATTTCAAAGACTGAGTCAGGGTGAAAGGCATTCAGTTTGGTCTCGCTTAAGCCCAGGACATGAATCTGGTTTTTGTCAGACCCAAGCATTAGACGAATCTGATCAATTTTATTGTTGATCCCTTGAACATTTATGTGCCCCATTCTGAAACCCTTGCAACTTAAACCTAAATCAAGAAGGTAATTTGAATAAGAATGGTAAGGTACATTATCATCTGACATATCATGTATAAATGTGTTATCAGACACCTGGGTAGTACGTACAGAGAAACTCTGGTCATTACTTGAGTATAATGACCTGCTATTCTGAGAGGTCTTCTGCTCAGCAGGACTCAGATTACTTATAACAGGAGTACCTGAACTTGATATCATAGAACAACCTACACATGATGCATCGCCTGTTAAATCACTGCATGTAAACAATGCTGTGTTATCTATCTCAGCACTGCAGGGCCTCATGGATTCATCAGTAATTAAATTATCATGAGAGCATAGTGTGTCTTCTTGCACAGATGATACCATATTTACTGTTTTCATAATCATAATATTAGTTTCACTCCTCTCCTCTTGCCTATCTGAAATATTCTGTAAAGTTTTGTGAAATTGACTGAAACATGCACAATCAGTTAGCTCACATTCTGAACAAATTGTACTTAGTTGATAGAACCTATTTGAAATTTCAACATATTGTTCAGATATAGTATTGAAGGCATCATTGCCGAGTCCCTATAGCTTCTGAAGGCACCGTCCTGATTTGTGGCCCATATAACCACAGTGATGACACTGGAGCTGTTTTTTATGTCTGCAGCTACCCGTCTCGTGGTTATTTTCGCCGCACTTGTAACATGGATGGGCAGTTCCCTGTTGATTGTTGCCCTCCGTGCGTCTGTCATGTGAATTCTTCCTTTGAACTGGAAGAAATTGACGTCGTCTGGATCCGTTCATCCGGCGTCTGCCATAAAAGCATTTAGTAAAGTCTCTTACTACATTGACTTCTTTGTTAATTGTTCCCATTAATCTCTTTACTCCTGCAGACGAGAGATGTATGCCGTCAGAATCATAATAGTTTTTAATCATTATTCCATTTCTGTTACAAAAGGCTTTGTTTTGATCAATTAGCCTTACACCATGGTGCTCAGCTAGAGACTTAATTATTCCATTCGCCTCTGTGACATCAGTGTCAGTTCTAGGGCATATGTTGCACAATAGAATATCACAATGTACATGTGCATCCTTTATGTGCTGTATTACTTGGCTGAAGAGTTCCTCGAACAGTTCAATGTTAGTTCCATTGCAGGCATCATTTCCACCAATGTAAATTATGACATGAGAAAATTTACTTATGTCATAAACTTTAATCTGTGCAATAACTTGCTGAACTTGACCACCTGAAATCCCATTTTTTATCACATCCATATTTAAGCCTTTTGGATTAACTGATGAGATTAGTGAGTCCCCAATCAACAAAACCTGATTTGTTTGTTTGTTGGGTGATGGCCTTGGGGCTGGTGTAGGGCTACGCTGGGAAGGATGGGGTTGCAATGTCCTTCTAGGGACAGGGCGAGGCCTCTGTGGCGTTCCATTAGCCGTATCTTTTGGTGTTGACGTCCTTCTGACTACATCATTATACAGCCTTGTTTGCAGATCAGGCAGTTCTGATATTGCTGGGCTTGGAGGCTGACTATCTGGTATGTCAGGAGTTGACACTGCACTGGTTGTAATAGCACTCTTGCGCTGCTTCTTTTTGTTGTCCCTGGATTGGTTCAGAGATGGAGAACTGGCACCAGTCTGATCCGGTGCGCCATGCGCAGGTTGTTTTGTGGCCTGCTTCACCAGGTCATTAACTTGACTGGTAAGAGTATTAATCTGTCCCTGTAGGGTTGAGATCATGTCCATGAGGGCTGAGATTTGTCTTATCACTGGTGAGTCTTGTAGGCTAGTAAAGTCAGTCACCTTTCCTGGTTGCTGTGGAGCTGCCCCAGCAGGGGGCAAAGTTTCAGGCTCTTCAGTTTCATTAATTAAAACCTCATTATCTTCCTGACTTTGTGTAGGGTTCTTGCTTAACAATGATTCATTGTCCCTGATGAAAGTTCTAAACAAATTTTCGCCCAACTTTTTGAACACTTTTTCTCTCCAGGCTATATGCCCAGGTCCACTTGCACACAAAGACATACAATCCTTGTCAATGCTGAGAATGCATTTTTTCTGTTCCACATGTGTTTTCAGCTGGAATTTCTTGGTGTCTTCTGTGGGAAAACTGAACTCTTTGCTCAGTACAGATATGATGCTGTAAAAAATTGCCAAGTTATAAAACACAATGTTTGTGCTGTCATGAAGAGGCATCATGTGATAGAAGATGTTTTGAAATGGATCAGAAACACTGTCTGCAGATTCAGGGTCCCCAGCAGCAAACCCAGGAAAGTCTTCCATGCCTGTGAGGCTGTCTGTGATAACAATGCTGCTATGAATAGAAGACTTAGAACTCAATGAACCATTAATTTCATTTAACCTTTAGCATGCTGAATTAATTTTTTTATAGATACTCCGTCCCACTGAATTGTTTTTATCAAATACTACCATTTTCAGCAACTTTTAACACGCAAAAACCCGTATTTTTCTTGATTTCTCCACCATTCAAAGCATATGGAAAATGAAAGTAGCCTACTGTCACTCAGCTGACTGAGTCGAAAAATCGTTTAAAACACCCTTTTAGAGCGTATTTTGGGCTCGATTAGATCAAGTTCGTCAAAAAGTAGCGATTGCCTCAAAAAAATTGCATCCTTACCCAGAAAACCCGAAGAAAATCCATCCAAAAACATCGAAACGGCAAGTTTTTTTTTTCATAGATGCCCGGATGTTATTTGATACCGAAATGCCAAACTGCACAGAAAAACGAGAGTTCCTCCTTTTCTACGAGTCGCACCAAGCACACCAGTCAATTTCGGCGCACGATTGCGCCTACAGCGTGGCGACATTACATTTTCACAGGCGCACGAATGCGCATACAGCATGCTAAAGGTTAAATGTGTGGTTTTGTCCACAAAAGGCAATTCATAAATATTAGATGTAGTGGAAATCTCCATGCTGCTTGAGTTCTGTGAGTCGTCAGCCATTATCAAGTATCCTATCACTGTATGCAGTCCAGCTGTTCCTAATTGATCTATAATTAATCCATGTGTAGCTAGACACAATGTACTGATAATTTCAAACTTATTTCAGTAAAATACTCCTTTAAGAAAGCACATTTTGGAAATCAAATTTCACAACTGAATAGATGAAGTAAAGATCAATATTATGGTATAAAATATTCCAAATTAATCCAAATTATTTTTGACTAAAACATGAAAAAGCACACAGCACAAAATATCATGACTGCTCTCCATGAGTTAAAAATCAAGTATAGTGGGTCCTCCGTCGTCCGTCCGTCGTCCGTCCACACTTTTGAGCAGCTATATCTCTGTATCCTGCAGGTTGATCGCAATCATTTCTCATCTGTAGCATGCCTCTGGTGGGGCATTGATGACATAAACTTTTTTTTGAAATCGCTCTTAAACTTTGGTTCCTATGGCAACCACAAGGTCCCATAGACTTACTATGGGAAAATGCTTGTCATCACCGTAGCGCCTTCAGTTTTGATCGGATCTTTCTGAAACTTATATGTAAGGTGGCTGTGGATAAAATCTCGGATGAGTTCGAAAACCGGCCAAGTCGGCCCATTTATCATAGAGTTACATCCCTTTGATTGCTGAAAATGCCCATTTTCGACATTGTCATCACCGTAGCCCCTTCAGTTTTGATCGAATCTTTCTAAAACTTATATGTATTGTGGCTGGGGATAAGACCTTGGATGAGTTCGAAAACCGGCCAAGTCCGCCGATTTATCATAGAGTTACGTCCCTTTGATTGCTGAAAATGCCGATTTTTGACCTTGTCATCACCGTAGCCCCTTCAGTTTTGATCGGATCTTTCTGAAACTTATATGTAAGGTGGCTGTGGATAAAATCTCGGATGAGTTCGAAAACCGACCAAGTCGGCCCTTTTATCGTAGAGTAACGTCCCTTTGATTGCTGAAAATGCTGATTTTTGACCTTGTCATCACTGTAGCCCTTTCAGTTTTGATCGAATCTTTCTGAAACTTATATGTAAAGTGGCTGGGGATAAAATCTCGGATGAGTTCGAAAACCTGCCAAGTTGGTCCATTTATCACAGAGTAACGTCCCTTTGATTGCTGAAAATCCGATTTTTGACCTTGTCATCACCGTAGCCCTTTCAGTTTTGATATGATCTTTCTGAAACTTATATGCAAGGTGGCTGGGGATAAAGCCTCAGATGAGTTCACATACCGGCAAAGGTGGCCTATTTATCATAGAGTTAGGTCCCTTTGATTGCTGAAAATGTTGATTTTTGACCTTGTCAACACTGTAGCCCCTTCAGTTTTGATCGGATCTTTTTGAAACTTATATGTAAGGTGGCTGGGGATAAAACCTCGGATGAGTTCGAAAACCGGCCAAGTTGCCCCATTAACTATATAGTTATGTCCCTTTGATGGCTGAAAATGTCGATTTTTTACCTTGTCATCACCGTAGCCCCTTCAGTTTTGATCGAATCTTTCTGAACCTATATGTAAGGTGACTGGAGATAAAACCTAGGATGAGTTTGAATACCGGACAAGTTGGTCCATTTATCATTGATTTACGTCCCTTTGATTGCTGAAAATGCCGATTTTTGACCTTGTCATCACCATAGCCCCTTCAGTTTTGATCAGACCTTTCTGAAACTTATATGTAAGGTGGCTGGGGATAAAATCTTGGATGAGTTCGAAAACAGGCCAAGTCAGCCCATTTATCGTAGAGTTATGTCCCTTTGATGGCTGAAAATGTTGATTTTTGACCTTGTCATTACCGTAGCCCCTTCAGTTTTGATCGGATTTTTCTGAAACTTATATGTAAGGTGGCTGGGGATGAAACCTCGGATGAGTTCGAAAACTGGCCAAGTCGGCTCATTTATTTTAGAGTAACATCCCTTTGATTGCTAAAAATGCCAAATTTTGACCTTGTCATCACCGTAGCCCCTTCAGTTTTGATCGGATCTTTCTGAAACTTATATGTGAGGTGGCTGGGAATAAAATCTTGGATGAGTTTGAATACTGGCCAAGTCTGATCGGATCTTTCTGAAACTTACATGTAAGGTGGCTGGGAATAAAACCTCAGTTGAGGTCGAATACCGGCCAAGTCGGCACATTTATCATAGACTAAGAGTGACGTGCCTTTGATTGCTGAAAATGCCTATTTTCGACATTGTCATCACTGCTGCCCCTTTAGTTTTGAACGGATCTTCATGAAACTTACAAACAAGGAAGTCAGGCAGAAAGCTTGGAGGAGTTTGAAAACTCTTGTTTTTGAACTTGTCATCACCATAGCCACTTCAGTTTAGATCGGATCTTCTTAGCAAGTCAGGAATAAAAGCTTGAATGAGTTTGAAAACCGGTGAGGTCAGCCTGTTTATCATAGAGTTACATTCTACTTGATTTTCAGAAAATGCTTACCCTGTCATCACCATGTCCTCCCATAAAGCCTTCAGTAAAGGTTGGCACTTCCTTAAACTTTGAATCTGTTAGCTCAGGTGAGCGATACAGGACCAAGCTAGCTTGGTCCTCTTGTTCACCATGATTTATGACATGATTTTGAAAAAACTAAGCGCACGGTGCGGTAATTAGGGCGAATACAGTACATCAAAAAAAATTTGAGTTTTTGACTCTGAAAGATGATTTTTCTTGGTTCTTTGGGATAAAACTATCGTAACTCAAGATACAATAGTTTTGCACCAAGAAAAGTTATTTTAGCATACAAATCGGGTTTGTTGTAAAATTATTGCATCTCAAGATGCGATAGTATTCCAGGAATTGAAAACCATGATGGCCAATTATATTAGCCCCCGCCCATAGGGGCTTGAAGAAATATATGGGCTGCATGATGCTTCCACGCAGAGCTGAATCTGGCCCGCACACTAGTACTGGTAAACCGCTTAGGGGATCTAAGCCTGTCCAGGAACCGCGGTGCGAGGCGGACCGTCCATGCTAATAAACCCTATTGGTTTCAATTGGCGACAGGGCTTGAGAAGTCATTTCATCTCAATGTCGGGTAAAAGTCCCACAAAATTGGAAGCAATGTCTCCAAAATGACCTTTACAGTGTTGACGGGGATGTTAAACCTCAAATCAAACAAAACAAACAAACAATGAAATAATAATTATTGAAGTTAAGAAATAAAACTGTAAGGTGCACTCAGACTACCATGAAGTTTATCTTACTTCTTAGAATTTTATAAACAGCTCCAGTTAAATTCGGTGCAAAGTTCTCTGAATAAGCTCTGTTAGTCTGTCTACTTATGCTTTTTCCATGCTTAACAATACAGTTCCTTATAATCTCACAGAAGATAAGATTTAATTGAATGGACATTCCATAGAAAATATACCCTTTTTCTTGCATGCAATGTAAGAGATGCTTTTTTCACATCTGAAGAGCATAAAGATTACTCATTATGGTATGTCAGAAGGTGTGTGAAGTTCTCACATTTCTACTTGACAATATAAGATTTGGTACTATGTAATTTAGACAAATTGTGGGAATTCTGATGGGTACAAACCATGCACTCCATGTGGCTGACTTTTTTTTCTTCTTCATGATGTCCCTTTTCATTGAAAACCAATCTGAAATTATTGAAGCTTTTGGCTTGACGTCTAGATATTCGGATGATTTATTAAATATTGACAAAACCTATGTCAATGGTTTGATCAGTCAAATTTACACTTCAGAACTTAGTTAAATAAAGCAAATTCTTCTGATTCCAAAGCCCAGTTTTTGGATTTACATTTATCTATTGCAGATAGAATGTTTCCTGCAAAATTTATGATAAATGTGATGTTAATTTTCCATTTTTGGATGTCTGTCATCTTACTGTGTTAAAATTTCACAATTAATTTGGTTTGCCAGAGTATCTAGTCATGTTAATTGCAACTGACTTCAACATCCATAATAAATTATTAAGAGAAGCTGACTGTAAGCATCGAGCATTGGTCAATGAAAACTTGGAAAGTGCGAAAATCACAGATTCCAGTGAAACTTTGTGGAAATGTTACCTTTGTGCCCTGTGTTACGTTGATATTTTTTTTCGTACCGATTCTTCGCCGTTTCCATGGAAACGGCTATTTTGTTTCCATTCGCTAAAAAATCATACCTCTTGGATGTTTTGTTATGAAAATATAATAAATATCATTTATACTGGTACGTTAGTGTTTTTTATAATTTCAAAATTGAATTTAGATTTTTTTTATTCGATCGTTTCAAATTTATTAATCGATTTCTGACATGTACATGAGATTATTTGCATGAAATGACACTCGTTTTCAGTGATTTGGTGGTCATATATTTTCCGTTATGCTTCTCAAGGGCAACGGCTTCACGGAAAATGTAAAACACCAGAAGTTACAGCATATCTGAAAGATACAAAATTTGCAGAGTTTAGGTGTAATCCTTTTGATACCGTGCCGTAATAGGTTTTTTAAATAGTGTCAATACGGCGTTTCATGCCAAGGGAGAGAACTGTAACGGCGAACACTAATGTCCGGGATTTGTCCGGTAAACTTTACCTACGCCGATTAAGTCCCTTGTTGACTATTCTTATGCGTGAGGTGGTCGGTAAATAAAGAAGTGTCAACCGGAGAACAATTTTTGCGCAAAATTTAAAGACCGTCTTTGATATTACTACATTCAGGTTATTTTATTTTCAATACATGTGACGCGTCATGAGATTTTGGCATTACGTCATTTCGAGAACACGTGAAAAATCGCGACGTCATAGTTGACGTAGCTAATTTACTACGCACCTGTTGTTAATAATACTATAAACAAGAGCCTTTTATCTTCTAAATTAGAAAGTTTGCATAGAATTTATAAACAAAAATAAAGACAGTTACCGGTAATTGGCTGTGTTGTTGTATCTTTATTACTTTATAAAACAGCAAGATAACAATAGCGCTCAATAGCTCAGTTGGTAGGACACTTTTCCCATAAACAACGGAACTGTGGATCGAAACTGTGCCAGACCGAAATTTTTAGGCTCAGTTTTTTTTTTAACATTTATGTTTGTTTTGGAGTCAAACGGCCCAGTCAACACTAATTTAGGCCATTTTTGAGCCGTCCAGTTTAATTATCAACCCTTTTCCCGGGCAGGATTATATCTTTCCATTCTTTCTTTCTTGCTACTACGATCGGTCATATCTGACCATTACTAGCAGGTGTACATTACATACACTCCAGGTTTTGCAGGATGAAAGCATACACAGTAATTATGTAATTATGGCAGGGTTCTTTAACCTGCACAGGGGCTGGTTCTCCCCGCACAGAAGGCCTCCAGTGAACATCCCGATCCGTAGAAAAGATTCCATTTTATTTCTTTTCCTATTACTGCTACTCGCCGACATCTGAGCATTACGAGCAGGATTTCCTGGGTGGTAGCCAGTACTTTATTATTATTATTTCTAAGCAATGTAGAAGCCTCCGTGGTCGAGTGGTTACGCTACTCGCCTTGTAAACCAGGGGTCGCAGGTTCGATCCCGGGCTTCTCCAGACTTTCGGATGAGTCTTTAAACCGAGGTCCCGTCTCCGTATTACCTTAGCTGTTGGTGGGACGTAAAAACTGAAACACTCACTCACTTCTAAGCAATGCGGATGAAGTGCCTTGCTTAAGCACATAACACTTTGGTCAGTGTGAGGCTAGAACCCGCAACCTCTAGATCACAAATCCGATGCGCTGTGCCACTGCACCAAAGGACTCCATGATCAATCTAAAAAAAAAAGAATGTTGCCGAAACCGGCAGGTATCGAACTCGCGCCCTTTTGATCACCAGTCAGACGCATCCGACTGAGCTACCTAGGCCGTTTAAAAATATATGTATATATAGTGTAGAATTGTTGCGAGAGTTGCATGCCTTGCACACCATATACATGTATATAGTTTACCAACGACCTTTGAGAGTTCAATGTTCAAGCGTGGCATGACTATTCCTTGTTTTAGGGGAAGCAGGTTTCGGATTTCTTTTTTCACAGGATTTTTAAATTATAAGAAATAAGTTTTTTTTTGATAATGGATAATGCCATTATGTAGAAGTCGTGGCTAAGTGGTTAGTATGATGCAGTACGAATCACAGTAAAACTATATCTACCAATGTAAAATCCGAATTGAAGGCGACTTACCTAAAACACGGACTAGTCCAAAATTAAAAGTGCAGTCACGTCTCACTGCGTTTTGAAAGAGTATAGTAGTCGCAGATAAGATTGACTAGGCGGGGCTATTCTTATCTGCGACAACTATACATGGCTACCAACAGTTCAAAGTGCGAAAATAATATTTCTCTGATAATTGTTAGTGTTTTTTATACCCCCGCCATTCGAAGAATCGAAGAATGGTGCAAGGGCATATAGCGTTGCCCCTGTCCGTCCGTCCGTTCGTCCGTTCGAAACTTAAACGCAGTCAATAACTTTCTTATTTCTGTATGTATTTTGAAATTACTTTGTAGAATTGTTAAACATCATGAGACGATGTGTCACATGCAAAACCCAGGTCGGTACCTCCAAGGGCAAGGTCATACTTACAGGCCAAATGTAAAAAAAGGGTCCGAAACTTAAACGCAGTCAATAAATTTCTTATTTCTGGATGGATTTTGAAATTACATTGAGGAAATGTTAACCATTATGGGCCAAGGTCATACTTATAGGTTAAAGGTAAAAAAGGGTCTGAAACTTAAACGCAGTCAATAACTTTCTTATTTCTAGATGGATTTTGAAATTACTTGGCAGAAATGTTGGCTATCATGAGACAATCGGCCTCACCCAAAACCAAGGTCCTTACCTCCAAGGTCAAGGTCATACTTAGAGGTCAAATGTGAACTGGAAAATATGAAGTGTACACGTTTTATGTGCCAGAGTAGCTAGTTTCGTCCAATTAAGCCTCATCAGTGACCCTCAAATATTTTAAAAATTCCATAGTGGAATCAATGATCCCAAAGGACAAGAAAATATAAACTACACTGTGATGTGTACATGTACGTTGGGCCTTCATAAGAAATTCTACCCCATACCATCACTGAGCCCCCTCCATATCTGTCTGTTTCCACAATGTTACAGTCCTAATATCTTTCTCCAGGTCGTCTCCAGACTCGAACACGTCGATCACATACACTCAGGTAAAATCGGTTTTCATCCATGAACAGTCTTGCAATCGCCAATTCTGATGTTCTTGGGCAAACACATATCGCCGTGCAAGATGTTGCCTGGTGAGAATAGGCCCTCTTGCCAATTGGCTGGTTGATTTGAGGTTTAACGTCCCCATCAACACTGTATAGGTCATTTCGGAGACGTTGCTTTCAATTTTGTTTGTCTTTTGCCCGACACTGAGATGGAATGACTTATCAAGCCCTGTCGCCCAGTGAAACCAATATTGTTTATAAGCATGGAGGGTTCGCCTCGCACCGCTTTGCCTTGGTAGGCTTAGTTCCTCTAAGCGGTTTACCAGTACTCGTTTGTAGTCGGTTTCAGCTCTGCGTGGAAGCATCATGCAGCCGATCTCTTTCCTCAAGCCTCGATGGGCGAGGCCCGGCCCTCTTGCCGGACATCTGGCCCTCAGGTCACCTTCATGTAACCTGTTACGTATTGTTTGATTGGGTAGCCTTTGACCAATAGCATGCTGGAAATCGATTTGTAGCCCGCTGGTAGAATACTGCCGATTTCATAAAGCTAGGTTTCCCTTTGTGACCACATGCGGTGTCGGTCTTGCCCTTCTCGTCTAATAACTCGCCCGTCACCTGGTAGCATCTTCATAGCCTGGCAACAACACTGCTCGATACATCAAAACGTTCTCAGGCAACGACTCTTTTGGGTGTACCTCTCTCAAGCAAAGCGAGAGCTCGAGCGACCTCAATTTCTTCCAAGAACAGCCTAACGCCATATGAAGTCACTATGAAGCCCAAAATAACCATAACCGAAGGATTGACATGTTTATGACCAAAACTCAAATTTTGAACATATCGCCCCATACAGAATTTCAGCCGTTTTATAAGGCCCCGCCCATCGGGGCTTGAAGAAATAGATGGGCTGCATAATGCTTCCACGCTGAGCTGAAACCGACCGCATACGGGTACTAGTAAACAGCTGAGAGGATCTAAGCCTGCCCAGGCAAAGCGGTGCGAGTCTGTCCGCCCATGCTTATAAACCCTATTGGTTTCAATGGGCTATAATTTGACGTATATATAGGCTATATGCACCACCTTGCGCAATCAGTTACTTTGAATTCTATACTCCCATAAGTTTGATGTATTGAGAACTGTAGTTGTCACACGCGCATGCGTTCGATCTCGCATAAGAAAAAATGTAGCATGCGTTTGGCATGGTACCATGGGCAAATCACTAACATCAATGGCGGATATCAGTCCAGGTATAGAGTTAGGGTAGCTGATTTAAGCAGGCAACGCTATCTTTTATGCACCAATAAACATATATCGCCGTAAACAGGGACCAAATGTATATGTTAAAACCGTCTAGTGCAGATATCATTGTAAATGAGTTCTTGGGTCTTTTGGAAGCAAAGAATACACACAAAAAAACAAAATAGCAGAATCGGTTTTAGTGAGTTTATTGAGTCTGTTCAGGAACAGTACTGAAATATGCAACACCGGCCACGCCCTGTATAGCACCGACTTAGGCTGAATTCTATTTCCAAAATATTCTAAACGAACTCAATGATCACAAAGGACCAGAAAAGATAATTTCCACTATGATGATGTATGGGGAGACGTAATAATGTTGGACAACAAAAAAAAAAAAAATAATTATAAACCTAATGAGTTAGGACGGCTGCAATACTATTGAAGAAGCATTTGAAAGGGCAATGAGTTCAAAATGATTTCAATCAGCTGAGATAATTCCATTTTGACACAACCATGCAAATTTATACATGTTATTCACACTTGTATTCCCAAAACTTGTTGACAACCTTATCACGGGCCTCCGTGGCCTAGTGGTTAAGAGCGCTGACTCTTGATCATTAGGTCTCTCACCACTGTGGTTCGAGCCTCGCTCGGGTCACATTTGAGACGCCAAGTTCTGCAACGGAAGGTCAGGTGGTTTTTCTCCGGGTACTCCGGTTTTTTCTCCGGGTACTCCGGTTTTCGCCCACCTCTGATTAACGATCGGCTCGATATGAGTGAAATAATCTTGAAAGGGCCGTCAAACCAAAACCAAAATAAAAAAACAAAAAAAACATTTACTGCTGAACTGATGTTTAAGGTATTATTACGCAGAAATAGTGTAATAATGAAGGCAAAACATAAATATATATATTCTTTTTTTTTTTTTTTTTTTGACTCGGGCTTTCGTACAAAAAAGACCATGTGAATTCATTTAAGATTCTAACATACTCTACAAATTGATTCCTACATTACGTCTTGTTCTGTTTAAAAGTCAGCACTTCCAAACATACGTAAGGCCCACATCTCCTTAACGGATCACATACATGTATCTATTCATGATAAAAAAAAGTGAAATTTTGTGTTGCCATAGCAACCGTAACATGGTAAATGTTATCATAAATATGCTACTTAATCTAAATTGATATGAACTTTCAATTCTGTCCTCATAGATTTTAAAGCTAGTGAAAATCTGTTACAACAGTGAAACCATAAACAGATATTTATTCAATTTTAACGGAATGTTACGGTTGCCATAGCAACAAGGGCTACTACACAATCTACACCATTTTATCCATTTATCTATTCAAAGTATGATCATTATTTCCTAGTTTAACTAGCTTTAAATATATAGGGGCGTTGTTTTCCTGTCCAGAAATGCATCACCATTTTGTACACAATTAAGTGGGTGGGGTAATGAGACTCCATAATTGTTACAATTATTCATAATTTCAATTTATTCATTAACTTGAAGCAGATGACAATATAATCAAACCTAGTTATTACACATTTAGTAATCGGAAATAGATTAGATTTGATATAGATGAAGCAAAAGTATGATAATGACACTGGTAACAGAATTTCATTTGACCTTTTTATGCAGAAAAATGCATAAAAACATACATTTTAGGACTTTTATTGATTTTAATGGCTATGTACATTGTACAAGATGTTAGTTTAATAATTTATGACCAATGCAATGTTTAATTTATCAAAGATCAGCTCTGGAATTTCACACAAGTAGTTACACCGTTACTATTTTTCAAAAAAATCGTCTGTGCAACACAGACAAAGTTGCCGAGTTATCTTTCTTCCATTTAAAGAGGATTACACCTAGACATTATAGTTTTTGTTAATACTAGGACATGTTATTTAAGTGCCACTGTCCGTATCTTCCAATGTCGTTGCCCCTGAGAATAAAATGCAGACGAAAATACAGAAAATCCAGAAAAATTCAATGTGCTTGACTAGCACCTCAATTCTGTTGCCATGGTAACATATGTGAACATGTTCACGAGCCCAATATATTATGAATCGCTTCATTACATATACCCTCATGGATATCGTGTGTAAATTGGTATATATTATGAAAGTGGAAACAATAGCTAGTTGTTGAAAATCCTATAAAAATACTGTTTTATCTATGTGAATACGTTGTTGCCATGGCAACAGCATTTGTATCAATATCTCGAAAACTACTTGACATATTCCAATAAAATTTTCACCAATCTTCATCATTTGCGAAATGCTACTTATGTACAAAAAATAAAGAAAATCAAAAATTTTGACTTTCCATGTAATGCTCGATGCTTACAGTCAGCTTCTCTTAACTGCTAAACTTAAGGTTATTGGTAAAATAAACTACGAAAAACCTTAGACGTTATTCCGATTGGGTTTCAAAATTCAATTTTGGACTTAAATCTCTTCTGCAATCTTCATGACCCTTCTGAACCTCTGCTACACTGCCACTCAGCTAAGTAACACTGCCATACCCTTGCCTCATCTAAGTATTTACTTTCTGTCCCTCAGCTGCACTACAACTACTTTGTCTCATCTCAGTATCCTCTCCTCCCTTCTGTCCCTATGCTTCATTGCTATAACCTTGTCTCATCTAAGTATCCCCACCCTTCTGGCCCTCAGCTACACTGCTACTACCTTGTCTCATCTTAGTAATATCCACTCCACCCTTCTGAACCTCAACTTTACTGCTACTACCTTGTCAGATTTCAGTATCCCCTCCTCCCTTCTGTCCCTCTGCTACATTGCTACTACCTTTGTCTTATCTTAGTATCCCCTCCTCACTTCTGACTATCAGCTACACTGCTACTACCTTGTAAGATTTCAGTATCCCCTCCTTCCTTCTGTCCCTCATCCCCTCCTCCCTTCTGTCCCTCTGCTACACTGCTACTACCTTTGTCTTATCTTAGTATCCCCTCCTCACTTCTGACTATCAGCTACACTCACTGCTACAACCTTGTCAGATTTTAGTATCCCCTCCTCCCGTCTGTCCCTCTGCTACACTGCTACTACCTTGTCTTATCTCAGTATCGCCTCCTCACTTCTGACTCTCAGCTGCACTGCTACTGCTGGGTCTTATCTCAGTATCCCCTCAATGACCCTCATCCCTTCTGAACCTCTGTTACACTGCAACTGACTTATCTTATCTCAATATACCCTCCTCCCTTCTGACTCAGCTACACTGCTCCTGCAATGTTTCATCTTAGAATCCCCTTCTCCTTTCTGAGTCTACTACCTTATTAAGTATCTCAGTATTCCATCCTCCCTTCTGAGCCTCGGCTACACTTCTACACCCTTGCCCCATCTTAGTATCCCTTCTTCCCTTCTGATCCTATGCTACACATTTCTACTACCTTGTCTTATCTCAATATGCCCTCCTCCCTTCTGCCCCTCAGCTGTACTGCTACAATCTTGCCCCTCCTCAATAATATTATCTTCTTGTCATTTCTGACCATCAGCTACACAGCAATGTGTTTATCTCATCTAAGTATCCCCTCCTCCCTTCTGGCCCTCAGCTGTACTGCTATAGCCTTGTCCCACCTCAATATCTTCTTGTCATTTCTGACCATCAGCTACACAGCAATTCGTTTATCTCATCTAAGTATCCCCTCCTCCCTTCTGACCCTCAGCTGCACTGCTACTACCTTTCTCTATCTTGGTATACCCCCTCTCTTCCGAACCTCAGCTAAACTGCCACTCTCTTACCTCATCTCAATATCCCCTTCTTCCTTCTGATCCTCTCCTACACTATCCAGACTCCTCTTACTATCCCTGCCTCCCTTCTGACCCTCTGCTAGAATGTTTTTCTCTCTGCTCATCTCAATATCCCACTTCTGACCCTCTGCTAAACCTCTACTATACCAAATATTCCCTTTCCACCCTGTTGCCCTATCTCAAGATCCCCTCCTCTATTCTGACCCTCTGCTACTGTTCTACCTTCACTTATCTCAATATCCTCTCTTCCTTGCAGACACTCTGCTATACTGCTTCTCTCTTGAGCCAACAGATATTATCTCCTTCTGCCTGTTGTTCTGCTATACATCTGCTCCTCTGACCCATCTCAATCCCCTTTCCCCTTTTGTCCCTCTGCTGAATTTCTACTATCTTAACACATTTGTGTACCCGCTTTCACCTGACTCTCATCTAAATTGTTCCTTCTACTTGTGTTTACACATTGTTCCCCTACAGTTTTTTTACATGCCTATTTTTTTTTTTTTTTTACCTTTTTTAGTTTTGTTCAGTTTTGAGGTTTTATTTTCTGAACCTGATAACATTAACAAATCAGACATTTCAACATTGGGTAATGACTGACTTGTCTGGAACAATTTCTTTTCATAAGAAGTAAATCTATAATCAGAACTTGAGCTACATGTATTATGGGTAAATTTTGTTTTACTGCTACAAGACATTGTTTGCATTTTACAGGGAGTGGATCCCAAAAAATAAGACCAAAACAGAACAGCAACCTATAAATCAAGTGCCAAACTTTGTAAAATTTTATTTTCCAGAAATGCTAAATTTAATGTGTGGATTTATATTTTATGATTTGGGGTTTTAGGACCCTTTCAACCCATTAGCATCATATTGAGTGACTTCAGTAACTGACATCTGCCCTTCTTGAATCAGCAGAAGTGGGGATTGACCATAGAAAATATTTCATGATCAATTTCCATGAAATGATGTGGCCGGACCAGGTCTTGAACCAGCAATCTCTGGCTTCTCAGTCAGACGATCTGCTGACTGCATTTAGGGAAGGTCAGGAAACATGTTCATGTTCTGTGCTTGTTAAGCTTTTTAGCTCACCTGAGCACGAAGTGCTCATGGAGAGCTATTGTGATCGGTCATTGTCTGTCGTGCGTCGTGTGTCATGCGGCGTCAACAATTTGCTTTAAATGCTAACTCCTCCTTAACCCTTGAGCCAATTTCAATAAAACTTCATAGGAATATTGCTGAGGTGACCCTCTACAAAACTAGCAAAAATTGTTCCGCTCTGCTGAACAAGATGTCCGCAAGAGCGTAAAATAGAGAATCTTTAAACGACACCTTCTCCTGTACCTTAAGGCCAATTTCATTCAAACTTTATTCTGTGGCGATTTATTTTTGTTGTTGTTTGTTACTGTGTGTATCACTTGTGTCTTTTTCTTTTGGATGGCCATATGGCCATTTTGTGGGAAAGTAACTGTCCTTATGGCCTTCCTTTGTTTAGGTTTCCATTATGGTCTGGTCGCTTAATGTTTGTGTTTCTTTCCCTTTGGTGTCTTTGGTGGGTGGAGTAAGTTAATTGTATTGATTCCTGATTTTTGTTTTACTTCTACTTTTTATAGGAATGTTGCTTAGTTGCCCCTCTACCAAAATAGCTAAAACTTTTTCGCTCCTGTGAACAAAATGGCCACCAGAGCTAAAAATAGAAAATTCTTCAAACGACATCTGCTCCTGTACCCTTTGGCCAAATTAATTCAAACTTCATAGGAATGTTGCTTAGGTGACCCTCTTCTAAAATAGCTAAAACGGTATTGCTCTGATGAGAAAAATGGCCACCATAGCTAAAAATAGAAAAACATCGTAAATTCGCTTCAAACACAAACTCCTCCTCAACCCTTGAGCCAATTTGATTCAATCTTCACAGGAATGTTGCCTAAATGACTCCCTACCAAAATAGCTAAAATCGTTGTGCTCTGACAAACAAGATGGCCGCCAGAGCTAAAAATAGAAAAAAATCTTTAAACAACAATTGCTCCTGTTCCCTTGGGCCAATTTTATTCAAACTTCATAGGAATGTTGCTTAGGTGACCATCTACCAAAATAGCTGAAAAGGGTTCTGCTCTGATGAGCAAAATGGCCGCCATAGAAAAAAAAATGTAAATTTGCTTCAAACAGGAACTCCTCCTTAACCCTTGGGCCAATTTGATTCAAACTTCACAGGAATGTTATGTAGGTGACTCCCTAAAGAAATAGCTAAAATCATTCCGCTCTGACTAACAAGATGGCCGCCAGAGCTAAAAATAGAAAAATTCTTCAAACAAATACTCCCCGTACATCAACCATAGTGCAGTTTATATTTTACTTTTGGTCCTTTGAGATCAGCGTGAATATTCTGAGAAATCAGAAATAAATTATTGGTTTAGACTCATATTCTAGACAGGTTTTTAATTATTTGGACTCCATTTTGATTTATATCAGTCTTTGAATCGACTGCCTGTTCGAAATTCACAAATTTGCAGTATGTTTCCTCTGACTTTCTTTGCCGGATCATTACAGGGTCACTGATGAGGCTTTATTAGCCGAAACTACGTAGTATGACCCATCTTCCTTCTTATGAATGTTTTCATTGCTCTTAAAGGAACTCATTTTTGATTTTTATTTATCCTCCTTTACCCTTTGGCCAATTTCTTTCAAACTTCATAGGTATGTTGCTTAGATGACCCACTACCAAAATAGCTAAAACGTTTGATGAGCAAAATGGCCCCCATAGCTAAAAACAGAAAAAATTTGTAAATATACGTCAAAGTCCGAACTCCTCCACAACCTTTGGACAAATTTGATTCAAACTTCACAGGAATGTTAGTTAGGTGACTCCCTACCAAAATAGCTAAAATCGTTCAACCTGGCGAATAAGATGGCCGCCAGAGCAAAAAATAGAAAAATCTTCACACGACAACTCCTCCTTACCCCTTGGGCCAATTTGATTTAAACTTCACAGTATATTATGATGTTGACTCCCTACCAAAATAGTTAAAATTGTTTCGCTCTGACTAACAATATGGCCGCCAGAGCTAAAAATATAAAAATTCTTCAAACGACAACTCATCCCTTGGGCCAATTTGATTCAAACTTCATAGGAATGTTGCTTAGATGACCCACTACCAAAATAGCTAAAACGTTTGATGAGCAAAATGGCCGCCATAGATAAAAAACAGAAAAACTTTGTAAATTTACGTCAAAACCCGAACTCCTCCTCAACCTTTGGACAAATTTGATTCAAACTTCACAGGAATGTTAGTTAGGTGACTCCCTACCAAATAGCTAAAATCGTTCAACCTGGCGAACCAGATGGCCGCCAGAGCAAAAAATAGAAAAATCTTCACACGACAACTCCTCCTTACCCCTTGGGCCAATTTGATTTAAACTTCACAGTATATTATGTTGTTGACTCCCTACCAAAATAGTTAAAATTGTTCCGCTCTGACTAACAATATGGCCGCCAGAGCTAAAAATATAAAAATTCTTCAAACGACAACTCATCCCTTGGGCCAATTTGATTCAAACTTCATAGGAATATTATGTTGTTGACCCTCTACCATATTAGCTAAAATGATCCAACTCCGATGAACAAAATGGCCACCAGAGCTTAAAATAGAAAAACATTGTAAATTTGCTTCAAACTTCACAGGAATGTTGCCCAGGTGACTCCCTAACAAAATAGTTAAAATCATTCAACTCTGATAAACAAGATGTCCTCCAGGGCTAAAATTAGAAAAAATCTTCAAACGACAACTCCTCCTGTACTCTTGGGCAAATAACATTCAAACTTCATAGGAATGTTGCTTAGATGACTCTCTAAAAATAGCTAAAATGGTCTTGTTCCGATGAACAATATGGCTGCCAGAGCTAAAAGTAGAAAAACATTGTAAATTTGCTTCAAATGCGAACTCTTCCTAAACCCTTGGGTCAGTTTGATTCAAACTTCAAAGGAATGTTTCCTAGGTGACACCCTACCAAAATAGCTAAGATCGTTCCACTCTGATCAACAAGATGGCCACCAGAGCTAAAAATAGAATGTACTAGAGACAGTGACATTCCGGTGAGCCAATCAGGGCCCTCTGGTTCAGTTTTGAGATTTTATTTTCTGAACCTGATAACATTAACAAATCAGACATTTCAACATTGGGTAATAACTGACTTGTCTGGAACAATTTCTTTTCATAAGAAGTAAATCTATAATCAGAACTTGAGCTACATGTATTATGGGTAAATTTTGTTTTACTGCTACAAGACATTGTTTGCATTTTACAGGGAGTGGATCTCAAAAAATAAGACCAAAACAGAACAGCAACCTAAAAATCAAGTGCCAAACTTTGTAAAATTTTATTTTCCAGAAATGCTAAATTTAATGTGTGGATTTATTTTTTATGATTTGGTGTTTTAGGACCCTTTCAACCCATTAGCATTATATTGAGTGACGTCATTTAACCTTACCACACTATTCCTGAGCAGGCTTAGACCTAAGCCGTTACGAGCACAAAGTGCACACAATTTCACCAATAACTGACATCTGCCCCTCTTGAATCAGCAGAAGTGGGGATTGACCATAGAAAATATTTCATGATCAATTTCCACGAAATGATGTGGCCGGACTGGTCTTGAACCAGCAACCACTGGCTTCTCAGTCAGACGATCTGCATACTGCATTTAGGGAAGGTCAGGAAACATGTTCATGTTCTGTGCTTGTTAAGCTTTTTAGCTCACCTGAGCACGAAGTGCTCAAGATGAGCTATTGTGATCGGTCAATGTGCGTCGTGTGTCGTGTGGCATCAACAATTTGCTTTAAATGCTAACTCCTCCTTAACCCTTGAGCCAATTTCAATAAAACTTCATAGGAATATTGCTGAGGTGACCCTTCTACAAAAATAGCTAAAATTGTTCTGCTCTGCTGAACAAGATGGCTGCCAAAGCTAAAAATAGAAAAATCTTTAAATGACAACTCCTCCTGTACCTTAAGGCCAATTTCATTCACACTTTATAGGAATGTTGCTTAGGTGACCCTCTACCAAAATAGCACAAACTGTATTGCTCTGATGAGGAAAATGGCCGCCATAGCTAAAAATAGAAAAAACATCGTAAATTTGCTTCAAACACAAACTCCTCCTCAACCCTTGGGCCAATTTGATTCAATCTTCACAGAAATGTTGCCCAAATGACTCCCTACCAAAGTAGCTTAAAATCGTTGTGCTCTGACAAACAAGATGGCCGCCAGAGCTAAAAATTGAAAAATCTTTAAACGGCAATTGCTCCTGTTCCCATTGGCCAATTTTATTCAAGCTTCATAGGAATGTGACCATCTACCAAATAGCTAAAAAGGTTCTGCTCTGATGAGCAAAATGGCCACCATAACTAAAAATAGAAAAACATGGTAAATTTGCTTCAAACAGGAAGTCCTCCTTAACCCTTGGGCCAATTTGATTCAAACTTCACAGGAATGTTGTGTATGTGACCCCCTAAAGAAATAGCTAAAATCATTCCGCTCTGACTAACAAGATGGCCGCCAGAGCTAAAAATAGAAAAATTCTTCAAACGACTACTCCTCCTTTACCCTTGGGCAAATTTCATTCAAACTTCATGGGAATGTTGCTTAGATAACCCACTACCAATATAGCTAAAATGTTTGATGAGCAAAATGGCCGCCATAGCTAAAAACAGAAAAACTTTGTAAATTTACGTCAAATCGCGAACTCCTCCTCAACCTTTGGCCCAATTTGATTCAAACTTCATAGGAGTGTTAGTTAGGTGACTCCCTACCAAAATAGCTAAAATCGTTCAACCTGGCGAACAAGATGGCCGCCAGAGCAAAAAATAGAAAAATCTTCAAATGACAACTGCTCCTTACCCCTTGTGCCAATTTGATTCAAACTTCAAAGGAATATTGTTTTTTAGTACCTACCATAATAGCTAAAATTGTTCTGCTCTGACTAACAAGATGGCCACCAGAGCTAAAAATAGAAAAATTCTTCAAACGACAATTCCTCCTTACCCCTTGTGCCAATTTGATTCAAACTTCAAAGGAATATTATGTAGTTGACCCTCTACCATATTAGGTAAAATGATCCCACTCCGATAAACAAAATGGCCACCAGAGCTAAAAATAGAAAAACATTGTAAATTTGCTTCAAACTTCACAGGAATGTTGCCCAGGTGACTCCCTAACAAAATAGTTAAAATCATTCCACTCTGATAAACAAGATGGCCACCAGGGCTAAAAATAGAAAAAATTTTCAAATGACAACTTCTCCTGTACCTTAAGGCCAATAACATTCAAACTTTATAGGAATGTTGCTTAGGTGACCCTCTACCAAAATAGCTAAAACGTTTCCGCTCCGGTGAACAAAATGGCCACCAGAGCTAAAAATAGAAAATTCTTTAAACAACATCTACCCTGTAGCCTTGGGCCAAATTAATTCAAACTTCATAGGAATGTTGGTTAGGTGACCCTCTACAAAAATAGTTATGTAGGTGACTTCCTAAAGAAATAGCTAAAATCATTCCGCTCTGACTAACAAGATGGCTGCCAGAGCTAAAAATAGAAAAATTCTTCAAACAACCACTCTTCATTTACCCTTGGGCCAATTTCATTCAAACTTCATAGGAATGTTGCTTAGATGACCCATTACCAAAATAGCTATTGCGTTTGATGAGCAAAATGGCCACCATAGCTAAAAACAGCAAAACTTTGTAAATTTACGTCAAAACGCAAACTCCTACTTAACCTTTAGGCCAATTTGATTCAAACTTCATAGGAATGTTAGTTAGGTGTCTCCCTACCAAATTAGCTAAAATGGTTCAATGCGGCGAACAAGATGGCCGCAAGAGCTAAAAATAGAAAAAATCTTCAAACGACAACTCCTCCTTACCCCTTGGGCCAATTTGATTCAAACTTGTATGTATATCTTCGAATTCCAAATATTATTCCCTAACAAAAAATGATGGATTCCTATGTTGGAAAACTCGCATTTTGATAAAAAATAAATAAATTAAAAGAAGGCATTCGCCCCATCGGGGCTTGAAGAAAATAGATTGGGCTGCATGCTGCTTCCAAGCAGAGCTGAACCGACTGCACAGAAGAACTGGTAAACTGCTTAGGTTTTAAGCCTACCCAGGAATAGTTTGCAAGTCGGACCGTCCATGCATATAAACTTTATTGGTTTCATTGGGCGGCAGGGCTTGATGTCATTTCATCTGAATTTTGCGTAAAAGTCCCACAGAATTGGAAGCAACGTCTCCAAAATGATCTATACAGTGTTGACGGGGACCTTATACCTCAAATCAAACAAAAAAATTGCCCCTTGGACAATATCCATCCATCTATGAAAACTTTTCTTCAGTCTTTTCACACTAACGATGCTTCGAGAATTGCAGTTGTCTGTTTCGGGCAGAAGAGTGTTCAGTGTACAGCTTGGGAAAAAGAGTGGTTTGGTAAACTGACAGGCTCAGTGCAAGCATGTCTTGACTGGACGTCACACTCCAAACAAGCCTGAGCTTTGTGTGCCATAATAGGTTCCAAATAATTGTGACAAAGCCTATTACCATCTTGTAAATCTAGAGCATTGATTGTTTATGCATTTATTTTTAGCTCACCAGAGTCGAAGGCTCCTGGGGAGCTTATAGGATAGGGAGTTGTCTGTCGTTGTCAACACTTTCAAACGACATCTAAGAAACCGCTGGGCTGATTGAGCCCAAATTTCATGTGTTGCATCCTTGGACTTTGGATGGCAACCAGAGCTAAAAATAGAATGTACTAGAGACAGTGACATTCAGGTGAGCAAATCAGGGCCTTGTCTAGATATGCTCTTGGAGCATATAAAGACATAATAATAATAACTTTATTTTGAGAGGATAACATATTCGGCACAAGTGCCAGTCTAACGTATGGTCCTCAGTTTACAAACTGCAGAAAGTCAATGTTTGAACTTTGATGAAATGTTTCTTCATATTCTGAAGGGACTCCCAATTTAATTTTGAAACATTAAGATATGTATATCTTCGAATTACAAACATTATTTCCTAACAAAAAATGATGGATTCCTATATTGGAAAACGCACATTTTGATAAAAAAATAAATAAATTAAAAGAAGGCACTCTGCCGATCGGGGCTTGAAGAAAATAGATTGGGCTGCATGCTGCTTCCAAGCAGAGCTGAAACTGACCGCACAGGAGTACTGGTAAACCGCTTAGGTTTTAAGTCTACCCAGGAATAGTGTTGCAAGTAGGACAGTCCATTCATATATTGGTTCATATATATATATTCATATAAACGTTATTGGGCGGCAGGGCTTGATGTCATTTCATCTGAATATTTGGTAAAAAGTCCCACAAAATTGGAAGCAACGTCTTCAAAATGACCTATACAGTGTTGATGGGGACTTAAATACCTCAAATCAAACAAAAAAATTGCCCCTTGAACAATATCCATCCATCTATGAAAACTTTTCTTCAGTCATTTCATACTAAAAATGCTTCAAGAATTGCAGTTGTCAGTTTCGGGCAGAAGAGTGTTCAGTGTACTGCTTAGAAAAAAAAGAGTGGTTTGGTAGATTGACAGGCTCAGTGCAAGCATGTCTTGACTGGACGTCACACTCCAAACAAGCCTGAGCTTTGTGTGCCATAATAGGTTCCAAATAATTGTGACAAAGCCTGTTACCGCCTTGTAAATCTAGAGCATTGATTGTTTATGCATTTATTTTTAGCTCACCAGAGTCGAAGGCTCCCGGGAGGCTTATAGGATAGGGAGTTGTCTGTCTTCATCAACACTTTCAAACGACATCTCAGAAACCGCTGGGCCCATTGAGCCCAAATTTCATGTGTTGCATCCTTGGACTGTGGAGGCCCCCGCTCGTCGGGGCTTGAAGAAATAGATGGGCTGCATGATGCTTCCATGCAGAGCTGAAACTGACCACACACCAGACCTGGTAAACGGCTTAGAGGATATAAGCCTGCCCAGGCAAAGCGGTGCGAGTCGGACCGTCCATGCTTATAAACCCTATTGATTTCATTGGGGGACAGAGCTTGAGATGCCATTTCATCTCAATGTTGGGTAAAAGTCCCACAAAATTGGAAGCACTATCTCAAAAATGACCTATACAGTGTTGTTGGGGATGTTAAACCTCAAAACAAACAAACAAATCCTTGGACTGTGGGATTGAAAGTTTGTTTATGAAAATCGGCTCTTTAGTTTGGTTGCTATGGCAACTTGGTTTCCATAGACTTATAATGGGGAAAATTGAAAAATGGCATTTACTGCCAAGTCACTTCAGATATTTTGAGAAAACATTAATGAAAATGTTTCTTGAGTAAACTTCTTTCAGCATTACGCTCTTATGCCAACATGAGGGTCTCCCAGGTTGTGTTGGGGGCCATGCCCCACCCCTTACATTTCATTAGATCATATATAAACATATAAGATAAAGAAATAGAAGTGGAGGCAATGATCAGGAATCGATACAATTAACCAACAGCTCCCATCAGAGACACAAGAGGGAAAGAAACACAAACATGAAACAACAGACCCTAATGGAAACATCAATAGCGGAAAGCCAAAAGGACAGTCACTTTTCCACAAAATGGCCAATAGGCTATCCAAAATAAAATAATATAAGCGACACAAACACCCAAAGACAAACCATTACAAAAATAAACCGCGACAGAAGAACCGCCTTGGAACGGTCAGCTGAAACGAATTCCAGTGGGGGGCTTAAATCAATATTACTTGGGCACAATCCTCGCCCTTACTTCCGTCGCAATTTAGACAAATACTTTGTTCAGTCCGCATGAAAGTCTCCTGACTCATAAGTGCAACATCTCCGTGAACACAAATAATCAAACAACCACAGAGATGAAACAACGGTGAGGACTCGACAGCAAGAAAGAAGCCTTAATTAACGACGCATATCCGAAACAACTACCATAAGCTCTGTAGAGCTCATATTGTGACAAAGTATCTGCCTTCATTTATTAGCTCACCTTGAGCTTTCTCACCTGGAGCAGCTTATGCCCTGGCCTGTTGTCCGTCTTTAGCTTTTTAACATTTTTGACATCTCTTCCCAAACCGGAAGTCAGATTTAGCTAATACATGGAGACTCAGATTTGCTAAAATGGCAGCCATCTTGAAATTCATTAAACCACCTCTCCCAAACCAAAGGTTGATTTGAGCTGTAACTTGATGGAAGGGATCGGGGTGACATGGAGATTCAGATTTGCTAAAAACAATCCATTCAGATCTCCCATATGGCCGCCATGGGGGCCATCTTGAAATTTTTCAAACGACATCTCCCGAACCAATGGTTGAATTGAGCTGAAACTTGATGAGGTATCTGGGCGACATGGAGATTCAGATTTGCCAAAATTGTTCAGATGGCCGCCACGGCAGTCATCTTGAAATTCTTCGTACATCATCTCATCTCCCAGATTCAGAATTGCTGAAGGCAATGATCTGATAGACAAGATGGCCACCAAGGCACATTGTCATGTGAACCTAATGGTCATGTTGATTGTCAAGAAGTGCCTGTATTCAATTTGGAATAAAGTCAGGTGTTATCCTAGCAAGATTGCAGTTGGTTTGAGCTGCACAAGAAATTTAGTGGGTATGGATTCTGCTTTCTCCTTGATTGGTTTATATTTCAGCTGTATCAAACAAAAATGGTTCCCATTTTATGTAGGATTGTGGTATTGTCCATATTTTCAAGTTTGTATACAGTGAAGATTGTTTTAGATATCTTGTGTTTGGTTGGTGGTTTTTTTTTTTTTTTTTTTTTTTTTGGTTTGGGTTTTACGGCCCTTTCAAGATTATTTCACTCATATCGCGCCGATCGTTAATCAGAGGTGGGCGAAAACCGGAGTACCCGGAGAAAAACCACCTGACCTTCCGTTGCAGAGCTTGGCGTCTCACACGTGGCCCGAGCGAGGCTCGAACCTACGGCGGTGAGAGACCTAATGACTAAGAGTCAGCGCTCTTATCCACTAGGCCACGGAGGCCCGTGTTTGGTTGGTGGCAGTGGAAGCATAGCTTTTCGATGAAAACAAATTCATGAACTGCTTAATCATTCTGAGGGTATGCTTGTATTTCATATTGTACAGAAGTGTGCCCAAAACTTCGGCATCATTTAGCATGGTCAGAATGAAACGGACTTAATTGTTTTTAAGTATCCCTGCAGAAAAGGGGCTGTAAAGTGTGGCTTAGAGGACTAGGGGCACTTTAACTGTTCAGAATATACAAATAGAAAAAATGTGTTTCCTGTTCAAATACTTTGTATTCTTGTATGGCCCCCGCCCATAGGGGCTTGAAGAAATATATGGGCTGCATGATGCTTCCAGGCAGAGTTGAATTCTGGCCCGCACACTAGAACTGGTAAACCGCTTAGAAGATCTAAGCCTGTCCAGGAACCGTGGTGCGAGGCGGACCGTCCATGCTAATAAAACCTGTTGGTTTCATTGGGCGACAGGGCTTGAGATGTCATTTCATCTCAATGTTGGGTAAAAGTCCCACAAAATTGGAAGCAACGTCTCCAAAATGACCTTTACAGTGTTGACGGGGACGTTAAACCTCAAATCAAACAAACAAACAAAAACAAACTGACAGGGAAGCATTGGTAAAGAGGTTTATTGAAAATGGACCTTTTGTGATCACCTGATTGATGATAGTTCAATGTCTGTCATTAATTATCTTATTATTCAAAAGCCTGGTAGTCTGCACTATTAACCACTCTAACACTAACTTTTGATCAGGGTTTTGGTATAGTTTAGATGCAAACATTTTAAAAAGTAAATCTTTGTTTTATTTTATTGACTCAAAGACACTGGTGTCACATTTGGAGGTCTCAGGGTTTAATATTCCTTCATTGACAAATCTTGTGTAACTATACTGAAAAGTATAATAAGTATATGACAATTCTTTTCTTTTGTTATTTGTCTTGGAATGCCATGACAACTTGTTTGGATTTTACTTAGTGTCTCTGCCTATTGTAATCAGAAAATTGTGTTTTGGATTTATAATAACTTCTGTGCCATGAGTGTAAGACTTATTTTTTTCATGAATCGCCTTCGGCAAGGCAGATGGGGGATGATAGTAGTATCTCCTAGACCTTTGATGGATTTTCATAAGACTTAATGATCCCATGGTGAGCTGGTGTGGGGGGTGGGGGGGGGGCACAGGGGAAGGGGCTCATAGTTGAGGGTCACTTGTTTGGGATTTTGGGTTTTGTGTCCGTTCCATATCTCCTTTGCCCCTTGAGGGATTTTCATTAAACTTCTGACAAATGTTGGCCTAATTGAGTTGATCTGCAGTACCTTACTCGGCTTCAAGGTGAAGGCCTCAATTGAGGGTCGGGAGTTTGATCCTTGAATTTCCTGTAACTGTATCTCTTATACCACTTGAGCAGTTTTCTTTGAGCTTTGGTCAGATATTTGCCTCGGTGCACTGGTGTGAAGGTCCCTAATGGCACCATGGCAGCTCAGGGTGGTGGTCCTGGTTGGGGGTCGGGGGTTTGGACGTTGGGTTTCATGTCGGCACGGTCTCATTTGCCCCTTGGTGGGCTGTCGTTTGGTCACAGTTAGGGGTTGGGAGTTTCGGCCTCAAGATTTGTTTCTCCGCTATATCTCCTTGCCATTGGAAGGATTTTGATTGGGCTTTGGTTTAGTGTTGGACAGAGTGGGATGATATGCTGAACCCATAGCTCAGTCATGCAGGCTCTGGGTGAGGATTGCAGATGAGGGTCATATGGTTGAGCCTTGGGGTTTCCTGTCAGCTCTATATCCCTTTTGCCCATGGAGGGATTTTCATTGAACTTTGCTCAAATTATGGCCTAGGTGGGATGATGAGTGGAACCTGTGGGTTGGGCATTCTGGGTTTGGCTGTGGCAGGGCGATATGGCTGTCCTTTGGATTGCTTTCTTGTTCAATTTTTGATAACTTTGTGAACTTGTAGAATGACTGTTTTGTTGACTTCTTAACATTAAAGTAAATAAATAATATAAAAATTAAATAATGAATAAATAAGAAATAAATTAATAAATAAGTTTAAAATAAATAAGTAAAAAATCAAGTAAATGAATAAAAATGAAAAAAAAAAAAAATAAAGTAAAAAACCAATAGCTTTGTAAATAAATAAATAATATAAAAATTAAATAATGAATAAATAAGAAATTAATTAATAAATAAGTATAAAATAAATATGTAAAAAAATTAAGTAAATAAATAAATAAATATGAAAAAATATAAAGTAAAAAACCAATAGCTTTGTAAATAAATAAATAGTTATTAAATGATTAAAATAGGTAAAGATAAATTCTGTTAGGAAGTGGGCAGGATAGTCATGCTGCAAGTTACTTTTGAATCATTTCAACTCATTTATTTAATGATCTAAAATATATTCTATTGATATGCTGCTAGAGTGTACTCATTCAATTAGCTAATTTGGTGTTGCCATTGAAAAGTGACTAAATACTAGTGCAAAAAAAAAATCTTTAAGATTTCGAAACAATGTGTTTGGCACAGTTACAAAATTGAACAGGGCTTGCTGAGGGACAGCTGTGTTCCCCAACGCAGTTTGGCCCTGGATGTTTGAGTTGCAGGTTCTGCTCATCATCTTTTTTGGGCCCTCATTTGAGCTAGGTTTGGTGAGAATCTTTCCAGGGGTGGGGGGCGTGGGATATGGAGCAGACAGTAAATTCATGGCTTGAGCTTGTGACCTTCAATTGTGACCTTCACCTGGAGACTGCATGGTTGAGCTGTGGGTTCAGATCTTTATTGGGCCAAACTTGAATGAGGGTCCTTCTGTGGGTAGGGAGATATGGAGGGGAAACAGTTTGAGTATCTGGCTCTTGACCTTTAATTGTGACCATGATCATGTGTCTGCAGGACTGAGTTGCAGTTTCTGCACATCTTCTCACAGGGGCAAGTGTTTGGCCAGAGTTGAATGAAAATCTTCCAGGGGGTGAAATAGATAAGGAATGGACATAGGGTTTGTTGCTCGGACTCACGGTCTTCAGCTGTGGCCTTCAACTCGTGTTGTCATGATGTGGTTATGGGATCTGCACATCTCACTGTGGCGAATGTTTGACCAGGGCTGGTGGGAATCAGGGGTAAAAGAGATAATAAAATTTATGGGAAATTCAAGGCTCAAAATGATGACCTTCAGTTGTGGCTTCACATTGGGTTGGCGTAGTTGAGTTAGGTTTTGCACATACTCAATTAGGCCAGTGGGAATCCTACGGGGTGTTGAGCAGGCAGAGGATTCTGGGATTCAGACTGGTGGGGTATGTTTGGCCAAAGTTTACTGAAAATCCTTCTGGGGCTGCAAGAGATGGAGCGGGCACAAAATTCAAAGATTCAAACTTGTGACCTTCAACTGTGGCCATGGCTCTGAATCGGCATGGTTTTTATGTGTTTCTGAGGATTCTGGAGATGCTGAGCAGTGCGGATAATAACATAGCATTTCTGTAGTCTCCCATCCATTTCCTGATGGGGAATCAAAACATTTTTGACATGAAATCTGGGTAAGAGTTTGGTACAGGCTAGAAAATCGAAAAAAAAGATTCTTAAATCACGGTCTTAATGGTGTGACACACAGCTTGATTGATTCCAATGGTCATTATATGATCAATTTACTGTTACATTTTTCTTTAAGGACTTATCTTAGTGATTCCACTGCACAAGGATCACTTATGGATTCCACTGCACAAAAATGGTACTTGGCTGACACTCGCATTATCAGGGGTAGTCCTAGGAAGACTTGAGGCCCAAGTGGGCCCAAATCGCTCACCTGGATGAGGCTGATCATATATTACGAAGTACCTTGGTGACCATTTTGTCTATCAGATCACATTACCTTTAGCAATTCTGAATCTGGGAGATGAGATGATGTTCGAAGAATTTCAAGTTGGCTGCTATGGCGGTCATCTTCGATACCAGAACGGAACGATTTTGGCAAATCTGAATCTTCAGGTCACCCTGATGCCTCCCATCAAGTTTAGATCAATTTGACCTTTGGTCCAGGGGGAGATGTCCTTTGAAGAATGGATAAGGAACGGAAAGATTTTAGCAAATCTCAATTGTCCTTTGAAGAAGGGATATAGGAACGGAAAGATTTTAGCACATATCAATCTCCATGTTGTCCCCATGCCTTTCATCAAGTTTCATCTCAATTAGACCTTTGGTTCGGGAGGAGGTCATTTGAAGAATTCCAAGATGTCGGCCATCTTTTATATCAAAATGGAACATTTTAAGCAAATCTTAATCTCCATGTCATCCTGATGCCTACAATCAAGTTTACCTCAATTCAACCTTTGGTTTGGAATATGTCAGTTGAAGAATTTCAAGATGGCCGTCATGGCTGCCATTTTGGATATCCGAATGGAATGATTTTAGCAAATCTGAATCTCCATTTCACCCTGATGCCTCCCATCAAGTTTCCAATCTTTGGTTCGGGATATGTCGTTTGAAAAATTTCAAGATGGCCACCACGGCGACCATCTTGGACATTGGAACAGAACAATTTTAGCAAATCTGAATCTCCATTTCACCCTGATGCCTCCCATCAAGTTTCAGCTCAATTCGACCATTGGTTTGGGAGATGATGTCGTTTGACGAATTTCAAGATGGCCCCCATGGTGGCCATGTTGGAGATCTGAATGGATTGTTTTTTAGACAATCTGAATCTCCATGTCACCCCGATGCCTTCCATCAAGTTTCAGCTCAACTCAACCTTTGGTTTTGGTTTGGGAGAGGTCGTTTGATGAATTTCAAGATGGCTGCCATGGTGGCCATCTTGGAAATCCAAACGGAACCATTAAGCAAATCTGAATCTCCATGTATCAGCTTAATCTGACTTCCGGTTTGGGAAGAGATGTCAAAAATGTGAAAAGATAACGACGGACAACAGGCCACAGCATAAGCTGACCTGGTTAGCCCCTGCCCATCGGGGCTTGAAGAAATAGATGGGCTGCATGATGCTTCCACGCAGAGCTGAAACCGACCCGCACACGAGTACTGGTAAACTGCTTAGAGGATCTATGCCTGCCCAGTCAATGCGCTGCAAGTCGGCCCGTCCATGCTTATAGGTTTCATTGAGCGGCAGGGCTTGAGATGTCATTTCATCTCAATGTCGGGTGAAAGTCCCACATAATTGGAAGCAACATCTCCAAAATGACCTTTACAGTGTTAACGGGGACATTAAACCTCAAATCAAATAAACAAATGTTTAAGCTGAAAGCTCCAGGTGAGCTAATAAATGAAGGCAGGTGAGTATTTGTTAAAGGATACTTTGTCACAATAAGAGCTCTACAGAGCTTATGGTAGTTGTTTCGGATATGCGGCGTTTAATAAGGCTTCTTTCTTTTATCTTTATATATGATCTTATGAAATGTAAGGTGTGGGTCATGGCCCCCGACAGAACCTGGGGGACCCTCATGTTGGTATAAAAGAGTATCGCTGAAAGAAGTTTACTCAAGAAACATTTCTATTAATGTTTATATCTGAAGTGACTTGGCAGTAAATGCCATTTTTCAATTTTGTTGTTTGTAAGTGTTGACAACAACGAACAACTGCCTATCCTATAAGCTCCCAGTGAGCCTTCGACTATGGTGAGCTAAAATAAATGCATAAACAATCAATGCTCCAGATTTACAAGGTGGTAACAGGCTTTGTCACAATTATTTGGAACCTATTAAGGCACACAAAGCTCAAACTTATTTGGAGTGTTACGTCCAGTCAACACATATCGACCACTTGGTGCAAAAGTATCGTAACTCAGTTTTGTCAACTTTCCAGGAGACTCAAAAAAAAAAACAATTTAATTTTTGCTTTTGGATCAGGAAAAAGTAAGGCTGGGATGTATGAAGGCTAAATTGAAAACAATAAAAGTCACATAATTTAAATAATAAAAAGTATAAAAACATCAATATACATCAATAAAAAAAATGAGTTTTTGTCTCTGAAAAGATGATTTTTCTTGGTTGTACTTTGGTATAAAAGTATCGTAACTCAAGATACAATAGTTTTGCACCAAGAAAAGTTATCTTAGCATACAAATCAGGTTTTTTGTAAAACTATTGCATCTCAAGATGCGATAGAATTCCAGGCATTGAAAACCATGATAGCCAATTATTTTGATATGAAACAATTGAAGTTAAGAAATAAAACTGTAAGGTGCACTCAGACTACCATGAAGTTTATCTTACTTCTTAGAATTTTATAAACAGCTCCAGTTAAATTCGGTGCAAAGTTCTCTGAATAAGCTCTGTTAGTCGGTCTACTTATGCTTTTTCCATGCTTAACAATACAGTTCCTTATAATCTCACAGAAGATAAGATTTAATTGAATGGACATTCCATAGAAAATATACCCTTTTTCTTGCATGCAATGTAAGAAATGCTTTTTTCGCATCTGAAGAGCATAAAGATTACTCATTATGGTATGTCAGAAGGTGTGTGAAGTTCTCACATTTCTACTTGACAATATAAGATTTGGTACTATGTAATTTTAGACAAATTGTGGGAATTCGGATGGGTACAAACCATGCACCCCTTGCGGCTGACTTTTTTCTTCTTCATGATGTCCCTTTTCATTGAAAACCAATCTTAAATTATTGAAGCTTTTGGCTCGACGTCTAGATATTTGGATGATTTATTAAATATTGACAAAACCTATGTCAATGGTTTGATCAGTCAAATTTACCCTTCAGAACTTCAGTTAAATAAAGCAAATTCTTCTGATTCATAAGCCCAGTTTTTGGATTTACATTTATCTATTGTAGATAGGTGTTTCCTGCAAAATTTATGATAAACGCGATGTTAATTTTCCATTTTTGGGTGTTGATGTTGCTTGCCTGTCATCTTACTGTGTTAAAATTTCACAATTAATTTGGTTTGCCAGAGTATCTAGTCATGTTAATCGAAACTGACTTCAACACCCATAATAAATTCTTAACTGCTAAACTTAATCAAGGTTATTGGTATCATAAACTACGAAAAAACAAAAAGATGTTATTTCTATTTGGTTTCAAAATTCAATTTTAGACAATGAGGCCTATTGGAACCAAAATTTTATGGTGACTTACTATATAAATTCAGAAAAAAAAATATGCTAGCAATGATTTTAGTACCCAATTTAGCAAAATCATTCATCAATATAAAAAGATTGGGTACTACAATAATTATGAATGTTATACGGCAGACTGCATGCATTGTAGATAACACAAACAAGGGTGATGATTTTGCTTCTCTCTTTAATTGCACGCTGGCGGGTTGGACCGACAGGTTGGGCCTCAGATTGCATTACAGCTCCAGCCTAAAGGCTTTCTTAAATTTTAGGTAAATTGTGTTGGTACATGATGCTCTGTCTCTGGTTTGGCCCACTGGAGTCAAAATGTTGGTTTTCGGTTGCTCCAGCATTTCAGCTGTTTCATGCTGTCGAATCCTCATCATTGTTTAACCTCTGTAGACATTTGATTTTTATGTTCTCGGACCTGTAACACTGAGATGTATTAGAAATCCTTCATGTGGATGTTTGTCAAAACCATAAAAGAACCAAGGGTGAGGATTGTGGCCCTGTAGAATTGTTTTAAGCCCCAAAGTGAAATATTCTTTTCTGCCCATTCTATGGCAGTTCTTCTGTTGCGGTTCATTATTATTATAGTTTGTATTTGCATGTATGTACGAATTGCTTGTATCTTTTATTTTGGATATCAGTTTAGCCAGTTTGTGGGAAAAGAACTGTCCTTTTGGCTTTCTGCTTGTGATGTTTTCATTAGGGTTAAGTTATTTCATGTTCATGATTCTTTTGGACCCTCAGTTACACTGTTAGTGACTCCCTTGCCCAATTTCGCCATCTTCATGACCCTTCTGAACCTCTGCTACACTGCCACTCAGCTAAGTAACACTGCCATTTCCTTGCCTCATCTAAGTATTCTCTCTTTACTTTCTGTCCTTCAGCTGCACTACTACTACCTTATCTAATCTCAGTATCCTCTCCTCCCTTCTGTCCCTAAGCTTCATTGCTATTACCTTGTCTCAACTAAGTATCCCCCACCCTTCTGGCCCTCAGCTACACTGCTACTACCTTGTCTCATCTCAGTAATATCCCCTCCTCCCTTCTGAACCTCTGCTATACTGCTACTACCTTGTAATATTTCAGTATCCCCTCCTCCCTTCTGTCCCTCTGCTACACTGCCACTACCTTTGTCTTATCTTAGTATCCCCTCCTCACTTCTGACTATCAGCTACACTGCTACTACTTTGTCAGATTTCAGTATCCCCTTCTCCCTTCTGTCCCTCTGCTACAACCTTGTCTTATCTCAGTATCCCCTTCTCCCTTCTGACTATCAGCTACACTGCTACAACCTTGTCAGATTTCAGTATCCCCTCCTCCCGTCTGTCCCTCTGCTACACTGCTACTACCTTGTCTCATCTCAGTAATATCCCCTCCTCCCTTTTGAACCTCTGCTATACTGCTACTACCTTGTCAGATTTCAGTATCCCCTCCTCCCTTCTGTCCCTCTGCTACAACCTTGTCTTATCTCAGTATCCCCTCCTCCCTTCTTACTATCAATTACACTGCTACAACCTTGTCAGATTTCAGCATCCCCTCCTCCCGTCTTTCCCTCTGCTACACTGCTACTACCTTGTCTTATCTCAGTATCCCCTCCTCACTTCTGACTCTCAGCTGCACTGCTACTGCCGGGTCTTACCTCAGTATCCCCTCAATGACCCTAATCCCTTCTGAACCTCTGTTACACTGCAACTGACTTATCTTATCTCAATATACCCTCCTCCCTTCTGACTCAGCTACACTGCTTCTGCATTGTCTCATCTTAGAATCCCCTTCTCCTTTCTGACTCTACTACCTTATTAAGTATTTCAGTATTCCATCCTCCCTTCTGAGCCTCAGCTACATTTCTACACCCTTGCCCCATCTTAGTATCCCTTCATCCCTTCTGATCCTATGCTACACATTTCTACTACCTTGTCTTATCTCAATATGCCCTCCTCGCTTCTGGCCCTCAGCTGTACTGCTATAGCCTTGTCCCACCTCAATATCTTCTTGTCATTTCTGACCATCAGCTACACAGCAATTCGTTTATCTCATCTAAGTATCCCCTCCTCCCTTCTGACCCTCAGCTGCACTGCTACTACCTTTCTCTATCTTGGTATACCCCCTCTCTTCCGAACCTCAGCTAAACTGCCACTCTCTTACCTCATCTCAATATCCCCTTCTTCCTTCTGATCCTCTCCTACACTATCCAGACTCCTCTTACTATCCCTGCCTCCCTTCTGACCCTCTGCTAGAATGCTTTTCTCTCTGCTCATCTCAATATCCCACTTCTGACCCTCTGCTAAACCTCTACTCTACCAAATATTCCCTTTCTTCCGGCTCTCAGCTAAACTGTCACTCTCTTGCCTCATCTCAATATCCCCTTCTTCTTTCTGATCCTATGCTACACATTTCTACTACCTTGTCTTATCTCAATATGCCCTCCTCCCTTCTGCCCCTCAGCTGTACTGCTACAATCTTGCCCCACCTCAATAATATTATCTTCTTGTCATTTCTGACCATCAGCTACACAGCAATTCGTTTATCTCATCTAAGTATCCCCTCCTCCCTTCTGACCCTCAGCTGCACTGCTACTACCTTTCTCTATCTTGGTATACCCCTCTCTTCCGAACCTCAGCTAAACTGCCACTCTCTTACCTCATCTCAATATCCCCTTCTTCCTTCTGATCCTCTCCTACACTATCCAGACTCCTCTTACTATCCCTGCCTCCCTTCTGACCCTCTGCTAGAATGCTTTTCTCTCTGCTCATCTCAATATCCCACTTCTGATCCTCTGCTAAACCTCTACTATACCAAATATTCCCTTTCCACCCTGTTGCCCTATCTCAAGATCCCCTCCTCTATTCTGACCCTCTGCTACTGTTCTACCTTCACTTATCTCAATATCCTCTCTTCCTTGCAGACACTCTGCTATACTGCTTCTCTCTTGAGCCAACAGATATTATCTCCTTCTGCCTGTTGTTCTGCTATACATCTGCTCCTCTGACCCATCTCAATCCCCTTTCCCTTTTGTCCCTCTGCTGAATTTCTACTATCTTAACACATTTGTGTACCCGCTTTCACCTGACTCTCATCTAAATTGTTCCTTCTACTTGTGTTTACACATTGTTCCCCTACAGTTTCTTCACATGCCTATTTTGTTATTTTTTTTATTTTTTAGCTCACCTGAGCCGAAGGCTCATGTGAGGTATTAGTATACCACGAGCCGGCGTCCGTCGTCCGTCGTCGTCGTCCGTCGTCGTCGTCCACACTTTCAAAGAAGTATATCTCCGGAACCAGTGGGCCAATCTTGATCAAATTTCATGTGAAGCATTATCAGGTAGGGGGAAAGGCTGCATACTGTTTTCGGGCAGATCGGATTGGAACTCTGGTTGCCATGGCAACAAATAGCTCCCATAGACTTAACATAGGAAAAAGTTTGTCATCACTCTAGCTCCGTCAATTTTTTTCTGATCGTCTTCATTCTTGTAGATAACGAGGACAGGCATGAAATCTCGATCAAGTTCGATTTTGGGCTGAATCGGATTATTCACTCAGGAGTTACGTGCCCTTGAGCGTTAGGAAAAAGCTTGTTATCACTCTAGCTCCGTCAATTTTTTTCTGATCGACTTCATTCTTGCAGATAACGAGGACAGGCATGAAATCTCGATCAAGTTCGATTTTGGGCTGAATCGGATTATTCACTCAGGAGTTATGTGCCCTTGAGCGTTGAAAAAATTGCCTATTGACTTAACATGGGAAGAATGTTGTCATCACCGTAGCTGCTTCAATTATTTTAGGATTGGCTTTATTCTTGCAGATAACCAGCACATCCATGAAATCTCGGTCAAGTTCGATAACTGGCAGAATCGGATCATTCACTTAGGAGTTACCTGCCCTTGTGTGTTTTTGCATTAGGGTTAATGGGAATTTCAAAAATGTATATCTTAAAGACTACTTGGCCAACTTTGATCAAATTTCATGTGTCGCATTATTGGGCAAGTGGAAAGGCTTCATTAGGTTTTCAGGCAGATCTGAGTGGAACTCTGGTTGCCATGGCAACATCTAGCTCCCATAGACTTCACATAGGAAAAAGCTTGTCATCACTCTAGCTCCGTCAATTTTTTTCTGATCGACTTCATTCTTGCAGATAACCAGTACAGGCATAAAATCTCGGTCAAGTTCGATTTTGGGCCGAATCAGATAATTCACTCAAGAGTTACGTCCCCTTGAGCACCCGAAAAATTGCCTATCGACTTAACATGGGGAAAATGTTGTCATCACTGTAGCTAGTAACGAGGACAGGCATAAAATCTCGGTTAAGTTCGATTTTGGGCCGAATCGGAATATTGACCTCGGAGTTATGTGACCTTGAGCGACAAAAAATTTGCCCATAGACTTAACATTGGGAAATTGTTGTGACTACGATAGCGACTTGAATTTTTTTCAGATCAGCTTCAAACTTGCAGGTAACGAGGACAGACATAAAATCTCGGTTAAGTTAGATTTTGGGCCGAATCGGATTATTTGCCTTGGAGTTACCTGCCCTTGAGCATAAAAAAATACGTTGTGACCACGATAGCAACTTTATTTTTATTCAGATCAGCTTCAAACTTGCAGGTAACGTGGACAGGCATAAAATCTCAGTTAAGTTCGAATCAGAATATTGACCTCGGAGTTACATGACCTTGAGCGACAAAAAATTTGCCCATAGACTTTACATAGGGAAAATGTTGACTACGATAGTGACTTGAATTTTTTTCAGATCAGCTTCAAACTTGCAGGTAACGAGGACAGACATAAAATCTCGGTTAAGTTCGATTTTGGGCCGAATCGGATTATTTGCCTTGGAGTTACCTGTCCTTGAGCATAAAAAAATACGTTGTGACCACGATAGCAACTTTATTTTTATTCAGATCAGCTTCAAACTTGCAGGTAACGAGGACAGGCATAAAATCTCGGTTAAGTTCAATTTTGGGCCGAATCGGAATATTGACCTCGGAGTTACGTGACCTTGAGAGACAAAAAATTTGCCCATAGACTTAATTAGGGAAAATGTTGCGACTACGATAGCAACTTGAATTTTTTTCAGATCAGCTTCAAACTTGCAGGTAACGAGGACAGACATAAAATCTCGGTTAAGTTCGATTTTGGGCCGAATCGGAATATTTGCCTTGTTACCTGCCCTTGAGCATAAAAAAATACGTTGTGACCACGATAGCAACTTTATTTTTATTCATATCAGCTTCAAACTTGCAGGTAACGAGGACAGGCATAAAATCTCGGTTAAGTTCGATTTTGGGCCGAATCGGAATATTGACCTCGGAGTTACGTGACCTTGAGAGACAAAAAAATTTGCCCATAGACTTAGCGTAGGGAAAATGTTGTGACAGAAATAGCGACTTGAATTTTTAGCTCACCTGAGCCAAAGGCTCCAGTGAGCCGATAGTATACCAAGGCTCCGGAGTCTGTCGTCTGTCGTCCGTCCATCCGTCGTCCACACTTTCAATGAAGCATATCTCAGAAGGCAGTCGATCAATCTTGTTTAAATTTTATGTGTAGCACCATTGGGCAAGGGAAAAGGCTGCATTAGGTTTTGGAGCTAGTCTGGTTCATTTGTTCCTTCGTTCTTCTTTCTCTCCATATAGAGATAATAGACCAATGTTAAATTTTTAATCAAAGATTTCTCAGGAACTATATAAGCTAGAAGCATCAAATTTGGTATTCAATAGAATAATGATGACTTATTTTGTGTAAGAGACATTGGGCTTTCTCAGCTTATTTGTTCATCTGTTCTTTCATTCTTCTTTCTCTCCATTTTGACCAATGTTAAATTTTCGTCAAAGATTTCTCAGGAACTATAGAAGCTAGAAGTCTCAAACTTGGAATGCAATGCAATAATCATGACTTATATCCTGTAAGGGTCAATGGGCTGGATTCTATTAGCAGATTTAGTAGTCAAGTCTGTGAATTGTTAAAACTTAAGTTCCTCAGGTGAGCGGTTTAGGCTCATTGAGCCTCTTGTTTACTTTTTTAGTTTTTTTAGCTCACCTGAGCTATTGTGATCGGTCAATGTCCGTCGTGCGTCGTGTGTTGTGCAGCGTCAACAATTTGCTTTAAATGCTACCTCCTCCTAAACCCTTGAGCCAATTTCAATAAAACTTCATAGGAATATTGCTGAGGTGACCCTGTACAAAAATAGCAAAAATTGTTTCACTCTGCTGAACAGGATGGCCGCCAGAGCTAAAAATAGTCAAAACTTTAAACGACAACTTCTCCTGTACCTTGAGGCCAGTTTCATTCAAACTTTATAGGAATGTTGCTTAGGTGACCCTCTACCAAAATAGCTAAAACGTTTCCGCTCCTGGTGAACAAAATGGCTGCCAGAGCTAAAAATAAAAAAATTCTTTAAACAACATCTCCTACTGTACACTTGGGCCAAATTAATTCAAACTTCATGGGAATGTTGCTTAGGTGACCATCTACTAAAATAGCTAAAATGGTATTGCTCTGATGAGCAAAATGGGAGCCATAGCTTAAAATAGAAAAACATTGTAAATTTGCTTCAAACACAAACTCCTCCTCAAACCTTGGGCCAATTTGACTCAATCCTCACAGGAATGTTGCCCAAATGACTCCCTACCAAAATAGCTAAAATCGTTGTGCTCTGACAAACCAGATGGCCGCCCAGAGCTAAAAATAGAAAAAAATCTTTAAACGACAATTGCTCCTGTTCCCTTGGGCCAATTTTATTCAAACTTCATAGGAATGTTGTTTAGGTGACCATCTACCAAAATAGCTGTAAAGGTTCTGCTCTGATGAGCAAAATGGCCGCCATAACTAAAAATAGAAAAATGTCGTAAATTTGCTTCAAACAGGAACTCTTCCTTAACCCTTGGGCCAATTTGATTCAAACTTCACAGGAATGTTATGTAGGTGACTCCCTATAGAAAATGCTAAAATCATTCCGCTCTGACTAACAAGATGGCCGCCAGAGCTAAAAATAGAAAAAATTCTTCAAATGACTACTCCTCCTTTACCCTTGGGCCAATTTCATTCAAACTTCATAGGAATGTTGCTTAGATGACCCACTACCAAAATAGCTAAAATGTTTGATGAGCAAAATGGCCGCCATAGCTAAAAACAGAAAAACCTTTTTAAATTTACGTCAAAACGCAAACTCCTCCTCAACCTTTGGGCCAATTTGATTCAAACTTCATAGGAATGTTAGTTAGGTGACTCCCTACCAAAATAGCTAAAAATGTTCCGCTCTGACTAAGAAGATGGCCGCCAGAGCTAAAAATATAAAAATTCTTCAAACGACAATTCCTCCTTACCCCTTGGGCCATTTTGATTCAAACTTCACAGGAATATTATGTCGTTGACCCTCTACCATATTAGCTAAAATGATCCCACTCCGATGAACAAAATGGCCACCAGAGCTAAAAATAGAAAAACATTGTAAATTTGCTTCAAACTTCACAGGAATGTTGCCCAGGTGACTCCCTAACATAATAGTTAAAATCATTCCACTCTGAACAACATGATGGCCACAAGGGCTAAAAATAGAAAAAAATCCTCAAACGACAACTCCTCCTTACCCCTTGGGCCAATTTGATTCAAACTTGTATGTATATCTTAGAATTTCAAACATTATTCCCTAACAAAAAATGATGGATTCCTATGTTGGAAAACTCACGTTTTGATAAGAAATAAATAAATTAAAAGAAGGCATTCTGCCCATTGGGGCTTGAAGAAAATAGATTGGGCTGCATGCTACTTCTAAGCAGAGTACTGGTAAACCGCTTAGGTTTAAAGCCTACCCAGGAATAGTTTGCAAGTCGGACCGTCCATGCATATAAACTTTATTGGTTTCATTGGGCGGCAGGGCTTCATGTCATTTCATCTGAATATTGGGTAAAAGTCCCACAAAATTGGAAGCAATGTCTCCAAAATGACCTATACAGTGTTGCTGGGGACGTTATACCTCAAATCAAACAAAAAAATTGCCCCTTGAACAATATCCATCCATCTATGAAAACTTTTCTTCAGTAATTTCACACTAACGATGCTTCGAGAATTGCAGTTGTCAGTCTCGGGCAGAAGAGGGTTCAGTGTACAACTTGGGAAAAAGAGTTGTTTGGTAAACTGACAGGCTCAGTGCAAGCATTGTGTTGACTGGACGTCATTCTCCAAACAAGCTTGAGCTTTGTGTGCCATAATAGGTTCCAAATATTTGTGACAAAGCCTGTTACCACCTTGTAAATCTAGAGCATTGATTGTTGATGCATTTATTTTTAGCTCAACAGAGTCGAAGGCTCCCAAGCTTATAGGAACATTAAGATATGTATATCTTCGAATTCCAAACATTATTCCATAACAAAAAATGATGGATTCCTATGTTGGAAAACTCACATTTTGATAAAAAATAAATAAATTAACAGAAGGCATTCTGCCCATCGGGGCTTGAAGAAAATAGATTGGGCTGCATGCTGCTTCCAAGCAGAGCTGAAGCCAACCGCACAGTATTGGTAAACCGCTTAGGTTTTAAGCCTACCCAGGACTAGTGTTGCAAGTCTGACCGTCCATGCATATAAATGTTATTGTTTTCATTGGGCGGCAGGGCTTGATGTCATTTCATCTGAATATTGGGTAAAAGTCCCACAAAATTGGAAGCAACAACTAAAAAATGACCTATACAGTGTTGATGAGGACGTTATACATCAAATCATACAAAAAAATTGCCCCTTGAACAATATCCATCCATCTATGAAAACTTTTCTTCAGTCATTTCACACTAAAGATGCTTCGAGAATTGCAGTTGTCAGTTTCAGGCAGAAGAGTGTTCAGTGTACTGCTTGGGAAAAAGAGTGGTTTGGTAAACTGACAGGCTCAGTGCAAGCATGTGTTGACTGGACGTCACACTCCAAACAAGCTTGAGCTTTGTGTGCCTTAATAGGTTCCAAATAATTGTGACAAAGCCTGTTACCACCTTGTAAATCAAGAGCATTGATTGTTTATGCATTTATCTTTAGTGCGAGTCGGACCGTCCATGCTTATAAACCCTATTGGTTTCATTGGGCAACAGGGCTTGAGATGCCATTTCATCTCAATGTTGGGTAAAAGTCCCACAAAATTGGAAGCAATGTCTCCAAAATGGCCTATACAGTGTTGATGGGGATGTTAAACCTCAAATCAAACAAACAAATCCTTGGACTGTGGGATTTAAAGTTTGTTTATGAAAATCGGCTCGTTAGTTTGGTTGCAATGGCAACTTAGTTTCCATAGACTTATAATGGGGAAAATTAAAAAATGGCTTTACTGCCAAGTCACTGCAGATATTTTGACAAAACATTAATAGAAATGTTTCTTGAGTAAATTTCTTTCAGCCATACGCTTTAATGCCAACATGAGGGTCCCCCAGGTTGTGTTAGGGGCCATGCCCCACCCCCTACATTTCATAAGATTATATACAAAGATAAAAGATAAAGAAATAGAAGTGGAGGCAATGATCAGGAATCGATACAATTAACCCACAGCTCCCATCAGAGAGACCAGAGGGAAAGAAACACAAACATGAAACAACAGACCCTCATGGAAACGTCAACAGCGGAAAGCCCAAAGGACAGTCACTTTTCCACAAAATGGCCATTAGGCTATCCAAAATAAAATAATATAAGTGACACAACCACCCAAAGGCAAACCATTACAAAAATAAACCGCGACAGAAGAACCCCCTTGGAACGGTCAGCGGAAACCAATTCCAGTTGGGGGCTTAAATTGATTTTACATGGGCACAATCCTCGCCCTTAGACAAATAATTTGTTCAATCCGCATGAAGGTCTCCTAACTCATCAGTGCAACATCTCCGTTGACACAAATAATCAAACAACCACAGAGATGAAACTACGGTGAGGATTCGACAGCAAGAAAGAAGCATTAATTAACGACACATATCCGAAACAACTACCATAAGCTCTGTAGAGCTCTTATTGTGACAAAGTATCTTACCTGCCTTCATTTATTAGCTCACCTGGAGCTTTCTCACCTGGAGCAAAGCTCCAGGTCAGCTTATGCCGTGGCCTGTTGTCCGTCGTTAGCTTTTAACATTTTTGACATCTCTTCCCAAACCGGAAGTCAGATTAAGCTGATACATGGAGACTCAAATTTGCTAAAATTGCAGCCATCTTGAAATTCATCAAACGACCTCTCCCAAACCAAAGGTTGATTTGAGCTGTAACTTGATGGAAAGGATCGGGGTGGCATGGAGATTCAGATTTGCTAAAAACAATCCATTATGGCCATATGGCAGCCATGGTGGCCATCTTGAAATTCTTCAAACAACATCTCCCGAACCAATGGTTGAATTGAGCTCAAACTTGATGAGGTATCTGGGCGACATGGAGATTCAGATTTGCCAAAATTGTTTCGCCATGGTGGCCATCTTGAAATTCTTCACACAACATCTCCCGAACCAATGGTTGAATTGAGCTGAAACTTGATGAGCTATCTGGGCGACATGGAGATTCAGATTTGCCAAAATTGTTCCGATGGCCGCCATGGCAGCCATCTTGAAATTTTTCAAACATCATCTACTCTCCCAGATTCAGAATTGCTAAAGGCATCTGATAGACAAGATGGCCACCAAGGCACATTGTCATGTGAAAACATAATGGTCATGGTGATGGTTAAGAAGTGCCTGAATTCAATTTGAATAAAGTCAGGTGTTATCCTAGCAAGATTGCAGTTGGTTTGAGCTGCACAAGACATTTAGTGGGTAGGGATTCTACTTTCTCCTTGATTGGTTTATATTTCAGCTGTATCAAACAAAAGTGGTTCCCAATTTATGTAGGATTGTGGTATTGTCCCAATTTTCAAGATTGTATACAGTGAAGATTGTTTTAGATATCTTGTGTTTGGTTGGTGGCAGTGGAAGCATAGCTTTTCAATGAAAACAAATTCATGAACTGAATAATCATTCTGAGGGTATGCTTGTATTTGATATTGTACAGAAGTGTACCCAAAACTTCCTCATCATTTAGCATGGTCAGAATGAAACTGACTTGCTTGTTTTTAAGTATCCCTGCAGAAAAGAGGCTGCAAAGTGTGGCTTAGGGGACTAGGGACACTTTAACTGTTCAGAATATACAAACAGAAAATATGTGTTTCCTGTTCAAATACTTTGTATTCCTGTATGGCCCCCGCCCATAGCGGCTTGAAGAAATATATGGGCTGCATGATGCTTCCAAGCAGAGCTGAATCCGGCCCGCACACTAGTACTGGTAAACTGCTTAGAGGATCTAAGCCTGTCCAGGAACCGCGGTTCGAGGTGGACCGTCCATGCTAATAAACCCTATTGGTTTCATTGGGCGACAGGGCTTGATGTCATTTTATCTCAATGTCGAGTAAAAGTCCCACAAATTGGAAGCAACGTCTCCAAAATGACTTTACAGTGTTGACGGGGACGTTAAAACTCAAATCAAACAAAAAACAAAAACAAACTGACAGGGAAGCATTGGTTAAGAGGTTTATTGAAAATGGACCTTTTGTGATCACCTGATTGATGATAGTTCACTGGCTGTCTATAATTATCTTATTATTCAAAAGCCTGGTAGTCTGCACTATTAACCACTCTAACACTAACCTTTGATCAGGGTTTTGGTATAGTTTAGATGCAAACATTTTAAAAAGTAAATCTTAATTTTATTTTATTGACTCAAAGACACTGGTGTCACATTTCGAGGTCTCAGGGGTTTGTATTCCTTCATTGACAAATCTTTTGCAACTATTTTGAAAAGTATACTAAGTATACGGCAATTCTTTTCTTTTGTTATTTGTCTTGGAATGCCATGACAACTTGTTTGGATTTTACTTAGTGTCTCAGCCTTTTGTAATCAGAAAATTATTGTGTTTTGGATTTATAATAACTTCTGTGTCATGAGTGTAAGACTTATTTTTTTTTCATGAATCCCCTTCGGCAAGGCAGATGGGGGATGATAGAAGTATCTCCTAGACCTTTGATGGATTTTCTTAAGACTTAATGTTCCGACGGTGAGCTGGTGTGTGGGACCACAGGGGAATGGGCAATGCCGACTCTAGGTCGGGTTCATAGTTGAGGGTCACTTGTTTGGGATTTTGGGTTTTGTGTCTGTTCCATATCTCTTTTGCCCTTTGAGGAATTTTCATTAAACTTCGGACAAATGTTGGCCTAATTGAGTTGATCTGCGGTACCTGGCTCGGCTTCAAGGTGAAGGCCTCAATTGAGGGTCAGGAGTTTGATCCTTGAATTTCCTGTAACTGTATCTCTTATACCACTTGACCAGTTGTCATCGACCTTTGGTCAGATATTTGCCTCGGTGCACTGGTGTGAAGGTCCCTAATCGCAGCATGGCAGCTCAGGGTGGTGGTCTAGGTTGGGGGTCGGGAGTTTGGACGTTGGGTTTCATGTCGGCGCGGTCTCATTTGCCCCTTGGTGGGTTTTAGTTTGACTTTGGTCGAACGGTTGCCTCATTGGGATGGTGTGCGGGGCCTGTGACTTGGCCTTGTTGGCACTTGGTCATGGTCACGGTTAGGGGTTGGGAGTTTGGGTCTCAAGACTGTTTCTCCACTATATCTCCTTGCCAGTGGAAGGTTTTTGATTGGGCTTTGGTCTAGTGTTGGACAGAGTGGGATGATATGCTGAACCCATAGCTCAGTCATGCAGGCTCTGGGTGAGGATTGCAGATGAGGGTCATACGGTTGAGCCTTGGGGTTTCCTGGCAGCTCTATATCCCTTTTGCCCATGGAGGGATTTTCATTGAACTTTGCTCAAATTATGGCCTAGGTGGGATGATTAGTGGAACCTGTGGGTTAGGCATTCTGGGTTGGGCCTTGGCAGGGCGATATTGCTGTCCTTTGGATTGCTTTCTTGTTCAATTTTTGATAACTTTGTGAACTTGTAGAATGACTGTTTTGTTGACTTCTTAACATTAAAGTAAATAAATAATATAAAATTAAATAATGAAGAAATAAGAAATAAATGAATAAATAAGTATAAAATAAATAAGTAAAAAATTAAGTAAATAAATAAATATGAAAAAATATAAAGTAAAAAACCAATAGCTTTGTAAATAAATAAATAATATAAAAATTAAATAATGAATAAATAAGAAATAAATTAATAAGTAAGTATAAATAAATAAGTAAAAAATTAAGTAAATAAATAAATATGAAAACAATATAAAGTAAAAAACCAATAGCTTTGTAAATAAATAAATAGTTATTAAATGATTAAAATAGGTAAAGATAAATTCTGTTAGGAAGTGGGCAGGATAGTCATGCTGCAAGTTACTTTTGAATCATTTCAACTCATTTATTTAATGATCTAAAATATTCTATTGATATGCTGCTAGAGTGTACTCATTCAATTAGCTAATTTGGTGTTTTCCATTGAAAAGTGACTAAATACCTAATGGCTAGTGCAAAAAAAAAATCATTAAGATTTCAAAACAATGTGTTTGGCACGGTTACAAAATTGAACAGGGCTCGCTGAGGAACAGCTATGTTCCCCAATGCAGTTTGGCCCTGGATGTTTGAGTTGCAGGTTCTGCTCATCATCTTTTTTGGGCCCTCATTTAACCTAGGTTTGGTGAGAATCTTTCCAGGGGTGGGGGGCGGGGGATGTGGAGCAGACAGGAAATTCATGGCTGGAGCTTGTGACCTTCATTTGTGACCTTCACCTGGAGACTGCATGGTTGAGCTGTGGGTTCAGATCTTCATTGGGCCAAAGTTGAATGAGGGTCCTTCTGTGGGTAGGGAGATATGGAGGGGGAAACAGTTTGAGTCTCTGGCTCTTGACCTTTAATTGTGACCATGATCATGTTCTGCACATCTTCTCACTGGGGCAAGTGTTTGGCCAGAGTTGAATGAAAATCTTCTAGGAAGGAATGGACATAGGGTTTGTTTTGTTTGGACTCATGGTCTTCAGCTGTGGCCTTCAACTCGTGTTGTCATGGTGTGGTTATGGAATCTGCACATCTCACTGTGGCGGATGTTTGACCAGGGCTGGTGGGAATCAGGGGTAAAAGAGATTTTAAAATTTATGGGAAATTCAAAGCTCAAAATGATGATCTTCAGTTGTGGCTTCATTTGGTTTGGCGGGGTTGAGTTAGGGGTTTTGCACATACTCAATTAGGCCAGTGGGAATCCTATGGGGTGTGGAGCAGGCAGAGGATTCAGGGATTCAGACTGGTGGGGTATGTTTGGCCAAAGTTTAGTGAAAATCCTTCCAGGGCTGCAAGAGATAGAGCGGGCACAAAATTCAAAGATTCAAACTTGTGACCTTCAACTGTGGCCATGGCTCTGAATGGGCATGGTTTTTATGGGTTCTGCGCATCTGCTCACTGAAAGGAATATTTGGCCAGGGTTTCGTGGAAGTCTGTTGGAGGATTCTGGAGATGCTGAGCAGTGGGGATAATGACATAGCGTTTCTGTAGTCCCCCATCCACTTCTTGATGGGGAATCAAAACATTTTTGACATGAAATCTGGGTAAGAGTTTGGTACAGGCTAGAAAATCGAAAAAAAGATTCTTAAATCACGGTCTTAATAGTGTGACACACAGCTTGATTGATTTCCAATGGTCATTATATGATCAATTTACTGTTACATTTTTCTTTAAGGACTTATCTTAGTGATTCCACTGCACAAGGATCACTTATGGATTCCACTGCATAAAAATGGTATTTAGCTGACACTCGCATTATCAGGGGTAGTCCTAGGAAGACTTGAGGCCCAAGTGGGCCCAAATCGCTCACCTGGATGAGGCTGATCATATATTACGAAGTACCTTGGTGACCATTTTGTCTATCAGATCACATTGCCTTTAGCAATTCTGAATCTGGGAGATGAGATGATGTTCGAAGAATTTCAAGTTGGCTGCCATGGTGGTCATCTTGGATACCAGAACGGAACGATTTTGGCAAATCTGAATCTTCAGGTCACCCTGATGCCTCCCATCAAGTTTAGATCAATTTGACCTTTGGTCCAGGAGATGTCCTTTGAAGAATGGATATAGGAACGGAAAGATTTTAGCAAATCTCAATTGTCCTTTGAAGAAGGGATATAGGAACGGAAAGATTTTAGCAAATATCAATCTCAATGTCGTCCCCATGCCTGCCATCAAGTTTCAGCTCAATTAGACCTTTGGTTCGGGAGGAGGTCATTTGAAGAATTTCAAGATGGCGGCCATCTTTTATATAGAAATGGAACATTTTAAGCAAATCTTAATCTCCATGTCATCCTGATGCCTACAATCAAGTTTACCTCAATTCAACCTTTGGTTTGGAATATGTCAGTTGAAGAATTTCAAGATGGCCACCATGGCTGCCATTTTGGATATCCGAATGGAATGATTTTAGCAAATCTGAATCTCCATTTCACCCTGATGCCTCCCATCAAGTTTCCAACCTTTGGTTCGGGAGATGTCGTTTGAAGAATTTGAAGATGGCCACCATGGCGCCCATCTTGGACATTGGAACAGAACAATTTGAGCAAATCTGAATCTTCATTTCACCCTGATGCCTCCCATCAAGTTTCAGCTCAATTCGATCATTGGTTTGGGAGATGATGTCGTTTGACGAATTTCAAGATGGCCCCCATGGTGGCCATGTTGGAGATCTGAATGGATTGTTCTTTAGACAATCTGAATCTCCATGTCACCCCGATGCCTTCCATCAAGTTTCAGCTCAACTCATCCTTTGGTTTTGGTTTGGGAGAGGTCGTTTGATGAATTTCAAGATGGCTGGCATGGTGGCCATCTTGGAAATCCAAACGGAACCATTTAGCAAATCTGAATCTCCATGTATCAGCTTAATCTGACTTCCGGTTTGGGAAGAGATGTGAAAAATGTGAATAGCTAACGACGGACAACAGGCCATGGCATAAGCTGACCATGATGCTTCCACGCAGAGCTGAAACCAACCCGCACACAAGTACTGGTAAACGGCTTAGAGGATCTAAGCCTGCCCAGGCAATGCGGTGCGAGTCAGCCCGTCCATGCTTATAGGTTTCATTTGTACGGCAGGGCTTGAGATGTCATTTCATCTCGATGTCAGGTGAAAGTCCCACAAAATTGGAAGCAACGTCTCCAAAATGACCTTTACAGTTTTGACGGGGATGTTAAACCTCAAATCAAGCAAACAAACATTTAAGCTGAAAGCTCCAAGTGAGCTAATAAATGAAGGCAGGTGAGTATTTGTTAAAGGATACTTTGTCACAATAAGAGCTCTACAGAGCTTATGGTAGTTGTTTCGGATATGCGTCGTTAAATAAGGCTTCTTTCTTTTTTCTTTATATATGATCTTATGAAATGTAAGGTGTGGGTCATGGCCCCCTACACAACCTGGGGGACCCTCATGTTGGTACAAAAGCGTATCGCTGAAAGAAGTTTACTCCAGAAACATTTCTATTAATGTTTTGTCAAAATATCTGAAGTGACTTGGCAGTAAATGCCATTTTTTCAATTTTCCCCCATTGTAAGACTATGGAAACTAAAGAGCAGATTTCATCAACAAACTTTCAATCCTACAGTCCAAGGATGCTACACATGAAATTTGAGCTCAAACAGCCCAGATGTTTCTGAGGAGATGTCGTTTGAAAGTGTTCACAACAACAGAATATCCTATAAGCTCTCCGTGAGCCTTCGACTATGGTGAGCTAAAATAAATGCATAAACAATCAATGCTCCAGATTTACAAGGTGGTAACAGGCTTTGTCACAATTATTTGGAACCTATTTTGGCACACAAAGCTCAAACTTGTTTGGAGTGTTACGTCCAGTCAATACATATCGACTGCTTGGCGCAAAAGTATCGTAACTCAGTTTTGTCAACTTTCCAGGAGACTCAAAAAATAATATAATTTTTGCTTTTGGATCTCGGGGAAAAAGTAAGGCTGGGATGTATGAAGGCTAAATTGAAAACAATAAAAGTCACATAATTTAAATGATAAAAAGTATAATAAAATCAAAATACCGTATTCGCCCTAATTACCGCACATGCTCCTATAAGCGCACACCAGCTATTTTTGAAAAGGAAATGCATAAGCGCACACTTTACAGTAATCCCCCCTTGAAGCTCTCATAGTAAATCTATAAAAACTTACCATTATTTCTTCCAACAGTGAAGGCAATGCTTAAGTATCTTTTTCTGTCCCATTAAATATCAGTATGCATCATCTTGGAAGCTTTTGTTTTCGTATCAAGTGTGCGCTAATTAGGTAGATTTTTAGCTCACCTGGGCCGATGGCTCCAGGGGAGCTTATAGTATAGTAAGTAAGTAAGTAAGTAAAGACTTTATTTAAAGAGGGTGACAACATTTAGCACATACAATTGAAAAACATGTAATAGCTAATCTTCCATGAGGCCCTCAGTATTTACATATCTACACAATGAACAATGAACAAGATAATAGATGATGAACAGTTCAAATTGAGATTATGTGCCCGTTGGAGATCAGAATTTGAACAAAACAAAACAAAAATAAACAAACATTTATCACATTTGGTTCTGTCAGGAAGACTCTTACCGAAACGAAATGTAAGGAATCCACTGAAACCCTGTGTGAGAAATGTACATGATATAAATATTAACATTGTGGGGGTAATGTCTATAGATTATGTGAGATGTGACCCTAAATGATGCATCTCGAACAAGCACTTAATCACAGTAATGTACAAGGTGTCACAAAAGAGAGAGAGAAAAAAAGAAAAAAAAGTTAACTGGTAGTATAAATGCACATAGTACTATCAAACTCTGTAACTGTATTGACAGTTTTGCGTACACGTTGATTCAATATTAACCCATTGTATGTGGGATACCCTGGCAAACAGTGCAGGCCCAGAGAACCCAGCGTCTGGTCAGGGCCTGCACTATTTGCTAACATAATTTTCCGTTAATTATAGAAAAAAAAAAAAAAAAAAAAAAAAGGACTGGGCCTGCCACCTCTTATATGACAGATTGACCTGACCAACCTATAGCTATGGAAGAGTCCACTAGCATACAATGGGTTAAAGGTGCCAAAATGATTTAATCAAAAGGAAAATGACTGATATACAAGAAAGATTGAGCTAAAAGGATATTTATAAGCTATAGGATTTAATTATTTCTTTGACAACCCTAAGAGTTTAATTCCTTATTGTGCCAATGGTGTCCTTAACCATCGCAAACATCTATTATGAAATGTGTCAAGGGTTGGTGCATTTTTAACTTCTTCTGGAAGGCTATTCCATACCAGGCATCCGGAATATTTCATACTATGCTTGAAACCTTCTGTCCTAGGCTTAGGCGGGACAAAGCATCCAGCAGAGGCAGATCTAAGTTGCATACTGTTATTGACATTATTTCTTAAAGTGAACTTTTCTGTAATATACGTAGGAGCCAAATTATTATAGACCTTGAACATAAATTTAGCTTTTCTCAGATAAAGCCTGTCATATATGGACATGATATTTAAAGAATTCATCGCTTCTTTGGAGTCATCAACATTGTAATCTAGAATTATTTTGCATGCACGCTTCTGCAATTTATATATTGTCATTTTGTTGGTCTCTGAAGAGCTTCCCCACACAACGTTGCAAAAATCAATGTGAGGCTGAATATAGGACTTGTAAAACTGTACCCTATGGGATTGAGATAAGAAGTTTTTTATTTTGGATAGAAGCCAAATATTTGAAACAATTTTTTTAGTTAAATGTCTTATATGTTCTGACCATGTAAGATTATTGTCAACAAATACACCTAGAATTTTGTCATTTGAAATTGTGTTTAGAGATTTGTTATTGTATTTCAGATCCAGAAACTTATTATTGAGTCGTTGTCTTTTCTGGTTTGTAGTAATAAGCATAACTTTTGTTTTGGCTGAGTTTAGGATCATGCCATTGCTTCTACACCAAATGTGCAGATTATCCAGAGCAGACTGTAGATTACTCTCAATGTGTTCCGTAGAATCCTGGACATCATACAGGGTTGTATCGTCGGCATAGAGATCAGTTAAGACATTGCTTGTGTACAAAGGTAGATCATTTATGAAAAGCAGAAACAGAAGTGGCCCTAATATAGAGCCTTGTGGGACTCCATATGAGATGTGCTGAAAATCAGATTTGCAATTATTGATTGAAACCTGTTGCTTTCTGTTACTAAGATAAGTATCGAACCATAAAAGAGCTTCATTTTTTATACCTTATAATTCAAGTTTATTCAGGAGAATTTTGTGATCAACAAGATCAAAAGCTTTCTTAAAATCGACTAATACTATGCCAACCATTTTACCATCGTCAATAGCATTTAACCATAAGTCAGTCATATTAACAAGTGCTGTTTCACATGAGTGTTGTGTTCTGAAACCTGACTGAGTTTTATGCAGTAGATTATATTCATCCAAAAAATCGGACAGACTCTCATGCACATGCTTTTCGAGTACTTTAGATAGGATTGGTAAAATTGAAATTGGCCGATAATTATTAACTTCTTCATGGGGACCATTTTTATAAAGGGGAGTGATTTTAGCCTCCTTCCATTTGCTTGGGAAAACACTGTTTGCGATACTATGATTACATATAAATGTTATTTCTTCAGCTATGTAGGGGGATGCATGTTTCAATAGACGTGGTCCAATCACGTCGGTACCAGTAGCTTTACTGATGTCTATACTAGATAAAAAATTTTGAACCTTTTCTTTTTGCATTGGATTAATCACAAATTTTGCATCTGCTGAAAGCTTTCTATGAACGAAGTCTTTTAATTTATTATGGTTTGAGTCTGTCACTGGTTCTTTTAGCTTGGATGGAATATTTACGAAAAAGTTGTTAAATTCATTTGCTATTTCAAATGATTCCTCAACAAGTGTATCGTTAACTTTTACTGCACCTATGGTAGATTGTTTCTTTTGGCCTTTACCCGCCCCTATTTCTTGAAATAATTTATAAATGCTACTTGGATTGCCTTTATTGGTCTCGATAAATGTTTGATACTGTTCTTTTTTAGCATTTTGAATCAATTTACTAACTTTGTTTCTCCAGACCTTGTATTCATCGTTATTATCTAGGGATTTGTGCCTATCCCTGCATTTCATTGCCTCCAGAATTTCAGGAGATAACCATTGAGGCTGGTTTTTATGCTTAACCCTATGTTGTTTTGTCGGCATATGTTGGTCAACTACTTGTAAGAACAGATCTAACCAAGCTTCCATGATGTCATCTGTGTCATCAAATAGCTTTATGGTATCCCATGGAACTGATTGAAGGTCTTCTAAAAATTTGGCTTCATCAAAATTTTTGTAGCTTCTATATGAGATTGTGTAATGATTCATTTTAGGAGGCTTAACATGCATTTTTCTTGTGAAAAATATAGGGAAGTGGTCGCTTAACCCAATATTTGGAACATTTAAAGAATTCACATTTTCAGGACAATTTGAGTAAATATGATCTAGCAGAGTTCTGGAATCACCTGTTACCCTGGTAGCTTCCGATACTAATTGTGTTAGACCAAAAGGGGCCATGTAATCTAACCATGCATGTTTTATTTGATGATTTAATAAATCTCTGTTAATATCTCCCATTAAATAAATTTCCTTATCTTCTTTTAAAACATTTTCAATGCAGCCTTCAAAGAATTCATTCCACTGTATAGAGGAATTTGGAGGCCTGTAGATATTACCAACTAAAAATGGTTTACTTTTAACTGGTCTTATTTCTATCCAAACACATTCTAGGTTGTCATGCTCTAGATCTGGTCTTCTGCTGGCACAGACACCATCTTTAACATAAACTAGAAGACCTCCCCCTGAATTTATTTTACGGTCTCTCCTGAAGGGAGTCTGAAAACCATTAATTTCAAAGACTGAGTCAGGGTGAAAGGCATTCAGTTTGGTCTCGCTTAAGCCCAGGACATGAATCTGGTTTTTGTCAGACCCAAGCATTAGACGAATCTGATCAATTTTATTGTTGATCCCTTGAACATTTATGTGCCCCATTCTGAAACCCTTGCAACTTAAACCTAAATCAAGAAGGTAATTTGAATAAGAATGGTAAGGTACATTATCATCTGACATATCATGTATAAATGTGTTATCAGACACCTGGGTAGTACGTACAGAGAAACTCTGGTCATTACTTGAGTATAATGACCTGCTATTCTGAGAGGTCTTCTGCTCAGCAGGACTCAGATTACTTATAACAGGAGTACCTGAACTTGATATCATAGAACAACCTACACATGATGCATCGCCTGTTAAATCACTGCATGTAAACAATGCTGTGTTATCTATCTCAGCACTGCAGGGCCTCATGGATTCATCAGTAATTAAATTATCATGAGAGCATAGTGTGTCTTCTTGCACAGATGATACCATATTTACTGTTTTCATAATCATAATATTAGTTTCACTCCTCTCCTCTTGCCTATCTGAAATATTCTGTAAAGTTTTGTGAAATTGACTGAAACATGCACAATCAGTTAGCTCACATTCTGAACAAATTGTACTTAGTTGATAGAACCTATTTGAAATTTCAACATATTGTTCAGATATAGTATTGAAGGCATCATTGCCGAGTCCCTATAGCTTCTGAAGGCACCGTCCTGATTTGTGGCCCATATAACCACAGTGATGACACTGGAGCTGTTTTTTATGTCTGCAGCTACCCGTCTCGTGGTTATTTTCGCCGCACTTGTAACATGGATGGGCAGTTCCCTGTTGATTGTTGCCCTCCGTGCGTCTGTCATGTGAATTCTTCCTTTGAACTGGAAGAAATTGACGTCGTCTGGATCCGTTCATCCGGCGTCTGCCATAAAAGCATTTAGTAAAGTCTCTTACTACATTGACTTCTTTGTTAATTGTTCCCATTAATCTCTTTACTCCTGCAGACGAGAGATGTATGCCGTCAGAATCATAATAGTTTTTAATCATTATTCCATTTCTGTTACAAAAGGCTTTGTTTTGATCAATTAGCCTTACACCATGGTGCTCAGCTAGAGACTTAATTATTCCATTCGCCTCTGTGACATCAGTGTCAGTTCTAGGGCATATGTTGCACAATAGAATATCACAATGTACATTTGCATCCTTTATGTGCTGTATTACTTGGCTGAAGAGTTCCTCGAACAGTTCAATGTTAGTTCCATTGCAGGCATCATTTCCACCAATGTAAATTATGACATGAGAAAATTTACTTATGTCATAAACTTTAATCTGTGCAATAACTTGCTGAACTTGACCACCTGAAATCCCATTTTTTATCACATCCATATTTAAGCCTTTTGGATTAACTGATGAGATTAGTGAGTCCCCAATCAACAAAACCTGATTTGTTTGTTTGTTGGGTGATGGCCTTGGGGCTGGTGTAGGGCTACGCTGGGAAGGATGGGGTTGCAATGTCCTTCTAGGGACAGGGCGAGGCCTCTGTGGCGTTCCATTAGCCGTATCTTTTGGTGTTGACGTCCTTCTGACTACATCATTATACAGCCTTGTTTGCAGATCAGGCAGTTCTGATATTGCTGGGCTTGGAGGCTGACTATCTGGTATGTCAGGAGTTGACACTGCACTGGTTGTAATAGCACTCTTGCGCTGCTTCTTTTTGTTGTCCCTGGATTGGTTCAGAGATGGAGAACTGGCACCAGTCTGATCCGGTGCGCCATGCGCAGGTTGTTTTGTGGCCTGCTTCACCAGGTCATTAACTTGACTGGTAAGAGTATTAATCTGTCCCTGTAGGGTTGAGATCATGTCCATGAGGGCTGAGATTTGTCTTATCACTGGTGAGTCTTGTAGGCTAGTAAAGTCAGTCACCTTTCCTGGTTGCTGTGGAGCTGCCCCAGCAGGGGGCAAAGTTTCAGGCTCTTCAGTTTCATTAATTAAAACCTCATTATCTTCCTGACTTTGTGTAGGGTTCTTGCTTAACAATGATTCATTGTCCCTGATGAAAGTTCTAAACAAATTTTCGCCCAACTTTTTGAACACTTTTTCTCTCCAGGCTATATGCCCAGGTCCACTTGCACACAAAGACATACAATCCTTGTCAATGCTGAGAATGCATTTTTTCTGTTCCACATGTGTTTTCAGCTGGAATTTCTTGGTGTCTTCTGTGGGAAAACTGAACTCTTTGCTCAGTACAGATATGATGCTGTAAAAAATTGCCAAGTTATAAAACACAATGTTTGTGCTGTCATGAAGAGGCATCATGTGATAGAAGATGTTTTGAAATGGATCAGAAACACTGTCTGCAGATTCAGGGTCCCCAGCAGCAAACCCAGGAAAGTCTTCCATGCCTGTGAGGCTGTCTGTGATAACAATGCTGCTATGAATAGAAGACTTAGAACTCAATGAACCATTAATTTCATTTAAATGTGTGGTTTTGTCCACAAAAGGCAATTCATAAATATTAGATGTAGTGGAAATCTCCATGCTGCTTGAGTTCTGTGAGTCGTCAGCCATTATCAAGTATCCTATCACTGTATGCAGTCCAGCTGTTCCTAATTGATCTATAATTAATCCATGTGTAGCTAGACACAATGTACTGATAATTTCAAACTTATTTCAGTAAAATACTCCTTTAAGAAAGCACATTTTGGAAATCAAATTTCACAACTGAATAGATGAAGTAAAGATCAATATTATGGTATAAAATATTCCAAATTAATCCAAATTATTTTTGACTAAAACATGAAAAAGCACACAGCACAAAATATCATGACTGCTCTCCATGAGTTAAAAATCAAGTATAGTGGGTCCTCCGTCGTCCGTCCGTCGTCCGTCCACACTTTTGAGCAGCTATATCTCTGTATCCTGCAGGTTGATCGCAATCATTTCTCATCTGTAGCATGCCTCTGGTGGGGCATTGATGACATAAACTTTTTTTTGAAATCGCTCTTAAACTTTGGTTCCTATGGCAACCACAAGGTCCCATAGACTTACTATGGGAAAATGCTTGTCATCACCGTAGCGCCTTCAGTTTTGATCGGATCTTTCTGAAACTTATATGTAAGGTGGCTGTGGATAAAATCTCGGATGAGTTCGAAAACCGGCCAAGTCGGCCCATTTATCATAGAGTTACATCCCTTTGATTGCTGAAAATGCCCATTTTCGACATTGTCATCACCGTAGCCCCTTCAGTTTTGATCGAATCTTTCTAAAACTTATATGTATTGTGGCTGGGGATAAGACCTTGGATGAGTTCGAAAACCGGCCAAGTCCGCCGATTTATCATAGAGTTACGTCCCTTTGATTGCTGAAAATGCCGATTTTTGACCTTGTCATCACCGTAGCCCCTTCAGTTTTGATCGGATCTTTCTGAAACTTATATGTAAGGTGGCTGTGGATAAAATCTCGGATGAGTTCGAAAACCGACCAAGTCGGCCCTTTTATCGTAGAGTAACGTCCCTTTGATTGCTGAAAATGCTGATTTTTGACCTTGTCATCACTGTAGCCCTTTCAGTTTTGATCGAATCTTTCTGAAACTTATATGTAAAGTGGCTGGGGATAAAATCTCGGATGAGTTCGAAAACCTGCCAAGTTGGTCCATTTATCACAGAGTAACGTCCCTTTGATTGCTGAAAATCCGATTTTTGACCTTGTCATCACCGTAGCCCTTTCAGTTTTGATATGATCTTTCTGAAACTTATATGCAAGGTGGCTGGGGATAAAGCCTCAGATGAGTTCACATACCGGCAAAGGTGGCCTATTTATCATAGAGTTAGGTCCCTTTGATTGCTGAAAATGTTGATTTTTGACCTTGTCAACACTGTAGCCCCTTCAGTTTTGATCGGATCTTTTTGAAACTTATATGTAAGGTGGCTGGGGATAAAACCTCGGATGAGTTCGAAAACCGGCCAAGTTGCCCCATTAACTATATAGTTATGTCCCTTTGATGGCTGAAAATGTCGATTTTTTACCTTGTCATCACCGTAGCCCCTTCAGTTTTGATCGAATCTTTCTGAACCTATATGTAAGGTGACTGGAGATAAAACCTAGGATGAGTTTGAATACCGGACAAGTTGGTCCATTTATCATTGATTTACGTCCCTTTGATTGCTGAAAATGCCGATTTTTGACCTTGTCATCACCATAGCCCCTTCAGTTTTGATCAGACCTTTCTGAAACTTATATGTAAGGTGGCTGGGGATAAAATCTTGGATGAGTTCGAAAACAGGCCAAGTCAGCCCATTTATCGTAGAGTTATGTCCCTTTGATGGCTGAAAATGTTGATTTTTGACCTTGTCATTACCGTAGCCCCTTCAGTTTTGATCGGATTTTTCTGAAACTTATATGTAAGGTGGCTGGGGATGAAACCTCGGATGAGTTCGAAAACTGGCCAAGTCGGCTCATTTATTTTAGAGTAACATCCCTTTGATTGCTAAAAATGCCAAATTTTGACCTTGTCATCACCGTAGCCCCTTCAGTTTTGATCGGATCTTTCTGAAACTTATATGTGAGGTGGCTGGGAATAAAATCTTGGATGAGTTTGAATACTGGCCAAGTCTGATCGGATCTTTCTGAAACTTACATGTAAGGTGGCTGGGAATAAAACCTCAGTTGAGGTCGAATACCGGCCAAGTCGGCACATTTATCATAGACTAAGAGTGACGTGCCTTTGATTGCTGAAAATGCCTATTTTCGACATTGTCATCACTGCTGCCCCTTTAGTTTTGAACGGATCTTCATGAAACTTACAAACAAGGAAGTCAGGCAGAAAGCTTGGAGGAGTTTGAAAACTCTTGTTTTTGAACTTGTCATCACCATAGCCACTTCAGTTTAGATCGGATCTTCTTAGCAAGTCAGGAATAAAAGCTTGAATGAGTTTGAAAACCGGTGAGGTCAGCCTGTTTATCATAGAGTTACATTCTACTTGATTTTCAGAAAATGCTTACCCTGTCATCACCATGTCCTCCCATAAAGCCTTCAGTAAAGGTTGGCACTTCCTTAAACTTTGAATCTGTTAGCTCAGGTGAGCGATACAGGACCAAGCTAGCTTGGTCCTCTTGTTCACCATGATTTATGACATGATTTTGAAAAAACTAAGCGCACGGTGCGGTAATTAGGGCGAATACAGTACATCAAAAAAAATTTGAGTTTTTGACTCTGAAAGATGATTTTTCTTGGTTCTTTGGGATAAAACTATCGTAACTCAAGATACAATAGTTTTGCACCAAGAAAAGTTATTTTAGCATACAAATCGGGTTTGTTGTAAAATTATTGCATCTCAAGATGCGATAGTATTCCAGGAATTGAAAACCATGATGGCCAATTATATTAGCCCCCGCCCATAGGGGCTTGAAGAAATATATGGGCTGCATGATGCTTCCACGCAGAGCTGAATCTGGCCCGCACACTAGTACTGGTAAACCGCTTAGGGGATCTAAGCCTGTCCAGGAACCGCGGTGCGAGGCGGACCGTCCATGCTAATAAACCCTATTGGTTTCAATTGGCGACAGGGCTTGAGAAGTCATTTCATCTCAATGTCGGGTAAAAGTCCCACAAAATTGGAAGCAATGTCTCCAAAATGACCTTTACAGTGTTGACGGGGATGTTAAACCTCAAATCAAACAAAACAAACAAACAATGAAATAATAATTATTGAAGTTAAGAAATAAAACTGTAAGGTGCACTCAGACTACCATGAAGTTTATCTTACTTCTTAGAATTTTATAAACAGCTCCAGTTAAATTCGGTGCAAAGTTCTCTGAATAAGCTCTGTTAGTCTGTCTACTTATGCTTTTTCCATGCTTAACAATACAGTTCCTTATAATCTCACAGAAGATAAGATTTAATTGAATGGACATTCCATAGAAAATATACCCTTTTTCTTGCATGCAATGTAAGAGATGCTTTTTTCACATCTGAAGAGCATAAAGATTACTCATTATGGTATGTCAGAAGGTGTGTGAAGTTCTCACATTTCTACTTGACAATATAAGATTTGGTACTATGTAATTTAGACAAATTGTGGGAATTCTGATGGGTACAAACCATGCACTCCATGTGGCTGACTTTTTTTTCTTCTTCATGATGTCCCTTTTCATTGAAAACCAATCTGAAATTATTGAAGCTTTTGGCTTGACGTCTAGATATTCGGATGATTTATTAAATATTGACAAAACCTATGTCAATGGTTTGATCAGTCAAATTTACACTTCAGAACTTAGTTAAATAAAGCAAATTCTTCTGATTCCAAAGCCCAGTTTTTGGATTTACATTTATCTATTGCAGATAGATGTTTCCTGCAAAATTTATGATAAATGTGATGTTAATTTTCCATTTTTGGATGTCTGTCATCTTACTGTGTTAAAATTTCACAATTAATTTGGTTTGCCAGAGTATCTAGTCATGTTAATTGCAACTGACTTCAACATCCATAATAAATTATTAACTGCTAAACGTAAGGTTATTGGTAAAATAAACTACGAAAAACCTTAGACGTTATTCCGATTGGGTTTCAAAATTCAATTTTGGACTTAAATCTCTTCTGCAATCTTCATGACCCTTCTGAACCTCTGCTACACTGCCACTCAGCTAAGTAACACTGCCATACCCTTGCCTCATCTAAGTATTTACTTTCTGTCCCTCAGCTGCACTACAACTACTTTGTCTCATCTCAGTATCCTCTCCTCCCTTCTGTCCCTATGCTTCATTGCTATTACCTTGTCTCATCTAAGTATCCCCACCCTTCTGGCCCTCAGCTACACTGCTACTACCTTGTCTCATCTTAGTAATATCCACTCCACCCTTCTGAACCTCAACTTTACTGCTACTACCTTGTCAGATTTCAGTATCCCCTCCTCCCTTCTGTCCCTCTGCTACACTGCTACTACCTTTGTCTTATCTTAGTATCCCCTCCTCACTTCTGACTATCAGCTACACTGCTACTACCTTGTAAGATTTCAGTATCCCCTCCTTCCTTCTGTCCCTCATCCCCTCCTCCCTTCTGTCCCTCTGCTACACTGCTACTACCTTTGTCTTATCTTAGTATCCCCTCCTCACTTCTGACTATCAGCTACACTCACTGCTACAACCTTGTCAGATTTTAGTATCCCCTCCTCCCGTCTGTCCCTCTGCTACACTGCTACTACCTTGTCTTATCTCAGTATCGCCTCCTCACTTCTGACTCTCAGCTGCACTGCTACTGCTGGGTCTTATCTCAGTATCCCCTCAATGACCCTCATCCCTTCTGAACCTCTGTTACACTGCAACTGACTTATCTTATCTCAATATACCCTCCTCCCTTCTGACTCAGCTACACTGCTCCTGCAATGTTTCATCTTAGAATCCCCTTCTCCTTTCTGAGTCTACTACCTTATTAAGTATCTCAGTATTCCATCCTCCCTTCTGAGCCTCGGCTACACTTCTACACCCTTGCCCCATCTTAGTATCCCTTCTTCCCTTCTGATCCTATGCTACACATTTCTACTACCTTGTCTTATCTCAATATGCCCTCCTCCCTTCTGCCCCTCAGCTGTACTGCTACAATCTTGCCCCTCCTCAATAATATTATCTTCTTGTCATTTCTGACCATCAGCTACACAGCAATGTGTTTATCTCATCTAAGTATCCCCTCCTCCCTTCTGGCCCTCAGCTGTACTGCTATAGCCTTGTCCTACCTCAATATCTTCTTGTCATTTCTGACCATCAGCTACACAGCAATTCGTTTATCTCATCTAAGTATCCCCTCCTCCCTTCTGACCCTCAGCTGCACTGCTACTACCTTTCTCTATCTTGGTATACCCCCTCTCTTCCGAACCTCAGCTAAACTGCCACTCTCTTACCTCATCTCAATATCCCCTTCTTCCTTCTGATCCTCTCCTACACTATCCAGACTCCTCTTACTATCCCTGCCTCCCTTCTTACCCTCTGCTAGAATGTTTTTCTCTCTGCTCATCTCAATATCCCACTTCTGACCCTCTGCTAAACCTCTACTATACCAAATATTCCCTTTCCACCCTGTTGCCCTATCTCAAGATCCCCTCCTCTATTCTGACCCTCTGCTACTGTTCTACCTTCACTTATCTCAATATCCTCTCTTCCTTGCAGACACTCTGCTATACTGCTTCTCTCTTGAGCCAACAGATATTATCTCCTTCTGCCTGTTGTTCTGCTATACATCTGCTCCTCTGACCCATCTCAATCCCCTTTCCCCTTTTGTCCCTCTGCTGAATTTCTACTATCTTAACACATTTGTGTACCCGCTTTCACCTGACTCTCATCTAAATTGTTCCTTCTACTTGTGTTTACACATTGTTCCCCTACAGTTTTTTTACATGCCTATTTTTTTTTTTTTTTTACCTTTTTTAGTTTTGTTCAGTTTTGAGGTTTTATTTTCTGAACCTGATAACATTAACAAATCAGACATTTCAACATTGGGTAATGACTGACTTGTCTGGAACAATTTCTTTTCATAAGAAGTAAATCTATAATCAGAACTTGAGCTACATGTATTATGGGTAAATTTTGTTTTACTGCTACAAGACATTGTTTGCATTTTACAGGGAGTGGATCCCAAAAAATAAGACCAAAACAGAACAGCAACCTATAAATCAAGTGCCAAACTTTGTAAAATTTTATTTTCCAGAAATGCTAAATTTAATGTGTGGATTTATATTTTATGATTTGGGGTTTTAGGACCCTTTCAACCCATTAGCATCATATTGAGTGACTTCAGTAACTGACATCTGCCCTTCTTGAATCAGCAGAAGTGGGGATTGACCATAGAAAATATTTCATGATCAATTTCCATGAAATGATGTGGCCGGACCAGGTCTTGAACCAGCAATCTCTGGCTTCTCAGTCAGACGATCTGCTGACTGCATTTAGGGAAGGTCAGGAAACATGTTCATGTTCTGTGCTTGTTAAGCTTTTTAGCTCACCTGAGCACGAAGTGCTCATGGAGAGCTATTGTGATCGGTCATTGTCTGTCGTGCGTCGTGTGTCATGCGGCGTCAACAATTTGCTTTAAATGCTAACTCCTCCTTAACCCTTGAGCCAATTTCAATAAAACTTCATAGGAATATTGCTGAGGTGACCCTCTACAAAACTAGCAAAAATTGTTCCGCTCTGCTGAACAAGATGTCCGCAAGAGCGTAAAATAGAGAATCTTTAAACGACACCTTCTCCTGTACCTTAAGGCCAATTTCATTCAAACTTTATTCTGTGGCGATTTATTTTTGTTGTTGTTTGTTACTGTGTGTATCACTTGTGTCTTTTTCTTTTGGATGGCCATATGGCCATTTTGTGGGAAAGTAACTGTCCTTATGGCCTTCCTTTGTTTAGGTTTCCATTATGGTCTGGTCGCTTAATGTTTGTGTTTCTTTCCCTTTGGTGTCTTTGGTGGGTGGAGTAAGTTAATTGTATTGATTCCTGATTTTTGTTTTACTTCTACTTTTTATAGGAATGTTGCTTAGTTGCCCCTCTACCAAAATAGCTAAAACTTTTTCGCTCCTGTGAACAAAATGGCCACCAGAGCTAAAAATAGAAAATTCTTCAAACGACATCTGCTCCTGTACCCTTTGGCCAAATTAATTCAAACTTCATAGGAATGTTGCTTAGGTGACCCTCTTCTAAAATAGCTAAAACGGTATTGCTCTGATGAGAAAAATGGCCACCATAGCTAAAAATAGAAAAACATCGTAAATTCGCTTCAAACACAAACTCCTCCTCAACCCTTGAGCCAATTTGATTCAATCTTCACAGGAATGTTGCCTAAATGACTCCCTACCAAAATAGCTAAAATCGTTGTGCTCTGACAAACAAGATGGCCGCCAGAGCTAAAAATAGAAAAAAATCTTTAAACAACAATTGCTCCTGTTCCCTTGGGCCAATTTTATTCAAACTTCATAGGAATGTTGCTTAGGTGACCATCTACCAAAATAGCTGAAAAGGGTTCTGCTCTGATGAGCAAAATGGCCGCCATAGAAAAAAAATGTAAATTTGCTTCAAACAGGAACTCCTCCTTAACCCTTGGGCCAATTTGATTCAAACTTCACAGGAATGTTATGTAGGTGACTCCCTAAAGAAATAGCTAAAATCATTCCGCTCTGACTAACAAGATGGCCGCCAGAGCTAAAAATAGAAAAATTCTTCAAACAAATACTCCCCGTACATCAACCATAGTGCAGTTTATATTTTACTTTTGGTCCTTTGAGATCAGCGTGAATATTCTGAGAAATCAGAAATAAATTATTGGTTTAGACTCATATTCTAGACAGGTTTTTAATTATTTGGACTCCATTTTGATTTATATCAGTCTTTGAATCGACTGCCTGTTCGAAATTCACAAATTTGCAGTATGTTTCCTCTGACTTTCTTTGCCGGATCATTACAGGGTCACTGATGAGGCTTTATTAGCCGAAACTACGTAGTATGACCCATCTTCCTTCTTATGAATGTTTTCATTGCTCTTAAAGGAACTCATTTTTGATTTTTATTTATCCTCCTTTACCCTTCGGCCAATTTCTTTCAAACTTCATAGGTATGTTGCTTAGATGACCCACTACCAAAATAGCTAAAACGTTTGATGAGCAAAATGGCCCCCATAGCTAAAAACAGAAAAAATTAGTAAATATACGTCAAAGTCCGAACTCCTCCACAACCTTTGGACAAATTTGATTCAAACTTCACAGGAATGTTAGTTAGGTGACTCCCTACCAAAATAGCTAAAATCGTTCAACCTGGCGAATAAGATGGCCGCCAGAGCAAAAAATAGAAAAATCTTCACACGACAACTCCTCCTTACCCCTTGGGCCAATTTGATTTAAACTTCACAGTATATTATGATGTTGACTCCCTACCAAAATAGTTAAAATTGTTTCGCTCTGACTAACAATATGGCCGCCAGAGCTAAAAATATAAAAATTCTTCAAACGACAACTCATCCCTTGGGCCAATTTGATTCAAACTTCATAGGAATGTTGCTTAGATGACCCACTACCAAAATAGCTAAAACGTTTGATGAGCAAAATGGCCGCCATAGATAAAAAACAGAAAAACTTTGTAAATTTACGTCAAAACCCGAACTCCTCCTCAACCTTTGGACAAATTTGATTCAAACTTCACAGGAATGTTAGTTAGGTGACTCCCTACCAAATAGCTAAAATCGTTCAACCTGGCGAACCAGATGGCCGCCAGAGCAAAAAATAGAAAAATCTTCACACGACAACTCCTCCTTACCCCTTGGGCCAATTTGATTTAAACTTCACAGTATATTATGTTGTTGACTCCCTACCAAAATAGTTAAAATTGTTCCGCTCTGACTAACAATATGGCCGCCAGAGCTAAAAATATAAAAATTCTTCAAACGACAACTCATCCCTTGGGCCAATTTGATTCAAACTTCATAGGAATATTATGTTGTTGACCCTCTACCATATTAGCTAAAATGATCCAACTCCGATGAACAAAATGGCCACCAGAGCTTAAAATAGAAAAACATTGTAAATTTGCTTCAAACTTCACAGGAATGTTGCCCAGGTGACTCCCTAACAAAATAGTTAAAATCATTCAACTCTGATAAACAAGATGTCCTCCAGGGCTAAAATTAGAAAAAATCTTCAAACGACAACTCCTCCTGTACTCTTGGGCAAATAACATTCAAACTTCATAGGAATGTTGCTTAGATGACTCTCTAAAAATAGCTAAAATGGTCTTGTTCCGATGAACAATATGGCTGCCAGAGCTAAAAGTAGAAAAACATTGTAAATTTGCTTCAAATGCGAACTCTTCCTAAACCCTTGGGTCAGTTTGATTCAAACTTCAAAGGAATGTTTCCTAGGTGACACCCTACCAAAATAGCTAAGATCGTTCCACTCTGATCAACAAGATGGCCACCAGAGCTAAAAATAGAATGTACTAGAGACAGTGACATTCCGGTGAGCCAATCAGGGCCCTCTGGTTCAGTTTTGAGATTTTATTTTCTGAACCTGATAACATTAACAAATCAGACATTTCAACATTGGGTAATAACTGACTTGTCTGGAACAATTTCTTTTCATAAGAAGTAAATCTATAATCAGAACTTGAGCTACATGTATTATGGGTAAATTTTGTTTTACTGCTACAAGACATTGTTTGCATTTTACAGGGAGTGGATCTCAAAAAATAAGACCAAAACAGAACAGCAACCTAAAAATCAAGTGCCAAACTTTGTAAAATTTTATTTTCCAGAAATGCTAAATTTAATGTGTGGATTTATTTTTTATGATTTGGTGTTTTAGGACCCTTTCAACCCATTAGCATTATATTGAGTGACGTCATTTAACCTTACCACACTATTCCTGAGCAGGCTTAGACCTAAGCCGTTACGAGCACAAAGTGCACACAATTTCACCAATAACTGACATCTGCCCCTCTTGAATCAGCAGAAGTGGGGATTGACCATAGAAAATATTTCATGATCAATTTCCACGAAATGATGTGGCCGGACTGGTCTTGAACCAGCAACCACTGGCTTCTCAGTCAGACGATCTGCATACTGCATTTAGGGAAGGTCAGGAAACATGTTCATGTTCTGTGCTTGTTAAGCTTTTTAGCTCACCTGAGCACGAAGTGCTCAAGATGAGCTATTGTGATCGGTCAATGTGCGTCGTGTGTCGTGTGGCATCAACAATTTGCTTTAAATGCTAACTCCTCCTTAACCCTTGAGCCAATTTCAATAAAACTTCATAGGAATATTGCTGAGGTGACCCTTCTACAAAAATAGCTAAAATTGTTCTGCTCTGCTGAACAAGATGGCTGCCAAAGCTAAAAATAGAAAAATCTTTAAATGACAACTCCTCCTGTACCTTAAGGCCAATTTCATTCACACTTTATAGGAATGTTGCTTAGGTGACCCTCTACCAAAATAGCACAAACTGTATTGCTCTGATGAGGAAAATGGCCGCCATAGCTAAAAATAGAAAAAACATCGTAAATTTGCTTCAAACACAAACTCCTCCTCAACCCTTGGGCCAATTTGATTCAATCTTCACAGAAATGTTGCCCAAATGACTCCCTACCAAAGTAGCTTAAAATCGTTGTGCTCTGACAAACAAGATGGCCGCCAGAGCTAAAAATTGAAAAATCTTTAAACGGCAATTGCTCCTGTTCCCATTGGCCAATTTTATTCAAGCTTCATAGGAATGTGACCATCTACCAAATAGCTAAAAAGGTTCTGCTCTGATGAGCAAAATGGCCACCATAACTAAAAATAGAAAAAACATGGTAAATTTGCTTCAAACAGGAAGTCCTCCTTAACCCTTGGGCCAATTTGATTCAAACTTCACAGGAATGTTGTGTATGTGACCCCCTAAAGAAATAGCTAAAATCATTCCGCTCTGACTAACAAGATGGCCGCCAGAGCTAAAAATAGAAAAATTCTTCAAACGACTACTCCTCCTTTACCCTTGGGCAAATTTCATTCAAACTTCATGGGAATGTTGCTTAGATAACCCACTACCAATATAGCTAAAATGTTTGATGAGCAAAATGGCCGCCATAGCTAAAAACAGAAAAACTTTGTAAATTTACGTCAAATCGCGAACTCCTCCTCAACCTTTGGCCCAATTTGATTCAAACTTCATAGGAGTGTTAGTTAGGTGACTCCCTACCAAAATAGCTAAAATCGTTCAACCTGGCGAACAAGATGGCCGCCAGAGCAAAAAATAGAAAAATCTTCAAATGACAACTGCTCCTTACCCCTTGTGCCAATTTGATTCAAACTTCAAAGGAATATTGTTTTTTAGTACCTACCATAATAGCTAAAATTGTTCTGCTCTGACTAACAAGATGGCCACCAGAGCTAAAAATAGAAAAATTCTTCAAACGACAATTCCTCCTTACCCCTTGTGCCAATTTGATTCAAACTTCAAAGGAATATTATGTAGTTGACCCTCTACCATATTAGGTAAAATGATCCCACTCCGATAAACAAAATGGCCACCAGAGCTAAAAATAGAAAAACATTGTAAATTTGCTTCAAACTTCACAGGAATGTTGCCCAGGTGACTCCCTAACAAAATAGTTAAAATCATTCCACTCTGATAAACAAGATGGCCACCAGGGCTAAAAATAGAAAAAATTTTCAAATGACAACTTCTCCTGTACCTTAAGGCCAATAACATTCAAACTTTATAGGAATGTTGCTTAGGTGACCCTCTACCAAAATAGCTAAAACGTTTCCGCTCCGGTGAACAAAATGGCCACCAGAGCTAAAAATAGAAAATTCTTTAAACAACATCTACCCTGTAGCCTTGGGCCAAATTAATTCAAACTTCATAGGAATGTTGGTTAGGTGACCCTCTACAAAAATAGTTATGTAGGTGACTTCCTAAAGAAATAGCTAAAATCATTCCGCTCTGACTAACAAGATGGCTGCCAGAGCTAAAAATAGAAAAATTCTTCAAACAACCACTCTTCATTTACCCTTGGGCCAATTTCATTCAAACTTCATAGGAATGTTGCTTAGATGACCCATTACCAAAATAGCTATTGCGTTTGATGAGCAAAATGGCCACCATAGCTAAAAACAGCAAAACTTTGTAAATTTACGTCAAAACGCAAACTCCTACTTAACCTTTAGGCCAATTTGATTCAAACTTCATAGGAATGTTAGTTAGGTGTCTCCCTACCAAATTAGCTAAAATGGTTCAATGCGGCGAACAAGATGGCCGCAAGAGCTAAAAATAGAAAAAATCTTCAAACGACAACTCCTCCTTACCCCTTGGGCCAATTTGATTCAAACTTGTATGTATATCTTCGAATTCCAAATATTATTCCCTAACAAAAAATGATGGATTCCTATGTTGGAAAACTCGCATTTTGATAAAAAATAAATAAATTAAAAGAAGGCATTCGCCCCATTGGGGCTTGAAGAAAATAGATTGGGCTGCATGCTGCTTCCAAGCAGAGCTGAACCGACTGCACAGAAGAACTGGTAAACTGCTTAGGTTTTAAGCCTACCCAGGAATAGTTTGCAAGTCGGACCGTCCATGCATATAAACTTTATTGGTTTCATTGGGCGGCAGGGCTTGATGTCATTTCATCTGAATTTTGCGTAAAAGTCCCACAGAATTGGAAGCAACGTCTCCAAAATGATCTATACAGTGTTGACGGGGACCTTATACCTCAAATCAAACAAAAAAATTGCCCCTTGGACAATATCCATCCATCTATGAAAACTTTTCTTCAGTCTTTTCACACTAACGATGCTTCGAGAATTGCAGTTGTCTGTTTCGGGCAGAAGAGTGTTCAGTGTACAGCTTGGGAAAAAGAGTGGTTTGGTAAACTGACAGGCTCAGTGCAAGCATGTCTTGACTGGACGTCACACTCCAAACAAGCCTGAGCTTTGTGTGCCATAATAGGTTCCAAATAATTGTGACAAAGCCTATTACCATCTTGTAAATCTAGAGCATTGATTGTTTATGCATTTATTTTTAGCTCAACAGAGTCGAAGGCTCCCGGGAGGCTTATAGGATAGGGAGTTGTCTGTCGTCGTCAACACTTTCAAACGACATCTAAGAAACCGCTGGGCTGATTGAGCCCAAATTTCATGTGTTGCATCCTTGGACTTTGGATGGCCACCAGAGCTAAAAATAGAATGTACTAGAGACAGTGACATTCAGGTGAGCAAATCAGGGCCTTGTCTAGATATGCTCTTGGAGCATATAAAGACATAATAATAATAACTTTATTTTGAGAGGATAACATATTCGGCACAAGTGCCAGTCTAACGTATGGTCCTCAGTTTACAAACTGCAGAAAGTCAATTTTTGAACTTTAATGAAATGTTTCTTCATATTCTGAAGGGACTCCCAATTTAATTTTGGAACATTAAGATATGTATATCTTCGAATTACAAACATTATTTCCTAACAAAAAATGATGGATTCCTATATTGGAAAACGCACATTTTGATAAAAAATAAATAAATTAAAAGAAGGCACTCTGCCGATCGGGGCTTGAAGAAAATAGATTGGGCTGCATGCTGCTTCCAAGCAGAGCTGAAACTGACCGCACAGGAGTACTGGTAAACCGCTTAGGTTTTAAGTCTACCCAGGAATAGTGTTGCAAGTAGGACAGTCCATTCATATATTGGTTCATATATATATATTCATATAAACGTTATTGGGCGGCAGGGCTTGATGTCATTTCATCTGAATATTTGGTAAAAAGTCCCACAAAATTGGAAGCAACGTCTTCAAAATGACCTATACAGTGTTGATGGGGACGTTATACCTCAAATCAAACAAAAAAATTGCCCCTTGAACAATATCCATCCATCTATGAAAACTTTTCTTCAGTCATTTCATACTAAAAATGCTTCAAGAATTGCAGTTGTCAGTTTCGGGCAGAAGAGTGTTCAGTGTACTGCTTAGAAAAAAAAGAGTGGTTTGGTAGATTGACAGGCTCAGTGCAAGCATGTCTTGACTGGACGTCACACTCCAAACAAGCCTGAGCTTTGTGTGCCATAATAGGTTCCAAATAATTGTGACAAAGCCTGTTACCGCCTTGTAAATCTAGAGCATTGATTGTTTATGCATTTATTTTTAGCTCACCAGAGTCGAAGGCTCCCGGGAGGCTTATAGGATAGGGAGTTGTCTGTCTTCATCAACACTTTCAAACGACATCTCAGAAACCGCTGGGCCCATTGAGCCCAAATTTCATGTGTTGCATCCTTGGACTGTGGAGGCCCCCGCTCGTCGGGGCTTGAAGAAATAGATGGGCTGCATGATGCTTCCATGCAGAGCTGAAACTGACCACACACCAGACCTGGTAAACGGCTTAGAGGATATAAGCCTGCCCAGGCAAAGCGGTGCGAGTCGGACCGTCCATGCTTATAAACCCTATTGATTTCATTGGGGGACAGAGCTTGAGATGCCATTTCATCTCAATGTTGGGTAAAAGTCCCACAAAATTGGAAGCACTATCTCAAAAATGACCTATACAGTGTTGTTGGGGATGTTAAACCTCAAAACAAACAAACAAATCCTTGGACTGTGGGATTGAAAGTTTGTTTATGAAAATCGGCTCTTTAGTTTGGTTGCTATGGCAACTTGGTTTCCATAGACTTATAATGGGGAAAATTGAAAAATGGCATTTACTGCCAAGTCACTTCAGATATTTTGAGAAAACATTAATGAAAATGTTTCTTGAGTAAACTTCTTTCAGCATTACGCTCTTATGCCAACATGAGGGTCTCCCAGGTTGTGTTGGGGGCCATGCCCCACCCCTTACATTTCATTAGATCATATATAAACATATAAGATAAAGAAATAGAAGTGGAGGCAATGATCAGGAATCGATACAATTAACCAACAGCTCCCATCAGAGACACAAGAGGGAAAGAAACACAAACATGAAACAACAGACCCTAATGGAAACATCAATAGCGGAAAGCCAAAAGGACAGTCACTTTTCCACAAAATGGCCAATAGGCTATCCAAAATAAAATAATATAAGCGACACAAACACCCAAAGACAAACCATTACAAAAATAAACCGCGACAGAAGAACCGCCTTGGAACGGTCAGCTGAAACGAATTCCAGTGGGGGGCTTAAATCAATATTACTTGGGCACAATCCTCGCCCTTACTTCCGTCGCAATTTAGACAAATACTTTGTTCAGTCCGCATGAAAGTCTCCTGACTCATAAGTGCAACATCTCCGTGAACACAAATAATCAAACAACCACAGAGATGAAACAACGGTGAGGACTCGACAGCAAGAAAGAAGCCTTAATTAACGACGCATATCCGAAACAACTACCATAAGCTCTGTAGAGCTCATATTGTGACAAAGTATCTGCCTTCATTTATTAGCTCACCTTGAGCTTTCTCACCTGGAGCAGCTTATGCCGTGGCCTGTTGTCCGTCTTTAGCTTTTTAACATTTTTGACATCTCTTCCCAAACCGGAAGTCAGATTTAGCTAATACATGGAGACTCAGATTTGCTAAAATGGCAGCCATCTTGAAATTCATTAAACCACCTCTCCCAAACCAAAGGTTGATTTGAGCTGTAACTTGATGGAAGGGATTGGGGTGACATGGAGATTCAGATTTGCTAAAAACAATCCATTCAGATCTCCCATATGGCTGCCATGGGGGCCATCTTGAAATTTTTCAAACGACATCTCCCGAACCAATGGTTGAATTGAGCTGAAACTTGATGAGGTATCTGGGCGACATGGAGATTCAGATTTGCCAAAATTGTTCAGATGGCCGCCACGGCAGTCATCTTGAAATTCTTCGTACATCATCTCATCTCCCAGATTCAGAATTGCTGAAGGCAATGATCTGATAGACAAAATGGCCACCAAGGCACATTGTCATGTGAAAACCTAATGGTCATGTTGATTGTCAAGAAGTGCCTGTATTCAATTTGGAATAAAGTCAGGTGTTATCCTAGCAAGATTGCAGTTGGTTTGAGCTGCACAAGAAATTTAGTGGGTATGGATTCTGCTTTCTCCTTGATTGGTTTATATTTCAGCTGTATCAAACAAAAATGGTTCCCATTTTATGTAGGATTGTGGTATTGTCCATATTTTCAAGTTTGTATACAGTGAAGATTGTTTTAGATATCTTGTGTTTGGTTGGTGGCAGTGGAAGCATAGCTTTTCGATGAAAACAAATTCATGAACTGCTTAATCATTCTGAGGGTATGCTTGTATTTCATATTGTACAGAAGTGTGCCCAAAACTTCGGCATCATTTAGCATGGTCAGAATGAAACGGACTTAATTGTTTTTAAGTATCCCTGCAGAAAAGGGGCTGTAAAGTGTGGCTTAGAGGACTAGGGGCACTTTAACTGTTCAGAATATACAAATAGAAAAAATGTGTTTCCTGTTCAAATATTTTGTATTCTTGTATGGCCCCCGCCCATAGGGGCTTGAAGAAATATATGGGCTGCATGATGCTTCCAGGCAGAGTTGAATTCTGGCCCGCACACTAGAACTGGTAAACCGCTTAGAAGATCTAAGCCTGTCCAGGAACCGTGGTGCGAGGCGGACCGTCCATGCTAATAAAACCTGTTGGTTTCATTGGGCGACAGGGCTTGAGATGTCATTTCATCTCAATGTTGGGTAAAAGTCCCACAAAATTGGAAGCAACGTCTCCAAAATGACCTTTACAGTGTTGACGGGGACGTTAAACCTCAAATCAAACAAACAAACAAAAACAAACTGACAGGGAAGCATTGGTAAAGAGGTTTATTGAAAATGGACCTTTTGTGATCACCTGATTGATGATAGTTCAATGTCTGTCATTAATTATCTTATTATTCAAAAGCCTGGTAGTCTGCACTATTAACCACTCTAACACTAACTTTTGATCAGGGTTTTGGTATAGTTTAGATGCAAACATTTTAAAAAGTAAATCTTTGTTTTATTTTATTGACTCAAAGACACTGGTGTCACATTTGGAGGTCTCAGGGTTTAATATTCCTTCATTGACAAATCTTGTGTAACTATACTGAAAAGTATAATAAGTATATGACAATTCTTTTCTTTTGTTATTTGTCTTGGAATGCCATGACAACTTGTTTGGATTTTACTTAGTGTCTCTGCCTATTGTAATCAGAAAATTGTGTTTTGGATTTATAATAACTTCTGTGCCATGAGTGTAAGACTTATTTTTTTCATGAATCGCCTTCGGCAAGGCAGATGGGGGATGATAGTAGTATCTCCTAGACCTTTGATGGATTTTCATAAGACTTAATGATCCCATGGTGAGCTGGTGTGGGGGGTGGGGGGGGGGGGGGCACAGGGGAAGGGGCTCATAGTTGAGGGTCACTTGTTTGGGATTTTGGGTTTTGTGTCCGTTCCATATCTCCTTTGCCCCTTGAGGGATTTTCATTAAACTTCTGACAAATGTTGGCCTAATTGAGTTGATCTGCAGTACCTTACTCGGCTTCAAGGTGAAGGCCTCAATTGAGGGTCGGGAGTTTGATCCTTGAATTTCCTGTAACTGTATCTCTTATACCACTTGAGCAGTTTTCTTTGAGCTTTGGTCAGATATTTGCCTCGGTGCACTGGTGTGAAGGTCCCTAATGGCACCATGGCAGCTCAGGGTGGTGGTCCTGGTTGGGGGTCAGGAGTTTGGACGTTGGGTTTCATGTCGGCACGGTCTCATTTGCCCCTTGGTGGGCTGTCGTTTGGTCACAGTTAGGGGTTGGGAGTTTCGGCCTCAAGATTTGTTTCTCCGCTATATCTCCTTGCCATTGGAAGGATTTTGATTGGGCTTTGGTTTAGTGTTGGACAGAGTGGGATGATATGCTGAACCCATAGCTCAGTCATGCAGGCTCTGGGTGAGGATTGCAGATGAGGGTCATATGGTTGAGCCTTGGGGTTTCCTGTCAGCTCTATATCCCTTTTGCCCATGGAGGGATTTTCATTGAACTTTGCTCAAATTATGGCCTAGGTGGGATGATGAGTGGAACCTGTGGGTTGGGCATTCTGGGTTGGGCTGTGGCAGGGCGATATGGCTGTCCTTTGGATTGCTTTCTTGTTCAATTTTTGATAACTTTGTGAACTTGTAGAATGACTGTTTTGTTGACTTCTTAACATTAAAGTAAATAAATAATATAAAAATTAAATAATGAATAAATAAGAAATAAATTAATAAATAAGTTTAAAATAAATAAGTAAAAAATCAAGTAAATAAATAAAAATGAAAAAAAAAAAAAAATAAAGTAAAAAACCAATAGCTTTGTAAATAAATAAATAATATAAAAATTAAATAATGAATAAATAAGAAATTAATTAATAAATAAGTATAAAATAAATATGTAAAAAAATTAAGTAAATAAATAAATAAATATGAAAAAATATAAAGTAAAAAACCAATAGCTTTGTAAATAAATAAATAGTTATTAAATGATTAAAATAGGTAAAGATAAATTCTGTTAGGAAGTGGGCAGGATAGTCATGCTGCAAGTTACTTTTGAATCATTTCAACTCATTTATTTAATGATCTAAAATATATTCTATTGATATGCTGCTAGAGTGTACTCATTCAATTAGCTAATTTGGTGTTGCCATTGAAAAGTGACTAAATACTAGTGCAAAAAAAAAATCTTTAAGATTTCGAAACAATGTGTTTGGCACAGTTACAAAATTGAACAGGGCTTGCTGAGGGACAGCTGTGTTCCCCAACGCAGTTTGGCCCTGGATGTTTGAGTTGCAGGTTCTGCTCATCATCTTTTTTGGGCCCTCATTTGAGCTAGGTTTGGTGAGAATCTTTCCAGGGGTGGGGGGCGTGGGATATGGAGCAGACAGTAAATTCATGGCTTGAGCTTGTGACCTTCAATTGTGACCTTCACCTGGAGACTGCATGGTTGAGCTGTGGGTTCAGATCTTTATTGGGCCAAACTTGAATGAGGGTCCTTCTGTGGGTAGGGAGATATGGAGGGGAAACAGTTTGAGTATCTGGCTCTTGACCTTTAATTGTGACCATGATCATGTGTCTGCAGGACTGAGTTGCAGTTTCTGCACATCTTCTCACAGGGGCAAGTGTTTGGCCAGAGTTGAATGAAAATCTTCCAGGGGGTGAAATAGATAAGGAATGGACATAGGGTTTGTTGCTCGGACTCACGGTCTTCAGCTGTGGCCTTCAACTCGTGTTGTCATGATGTGGTTATGGGATCTGCACATCTCACTGTGGCGAATGTTTGACCAGGGCTGGTGGGAATCAAGGGGTAAAAGAGATAATAAAATTTATGGGAAATTCAAGGCTCAAAATGATGACCTTCAGTTGTGGCTTCACATTGGGTTGGCGTAGTTGAGTTAGGTTTTGCACATACTCAATTAGGCCAGTGGGAATCCTACGGGGTGTTGAGCAGGCAGAGGATTCTGGGATTCAGACTGGTGGGGTATGTTTGGCCAAAGTTTACTGAAAATCCTTCTGGGGCTGCAAGAGATGGAGCGGGCACAAAATTCAAAGATTCAAACTTGTGACCTTCAACTGTGGCCATGGCTCTGAATCGGCATGGTTTTTATGTGTTTCTGAGGATTCTGGAGATGCTGAGCAGTGCGGATAATAACATAGCATTTCTGTAGTCTCCCATCCATTTCCTGATGGGGAATCAAAACATTTTTGACATGAAATCTGGGTAAGAGTTTGGTACAGGCTAGAAAATCGAAAAAAAAGATTCTTAAATCACGGTCTTAATGGTGTGACACACAGCTTGATTGATTCCAATGGTCATTATATGATCAATTTACTGTTACATTTTTCTTTAAGGACTTATCTTAGTGATTCCACTGCACAAGGATCACTTATGGATTCCACTGCACAAAAATGGTACTTGGCTGACACTCGCATTATCAGGGGTAGTCCTAGGAAGACTTGAGGCCCAAGTGGGCCCAAATCGCTCACCTGGATGAGGCTGATCATATATTACGAAGTACCTTGGTGACCATTTTGTCTATCAGATCACATTACCTTTAGCAATTCTGAATCTGGGAGATGAGATGATGTTCGAAGAATTTCAAGTTGGCTGCTATGGCGGTCATCTTCGATACCAGAACGGAACGATTTTGGCAAATCTGAATCTTCAGGTCACCCTGATGCCTCCCATCAAGTTTAGATCAATTTGACCTTTGGTCCAGGGGGAGATGTCCTTTGAAGAATGGATAAGGAACGGAAAGATTTTAGCAAATCTCAATTGTCCTTTGAAGAAGGGATATAGGAACGGAAAGATTTTAGCACATATCAATCTCCATGTTGTCCCCATGCCTTTCATCAAGTTTCATCTCAATTAGACCTTTGGTTCGGGAGGAGGTCATTTGAAGAATTCCAAGATGTCGGCCATCTTTTATATCAAAATGGAACATTTTAAGCAAATCTTAATCTCCATGTCATCCTGATGCCTACAATCAAGTTTACCTCAATTCAACCTTTGGTTTGGAATATGTCAGTTGAAGAATTTCAAGATGGCCGTCATGGCTGCCATTTTGGATATCCGAATGGAATGATTTTAGCAAATCTGAATCTCCATTTCACCCTGATGCCTCCCATCAAGTTTCCAATCTTTGGTTCGGGATATGTCGTTTGAAAAATTTCAAGATGGCCACCACGGCGACCATCTTGGACATTGGAACAGAACAATTTTAGCAAATCTGAATCTCCATTTCACCCTGATGCCTCCCATCAAGTTTCAGCTCAATTCGACCATTGGTTTGGGAGATGATGTCGTTTGACGAATTTCAAGATGGCCCCCATGGTGGCCATGTTGGAGATCTGAATGGATTGTTAGCTCACCAGAGCCGAAGGCTCCGGGGGAGCTTATAGGATAGGCAGTTGTCCGGCGTCGTCGTCGTCGTCGTCGTTGTCGTCGTCGTTGTCGTCGTCGTCGTCTGACGTCAACACTTTCAAACATCTTCTTCTCTGAAGCCACTGGACCGATTCAGCCCAAATTTTATCTGTAGCATCCTTGGGCAGGGGGATTGAAAGTTTGTGTTTTTTATGAAAATCGGCCCATTAGTTTGGTTGCTATGGCAACTTAGAGTTTCCATAGACTTATAATGGGGAAAATTGAAAAATGGCATTTACTGCCAAGTCATTGCAGATATTTGGACAAAACTTTTATAGAAATGTTTCTTGAGTAAAATTCTTTCAGCCATATGCTTTTATGCCAACCTGAGGGTCCCCCAGGTTGTGCCGGGGCCATGCCCCACCCCCCTCCACTTCATAAAAGGCCATATATCTCAGAAACCATTCAGATCCCGACCCCTAAACCATATATATTCTTGTTCCTATTGATAAGACGCATTTAGTAACACCAACCTTGGGGTCCTCAGGGATGTGCCGAGGTCATGCCCCACCCCCTCCACTTAATAAAAGGCCCAATATCTCGGAAACCATTCAGATCCCCACCCCTAAACCATATATATTCTTGTTCCTTATGATAAGACCCATTCGGTGACATCAACCTGGGAGTCCCCTGGATGCGCCGGGGCCATGCCCCACCCCCTCCATTTCATAAAAGGCCCAATATCTCGTAAACCTTACAGATCCCCGCCCCTAAACCATATATATGCGTGCTTCTTATGATAAGACACATTCATTGACACCAACCTGGGGGTGCTCAGAGATGCGCTGGGGCCTTGCCCCACCCCTCTACTTCACAAAAGGCCATATATCTCAGAAACTGTTCAGATCCCCACCCCTAAACCATATATATTCTTGTTCCTATTGATAAGACGCATTCAGTAACACCAACCTGGGGGTCGTCAGGAATGCGCACAGGTCAGGCCCCACCCCCTCAACTTTATAAAAGGCCCAATATCTCGGAAACCATTCAGATTCCCACCCCTAAACCATATATATTCTTGTTCCTTTTGATAAGACCCATTCAGTGACATCAACCTGGGAGTCCCCTGGATGCACCGGGGCCATGCCCCACCCCCTCCATTTGATAAAAGGCCCAATATCTCGGAAACCTTACAGATCCCCGCCCATAAACCATATATATGCTTGCTTCTTATGATAAGACACATTCATTGACACCAACCTGGGGGTCCTCAAAGACGCGCTGGGGCCTTGCCCCACCCCTCCACTAAAAAAAAGGCCATATATTTCAGAAACTGTTCAGATCCCCACTCCTAAACCATATATATTCTTGTTCATTATGATAAGACGCATTCAGTAACACCAACCTGGGGGTTCCCAGGGATATGCTGGGGCCATGCCCCACCCCCTCCATTTCATAATATCACAATATCTCGGAAACCCTACAGATGGCCACCCCTTAACCATATATAGTCTTGTTCCTTATGATAAGACACATTCATTGACACCAACCTGGGAGTCTCCCTGGGCCTTGCCCCACCCCTCCACTTCACATAAGGCCTTATATCTCAGAGAATGTTCTTAGCCCCACCCTAAACCATATATATTCATCTTTCTTATGATAAGACGCATTCAGTGACACCAGCTTGGGAGTCCCCGGGGCACGCCCAGGCCATGCCACACCGCTTTACTTCATTAAAAGCCATATATATCAGAAATAGTTCAGATCCCCACCCCATAACCATATACTTGTTCCTTATGATAAGACTCGTTCAATCACACCAACCTGGAGGTCTCTTTGTGCTGAGGCAATGTGCCCCGCCCTTCCATTTCATAAAAGGCTTTATATTTCAGAAACCATTCAAATCCCCACCCCATAATCATATATGTTCTTGTTCCTTATTATTAGCACACCTACTGTAGCGGGGTCCGCAGGGGCCATTCCTATTTCATAAAAGGGCCTCAAATCTCTGAAACCGGTCAGATTCCCAGCACTGAACCATATATATACTTGGTCCTTATGATAAGACACATTTAGGGACAACAGTTTGGGCTTTCCTGGGATCAACAGGGCATGCCCCAACCCCTCAACTGTTAAAGGAGCCTTACAGATCCCCACTGCTAAACCATATATATTTTTGTTTCTTATGATAAGACGCATTTAGTGATACCAACCAGGGCTCCATTGGGTCCATGCCCCACCCCCTCTACTTCATAAAAGGCCTAACTTTTCAGATGCTGAGTCCACATGGGTGCTCATTTGGACATGGGGGTTCATTTGGTGGATTAAAATGATATCATGTTAAAATACATGGCTGCCATTGGGCAGGATGGGCAGTGCCCACCTGAGCTCTGGTGAGCATAGTGGCCCATGGGCCTCTTGTTTTTTAGACAATCTGAATCTCCATGTCACCCCGATGCCTTCCATCAAGTTTCAGCTCAACTCAACCTTTGGTTTTGGTTTGGGAGAGGTCGTTTGATGAATTTCAAGATGGCTGCCATGGTGGCCATCTTGGAAATCCAAACGGAACCATTAAGCAAATCTGAATCTCCATGTATCAGCTTAATCTGACTTCCGGTTTGGGAAGAGATGTCAAAAATGTGAAAAGATAACGACGGACAACAGGCCACAGCATAAGCTGACCTGGTTAGCCCCTGCCCATCGGGGCTTGAAGAAATAGATGGGCTGCATGATGCTTCCACGCAGAGCTGAAACCGACCCGCACACGAGTACTGGTAAACTGCTTAGAGGATCTATGCCTGCCCAGTCAATGAGCTGCAAGTCGGCCCGTCCATGCTTATAGGTTTCATTGAGCGGCAGGGCTTGAGATGTCATTTCATCTCAATGTCGGGTGAAAGTCCCACATAATTGGAAGCAACATCTCCAAAATGACCTTTACAGTGTTAACGGGGACATTAAACCTCAAATCAAATAAACAAATGTTTAAGCTGAAAGCTCCAGGTGAGCTAATAAATGAAGGCAGGTGAGTATTTGTTAAAGGATACTTTGTCACAATAAGAGCTCTACAGAGCTTATGGTAGTTGTTTCGGATATGCGGCGTTTAATAAGGCTTCTTTCTTTTATCTTTATATATGATCTTATGAAATGTAAGGTGTGGGTCATGGCCCCCGACAGAACCTGGGGGACCCTCATGTTGGTATAAAAGAGTATCGCTGAAAGAAGTTTACTCAAGAAACATTTCTATTAATGTTTATATCTGAAGTGACTTGGCAGTAAATGCCATTTTTCAATTTTGTTGTTTGTAAGTGTTGACAACAACGAACAACTGCCTATCCTATAAGCTCCCAGTGAGCCTTCGACTATGGTGAGCTAAAATAAATGCATAAACAATCAATGCTCCAGATTTACAAGGTGGTAACAGGCTTTGTCACAATTATTTGGAACCTATTAAGGCACACAAAGCTCAAACTTATTTGGAGTGTTACGCCCAGTCAACACATATCGACCACTTGGTGCAAAAGTATCGTAACTCAGTTTTGTCAACTTTCCAGGAGACTCAAAAAAAAAAACAATTTAATTTTTGCTTTTGGATCAGGAAAAAGTAAGGCTGGGATGTATGAAGGCTAAATTGAAAACAATAAAAGTCACATAATTTAAATAATAAAAAGTATAAAAACATCAATATACATCCATAAAAAAAATGAGTTTTTGTCTCTGAAAAGATGATTTTTCTTGGTTGTACTTTGGTATAAAAGTATCGTAACTCAAGATACAATAGTTTTGCACCAAGAAAAGTTATCTTAGCATACAAATCAGGTTTTTTGTAAAACTATTGCATCTCAAGATGCGATAGAATTCCAGGCATTGAAAACCATGATAGCCAATTATTTTGATATGAAACAATTGAAGTTAAGAAATAAAACTATAAGGTGCACTCAGACTACCATGAAGTTTATCTTACTTCTTAGAATTTTATAAACAGCTCCAGTTAAATTCGGTGCAAAGTTCTCTGAATAAGCTCTGTTAGTCGGTCTACTTATGCTTTTTCCATGCTTAACAATACAGTTCCTTATAATCTCACAGAAGATAAGATTTAATTGAATGGACATTCCATAGAAAATATACCCTTTTTCTTGCATGCAATGTAAGAAATGCTTTTTTCGCATCTGAAGAGCATAAAGATTACTCATTATGGTATGTCAGAAGGTGTGTGAAGTTCTCACATTTCTACTTGACAATATAAGATTTGGTACTATGTAATTTTAGACAAATTGTGGGAATTCGGATGGGTACAAACCATGCACCCCTTGCGGCTGACTTTTTTCTTCTTCATGATGTCCCTTTTCATTGAAAACCAATCTGAAATTATTGAAGCTTTTGGCTCGACGTCTAGATATTTGGATGATTTATTAAATATTGACAAAACCTATGTCAATGGTTTGATCAGTCAAATTTACCCTTCAGAACTTCAGTTAAATAAAGCAAATTCTTCTGATTCATAAGCCCAGTTTTTGGATTTACATTTATCTATTGTAGATAGGTGTTTCCTGCAAAATTTATGATAAACGCGATGTTAATTTTCCATTTTTGGGTGTTGATGTTGCTTGCCTGTCATCTTACTGTGTTAAAATTTCACAATTAATTTGGTTTGCCAGAGTATCTAGTCATGTTAATCGAAACTGACTTCAACACCCATAATAAATTCTTAACTGCTAAACTTAATCAAGGTTATTGGTATCATAAACTACAAAAAAACAAAAAGATGTTATTTCTATTTGGTTTCAAAATTCAATTTTAGACAATGAGGCCTATTGGAACCAAAATTTTATGGTGACTTACTATATAAATTCAGAAAAAAAAATATGCTAGCAATGATTTTAGTACCCAATTTAGCAAAATCATTCATCAATATAAAAAGATTGGGTACTACAATAATTATGAATGTTATATGGCAGACTGCATGCATTGTAGATAACACAAACAAGGGTGATGATTTTGCTTCTCTCTTTAATTGCACGCTGGCGGGTTGGACCGACAGGTTGGGCCTCAGATTGCATTACAGCTCCAGCCTAAAGGCTTTCTTAAATTTTAGGTAAATTGTGTTGGTACATGATGCTCTGTCTCTGGTTTGGCCCACTGGAGTCAAAATGTTGGTTTTCGGTTGCTCCAGCATTTCAGCTGTTTCATGCTGTCGAATCCTCATCATTGTTTAACCTCTGTAGACATTTGATTTTTATGTTCTCGGACCTGTAACACTGAGATGTATTAGAAATCCTTCATGTGGATATTTGTCAAAACCATAAAAGAACCAAGGGTGAGGATTGTGGCCCTGTAGAATCGTTTTAAGCCCCAAAGTGAAATATTCTTTTCTGCCCATTCTATGGCAGTTCTTCTGTTGCGGTTCATTATTATTATAGTTTGTATTTGCATGTATGTACGAATGGCTTGTATCTTTTATTTTGGATATCAGTTTAGCCAGTTTGTGGGAAAAGAACTGTCCTTTTGGCTTTCTGCTTGTGATGTTTTCATTAGGGTTAAGTTATTTCATGTTCATGATTCTTTTGGACCCTCAGTTACACTGTTAGTGACTCCCTTGCCCAATTTCGCCATCTTCATGACCCTTCTGAACCTCTGCTACACTGCCACTCAGCTAAGTAACACTGCCATTTCCTTGCCTCATCTAAGTATTCTCTCTTTACTTTCTGTCCTTCAGCTGCACTACTACTACCTTATCTAATCTCAGTATCCTCTCCTCCCTTCTGTCCCTAAGCTTCATTGCTATTACCTTGTCTCAACTAAGTATCCCCCACCCTTCTGGCCCTCAGCTACACTGCTACTACCTTGTCTCATCTCAGTAATATCCCCTCCTCCCTTCTGAACCTCTGCTATACTGCTACTACCTTGTAATATTTCAGTATCCCCTCCTCCCTTCTGTCCCTCTGCTACACTGCTACTACCTTTGTCTTATCTTAGTATCCCCTCCTCACTTCTGACTATCAGCTACACTGCTACTACTTTGTCAGATTTCAGTATCCCTTTCTCCCTTCTGTCCCTCTGCTACAACCTTGTCTTATCTCAGTATCCCCTTCTCCCTTCTGACTATCAGCTACACAGCTACAACCTTGTCAGATTTCAGTATCCCCTCCTCCTGTCTGTCCCTCTGCTACACTGCTACTACCTTGTCTCATCTCAGTAATATCCCCTCCTCCCTTCTGAACCTCTGCTATACTGCTACTACCTTGTCAGATTTCAGTATCCCCTCCTCCCTTCTGTCCCTCTGCTACAACCTTGTCTTATCTCAGTATCCCCTCCTCCCATCTTACTATCAATTACACTGCTACAACCTTGTCAGATTTCAGCATCCCCTCCTCCCGTCTTTCCCTCTGCTACACTGCTACTACCTTGTCTTATCTCGGTATCCCCTCCTCACTTCTGACTCTCAGCTGCACTGCTACTGCCGGGTCTTACCTCAGTATCCCCTCAATGACCCTAATCCCTTCTGAACCTCTGTTACACTGCAACTGACTTATCTTATCTCAATATACCCTCCTCCCTTCTGACTCAGCTACACTGCTTCTGCATTGTCTCATCTTAGAATCCCCTTCTCCTTTCTGACTCTACTACCTTATTAAGTATTTCAGTATTCTATCCTCCCTTCTGAGCCTCAGCTACATTTCTACACCCTTGCCCCATCTTAGTATCCCTTCATCCCTTCTGATCCTATGCTACACATTTCTACTACCTTGTCTTATCTCAATATGCCCTCCTCGCTTCTGGCCCTCAGCTGTACTGCTATAGCCTTGTCCCACCTCAATATCTTCTTGTCATTTCTGACCATCAGCTACACAGCAATTCGTTTATCTCATCTAAGTATCCCCTCCTCCCTTCTGACCCTCAGCTGCACTGCTACTACCTTTCTCTATCTTGGTATACCCCCTCTCTTCCGAACCTCAGCTAAACTGCCACTCTCTTACCTCATCTCAATATCCCCTTCTTCCTTCTGATCCTCTCCTACACTATCCAGACTCCTCTTACTATCCCTGCCTCCCTTCTGACCCTCTGCTAGAATGCTTTTCTCTCTGCTCATCTCAATATCCCACTTCTGACCCTCTGCTAAACCTCTACTCTACCAAATATTCCCTTTCTTCCGGCTCTCAGCTAAACAGTCACTCTCTTGCCTCATCTCAATATCCCCTTCTTCCTTCTGATCCTATGCTACACATTTCTACTACCTTGTCTTATCTCAATATGCCCTCCTCCCTTCTGCCCCTCAGCTGTACTGCTACAATCTTGCCCCACCTCAATAATATTATCTTCTTGTCATTTCTGACCATCAGCTACACAGCAATTCGTTTATCTCATCTAAGTATCCCCTCCTCCCTTCTGACCCTCAGCTGCACTGCTACTACCTTTCTCTATCTTGGTATACCCCTCTCTTCCGAACCTCAGCTAAACTGCCACTCTCTTACCTCATCTCAATATCCCCTTCTTCCTTCTGATCCTCTCCTACACTATCCAGACTCCTCTTACTATCCCTGCCTCCCTTCTGACCCTCTGCTAGAATGCTTTTCTCTCTGCTCATCTCAATATCCCACTTCTGATCCTCTGCTAAACCTCTACTATACCAAATATTCCCTTTCCACCCTGTTGCCCTATCTCAAGATCCCCTCCTCTATTCTGACCCTCTGCTACTGTTCTACCTTCACTTATCTCAATATCCTCTCTTCCTTGCAGACACTCTGCTATACTGCTTCTCTCTTGAGCCAACAGATATTATCTCCTTCTGCCTGTTGTTCTGCTATACATCTGCTCCTCTGACCCATCTCAATCCCCTTTCCCTTTTGTCCCTCTGCTGAATTTCTACTATCTTAACACATTTGTGTACCCGCTTTCACCTGACTCTCATCTAAATTGTTCCTTCTACTTGTGTTTACACATTGTTCCCCTACAGTTTCTTCACATGCCTATTTTGTTATTTTTTTTATTTTTTAGCTCACCTGAGCCGAAGGCTCATGTGAGGTATTAGTATACCACGAGCCGGCGTCCGGCGTCCGTCGTCCGTCGTCCGTCGTCGTCGTCCACACTTTCAAAGAAGTATATCTCCGGAACCAGTGGGCCAATCTTGATCAAATTTCATGTGAAGCATTATCAGGTAGGGGGAAAGGCTGCATACTGTTTTCGGGCAGATCGGATTGGAAATCTGGTTGCCATGGCAACAAATAGCTCCCATAGACTTAACATAGGAAAAAGTTTGTCATCACTCTAGCTCCGTCCATTTTTTTCTGATCGTCTTCATTCTTGTAGATAACGAGGACAGGCATGAAATCTCGATCAAGTTCGATTTTGGGCTGAATCGGATTATTCACTCAGGAGTTACGTGCCCTTGAGCGTTAGGAAAAAGCTTGTCATCACTCTAGCTCCGTCAATTTTTTTCTGATCGACTTCATTCTTGCAGATAACGAGGACAGGCATGAAATCTCGATCAAGTTCGATTTTGGGCTGAATCGGATTATTCACTCAGGAGTTATGTGCCCTTGAGCGTTGAAAAAATTGCCTATTGACTTAACATGGGAAGAATGTTGTCATCACCGTAGCTGCTTCAATTATTTTAGGATTGGCTTTATTCTTGCAGATAACCAGCACATCCATGAAATCTCGGTCAAGTTCGATAACTGGCAGAATCGGATCATTCACTTAGGAGTTACCTGCCCTTGTGTGTTTTTGCATTAGGGTTAATGGGAATTTCAAAAATGTATATCTTAAAGACTACTTGGCCAACTTTGATCAAATTTCATGTGTCGCATTATTGGGCAAGTGGAAAGGCTTCATTAGGTTTTCAGGCAGATCTGAGTGGAACTCTGGTTGCCATGGCAACATCTAGCTCCCATAGACTTCACATAGGAAAAAGCTTGTCATCACTCTAGCTCCGTCAATTTTTTTCTGATCGACTTCATTCTTGCAGATAACCAGTACAGGCATAAAATCTCGGTCAAGTTCGATTTTGGGCCGAATCAGATAATTCACTCAAGAGTTACGTCCCCTTGAGCACCCGAAAAATTGCCTATCGACTTAACATGGGGAAAATGTTGTCATCACTGTAGCTAGTAACGAGGACAGGCATAAAATCTCGGTTAAGTTCGATTTTGGGCCGAATCGGAATATTGACCTCGGAGTTATGTGACCTTGAGCGACAAAAAATTTGCCCATAGACTTAACATTGGGAAATTGTTGTGACTACGATAGCGACTTGAATTTTTTTCAGATCAGCTTCAAACTTGCAGGTAACGAGGACAGACATAAAATCTCGGTTAAGTTAGATTTTGGGCCGAATCGGATTATTTGCCTTGGAGTTACCTGCCCTTGAGCATAAAAAAATACGTTGTGACCACGATAGCAACTTTATTTTTATTCAGATCAGCTTCAAACTTGCAGGTAACGTGGACAGGCATAAAATCTCAGTTAAGTTCGAATCAGAATATTGACCTCGGAGTTACATGACCTTGAGCGACAAAAAATTTGCCCATAGACTTTACATAGGGAAAATGTTGACTACGATAGTGACTTGAATTTTTTTCAGATCAGCTTCAAACTTGCAGGTAACGAGGACAGACATAAAATCTCGGTTAAGTTCGATTTTGGGCCGAATCGGAATATTTGCCTTGTTACCTGCCCTTGAGCATAAAAAAATACGTTGTGACCACGATAGCAACTTTATTTTTATTCATATCAGCTTCAAACTTGCAGGTAACGAGGACAGGCATAAAATCTCGGTTAAGTTCGATTTTGGGCCGAATCGGAATATTGACCTCGGAGTTACGTGACCTTGAGAGACAAAAAAATTTGCCCATAGACTTAGCGTAGGGAAAATGTTGTGACAGAAATAGCGACTTGAATTTTTAGCTCACCTGAGCCAAAGGCTCCAGTGAGCCGATAGTATACCAAGGCTCCGGAGTCTGTCGTCTGTCGTCCGTCCATCCGTCGTCCACACTTTCAATGAAGCATATCTCAGAAGGCAGTCGATCAATCTTGTTTAAATTTTATGTGTAGCACCATTGGGCAAGGGAAAAGGCTGCATTAGGTTTTGGAGCTAGTCTGGTTCATTTGTTCCTTCGTTCTTCTTTCTCTCCATATAGAGATAATAGACCAATGTTAAATTTTTAATCAAAGATTTCTCAGGAACTATATAAGCTAGAAGCATCAAATTTGGTATTCAATAGAATAATGATGACTTATTTTGTGTAAGAGACATTGGGCTTTCTCAGCTTATTTGTTCATCTGTTCTTTCATTCTTCTTTCTCTCCATTTTGACCAATGTTAAATTTTCGTCAAAGATTTCTCAGGAACTATAGAAGCTAGAAGTCTCAAACTTGGAATGCAATGCAATAATCATGACTTATATCCTGTAAGGGTCAATGGGCTGGATTCTATTAGCAGATTTAGTAGTCAAGTCTGTGAATTGTTAAAACTTAAGTTCCTCAGGTGAGCGGTTTAGGCTCATTGAGCCTCTTGTTTACTTTTTTAGTTTTTTTAGCTCACCTGAGCTATTGTGATCGGTCAATGTCCGTCGTGCGTCGTGTGTTGTGCAGCGTCAACAATTTGCTTTAAATGCTAACTCCTCCTAAACCCTTGAGCCAATTTCAATAAAACTTCATAGGAATATTGCTGAGGTGACCCTGTACAAAAATAGCAAAAATTGTTTCACTCTGCTGAACAGGATGGCCGCCAGAGCTAAAAATAGTCAAAACTTTAAACGACAACTTCTCCTGTACCTTGAGGCCAGTTTCATTCAAACTTTATAGGAATGTTGCTTAGGTGACCCTCTACCAAAATAGCTAAAACGTTTCCGCTCCTGGTGAACAAAATGGCTGCCAGAGCTAAAAATAAAAAAATTCTTTAAACAACATCTCCTACTGTACACTTGGGCCAAATTAATTCAAACTTCATAGGAATGTTGCTTAGGTGACCATCTACTAAAATAGCTAAAATGGTATTGCTCTGATGAGCAAAATGGGAGCCATAGCTTAAAATAGAAAAACATTGTAAATTTGCTTCAAACACAAACTCCTCCTCAAACCTTGGGCCAATTTGATTCAATCCTCTCAGGAATGTTGCCCAAATGACTCCCTACCAAAATAGCTAAAATCGTTGTGCTCTGACAAACCAGATGGCCGCCCAGAGCTAAAAATAGAAAAAAATCTTTAAACGACAATTGCTCCTGTTCCCTTGGGCCAATTTTATTCAAACTTCATAGGAATGTTGTTTAGGTGACCATCTACCAAAATAGCTGTAAAGGTTCTGCTCTGATGAGCAAAATGGCCGCCATAACTAAAAATAGAAAAATGTCGTGAATTTGCTTCAAACAGGAACTCTTCCTTAACCCTTGGGCCAATTTGATTCAAACTTCACAGGAATGTTATGTAGGTGACTCCCTATAGAAAATGCTAAAATCATTCCGCTCTGACTAACAAGATGGCCGCCAGAGCTAAAAATAGAAAAAATTCTTCAAATGACTACTCCTCCTTTACCCTTGGGCCAATTTCATTCAAACTTCATAGGAATGGTGCTTAGATGACCCACTACCAAAATAGCTAAAATGTTTGATGAGCAAAATGGCCGCCATAGCTAAAAACAGAAAAACCTTTTTAAATTTACGTCAAAACGCAAACTCCTCCTCAACCTTTGGGCCAATTTGATTCAAACTTCATAGGAATGTTAGTTAGGTGACTCCCTACCAAAATAGCTAAAATCGTTCAATGCGGCAAACAAGATGGCCACCAGAGCTAAAAATAGAAAAAATCTTCAAACGACAACTCCTCCTTACCCCTTGGGCCAATTTGATTCAAACTTCACAGGAATATTATGCTGTTGACTCCCTACCAAAATAGCTAAAAATGTTCCGCTCTGACTAAGAAGATGGCCGCCAGAGCTAAAAATATAAAAATTCTTCAAACGACAATTCCTCCTTACCCCTTGGGCCATTTTGATTCAAACTTCACAGGAATATTATGTCGTTGACCCTCTACCATATTAGCTAAAATGATCCCACTCCGATGAACAAAATGGCCACCAGAGCTAAAAATAGAAAAACATTGTAAATTTGCTTCAAACTTCACAGGAATGTTGCCCAGGTGACTCCCTAACAAAATAGTTAAAATCATTCCACTCTGAACAACATGATGGCCACAAGGGCTAAAAATAGAAAAAAATCCTCAAACGACAACTCCTCCTTACCCCTTGGGCCAATTTGATTCAAACTTGTATGTATATCTTAGAATTTCAAACATTATTCCCTAACAAAAAATGATGGATTCCTATGTTGGAAAACTCACGTTTTGATAAGAAATAAATAAATTAAAAGAAGGCATTCTGCCCATTGGGGCTTGAAGAAAATAGATTGGGCTGCATGCTACTTCTAAGCAGAGTACTGGTAAACCGCTTAGGTTTAAAGCCTACCCAGGAATAGTTTGCAAGTCGGACCGTCCATGCATATAAACTTTATTGGTTTCATTGGGCGGCAGGGCTTCATGTCATTTCATCTGAATATTGGGTAAAAGTCCCACAAAATTGGAAGCAATGTCTCCAAAATGACCTATACAGTGTTGCTGGGGACGTTATACCTCAAATCAAACAAAAAAATTGCCCCTTAAACAATATCCATCCATCTATGAAAACTTTTCTTCAGTAATTTCACACTAACGATGCTTCGAGAATTGCAGTTGTCAGTCTCGGGCAGAAGAGGGTTCAGTGTACAACTTGGGAAAAAGAGTTGTTTGGTAAACTGACAGGCTCAGTGCAAGCATTGTGTTGACTGGACGTCATTCTCCAAACAAGCTTGAGCTTTGTGTGCCATAATAGGTTCCAAATATTTGTGACAAAGCCTGTTACCACCTTGTAAATCTAGAGCATTGATTGTTGATGCATTTATTTTTAGCTCAACAGAGTCGAAGGCTCCCAGGCTTATAGGAACATTAAGATATGTATATCTTCGAATTCCAAACATTATTCCATAACAAAAAATGATGGATTCCTATGTTGGAAAACTCACATTTTGATAAAAAATAAATAAATTAACAGAAGGCATTCTGCCCATCGGGGCTTGAAGAAAATAGATTGGGCTGCATGCTGCTATCAAGCAGAGCTGAAGCCAACCGCACAGTATTGGTAAACCGCTTAGGTTTTAAGCCTACCCAGGACTAGTGTTGCAAGTCGGACTGTCCATGCATATAAATGTTATTGTTTTCATTGGGCGGCAGGGCTTGATGTCATTTCATCTGAATATTGGGTAAAAGTCCCACAAAATTGGAAGCAACAACTAAAAAATGACCTATACAGTGTTGATGAGGACGTTATACATCAAATCATACAAAAAAATTGCCCCTTGAACAATATCCATCCATCTATGAATACTTTTCTTCAGTCATTTCACACTAAAGATGCTTCGAGAATTGCAGTTGTCAGTTTCGGGCAGAAGAGTGTTCAGTGTACTGCTTGGGAAAAAGAGTGGTTTGGTAAACTGACAGGCTCAGTGCAAGCATGTGTTGACTGGACGTCACACTCCAAACAAGCTTGAGCTTTGTGTGCCTTAATAGGTTCCAAATAATTGTGACAAAGCCTGTTACCACCTTGTAAATCAAGAGCATTGATTGTTTATGCATTTATCTTTAGCTCACCAGAGTCGAAGGCTCCCGGGCAGCTTATAGGATAGGCAGTTGTCTGTCATCGTCAACACTTTCAAACGACATCTCAGAAACCGCTGGGTCGATTGATCCCAAATTTCATGTGTTGCACCCTTAGACTGTGGAGGCCCCCGCCTGTCATGGCTTGAAGAAAAAGATGGGCTGCATGATGCTTCCACGCAGAGCTGAAACTGACCGCACACGAGACATGGTAAACAGCTTAGAGGATATTAGCCTGCCTAGGCAAAGCGGTGCGAGTCGGACCGTCCATGCTTATAAACCCTATTGGTTTCATTGGGCAACAGGGCTTGAGATGCCATTTCATCTCAATGTTGGGTAAAAGTCCCACAAAATTGGAAGCAATGTCTTCAAAATGGCCTATACAGTGTTGATGGGGATGTTAAACCTCAAATCAAACAAACAAATCCTTGGACTGTGGGATTTAAAGTTTGTTTATGAAAATCGGCTCGTTAGTTTGGTTGCAATGGCAACTTAGTTTCCATAGACTTATAATGGGGAAAATTAAAAAATGGCATTTACTGCCAAGTCACTGCAGATATTTTGACAAAACATTAATAGAAATGTTTCTTGAGTAAATTTCTTTCAGCCATACGCTTTAATGCCAACATGAGGGTCCCCCAGGTTGTGTTAGGGGCCATGCCCCACCCCCTACATTTCATAAGATTATATACAAAGATAAAAGATAAGGAAATAGAAGTGGAGGCAATGATCAGGAATCGATACAATTAACCCACAGCTCCCATCAGAGAGACCAGAGGGAAAGAAACACAAACATGAAACAACAGACCCTCATGGAAACGTCAATAGCGGAAAGCCCAAAGGACAGTCACTTTTCCACAAAATGGCCATTAGGCTATCCAAAATAAAATAATATAAGTGACACAACCACCCAAAGGCAAACCATTACAAAAATAAACCGCGACAGAAGAACCCCCTTGGAACGGTCAGCGGAAACCAATTCCAGTTGGGGGCTTAAATTGATTTTACATGGGCACAATCCTCGCCCTTAGACAAATAATTTGTTCAATCCGCATGAAGGTCTCCTAACTCATCAGTGCAACATCTCCGTTGACACAAATAATCAAACAACCACAGAGATGAAACTACGGTGAGGATTCGACAGCAAGAAAGAAGCATTAATTAACGACACATATCCGAAACAACTACCATAAGCTCTGTAGAGCTCTTATTGTGACAAAGTATCTTACCTGCCTTCATTTATTAGCTCACCTGGAGCTTTCTCACCTGGAGCAAAGCTCCAGGTCAGCTTATGCCGTGGCCTGTTGTCCGTCGTTAGCTTTTAACATTTTTGACATCTCTTCCCAAACCGGAAGTCAGATTAAGCTGATACATGGAGACTCAAATTTGCTAAAATTGCAGCCATCTTGAAATTCATCAAACGACCTCTCCCAAACCAAAGGTTGATTTGAGCTGTAACTTGATGGAAAGGATCGGGGTGGCATGGAGATTCAGATTTGCTAAAAACAATCCATTATGGCCATATGGCAGCCATGGTGGCCATCTTGAAATTCTTCAAACAACATCTCCCGAACCAATGGTTGAATTGAGCTCAAACTTGATGAGGTATCTGGGCGACATGGAGATTCAGATTTGCCAAAATTGTTTCGCCATGGTGGCCATCTTGAAATTCTTCACACAACATCTCCCGAACCAATGGTTGAATTGAGCTGAAACTTGATGAGCTATCTGGGCGACATGGAGATTCAGATTTGCCAAAATTGTTCCGATGGCCGCCATGGCAGCCATCTTGAAATTTTTCAAACATCATCTACTCTCCCAGATTCAGAATTGCTAAAGGCATCTGATAGACAAGATGGCCACCAAGGCACATTGTCATGTGAAAACATAATGGTCATGGTGATGGTTAAGAAGTGCCTGAATTCAATTTGAATAAAGTCAGGTGTTATCCTAGCAAGATTGCAGTTGGTTTGAGCTGCACAAGACATTTAGTGGGTAGGGATTCTACTTTCTCCTTGATTGGTTTATATTTCAGCTGTATCAAACAAAAGTGGTTCCCAATTTATGTAGGATTGTGGTATTGTCCCAATTTTCAAGATTGTATACAGTGAAGATTGTTTTAGATATCTTGTGTTTGGTTGGTGGCAGTGGAAGCATAGCTTTTCAATGAAAACAAATTCATGAACTGAATAATCATTCTGAGGGTATGCTTGTATTTGATATTGTACAGAAGTGTACCCAAAACTTCCGCATCATTTAGTATGGTCAGAATGAAACTGACTTGCTTGTTTTTAAGTATCCCTGCAGAAAAGAGGCTGCAAAGTGTGGCTTAGGGGACTAGGGACACTTTAACTGTTCAGAATATACAAACAGAAAATATGTGTTTCCTGTTCAAATACTTTGTATTCCTGTATGGCCCCCGCCCATAGCGGCTTGAAGAAATATATGGGCTGCATGATGCTTCCAAGCAGAGCTGAATCCGGCCCGCACACTAGTACTGGTAAACTGCTTAGAGGATCTAAGCCTGTCCAGGAACCGCGGTTCGAGGTGGACCGTCCTTGCTAATAAACCCTATTGGTTTCATTGGGCGACAGGGCTTGATGTCATTTTATCTCAATGTCGGGTAAAAGTCCCACAAATTGGAAGCAACGTCTCCAAAATGACTTTACAGTGTTGACGGGGACGTTAAAACTCAAATCAAACAAACAAACAAAAACAAACTGACAGGGAAGCATTGGTTAAGAGGTTTATTGAAAATGGACCTTTTGTGATCACCTGATTGATGATAGTTCACTGGCTGTCTATAATTATCTTATTATTCAAAAGCCTGGTAGTCTGCACTATTAACCACTCTAACACTAACCTTTGATCAGGGTTTTGGTATAGTTTAGATGCAAACATTTTAAAAAGTAAATCTTACTTTTATTTTATTGACTCAAAGACACTGGTGTCACATTTCGAGGTCTCAGGGGTTTGTATTCCTTCATTGACAAATCTTTTGCAACTATTTTGAAAAGTATACTAAGTATACGGCAATTCTTTTCTTTTGTTATTTGTCTTGGAATGCCATGACAACTTGTTTGGATTTTACTTAGTGTCTCAGCCTTTTGTAATCAGAAAATTATTGTGTTTTGGATTTATAATAACTTCTGTGTCATGAGTGTAAGACTTATTTTTTTTTTCATGAATCCCCTTCGGCAAGGCAGATGGGGGATGATAGAAGTATCTCCTAGACCTTTGATGGATTTTCGTAAGACTTAATGTTCCGACGGTGAGCTGGTGTGTGGGACCACAGGGGAATGGGCAATGCCGACTCTAGGTCGGGTTCATAGTTGAGGGTCACTTGTTTGGGATTTTGGGTTTTGTGTCTGTTCCATATCTCCTTTGCCCTTTGAGGAATTTTCATTAAACTTCGGACAAATGTTGGCCTAATTGAGTTGATCTGCGGTACCTGGCTCGGCTTCAAGGTGAAGGCCTCAATTGAGGGTCAGGAGTTTGATCCTTGAATTTCCTGTAACTGTATCTCTTATACCACTTGACCAGTTGTCATCGACCTTTGGTCAGATATTTGCCTCGGTGCACTGGTGTGAAGGTCCCTAATCGCAGCATGGCAGCTCAGGGTGGTGGTCTAGGTTGGGGGTCGGGAGTTTGGACGTTGGGTTTCATGTCGGCGCGGTCTCATTTGCCCCTTGGTGGGTTTTAGTTTGACTTTGGTCGAACGGTTGCCTCATTGGGATGGTGTGCGGGGCCTGTGACTTGGCCTTGTTGGCACTTGGTCATGGTCACGGTTAGGGGTTGGGAGTTTGGGTCTCAAGACTGTTTCTCCACTATATCTCCTTGCCATTGGAAGGATTTTGATTGGGCTTTGGTCTAGTGTTGGACAGAGTGGGATGATATGCTGAACCCATAGCTCAGTCATGCAGGCTCTGGGTGAGGATTGCAGATGAGGGTCATACGGTTGAGCCTTGGGGTTTCCTGGCAGCTCTGTATCCCTTTTGCCCATGGAGGGATTTTCATTGAACTTTGCTCAAATTATGGCCTAGGTGGGATGATTAGTGGAACCTGTGGGTTAGGCATTCTGGGTTGGGCCTTGGCAGGGCGATATTGCTGTCCTTTGGATTGCTTTCTTGTTCAATTTTTGATAACTTTGTGAACTTGTAGAATGACTGTTTTGTTGACTTCTTAACATTAAAGTAAATAAATAATATAAAATTAAATAATGAAGAAATAAGAAATAAATGAATAAATAAGTATAAAATAAATAAGTAAAAAATTAAGTAAATAAATAAATATGAAAAAATATAAAGTAAAAAACCAATAGCTTTGTAAATAAATAAATAATATAAAAATTAAATAATGAATAAATAAGAAATAAATTAATAAATAAGTATAAAATAAATAAGTAAAAAATTAAGTAAATAAATAAATATGAAAACAATATAAAGTAAAAAACCAATAGCTTTGTAAATAAATAAATAGTTATTAAATGATTAAAATAGGTAAAGATAAATTCTGTTAGGAAGTGGGCAGGATTGTCATGCTGCAAGTTACTTTTGAATCATTTCAACTCATTTATTTAATGATCTAAAAATATTCTATTGATATGCTGCTAGAGTGTACTCATTCAATTAGCTAATTTGGTGTTTTCCATTGAAAAGTGACTAAATACCTATTGGCTAGTGCAAAAAAAAAAATCATTAAGATTTCAAAACAATGTGTTTGGCACGGTTACAAAATTGAACAGGGCTCGCTGAGGAACAGCTATGTTCCCCAATGCAGTTTGGCCCTGGATGTTTGAGTTGCAGGTTCTGCTCATCATCTTTTTTGGGCCCTCATTTAACCTAGGTTTGGTGAGAATCTTTCCAGGGGTGGGGGGCGGGGGATGTGGAGCAGACAGGAAATTCATGGCTGGAGCTTGTGACCTTCATTTGTGACCTTCACCTGGAGACTGCATGGTTGAGCTGTGGGTTCAGATCTTCATTGGGCCAAAGTTGAATGAGGGTCCTTCTGTGGGTAGGGAGATATGGAGGGGGAAACAGTTTGAGTCTCTGGCTCTTGACCTTTAATTGTGACCATGATCATGTTCTGCACATCTTCTCACTGGGGCAAGTGTTTGGCCAGAGTTGAATGAAAATCTTCTAGGAAGGAATGGACATAGGGTTTGTTTTGTTTGGACTCATGGTCTTCAGCTGTGGCCTTCAACTCGTGTTGTCATGGTATGGTTATGGAATCTGCACATCTCACTGTGGCGGATGTTTGACCAGGGCTGGTGGGAATCAGGGGTAAAAGAGATTTTAAAATTTATGGGAATTTCAAAGCTCAAAATGATGATCTTCAGTTGTGGCTTCATTTGGTTTGGCGGGGTTGAGTTAAGGGGTTTTGCACATACTCAATTAGGCCAGTGGGAATCCTATGGGGTGTGGAGCAGGCAGAGGATTCTGGGATTCAGACTGGTGGGGTATGTTTGGCCAAAGTTTAGTGAAAATCCTTCCAGGGCTGCAAGAGATAGAGCGGGCACAAAATTCAAAGATTCAAACTTGTGACCTTCAACTGTGGCCATGGCTCTGAATGGGCATGGTTTTTATGGGTTCTGCGCATCTGCTCACTGAAAGGAATATTTGGCCAGGGTTTCGTGGAAGTCTGTTGGAGGATTCTGGAGATGCTGAGCAGTGGGGATAATGACATAGCGTTTCTGTAGTCCCCCATCCACTTCTTGATGGGGAATCAAAACATTTTTGACATGAAATCTGGGTAAGAGTTTGGTACATGCTAGAAAATCGAAAAAAAGATTCTTAAATCACGGTCTTAATAGTGTGACACACAGCTTGATTGATTTCCAATGGTCATTATATGATCAATTTACTGTTACATTTTTCTTTAAGGACTTACCTTAGTGATTCCACTGCACAAGGATCACTTATGGATTCCACTGCATAAAAATGGTATTTGGCTGACACTCGCATTATCAGGGGTAGTCCTAGGAAGACTTGAGGCCTAAGTGGGCCCAAATCGCTCACCTGGATGAGGCTGATCATATATTACAAAGTACCTTGGTGACCATTTTGTCTATCAGATCACATTGCCTTTAGCAATTCTGAATCTGGGAGATGAGATGATGTTCGAAGAATTTCAAGTTGGCTGCCATGGTGGTCATCTTGGATACCAGAACGGAACGATTTTGGCAAATCTGAATCTTCAGGTCACCCTGATGCCTCCCATCAAGTTTAGATCAATTTGACCTTTGGTCCAGGAGATGTCCTTTGAAGAATGGATATAGGAACGGAAAGATTTTAGCAAATCTCAATTGTCCTTTGAAGAAGGGATATAGGAACGGAAAGATTTTAGCAAATATCAATCTCAATGTCGTCCCCATGCCTGCCATCAAGTTTCAGCTCAATTAGACCTTTGGTGCGGGCGGAGGTCATTTGAAGAATTTCAAGATGGCGGCCATCTTTTATATAGAAATGGAACATTTTAAGCAAATCTTAATCTCCATGTCATCCTGTTGCCTACAATCAAGTTTACCTCAATTCAACCTTTGGTTTGGAATATGTCAGTTGAAGAATTTCAAGATGGCCACCATGGCTGCCATTTTGGATATCCGAATGGAATGATTTTAGCAAATCTGAATCTCCATTTCACCCTGATGCCTCCCATCAAGTTTCCAACCTTTGGTTCGGGAGATGGCGTTTGAAGAATTTGAAGATGGCCACCATGGCGCCCATCTTGGACATTGGAACAGAACAATTTGAGCAAATCTGAATCTTCATTTCACCCTGATGCCTCCCATCAAGTTTCAGCTCAATTCGATCATTGGTTTGGGAGATGATGTCGTTTGACGAATTTCAAGATGGCCCCCATGGTGGCCATGTTGGAGATCTGAATGGATTGTTCTTTAGACAATCTGAATCTCCATGTCACCCCGATGCCTTCCATCAAGTTTCAGCTCAACTCATCCTTTGGTTTTGGTTTGGGAGAGGTCGTTTGATGAATTTCAAGATGGCTGCCATGGTGGCCATCTTGGAAATCCAAACGGAACCATTTAGCAAATCTGAATCTCCATGTATCAGCTTAATCTGACTTCCGGTTTGGGAAGAGATGTGAAAAATGTGAATAGCTAACGACGGACAACAGGCCATGGCATAAGCTGACCATGATGCTTCCACGCAGAGCTGAAACCAACCCGCACACAAGTACTGGTAAACGGCTTAGAGGATCTAAGCCTGCCCAGGCAATGCGGTGCGAGTCAGCCCGTCCATGCTTATAGGTTTCATTTGTACGGCAGGGCTTGAGATGTCATTTCATCTCGATGTCAGGTGAAAGTCCCACAAAATTGGAAGCAACGTCTCCAAAATGACCTTTACAGTTTTGACGGGGATGTTAAACCTCAAATCAAGCAAACAAACATTTAAGCTGAAAGCTCCAAGTGAGCTAATAAATGAAGGCAGGTGAGTATTTGTTAAAGGATACTTTGTCACAATAAGAGCTCTACAGAGCTTATGGTAGTTGTTTCGGATATGCGTCGTTAAATAAGGCTTCTTTCTTTTATCTTTATATATGATCTTATGAAATGTAAGGTGTGGGTCATGGCCCCCTACACAACCTGGGGGACCCTCATGTTGGTACAAAAGCGTATCGCTGAAAGAAGTTTACTCCAGAAACATTTCTATTAATGTTTTGTCAAAATATCTGAAGTGACTTGGCAGTAAATGCCATTTTTTCAATTTTCCCCCATTGTAAGACTATGGAAACTAAAGAGCAGATTTCATCAACAAACTTTCAATCCTACAGTCCAAGGATGCTACACATGAAATTTGAGCTCAAACAGCCCAGATGTTTCTGAGGAGATGTCGTTTGAAAGTGTTCACAACAACAGAAAATCCTATAAGCTCCCCGTGAGCCTTCGACTATGGTGAGCTAAAATAAATGCATAAACAATCAATGCTCCAGATTTACAAGGTGGTAACAGGCTTTGTCACAATTATTTGGAACCTATTTTGGCACACAAAGCTCAAACTTGTTTGGAGTGTTACGTCCAGTTAATACATATCGACTGCTTGGCGCAAAAGTATCGTAACTCAGTTTTGTCAACTTTCCAGGAGACTCAAAAAATAATATAATTTTTGCTTTTGGATCTCGGGGAAAAAGTAAGGCTGGGATGTATGAAGGCTAAATTGAAAACAATAAAAGTCACATAATTTAAATGATAAAAAGTATAATAAAATCAAAATACCGTATTCGCCCTAATTACCGCACATGCTCCTATAAGCGCACACCAGCTATTTTTGAAAAGGAAATGCATAAGCGCACACTTTACAGTAATCCCCCCTTGAAGCTCTCATAGTAAATCTATAAAAACTTACCATTATTTCTTCCAACAGTGAAGGCAATGCTTAAGTATCTTTTTCTGTCCCATTAAATATCAGTATGCATCATCTTGGAAGCTTTTGTTTTCGTATCAAGTGTGCGCTAATTAGGTAGATTTTTAGCTCACCTGGGCCGATGGCTCCAGGGGAGCTTATAGTATAGTGGGTCCTCCGTCGTCCGTCCGTCGTCCGTCCGTCGTCCGTCCACACTTTTGAGCAGCTATATCTCTGTATCCTGCAGGCTGATCTCAATCATTTCTCATCTGTAGCATGCCTCTGGTGGGGCATTGATGACATAAACTTTTTTTTGAAATCGCTCTTAAACTTTGGTTCCTATGGCAACCACAAGGTCCCATAGACTTACTATGGGAAAATGCTTGTCATCACCGTAGCGCCTTCAGTTTTGATCGGATCTTTCTGAAACTTATATGTAAGGTGGCTGTGGATAAAATCTCGGATGAGTTCGAAAACCGGCCAAGTCGGCCCATTTATCATAGAGTTACATCCCTTTGATTGCTGAAAATGCCCATTTTCGACATTGTCATCACCGTAGCCCCTTCAGTTTTGATCGAATCTTTCTAAAACTTATATGTATTGTGGCTGGGGATAAGACCTCGGATGGGTTCGAAAACCGGCCAAGTCCGCCGATTTATCATAGAGTTACGTCCCTTTGATTGCTGAAAATGCCGATTTTTGACCTTGTCATCACCGTAGCCCCTTCAGTTTTGATCGGATCTTTCTGAAACTTATATGTAAGGTGGCTGTGGATAAAATCTCGGATGAGTTCGAAAACCGACCAAGTCGGCCCTTTTATCGTAGAGTAACGTCCCTTTGATTGCTGAAAATGCTGATTTTTGACCTTGTCATCACTGTAGCCCTTTCAGTTTTGATTGAATCTTTCTGAAACTTATATGTAAAGTGGCTGGGGATAAAATCTCGGATGAGTTCGAAAACCTGCCAAGTTGGTCCATTTATCACAGAGTAACGTCCCTTTGATTGCTGAAAATCCGATTTTTGACCTTGTCATCACCGTAGCCCTTTCAGTTTTGATATGATCTTTCTGAAACTTATATGCAAGGTGGCTGGGGATAAAGCCTCAGATGAGTTCACATACCAGCAAAAGTGGCCTATTTATCATAGAGTTAGGTCCCTTTGATTGCTGAAAATGTTGATTTTTGACCTTGTCAACACTGTAGCCCCTTCAGTTTTGATCGGATCTTTTTGAAACTTATATGTAAGGTGGCTGGGGATAAAATCTTGGATGAGTTCCAAAACAGGCCAAGTCAGCCCATTTATCGTAGAGTTATGTCCCTTTGATGGCTGAAAATGTTGATTTTTTACCTTGTCATTACCGTAGCCCCTTCAGTTTTGATCGGATTTTTCTGAAACTTATATGTAAGGTGGCTGGGGATGAAACCTCGGATGAGTTCGAAAACTGGCCAAGTCGGCTCATTTATTTTAGAGTAACATCCCTTTGATTGCTAAAAATGCCAAATTTTGACCTTGTCATCACCGTAGCCCCTTCAGTTTTGATCGGATCTTTCTGAAACTTATATTTGAGGTGGCTGGGAATAAAATCTTGGATGAGTTTGAATACTGGCCAAGTCTGATCGGATCTTTCTGAAACTTACATGTAAGGTGGCTGGGAATAAAACCTCAGTTGAGGTCGAATACCGGCCAAGTCGGCACATTTATCATAGACTAAGAGTGACGTGCCTTTGATTGCTGAAAATGCCTATTTTCGACATTGTCATCACTGCTGCCCCTTTAGTTTTGAACGGATCTTCATGAAACTTACAAACAAGGAAGTCAGGCAGAAAGCTTGGAGGAGTTTGAAAACTCTTGTTTTTGAACTTGTCATCACCATAGCCACTTCAGTTTAGATCGGATCTTCTTAGCAAGTCAGGAATAAAAGCTTGAATGAGTTTGAAAACCGGTGAGGTCAGCCTGTTTATCATTGAGTTACATTCTACTTGATTTTCAGAAAATGCTTACCCTGTCATCACCATGTCCTCCCATAAAGCCTTCAGTAAAGGTTGGCACTTCCTTAAACTTTGAATCTGTTAGCTCAGGTGAGCGATACAGGACCAAGCTAGCTTGGTCCTCTTGTTCACCATGATTTATGACATGATTTTGAAAAAACTAAGCGCACGGTGCGGTAATTAGGGCGAATACGGTACATCAAAAAAAATTTGAGTTTTTGACTCTGAAAGATGATTTTTCTTGGTTCTTTGGGATAAAACTATCGTAACTCAAGATACAATAGTTTTGCACCAAGAAAAGTTATTTTAGCATACAAATCGGGTTTGTTGTAAAATTATTGCATCTCAAGATGCGATAGTATTCCGGGAATTGAAAACCATGATGGCCAATTATATTAGCCCCCGCCCATAGGGGCTTGAAGAAATATATGGGCTGCATGATGCTTCCACGCAGAGCTGAATCTGGCCCGCACACTAGTACTGGTAAACCGTTTAGAGGATCTAAGCCTGTCCAGGAACCGCGGTGCGAGGCGGACCGTCCATGCTAATAAACCCTATTGGTTTCAATTGGCGACAGGGCTTGAGATGTCATTTCATTTCAATGTCGGGTAAAAGTCCCACAAAATTGGAAGCAATGTCTCCAAAATGACCTTTACAGTGTTGACGGGGATGTTAAACCTCAAATCAAACAAAACAAACAAACAATGAAATAATAATTATTGAAGTTAAGAAATAAAACTGTAAGGTGCACTCAGACTACCATGAAGTTTATCTTACTTTTTAGAATTTTATAAACAGCTCCAGTTAAATTCGGTGCAAAGTTCTCTGAATAAGCTCTGTTAGTCTGTCTACTTATGCTTTTTCCATGCTTAACAATACAGTTCCTTATAATCTCACAGAAGATAAGATTTAATTGAATGGACATTCCATAGAAAATATACCCTTTTTCTTGCATTCAATGTAAGAGATGCTTTTTTCACATCTGAAGAGCATAAAGATTACTCATTATGGTATGTCAGAAGGTGTGTGAAGTTCTCACATTTCTACTTGACAATATAAGATTTGGTACTATGTAATTTAGACAAATTGTGGGAATTCTGATGGGTACAAACCATGCACTCCATGTGGCTGACTTTTTTTTCTTCTTCATGATGTCCCTTTTCATTGAAAACCAATCTGAAATTATTGAAGCTTTTGGCTCGACGTCTAGATATTCGGATGATTTATTAAATATTGACAAAACCTATGTCAATGGTTTGATCAGTCAAATTTACACTTCAGAACTAAGTTAAATAAAGCAAATTCTTCTGATTCCAAAGCCCAGTTTTTGGATTTACATTTATCTATTGCAGATAGATGTTTCCTGCAAAATTTATGATAAATGTGATGTTAATTTTCCATTTTTGGATGTCTGTCATCTTACTGTGTTAAAATTTCACAATTAATTTGGTTTGCCAGAGTATCTAGTCATGTTAATTGCAACTGACTTCAACATCCATAATAAATTATTAACTGCTAAACGTAAGGTTATTGGTAAAATAAACTACGAAAAACCTTAGACGTTATTCCGATTGGGTTTCAAAATTCAATTTTGGACTTAAATCTCTTCTGCAATCTTCATGACCCTTCTGAACCTCTGCTACACTGCCACTCAGCTAAGTAACACTGCCATACCCTTGCCTCATCTAAGTATTTACTTTCTGTCCCTCAGCTGCACTACAACTACTTTGTCTCATCTCAGTATCCTCTCCTCCCTTCTGTCCCTATGCTTCATTGCTATTACCTTGTCTCATCTAAGTATCCCCACCCTTCTGGCCCTCAGCTACACTGCTACTACCTTGTCTCATCTTAGTAATATCCACTCCACCCTTCTGAACCTCAACTTTACTGCTACTACCTTGTCAGATTTCAGTATCCCCTCCTCCCTTCTGTCCCTCTGCTACACTGCTACTACCTTTGTCTTATCTTAGTATCCCCTCCTCACTTCTGACTATCAGCTACACTGCTACTACCTTGTAAGATTTCAGTATCCCCTCCTTCCTTCTGTCCCTCATCCCCTCCTCCCTTCTGTCCCTCTGCTACACTGCTACTACCTTTGTCTTATCTTAGTATCCCCTCCTCACTTCTGACTATCAGCTACACTGCTACAACCTTGTCAGATTTTAGTATCCCCTCCTCCCGTCTGTCCCTCTGCTACACTGCTACTACCTTGTCTTATCTCAGTTTCGCCTCCTCACTTCTGACTCTCAGCTGCACTGCTACTGCTGGGTCTTATCTCAGTATCCCCTCAATGACCCTCATCCCTTCTGAACCTCTGTTACACTGCAACTGACTTATCTTATCTCAATATACCCTCCTCCCTTCTGACTCAGCTACACTGCTCCTGCAATGTTTCATCTTAGAATCCCCTTCTCCTTTCTGAGTCTACTACCTTATTAAGTATCTCAGTATTCCATCCTCCCTTCTGAGCCTCAGCTAAACTTCTACACCCTTGCCCCATCTTAGTATCCCTTCTTCCCTTCTGATCCTATGCTACACATTTCTACTACCTTGTCTTATCTCAATATGCCCTCCTCCCTTCTGCCCCTCAGCTGTACTGCTACAATCTTGCCCCTCCTCAATAATATTATCTTCTTGTCATTTCTGACCATCAGCTACACAGCAATGTGTTTATCTCATCTAAGTATCCCCTCCTCCCTTCTGGCCCTCAGCTGTACTGCTATAGCCTTGTCCCACCTCAATATCTTCTTGTCATTGCCGACCATCAGCTACACAGCAATGTGTTTATCTCATCTAAGTATCCCCTCCTCCCTTCTGACCCTCAGCTGCACTGCTACTACCTGTCTCTATCTTGGTATCCCCTCCTCTCTTCCGAACCTCAGCTAAACTGCCACTCTCTTACCTCATCTCAATATCCCCTTCTTCCTTCTGATCCTCTCCTACACTATCCAGACTCCTCTTACTATCCCTGCCTCCCTTCTGACCCTCTGCTAGAATGCTTTTCTCTCTGCTCATCTCAATATCCCACTTCTGACCCTCTGCTAAACCTCTACTATACCAAATATTCCCTTTCCACCCTGTTGCCCTATCTCAAGATCCCCTCCTCTATTCTGACCCTCTGCTACTGTTCTACCTTCACTTATCTCAATATCCTCTCTTCCTTGCAGACACTCTGCTATACTGCTTCTCTCTTGAGCCAACAGATATTATCTCCTTCTGACTGTTGTTCTGCTATACATCTGCTCCTCTGACCCATCTCAATCCCCTTTCCCCTTTTGTCCCTCTGCAGAATTTTTACTATCTTAACACATTTGTGAACCCGCTTTCACCTGACTCTCATCTAAATTGTTCCTTCTACTTGTGTTTACACATTGTTCCCCTACAGTTTTTTTACATGCCTATTTTTTTTTTTTTTTTTTTTTTTTTTACCTTTTTTTAGTTTTGTTCAGTTTTGAGGTTTTATTTTCTGAACCTGATAACATTAACAAATCAGACATTTCAACATTGGGTAATGACTGACTTGTCTGGAACAATTTCTTTTCATAAGAAGTAAATCTATAATCAGAACTTGAGCTACATGTATTATGGGTAAATTTTGTTTTACTGCTACAAGACATTGTTTGCATTTTACAGGGAGTGGATCTCAAAAATAAGACCAAAACAGAACAGCAACCTAAAAATCAAGTGCCAAACTTTGTAAAATTTTATTTTCCAGAAATGCTAAATTTAATGTGTAGATTTATTTTTTATGATTTGGGGTTTTAGGACCCTTTCAACCCATTAGCATCATATTGAGTGACTTCAGTAACTGACATCTGCCCTTCTTGAATCAGCAGAAGTGGGGATTGACCATAGAAAATATTTCATGATCAATTTCCATGAAATGATGTGGCCGGACCAGGTCTTGAACCAGCAACCTCTGGCTTCTCAGTCAGACGATCTGCTGACTGCATTTAGGGAAGGTCAGGAAACATGTTCATGTTCTGTGCTTGTTAAGCTTTTTAGCTCACCTGAGCACGAAGTGCTCATGGAGAGCTATTGTGATCGGTCATTGTCTGTCGTGCGTCGTGTGTCATGCGGCGTCAACAATTTGCTTTAAATGCTAACTCCTCCTTAACCCTTGAGCCAATTTCAATAAAACTTCATAGGAATATTGCTGAGGTGACCCTCTACAAAACTAGCAAAAATTGTTCCGCTCCGCTGAACAAGATGTCCGCAAGAGCGTAAAATAGAGAATCTTTAAACGACACCTTCTCCTGTACCTTAAGGCCAATTTCATTCAAACTTTATTCTGTGGAGATTTATTTATGTTGTTGTTTGTTACTGTGTGTATCACTTGTGTCTTTTTATTTTGGATGGCCATATGGCCATTTTGTGGGAAAGTAACTGTCCTTATGGCCTTCCTTTGTTTAGGTTTCCATTATGGTCTGGTCGCTTAATGTTTGTGTTTCTTTCCCTTTGGTGTCTTTGGTGGGTGGAGTAAGTTAATTGTATTGATTCCTGATTTTTGTTTTACTTCTACTTTTTATAGGAATGTTGCTTAGTTGCCCCTCTACCAAAATAGCTAAAACTTTTTCGCTCCGGTGAACAAAATGGCCACCAGAGCTAAAAATAGAAAATTCTTCAAACGACATCTGCTCCTGTACCCTTTGGCCAAATTGATTCAAACTTCATAGGAATGTTGCTTAGGTGACCCTCTTCTAAAATAGCTAAAACGGTATTGCTCTGATGAGAAAAATGGCCACCATAGCTAAAAATAGAAAAACATCGTAAATTCGCTTCAAACACAAACTCCTCCTCAACCCTTGAGCCAATTTGATTCAATCTTCACAGGAATGTTGCCTAAATGACTCCCTACCAAAATAGCTAAAATTGTTGTGCTCTGACAAACAAGATGGCCGCCAGAGCTAAAAATAGAAAAAAAATCTTTAAACAACAATTGCTCCTGTTCCCTTGGGCCAATTTTATTCAAACTTCATAGGAATGTTGCTTAGGTGACCATCTACAAAATAGCTGAAAAGGGTTCTGCTCTGATGAGCAAAATGGCGCCATAGAAAAAAAATGTAAATTTGCTTCAAACAGGAACTCCTCCTTAACCCTTGGGCCAATTTGATTCAAACTTCACAGGAATGTTATGTAGGTGACTCCCTAAAGAAATAGCTAAAATCATTCTGCTCTGACTAACAAGATGGCCACCAGAGCTAAAAATAGAAAAATTCTTCAAACAAATACTCCCCGTACATCAACCATAGTGCAGTTTATATTTTACTTTTGGTCCTTTGAGATCAGCGTGAATATTCTGAGAAATCAGAAATAAATTATTGGTTTAGACTCATATTCTAGACAGGTTTTTAATTATTTGGACCCCATTTTGATTTATATCAGTCTTTGAATCGACTGCCTGTTCGAAATTCACAAATTTGCAGTATGTTTCCTCTGGCTTTCTTTGCCGGATCATTACAGGGTCACTGATGAGGCTTTATTAGCCGAAACTACGTAGTATGACCCATCTTCCTTCTTATGAATGTTTTCATTGCTTTTAAAGGAACTCATTTTTGATTTTTATTTATCCTCCTTTACCCTTCGGCCAATTTCTTTCAAACTTCATAGGTATGTTGCTTAGATGACCCACTACCAAAATAGCTAAAACGTTTGATGAGCAAAATGGCCCCCATAGCTAAAAACAGAAAAAATTTGTAAATATACGTCAAAACCCGAACTCCTCCTCAACCTTTGGACAAATTTGATTCAAACTTCACAGGAATGTTTGTTAGGTGACTCCCTACCAAAATAGCTAAAATCGTTCAACCTGGCGAATAAGATGGCCGCCAGAGCAAAAAATAGAAAAATCTTCACACGACAACTCCTCCTTACCCCTTGGGCCAATTTGATTTAAACTTCACAGTATATTATGTTGTTGACTCCCTACCAAAATAGTTAAAATTGTTCCGCTCTGACTAACAATATGGCCGCCAGAGCTAAAAATATAAAAATTCTTCAAACGACAACTCCTCCCTTGGGCCAATTTGATTCAAACTTCATAGGAATGTTGCTTAGATGACCCACTACCAAAATAGCTAGAACGTTTGATGAGCAAAATGGCCGCCATAGCTAAAAAACAGAAAAACTTTGTAAATTTACGTCAAAACCCGAACTCCTCCTCAACCTTTGGACCAATTTGATTCAAACTTCACAGGAATGTTAGTTAGGTGACTCCCTACCAAATAGCTAAAATCGTTCAACCTGGCGAACCAGATGGCCGCCAGAGCAAAAAATAGAAAAATCTTCACACGACAACTCCTCCTTGCCCCTTGGGCCAATTTGATTTAAACTTCACAGTATATTATGTTGTTGACTCCCTACCAAAATAGTTAAAATTGTTCCGCTCTGACTAACAATATGGCCGCCAGAGCTAAAAATATAAAAATTCTTCAAACGACAACTCCTCCCTTGGGCCAATTTGATTCAAACTTCATAGGAATATTATGTTGTTGACCCTCTACCATATTAGCTAAAATGATCCAACTCCGATGAACAAAATGGCCACCAGAGCTTAAAATAGAAAAACATTGTAAATTTGCTTCAAACTTCACAGGAATGTTGCCCAGGTGACTCCCTAACAAAATAGTTAAAATCATTCAACTCTGATAAACAAGATGTCCTCCAGGGCTAAAATTAGAAAAAATCTTCAAACGACAACTCCTCCTGTACTCTTGGGCAAATAACATTCAAACTTCACAGGAATGTTGCTTAGATGACTCTCTAAAAATAGCTAAAATGGTCTTGTTCCGATGAACAATATGGCTGCCAGAGCTAAAAGTAGAAAAAACATTGTAAATTTGCTTCAAATGCGAACTCTTCCTAAACCCTTGGGTCAGTTTGATTCAAACTTCAAAGGAATGTTTCCTAGGTGACACCCTACCAAAATAGCTAAGATCGTTCCACTCTGATCAACAAGATGGCCACCAGAGCTAAAAATAGAATGTACTAGAGACAGTGACATTCCGGTGAGCCAATCAGGGCCCTCTGGTTCAGTTTTGAGATTTTATTTTCTGAACCTGATAACATTAACAAATCAGACATTTCAACATTGGGTAATAACTGACTTGTCTGGAACAATTTCTTTTCATAAGAAGTAAATCTATAATCAGAACTTGAGCTACATGTATTATGGGTAAATTTTGTTTTACTGCTACAAGACATTGTTTGCATTTTACAGGGAGTGGATCTCAAAAAATAAGACCAAAACAGAACAGCAACCTAAAAATCAAGTGCCAAACTTTGTAAAATTTTATTTTCCAGAAATGCTAAATTTAATGTATGGATTTATTTTTTATGATTTGGTGTTTTAGGACCCTTTCAACCCATTAGCATTATATTGAGTGACGTCATTTAACCTTACCACACTATTCCTGAGCAGGCTTAGACCTAAGCCGTTACGAGCACAAAGTGCACACAATTTCACCAATAACTGACATCTGCCCCTCTTGAATCAGCGGAAGTGGTCATTGACTATAGAAAATATTTCATGATCAATTTCCACGAAATGATGTGGCCGGACTGGTCTTGAACCAGCAACCACTGGCTTCTCAGTCAGACGATCTGCATACTGCATTTAGGGAAGGTCAGGAAACATGTTCATGTTCTGTGCTTGTTAAGCTTTTTAGCTCACCTGAGCACGAAGTGCTCATGATGAGCTATTGTGATCGGTCAATGTGCGTCGTGTGTCGTGTGGCATCAACAATTTGCTTTAAATGCTAACTCCTCCTTAACCCTTGAGCCAATTTCAATAAAACTTCATAGGAATATTGCTGAGGTGACCCTTCTACAAAAATAGCTAAAATTGTTCTGCTCTGCTGAACAAGATGGCTGCCAAAGCTAAAAATAGAAAAATCTTTAAATGACAACTCCTCCTGTACCTTAAGGCCAATTTCATTCACACTTTATAGGAATGTTGCTTAGGTGACCCTCTACCAAAATAGCACAAACTGTATTGCTCTGATGAGGAAAATGGCCGCCATAGCTAAAAATAGAAAAAACATCGTAAATTTGCTTCAAACACAAACTCCTCCTCAACCCTTGGGCCAATTTGATTCAATCTTCACAGAAATGTTGCCCAAATGACTCCCTACCAAAGTAGCTTAAAATCGTTGTGCTCTGACAAACAAGATGGCCGCCAGAGCTAAAAATTGAAAAATCTTTAAACGGCAATTGCTCCTGTTCCCATTGGCCAATTTTATTCAAGCTTCATAGGAATGCGACCATCTACCAAATAGCTAAAAAGGTTCTGCTCTGATGAGCAAAATGGCCACCATAACTAAAAATAGAAAAACATGGTAAATTTGCTTCAAACAGGAAGTCCTCCTTAACCCTTGGGCCAATTTGATTCAAACTTCACAGGAATGTTGTGTATGTGACCCCCTAAAGAAATAGCTAAAATCATTCCGCTCTGACTAACAAGATGGCCGCCAGAGCTAAAAATAGAAAAATTCTTCAAACGACTACTCCTCCTTTACCCTTGGGCAAATTTCATTCAAACTTCATGGGAATGTTGCTTAGATAACCCACTACCAATATAGCTAAAATGTTTGATGAGCAAAATGGCCGCCATAGCTAAAAACAGAAAAACTTTGTAAATTTACGTCAAATCGCGAACTCCTCCTCAACCTTTGGCCCAATTTGATTCAAACTTCATAGGAGTGTTAGTTAGGTGACTCCCTACCAAATTAGCTAAAATCGTTCAACCTTGCGAACAAGATGGCCGCCAGAGCAAAAAATAGAAAAATCTTCAAACGACAACTGCTCCTTACCCCTTGTGCCAATTTGATTCAAACTTCACAGGAATATTGTTGTTTACTACCTACCATAATAGCTAAAATTGTTCTGCTCTGACTAACAAGATGGCCACCAGAGCTAAAAATAGAAAAATTCTTCAAACGACAATTCCTCCTTACCCCTTGTGCCAATTTGATTCAAACTTCAAAGGAATATTATGTAGTTGACCCTCTACCATATTAGGTAAAATGATCCCACTCCGATAAACAAAATGGCCACCAGAGCTAAAAATAGAAAAACATTGTAAATTTGCTTCAAACTTCACAGGAATGTTGCCCAGGTGACTCCCTAACAAAATAGTTAAAATCATTCCACTCTGATAAACAAGATGGCCACCAGGGCTAAAAATAGAAAAAATTTTCAAATGACAACTTCTCCTGTACCTTAAGGCCAATAACATTCAAACTTTATAGGAATGTTGCTTAGGTGACCCTCTACCAAAATAGCTAAAACGTTTCCGCTCCGGTGAACAAAATGGCCACCAGAGCTAAAAATAGAAAATTCTTTAAACAACATCTACCCTGTAGCCTTGGGCCAAATTAATTCAAACTTCATAGGAATGTTGGTTAGGTGACCCTCTACAAAAATAGTTATGTAGGTGACTTCCTAAAGAAATAGCTAAAATCATTCCGCTCTCTGACTAACAAGATGGCTGCCAGAGCTAAAAATAGAAAAATTCTTCAAACAACCACTCTTCATTTACCCTTGGGCCAATTTCATTCAAACTTCATAGGAATGTTGCTTAGATGACCCATTACCAAAATAGCTATTGCTTTTGATGAGCAAAATGGCCACCATAGCTAAAAACAGCAAAACTTTGTAAATTTACGTCAAAACGCAAACTCCTACTTAACCTTTAGGCCAATTTGATTCAAACTTCATAGGAATGTTAGTTAGGTGTCTCCCTACCAAATTAGCTAAAATGGTTCAATGCGGCGAACAAGATGGCCGCAAGAGCTAAAAATAGAAAAAATCTTCAAACGACAACTCCTCCTTACCCCTTGGGCCAATTTGATTCAAACTTGTATGTATATCTTCGAATTCCAAATATTATTCCCTAACAAAAAATGATGGATTCCTATGTTGGAAAACTCGCATTTTGATAAAAAATAAATAAATTAAAAGAAGGCATTTGCCCCATCGGGGCTTGAAGAAAATAGATTGGGCTGCATGCTGCTTCCAAGCAGAGCTGAACCGACTGCACAGAAGAACTGGTAAACTGCTTAGGTTTTAAGCCTACCCAGGAATAGTTTGCAAGTCGGACCGTCCATGCATATAAACTTTATTGGTTTCATTGGGCGGCAGGGCTTGATGTCATTTCATCTGAATTTTGGGTAAAAGTCCCACAGAATTGGAAGCAACATCTCCAAAATGATCTATACAGTGTTGACGGGGACCTTATACCTCAAATCAAACAAAAAAATTGCCCCTTGGACAATATCCATCCATCTATGAAAACTTTTCTTCAGTCTTTTCACACTAACGATGCTTGGAGAATTGCAGTTGTCTGTTTCGGGCAGAAGAGTGTTCAGTGTACAGCTTGGGAAAAAGAGTGGTTTGGTAAACTGACAGGCTCAGTGCAAGCATGTCTTGACTGGACGTCACACTCCAAACAAGCCTGAGCTTTGTGTGCCATAATAGGTTCCAAATAATTGTGACAAAGCCTATTACCATCTTGTAAATCTAGAGCATTGATTGTTTATGCATTTATTTTTAGCTCACCAGAGTCGAAGGCTCCTGGGGGAGCTTATAGGATAGGGAGTTGTCTGTCGTCGTCAACACTTTCAAACGACATCTAAGAAACCGCTGGGCTGATTGAGCCCAAATTTCATGTGTTGCATCCTTGGACTTTGGATGGCCACCAGAGCTAAAAATAGAATGTACTAGAGACAGTGACATTCAGGTGAGCAAATCAGGGCCTTGTCTAGATATGCTCTTGGAGCATATAAAGACATAATAATAATAACTTTATTTTGAGAGGATAACATATTCGGCACAAGTGCCAGTCTAACGTATGGTGCTCAGTTTACAAACTGCAGAAAGTCAATGTTTGAACTTTGATGAAATGTTTCTTCATATTCTGAAGGGACTCCCAATTTAATTTTGAAACATTAAGATATGTATATCTTCGAATTACAAACATTATTTCCTAACAAAAAATGATGGATTCCTATTTTGGAAAACGCACATTTTGATAAAAAATAAATAAATTAAAAGAAGGCACTCTGCTGATCGGGGCTTGAAGAAAATAGATTGGGCTGCATGCTGCTTCCAAGCAGAGCTGAAACTGACCGCAGAGGAGAACTGGTAAACCGCTTAGGTTTTAAGTCTACCCAGGAATAGTGTTGCAAGTAGGACAGTCCATTCATATATTGGTTCATATATATATATTCATATAAACGTTATTGGGCGGCAGGGCTTGATGTCATTTCATCTGAATATTTGGTAAAAAGTCCCACAAAATTGGAAGCAACGTCTTCAAAATGACCTATACAGTGTTGATGGGGACGTTATACCTCAAATCAAACAAAAAAATTGCCCCTTGAACAATATCCATCCATCTATGAAAACTTTTCTTCAGTCATTTCACACTAAAAATGCTTCAAGAATTGCAGTTGTCAGTTTCGGGCAGAAGAGTGTTCAGTGTACTGCTTAGAAAAAAAAGAGTGGTTTGGTAAACTGACAGGCTCAGTGCAAGCATGTCTTGACTGGACGTCACACTCCAAACAAGCCTGAGCTTTGTGTGCCATAATAGGTTCCAAATAATTGTGACAAAGCCTGTTACCGCCTTGTAAATCTAGAGCATTGATTGTTTAATATGCATTTATTTTTAGCTCACCAGAGTCGAAGGCTCCCGGGAGGCTTATAGGATAGGGAGTTGTCTGTCTTCATCAACACTTTCAAACGACATCTCAGAAACCGCTGGGCCGATTGAGCCCAAATTTCATGTGTTGCATCCTTGGACTGTGGAGGCCCCCGCCCGTCGGGGCTTGAAGAAATAGATGGGCTGCATGATGCTTCCAAGCAGAGCTGAAACTGACCACACACCAGACCTGGTAAACGGCTTAGAGGATATAAGCCTGCCCAGGCAAAGCGGCGTGAGTCGGACCGTCCATGCTTATAAACCCTATTGATTTCATTGGGGGACAGAGCTTGAGATGCCATTTCATCTCAATGTTGGGTAAAAGTCCCACAAAATTGGAAGCACTATCTCAAAAATGACCTATACAGTGTTGTTGGGGATGTTAAACCTCAAAACAAACAAACAAATCCTTGGACTGTGGGATTGAAAGTTTGTTTATGAAAATCGGCTCTTTAGTTTGGTTGCTATGGCAACTTGGTTTCCATAGACTTATAATGGGGAAAATTGAAAAATGGCATTTACTGCCAAGTCACTTCAGATATTTTGAGAAAACATTAATGAAAATGTTTCTTGAGTAAACTTCTTTCAGCCTTACGCTCTTATGCCAACATGAGGCTCTCCCAGGTTGTGTTGGGGGCCATGCCCCACCCCTTACATTTCATTAGATCATATATAAACATATAAGATAAAGAAATAGAAGTGGAGGCAATGATCAGGAATCGATACAATTAACCAACAGCTCCCATCAGAGACACAAGAGGGAAAGAAACACAAACATGAAACAACAGACCCTAATGGAAACATCAATAGCGGAAAGCCAAAAGGACAGTCACTTTTCCACAAAATGGCCAATAGGCTATCCAAAATAAAATAATATAAGCGACACAAACACCCAAAGACAAACCATTACAAAAATAAACCGCGACAGAAGAACCGCCTTGGAACGGTCAGCTGAAACGAATTCCAGTGGGGGGCTTAAATCAATATTACTTGGGCACAATCCTCGCCCTTACTTCCGTCGCAATTTAGACAAATACTTTGTTCAGTCCGCATGAAAGTCTCCTGACTCATAAGTGCAACATCTCCGTGAACACAAATAATCAAACAACCACAGAGATGAAACAACGGTGAGGACTCGACAGCAAGAAAGAAGCCTTAATTAACGACGCATATCCAAAACAACTACCATAAGCTCTGTAGAGCTCATATTGTGACAAAGTATCTGCCTTCATTTATTAGCTCACCTTGAGCTTTCTCACCTGGAGCAGCTTATGCCGTGGCCTGTTGTCCGTCTTTAGCTTTTTAACATTTTTGACATCTCTTCCCAAACCGGAAGTCAGATTTAGCTAATACATGGAGACTCAGATTTGCTAAAATGGCAGCCATCTTGAAATTCATTAAACCACCTCTCCCAAACCAAAGGTTGATTTGAGCTGTAACTTGATGGAAGGGATCGGGGTGACATGGAGATTCAGATTTGCTAAAAACAATCCATTCAGATCTCCCATATGGCCGCCATGGGGGCCATCTTGAAATTTTTCAAACGACATCTCCCGAACCAATGGTTGAATTGAGCTGAAACTTGATGAGGTATCTGGGCGACATGGAGATTCAGATTTGCCAAAATTGTTCAGATGGCCGCCACGGCAGTCATCTTGAAATTCTTCGTACATCATCTCATCTCCCAGATTCAGAATTGCTGAAGGCAATGATCTGATAGACAAAATGGCCACCAAGGCACATTGTCATGTGAAAACCTAATGGTCATGTTGATTGTCAAGAAGTGCCAGTATTCAATTTGGAATAAAGTCAGGTGTTATCCTAGCAAGATTGCAGTTGGTTTGAGCTGCACAAGAAATTTAGTGGGTAGGGATTCTGCTTTCTCCTTGATTGGTTTATATTTCAGCTGTATCAAACAAAAATGGTTCCCATTTTATGTAGGATTGTGGTATTGTCCATATTTTCAAGTTTGTATACAGTGAAGATTGTTTTAGATATCTTGTGTTTGGTTGGTGGCAGTGGAAGCATAGCTTTTCGATGAAAACAAATTCATGAACTGCATAATCATTCTGAGGGTATGCTTGTATTTCATATTGTACAGAAGTGTGCCCAAAACTTCCGCATCATTTAGCATGGTCAGAATGAAACGGACTTAATTGTTTTTAAGTATCCCTGCAGAAAAGGGGCTGTAAAGTGTGGCTTAGAGGACTAGGGGCACTTTAACTGTTCAGAATATACAAATAGAAAAAATGTGTTTCCTGTTCAAATACTTTGTATTCTTGTATGGCCCCCACCCATAGGGGCTTGAAGAAATATATGGGCTGCATGATGCTTCCAGGCAGAGTTGAATTCTGGCCCGCACACTAGAACTGGTAAACCGCTTAGAAGATCTAAGCCTGTCCAGGAACCGTGGTGCGAGGCGGACCGGCCATGCTAATAAAACCTGTTGGTTTCATTGGGCGACAGGGCTTGAGATGTCATTTCATCTCAATGTTGGGTAAAAGTCCCACAAAATTGGAAGCAACGTCTCCAAAATGACCTTTACAGTGTTGACGGGGACGTTAAACCTCAAATCAAACAAACAAACAAAAACAAACTGACAGGGAAGCATTGGTAAAGAGGTTTATTGAAAATGGACCTTTTGTGATCACTTGATGATAGTTCAATGTCTGTCATTAATTATCTTATTATTCAAAAGCCTGGTAGTCTGCACTATTAACCACTCTAACACTAACTTTTGATCAGGGTTTTGGTATAGTTTAGATGCAAACATTTTAAAAAGTAAATCTTTGTTTTATTTTATTGACTCAAAGACACTGGTGTCACATTTGGAGGTCTCAGGGTTTAGTATTCCTTCATTGACAAATCTTGTGTAACTATACTGAAAAGTATAATAAGTATATGACAATTCTTTTCTTTTGTTATTTGTCTTGGAATGCCATGACAACTTGTTTGGATTTTACTTAGTGTCTCTGCCTATTGTAATCAGAAAATTGTGTTTTGGATTTATAATAACTTCTGTGCCATGAGTGTAAGACTTATTTTTTTCATGAATCCCCTTTGGCAAGGCAGATGGGGGATGATAGTAGTATCTCCTAGACCTTTGATGGATTTTCATAAGACTTAATGATCCCATGGTGAGCTGGTGTGTGGGGGGGGGGGGGGGGGGGGCACAGGGGAAGGGGCTCATAGTTGAGGGTCACTTGTTTGGGATTTTGGGTTTTGTGTCCGTTCCATATCTCCTTTGCCCCTTGAGGGATTTTCATTAAACTTCTGACAAATGTTGGCCTAATTGAGTTGATCTGCAGTACCTTACTCGGCTTCAAGGTGAAGGCCTCAATTGAGGGTCGGGAGTTTGATCCTTGAATTTCCTGTAACTGTATCTCTTATACCACTTGAGCAGTTTTCTTTGAGCTTTGGTCAGATATTTGCCTCGGTGCACTGGTGTGAAGGTCCCTAATGGCACCATGGCAGCTCAGGGTGGTGGTCCTGGTTGGGGGTCGGGGGTTTGGACGTTGGGTTTCATGTCGGCACGGTCTCATTTGCCCCTTGGTGGGCTGTCGTTTGGTCACAGTTAGGGGTTGGGAGTTTCGGCCTCAAGATTTGTTTCTCCGCTATATCTCCTTGCCATTGGAAGGATTTTGATTGGGCTTTGGTTTAGTGTTGGACAGAGTGGGATGATATGCTGAACCCATAGCTCAGTCATGCAGGCTCTGGGTGAGGATTGCAGATGAGGGTCATATGGTTGAGCCTTGGGGTTTCCTGTCAGCTCTATATCCCTTTTGCCCATGGAGGGATTTTCATTGAACTTTGCTCAAATTATGGCCTAGGTGGGATGATGAGTGGAACCTGTGGGTTGGGCATTCTGGGTTGGGCTGTGGCAGGGCGATATGGCTGTCCTTTGGATTGTTTTCTTGTTCAATTTTTGATAACTTTGTGAACTTGTAGAATGACTGTTTTGTTGACTTCTTAACATTAAAGTAAATAAATAATATAAAAATTAAATAATGAATAAATAAGAAATAAATTAATAAATAAGTTTAAAATAAATAAGTAAAAAATCAAGTAAATAAATAAAAATGAAAAAAAAATAATAAAGTAAAAAACCAATAGCTTTGTAAATAAATAAATAATATAAAAATTAAATAATGAATAAATAAGAAATTAATTAATAAATAAGTATAAAATAAATATGTAAAAAAATTAAGTAAATAAATAAATAAATATGAAAAAATATAAAGTAAAAAACCAATAGCTTTGTAAATAAATAAATAGTTATTAAATGATTAAAATAGGTAAAGATAAATTCTGTTAGGAAGTGGGCAGGATAGTCATGCTGCAAGTTACTTTTGAATCATTTCAACTCATTTATTTAATGATCTAAAATATATTCTATTGATATGCTGCTAGAGTGTACTCATTCAATTAGCTAATTTGGTGTTGCCATTGAAAAGTGACTAAATACTAGTGCAAAAAAAAATCTTTAAGATTTCGAAACAATGTGTTTGGCACAGTTACAAAATTGAACAGGGCTTGCTGAGGGACAGCTATGTTCCCCAGCGCAGTTTGGCCCTGGATGTTTGAGTTGCAGGTTCTGCTCATCATCTTTTTTGGGCCCTCATTTGAGCTAGGTTTGGTGAGAATCTTTCCAGGGGTGGGGGGCGTGGGATATGGAGCAGACAGTAAATTCATGGCTTGAGCTTGTGACCTTCAATTGTGACCTTCACCTGGAGACTGCATGGTTGAGCTGTGGGTTCAGATCTTTATTGGGCCAAACTTGAATGAGGGTCCTTCTGTGGGTAGGGAGATATGGAGGGGAAACAGTTTGAGTATCTGGCTCTTGACCTTTAATTGTGACCATGATCATGTGTCTGCAGGACTGAGTTGCAGTTTCTGCACATCTTCTCACAGGGGCAAGTGTTTGGCCAGAGTTGAATAACATAGCATTTCTGTAGTCTCCCATCCATTTCCTGATGGGGAATCAAAACATTTTTGACATGAAATCTGGGTAAGAGTTTGGTACAGGCTAGAAAATCGAAAAAAAAGATTCTTAAATCACGGTCTTAATGGTGTGACACACAGCTTGATTGATTCCAATGGTCATTATATGATCAATTTACTGTTACATTTTTCTTTAAGGACTTATCTTAGTGATTCCACTGCACAAGGATCACTTATGGATTCCACTGCACAAAAATGGTACTTGGCTGACACTCGCATTATCAGGGGTAGTCCTAGGAAGACTTGAGGCCCAAGTGGGCCCAAATCGCTCACCTGGATGAGGCTGATCATATATTACGAAGTACCTTGGTGACCATTTTGTCTATCAGATCACATTACCTTTAGCAATTCTGAATCTGGGAGATGAGATGATGTTCGAAGAATTTCAAGTTGGCTGCTATGGCGGTCATCTTCGATACCAGAACGGAACGATTTTGGCAAATCTGAATCGCCAGGTCACCCTGATGCCTCCCATCAAGTTTAGATCAATTTGACCTTTGGTCCAGGGGGAGATGTCCTTTGAAGAATGGATAAGGAACGGAAAGATTTTAGCAAATCTCAATTGTCCTTTGAAGAAGGGATATAGGAACGGAAAGATTTTAGCACATATCAATCTCCATGTTGTCCCCATGCCTTTCATCAAGTTTCATCTCAATTAGACCTTTGGTTCGGGAGGAGGTCATTTGAAGAATTTCAAGATGGCGGCCATCTTTTATATCGAAATGGAACATTTTAAGCAAATCTTAATCTCCATGTCATCCTGATGCCTACAATCAAGTTTACCTCAATTCAACCTTTGGTTTGGAATATGTCAGTTGAAGAATTTCAAGATGGCCACCATGGCTGCCATTTTGGATATCCGAATGGAATGATTTTAGCAAATCTGAATCTCCATTTCACCCTGATGCCTCCCATCAAGTTTCCAATCTTTGGTTCGGGATATGTCGTTTGAAAAATTTCAAGATGGCCACCACGGCGACCATCTTGGACATTGGAACAGAACAATTTTAGCAAATCTGAATCTCCATTTCACCCTGATGCCTCCCATCAAGTTTCAGCTCAATTCGATCATTGGTTTGGGAGATGATGTCGTTTGACGAATTTCAAGATGGCCCCCATGGTGGCCATGATGGAGATCTGAATGGATTGTTTTTTAGACAATCTGAATCTCCATGTCACCCCGATGCCTTCCATCAAGTTTCAGCTCAACTCAACCTTTGGTTTTGGTTTGGGAGAGGTCGTTTGATGAATTTCAAGATGGCTGCCATGGTGGCCATCTTGGAAATCCAAACGGAACCATTTAGCAAATCTGAATCTCCATGTATCAGCTTAATCTGACTTCCGGTTTGGGAAGAGATGTAAAAAATGTGAAAAGATAACGACGGACAACAGGCCACAGCATAAGCTGACCTGGTTAGCCCCTGCCCATCGGGGCTTGAAGAAATAGATGGGCTGCATGATGCTTCCACGCAGAGCTGAAACCGACCCGCACACGAGTACTGGTAAACCGCTTAGAGGATCTATGCCTGCCCAGTCAATGCGCTGCAAGTCGGCCCGTCCATGCTTATAGGTTTCATTGAGCGGCAGGGCTTGAGATGTCATTTCATCTCAATGTCGGGTGAAAGTCCCACATAATTGGAAGCAACATCTCCAAAATGACCTTTACAGTGTTAACGGGGACATTAAACCTCAAATCAAATAAACAAATGTTTAAGCTGACAGCTCCAGGTGAGCTAATAAATGAAGGCAGGTGAGTATTTGTTAAAAGATACTTTGTCACAATAAGAGCTCTACAGAGCTTATGGTAGTTGTTTCGGATATGCGGCGTTGAATAAGGCTTCTTTCTTTTATCTTTATATATGATCTTATGAAATGTAAGGTGTGGGTCATGGCCCCCGACAGAACCTGTGGGACCCTCATGTTGGTATAAAAGAGTATCGCTGAAAGAAGTTTACTCAAGAAACATTTCTATTAATGTTTATATCTGAAGTGACTTGGCAGTAAATGCCATTTTTCAATTTTGTTGTTTGTAAGTGTTGACAACAACGAACAACTGCCTATCCTATAAGCTCCCAGTGAGCCTTCGACTATGGTGAGCTAAAATAAATGCATAAACAATCAATGCTCCAGATTTACAAGGTGGTAACAGGCTTTGTCACAATTATTTGGAACCTATTAAGGCACACAAAGCTCAAACTTATTTGGAGTGTTACGTCCAGTCAACACATATCGACCACTTGGCGCAAAAGTATCGTAACTCAGTTTTGTCAACTTTCCAGGAGACTCAAAAAAACAATTTAATTTTTGCTTTTGGATCAGGAAAAAGTAAGGCTGGGATGTATGAAGGCTAAATTGAAAACAATAAAAGTCACATAATTTAAATAATAAAAAGTATAAAAACATCAATATACATCAATAAAAAAAATGAGTTTTTGTCTCTGAAAAGATGATTTTTCTTGGTTGTACTTTGGTATAAAAGTATCGTAACTCAAAATACAATAGTTTTGCACCAAGAAAAGTTATCTTAGCATACAAATCAGGTTTTTTGTAAAACTATTGCATCTCACGATGCGATAGAATTCCAGGCATTGAAAACCATGATAGCCAATTATTTTGATATGAAACAATTGAAGTTAAGAAATAAAACTGTAAGGTGCACTCAGACTACCATGAAGTTTATCTTACTTCTTAGAATTTTGTAAACAGCTCCAGTTAAATTCGGTGCAAAGTTCTCTGAATAAGCTCTGTTAGTCGGTCTACTTATGCTTTTTCCATGCTTAACAATACATTTCCTTATAATCTCACAGAAGATAAGATTTAATTGAATGGACATTCCATAGAAAATATACCCTTTTTCTTGCATGCAATGTAAGAAATGCTTTTTTCGCATCTGAAGAGCATAAAGATTACTCATTATGGTATGTCAGAAGGTGTGTGAAGTTCTCACATTTCTACTTGACAATATAAGATTTGGTACTATGTAATTTTAGACAAATTGTGGGAATTCGGATGGGTACAAACCATGCACCCCTTGCGGCTGACTTTTTTTCTTCTTCATGATGTCCCTTTTCATTGAAAACCAATCTTAAATTATTGAAGCTTTTGGCTCGACGTCTAGATATTTGAATGATTTATTAAATATTGACAAAACCTATGTCAATGGTTTGATCAGTCAAATTTACCCTTCAGAACTTCAGTTAAATAAAGCAAATTCTTCTGATTCATAAGCCCAGTTTTTGGATTTACATTTATCTATTGTAGATAGGTGTTTCCTGCAAAATTTATGATAAACGCGATGTTAATTTTCCATTTTTGGGTGTTGATGTTGCTTGCCTGTCATCTTACTGTGTTAAAATTTCACAATTAATTTGGTTTGCCAGAGTATCTAGTCATGTTAATCGAAACTGACTTCAACACCCATAATAAATTCTTAACTGCTAAACTTAATCAAGGTTATTGGTATCATAAACTACGAAAAAACAAAAAGATGTTATTTCTATTTGGTTTCAAAATTCAATTTTAGACAATGAGGCCTATTGGAACCAAAATTTTATGGTGACTTACTATATAAATTCAGAAAAAAAAAATATGCTAGCAATGATTTTAGTACCCAATTTAGCAAAATCATTCATCAATATAAAAAGATTGGGTACTACAATATGAATGTTATATGGCAGACTGCATGCATTGTAGATAACACAAACAAGGGTGATGATTTTGCTTCTCTCTTTAATTGCACACTGGCGGGTTGGACCGACAGGTTGGGCCTCAGATTGCATTACAGCTCCAGCCTAAAGGCTTTCTTAAATTTTAGGTAAATTGTGTTGGTACATGATGCTCTGTCTCTGGTTTGGCCCACTGGAGTCAAAATGTTGGTTTTCGGTTGCTCCAGCATTTCAGCTGTTTCATGCTGTCGAATCCTCATTATTGTTTAATCTCTGTAGACATTTGATTTTTATGTTCTCGGACCTGTAACACTGAGATGTATTAGAAATCCTTCATGTGGATATTTGTCAAAACCATAAAAGAACCAAGGGTGAGGATTGTGGCCCTGTAGAATCGTTTTAAGCCCCAAAGTGAAATATTCTTTTCTGCCCATTCTATGGCAGTTCTTCTGTTGCGGTTCATTATTATTATAGTTTGTATTTGCATGTATGTACGAATTGCTTGTATCTTTTATTTTGGATATCAGTTTAGCCAGTTTGTGGGAAAAGAACTGTCCTTTTGGCTTTCTGCTTGTGATGTTTTCATTAGGGTTAAGTTATTTCATGTTCATGATTCTTTTGGACCCTCAGTTACACTGTTAGTGACTCCCTTGCCCAATTTCGCCATCTTCTTGACCCTTCTGAACCTCTGCTACACTGCCACTCAGCTAAGTAACACTGCCATTTCCTTGCCTCATCTAAGTATTCTCTCTTTACTTTCTGTCCTTCAGCTGCACTACTACTACCTTATCTAATCTCAGTATCCTCTCCTCCCTTCTGTCCCTAAGCTTCATTGCTATTACCTTGTCTCAACTAAGTATCCCCCACCCTTCTGGCCCTCAGCTACACTGCTACTACCTTGTCTCATCTCAGTAATATCCCCTCCTCCCTTCTGAACCTCTGCTATACTGCTACTACCTTGTAATATTTCAGTATCCCCTCCTCCCTTCTGTCCCTCTGCTACACTGCCACTACCTTTGTCTTATCTTAGTATCCCCTCCTCACTTCTGACTATCAGCTACACTGCTACTACTTTGTCAGATTTCAGTATCCCCTTCTCCCTTCTGTCCCTCTACTACAACCTTGTCTTATCTCAGTATCCCCTTCTCCCTTCTGACTATCAGCTACACTGCTACAACCTTGTCAGATTTCAGTATCCCCTCCTCCTGTCTGTCCCCTCTGCTACACTGCTACTACCTTGTCTCATCTCAGTAATATCCCCTCCTCCCTTCTGAACCTCTGCTATACTGCTACTACCTTGTCAGATTTCAGTATCCCCTCCTCCCTTATGTCCCTCTGCTACAACCTTGTCTTATCTCAGTATCCCCTCCTCCCTTCTTACTATCAATTACACTGCTACAACCTTGTCAGATTTCAGCATCCCCTCCTCCCGTCTGTCCCTCTGCTACACTGCTACTACCTTGTCTTATCTCAGTATCCCCTCCTCACGTCTGACTCTCAGCTGCACTGCTACTGCCGGGTCTTACCTCAGTATCCCCTCAATGACCCTAATCCCTTCTGAACCTCTGTTACACTGCAACTGACTTATCTTATCTCAATATACCCTCCTCCCTTCTGACTCAGCTACACTGCTTCTGCATTGTCTCATCTTAGAATCCCCTTCTCCTTTCTGACTCTACTACCTTATTAAGTATCTCAGTATTCCATCCTCCCTTCTGAGCCTCAGCTACATTTCTACACCCCTGCCCCATCTTAGTATCCCTTCTTCCCTTCTGATCCTATGCTACACTTTCTACTACCTTGTCTTATCTCAATATGCCCTCCTCGCTTCTGGCCCTCAGCTGTACTGCTATAGCCTTGTCCCACCTCAATATCTTCTTGTCATTTCTGACCATCAGCTACACAGCAATTGGTTTATCTCGTCTAAGTATCCCCTCCTCCCTTCTGACCCTCAGCTGCACTGCTACTACCTTGCTCCATCTTGGTATCCCCTCCTCTCTTCCGAACCTCAGCTAAACTGCCACTCTCTTACCTCATCTCAATATCCCCTTCTTCCTTCTGATCCTCTCCTACACTATCCAGACTCCTCTTACTATCCCTGCCTCCCTTCTGACCCTCTGCTAGAATGCTTTTCTCTCTGCTCATCTCAATATCCCACTTCTGACCCTCTGCTACTGTTCTACCTTCACTTATCTCAATATCCTCTCTTCCTTGCAGACACTCTGCTATACTGCTTCTCTCTTGAGCCAACAGATATTATCTCCTTCTGCCTGTTGTTCTGCTATACATCTGCTCCTCTGACCCATCTCAATCCCCTTTCCCTTTTGTCCCTCTGCTGAATTTCTACTATCTTAACACATTTGTGTACCCGCTTTCACCTGACTCTCATCTAAATTGTTCCTTCTACTTGTGTTTACACATTGTTCTCCTAAAGTTTCTTCACATGCCTATTTTGTTATTTTTTTTTTTTTTTTTTTACTTTTTTAGTTTTTTTAGCTCACCTGAGCTATTGTGATCGGTCAATGTCCGTCGTGCGTCGTGTGTTGTGCAGCGTCAACAATTTGCTTTAAATGCTAACTCCTCCTAAACCCTTGAGCCAATTTCAATAAAACTTCATAGGAATATTGCTGAGGTGACCCTGTACAAAAATAGCAAAAATTGTTCCACTCTGCTGAACAGGATGGCCGCCAGAGCTAAAAATAGTCAAAACTTTAAACGACAACTTCTCCTGTACCTTGAGGCCAGTTTCATTCAAACTTTATAGGAATGTTGCTTAGGTGACCCTCTACCAAAATAGCTAAAACGTTTCCGCTCCTGGTGAACAAAATGGCTGCCAGAGCTGAAAATAAAAAAATTATTTAAACAACATCTCCTACTGTACACTTGGGCCAAATTAATTCAAACTTCATAGGAATGTTGCTTAGGTGACCATCTACTAAAATAGCTAAAACGGTATTGCTCTGATGAGCAAAATGGGAGCCATAGCTTAAAATAGAAAAACATCGTAAATTTGCTTCAAACACAAAAACTCCTCCTCAAACCTTGGGCCAATTTGATTCAATCTTCACAGGAATGTTGCCCAAATGACTCCCTACCAAAATAGCTAAAATCGTTGTGCTCTGACAAACAAGATGGCCACCCAGAGCTAAAAATAGAAAAAAATCTTTAAACGACAATTGCTCCTGTTCCCTTGGGCCAATTTTATTCAAACTTCATAGGAATGTTGTTTAGATGACCATCTACCAAAATAGCTGTAAAGGTTCTGCTCTGATGAGCAAAATGGCCACCATAACTAAAAATAGAAAAATGTCGTAAATTTGCTTCAAACAGGAACTCTTTCTTAACCCTTGGGCCAATTTGATTCAAACTTCACAGGAATGTTATGTAGGTGACTCCCTATAGAAAATGCTAAAATCATTCCGCTCTGACTAACAAGATGGCCGCCAGAGCTAAAAATAGAAAAAATTCTTCAAACAACTACTCCTACTTTACCCTTGGGCCAATTTCATTCAAACTTCATAGGAATGTTGCTTAGATGACCCACTACCAAAATAGCTAAAATGTTTGATGAGCAAAATGGCCGCCATAGCTAAAAACAGAAAAACCTTTTTAAATTTACGTCAAAACGCAAACTCCTCCTCCTCAACCTTTGGGCCAATTTGATTCAAACTTCATAGGAATGTTAGTTAGGTGACTCCCTACCAAAATAGCTAAAATCGTTCAACGCGGCAAACAAGATTGCCACCAGAGCTAAAAATAGAAAAAATCTTCAAACGACAACTCCTCCTTACCCCTTGGGCCAATTTGATTCAAACTTCACAGGAATATTATGCTGTTGACTCCCTACCAAAATAGCTAAAAATGTTCCGCTCTGACTAAGAAGATGGCCGCCAGAGCTAAAAATATAAAAATTCTTCAAACGACAATTCCTCCTTACCCCTTGGGCCATTTTGATTCAAACTTCACAGGAATATTATGTCGTTGACCGTCTACCATATTAGCTAAAATGATCCCACTCCGATGAACAAAATGGCCACCAGAGCTAAAAATAGAAAAACATTGTAAATTTGCTTCAAACTTCACAGGAATGTTGCCCAGGTGACTCCCTAACAAAATAGTTAAAATCATTCCACTCTGAACAACATGATGGCCACAAGGGCTAAAAATAGAAAAAAATCCTCAAACGACAACTCCTCCTTACCCCTTGGGCCAATTTGATTCAAACTTGTATGTATATCTTCGAATTTCAAACATTATTCCCTAACAAAAAATGATGGATTCCTATGTTGGAAAACTCACGTTTTGATAAAAAATAAATAAATTAAAAGAAGGCATTCTGCCCATTGGGGCTTGAAGAAAATAGATTGGGCTGCATGCTACTTCTAAGCAGAGTACTGGTAAACCGCTTAGGTTTAAGGGAAGGTATAATTTGAGGACTTTTACTGGAGGACCAGAGGACTGAGGACCAAGTCCTCTAGAGGACCAGGGGTATAATTTGAGGACCAAATACAGGAGGACCAGTGCTTTAATCAGACATATAATGGCTATGATAATTGAAGATAATTACTGTTTATTGAAAATGACACCTACTGGTATGGTATATCACCTCCTGGGCAAATATAGAGAAAAAAAATAAAAATAAAATAAAATGAAAAACATGTTATTATGCTCAAGAAATTTTTCACCACAGAATTTTATGAAATATATTTTTGGCATCTTGTTACTCTGATAAATATGTATATACTTGTTTTTTTTTTTTTTTTGTTTTTTTTAATTCACAAACAGCATGATGAACAGTGGAGAGCCTGATCAGACGACTTCTTGCTACTTTTTTAATTATGTTCACTTGAAATAGAATTTCTCTACAGTAAGTATTTCTATTTATTTTATATTTAGCAGTGAAATCAATGCATATCTGAAATAAATAAAAATGATATCAATCACAAGTGAAATGATATCGTATCATTTCACATGTGATTGATACCATTAATATCATTTCACTGCAGCGTGCCGGAACTACATTTTTGATTACGTTCTGGTCGAAAAAAGGCTAATTTTCCTTTTATTTACTAAGAATAATTCCTTAGGCCATTAGAACATATTTTGAAGGGTCACGGGTGGCATGTGTTAAATTGAATGAACAGGTGCAAATTTATATCTTCGTAAATATCTTGCTGCAATACCTGACAACATTTTGAACATCTCCCTTTTGCCGACACACATCTCGGGCACAATTTAAATGTTCCTCACAGATTTTAGGCTTAGCTGTCTTTGTTACAAATGGTCTACACGGCATACCAGTTCAATGAATGACTGAGTAAGAGTAAACCGCTTAGGTTTTAAGCCTACCCAGGAATAGTTTTGCAAGTCGGACCGTCCATGCATATAAACTTTATTGGTTTCATTGGGCGGCAGGGCTTCATGTCATTTCATCTGAATATTGGGTAAAAGTCCCACAAAATTGGAAGCAATGTCTCCAAAATGACCTATACAGTGTTGCTGGGGACGTTATACCTCAAATCAAACAAAAAAATTGCCCCTTGAACAATATCCATCCATCTATGAAAACTTTTCTTCAGTAATTTCACACTAACAATGCTTCGAGAATTGCAGTTGTCAGTCTCGGGCAGAAGAGGGTTCAGTGTACAGCTTGGGAAAAAGAGTTGTTTGGTAAACTGACAGGCTCAGTGCAAGCATTGTGTTGACTGGACGTCATTCTCCAAACAAGCTTGAGCTTTGTGTGCCATAATAGGTTCCAAATATTTGTGACAAAGCCTGTTACCACCTTGTAAATCAAGAGCATTGATTGTTGATGCATTTATTTTTAGCTCGACAGAGTCGAAGGCTCCCAGGCTTATAGGAACATTAAGATATGTATATCTTCGAATTCCAAACATTATTCCATAACAAAAAATGATGGATTCCTATGTTGGAAAACTCACATTTTGATAAAAAATAAATAAATTAACAGAAGGCATTCTGCCCATCGGGGCTTGAAGAAAATAGATTGGGCTGCATGCTGCTTCCAAGCAGAGCTGAAGCCAACCGCACAGTATTGGTAAACCGCTTAGGTTTTAAGCCTACCCAGGACTAGTATTGCAAGTCGGACCGTCCATGCATATAAACGTTATTGTTTTCATTGGGCGGCAGGGCTTGGTGTCATTTCATCTGAATATTGGGTAAAAGTCCCACAAAATTGGAAGCAACAACTCAAAAATGACCTATACAGTGTTGATGAGGACGTTATACATCAAATCAAACAAAAAAATTGCCCCTTGAACAATATCCATCCATCTATGAAAACTTTTCTTCAGTCATTTCACACTAAAGATGCTTCGAGAATTGCAGTTGTCAGTTTCAGGCAGAAGAGTGTTCAGTGTACTGCTTGGGAAAAAGAGTGGTTTGGTAAACTGACAGGCTCAGTGCAAGCATGTGTTGACTGGACGTCACACTCCAAACAAGCTTGAGCTTTGTGTGCCTTAATAGGTTCCAAATAATTGTGACGAAGCCTGTTACCACCTTATAAATCAAGAGCATTGATTGTTTATGCATTTATCTTTAGCTCACCAGAGTCGAAGGCTCCCGGGCAGCTTATAGGATAGGCAGTTGTCTGTCATCGTCAACACTTTCAAACGACATCTCAGAAACCGCTGGGCCGATTGATCCCAAATTTCATGTGTTGCACCCTTGGACACTGGAGGCCCCTGCCCGTCGGGGCTTGAAGAAATAGATGGGCTGCTTGATGCTTCCACGCAGAGCTGAAACTGAACGCACACGAGACCTGGTAAACAGCTTAGAGGATATTAGCCTGCCTAGGCAAAGCAGTGCGAGTCGGACCGTCCATGCTTATAAACCCTATTGGTTTCATTGGGCGACAGGGCTTGAGATGCCATTTCATCTCAATGTTGGGTAAAAGTCCCACAAAATTGGAAGCAATGTCTCCAAAATGGCCTATACAGTGTTGATGGGGATGTTAAACCTCAAATCAAACAAACAAATCCTTGGACTGTGGGATTTAAAGTTTGTTTATGAAAATCGGCTCGTTAGTTTGGTTGCAATGGCAACTTATTTTCCATAGACTTATAATGGGGAAAATTAAAAAATGGCGTTTACTGCCAAGTCACTGCAGATATTTTGACAAAACATTAATAGAAATGTTTCTTGAGTAAATTTCTTTCAGCCATACGCTTTTATGCCAACATGAGGGTCCCCCAGGTTGTGTTAGGGGCCATGCCCTACCCCCTACATTTCATAAGATCATATATAAAGATAAAAGATAAAGGAATAGAAGTGGAGGCAATGATCAGGAATCGATACAATTAACCCACAGCTCCCATCAGAGAGACCAGAGGGAAAGAAACACAAACATGAAACAACAGACCCTCATGGAAACGTCAATAGCGGAAAGCCCAAAGGACAGTCACTTTTCCACAAAATGGCCATTAGGCTATCCAAAATAAAATAATATAAGTGACACAACCACCCATAGGCAAACCATTACAAAAATAAACCGCGACAGAAGAACCCCCTTGGAACGGTCAGCGGAAACCAATTCCAGTTGGGGGCTTAAATTGATTTTACATGGGCACAATCCTCGCCCTTAGACAAATAATTTGTTCAATCCGCATGAAGGTCTCCTAACTCATCAGTGCAACATCTCCGTTGACACAAATAATCAAACAACCACAGAGATGAAACTACGGTGAGGATTCGACAGCAAGAAAGAAGCCTTAATTAACGACGCATATCCGAAACAACTACCATAAGCTCTGTAGAGCTCTTATTGTGACAAAGTATCTTACCTGCCTTCATTTATTAGCTCACCTGGAGCTTTCTCACCTGGAGCAAAGCTCCAGGTCAGCTTATGCCGTGGCCTGTTGTCCGTCGTTAGCTTTTAACATTTTTGACATCTCTTCCCAAACCGGAAGTCAGATTAAGCCGATACATGGAGACTCAAATTTGCTAAAATTGCAGCCATCTTGAAATTCATCAAACGACCTCTCCCAAACCAAAGGTTGATTTGAGCTGTAACTTGATGGAAAGGATCGGGGTGGCATGGAGATTCAGATTTGCTAAAAACAATCCATTATGGCCATATGGCAGCCATGGTGGCCATCTTGAAATTCTTCAAACAACATCTCCCAAACCAATGGTTGAATTGAGCTGAAACTTGATGAGGTATCTGGGCGACATGGAGATTCAGATTTGCCAAAATTGTTTCGCCATGGTCGCCATCTTGAAATTCTTCACACAACATCTCCCGAACCAATGGTTGAATTGAGCTGAAACTTGATGAGCTATCTGGGCGACATGGAGATTCAGATTTGCCAAAATTGTTCCGATGGCCGCCATGGCAGCCATCTTGAAATTTTTCAAACATCATCTACTCTCCCAGATTCAGAATTGCTAAAGGCATCTGATAGACAAGATGGCCACCAAGGCACATTGTCATGTGAAAACAATGGTCATGGTGATGGTCAAGAAGTGCCTGTATTCAATTTGAATAAAGTCAGGTGTTATCCTAGCAAGATTGCAGTTGGTTTGAGCTGCACAAGACATTTAGTGGGTAGGGATTCTACTTTCTCCTTGATTGGTTTATATTTCAGCTGTATCAAACAAAAGTGGTTCCCAATTTATGTAGGATTGTGGTATTGTCCCAATTTTCAAGATTGTATACAGTGAAGATTGTTTTAGATATCTTGTGTTTGGTTGGTGGCAGTGGAAGCATAGCTTTTCAATGAAAACAAATTCATGAACTGAATAATCATTCTGAGGGTATGCTTGTATTTGATATTGTACAGAAGTGTACCCAAAACTTCCGCATCATTTAGCATGGTCAGAATGAAACTGACTTGCTTGTTTTTAAGTATCCCTGCAGAAAAGAGGCTGCAAAGTGTGGCTTAGGGGACTAGGGACACTTTAACTGTTCAGAATATACAAACAGAAAATATGTGTTTCCTGTTCAAATACTTTGTATTCCTGTATGGCCCCCGCCCATAGCGGCTTGAAGAAATATATGGGCTGCATGATGCTTCCAAGCAGAGCTGAATCCGGCCCGCACACTAGTACTGGTAAACCGCTTAGAGGATCTAAGCCTGTCCAGGAACCGCGGTTCGAGGTGGACCGTCCATGCTAATGAACCCTATTGGTTTCATTGGGCGACAGGGCTTGATGTCATTTTATCTCAATGTCGGGTAAAAGTCCCACAAATTGGAAGCAACGTCTCCAAAATGACTTTACAGTGTTGACGGGGACGTTAAAACTCAAATCAAACAAACAAACAATTACAAACTGACAGGGAAGCATTGGTTAAGAGGTTTATTGAAAATGGACCTTTTTTGATCACCTGATTGATGATAGTTCACTGGCTGTCAATAATTATCTTATTATTCAAAAGCCTGGTAGTCTGCACTATTAACCACTCTAACACTAACCTTTGATCAGGGTTTTGGTATAGTTTAGATGCAAACATTTTAAAAAGTAAATCTTACTTTTATTTTATTGACTCAAAGACACTGGTGTCACATTTCGAGGTCTCAGGGGTTTGTATTCCTTCATTGACAAATCTTTTGCAACTATTTTGAAAAGTATACTAAGTATACTGCAATTCTTTTCTTTTGTTATTTGTCTTGGAATGCCATGACAACTTGTTTGGATTTTACTTAGTGTCTCTGCCTTTTGTAATCAGAAAATTATTGTGTTTTGGATTTATAATAACTTCTGTGTCATGAGTGTAAGACTTATTTTTTTTTCATGAATCCCCTTCGGCAAGGCAGATGGGGGATGATAGAAGTATCTCCTAGACCTTTGATGGATTTTCATAAGACTTAATGTTCCGACGGTGAGCTGGTGTGTGGGACCACAGGGGAATGGGCAATGCCGACTCTAGGTCGGGTTCAAAGTTGAGGGTCACTTGTTTGGGATTTTGGGTTTTGTGTCTGTTCCATATCTCCTTTGCCCGTTGAGGAATTTTCATTAAACTTCGGACAAATGTTGGCCTAATTGAGTTGATCTGCGGTACCTGGCTCGGCTTCAAGGTGAAGGCCTCAATTGAGGATCAGGAGTTTGATCCTTGAATTTCCTGTAACTGTATCTCTTATACCACTTGACCAGTTGTCATCGACCTTTGGTCAGATATTTGCCTTGGTGCACTGGTGTGAAGGTCCCTAATCGCAGCATGGCAGCTCAGGGTGGTGGTCTAGGTTGGGGGTCGGGAGTTTGGACGTTGGGTTTCATGTCGGCGCGGTCTCATTTGCCCCTTGGTGGGTTTTCGTTTGACTTTGGTCGAACGGTTGCCTCATTGGGATGGTGTGCGGGGCCTGTGACTTGGCCTTGTTGGCACTTGGTCATGGTCACGGTTAGGGGTTGGGAGTTTGGGTCTCAAGACTGTTTCTCCACTATATCTCCTTGCCATTGGAAGGATTTTGATTGGGCTTTTGTCTAGTGTTGGACAGAGTGGGATGATATGCTGAACCCATAGCTCAGTCATGCAGGCTCTGGGTGAGGATTGCAGATGAGGGTCATACGGTTGAGCCTTGGGGTTTCCTGGCAGCTCTATATCCCTTTTGCCCATGGAGGGATTTTCATTGAACTTTGCTCAAATTATGGCCTAGGTGGGATGATAAGTGGAACCTGTGGGTTAGGCATTCTGGGTTGGGCCTTGGCAGGGCGATATTGCTGTCCTTTGGATTGCTTTCTTGTTCAATTTTTGATAACTTTGTGAACTTGTAGAATGACTGTTTTGTTGACTTCTTAACATTAAAGTAAATAAATAATATAAAAATTAAATAATGAAGAAATAAGAAATAAATGAATAAATAAGTATAAAATAAATAAGTAAAAAATTAAGTAAATAAATAAATATGAAAAAATATAAAGTAAAAAACCAATAGCTTTGTAAATAAATAAATAATATAAAAATTAAATAATGAATAAATAAGAAATACATTAATAAATAAGTAAAAAATAAATAAGTAAAAAATTAAGTAAATAAATAAATATGAAAACAATATAAAGTAAAAAACCAATAGCTTTGTAAATAAATAAATAGTTATTTAAATGATTAAAATAGGTAAAGATAAATTCTGTTAGGAAGTGGGCAGGATAGTCATGCTGCAAGTTACTTTTGAATCATTTCAACTCATTTATTTAATGATCTAAAAATATTCTATTGATATGCTGCTAGAGTGTACTCATTCAATTAGCTAATTTGGTGTTTTCCATTGAAAAGTGACTAAATACCTAATGGCTAGTGCAAAAAAAAAAAAATCATTAAGATTTCAAAACAATGTGTTTGGCACAGTTACAAAATTGAACAGGGCTCGCTGAGGAACAGCTATGTTCCCCAATGCAGTTTGGCCCTGGATGTTTGAGTTGCAGGTTCTGCTCATCATCTTTTTCGGGCCCTCATTTAACCTAGGTTTGGTGAGAATCTTTCCAGGGGTGGGGGGCGGGGGATGTGGAGCAGACAGGAAATTCATGGCTGGAGCTTGTGACCTTCATTTGTGACCTTCACCTGGAGACTGCATGGTTGAGCTGTGGGTTCAGATCTTCATTGGGCCAAAGTTGAATGAGGGTCCTTCTGTGGGTAGGGAGATATGGAGGGGGAAACAGTTTGAGTCTCTGGCTCTTGACCTTTAATTGTGACCATGATCATGTTCTGCACATCTTCTCACTGGGGCAAGTGTTTGGCCAGAGTTGAATGAAAATCTTCTAGGAAGGAATGGACATAGGGTTTGTTTTGTTTGGACTCATGGTCTTCAGCTGTGGCCTTCAACTCGTGTTGTCATGGTGTGGTTATGGAATCTGCACATCTCACTGTGGCGGATGTTTGACCAGGGCTGGTGGGAATTAGGGGTAAAAGAGATTTTAAAATTTATGGGAAATTCAAGGCTCAAAATGATGATCTTCAGTTGTGGCTTCATTTGGTTTGGCGGGGTTGAGTTAGGGGTTTTGCACATACTCAATTAGACCAGTGGGAATCCTATGGGGTGTGGAGCAGGCAGAGGATTCAGGGATTCAGACTGGTGGGGTATGTTTGGCCAAAGTTTAGTGAAAATCCTTCCAGGGCTGCAAGAGATAGAGCGGGCACAAAATTCAAAGATTCAAACTTGTGACCTTCAACTGTGGCCATGGCTCTGAATGGGCATGGTTTTTATGGGTTCTGCACATCTGCCCACTGAAAGGAATATTTGGCCAGGGTTTCGTGGAAGTCTGTTGGAGGATTCTGGAGATGCTGAGCAGTGGGGATAATTACATGGCGTTTCTGTAGTCCCCCATCCACTTCTTGATGGGGAATCAAAACATTTTTGACATGAAATCTGGGTAAGAGTTTGGTACAGGCTAGAAAATCAAAAAAAAAGATTCTTAAATCACGGTCTTAATAGTGTGACACACAGCTTGATTGATTTCCAATGGTCATTATATGATCAATTTACTGTTACATTTTTCTTTAAGGACTTATCTTAGTGATTCCACTGCACAAGGATCACTTATGGATTCCACTGCATATAAATGGTATTTGGCTGACACTCGCATTATCAGGGGTAGTCCTAGGAAGACTTGAGGCCCAATTGGGCCAGAATCGCTCACCTGGATGAGGCTGATCATATATTACAAAGTACCTTGGTGACCATTTTGTCTATCAGATCACATTGCCTTTAGCAATTCTGAATCTGGGAGATGAGATGATGTTCGAAGAATTTCAAGTTGGCTGCCATGGCGGTCATCTTCGATACCAGAACGGAACGATTTTGGCAAATCTGAATCTTCAGGTCACCCTGATGCCTCCCATCAAGTTTAGATCAATTTGACCTTTGGTCCAGGAGATGTCCTTTGAAGAATGGATATAGGAACGGAAAGATTTTAGCAAATCTCAATTGTCCTTTGAAGAAGGGATATAGGAACGGAAAGATTTTAGCAAATATCAATCTCCATGTCGTCCCCATGCCTGCCATCAAGTGTCAGCTCAATTAGACCTTTGGTTCGGGAGGAGGTCATTTGAAGAATTTGAAGATGGCGGCCATCTTTTATATCAAAATGGAACATTTTAAGCAAATCTTAATCTCCATGTCATCCTGTTGCCTACAATCAAGTTTACCTCAATTCAACCTTTGGTTTGGAATATGTCAGTTGAAGAATTTCAAGATGGCCACCATGGCTGCCATTTTGGATATCCGAATGGAATGATTTTAGCAAATCTGAATCTCCATTTCACCCTGATGCCTCCCATCAAGTTTCCAACCTTTGGTTCGGGAGATGTCGTTTGAAGAATTTGAAGATGGCCACCATGGCGCCCATCTTGGAGATTGGAACAGAACAATTTGAGCAAATCTGAATCTTCATTTCACCCTGATGCCTCCCATCAAGTTTCAGCTCAATTCGATCATTGGTTTGGGAGATGATGTCGTTTGACGAATTTCAAGATGGCCCCCATGGTGGCCATGTTGGAGATCTGAATGGATTGTTCTTTAGACAATCTGAATCTCCATGTCACCCCGATGCCTTCCATCAAGTTTCAGCTCAACTCATCCTTTGGTTTTGGTTTGGGAGAGGTCGTTTGATGAATTTCAAGATGGCTGGCATGGTGGCCATCTTGGAAATCCAAACGGAACCATCTAGCAAATCTGAATCTCCATGTATCAGCTTAATCTGACTTCCGGTTTGGGAAGAGATGTGAAAAATGTGAATAGCTAACGACGGACAACAGGCCATGGCATAAGCTGACCATGATGCTTCCACGTAGAGCTGAAACCAACCCGCACACAAGTACTGGTAAACGGCTTAGAGGATCTAAGCCTGCCCAGGCAATGCGGTGCGAGTCAGCCCGTCCATGCTTATAGGTTTCATTTGTACGGCAGGGCTTGAGATGTCATTTCATCTCGATGTCAGGTGAAAGTCCCACAAAATTGGAAGCAACGTCTCCAAAATAACCTTTACAGTTTTGACGGGGATGTTAAACCTCAAATCAAGCAAACAAACATTTAAGCTGAAAGCTCCAAGTGAGCTAATAAATGAAGGCATGTCAGTATTTGTTAAAGGATACTTTGTCACAATAAGAGCTCTACAGAGCTTATGGTAGTTGTTTCGGATATGCGTCGTTAAATAAGGCTTCTTTCTTTTATCTTTATATATGATCTTATGAAATGTAAGGTGTGGGTCATGGCCCCCTACACAACCTGGGGGACCCTCATGTTGGTACAAAAGCGTATCGCTGAAAGAAGTTTACTCCAGAAACATTTCTATTAATGTTTTGTCAAAATATTTGAAGTGACTTGGCAGTAAATGCCATTTTTTCAATTTTCCCCCATTGTAAGACTATGGAAACTAAAGAGCAGATTTCATCAACAAACTTTCAATCCTACAGTCCAAGGATGCTACACATGAAATTTGAGCTCAAACAGCCCAGATGTTTCTGAGGAGATGTCGTTTGAAAGTGTTCACAACAACAGAATATCCTATAAGCTCCCCGTGAGCCTTCGACTATGGTGAGCTAAAATAAATGCATAAACAATCAATGCTCCAGATTTACAAGGTGGTAACAGGCTTTGTCACAATTATTTGGAACCTATTTTGGCACACAAAGCTCAAACTTGTTTGGAGTGTTACGTCCAGTCAATACATATCGACTGCTTGGCGCAAAAGTATCGTAACTCAGTTTTGTCAACTTTCCAGGAGACTCAAAAAATAATATAATTTTTGCTTTTGGATCTCGGGGGAAAAAGTAAGGCTGGGATGTATGAAGGCTAAATTGACAACAATAAAAGTCACATAATTTAAATGATAAAAAGTATAATAAAATCAAAATACCGTATTCGCCCTAATTACCGCACATGCTCCTATAAGCGCACACCAGCTATTTTTGAAAAGGAAATGCATAAGCGCACACTTTACAGTAATCCCCCCTTGAAGCTCTCATAGTAAATCTATAAAAACTTACCATTATTTCTTCCAACAGTGAAGGCAATGCTTAAGTATCTTTTTCTGTCCCATTAAATATCAGTATGCATCATCTTGGAAGCTTTTGTTTTCGTATCAAGTGTGCGCTAATTAGGTAGATTTTTAGCTCACCTGGGCCGATGGCTCCAGGGGAGCTTATAGTATAGTGGGTCCTCCGTCGTCCGTCCACACTTTTGAGCAGCTATATCTCTGTATCCTGCAGGCTGATCTCAATCATTTCTCATCTGTAGCATGCCTCTGGTGGGGCATTGATGACATAAACTTTTTTTTGAAATCGCTCTTAAACTTTGGTTCCTATGGCAACCACAAGGTCCCATAGACTTACTATGGGAAAATGCTTGTCATCACCGTAGCGCCTTCAGTTTTGATCGGATCTTTCTGAAACTTATATGTAAGGTGGCTGTGGATAAAATCTCGGATGAGTTCGAAAACCGGCCAAGTCGGCCCATTTATCATAGAGTTACATCCCTTTGATTGCTGAAAATGCCCATTTTCGACATTGTCATCACCGTAGCCCCTTCAGTTTTGATAGAATCTTTCTAAAACTTATATGTATTGTGGCTGGGGATAAGACCTCGGATGGGTTCGAAAACCGGCCAAGTCCGCCGATTTATCATAGAGTTACGTCCCTTTGATTGCTGAAAATGCCGATTTTTGACCTTGTCATCACCGTAGCCCCTTCAGTTTTGATCGGATCTTTCTGAAACTTATATGTAAGGTGGCTGTGGATAAAATCTCGGATGAGTTCGAAAACCGACCAAGTCGGCCCTTTTATCGTAGAGTAACGTCCCTTTGATTGCTGAAAATGCTGATTTTTGACCTTGTCATCACTGTAGCCCTTTCAGTTTTGATTGAATCTTTCTGAAACTTATATGTAAAGTGGCTGGGGATAAAATCTCGGATGAGTTCGAAAACCTGCCAAGTTGGTCCATTTATCACAGAGTAACGTCCCTTTGATTGCTGAAAATCCGATTTTTGACCTTGTCATCACCGTAGCCCTTTCAGTTTTGATATGATCTTTCTGAAACTTATATGCAAGGTGGCTGGGGATAAAGCCTCAGATGAGTTCACATACCAGCAAAAGTGGCCTATTTATCATAGAGTTAGGTCCCTTTGATTGCTGAAAATGTTGATTTTTGACCTTGTCAACACTGTAGCCCCTTCAGTTTTGATCGGATCTTTTTGAAACTTATATGTAAGGTGGCTGGGGATAAAACCTCGGATGAGTTCGAAAACCGGCCAAGTTGCCCCATTAACTATATAGTTATGTCCCTTTGATGGCTGAAAATGTCGATTTTTTACCTTGTCATCACCGTAGCCCCTTCAGTTTTGATCGAATCTTTCTGAACCTATATGTAAGGTGACTGGAGATAAAACCTAGGATGAGTTTGAATACCGGACAAGTTGGTCCATTTATCATTGATTTACGTCCCTTTGATTGCTGAAAATGCCGATTTTTGACCTTGTCATCACCATAGCCCCTTCAGTTTTGATCAGATCTTTCTGAAACTTATATGTAAGGTGGCTGGGGATAAAATCTTGGATGAGTTCGAAAACAGGCCAAGTCAGCCCATTTATCGTAGAGTTATGTCCCTTTGATGGCTGAAAATGTTGATTTTTTACCTTGTCATTACCGTAGCCCCTTCAGTTTTGATCGGATTTTTCTGAAACTTATATGTAAGGTGGCTGGGGATGAAACCTCGGATGAGTTCGAAAACTGGCCAAGTCGGCTCATTTATTTTAGAGTAACATCCCTTTGATTGCTAAAAATGCCAAATTTTGACCTTGTCATCACCGTAGCCCCTTCAGTTTTGATCGGATCTTTCTGAAACTTATATGTGAGGTGGCTGGGAATAAAATCTTGGATGAGTTTGAATACTGGCCAAGTCTGATCGGATCTTTCTGAAACTTACATGTAAGGTGGCTGGGAATAAAACCTCAGTTGAGGTCGAATACCGGCCAAGTCGGCACATTTATCATAGACTAAGAGTGACGTGCCTTTGATTGCTGAAAATGCCTATTTTCGACATTGTCATCACTGCTGCCCCTTTAGTTTTGAACGGATCTTCATGAAACTTACAAACAATGAAGTCAGGCAGAAAGCTTGGAGGAGTTTGAAAACTCTTGTTTTTGAACTTGTCATCACCATAGCCACTTCAGTTTAGATCGGATCTTCTTAGCAAGTCAGGAATAAAAGCTTGAATGAGTTTGAAAACCGGTGAGGTCAGCCTGTTTATCATAGAGTTACATTCTACTTGATTTTCAGAAAATGCTTACCCTGTCATCACCATGTCCTCCCATAAAGCCTTCAGTAAAGGTTGGCACTTCCTTAAACTTTGAATCTGTTAGCTCAGGTGAGCGATACAGGACCAAGCTAGCTTGGTCCTCTTGTTCACCATGATTTATGACATGATTTTGAAAAAACTAAGCGCACGGTGCGGTAATTAGGGCGAATACGTTACATAAAAAAAAATTTGAGTTTTTGACTCTGAAAGATGATTTTTCTTGGTTCTTTGGGATAAAACTATCGTAACTCAAGATACAATAGTTTTGCACCAAGAAAAGTTATTTTAGCATACAAATCGGGTTTGTTGTAAAATTATTGCATCTCAAGATGCGATAGTATTCCAGGAATTGAAAACCATGATGGCCAATTATATTAGCCCCCGCCCATAGGGGCTTGAAGAAATATATGGGCTGCATGATGCTTCCACGCGGAGCTGAATCTGGCCGGCACACTAGTACTGGTAAACCGCTTAGAGGATCTAAGCCTGTCCAGGAACCGCGGTGCGAGGCAGACCGTCCATGCTAATAAACCCTATTGGTTTCAATTGGCGACAGGGCTTGAGATGTCATTTAATCTCAATGTCGGGTAAAAGTCCCACAAAATTGGAAGCAATGTCTCCAAAATGACCTTTACAGTGTTGACGGGGATGTTAAACCTCAAATCAAACAAAACAAACACACAATGAAATAATAATTATTGAAGTTAAGAAATAAAACTGAAAGGTGCACTCAGACTACCATGAAGTTTATCTTACTTCTTAGAATTTTATAAACAGCTCCAGTTAAATTCGGTGCAAAGTTCTCTGAATAAGCTCTGTTAGTCTGTCTACTTATGCTTTTTCCATGCTTAACAATACAGTTCCTTATAATCTCACAGAAGATAAGATTTAATTGAATGGACATTCCATAGAAAATATACCCTTTTTCTTGCATTCAATGTAAGAGATGCTTTTTTCACATCTGAAGAGCATAAAGATTACTCATTATGGTATGTCAGAAGGTGTGTGAAGTTCTCACATTTCTACTTGACAATATAAGATTTGGTACTATGTAATTTAGACAAATTGTGGGAATTCTGATGGGTACAAACCATGCACTCCTTGCAGCTGACTTTTTTTCTTCTTCATGATGTCCCTTTTCATTGAAAACCAATCTGAAATTATTGAAGCTTTTGGCTCGACGTCTAGATATTCGGATAATTTATTAAATATTGACAAAACCTATGTCAATGGTTTGATCAGTCAAATTTACACTTCAGAACTTAGTTAAATAAAGCAAATTCTTCTGATTCCAAAGCCCAGTTTTTGGATTTACATTTATCTATTGCAGATAGATGTTTCCTGCAAAATTTATGATAAATGTGATGTTAATTTTCCATTTTTGGATGTCTGACATCTTACTGTGTTAAAATTTCACAATTAATTTGGTTTGCCAGAGTATCTAGTCATGTTAATTACAACTGACTTCAACATCCATAATAAATTATTAACTGCTAAACTTAAGGTTATTGGTAAAATAAACTACGAAAAACCTTAGACGTTATTCCGATTGGGTTTCAAAATTCAATTTTGGACTTAAATCTCTTCTGCAATCTTCATGACCCTTCTGAACCTCTGCTACACTGCCACTCAGCTAAGTAACACTGCCATTTCCTTGCCTCATCTAAGTATTTACTTTCTGTCCCTCAGCTGCACTACAACTACTTTGTCTCATCTCAGTATCCTCTCCTCCCTTCTGTCCCTATGCTTCATTGCTATTACCTTGTCTCATCTAAGTATCCCCACCCTTCTGGCCCTCAGCTACACTGCTACTACCTTGTCTCATCTTAGTAATATCCACTCCACCCTTCTGAACCTCAACTTTACTGCTACTACCTTGTCAGATTTCAGTATCCCCTCCTCCCTTCTGTCCCTCTGCTACACTGCTACTACCTTTGTCTTATCTTAGTATCCCCTCCTCACTTCTGACTATCAGCTACACTGCTACTACCTTGTAAGATTTCAGTATCCCCTTCTCCCTTCTGTCCCTCTGCTACAACCTTGTCTTATCTGTATCCCCTCCTCCCTTCTGAACTTCTACTATACTGCTACTAGCTTGTCAGATTTAAGTATCCCCTCCTCCCGTCTGTCCCTCTGCTACACTGCTACTACCTTGTCTTATCTCAGTATCGCCTCCTCACTTCTGACTTTCAGCTGCACTGCTACTGCTGGGTCTTATCTCAGTATCCCCTCAATGACCCTCATCCCTTCTGAACCTCTGTTACACTGCAACTGACTTATCTTATCTCAATATACCCTCCTCCCTTCTGACTCAGCTACACTGCTCCTGCAATGTTTCATCTTAGAATCCCCTTCTCCTTTCTGAGTCTACTACCTTATTAAGTATCTCAGTATTCCATCCTCCCTTCTGAGCCTCAGCTACACTTCTACACCCTTGCCCCATCTTAGTATCCCTTCTTCCCTTCTGATCCTATGCAACACATTTCTACTACCTTGTCTTATCTCAATATGCCCTCCTCCCTTCTGCCCCTCAGCTGTACTGCTACAATCTTGCCCCACCTCAATAATATTATCTTCTTTGTCATTTCTGACCATCAGCTACACAGCAATGTGTTTATCTCGTCTAAGTATCCCCTCCTCCCTTCTGACCCTCAGCTGCACTGCTACTACCTTGCTCCATCTTGGTATCCCCTCCTCTCTTCCGAACCTCAGCTAAACTGCCACTCTCTTACCTCATCTCAATATCCCCTTCTTCCTTCTGATCCTCTCCTACACTATCCAGACTCCTCTTACTATCCCTGCCTCCCTTCTGACCCTCTGCTAGAATGCTTTTCTCTCTGCTCATCTCAATATCCCACTTCTGATCCTCTGCTAAACCTCTACTATACCAAATATTCCCTTTCCACCCTGTTGCCCTATCTCAAGATCCCCTCCTCTATTCTGACCCTCTGCTACTGTTCTACCTTCACTTATCTCAATATCCTCTCTTCCTTGCAGACACTCTGCTATACTGCTTCTCTCTTGAGCCAACAGATATTATCTCCTTCTGACTGTTGTTCTGCTATACATCTGCTCCTCTGACCCATCTCAATCCCCTTTCCCCTTTTGTCCCTCTGCAGAATTTCTACTATCTTAACACATTTGTGTACCCGCTTTCACCTGACTCTCATCTAAATTGTTCCTTCTACTTGTGTTTACACATTGTTCCCCTACAGTTTTTTTACATGCCTATTTTTTTTTTTTTTTTTTTTTTACCTTTTTTTAGTTTTGTTCAGTTTTGAGGTTTTATTTTCTGAACCTGATAACATTAACAAATCAGACATTTCAACATTGGGTAATGACTGACTTGTCTGGAACAATTTCTTTTCATAAGAAGTAAATCTATAATCAGAACTTGAGCTACATGTATTATGGGTAAATTTTGTTTTACTGCTACAAGACATTGTTTGCATTTTACAGGGAGTGGATCTCAAAAAATAAGACCAAAACAGAACAGCAACCTAAAAATCAAGTGCCAAACTTTGTAAAATTTTATTTTCCAGAAATGCTAAATTTAATGTGTGGATTTATTTTTTTATGATTTGGGGTTTTAGGACCCTTTCAACCCATTAGCATCATATTGAGTGACTTCAGTAACTGACATCTGCCCTTCTTGAATCAGCAGAAGTGGGGATTGACCATAGAAAATATTTCATGATCAATTTCCATGAAATGATGTGGCCGGACCAGGTCTTGAACCAGCAACCTCTGGCTTCTCAGTCAGACGATCTGCTGACTGCATTTAGGGAAGGTCAGGAAACATGTTCATGTTCTGTGCTTGTTAAGCTTTTTAGCTCACCTGAGCACGAAGTGCTCATGGAGAGCTATTGTGATCGGTCATTGTCTGTCGTGCGTCGTGTGTCATGCGGCGTCAACAATTTGCTTTAAATGCTAACTCCTCCTTAACCCTTGAGCCAATTTCAATAAAACTTCATAGGAATATTGCTGAGGTGACCCTCTACAAAACTAGCAAAAATTGTTCCGCTCCGCTGAACAAGATGTCCGCAAGAGCGTAAAATAGAGAATCTTTAAACGACACCTTCTCCTGTACCTTAAGGCCAATTTCATTCAAACTTTATTCTGTGGAGATTTATTTATGTTGTTGTTTGTTACTGTGTGTATCACTTGTGTCTTTTTATTTTGGATGGCCATATGGCCATTTTGTGGGAAAGTAACTGTCCTTATGGCCTTCCTTTGTTTAGGTTTCCATTATGGTCTGGTCGCTTAATGTTTGTGTTTCTTTCCCTTTGGTGTCTTTGGTGGGTGGAGTAAGTTAATTGTATTGATTCCTGATTTTTGTTTTACTTCTACTTTTTATAGGAATGTTGCTTAGTTGCCCCTCTACCAAAATAGCTAAAACTTTTTCGCTCCGGTGAACAAAATGGCCACCAGAGCTAAAAATAGAAAATTCTTCAAACGACATCTGCTCCTGTACCCTTTGGCCAAATTGATTCAAACTTCATAGGAATGTTGCTTAGGTGACCCTCTTCTAAAATAGCTAAAACGGTATTGCTCTGATGAGAAAAATGGCCACCATAGCTAAAAATAGAAAAACATCGTAAATTCGCTTCAAACACAAACTCCTCCTCAACCCTTGAGCCAATTTGATTCAATCTTCACAGGAATGTTGCCTAAATGACTCCCTACCAAAATAGCTAAAATCGTTGTGCTCTGACAAACAAGATGGCCACCAGAGCTAAAAATAGAAAAAAATCTTTAAACAACAATTGCTCCTGTTCCCTTGGGCCAATTTTATTCAAACTTCATAGGAATGTTGCTTAGGTGACCATCTACCAAAATAGCTGAAAAGGGTTCTGCTCTGATGAGCAAAATGGCCGCCATAGAAAAAAATTGTAAATTTGCTTCAAACAGGAACTCCTCCTTAACCCTTGGGCCAATTTGATTCAAACTTCACAGGAATGTTATGTAGGTGACTCCCTAAAGAAATAGCTAAAATCATTCCACTCTGACTAACAAGATGGCCACCAGAGCTAAAAATAGAAAAATTCTTCAAACAAATACTCCCCGTACATCAACCATAGTGCAGTTTATATTTTACTTTTGGTCCTTTGAGATCAGCGTGAATATTCTGAGAAATCAGAAATAAATTATTGGTTTAGACTCATATTCTAGACAGGTTTTTAATTATTTGGACCCCATTTTGATTTATATCAGTCTTTGAATCGACTGCCTATTCGAAATTCACAAATTTGCAGTGTTTCCCCTGGCTTTCTTTGCCGGATCATTACAGGGTCACTGATGAGGCTTTATTAGCCGAAACTACGTAGTATGACCCATCTTCCTTCTTATGAATGTTTTCATTGCTCTTAAAGGAACTCATTTTTATTTACCCTCCTTTACCCTTCGGCCAATTTCTTTCAAACTTCATAGGTATGTTGCTTAGATGACCCACTACCAAAATAGCTAAAACGTTTGATGAGCAAAATGGCCCCCATAGCTAAAAACAGAAAAAAATTGTAAATTTACGTCAAAACCCGAACTCCTCCTCAACCTTTGGACAAATTTGATTCAAACTTCACAGGAATGTTAGTTAGGTGACTCCCTACCAAAATAGCTAAAATCGTTGAACCTGGCGAATAAGATTGCCACCAGAGCAAAAAATAGAAAAATCTTCACACGACAACTCCTCCTTACCCCTTGGGCCAATTTGATTTAAACTTCACAGTATATTATGTTGTTGACTCCCTACCAAAATAGTTAAAATTGTTCCGCTCTGACTAACAATATGGCCGCCAGAGCTAAAAATATAAAAATTCTTCAAACGACAACTCCTCCCTTGGGCCAATTTGATTCAAACTTCATAGGAATGTTGCTTAGATGACCCACTACCAAAATAGCTAAAACGTTTGATGAGCAAAATGGCCGCCATAGCTAAAAACAGAAAAACTTTGTAAATTTACGTCAAAACCCGAACTCCTCCTCAACCTTTGGACCAATTTGATTCAAACTTCACAGGAATGTTAGTTAGGTGACTCCCTACCAAATAGCTAAAATCGTTCAACCTGGCGAACCGGATGGCTGCCAGAGCAAAAAATAGAAAAATCTTCAAACGACAACTCCTCCTTACCCCTTGGGCCAATTTGATTCAAACTTCACAGTATATTATGTTGTTGACTCCCTACCAAAATAGTTAAAATTGTTCCGCTCTGACTAACAATATGGCCGCCAGAGCTAAAAATATAAAAATTCTTCAAACGACAACTCCTCCCTTGGGCCAATTTGATTCAAACTTCATAGGAATATTATGTTGTTGACCCGCTACCATATTTGCTAAAATGATCCAACTCCGATGAACAAAATGGCAACCAGAGCTTAAAATAGAAAAACATTGTAAATTTGCTTCAAACTTCACAGGAATGTTGCCCAGGTGACTCCCTAACAAAATAGTTAAAATCATTCAACTCTGATAAACAAGATGTCCTCCAGGGCTAAAATTAGAAAAAATCTTCAAACGACAACTCCTCCTGTACTCTTGGGCAAATAACATTCAAACTTCATAGGAATGTTGCTTAGATGACTCTCTAAAAATAGCTAAAATGGTCTTGTTCCGATGAACAATATGGCTGCCAGAGCTAAAAGTTGAAAAACATTGTAAATTTGCTTCAAATGCGAACTCTTCCTAAACCCTTGGGTCAGTTTGATTCAAACTTCAAAGGAATGTTTCCTAGGTGACACCCTACCAAAATAGCTAAGATCGTTCCACTCTGATCAACAAGATGGCCACCAGAGCTAAAAATAGAATGTACTAGAGACAGTGACATTCCGGTGAGCCAATCAGGGCCCTCTGGTTCAGTTTTGAGATTTTATTTTCTGAACCTGATAACATTAACAAATCAGACATTTCAACATTGGGTAATAACTGACTTGTCTGGAACAATTTCTTTTCATAAGAAGTAAATCTATAATCAGAACTTGAGCTACATGTATTATGGGTAAATTTTGTTTTACTGCTACAAGACATTGTTTGCATTTTACAGGGAGTGGATCTCAAAAAATAAGACCAAAACAGAACAGCAACCTAAAAATCAAGTGCCAAACTTTGTAAAATTTTATTTTCCAGAAATGCTAAATTTAATGTGTGGATTTATTTTTTATGATTTGGTGTTTTAGGACCCTTTCAACCCATTAGCATTATATTGAGTGACGTCATTTAACCTTACCACACTATTCCTGAGCAGGCTTAGACCTAAGCCGTTACGAGCACAAAGTGCACACAATTTCACCAATAACTGACATCTGCCCCTCTTGAATCAGCGGAAGTGGGGATTGACCATAGAAAATATTTCATGATCAATTTCCACGAAATGTGGCCGGACTGGTCTTGAACCAGCAGCCACTGGCTTTTCAGTCAGACGATCTGCATACTGCATTTAGGGAAGGTCAGGAAACATGTTCATGTTCTGTGCTTGTTAAGCTTTTTAGCACACCTGAGCACGAAGTGCTCATGATGAGCTATTGTGATCGGTCAGTGTGCGTCGTGTGTCGTGTGGCATCAACAATTTGCTTTAAATGCTAACTCCTCCTTAACCCTTGAGCCAATTTCAATAAAACTTCATAAGAATATTGCTGAGGTGACCCTTCTACAAAAATAGCTAAAATTGTTCTGCTCTGCTGAACAAGATGGCTGCCAAAGCTAAAAATAGAAAAATCTTTAAATGACAACTCCTCCTGTACCTTAAGGCCAATTTCATTCACACTTTATAGGAATGTTGCTTAGGTGACCCTCTACCAAAATAGCACAAACTGTATTGCTCTGATGAGGAAAATGGCCGCCATAGCTAAAAATAGAAAAAACAACTTAAATTTGCTTCAAACACAAACTCCTCCTCAACCCTTGGGCCAATTTGATTCAATCTTCACAGAAATGTTGCCCAAATGACTCCCTACCAAAGTAGCTTAAAATCATTGTGCTCTGACAAACAAGATGGCCGCCAGAGCTAAAAATTGAAAAATCTTTAAACGGCAATTGCTCCTGTTCCCATTGGCCAATTTTATTCAAGCTTCATAGGAATGTGACCATCTACCACATAGCTAAAAAGGTTCTGCTCTGATGAGCAAAATGGCCACCATAACTAAAAATAGAAAAACATGGTAAATTTGCTTCAAACAGGAAGTCCTCCTTAACCCTTGGGCCAATTTGATTCAAACTTCACAGGAATGTTGTGTATGTGACCCCCTAAAGAAATAGCTAAAATCATTCCGCTCTGACTAACAAGATGGCCGCCAGAGCTAAAAATAGAAAAATTCTTCAAACGACTACTCCTCCTTTACCCTTGGGCAAATTTCATTCAAACTTCATGGGAATGTTGCTTAGATAACCCACTACCAATATAGCTAAAATGTTTGATGAGCAAAATGGCCACCATAGCTAAAAACAGAAAAACTTTGTAAATTTACGTCAAATCGCAAACTCCTCCTCAACCTTTGGCCCAATTTGATTCAAACTTCATAGGAGTGTTAGTTAGGTGACTCCCTACCAAAAATAGCTAAAATGGTTCAATGCGGCGAACAAGATGGCCGAAAAAATCTTCAAACGACAACTCCTCCTTACCCCTTGGGCCAATTTGTTTCAAACTTGTATGTATATCTTCGAATTCCAAATATTATTCCCTAACAAAAAATGATGGATTCCTATGTTGGAAAACTCGCATTTTGATAAAAAATAAATAAATTAAAAGAAGGCATTCGCCCCATCGGGGCTTGAAGAAAATATATTGGGCTGCATGCTGCTTCCAAGCAGAGCTGAACCGACTGCACAGAAGAACTGGTAAACTGCTTAGGTTTTAAGCCTACCCAGGAATAGTTTGCAAGTCGGACCGTCCATGCATATAAACTTTATTGGTTTCATTGGGCGGCAGGGCTTGATGTCATTTCATCTGAATTTTGGGTAAAAGTCCCACAGAATTGGAAGCAACGTCTCCAAAATGATCTATACAGTGTTGACGGGGACCTTATACCTCAAATCAAACAAAAAAATTGCCCCTTGGACAATATCCATCCATCTATGAAAACTTTTCTTCAGTCTTTTCACACTAACGATGCTTAGAGAATTGCAGTTGTCTGTTTCGGGCAGAAGAGTGTTCAGTGTACAGCTTGGGAAAAAGAGTGGTTTGGTAAACTGACAGGCTCAGTGCAAGCATGTCTTGACTGGACGTCACACTCCAAACAAGCCTGAGCTTTGTGTGCCATAATAGGTTCCAAATAATTGTGACAAAGCCTATTACCATCTTGTAAATCTAGAGCATTGATTGTTTATGCATTTATTTTTAGCTCACCAGAGTCGAAGGCTCCTGGGGAGCTTATAGGATAGGGAGTTGTCTGTCGTCGTCAACACTTTCAAACGACATCTAAGAAACCGCTGGGCTGATTGAGCCCAAATTTCATGTGTTACATCCTTGGACTTTGGATGGCCACCAGAGCTAAAAATAGAATGTACTAGAGACAGTGACATTCAGGTGAGCAAATCAGGGCCTTGTCTAGATATGCTCTTGGAGCATATAAAGACATAATAATAATAACTTTATTTTGAGAGGATAACATATTCGGCACAAGTGCCAGTCTAACGTATGGTCCTCAGTTTACAAACTGCAGAAAGTCAATTTTTGAACTTTGATGAAATGTTTCTTCATATTCTGAAGGGACTCCCAATTTAATTTTGAACATTAAGATATGTATATCTTCGAATTACAAACATTATTTCCTAACAAAAAATGATGGATTCCTATTTTGGAAAACGCACATTTTGATAAAAAATAAATAAATTAAAAGAAGGCACTCTGCCAATCGGGGCTTGAAGAAAATAGATTGGGCTGCATGCTGCTTCCAAGCAGAGCTGAAACTGACCGCACAGGAGTACTGGTAAACCGCTTAGGTTTTAAGTCTACCCAGGAATAGTGTTGCAAGTAGGACAGTCCATTCATATATTGGTTCATATATATATATTCATATAAACGTTATTGGGCGGCAGGGCTTGATGTCATTTCATCTGAATATTTGGTAAAAAGTCCCACAAAATTGGAAGCAACGTCTTCAAAATGACCTATACAGTGTTGATGGGGACGTTATACCTCAAATCAAACAAAAAAATTGCCCCTTGAACAATATCCATCCATCTATGAAAACTTTTCTTCAGTCATTTCACACTAAAAATGCTTCAAGAATTGCAGTTGTCAGTTTCGGGCAGAAGAGTGTTCAGTGTACTGCTTAGAAAAAAAAGAGTGGTTTGGTAAACTGACAGGCTCAGTGCAAGCAGGTCTTGACTGGACGTCACACTCCAAACAAGCCTGAGCTTTGTGTGCCATAATAGGTTCCAAATAATTGTGACAAAGCCTGTTACCGCCTTGTAAATCTAGAGCATTGATTGTTTATGCATTTATTTTTAGCTCACCAGAGTCGAAGGCTCCCGGGAGGCTTATAGGATAGGGAGTTGTCTGTCTTCATCAACACTTTCAAACGACATCTCAGAAACCGCTGGGCCGATTGAGCCCAAATTTCATGTGTTGCATCCTTGGACTGTGGAGGCCCCCGCCCGTCGGGGCTTGGAGAAATAGATGGGCTGCATGATGCTTCCATGCAGAGCTGAAACTGACCACACACCAGACCTGGTAAACGGCTTAGAGGATATAAGCCTGCCCAGGCAAAGCGGTGCGAGTCGGACCGTCCATGCTTATAAACCCTATTGATTTCATTGGGGGACAGAGCTTGAGATGCCATTTCATCTCAATGTTGGGTAAAAGTCCCACAAAATTGGAAGCACTATCTCAAAAATGACCTATACAGTGTTGTTGGGGATGTTAAACCTCAAAACAAACAAACAAATCCTTGGACTGTGGGATTGAAAGTTTGTTTATGAAAATCGGCTCTTTAGTTTGGTTGCTATGGCAACTTGGTTTCCATAGACTTCTAATGGGGAAAATTGAAAAATGGCATTTACTGCCAAGTCACTTCAGATATTTTGAGAAAACATTAATGAAAATGTTTCTTGAGTAAACTTCTTTCAGCCTTACGCTCTTATGCCAACATGAGGGTCTCCCAGGTTGTGTTGGGGGCCATGCCCCACCCCTTACATTTCATTAGATCATATATAAACATATAAGATAAAGAAATAGAAGTGGAGGCAATGATCAGGAATCGATACAATTAACCAACAGCTCCCATCAGAGACACAAGAGGGAAAGAAACACAAACATGAAACAACAGACCCTAATGGAAACATCAATAGCGGAAAGCCAAAAGGACAGTCACTTTTCCACAAAATGGCCAATAGGCTATCCAAAATAAACTAATATAAGCGACACAAACACCCAAAGACAAACCATTACAAAAATAAACCACGACAGAAGAACCGCCTTGGAACGGTCAGCTGAAACGAATTCCAGTGGGGGGCTTAAATCAATATTACTTGGGCACAATCCTCGCCCTTACTTCCGTCGCAATTTAGACAAATACTTTGTTCAGTCCGCATGAAAGTCTCGTGACTCATAAGTGCAACATCTCCGTGAACACAAATAATCAAACAACCACAGAGATGAAACAACGGTGAGGACTCGACAGCAAGAAAGAAGCCTTAATTAACGACGCATATCCGAAACAACTACCATAAGCTCTGTAGAGCTCATATTGTGACAAAGTATCTGCCTTCATTTGTTAGCTCACCTTGAGCTTTCTCACCTGGAGCAGCTTATGCCGTGGCCTGTTGTCCGTCTTTAGCTTTTTAACATTTTTGACATCTCTTCCCAAACCGGAAGTCAGATTTAGCTAATACATGGAGACTCAGATTTGCTAAAATGGCAGCCATCTTGAAATTCATTAAACCACCTCTCCCAAACCAAAGGTTGATTTGAGCTGTAACTTGATGGAAGGGATCGGGGTGACATGGAGATTCAGATTTGCTAAAAACAATCCATTCAGATCTCCCATATGGCCGCCATGGGGGCCATCTTGAAATTTTTGAAACGACATCTCCCGAACCAATGGTTGAATTGAGCTGAAACTTGATGAGGTATCTGGGCGACATGGAGATTCAGATTTGCCAAAATTGTTCAGATGGCCGCCACGGCAGTCATCTTGAAATTCTTCGTACATCATCTCATCTCCCAGATTCAGAATTGCTGAAGGCAATGATCTGATAGACAAATTGGCCACCAAGGCACATTGTCATGTGAAAACATAATGGTCATGTTGATTGTCAAGAAGTGCCTGTATTCAATTTGGAATAAAGTCAGGTGTTATCCTAGCAAGATTGCAGTTGGTTTGAGCTGCACAAGAAATTTAGTGGGTAGGGATTCTGCTTTCTCCTTGATTGGTTTATATTTCAGCTGTATCAAACAAAAATGGTTCCCATTTTATGTAGGATTGTGGTATTGTCCATATTTTCAAGTTTGTATACAGTGAAGATTGTTTTAGATATCTTGTGTTTGGTTGGTGGCAGTGGAAGCATAGCTTTTCGATGAAAACAAATTCATGAACTGCATAATCATTCTGAGGGTATGCTTGTATTTCATATTGTACAGAAGTGTGCCCAAAACTTCCGCATCATTTAGCATGGTCAGAATGAAACGGACTTAATTGTTTTTAAGTATCCCTGCAGAAAAGGGGCTGTAAAGTGTGGCTTAGAGGACTAGGGGCACTTTAACTGTTCAGAATATACAAATAGAAAAAATGTGTTTCCTGTTCAAATACTTTGTATTCTTGTATGGCCCCCGCCCATAGGGGCTTGAAGAAATATATGGGCTGCATGATGCTTCCAGGCAGAGTTGAATTCTGGCCCGCACACTAGAACTGGTAAACCGCTTAGAAGATCTAAGCCTGTCCAGGAACCGTGGTGCGAGGCGGACCGGCCATGCTAATAAAACCTGTTGGTTTCATTGGGCGACAGGGCTTGAGAAGTCATTTCATCTCAATGTTGGGTAAAAGTCCCACAAAATTGGAAGCAACGTCTCCAAAATGACCTTTACAGTGTTGACGGGGACGTTAAACCTCAAATCAAACAAACAAACAAAAACAAACTGACAGGGAAGGATCGGTAAAGAGGTTTATTGAAAATGGACCTTTTGTGATCACTTGATGATAGTTCAATGTCTGTCATTAATTATCTTATTATTCAAAAGCCTGGTAGTCTGCACTATTAACCACTCTAACACTAACTTTTGATCAGGGTTTTGGTATAGTTTAGATGCAAACATTTTAAAAAGTAAAATCTTTGTTTTATTTTATTGACTCAAAGACACTGGTGTCACATTTGGAGGTCTCAGGGTTTAGTATTCCTTCATTGACAAATCTTGTGTAACTATACTGAAAAGTATAATAAGTATATGACAATTCTTTTCTTTTGTTATTTGTCTTGGAATGCCATGACAACTTGTTTGGATTTTACTTAGTGTCTCTGCCTATTGTAATCAGAAAATTGTGTTTTGGATTTATAATAACTTCTGTGCCATGAGTGTAAGACTTATTTTTTTCATGAATCCCCTTCGGCAAGGCAGATGGGGGATGATAGTAGTATCTCCTAGACCTTTGATGGATTTTCATAAGACTTAATGATCCCATGGTGAGCTGGTGTGGGGGGGGGGGGCACAGGGGAAGGGGCTCATAGTTGAGGGTCACTTGTTTGGGATTTTGGGTTTTGTGTCCGTTCCATATCTCCTTTGCCCCTTGAGGGATTTTCATTAAACTTCTGACAAATGTTGGCCTAATTGAGTTGATCTGCAGTACCTTACTCGGCTTCAAGGTGAAGGCCTCAATTGAGGGTCGGGAGTTTGATCCTTGAATTTCCTGTAACTGTATCTCTTATACCACTTGAGCAGTTTTCTTTGAGCTTTGGTCAGATATTTGCCTCGGTGCACTGGTGTGAAGGTCCCTAATGGCACCATGGCAGCTCAGGGTGGTGGTCCTGGTTGGGGGTCGGGGGTTTGGACGTTGGGTTTCATGTCGGCACGGTCTCATTTGCCCCTTGGTGGGCTGTCGTTTGGTCACAGTTAGGGGTTGGGAGTTTCGGCCTCAAGATTTGTTTCTCCGCTATATCTCTTTGCCATTGGAAGGATTTTGATTGGGCTTTGGTTTAGTGTTGGACAGAGTGGGATGATATGCTGAACCCATAGCTCAGTCATGCAGGCTCTGGGTGAGGATTGCAGATGAGGGTCATATGGTTGAGCCTTGGGGTTTCCTGTCAGCTCTATATCCCTTTTGCCCATGGAGGGATTTTCATTGAACTTTGCTCAAATTATGGCCTAGGTGGGATGATGAGTGGAACCTGTGGGTTGGGCATTCTGGGTTGGGCTGTGGCAGGGCGATATGGCTGTCCTTTGGATTGCTTTCTTGTTCAATTTTTGATAACTTTGTGAACTTGTAGAATGACTGTTTTGTTGACTTCTTAACATTAAAGTAAATAAATAATATAAAAATTAAATAATGAATAAATAAGAAATAAATTAATAAATAAGTTTAAAATAAATAAGTAAAAAATCAAGTAAATAAATAAAAATGAAAAAAAAAAAATAAAGTAAAAAACCAATAGCTTTGTAAATAAATAAATAATATAAAAATTAAATAATGAATAAATAAGAAATTAATTAATAAATAAGTATAAAATAAATATGTAAAAAAAATAAGTAAATAAATAAATAAATATGAAAAAATATAAAGTAAAAAACCAATAGCTTTGTAAATAAATAAATAGTTATTAAATGATTAAAATAGGTAAAGATAAATTCTGTTAGGAAGTGGGCAGGATAGTCATGCTGCAAGTTACTTTTGAATCATTTCAACTCATTTATTTAATGATCTAAAATATATTCTATTGATATGCTGCTAGAGTGTACTCATTCAATTAGCTAATTTGGTGTTGCCATTGAAAAGTGACTAAATACCTAATGACTAGTGCAAAAAAAAAAATCTTTAAGATTTCGAAACAATGTGTTTGGCACAGTTACAAAATTGAACAGGGCTTGCTGAGGGACAGCTATGTTCCCCAGCACAGTTTGGCCCTGGATGTTTGAGTTGCAGGTTCTGCTCATCATCTTTTTTGGGCCCTCATTTGAGCTAGGTTTCGTGAGAATCTTTCCAGGGGTGGGGGGCGTGGGATATGGAGCAGACAGTAAATTCATGGCTTGAGCTTGTGACCTTCAATTGTGACCTTCACCTGGAGACTGCATGGTTGAGCTGTGGGTTCAGATCTTTATTGGGCCAAACTTGAATGAGGGTCCTTCTGTGGGTAGGGAGATATGGAGGGGAAACAGTTTGAGTATCTGGCTCTTGACCTTTAATTGTGACCATGATCATGTGTCTGCAGGACTGAGTTGCAGTTTCTGCACATCTTCTCACAGGGGCAAGTGTTTGGCCAGAGTTGAATGAAAATCTTCCAGGGGGTGAAATAGATAAGGAATGGACATAGTGTTTGTTGCTCGGACTCACGGTCTTCAGCTGTGGCCTTCAACTCGTGTTGTCCTGATGTGGTTATGGGATCTGCACATCTCACTGTGGCGAATGTTTGACCAGGGCTGGTGGGAATCAGGGGTAAAAGAGATAATAAAATTTATGGGAAATTCAAGGCTCAAAATGATGACCTTCAGTTGTGGCTTCACATTGGGTTGGCGTAGTTGAGTTAGGTTTTGCACATACTCAATTAGGCCAGTGGGAATCCTACGGGGTGTTGAGCAGGCAGAGGATTCTGGGATTCAGACTGGTGGGGTATGTTTGGCCAAAGTTTACTGAAAATCCTTCTGGGGCTGCAAGAGATGGAGCGGGCACAAAATTCAAAGATTCAAACTTGTGACCTTCAACTGTGGCCATGGCTCTGAATCGGCATGGTTTTTATGTGTTTCTGAGGATTCTGGAGATGCTGAGCAGTGCGGATAATAACATAGCATTTCTGTAGTCTCCCATCCATTTCCTGATGGGGAATCAAAACATTTTTGACATGAAATCTGGGCAAGAGTTTGGTACAGGCTAGAAAATCGAAAAAAAAGATTCTTAAATCACGGTCTTAATGGTGTGACACACAGCTTGATTGATTCCAATGGTCATTATATGATCAATTTACTGTTACATTTTTCTTTAAGGACTTATCTTAGTGATTCCACTGCACAAGGATCACTTATGGATTCCACTGCACAAAAATGGTACTTGGCTGACACTCGCATTATCAGGGGTAGTCCTAGGAAGACTTGAGGCCCAAGTGGGCCCAAATCGCTCACCTGGATGAGGCTGATCATATATTACGAAGTACCTTGGTGACCATTTTGTCTATCAGATCACATTACCTTTAGCAATTCTGAATCTGGGAGATGAGATGATGTTCGAAGAATTTCAAGTTGGCTGCTATGGCGGTCATCTTCGATACCAGAACGGAACGATTTTGGCAAATCTGAATCTTCAGGTCACCCTGATGCCTCCCATCAAGTTTAGATCAATTTGACCTTTGGTCCAGGGGGAGATGTCCTTTGAAGAATGGATAAGGAACGGAAAGATTTTAGCAAATCTCAATTGTCCTTTGAAGAAGGGATATAGGAACGGAAAGATTTTAGCACATATCAATCTCCATGTTGTCCCCATGCCTTTCATCAAGTTTCATCTCAATTAGACCTTTGGTTCGGGAGGAGGTCATTTGAAGAATTCCAAGATGTCGGCCATCTTTTATATCAAAATGGAACATTTTAAGCAAATCTTAATCTCCATGTCATCCTGATGCCTACAATCAAGTTTACCTCAATTCAACCTTTGGTTTGGAATATGTCAGTTGAAGAATTTCAAGATGGCCGTCATGGCTGCCATTTTGGATATCCGAATGGAATGATTTTAGCAAATCTGAATCTCCATTTCACCCTGATGCCTCCCATCAAGTTTCAGCTCAATTCGATCATTGGTTTGGGAGATGATGTCGTTTGACGAATTTCAAGATGGCCCCCATGGTGGCCATGTTGGAGATCTGAATGGATTGTTTTTTAGACAATCTGAATCTCCATGTCACCCCGATGCCTTCCATCAAGTTTCAGCTCAACTCAACCTTTGGTTTTGGTTTGGGAGAGGTCGTTTGATGAATTTCAAGATGGCTGCCATGGTGGCCATCTTGGAAATCCAAACGGAACCATTTAGCAAATCTGAATCTCCATGTATCAGCTTAATCTGACTTCTGGTTTGGGAAGAGATGTCAAAAATGTGAAAAGCTAACGACGGACAACAGGCCACAGCATAAGCTGACCTGGTTAGCCCCTGCCCATCGGGGCTTAAAGAAATAGATGGGCTGCATGATGCTTCCACGCAGAGCTGAAACCGACCCGCACACGAGTACTGGTAAACCGCTTAGAGGATCTATGCCTGCCCATTCAATGCGCTGCAAGTCGGCCCGTCCATGCTTATAGGTTTCATTGAGCGGCAGGGCTTGAGATGTCATTTCATCTCAATGTCGGGTGAAAGTCCCACATAATTGGAAGCAACATCTCCAAAATGACCTTTACAGTGTTGACGGGGACATTAAACCTCAAATCAAATAAACAAATGTTTAAGCTGAAAGCTCCAGGTGAGCTAATAAATGAAGGCAGGTGAGTATTTGTTGAAGGATACTTTGTCACAATAAGAGCTCTACAGAGCTTATGGTAGTTGTTTCGGATATGCGGCGTTTAATAAGGCTTCTTTCTTTTATCTTTATATATGAATATTCTTATGAAATGTAAGGTGTGGGTCATGGCCCCCGACAGAACCTGGGGGACCCTCATGTTGGTATAAAAGAGTATCGCTGAAAGAAGTTTACTCAAGAAACATTTCTATTAATGTTTATATCTGAAGTGACTTGGCAGTAAATGCCATTTTTCAATTTTGTTGTTTGAAAGTGTTGACAACAACGAACAACTGCCTATCCTATAAGCTCCCAGTGAGCCTTCGACTATGGTGAGCTAAAATAAATGCATAAACAATCAATGCTCCAGATTTACAAGGTGGTAACAGGCTTTGTCACAATTATTTGGAACCTATTAAGGCACACAAAGCTCAAACTTATTTGGAGTGTTACGTCCAGTCAACACATATCGACCACTTGGCGCAAAAGTATCGTAACTCAGTTTTGTCAACTTTCCAGGAGACTCAAAAAAACAATTTAATTTTTGCTTTTGGATCAGGAAAAAGTAAGGCTGGGATGTATGAAGGCTAAATTGAAAACAATAAAAGTCACATAATTTAAATAATAAAAAGTATAAAAACATCAATATACATCAATAAAAAAAATGAGTTTTTGTCTCTGAAAAGATGATTTTTCTTGGTTGTACTTTGGTATAAAAGTATCGTAACTCAAGATACAATAGTTTTGCACCAAGAAAAGTTATCTTAGCATACAAATCAGGTTTTTTGTAAAACTATTGCATCTCAAGATGCGATAGAATTCCAGGCATTGAAAACCATGATAGCCAATTATTTTGATATGAAACAATTGAAGTTAAGAAATAAAACTGTAAGGTGCACTCAGACTACCATGAAGTTTATCTTACTTCTTAGAATTTTATAAACAGCTCCAGTTAAATTCGGTGCAAAGTTCTCTGAATAAGCTCTGTTAGTCGGTCTACTTATGCTTTTTCCATGCTTAACAATACATTTCCTTATAATCTCACAGAAGATAAGATTTAATTGAATGGACATTCCATAGAAAATATACCCTTTTTCTTGCATGCAATGTAAGAAATGCTTTTTTCGCATCTGAAGAGCATAAAGATTACTCATTATGGTATGTCAGAAGGTGTGTGAAGTTCTCACATTTCTACTTGACAATATAAGATTTGGTACTATGTAATTTTAGACAAATTGTGGGAATTCGGATGGGTACAAACCATGCACCCCTTGCGGCTGACTTTTTTTCTTCTTCATGATGTCCCTTTTCATTGAAAACCAATCTTAAATTATTGAAGATTTTGGCTCGACGTCTAGATATTTGGATGATTTATTAAATATTGACAAAACCTATGTCAATGGTTTGATCAGTCAAATTTACCCTTCAGAACTTCAGTTAAATAAAGCAAATTCTTCTGATTCATAAGCCCAGTTTTTGGATTTACATTTATCTATTGTAGATAGGTGTTTCCTGCAAAATTTATGATAAACGCGATGTTAATTTTCCATTTTTGGGTGTTGATGTTGCTTGCCTGTCATCTTACTGTGTTAAAATTTCACAATTAATTTGGTTTGCCAGAGTATCTAGTCATGTTAATCGAAACTGACTTCAACACCCATAATAAATTCTTAACTGCTAAACTTAAACAAGGTTATTGGTATCATAAACTACGAAAAAACAAAAAGATGTTATTTCTATTTGGTTTCAAAATTCAATTTTAGACAATGAGGCCTATTGGAACCAAAATTTTATGGTGACTTACTATATAAATTCAGAAAAAAAAAATATGCTAGCAATGATTTTAGTACCCAATTTAGCAAAATCATTCATCAATATAAAAAGATTGGGTACTACAATATGAATGTTATATGGCAGACTGCATGCATTGTAGAGAACACAAACAAGGGTGATGATTTTGCTTCTCTCTTTAATTGCACACTGGCGGGTTGGACCGACCGGTTGGGCCTCAGATTGCATTACAGCTCCAGCCTAAAGGCTTTCTTAAATTTTAGGTAAATTGTGTTGGTACATGATGCTCTGTCTCTGGTTTGGCCCACTGGTGTCAAAATGTTGGTTTTCGGTTGCTCCAGCATTTCAGCTGTTTCATGCTGTCGAATCCTCATCATTGTTTAACCTCTGTAGACATTTGATTTTTATGTTCTCGGACCTGTAACACTGAGATGTATTAGAAATCCTTCATGTGGATATTTGTCAAAACCATAAAAGAACCAAGGGTGAGGATTGTGGCCCTGTAGAATCGTTTTAAGCCCCAAAGTGAAATATTCTTTTCTGCCCATTCTACGGCAGTTCTTCTGTTGCGGTTCATTATTATTATAGTTTGTATTTGCATGTATGTACGAATTGCTTGTATCTTTTATTTTGGATATCAGTTTAGCCAGTTTGTGGGAAAAGAACTGTCCTTTTGGCTTTCTGCTTGTGATGTTTTCATTAGGGTTAAGTTATTTCATGTTCATGATTCTTTTGGACCCTCAGTTACACTGTTAGTGACTCCCTTGCCCAATTTCGCCATCTTCATGACCCTTCTGAACCTCTGCTACACTGCCACTCAGCTAAGTAACACTGCCATTTCCTTGCCTCATCTAAGTATTCTCTCTTTACTTTCTGTCCTTCAGCTGCACTACTACTACCTTATCTAATCTCAGTATCCTCTCCTCCCTTCTGTCCCTAAGCTTCATTGCTATTACCTTGTCTCAACTAAGTATCCCCCACCCTTCTGGCCCTCAGCTACACTGCTACTACCTTGTCTCATCTTAGTAATATCCCCTCCTCCCTTCTGAACCTCTGCTATACTGCTACTACCTTGTAATATTTCAGTATTCCCTCCTCCCTTCTGTCCCTCTGCTACACTGCCACTACCTTTGTCTTATCTTAGTATCCCCTCCTCACTTCTGACTATCAGCTACACTGCTACTACTTTGTCAGATTTCAGTATCCCCTTCTCCCTTCTGTCCCTCTGCTACAACCTTGTCTTATCTCAGTATCCCCTTCTCCCTTCTGACTATCAGCTACACTGCTACAACCTTGTCAGATTTCAGTATCCCCTCCTCCCGTCTGTCCCTCTGCTACACTGCTACTACCTTGTCTCATCTCAGTAATATCCCCTCCTCCCTTCTGAACCTCTGCTATACTGCTACTACCTTGTCAGATTTCAGTATCCCCTCCTCCCTTCTGTCCCTCTGCTACAACCTTGTCTTATCTCAGTATCCCCTCCTCCCTTCTTACTATCAATTACACTGCTACAACCTTGTCAGATTTCAGCATCCCCTCCTCCCGTCTGTCCCTCTGCTACACTGCTACTACCTTGTCTTATCTCAGTATCCCCTCCTCACTTCTGACTCTCAGCTGCACTGCTACTGCCGGGTCTTACCTCAGTATCCCCTCAATGACCCTAATCCCTTCTGAACCTCTGTTACACTGCAACTGACTTATCTTATCTCAATATACCCTCCTCCCTTCTGACTCAGCTACACTGCTTCTGCATTGTCTCATCTTAGAATCCCCTTCTCCTTTCTGACTCTACTACCTTATTAAGTATCTCAGTATTCCATCCTCCCTTCTGAGCCTCAGCTACATTTCTACACCCTTGCCCCATCTTAGTATCCCTTCTTCCCTTCTGATCCTATGCTACACATTTCTACTACCTTGTCTTATCTCAATATGCCCTCCTCGCTTCTGGCCCTCAGCTGTACTGCTATAGCCTTGTCCCACCTCAATATCTTCTTGTCATTTCTGACCATCAGCTACACAGCAATTCGTTTATCTCATCTAAGTATCCCCTCCTCCCTTCTGACCCTCAGCTGCACTGCTACTACCTTTCTCTATCTTGGTATACCCCCTCTCTTCCGAACCTCAGCTAAACTGCCACTCTCTTACCTCATCTCAATATCCCCTTCTTCCTTCTGATCCTCTCCTACACTATCCAGACTCCTCTTACTATCCCTGCCTCCCTTCTGACCCTCTGCTAGAATGCTTTTCTCTCTGCTCATCTCAATATCCCACTTCTGACCCTCTGCTAAACCTCTACTATACCAAATATTCCCTTTCCACCCTGTTGCCCTATCTCAAGATCCCCTCCTCTATTCTGACCCTCTGCTACTGTTCTACCTTCACTTATCTCAATATCCTCTCTTCCTTGCAGACACTCTGCTATACTGCTTCTCTCTTGAAGTTGAGCCAACAGATATTATCTCCTTCTGCCTGTTGTTCTGCTATACATCTGCTCCTCTGACCCATCTCAATCCCCTTTCCCTTTTGTCCCTCTGCTGAATTTCTACTATCTTAAAACATTTGTGTACCCGCTTTCACCTGACTCTCATCTAAATTTTTCCTTCTACTTGTGTTTACACATTGTTCCCCTACAGTTTCTTCATTTTGTTATTTTTTTTATTTTTTTACTTTTTTAGTTTTTTTAGCTCACCTGAGCTATTGTGATCGGTCAATGTCCGTCGTGCGTCGTGTGTTGTGCAGCGTCAACAATTTGCTTTAAATGCTAACTCCTCCTAAACCCTTGAGCCAATTTCAATAAAACTTCATAGGAATATTGCTGAGGTGACCCTGTACAAAAATAGCAAAAATTGTTTCACTCTGCTGAACAGGATGGCGGCCAGAGCTAAAAATAGTCAAAACTTTAAACGACAACTTCTCCTGTACCTTGAGGCCAGTTTCATTCAAACTTTATAGGAATGTTGCTTAGGTGACCCTCTACCAAAATAGCTAAAACGTTTCCGCTTCTGGTGAACAAAATGGCTGCCAGAGCTGAAAATAAAAAAATTCTTTAAACAACATCTCCTACTGTACACTTGGGCCAAATTAATTCAAACTTCATAGGAATGTTGCTTAGGTGACCATCTACTAAAATAGCTAAAACGGTATTGCTCTGATGAGCAAAATGGGAGCCATAGCTTAAAATAGAAAATCATTGTAAATTTGCTTCAAACACAAACTCCTCCTCAAACCTTGGGCCAATTTGATTCAATCCTCACAGGAATGTTGCCCAAATGACTCCCTACCAAAATAGCTAAAATCGTTGTGCTCTGACAAACAAGATGGCCGCCCAGAGCTAAAAATAGAAAAAAATCTTTAAACGACAATTGCTCCTGTTCCCTTGGGCCAATTTTATTCAAACTTCATAGGAATGTTGTTTAGGTGACCATCTACCAAAATAGCTGTAAAGGTTCTGCTCTGATGAGCAAAATGGCCACCATAACTAAAAATAGAAAAATGTCGTAAATTTGCTTCAAACAGGAACTCTTCCTTAACCCTTGGGCCAATTTGATTCAAACTTCACAGGAATGTTATGTAGGTGACTCCCTATAGAAAATGCTAAAATCATTCCGCTCTGACTAACAAGATGGCCGCCAGAGCTAAAAATAGAAAAAATTCTTCAAACGACTACTCCTCCTTTACCCTTGGGCCAATTTCATTCAAACTTCATAGGAATGTTGCTTAGATGACCCACTACCAAAATAGCTAAAATGTTTGATGAGCAAAATGGCCGCCATAGCTAAAAACAGAAAAACCTTTTTAAATTTACGTCAAAACGCAAACTCCTCCTCAACCTTTGGGCCAATTTGATTAAACTTCATAGGAATGTTAGTTAGGTGACTCCCTACCAAAATAGCTAAAATCGTTCAACGCGGCAAACAAGATTGCCACCAGAGCTAAAAATAGAAAAAAATCTTCAAACGACAACTCCTCCTTACCCCTTGGGCCAATTTGATTCAAACTTCACAGGAATATTATGCTGTTGACTCCCTACCAAAATAGCTAAAAATGTTCCGCTCTGACTAAGAAGATGGCGGCCAGAGCTAAAAATATAAAAATTCTTCAAACGACAATTCCTCCTTACCCCTTGGGCCATTTTGATTCAAACTTCACAGGAATATTATGTCGTTGACCCTCTACCATATTAGCTAAAATGATCCCACTCCGATGAACAAAATGGCCACCAGAGCTAAAAATAGAAAAACATTGTAAATTTGCTTCAAACTTCACAGGAATGTTGCCCAGGTGACTCCCTAACAAAATAGTTAAAATCATTCCACTCTGAACAACATGATGGCCACAAGGGCTAAAAATAGAAAAAATTCCTCAAACGACAACTCCTCCTTACCCCTTGGGCCAATTTGATTCAAACTTGTATGTATATCTTCGAATTTCAAACATTATTCCCTAACAAAAAATGATGGATTCCTATGTTGGAAAACTCACGTTTTGATAAAAAATAAATAAATTAAAAGAAGGCATTCTGCCCATTGGGGCTTGAAGAAAATAGATTTGGCTGCATGCTACTTCTAAGCAGAGTACTGGTAAACCGCTTAGGTTTAAAGCCTACCCAGGAATAGTTTGCAAGTCGGACGGTCCATGCATATAAACTTTATTGGTTTCATTGGGCGGCAGGGCTTCATGTCATTTCATCTGAATATTGGGTAAAAGTCCCACAAAATTGGAAGCAATGTCTCCAAAATGACCTATACAGTGTTGCTGTGGACGTTATACCTCAAATCAAACAAAAAAATTGCCCCTTGAACAATATCCATCCATCTATGAAAACTTTTCTTCAGTAATTTCACACTAACGATGCTTCGAGAATTGCAGTTGTCAGTCTCGGGCAGAAGAGGGTTCAGTGTACAACTTGGGAAAAAGAGTTGTTTGGTAAACTGACAGGCTCAGTGCAAGCATTGTGTTGACTGGACGTCATTCTCCAAACAAGCTTGAGCTTTGTGTGCCATAATAGGTTCCAAATATTTGTGACAAAGCCTGTTACCACCTTGTAAATCTAGAGCATTGATTGTTGATGCATTTATTTTTAGCTCAACAGAGTCGAAGGCTCCCAGGCTTATAGGAACATTAAGATATGTATATCTTCGAATTCCAAACATTATTCCATAACAAAAAATGATGGATTCCTATGTTGGAAAACTCACATTTTGATAAAAAATAAATAAATTAACAGAAGGCATTCTGCCCATCGGGGCTTGAAGAAAATAGATTGTGCTGCATGCTGCTTCCAAGCAGAGCTGAAGCCAACCGCACAGTATTGGTAAACCGCTTAGGTTTAAAGCCTACCCAGGAATAGTTTGCAAGTCGGACCGTCCATGCATATAAACTTTATTGTTTTCATTGGGCGGCAGGGCTTGATGTCATTTCATCTGAATATTGGGTAAAAGTCCCACAAAATTGGAAGCAACAACTCAAAAATGACCTATACAGTGTTGATGAGGACGTTATACATCAAATCAAACAAAAAAATTGCCCCTTGAACAATATCCATCCATCTATGAAAACTTTTCTTCAGTCATTTCACACTAAAGATGCTTCGAGAATTGCAGTTGTCAGTTTCAGGCAGAAGAGTGTTCAGTGTACTGCTTGGGAAAAAGAGTGGTTTGGTAAACTGACAGGCTCAGTGCAAGCATGTGTTGACTGGACGTCACACTCCAAACAAGCCTGAGCTTTGTGTGCCATAATAGGTTCCAAATAATTGTGACAAAGCCTGTTACTACCTTGTAAAACTAGAGCATTGATTGTTCATGCATTTATTTTTAGCTCACCAGAGTCGAAGGCTCCCGGGCAGCTTATAGGATAGGCAGTTGTCTGTCATCGTCAAAACTTTCAAACGACATCTCAGAAACCGCTGGGCCTATTGATCCCAAATTTCATGTGTTGCACCCTTGGACACTGGAGGCCCCCGCCCGTCGGGGCTTGAAGAAATAGATGGGCTGCTTGATGCTTCCACGCAGAGCTGAAACTGAACGCACACGAGACCTGGTAAACAGCTTAGAGGATATTAGCCTGCCTAGGCAAAGCGGTGCGAGTCGGACCGTCCATGCTTATAAACCCTATTGGTTTCATTGGGCGACAGGGCTTGGGATGCCATTTCATCTAAATGTTGGGTAAAAGTCCCACAAAATTGGAAGCAATGTCTCCAAAATGGCCTATACAGTGTTGATGGGGATGTTAAACCTCAAATCAAACAAACAAATCCTTGGACTGTGGGATTTAAAGTTTGTTTATGAAAATCGGCTCGTTAGTTTGGTTGCAATGGCAACTTATTTTCCATAGACTTATAATGGGGAAAATTAAAAAATGGCATTTACTGCCAAGTCACTGCAGATATTTTGACAAAACATTAATAGAAATGTTTCTTGAGTAAATTTCTTTCAGCCATACGCTTTTATGCCAACATGAGGGTCCCCCAGGTTGTGTTAGGGGCCATGCCCCACCCCCTACATTTCATAAGATCATATATAAAGATAAAAGATAAAGGAATAGAAGTGGAGGCAATGATCAGGAATCGATACAATTAACCCACAGCTCCCATCAGAGAGACCAGAGGGAAAGAAACACAAACATGAAACAACAGACCCTCATGGAAACGTCAATAGCGGAAAGCCCAAAGGACAGTCACTTTTCCACAAAATGGCCATTAGGCTATCCAAAATAAACTAATATAAGTGACACAACCACCCAAAGGCAAACCATTACAAAAATAAACCGCGACAGAAGAACCCCCTTGGAACGGTCAGCGGAAACCAATTCCAGTTGGGGGCTTAAATTGATTTTACATGGGCACAATCCTCGCCCTTAGACAAATAATTTGTTCAATCCGCATGAAGGTCTCCTAACTCATCAGTGCAACATCTCCGTTGACACAAATAATCAAACAACCACAGAGATGAAACTACGGTGAGGATTCGACAGCAAGAAAGAAGCCTTAATTAACGACGCATATCCAAAACAACTACCATAAGCTCTGTAGAGCTCTTATTGTGACAAAGTATCTTACCTGCCTTCATTTATTAGCTCACCTGGAGCTTTCTCACCTGGAGCAAAGCTCCAGGTCAGCTTATGCCGTGGCCTGTTGTCCGTCGTTAGCTTTTAACATTTTTGACATCTCTTCCCAAACCGGAAGTCAGATTAAGCTGATACATGGAGACTCAAATTTGCTAAAATTGCAGCCATCTTGAAATTCATCAAACGACCTCTCCCAAACCAAAGGTTGATTTGAGCTGTAACTTGATGGAAAGGATCGGGGTGGCATGGAGATTCAGATTTGCTAAAAACAATCCATTATGGCCATATGGCAGCCATGGTGGCCATCTTGAAATTCTTCAAACAACATCTCCCGAACCAATGGTTGAATTGAGCTGAAACTTGATGAGGTATCTGGGCGACATGGAGATTCAGATTTGCCAAAATTGTTTCGCCATGGTCGCCATCTTGAAATTCTTCACACAACATCTCCCGAACCAATGGTTGAATTGAGCTGAAACTTGATGCGCTATCTGGGCGACATGGAGATTCAGATTTGCCAAAATTGTTCCGATGGCCGCCATGGCAGCCATCTTGAAATTTTTCAAACATCATCTACTCTCCCAGATTCAGAATTGCTAAAGGCATCTGATAGACAAGATGGCCACCAAGGCACATTGTCATGTGAAAACATAATGGTCATGGTGATGGTCAAGAAGTGCCTGTATTCAATTTGAATAAAGTCAGGTGTTATCCTAGCAAGATTGCAGTTGGTTTGAGCTGCACAAGACATTTAGTGGGTAGGGATTCTACTTTCTCCTTGATTGGTTTATATTTCAGCTGTATCAAACAAAAGTGGTTCCCAATTTATGTAGGATTGTGGTATTGTCCCAATTTTCAAGATTGTATACAGTGAAGATTGTTTTAGATATCTTGTGTTTGGTTGGTGGCAGTGGAAGCATAGCTTTTCAATGAAAACAAATTCATGAACTGAATAATCATTCTGAGGGTATGCTTGTATTTGATATTGTACAGAAGTGTACCCAAAACTTCCGCATCATTTAGCATGGTCAGAATGAAACTGACTTGCTTGTTTTTAAGTATCCCTGCAGAAAAGAGGCTGCAAAGTGTGGCTTAGGGGACTAGGGACACTTTAACTGTTCAGAATATACAAACAGAAAATGTGTTTCCTGTTCAAATACTTTGTATTCCTGTATGGCCCCCGCCCATAGCGGCTTGAAGAAATATATGGGCTGCATGATGCTTCCAAGCAGAGCTGAATCCGGCCCGCACACTAGTACTGGTAAACTGCTTAGAGGATCTAAGCCTGTCCAGGAACCGCGGTTCGAGGTGGACCGTCCATGCTAATAAACCCTATTGGTTTCATTGGGCGACAGGGCTTGATGTCATTTTATCTCAATGTCGGGTAAAAGTCCCACAAATTGGAAGCAACGTCTCCAAAATGACTTTACAGTGTTGACGGGGACGTTAAAACTCAAATCAAACAACAAACAAAAACAAACTGACAGGGAAGCATTGGTTAAGAGGTTTATTGAAAATGGACCTTTTTTGATCACCTGATTGATGATAGTTCACTGGCTGTCAATAATTATCTTATTATTCAAAAGCCTGGTAGTCTGCACTATTAACCACTCTAACACTAACCTTTGATCAGGGTTTTGGTATAGTTTAGATGCAAACATTTTAAAAAGTAAATCTTACTTTTATTTTATTGACTCAAAGACACTGGTGTCACATTTGGAGGTCTCAGGGGTTTGTATTCCTTCATTGACAAATCTTTTGCAACTATTTTGAAAAGTATACTAAGTATACTGCAATTCTTTTCTTTTGTTATTTGTCTTGGAATGCCATGACAACTTGTTTGGATTTTACTTAGTGTCTCTGCCTTTTGTAATCAGAAAATTATTGTGTTTTGGATTTATAATAACTTCTGTGTCATGAGTGTAAGACTTATTTTTTTTTCATGAATCCCCTTCGGCAAGGCAGATGGGGGATGATAGAAGTATCTCCTAGACCTTTGATGGAATTTCATAAGACTTAATGTTCCGACGGTGAGCTGGTGTGTGGGACCACAGGGGAATGGGCAATGCCGACTCTAGGTCGGGTTCATAGTTGAGGGTCACTTGTTTGGGATTTTGGGTTTTGTGTCTGTTCCATATCTCCTTTGCCCGTTGAGGAATTTTCATTAAACTTCGGACAAATGTTGGCCTAATTGAGTTGATCTGCGGTACCTGGCTCGGCTTCAAGGTGAAGGCCTCAATTGAGGATCAGGAGTTTGATCCTTGAATTTCCTGTAACTGTATCTCTTATACCACTTGACCAGTTGTCATCGACCTTTGGTCAGATATTTGCCTCGGTGCACTGGTGTGAAGGTCCCTAATCGCAGCATGGCAGCTCAGGGTGGTGGTCTAGGTTGGGGGTCGGGAGTTTTGACGTTGGGTTTCATGTCGGCGCGGTCTCATTTGCCCCTTGGTGGGTTTTCGTTTGACTTTGGTCGAACGGTTGCCTCATTGGGATGGTGTGCGGGGCCTGTGACTTGGCCTTGTTGGTACTTGGTCATGGTCACGGTTAGGGGTTGGGAGTTTGGGTCTCAAGACTGTTTCTCCACTATATCTCCTTGCCATTGGAAGGATTTTGATTGGGCTTTGGTTTAGTGTTGGACAGAGTGGGATGATATGCTGAACCCATAGCTCAGTCATGCAGGCTCTGGGTGAGGATTGCAGATGAGGGTCATACGGTTGAGCCTTGGGGTTTCCTGGCAGCTCTATATCCCTTTTGCCCATGGAGGGATTTTCATTGAACTTTGCTCAAATTATGGCCTAGGTGGGATGATGAGTGGAACCTGTGGGTTAGGCATTCTGGGTTGGACCATGGCAGGGCGATATTGCTGTCCTTTGGATTGCTTTCTTGTTCAATTTTTGATAACTTTGTGAACTTGTAGAATGACTGTTTTGTTGACTTCTTAACATTAAAGTAAATAAATAATATAAAAATTAAATAATGAATAAATAAGAAATAAATTAATAAATAAGTTTAAAATAAATAAGTAAAAAATTAAGTAAATAAATAAATATGAAAAAATATAAAGTAAAAAACCAATAGCTTTGTAAATAAATAAATAATATAAAAATTAAATAATGAATAAATAAGAAATACATTAATAAATAAGTAAAAAATAAATAAGTAAAAAATAAAGTAAATAAATAAATATGAAAACAATATAAAGTAAAAAACCAATAGCTTTGTAAATAAATAAATAGTTATTAAATGATTAAAATAGGTAAAGATAAATTCTGTTAGGAAGTGGGCAGGATAGTCATGCTGCAAGTTACTTTTGAATCATTTCAACTCATTTATTTAATGATCTAAAAATATTCTATTGATATGCTGCTAGAGTGTACTCATTCAATTAGCTAATTTGGTGTTTTCCATTGAAAAGTGACTAAATACCTAATGGCTAGTGCAAAAAAAAAAATCATTAAGATTTCAAAACAATGTGTTTGGCACAGTTACAAAATTGAACAGGGCTCGCTGAGGAACAGCTATGTTCCCCAATGCAGTTTGGCCCTGGATATTTGAGTTGCAGGTTCTGCTCATCATCTTTTTCGGGCCCTCATTTAACCTAGGTTTGGTGAGAATCTTTCCAGGGGTGGGGGGCGGGGGATGTGGAGCAGACAGGAAATTCATGGCTGGAGCTTGTGACCTTCATTTGTGACCTTCACCTGGAGACTGCATGGTTGAGCTGTGGGTTCAGATCTTCATTGGGCCAAAGTTGAATGAGGGTCCTTCTGTGGGTAGGGAGATATGGAGGGGGAAACAGTTTGAGTCTCTGGCTCTTGACCTTTAATTGTGACCATGATCATGTTCTGCACATCTTCTCACTGGGGCAAGTGTTTGGCCAGAGTTGAATGAAAATCTTCTAGGAAGGAATGGACATAGGGTTTGTTTTGTTTGGACTCATGGTCTTCAGCTGTGGCCTTCAACTCGTGTTGTCATGGTGTGGTTATGGAATCTGCACATCTCACTGTGGCGGATGTTTGACCAGGGCTGGTGGGAATTAGGGGTAAAAGAGATTTTAAAATTTATGGGAAATTCAAGGCTCAAAATGATGATCTTCAGTTGTGGCTTCATTTGGTTTGGCGGGGTTGAGTTAGGGGTTTTGCACATACTCAATTAGGCCAGTGGGAATCCTATGGGGTGTGGAGCAGGCAGAGGATTCAGGGATTCAGACTGGTGGGGTATGTTTGGCCAAAGTTTAGTGAAAATCCTTCCAGGGCTGCAAGAGATAGAGCGGGCACAAAATTCAAAGATTCAAACTTGTGACCTTCAACTGTGGCCATGGCTCTGAATGGGCATGGTTTTTATGGGTTCTGCGCATCTGCTCACTGAAAGGAATATTTGGCCAGGGTTTCCTGGAAGTCTGTTGGAGGATTCTGGAGATGCTGAGCAGTGGGGATAATGACATGGCGTTTCTGTAGTCCCCCATCCACTTCTTGATGGGGAATCAAAACATTTTTGACATGAAATCTGGGTAAGAGTTTGGTACAGGCTAGAAAATCGAAAAAAAGATTCTTAAATCACGGTCTTAATAGTGTGACACACAGCTTGATTGATTTCCAATGGTTATTATATGATCAATTTACTGTTACATTTTTCTTTAAGGACTTATCTTAGTGATTCCACTGCACAAGGATCACTTATGGATTCCACTGCATATAAATGGTATTTGGCTGACACTCGCATTATCAGGGGTAGTCCTAGGAAGACTTGAGGCCCAATTGGGCCAGAATCGCTCACCTGGATGAGGCTGATCATATATTACAAAGTACCTTGGTGACCATTTTGTCTATCAGATCACATTGCCTTTAGCAATTCTGAATCTGGGAGATGAGATGATGTTCGAAGAATTTCAAGTTGGCTGCCATGGCGGTCATCTTCGATACCAGAACGGAACGATTTTGGCAAATCTGAATCTTCAGGTCACCCTGATGCCTCCCATCAAGTTTAGATCAATTTGACCTTTGGTCCAGGAGATGTCCTTTGAAGAATGGATATAGGAACGGAAAGATTTTAGCAAATCTCAATTGTCCTTTGAAGAAGGGATATAGGAACGGAAAGATTTTAGCAAATATCAATCTCCATGTCGTCCCCATGCCTGCCATCAAGTGTCAGCTCAATTAGACCTTTGGTTCGGGAGGAGGTCATTTGAAGAATTTGAAGATGGCGGCCATCTTTTATATCAAAATGGAACATTTTAAGCAAATCTTAATCTCCATGTCATCCTGTTGCCTACAATCAAGTTTACCTCAATTTAACCTTTGGTTTGGAATATGTCAGTTGAAGAATTTCAAGATGGCCGCCATGGCTGCCATTTTGGATATCCGAATGGAATGATTTTAGCAAATCTGAATCTGCATTTCACCCTGATGCCTCCCATCAAGTTTCAGCTCAATTCGATCATTGGTTTGGGAGATGATGTCGTTTGACGAATTTCAAGATGGCCCCCATGGTGGCCATGTTGGAGATCTGAATGGATTGTTCTTTAGACAATCTGAATCTCCATGTCACCCCGATGCCTTCCATCAAGTTTCAGCTCAACTAAACCTTTGGTTTGGGAGAAGTCGTTTGATGAATTTCAAGATGGCTGGCATGGCGGCTATCTTGGAAATCCAAACAGAACCATTTAGCAAATCTGAATCTCCATGTATCAGCTTAATCTGACTTCTGGTTTGGGAAGAGATGTGAAAAATGTGAATAGCTAACGACGGACAACAGGCCATGGCATAAGCTGACCATGATGCTTCCACGCAGAGCTGAAACCAACCCGCACACAAGTACTGGTAAACGGCTTAGAGGATCTAAGCCTGCCCAGGCAATGCGGTGCGAGTCAGCCCGTCCATGCTTATAGGTTTCATTTGTACGGCAGGGCTTGAGATGTCATTTCATCTCGATGTCAGGTGAAAGTCCCACAAAATTGGAAGCAACGTCTCCAAAATGACCTTTACAGTTTTGACGGGGATGTTAAACCTCAAATCAAGCAAACAAACATTTAAGCTGAAAGCTCCAAGTGAGCTAATAAATGAAGGCATGTCAGTATTTGTTAAAGGATACTTTGTCACAATAAGAGCTCTACAGAGCTTATGGTAGTTGTTTCGGATATGCGTCGTTAAATAAGGCTTCTTTCTTTTATCTTTATATATGATCTTATGAAATGTAAGGTGTGGGTCATGGCCCCCTACACAACCTGGGGGACCCTCATGTTGGTACAAAAGCGTATCGCTGAAAGAAGTTTACTCCAGAAACATTTCTATTAATGTTTTGTCAAAATATTTGAAGTGACTTGGCAGTAAATGCCATTTTTTCAATTTTCCCCCATTGTAAGACTATGGAAACTAAAGAGCAGATTTCATCAACAAACTTTCAATCCTACAGTCCAAGGATGCTACACATGAAATTTGAGCTCAAACAGCCCAGATGTTTCTGAGGAGATGTCGTTTGAAAGTGTTCACAACAACAGAATATCCTATAAGCTCCCCGTGAGCCTTCGACTATGGTGAGCTAAAATAAATGCATAAACAATCAATGCTCCAGATTTACAAGGTGGTAACAGGCTTTGTCACAATTATTTGGAACCTATTTTGGCACACAAAGCTCAAACTTGTTTGGAGTGTTACGTCCAGTTAATACATATCGACTGCTTGGCGCAAAAGTATCGTAACTCAGTTTTGTCAACTTTCCAGGAGACTCAAAAAATAATATAATTTTTGCTTTTGGATCTCGGGGAAAAAGTAAGGCTGGGATGTATGAAGGCTAAATTGAAAACAATAAAAGTCACATAATTTAAATGATAAAAAGTATAATAAAATCAAAATACCGTATTCGCCCTAATTACCGCACATGCTCCTATAAGCGCACACCAGCTATTTTTGAAAAGGAAATGCATAAGCGCACACTTTACAGTAATCCCCCCTTGAAGCTCTCATAGTAAATCTATAAAAACTTACCATTATTTCTTCCAACAGTGAAGGCAATGCTTAAGTATCTTTTTCTGTCCCATTAAATATCAGTATGCATCATCTTGGAAGCTTTTGTTTTCGTATCAAGTGTGCGCTAATTAGGTAGATTTTTAGCTCACCTGGGCCGATGGCTCCAGGGGAGCTTATAGTATAGTGGGTCCTCCGTCGTCCGTCCGTCGTCCGTCCACACTTTTGAGCAGCTATATCTCTGTATCCTGCAGGCTGATCTCAATCATTTCTCATCTGTAGCATGCCTCTGGTGGGGCATTGATGACATAAACTTTTTTTTGAAATCGCTCTTAAACTTTGGTTCCTATGGCAACCACAAGGTCCCATAGACTTACTATGGGAAAATGCTTGTCATCACCGTAGCGCCTTCAGTTTTGATTGGATCTTTCTGAAACTTATATGTAAGGTGGCTGTGGATAAAATCTCGGATGAGTTCGAAAACCTGCCAAGTCGGCCCATTTATCATAGAGTTACATCCCTTTGATTGCTGAAAATGCCCATTTTCGACATTGTCATCACCGTAGCCCCTTCAGTTTTGATCGGATCTTTCTAAAACTTATATGTATTGTGGCTGGGGATAAGACCTCGGATGAGTTCGAAAACCGACCAAGTCGGCCCTTTTATCGTAGAGTAACGTCCCTTTGATTGCTGAAAATGCTGATTTTTGACCTTGTCATCACTGTAGCCCTTTCAGTTTTGATCGAATCTTTCTGAAACTTATATGTAAAGTGGCTGGGGATAAAATCTCGGATGAGTTCGAAAACCTGCCAAGTTGGTCCATTTATCACAGAGTAACGTCCCTTTGATTGCTGAAAATCAGATTTTTGACCTTGTCATCACCGTAGCCCTTTCAGTTTTGATAGGATCTTTCTGAAACTTATATGCAAGGTGGCTGGGGATAAAGCCTCAGATGAGTTCACATACCGGCAAAGGTGGCCTATTTATCATAGAGTTAGGTCCCTTTGATTGCTGAAAATGTTGATTTTTGACCTTGTCAACACTGTAGCCCCTTCAGTTTTGATCGGATCTTTTTGAAACTTATATGTAAGGTGGCTGGGGATAAAACCTCGGATGAGTTCGAAAACCAGCCAAGTTGCCCCATTAACTATATAGTTATGTCCCTTTGATGGCTGAAAATGTCGATTTTTTACCTTGTCATCACCGTAGCCCCTTCAGTTTTGATCGAATCTTTCTGAACCTATATGTAAGGTGACTGGAAATAAAACCTAGGATGAGTTTCAATACCGGACAAGTTGGTCCATTTACCATTGATTTACGTCCCTTTGATTGCTGAAAATGCCGATTTTTGACCTTGTCATCACCATAGCCCCTTCAGTTTTGATCAGATCTTTCTGAAACTTATATGTAAGGTGGCTGGGGATAAAATCTTGGATGAGTTCGAAAACAGGCCAAGTCAGCCCATTTATCGTAGAGTTATGTCCCTTTGATGGCTGAAAATGTTGATTTTTTACCTTGTCATTACCGTAGCCCCTTCAGTTTTGATCGGATTTTTCTGAAACTTATATGTAAGGTGGCTGGGGATGAAACCTCGGATGAGTTCGAAAACTGGCCAAGTCGGCTCATTTATTTTAGAGTAACATCCCTTTGATTGCTAAAAATGCCAAATTTTGACCTTGTCATCACCGTAGCCCCTTCAGTTTTGATCGGATCTTTCTGAAACTTATATGTGAGGTGGCTGGGAATAAAATCTTGGATGAGTTTGAATACTGGCCAAGTCTGATCGGATCTTTCTGAAACTTACATGTAAGGTGGCTGGGAATAAAACCTCAGTTGAGGTCGAATACCGGCCAAGTCGGCACATTTATCATAGACTAAGAGTGACGTGCCTTTGATTGCTGAAAATGCCTATTTTCGACATTGTCATCACTGCTGCCCCTTTAGTTTTGAACGGATCTTCATGAAACTTACAAACAAGGAAGTCAGGCAGAAAGCTTGGAGGAGTTTGAAAACTCTTGTTTTTGAACTTGTCATCACCATAGCCACTTCAGTTTAGATCGGATCTTCTTAGCAAGTCAGGAATAAAAGCTTGAATGAGTTTGAAAACCGGTGAGGTCAGCCTGTTTATCATAGAGTTACATTCTACTTGATTTTCAGAAAATGCTTACCCTGTCATCACCATGTCCTCCCATAAAGCCTTAAGTAAAGGTTGGCACTTCCTTAAACTTTGAATCTGTTAGCTCAGGTGAGCGATACAGGACCAAGCTAGCTTGGTCCTCTTGTTCACCATGATTTATGACTTGATTTTGAAAAAACTAAGCGCACGGTGCGGTAATTAGGGCGAATACGTTACACAAAAAAAAATTTGAGTTTTTGACTCTGAAAGATGATTTTTCTTGGTTCTTTGGGATAAAACTATCGTAACTCAAGATACAATAGTTTTGCACCAAGAAAAGTTATTTTAGCATACAAATCGGGTTTGTTGTAAAATTATTGCATCTCAAGATGCGATAGTATTCCAGGAATTGAAAACCATGATGGCCAATTATATTAGCCCCCGCCCATAGGGGCTTGAAGAAATATATGGGCTGCATGATGCTTCCACGCAGAGCTGAATCTGGCCCGCACACTAGTACTGGTAAACCGCTTAGAGGATCTAAGCCTGTCCAGGAACCGCGGTGCGAGGCAGACCGTCCATGCTAATAAACCCTATTGGTTTCAATTGGCGACAGGGCTTGAGATGTCATTTCATCTCAATGTCGGGTAAAAGTCCCACAAAATTGGAAGCAATGTCTCCAAAATGACCTTTACAGTGTTGACAGGGATGTTAAACCTCAAATCAGACAAAACAAACACAATGAAATAATAATTATTGAAGTTAAGAAATAAAACTGAAAGGTGCACTCAGACTACCATGAAGTTTATCTTACTTCTTAGAATTTTATAAACAGCTCCAGTTAAATTCGGTGCAAAGTTCTCTGAATAAGCTCTGTTAGTCTGTCTACTTATGCTTTTTCCATGCTTAACAATACAGTTCCTTATAATCTCACAGAAGATAAGATTTAATTGAATGGACATTCCATAGAAAATATACCCTTTTTCTTGCATGCAATGTAAGAGATGCTTTTTTCACATCTGAAGAGCATAAAGATTACTCATTATGGTATGTCAGAAGGTGTGTGAAGTTCTCACATTTCTACTTGACAATATAAGATTTGGTACTATGTAATTTAGACAAATTGTGGGAATTCTGATGGGTACAAACCATGCACTCCTTGCAGCTGACTTTTTTTTCTTCTTCATGATGTCCCTTTTCATTGAAAACCAATCTGAAATTATTGAAGCTTTTGGCTCGACGTCTAGATATTCGGATGATTTATTAAATATTGACAAAACCTATGTCAATGGTTTGATCAGTCAAATTTACACTTCAGAACTTAGTTAAATAAAGCAAATTCTTCTGATTCCAAAGCCCAGTTTTTGGATTTACATTTATCTATTGCAGATAGATGTTTCCTGCAAAATTTATGATAAATGTGATGTTAATTTTCCATTTTTGGATGTCTGTCATCTTACTGTGTTAAAATTTCACAATTAATTTGGTTTGCCAGAGTATCTAGTCATGTTAATTGCAACTGACTTCAACATCCATAATAAATTATTAACTGCTAAACTTAAGGTTATTGGTAAAATAAACTACGAAAAACCTTAGACGTTATTCCGATTGGGTTTCAAAATTCAATTTTGGACTTAAATCTCTTCTGCAATCTTCATGACCCTTCTGAACCTCTGCTACACTGCCACTCAGCTAAGTAACACTGCCATTTCCTTGCCTCATCTAAGTATTTACTTTCTGTCCCTCAGCTGCACTACAACTACTTTGTCTCATCTCAGTATCCTCTCCTCCCTTCTGTCCCTATGCTTCATTGCTATTACCTTGTCTCATCTAAGTATCCCCACCCTTCTGGCCCTCAGCTACACTGCTACTACCTTGTCTCATCTTAGTAATATCCACTCCACCCTTCTGAACCTCAACTTTACTGCTACTACCTTGTCAGATTTCAGTATCCCCTCCTCCCTTCTGTCCCTCTGCTACACTGCTACTACCTTTGTCTTATCTTAGTATCCCCTCCTCACTTCTGACTATCAGCTACACTGCTACTACCTTGTAAGATTTCAGTATCCCCTCCTTCCTTCTGTCCCTCTGCTACAACCTTGTCTTATCTGTATCCCCTCCTCCCTTCTGAACTTCTACTATACTGCTACTAGCTTGTCAGATTTAAGTATCCCCTCCTCCCGTCTGTCCCTCTGCTACACTGCTACTACCTTGTCTTATCTCAGTATCGCCTCCTCACTTCTGACTCTCAGCTGCACTGCTACTGCTGGGTCTTATCTCAGTATCCCCTCAATGACCCTCATCCCTTCTGAACCTCTGTTACACTGCAACTGACTTATCTTATCTCAATATACCCTCCTCCCTTCTGACCCAGCTACACTGCTCCTGCAATGTTTCATCTTAGAATCCCCTTCTCCTTTCTGAGTCTACTACCTTATTAAGTATCTCAGTATTCCATCCTCCCTTCTGAGCCTCAGCTACACTTCTACACCCTTGCCCCATCTTAGTATCCCTTCTTCCCTTCTGATCCTATGCTACACATTTCTACTACCTTGTCTTATCTCAATATGCCCTCCTCGCTTCTGGCCCTCAGCTGTACTGCTATAGCCTTGTCCCACCTCAATATCTTCTTGTCATTTCTGACCATCAGCTACACAGCAATGTGTTTATCTCGTCTAAGTATCCCCTCCTCCCTTCTGACCCTCAGCTGCACTGCTACTACCTTGCTCCATCTTGGTATCCCCTCCTCTCTTCCGAACCTCAGCTAAACTGCCACTCTCTTACCTCATCTCAATATCCCCTTCTTCCTTCTGATCCTCTCCTACACTATCCAGACTCCTCTTACTATCCCTGCCTCCCTTCTGACCCTCTGCTAGAATGCTTTTCTCTCTGCTCATCTCAATATCCCACTTCTGATCCTCTGCTAAACCTCTACTCTACCAAATATTCCCTTTCCACCCTGTTGCCCTATCTCAAGATCCCCTCCTCTATTCTGACCCTCTGCTACTGTTCTACCTTCACTTATCTCAATATCCTCTCTTCCTTGCAGACACTCTGCTATACTGCTTCTCTCTTGAGCCAACAGATATTATCTCCTTCTGCCTGTTGTTCTGCTATACATCTGCTCCTCTGACCCATCTCAATCCCCTTTCCCCTTTTGTCCCTCTGCTGAATTTCTACTATCTTAACACATTTGTGAACCCGCTTTCACCTGACTCTCATCTAAATTGTTCCTTTTACTTGTGTTTACACATTGTTCCCCTACAGTTTTTTTACATGCCTATTTTTTTTTTTTTTTTTTTTTTTTACCTTTTTTTAGTTTTGTTCAGTTTTGAGGTTTTATTTTCTGAACCTGATAACATTAACAAATCAGACATTTCAACATTGGGTAATAACTGACTTGTCTGGAACAATTTCTTTTCATAAGAAGTAAATCTATAATCAGAACTTGAGCTACATGTATTATGGGTAAATTTTGTTTTACTGCTACAAGACATTGTTTGCATTTTACAGGGAGTGGATCTCAAAAAATAAGACCAAAACAGAACAGCAACCTAAAAATCAAGTGCCAAACTTTGTAAAATTTTATTTTCCAGAAATGCTAAATTTAATGTGTGGATTTATTTTTTTATGATTTGGGGTTTTAGGACCCTTTCAACCCATTAGCATCATATTGAGTGACTTCAGTAACTGACATCTGCCCTTCTTGAATCAGCAGAAGTGGGGATTGACCATAGAAAATATTTCATGATCAATTTCCATGAAATGATGTGGCCGGACCAGATCTTGAACCAGCAACCTCTGGCTTCTCAGTCAGACGATCTGCTGACTGCATTTAGGGAAGGTCAGGAAACATGTTCATGTTCTGTGCTTGTTAAGCTTTTTAGCTCACCTGAGCACGAAGTGCTCATGGAGAGCTATTGTGATCGGTCATTGTCTGTCGTGCGTCGTGTGTCATGTGGCGTCAACAATTTGCTTTAAATGCTAACTCCTCCTTAACCCTTGAGCCAATTTCAATAAAACTTCATAGGAATATTGCTGAGGTGACCCTCTACAAAACTAGCAAAAATTGTTCCGCTCCGCTGAACAAGATGTCCGCAAGAGCGTAAAATAGAGAATCTTTAAACGACACCTTCTCCTGTACCTTAAGGCCAATTTCATTCAAACTTTATTCTGTGGAGATTTATTTATGTTGTTGTTTGTTACTGTGTGTATCACTTGTGTCTTTTTATTTTGGATGGCCATATGGCCATTTTGTGGGAAAGTAACTGTCCTTATGGCCTTCCTTTGTTTAGGTTTCCATTATGGTCTGGTCGCTTAATGTTTGTGTTTCTTTCCCTTTGGTGTCTTTGGTGGGTGGAGTAAGTTAATTGTATTGATTCCTGATTTTTGTTTTATTTCTACTTTTTATAGGAATGTTGCTTAGTTGCCCCTCTACCAAAATAGCTAAAACTTTTTCGCTCCGGTGAACAAAATGGCCACCAGAGCTAAAAATAGAAAATTCTTCAAACGACATCTGCTCCTGTACCCTTTGGCCAAATTGATTCAAACTTCATAGGAATGTTGCTTAGGTGACCCTCTTCTAAAATAGCTAAAACGGTATTGCTCTGATGAGAAAAATGGCCACCATAGCTAAAAATAGAAAAACATCGTAAATTCGCTTCAAACACAAACTCCTCCTCAACCCTTGAGCCAATTTGATTCAATCTTCACAGGAATGTTGCCTAAATGACTCCCTACCAAAATAGCTAAAATCGTTGTGCTCTGACAAACAAGATGGCCGCCAGAGCTAAAAATAGAAAAAAATCTTTAAACAACAATTGCTCCTGTTCCCTTGGGCCAATTTTATTCAAACTTCATAGGAATGTTGCTTAGGTGACCATCTACCAAAATAGCTGAAAAGGGTTCTGCTCTGATGAGCAAAATGGCCGCCATAGAAAAAAATTGTAAATTTGCTTCAAACAGGAACTCCTCCTTAACCCTTGGGCCAATTTGATTCAAACTTCACAGGAATGTTATGTAGGTGACTCCCTAAAGAAATAGCTAAAATCATTCCGCTCTGACTAACAAGATGGCCACCAGAGCTAAAAATAGAAAAATTCTTCAAACAAATACTCCCCGTACATCAACCATAGTGCCGTTTATATTTTACTTTTGGTCCTTTGAGATCAGCGTGAATATTCTGAGAAATCAGAAATAAATTATTGGTTTAGACTCATATTCTAGACAGGTTTTTAATTATTTGGACCCCATTTTGATTTATATCAGTCTTTGAATCGACTGCCTATTCGAAATTCACAAATTTGCAGTATGTTTCCTCTGGCTTTCTTTGCCGGATCATTACAGGGTCACTAATGAGGCTTTATTAGCCGAAACTACGTAGTATGACCCATCTTCCTTCTTATGAATGTTTTCATTGCTCTTAAAGGAACTCATTTTTATTTATCCTCCTTTACCCTTCGGCCAATTTCTTTCAAACTTCATAGGTATGTTGCTTAGATGACCCACTACCAAAATAGCTAAAACGTTTGATGAGCAAAATGGCCCCCATAGCTAAAAACAGAAAAAAATTGTAAATTTACGTCAAAACCCGAACTCCTCCTCAACCTTTGGACAAATTTGATTCAAACTTCACAGGAATGTTAGTTAGGTGACTCCCTACCAAAATAGCTAAAATCGTTCAACCTGGCGAATAAGATGGCCACCAGAGCAAAAAATAGAAAAATCTTCACACGACAACTCCTCCTTACCCCTTGGGCCAATTTGATTTAAACTTCACAGTATATTATGTTGTTGACTCCCTACCAAAATAGTTAAAATTGTTCCGCTCTGACTAACAATATGGCCGCCAGAGCTAAAAATATAAAAATTCTTCAAACGACAACTCCTCCCTTGGGCCAATTTGATTCAAACTTCATAGGAATGTTGCTTAGATGACCCACTACCAAAATAGCTAAAACGTTTGATGAGCAAAATGGCCGCCATAGCTAAAAACAGAAAAACTTTGTAAATTTACGTCAAAACCCGAACTCCTCCTCAACCTTTGGACCAATTTGATTCAAACTTCACAGGAATGTTAGTTAGGTGACTCCCTACCAAATAGCTAAAATCGTTCAACCTGGCGAACCGGATGGCTGCCAGAGCAAAAAATAGAAAAATCTTCAAACGACAACTCCTCCTTACCCCTTGGGCCAATTTGATTCAAACTTCACAGTATATTATGTTGTTGACTCCCTACCAAAATAGTTAAAATTGTTCCGCTCTGACTAACAATATGGCCGCCAGAGCTAAAAATATAAAAATTCTTCAAACGACAACTCCTCCCTTGGGCCAATTTGATTCAAACTTCATAGGAATATTATGTTGTTGACCCGCTACCATATTTGCTAAAATGATCCAACTCCGATGAACAAAATGGCCACCAGAGCTTAAAATAGAAAAACATTGTAAATTTGCTTCAAACTTCACAGGAATGTTGCCCAGGTGACTCCCTAACAAAATAGTTAAAATCATTCAACTCTGATAAACAAGATGTCCTCCAGGGCTAAAATTAGAAAAAATCTTCAAACGACAACTCCTCCTGTACTCTTGGGCAAATAACATTCAAACTTCATAGGAATGTTGCTTAGATGACTCTCTAAAAATAGCTAAAATGGTCTTGTTCCGATGAACAATATGGCTGCCAGAGCTAAAAGTTGAAAAACATTGTAAATTTGCTTCAAATGCGAACTCTTCCTAAACCCTTGGGTCAGTTTGATTCAAACTTCAAAGGAATGTTTCCTAGGTGACACCCTACCAAAATAGCTAAGATCGTTCCACTCTGATCAACAAGATGGCCACCAGAGCTAAAAATAGAATGTACTAGAGACAGTGACATTCCGGTGAGCCAATCAGGGCCCTCTGGTTCAGTTTTGAGATTTTATTTTCTGAACCTGATAACATTAACAAATCAGACATTTCAACATTGGGTAATAACTGACTTGTCTGGAACAATTTCTTTTCATAAGAAGTAAATCTATAATCAGAACTTGAGCTACATGTATTATGGGTAAATTTTGTTTTACTGCTACAAGACATTGTTTGCATTTTACAGGGAGTGGATCTCAAAAAATAAGACCAAAACAGAACAGCAACCTAAAAATCAAGTGCCAAACTTTGTAAAATTTTATTTTCCAGAAATGCTAAATTTAATGTGTGGATTTATTTTTTATGATTTGGAGTTTTAGGACCCTTTCAACCCATTAGCATTATATTGAGTGACGTCATTTAACCTAACCACACTATTCCTGAGCAGGCTTAGACCTAAGCCGTTACGAGCACAAAGTGCACACAATTTCACCAATAACTGACATCTGCCCCTCTTGAATCAGCGGAAGTGGGGATTGACCATAGAAAATATTTCATGATCAATTTCCACAAAATGATGTGGACGGACTGGTCTTGAACCAGCAACCACTGGCTTCTCAGTCAGACGATCTGCATACTGCATTTAGGGAAGGTCAGGAAACATGTTCATGTTCTGTGCTTGTTAAGCTTTTTAGCTCACCTGAGCACGAAGTGCTCATGATGAGCTATTGTGATGGGTCAATGTGCGTCGTGTGTCGTGTGGCATCAACAATTTGCTTTAAATGCTAACTCCTCCTTAACCCTTGAGCCAATTTCAATAAAACTTCATAGGAATATTGCTGAGGTGACCCTTCTACAAAAATAGCTAAAATTGTTCTGCTCTGCTGAACAAGATGGCTGCCAAAGATAAAAATAGAAAAATCTTTAAATGACAACTCCTCCTGTACCTTAAGGCCAATTTCATTCACACTTTATAGGAATGTTGCTTAGGTGACCCTCTACCAAAATAGCACAAACTGTATTGCTCTGACGAGGAAAATGGCCGCCATAGCTAAAAATAGAAAAAACATCGTAAATTTGCTTCAAACACAAACTCCTCCTCAACCCTTGGGCCAATTTGATTCAATCTTCACAGAAATGTTGCCCAAAATTAATGACTCCCTACCAAAGTAGCTTAAAATCGTTGTGCTCTGACAAAAAAGATGGCCGCCAGAGCTAAAAATTGAAAAATCTAACGGCAATTGCTCCTGTTCCCATTGGCCAATTTTATTCAAGCTTCATGGGAATGTGACCATCTACCAAATAGCTTAAAAGGTTCTGCTCTGATGAGCAAAATGGCCACCATAACTAAAAATAGAAAAACATGGTAAATTTGCTTCAAACAGGAAGTCCTCCTTAACCCTTGGGCCAATTTGATTCAAACTTCACAGGAATGTTGTGTAGGTGACCCCCTAAAGAAATAGCTAAAATCATTCCGCTCTGACTAACAAGATGGCCGCCAGAGCTAAAAATTGAAAAAAATTCTTCAAACGACTACTCCTCCTTTACCCTTGGGCAAATTTCATTCAAACTTCATGGGAATGTTGCTTAGATAACCCACTACCAATATAGCTAAAATGTTTGATGAGCAAAATGGCCGCCATAGCTAAAAACAGAAAAACTTTGTAAATTTACGTCAAATCGCGAACTCCTCCTCAACCTTTGGCCCAATTTGATTCAAACTTCATAGGAGTGTTAGTTAGGTGACTCCCTACCAAAATAGCTAAAATCGTTCAACCTGGCGAACAAGATGGCCGCCAGAGCAAAAAATAGAAAAATCTTCAAACGACAACTGCTCCTTACCCCTTGTGCCAATTTGATTCAAACTTCACAGGAATATTGTTGTTTACTACCTACCATAATAGCTAAAATTGTTCTGCTCTGACTAACAAGATGGCCACCAGAGCTAAAAATAGAAAAATTCTTCAAACGACAATTCCTCCTTACCCCCTGGGCCAATTTGATTCAAACTTCAAAGGAATATTATGTAGTTGACCCTCTACCATATTAGGTAAAATGATCCCACTCCAATAAACAAAATGGCCACCAGAGCTAAAAATAGAAAAACATTGTAAATTTGCTTTAAACTTCACAGGAATGTTGCCCAGGTGACTCCCTAACAAAATAGTTAAAATCATTCCACTCTGATAAACAAGATGGCCAAAAATAAACAGGGCTAAAAATAGAAAAAATTTTCAAACGACAACTTCTCCTGTACCTTAAGGCCAATAACATTCAAACTTTATAGGAATGTTGCTTAGGTGACCCTCTACCAAAATAGCTAAAACGTTTCCGCTCCGATGAACAAAATGGCCACCAGAGCTAAAAATAGAAAATTCTTTAAACAACATCTACCCTGTAGCCTTGGGCCAAATTAATTCAAACTTCATAGGAATGTTGGTTAGGTGACCCTCTACAAAAATAGTTATGTAGGTGACTTCCTAAAGATATAGCTAAAATCATTCCGCTCTGACTAACAAGATGGCTGCCAGAGCTAAAAATAGAAAAATTCTTCAAACAACCACTCTTCATTTACCCTTGGGCCAATTTCATTCAAACTTCATAGGAATGTTGCATAGATGACCCATTACCAAAATAGCTATTGCGTTTGATGAGCAAAATGGCCACCATAGCTAAAAACAGCAAAACTTTGTAAATTTACGTCAAAACGCAAACTCCTACTTAACCTTTAGGCCAATTTGATTCAAACTTCATAGGAATGTTTGTTAGGTGTCTCCCTACCAAATTAGCTAAAATGGTTCAATGCGGCGAACAAGATGGCCGCAAGAGCTAAAAATAGAAAAAATCTTCAAATGACAACTCCTCCTTACCCCTTGGGCCAATTTGATTCAAACTTGTATGTATATCTTCGAATTCCAAATATTATTCCCTAACAAAAAATGATGGATTCCTATGTTGGAAAACTCACATTTTGATAAAAAATAAATAAATTAAAAGAAGGCATTCGCCCCATCGGGGCTTGAAGAAAATAGATTGGGCTGCATGCTGCTTCCAAGCAGAGCTGAACCGACTGCACAGAAGAACTGGTAAACTGCTTAGGTTTTAAGCCTACCCAGGAATAGTTTGCAAGTCGGACCGTCCATGCATATAAACTTTATTGGTTTCATTGGGCGGCAGGGCTTGATGTCATTTCATCTGAATTTTGGGTAAAAGTCCCACAGAATTGGAAGCAACGTCTCCAAAATGATCTATACAGTGTTGACGGGGACCTTATACCTCAAATCAAACAAAAAAATTGCCCCTTGAACAATATCCATCCATCTATGAAAACTTTTCTTCAGTCTTTTCACACTAACGATGCTTCGAGAATTGCATTTGTCCATTTCGGGCAGAAGAGTGTTCAGTGTACAGCTTGGGAAAAAGAGTGGTTTGGTAAACTGACAGGCTCAGTGCAAGCATGTCTTGACTGGACGTCACACTCCAAACAAGCCTGAGCTTTGTGTGCCATAATAGGTTCCAAATAATTGTGACAAAGCCTATTACAATCTTGTAAATCTAGAGCATTGATTGTTTATGCATTTATTTTTAGCTCACCAGAGTCGAAGGCTCCTGGGGAGCTTATAGGATAGGGAGTTGTCTGTCGTTGTCAACACTTTCAAACGACATCTAAGAAACCGCTGGGCTGATTGAGCCCAAATTTCATGTGTTGCATCCTTGGACTTTGGATGGCCACCAGAGCTAAAAATAGAATGTACTAGAGACAGTGACATTCAGGTGAGCAAATCAGGGCCTTGTCTAGATATGCTCTTGGAGCATATAAAGACATAATAATAATAACTTTATTTTGAGAGGATAACATATTCGGCACAAGTGCCAGTCTAACGTATGGTCCTCAGTTTACAAACTGCAGAAAGTCAATGTTTGAACTTTGATGAAATGTTTCTTCATATTCTGAAGGGACTCCCAATTTAATTTTGAACATTAAGATATGTATATCTTCGAATTCCAAACATTATTTCCTAACAAAAAATGATGGATTCCTATTTTGGAAAATGCACATTTTGATAAAAAATAAATAAATTAAAAGAAGGCACTCTGCCGATCGGGGCTTGAAGAAAATAGATTGGGCTGCATGCTGCTTCCAAGCAGAGCTGAAACTGACCGCACAGGAGTACTGGTAAACCGCTTAGGTTTTAAGTCTACCCAGGAATAGTGTTGCAAGTAGGACAGTCCATTCATATATTGGTTCATATATATATATTCATATAAACGTTATTGGGCGGCAGGGCTTGATGTCATTTCATCTGAATATTTGGTAAAAAGTCCCACAAAATTGGAAGCAACGTCTTCAAAATGACCTATACAGTGTTGATGGGGACGTTATACCTCAAATCAAACAAAAAAATTGCCCCTTGAACAATATCCATCCATCTATGAAAACTTTTCTTCAGTCATTTCACACTAAAGAGGCTTCAAGAATTGCAGTTGTCAGTTTCGGGCAGAAGAGTGTTCAGTGTACTGCTTAGAAAAAAAAGAGTGGTTTGGTAAACTGACAGGCTCAGTGCAAGCATGTCTTGACTGGACGTCACACTCCAAACAAGCCTGAGCTTTGTGTGCCATAATAGGTTCCAAATAATTGTGACAAAGCCTGTTACCGCCTTGTAAATCTAGAGCATTGATTGTTTATGCATTTATTTTTAGCGCACCAGAGTCGAAGGCTCCCGGGAGGCTTAAAGGTTAGGGAGTTGTCTGTCTTCATCAACACTTTCAAACAACATCTCAGAAACCGCTGGGCCGATTGAGCCCAAATTTCATGTGTTGCATCCTTGGACTGTGGAGGCCCCCGCCCGTCGGGGCTTGAAGAAATAGATGGGCTGCATGATGCTTCCATGCAGAGCTGAAACTGACCACACACCAGACCTGGTAAACGGCTTAGAGGATATAAGCCTGCCCAGGCAAAGCGATGCGAGTCGGACCGTCCATGCTTATAAACCCTATTGATTTCATTGGGGGACAGAGCTTGAGATGCCATTTCATCTCAATGTTGGGTAAAAGTCCCACAAAATTGGAAGCACTATCTCAAAAATGACCTATACAGTGTTGTTGGGGATGTTAAACCTCAAATCAAACAAACAAATCCTTGGACTGTGGGATTGAAAGTTTGTTTATGAAAATCGGCTCTTTAGTTTGGTTGCTATGGCAACTTGGTTTCCATAGACTTATAATGGGGAAAATTGAAAAATGGCATTTACTGCCAAGTCACTTCAGATATTTTGAGAAAACATTAATGAAAATGTTTCTTGAGTAAAATTCTTTCAGCCTTACGCTCTTATGCCAACATGAGGGTCCCCCAGGTTGTGTTGAGGGCCATGCCCCACCCCTTACATTTCATTAGATCATATATAAACATATAAGATAAAAAAATAGAAGTGGAGGCAATGATCAGGAATCGATACAATTAACCAACAGCTCCCATCAGAGACACAAGAGGGAAAGAAACACAAACATGAAACAACAGACCCTAATGGAAACATCAATAGCGGAAAGCCAAAAGGACAGTCACTTTTCCACAAAATGGCCAATAGGCTATCCAAAATAAAATAATATAAGCAACACAAACACCCAAAGACAAACCATTACAAAAATAAACCGCGACAGAAGAACCGCCTTGGAACGGTCAGCTGAAACGAATTCCAGTGGGGGGCTTAAATCAATATTACTTGGGCACAATCCTCGCCCTTACTTCCGTCGCAATTAAGACAAATACTTTGTTCAGTTCGCATGAAAGTCTCCTGACTCATAAGTGCAACATCTCCGTGAACACAAATAATCAAACAACCACAGAGATGAAACAACGGTGAGGACTCGACAGCAAGAAAGAAGCCTTAATTAACGACGCATATCCGAAACAACTACCATAAGCTCTGTAGAGCTCATATTGTGACAAAGTATCTGCCTTCATTTATTAGCTCACCTTGAACTTTCTCACCTGGAGCAGCTTATGCCGTGGCCTGTTGTCCATCGTTAGCTTTTTAACATTTTTGACATCTCTTCCCAAACCGGAAGTCAGATTTAGCTAATACATGGAGACTCAGATTTGCTAAAATGGCAGCCATCTTGAAATTCATCAAACCACCTCTCCCAAACCAAAGGTTGATTTGAGCTGTAACTTGATGGAAGGGATTGGGGTGACATGGAGATTCAGATTTGCTAAAAACAATCCATTCAGATCTCCCATATGGCCGCCATGGGGGCCATCTTGAAATTTTTCAAACGACATCTCCCGAACCAGTGGTTGAATTGAGCTGAAACTTGATGAGGTATCTGGGCGACATGGAGATTCAGATTTGCCAAAATTGTTCAGATGGCCGCCCCGGCAGTCATCTTGAAATTCTTCGAACATCATCTCATCTCCCAGATTCAGAATTGCTGAAGGCAATGATCTGATAGACAAAATGGCCACCAAGGCACATTGTCATGTGAAAACATAATGGTCATGTTGATTGTCAAGAAGTGCCTGTATTCAATTTGGAATAAAGTCAGGTGTTATCCTAGCAAGATTGCAGTTGGTTTGAGCTGCACAAGAAATTTAGTGGGTAGGGATTCTGCTTTCTCCTTGATTGGTTTATATTTCAGCTGTATCAAACAAAAATGGTTCCCATTTTATGTAGGATTGTGGTATTGTCCATATTTTCAAGTTTGTATACAGTGAAGATTGTTTTAGATATCTTGTGTTTGGTTGGTGGCAGTGGAAGCATAGCTTTTCGATGAAAACAAATTCATGAACTGCATAATCATTCTGAGGGTATGCTTGTATTTCATATTGTACAGAAGTGTGCCCAAAACTTCCGCATCATTTAGCATGGTCAGAATGAAACGGACTTGCTTGTTTTTAAGTATCCCTGCAGAAAAGGGGCCGTAAAGTGTGGCTTAGGGGACTAGGGGCACTTTAACTGTTCAGAATATACAAATAGAAAAAATGTGTTTCCTGTTCAAATACTTTGTATTCTTGTATGGCCCCCGCCCATAGGGGCTTGAAGAAATATATGGGCTGCATGATGCTTCCACGCAGAGTTGAATACTGGCCCGCACACTAGAACTGGTAAACCGCTTAGAAGATCTAAGCCTGTCCAGGAACCGCGGTGCGAAGGGGACAGTCCATGCTAATAAAACCTGTTGGTTTCATTGGGCGACAGGGCTTGATGTCATTTCATCTCAATGTCGGGTAAAAGTCCCACAAAATTGGAAGCAACGTCTCCAAAATGACCTTTACAGTGTTGACGGGGACGTTAAACCTCAAATCAAACAAACAAACAAAAACAAACTGACAGGGAAGCATTGGTAAAGAGGTTTATTGAAAATGGACCTTTTGTGATCACTTGATGATAGTTCAATGGCTGTCAATAATTATCTTATTATTCAAAAGCCTGGTAGTCTGCACTATTAACCACTCTTAAACTAACTTTTGATCAGGGTTTTGGTATAGTTTATATGCAAACATTTTAAAAAGTAAATCTGTGTTTTATTTTATTGACTCAAAGACACTGGTGTCACATTTGGAGGTCTCAGGGTTTAGTATTCCTTCATTGACAAATCTTGTGTAACTATACTGAAAAGTATAATAAGTATATGACAATTCTTTTCTTTTGTTATTTGTCTTGGAATGCCATGACAACTTGTTTGGATTTTACTTAGTGTCTCTGCCTATTGTAATCAGAAAATTGTGTTTTGGATTTATAATAACTTCTGTGCAATGAGTGTAAGACTTATTTTTTTTTCATGAATCCCCTTCGGCAAGGCAGATGGGGGATGATAGTAGTATCTCCTAGACCTTTGATGGATTTTCATAAGACTTAATGATCCCATGGTGAGCTGGTGGGGGGGGGGGGGGGGGGCACAGGGGAAGGGGCTCATAGTTGAGGGTCACTTGTTTGGGATTTTGGGTTTTGTGTCCGTTCCATATCTCCTTTGCCCCTTGAGGGATTTTCATTAAACTTCTGACAAATGTTGGCCTAATTGAGTTGATCTGCAGTACCTTACTCGGCTTCAAGGTGAAGGCCTCAATTGAGGGTCGGGAGTTTGATCGTTGAATTTCCTGTAACTGTATCTCTTATACCACTTGAGCAGTTTTCTTTGAGCTTTGGTCAGATATTTGCCTCGGTGCACTGGTGTGAAGGTCCCTAATCGCACCATGGCAGCTCAGGGTGGTGGTCTAGGTTGGGGGTCGGGAGTTTGGACGTTGGGTTTCATGTCGGCACGGTCTCATTTGCCCCTTGGTGGGCTGTCGTTTGGTCACAGTTAGGGGTTGGGAGCTTCGGCCTCCAGATTTGTTTCTCCGCTATATCCCCTTGCCATTGGAAGGATTTTGATTGGGCTTTGGTTTAGTGTTGGACAGAGTGGGATGATATGCTGAACCCATAGCTCAGTCATGCAGGCTCTGGGTGAGGATTGCAGATGAGGGTCATATGGTTGAGCCTTGGGGTTTCCTGTCAGCTCTATATCCCTTTTGCCCATGGAGGGAATTTCATTGAACTTTGCTCAAATTATGGCCTAGGTGGGATGATGAGTGGAACCTGTGGGTTGGGCATTCTGGGTTGGGCTGTGGCAGGGCGATATGGCTGTCCTTTGGATTGCTTTCTTGTTCAATTTTTGATAACTTTGTGAACTTGTAGAATGACTGTTTTGTTGACTTCTTAACATTAAAGTAAATAAATAATATAAAAATTAAATAATGAATAAATAAGAAATAAATTAATAAATAAGTTTAAAATAAATAAGTAAAAAATCAAGTAAATAAATAAAAATGAAAAAAAAAAATAAAGTAAAAAACCAATAGCTTTGTAAATAAATAAATAATATAAAAATTAAATAATGAATAAATAAGAAATTAATTAATAAATAAGTATAAAATAAATATGTAAAAAAATTAAGTAAATAAATAAATAAATATGAAAAAATATAAAGTAAAAAACCAATAGCTTTGTGAATAAATAAATAGTTATTAAATGATTAAAATAGGTAAAGATAAATTCTGTTAGAAAGTGGGCAGGATAGTCATGCTGCAAGTTACTTTTGAATCATTTCAACTCATTTATTTAATGATCTAAAATATATTCTATTGATATGCTGCTAGAGTGTACTCATTCAATTAGCTAATTTGGTGTTGCCATTGAAAAGTGACTAAATACTAGTGCAAAAAAAAAAATCTTTAAGATTTCGAAACAATGTGTTTGGCACAGTTACAAAATTGAACAGGGCTTGCTGAGGGACAGCTATGTTCCCCAGCGCAGTTTGGCCCTGGATGTTTGAGTTGCAGGTTCTGCTCATCATCTTTTTTGGGCCCTCATTTGAGCTAGGTTTGGTGAGAATCTTTCCAGGGGTGGGGGGCGTGGGATATGGAGCAGACAGTAAATTCATGGCTTGAGCTTGTGACCTTCACCTGGAGACTGCATGGTTGAGCTGTGGGTTCAGATCTTTATTGGGCCAAACTTGAATGAGGGTCCTTCTGTGGGTAGGGAGATATGGAGGGGAAACAGTTTGAGTATCTGGCTCTTGACCTTTAATTGTGACCATGATCATGTGTCTGCAGGACTGAGTTGCAGTTTCTGCACATCTTCTCACAGGGGCAAGTGTTTGGCCAGAGTTGAATGAAAATCTTCCAGGGGGTGAAATAGATAAGGAATGGACATAGGGTTTGTTGCTCGGACTCACGGTCTTCAGCTGTGGCCTTCAACTCGTGTTGTCATGATGTGGTTATGGGATCTGCACATCTCACTGTGGCGAATGTTTGACCAGGGCTGGTGGGAATCAGGGGTAAAAGAGATAATAAAATTTATGGGAAATTCAAGGCTCAAAATGATGACCTTCAGTTGTGGCTTCACATTGGGTTGGCGTAGTTGAGTTAGGTGTTTTGCACATACTCAATTAGGCCAGTGGGAATCCTACGGGGTGTTGAGCAGGCAGAGGATTCTGGGATTCAGACTGGTGGGGTATGTTTGGCCAAAGTTTACTGAAAATCCTTCTGGGGCTGCAAGAGATGGAGCGGGCACAAAATTCAAAGATTCAAACTTGTGACCTTCAACTGTGGCCATGGCTCTGAATCGGCATGGTTTTTATGTGTTTCTGAGGATTCTGGAGATGCTGAGCAGTGCGGATAATAACATAGCATTTCTGTAGTCTCCCATCCATTTCCTGATGGGGAATCAAAACATTTTTGACATGAAATCTGGGTAAGAGTTTGGTACAGGCTAGAAAATCGAAAAAAAAGATTCTTAAATCACGGTCTTAATGGTGTGACACACAGCTTGATTGATTCCAATGGTCATTATATGATCAATTTACTGTTACATTTTTCTTTAAGGACTTATCTTAGTGATTCCACTGCACAAGGATCACTTATGGATTCCACTGCACAAAAATGGTACTTGGCTGACACTCGCATTATCAGGGGTAGTCCTAGGAAGACTTGAGGCCCAAGTGGGCCCAAATCGCTCACCTGGATGAGGCTGATCATATATTACGAAGTACCTTGGTGACCATTTTGTCTATCAGATCACATTACCTTTAGCAATTCTGAATCTGGGAGATGAGATGATGTTCGAAGAATTTCAAGTTGGCTGCTATGGCGGTCATCTTCGATACCAGAACGGAACGATTTTGGCAAATCTGAATCTTCAGGTCACCCTGATGCCTCCCATCAAGTTATGATCAATTTGACCTTTGGTCCAGGGGGAGATGTCCTTTGAAGAATGGATAAGGAACGGAAAGATTTTAGCAAATCTCAATTGTCCTTTGAAGAAGGGATATAGGAACGGAAAGATTTTAGCACATATCAATCTCCATGTTGTCCCCATGCCTTTCATCAAGTTTCATCTCAATTAGACCTTTGGTTCGGGAGGAGGTCATTTGAAGAATTTCAAGATGGCGGCCATCTTTTATATCAAAATGGAACATTTTAAGCAAATCTTAATCTCCATGTCATCCTGATGCCTACAATCAAGTTTACCTCAATTCAGCCTTTGGTTTGGAATATGTCAGTTGAAGAATTTCAAGATGGCCGCCATGGCTGCCATTTTGGATATCCGAATGGAATGATTTTAGCAAATCTGAATCTCCATTTCACCCTGATGCCTCCCATCAAGTTTCCAATCTTTGGTTCGGGATATGTCGTTTGAAAAATTTCAAGATGGCCACCACGGCGACCATCTTGGACATTAGAACAGAACAATTTTAGCAAATCTGAATCTCCATTTCACCCTGATGCCTCCCATCAAGTTTCAGCTCAATTTGACCATTGGTTTGGGAGATGATGTCGTTTGACGAATTTCAAGATGGCCCCCATGGTGGCCATGTTGGAGATCTGAATGGATTGTTTTTTAGACAATCTGAATCTCCATGTCACCCCGATGCCTTCCATCAAGTTTCAGCTCAACTCAACCTTTGGTTTTGGTTTGGGAGAGGTCGTTTGATGAATTTCAAGATGGCTGCCATGGTGGCCATCTTGGAAATCCAAACGGAACCATTAAGCAAATCTGAATCTCCATGTATCAGCTTAATCTGACTTCCGGTTTGGGAAGAGATGTCAAAAATGTGAAAAGATAACGACGGACAACAGGCCACAGCATAAGCTGACCTGGTTAGCCCCTGCCCATCGGGGCTTGAAGAAATAGATGGGCTGCATGATGCTTCCACGCAGAGCTGAAACCGACCCGCACACGAGTACTGGTAAACCGCTTAGAGGATCTATGCCTGCCCAGTCAATGCGCTGCAAGTCGGCCCGTCCATGCTTATAGGTTTCATTGAGCGGCAGGGCTTGAGATGTCATTTCATCTCAATGTCGGGTGAAAGTCCCACATAATTGGAAGCAACATCTCCAAAATGACCTTTACAGTGTTAACGGGGACATTAAACCTCAAATCAAATAAACAAATGTTTAAACAGGTGAGCTAATAAATGAAGGCAGGTGAGTATTTGTTAAAGGATACTTTGTCACAATAAGAGCTCTACAGAGCTTATGGTAGTTGTTTTGGATATGCGGCGTTTAATAAGGCTTCTTTCTTTTATCTTTATATATGATCTTATGAAATGTAAGGTGTGGGTCATGGCCCCCGACAGAACCTGGGGGACCCTCATGTTGGTATAAAAGAGTATCGCTGAAAGAAGTTTACTCAAGAAACATTTCTATTAATGTTTATATCTGAAGTGACTTGGCAGTAAATGCCATTTTTCAATTTTGTTGTTTGTAAGTGTTGACAACAACGAACAACTGCCTATCCTATAAGCTCCCAGTGAGCCTTCGACTATGGTGAGCTAAAATAAATGCATAAACAATCAATGCTCCAGATTTACAAGGTGGTAACAGGCTTTGTCACAATTATTTGGAACCTATTAAGGCACACAAAGCTCCAACTTATTTGGAGTGTTACGTCCAGTCAACACATATCGACCACTTGGTGCAAAAGTATCGTAACTCAGTTTTGTCAACTTTCCAGGAGACTCAAAAAAACAATTTAATTTTTGCTTTTGGATCAGGAAAAAGTAAGGCTGGGATGTATGAAGGCTAAATTGAAAACAATAAAAGTCACATAATTTAAATAATAAAAAGTATAAAAACATCAATATACATCAATAAAAAAAATGAGTTTTTGTCTCTGAAAAGATGATTTTTCTTGGTTGTACTTTGGTATAAAAGTATCGTAACTCAAGATACAATAGTTTTGCACCAAGAAAAGTTATCTTAGCATACAAATCAGGTTTTTTGTAAAACTATTGCATCTCAAGATGCGATAGAATTCCAGGCATTGAAAACCATGATAGCCAATTATTTTGATATGAAACAATTGAAGTTAAGAAATAAAACTGTAAGGTGCACTCAGACTACCATGAAGTTTATCTTACTTCTTAGAATTTTATAAACAGCTCCAGTTAAATTCGGTGCAAAGTTCTCTGAATAAGCTCTGTTAGTCGGTCTACTTATGCTTTTTCCATGCTTAACAATACATTTCCTTATAATCTCACAGAAGATAAGATTTAATTGAATGGACATTCCATAGAAAATATACCCTTTTTCTTGCATGCAATGTAAGAAATGCTTTTTTCGCATCTGAAGAGCATAAAGATTACTCATTATGGTATGTCAGAAGGTGTGTGAAGTTCTCACATTTCTACTTGACAATATAAGATTTGGTACTATGTAATTTTAGACAAATTGTGGGAATTCGGATGGGTACAAACCATGCACCCCTTGCGGCTGACTTTTTTTCTTCTTCATGATGTCCCTTTTCATTGAAAACTAATCTTAATTTATTGAAGCTTTTGGCTCGACGTCTAGATATTTGGATGATTTATTAAATATTGACAAAACCTATGTCAATGGTTTGATCAGTCAAATTTACCCTTCAGAACTTCAGTTAAATAAAGCAAATTCTTCTGATTCATAAGCCCAGTTTTTGGATTTACATTTATCTATTGTAGATAGGTGTTTCCTGCAAAATTTATGATAAACGCGATGTTAATTTTCCATTTTTGGGTGTTGATGTTGCTTGCCTGTCATCTTACTGTGTTAAAATTTCACAATTAATTTGGTTTGCCAGAGTATCTAGTCATGTTAATCGAAACTGACTTCAACACCCATAATAAATTCTTAACTGCTAAACTTAATCAAGGTTATTGGTATCATAAAGTACGAAAAAACAAAAAGATGTTATTTCTATTTGGTTTCAAAATTCAATTTTAGACAATGAGGCCTATTGGAACCAAAATTTTATGGTGACTTACTATATAAATTCAGAAAAAAAAATATGCTAGCAATGATTTTAGTACCCAATTTAGCAAAATCATTCATCAATATAAAAAGATTGGGTACTACAATAAAATAAATTATGAATGTTATATGGCAGACTGCATGCATTGTAGATAACACAAACAAGGGTGATGATTTTGCTTCTCTCTTTAATTGCACGCTGGCGGGTTGGACCGACAGGTTGGGCCTCAGATTGCATTACAGCTCCAGCCTAAAGGCTTTCTTAAATTTTAGGTAAATTGTGTTGGTACATGATGCTCTGTCTCTGGTTTGGCCCACTGGAGTCAAAATGTTGGTTTTCGGTTGCTCCAGCATTTCAGCTGTTTCATGCTGTCGAATCCTCATCATTGTTTAACCTCTGTAGACATTTGATTTTTATGTTCTCGGACCTGTAACACTGAGATGTATTAGAAATCCTTCATGTGGATATTTGTCAAAACCATAAAAGAACCAAGGGTGAGGATTGTGGCCCTGTAGAATCGTTTTAAGCCCCAAAGTGAAATATTCTTTTCTGCCCATTCTATGGCAGTTCTTCTGTTGCGGTTCATTATTATTATAGTTTGTATTTGCATGTATGTACGAATTGCTTGTATCTTTTATTTTGGATATCAGTTTAGCCAGTTTGTGGGAAAAGAACTGTCCTTTTGGCTTTCTGCTTTTGATGTTTTCATTAGGGTTAAGTTATTTCATGTTCATGATTCTTTTGGACCCTCAGTTACACTGTTAGTGACTCCCTTGCCCAATTTCGCCATCTTCTTGACCCTTCTGAACCTCTGCTACACTGCCACTCAGCTAAGTAACACTGCCATTTCCTTGCCTCATCTAAGTATTCTCTCTTTACTTTCTGTCCTTCAGCTGCACTACTACTACCTTATCTAATCTCAGTATCCTCTCCTCCCTTCTGTCCCTAAGCTTCATTGCTATTACCTTGTCTCAACTAAGTATCCCCCACCCTTCTGGCCCTCAGCTACACTGCTACTACCTTGTCTCATCTCAGTAATATCCCCTCCTCCCTTCTGAACCTCTGCTATACTGCTACTACCTTGTAATATTTCAGTATCCCCTCCTCCCTTCTGTCCCTCTGCTACACTGCCACTACCTTTGTCTTATCTTAGTATCCCCTCCTCACTTCTGACTATCAGCTACACTGCTACTACTTTGTCAGATTTCAGTATCCCTTTCTCCCTTCTGTCCCTCTGCTACAACCTTGTCTTATCTCAGTATCCCCTTCTCCCTTCTGACTATCAGCTACACTGCTACAACCTTGTCAGATTTCAGTATCCCCTCCTCCCGTCTGTCCCTCTGCTACACTGCTACTACCTTGTCTCATCTCAGTAATATCCCCTCCTCCCTTCTGACTCTCAACTTTACTGCTACTACCTTGTCAGATTTCAGTATCCCCTCCTCCCTTCTGTCCCTCATCCCCTCCTCCCTTCTGTCCCTCTGCTACACTGCTACTACCTTGTCAGATTTCAGTATCCCCTCCTTCCTTCTGTCCCTCATCCCCTCCTCCCTTCTGTCCCTCTGCTACACTGCCACTACCTTTGTCTTATCTTAGTATCCCCTCCTCACTTCTGACTATCAGCTACACTGCTACTACTTTGTCAGATTTCAGTATCCCCTTCTCCCTTCTGTCCCTCTGCTACAACCTTGTCTTATCTCAGTATCCCCTTCTCCCTTCTGACTATCAGCTACACTGCTACAACCTTGTCAGATTTCAGTATCCCCTCCTCCCGTCTGTCCCTCTGCTACACTGCTACTACCTTGTCTCATCTCAGTAATATCCCCTCCTCCCTTCTGAACCTCTGCTATACTGCTACTACCTTGTCAGATTTCAGTATCCCCTCCTCCCTTATGTCCCTCTGCTACAACCTTGTCTTATCTCAGTATCCCCTCCTCCCTTCTTACTATCAATTACACTGCTACAACCTTGTCAGATTTAAGTATCCCCTCCTCCCGTCTGTCCCTCTGCTACACTGCTACTACCTTGTCTTATCTCAGTATCCCCTCCTCACTTCTGACTCTCAGCTGCACTGCTACTGCCGGGTCTTACCTCAGTATCCCCTCAATGACCCTAATCCCTTCTGAACCTCTGTTACACTGCAACTGACTTATCTTATCTCAATATACCCTCCTCCCTTCTGACTCAGCTACACTGCTTCTGCATTGTCTCATCTTAGAATCCCCTTCTCCTTTCTGACTCTACTACCTTATTAAGTATCTCAGTATTCCATCCTCCCTTCTGAGCCTCAGCTACATTTCTACACCCCTGCCCCATCTTAGTATCCCTTCTTCCCTTCTGATCCTATGCTACACATTTCTACTACCGTGTCTTATCTCAATATGCCCTCCTCGCTTCTGGCCCTCAGCTGTACTGCTATAGCCTTGTCCCACCTCAATATCTTCTTGTCATTTCTGACCATCAGCTACACAGCAATTGGTTTATCTCGTCTAAGTATCCCCTCCTCCCTTCTGACCCTCAGCTGCACTGCTACTACCTTTCTCTATCTTGGTATACCCCCTCTCTTCCGAACCTCAGCTAAACTGCCACTCTCTTACCTCATCTCAATATCCCCTTCTTCCTTCTGATCCTCTCCTACACTATCCAGACTCCTCTTACTATCCCTGCCTCCCTTCTGACCCTCTGCTAGAATGCTTTTCTCTCTGCTCATCTCAATATCCCACTTCTGATCCTCTGCTAAACCTCTACTATACCAAATATTCCCTTTCCACCCTGTTGCCCTATCTCAAGATCCCCTCCTCTATTCTGACCCTCTGCTACTGTTCTACCTTCACTTATCTCAATATCCTCTCTTCCTTGCAGACACTCTGCTATACTGCTTCTCTCTTGAGCCAACAGATATTATCTCCTTCTGCCTGTTGTTCTGCTATACATCTGCTCCTCTGACCCATCTCAATCCCCTTTCCCTTTTGTCCCTCTGCTGAATTTCTACTATCTTAACACATTTGTGTACCCGCTTTCACCTGACTCTCATCTAAATTGTTCCTTCTACTTGTGTTTACACATTGTTCCCCTACAGTTTCTTTACATGCCTATTTTGTTATTTTTTATTATTATTATTTTTTTAGTTTTGTTAGCTCACCTGAGCACGAAGTGCTCAAGCTGAGTTATTGTGATCAGTCAATGTCCGTCATGTGTCGTGAGTCGTCAACAATTTGCTTTAAATGCTAACTCCTCCTTAACCCTTGAGCCAATTTCAATAAAACTTCATAGGAATATTGCCGAGGTGACCATCTACAAAAATATCTAAAATTGTTCCGCTCCGCTGAACAAGATGGCCGCCAGAGCTAAAAATAGAAAAAAATCTTTAAATGACAATTTCTGTACCTTAAGGCCAATTTCATTCAAACTTTATAGGAATTTTGCTTAGGTGACCCTCTTCCAAAATAGCTAAAACCTTTTCGCTCCAGTGAACAAAATGGCTGCCAGAGCAAAAAATAGAAAATCCTTTAAACGACAACTGCTCCTGTACCCTTGGGCCAAATTAATTCAAACTTCATAGGAATGTTGCTTAGGTGACCCTCTACTAAAATAGCTAAAACGGTATTGCTCTTATTAGCCAAATGGCCGCCATAGCTAAAAATAGAAAACATTGTAGATTTGCTTCAAACACAAACTCCTCCTCAACCCTTGTGCCAATTTGATTCAAGCTTCACAGGAATGTTGCCAAAATGACTCCCTACCAAAAAAGCTAAAATCGTTGTGCTCTGACAAACAAGATGGCCACCAGAGCTAAAAAATAGAAACAATTCCTCCTGTACCCTTGGGCCAATTTTATTCAAACTTCATAGGAATGTTGCTTAGGTGACCATCTATCAAAATAACTGAAAAGATTCTGCTCTAATGAGCAAAATGGCTGCCATAGCTAAAAATAGAAAAACATCGTAAATTTGCTTCAAACACGAACTCCTCCTTAACTCTTGGGCCAATTTGATTCAAACTTCACAGGAATGTTGTGTAGGTGACTCCTAAAGAAATAGCTATAAGCATTCTGCTCTGACTAACAATATGGCCGCCAGAGCTAAAATAGAAAAATTCTTCAAAAGACTACTCCTCCTTTACCCTTGGTCCATTTTCATTCTAACTTCATAGGAATGTTGCTTAAATGACCCACTACCAAAATAGCTATAACGTTTTTGCTCTGATTAGCAAAATGGCCGCCATAGCTAAAAACAGAAAAACTTTGTAAATTTACGTCAAAACGCGAACTCCTCCTCAACCCTTGGGCCAGTTTGATTCAAACTTCACAGGAATGTTAGCTAGGTGACTCCTACCAAAATATCTAAAATCGTTCAACGCGGCGAACAAGATGGGCGCCAGAGCTAAAAATAGAAAAAATCTTCAAAGGACATCTCCTCCTTACCCCTTAGGTCAATTTGATTCAAACTTCACAGGAATATTATGTTGTTGACTCCCTACCAAAATAGCTAAAATTGTTCTGCTCTGACTAACAAGATGGCCGCCAGAGCTAAAATAGAAAAATTCTTCAAACGATAATTCCTCCTTACCCCTTGGGCCAATTTGATTCAAACTTCACAGGAAGATTATGTAGGTGACTCCCTAAAGAAATAGCTAAAATCATTCTGCTCTGACAAACAATATGGCTGCCAGAGCTAAAAATAGAAAAATTCTTCAAACGACTACTTCTCCTTTACCCTTGGGCTAATTTCATTCAAACTTCATAGGAATGTTGCTTACATAACCCACTACCAAAATAGCTAAAATGTTTGATGAGCAAAATGGCCGCCATAGCTAAAAACAGAAAAAGTTTGTAAATTTAAGTCAAAAGGCGAACTCCTCCTCAACCTTTGGTCCAATTTGATTCAAACTTCATAGCAGTGTTAGTTAGGTGACTCCCTACCAAAATAGCTTAAATTGTTTAATGCGGCGAACAAGATGGCCGCCAGAGCTAAAAATAGAAAAAATCTTCAAACGACAACTGCTCCTTAACCCTTGGGCCAATTTGATTCAAACTTCACAGGAATATTATTTTGTTGACTCCCTACCAAAATAGCTAAAATTGTTCTGCTCTGACTAACAAGATGGTCGCCAGAGCTAAAAATAGAAAAATTCTTCAAACGACAATTCCTCCTTACCCCTTTGGCCAATTTGATTCAAACTTCACAGGAATATTATGTAGTTGACCCTCTATCATATTAGCTAAAATGATCCTACTCCGATGAAAAAAATGGCCACCAGAGCTAAAAATAGAAAAACATTGTAAATTTGCTTCAAACTTAACAGGAATTTTGCCCAGGTTACTCCCTAACAAAATGGCCACCAGGGCTAAAAATAGAAAAAATCTTCAAACAACATTTCTCCTGTACCTTAAGGCCAATAACATTCAAACCTTAATAGGAATGTTGCTTAGGTGACCCTCTACCAAAATAGCTAAATCGCTGTGGTGAACAAAATGGCCGCCAGAGCTTAAAATAGAAAATTCTTTAAACGACATCTCCTCCTGTACCCTTGGGCCAAATTAATTCAAAATTCATAGGAATGTTGCTTAGGTGACCCACTACTAAAATAGCTAAAACGGTATTGCTCTGATTTATTTAGCAAAATGGCCACCATATCTAAAAATAGAAAAACATCGTAAATTTGTTTCAAACACAAACTCCTCCTCAACCCTGAGGCCAATTTGATTCAAACTTCATAGGAATGTTATGTTGGTGACTCCCTAAAGAAATAGCTAAAATCATTCCACTCTGACTTACAAGATGGCAGCCAGAGCTAAAAATAGAAAAATTTCTTCAAACGACTACTGCTCTTTTACCCTTGGGCCAATTTCATTCAAACTTCATAGGAATGTTGCTTAGATGACCCACTACCAAAATAGCTAAAACGTTTGATGAGCAAAATGGCCGCCATAGCTAAAAACAGCAAAACTTTGTAAATTTACGTCAAAACGCGAACTCCTCCTCAACCTTTGGAGAAGCCTCCGTGTTGCAGTGGTTACGCTACTTGCCTTGTAAACCAGGGATCGCAGGATCGATCCCGGGCTTCTCCAGACTTTCCGATGAGTCTTAAAACCGAGGTCCCGTCTCCGTTTGACCTTAGCTGTTGGTGGGACGTAAAACTCAAACACTCACTCACTCCTCAACCTTTGGGCCAATTTGATTCAAACTTCATAGGAATGTTAATAAGGTGACTCCTTACCAAAATAGCTAAAATGGTTCAATGCGGCAAACAAGATGGTCGCCAGAGCTAAAAATAGAAAAAATCTTCAAAAGACAACTCCTCCTTACCCCTTGGTCCAATTTGATTCAAACTTGTATGTATATCTTCGAATTCCAAACATTATTCCCTAACAAAAAATGATGGATTCCTATGTTGGAAAACTCACATTTTGATAAAAAATAAATAAATTAAAAGAAGGCATTCTGCCCATCGGGGCTTAAAGAAAATAGATTGGGCTGCATGCTGCTTCCAAGCAGAGCTGAAACCGACCGCAGAGGAGCACTGGTAAACGGCTTAGGTTTTAAGCCTACCCAGGAATAGTTTGCAAGTAGGACCGTCCATGCATATAAACTTTATTGGTTTCATTGGGCAGCAGGGCTTGATGTCATTTCATCTTAATATTGGGTAAAAGTCCCACAGAATTGGAAGCAATGTCTCCAAAATGACCTATACAGTGTTGACGAGGACCTTATACCTCAAATCAAACAAAAAAAAAATGCCCCTTGAACAATATCCATCCATCTATGAAAACTTTTCTTCAGTCATTTCACACTAAAGATGCTTCGAGAATTGCAGTTGTCAGTTTCGGGCAGAAGACTTTTCAGTGTACAGCTTGGGGAAAAAGAGTGGTTTGGTAAACTGACAGGCTCAGTGCAAGCATGTGTTGACTGGACGTCACACTACAAACAAGCTTGAGCTTTGTGTGCCATAATAGGTTCCAAATAATTGTGACAAAGCCTGTTACTACCTTGTAAAACTAGAGCATTGATTGTTCATGCATTTATTTTTAGCTCACCAGAGTCGAAGGCTCCCAGGCTAAAAGGAAAGGCAGTTGTCTGTCGTCGTCAACACTTTCAAACGACATCTCAGAAACCGCTGGCCGATTGAGACCAAATTTCATGTGTTGCATCCTTGGACTGTGGAGGCCCCCGCCCATTGTGGCTTGAAGAAATAGATGGGCTGCATGATGCTTCCACGCAGAGCTGAAACTGAACGCACCCGAGACATGGTAAACAGCTTAGAGGATATAAGCCTGCCCAGGCAAAGCAGTGCGAGTCGGACCGTCCATGCTTATAAACCCTATTGGTTTCATTGGGCGACAGGGCTTGAGATGCCATTTCATCTCAATGTTGGGTAAAAGTCCCACAAAATTGGAAGCAATGTCTCCAAAATTACCTATACAGTTTTGATGGGGATGTTAAAACTCAAATCAAACAAACAATCCTTGGACTGTGGGATTTAAAGTTTGTTTATGAAAATCTGCACTTTAGTTTGGTTGCAATGGCAACTTAGTTTCCAATAACTTATAATGGGGAAAATTGAAAAATGGCATTTACTGCCAAGTCACTTCAGATATTTTGACCAAACATTAATAGAAATGTTTCTTGAGTAAACTTCTTTCAGCCATACGCTTTTATGCCAACATGAGGGTCCCCCAGGTTGTGTTGGGGGCCATGCCCCACCCCTTACATTTCATAAGATAAAAGATAAAGAAATAGAAGTGGAGGCAATGATCAGGAATCGATACAATTAACCTACAGCTCCCATCAGAGACACCAGAGGGAAAGAAACACAAACACGAAACAACAGACCCTAATGGAAACATCAATAGCGGAAAAACCAAAAGGACAGACTCTTTTCCACAAAATGGCCAATAGGCTATCCAAAAGAAAATAATATAAGTGACACAACCACCCAAAGACAAACCATTACAAAAATAAACCGCGACAGAAGAACCGCCTTGGAACGGTTAGCAGAATTGAATTCCAGTGGGGGGGGGGGGGGGCTTAAATCGATTTTACGTGGGCACAATCCTCGCCCTTACTTCCGTCGCGATTTAGACAATTTGTTCAGTTCGCATTAAGGTCTCCTAACTCATCAGTGCAACATCTCCGTGAACACAAATAATCAAGCAACCACAGAGATGAAACAATGGTGAGGACTCGACAGCAAGAAAGAAGCATTAATTAACGACTCATATCCGAAACAACTACCATAAGCTCTGTAGAGCTCTTATTGTGACAAAGTATCTTACCTGCCTTCATTTATTAGCTCACCTGGAGCTTTCTCACCTGGAGCAAAGCTCCAGGTCAGCTTATGCCGTGGCCTGTTGTCAGTCGTTATTTTTGTAATTTTTCAAACATCATCTCATCTCCCAGATTCAGAATTGCTAAAGGCAATGATCTGATAGACAAAATGGCCACCAAGGCACATTGTCATGTGAAAACATAATGGTCATGGTGATGGTCAAGAAGTGCCTGTATTAAATTTGGAATAAAGTCAGGTGTTATCCTAGCAAGCGTGCAGTTGGTTTGAGCTGCACAAGAAATTTAGTGGGTAGGGATTCTACTTTCTCCTTGATTGGTTTATATTTCAGCTGTATCAAACAAAAGTGGTTCCCAATTTATGTAGGATTGTGGTATTGTCCCAATTTTCAAGATTGTATACAGTGAAGATTGTTTTAGATATCTTGTGTTTGGTTGGTGGCAGTGCAAGCATAGCTTTTCAATGAAAACAAATTCATGAACTGCATAATCACTCTGAGGGTATGCTTGTATTTCATATTGTACAGAAGTGTACCCAAAACTTCCGCATCATTTAGCATGGTCAGAATGAAACTGACTTGCTTGTTTTTAAGTATCCCTGCAGAAAAGAGGCTGTTAAGTGTGGCTTAGGGGACTAGGGACACTTTAACTGTTCAGAATATACAAACAGAAAATATGTGTTTCCTGTTCAAATACTTTGTATTCCTGTATGGCCCCCACCCATAGGGGCTTGAAGAAATATATGGGCTGCATGATGCTTCCAAGCAGAGCTGAATCCAGCCCGCACACTAGTACTGGTAAACCGCTTAGAGGATCTAAGCCTGTTCAGGAACCGCAGTGCAGGCGGACCGTCCATGCTAATACCGGTAAACCCTATTGGTTTCATTGGGCGACAGGGCTTGAGATACGCCCCGCCCGTAGGGGCTTGAAGAAATATATGGGCTGCATGCATGCTTCCACACAGAGCTGAATCCGGCCCACACACTAGTACTGTTAAACCGCTTAGAGGATCTAAGCCTGTCCAGGAAGTGCGGTGCGAGGCGGACCGTCCATGCTAATAAACCCTATTGGTTTTATTGGGCGACAGGGCTTGAGATGTCATTTCATCTCAATGTCGGGTAAAAGTCCCACAAAATTGGAAGCAACATCTCCAAAATGACCTTTACAGTGTTGACGGGGACGTTAAACCTCAAATCAACCAACCAACAGGGCTTGAGATGTCATTTCATCTCAATGTCGGGTGAAAGTCCCACAAAATTGGAAGCAACGTCTCCAAAATGACCTTTACAGTGTTAACGGGGACATTGAACCTCAAATCAAACAAACAAAAACAAACTGACAGGGAAGCATTGGTTAAGAGGTTTATTGAAAATGAGCCTTTTGTGATCACCTGGTGATAGTTCACTGGCTGTTAATAATTATCTTATTATTCAACAGCCTGGTAGTCTGCACTATTTACCACTCTAACACTAACTTTTTATCAGGGTTTTGGTATAGTTTATAGATGCAAACATTTTAAAAAGTAAATCTTACTTTTTTTTTATTGACTCAAAGACACTGGTGTCACATTTGGAGGTCTCAGGGGTTAGTATTTCTTCATTGACAAATCTTTTGTAACTATACTGAAAAGTATACTAAGTATATGGCAATTCTTTTCTTTTGTTATTTGTCTTGGAATGCCATGACAACTTGTTTGGATTTTACTTAGTGTCTCTGCCTATTGTGATCAGAAAAACATTGTGTTTTGGATTTATAACAACTTCTGTGTCATGAGTGTAAGACTTATTTTTTTTCATGAATCCCCTTCGGCAAGGCAGATGGGGGATGTTAGAAGTATCTCCTAGACCTTTGGTGGATTTTGATAAGACTTAATGTTCCCACGGTGAGCTGTGGTGGGGGGGGGGGGCACAGGGGAATGGGCTGTGCCGACTCTAGGTCGGGTTCATAGTTGAGGGTCACTTGTTTGGGATTTTGGGTTTTATGTCCGTTCCATATCTCCTTTGCCCCTTGAGGGATTTTCATTAAACTTCGGACAAATGTTGGCCTAATTGAGTTGATCTGCGGTACCTGACTCGGCTTCAAGGTGAAGGCCTCAATTGATGGTCAGGAGTTTGATCCTTGAATATCCTGTAACTGTATCTCTTATACCACTTGAGCAGTTTTCTTTGAGCTTTGGTCAGATATTTGCCTCGGTGCACTGGTGTGAAGGTCCCTAATGGCACCATGGCAGCTCAGGGTGGTGGTCCTGGTTGGGGGTCAGGAGTTTGGACGTTGGGTTTCATGTCGGTGCGGCCTCATTTGCCCCTTGGTGGGTTTTCGTTTGACTTTGGTTGAACGGTTGCCTCATTGGGATGGTGTGCGGAGCTTGTGACTTGGCCTTGTTAGCACTCGGTCATGGTCACGGTTAGGGGTTGGGAGTTTGGGCCTCAAGATTTGTTTCTCCGCTATATCTCCTTGCCATTGGAAGGATTTTGATTGGGCTTTGGTCTAGTGTTGGACAGAGTGGGATGATATGCTGAACCCATAGCTCAGTCATGCAGGCTCTGGGTGAGGTTTGCAGATGAGGGTCATGTGCTTGAGCCTTGGGGTTTCCTGTCAGCTCTATATCCCTTTTGCCCATGGAGGGATTTTCATTGAACTTTGCTCAAATCTTGTCAGCAAAATATCTCAAACACTATTGGATCTAGAGCCTTGAAAGTTGTTAAGCGTATTTTTTTTCTCATTCGGATTATGCCCCTTTTAAGAGTTTTTTCCCTTTGAATTTTTTTTAATAAAATCTTGTCTATTTGAGCTAGAGCCTTGAAAGTTGGTGAACATATTGGTGGTGATGAGTGGATGGACTGATTAACTTTTGACAAAATTCCGAAAAACACTTTGTGAGTTATGGCCCTTTGTCATTTTGGTAATTTGTGCCCATTGTAATATATGCTAAAAGTGATGCATAGCATAACTTTAGAACCGTGTATGCTATGAAATTTCATATATGCATTTCTGATGGAAAATTAGCTGACAAGCATTTTTTTCTCATCCGGATTATGCCCATTTCAAGAGTTATTGCCCTTTGAAGTTTTTTGAATAAAATCTTGTCAGCAAAATATCTCAAAAACTATTATAGCTACAGCCTTGAATGTTGGTGAATACACGTGGATTGGTGGTAATGAGTAGATGACCTGCTTAACTTTTGACAAAATTCCGAAAAATACTTTGTGAGTTATGGCCCTTTGTCATTTTGGTAATTTGTGCCCAATGTATGCTAAAAGTGATGCATAGCATAACTTTAGAACTGTATATGCTCTTGTTTTGAAATTTCATATATGCATTCCTGATGGAAAATAAGCTGATGCATATTTTTTTTCTCATCCGGATTATGCCTCTTTCAAGAGTTATTGCCTTTTGAAGTTTTTTTAATAAAATCTTGTCAGCAAGAGATCTCAAAAACTATTATAGCTAGAGTCTTGAAAGTTGATGAAAAGATTGGTGGTGATGAGTAGATGACCTGATTAACTTTTGACAAAATTTGAGTTATGGCCCTTTGTCATTTTGGTAATTTGTGTCTATTGTAATGTATGCTAAAAGTGATGCATTCCATAACTTTAGAACAGTGTATGCTATGGTTTTGAAATTTCGTATATGTTCCTGATGGAAAATAAGCTGACACGTATTTTTTTTTCATCCGGATTAACTTGAGAACCTTGTAAGCTAGGGTTTTGAAATTTCATATATGGATTCGCTATGGAAAATTAGCTGACACATATTTTTTTCTCATCCGCATTATGCCCCTTTCAAAAGTTATTGTCCTTTGATTTATTTGTTAGCATTACCTCCAATGTCAATGTCATACCTAGAGGTCAAAGGTAAAAAAAAGGACAGTCAATAACTTCCTTATTCTGTGCTGGATTATGAAATAACTTGGCAGAAATGTTAATCATCATGAGACGATGTGTTGTACCGCAAAGGTCAAGGCCATACTTAGAGGTCAAAGGTAAAAAAGTGCTTTTTTTGTTTACAGCCAATAACTTTTTTATTTTTCTATGAACATTTTTAAAGTTACTATGCAGAAATGTTCATCTTCATTAGATGATGTGTTGCACACAAGACCCAGCTCAATACCTCCAATGTCAAGGTTATACTTAGCAGTCAAAAACGGGGGAGACATCTGTGTTTTTGTAGAAAAACAAATTCTAGTTTAAAAACGTTCTTCTTTTCATATTGAACCACAAAATAGTTTTAATATTCATTTCCAGTATCTCTTAAGCCGTTAATCTTGTTTAAGATATTTCTCTTTTCTATTTTAGCATAATTTAGGGAAAGATGTCCACAAAGCATAGTCCTGTAGCAAGATAATATGAACTGAATGAATATTCATAATGTTTTTTTTAGTATTATTATTTTTTTTTTAGATTTTGCATAAATAGAGATAATTTTTTCTGCTCAGTCACTTAACATCAGGTTTCTGCTTTTATTTTTTTAGGAGCAAAAGGAGATATGGGCGTGATTGGTTTCCCCGGAGAGCCCGGACGTGATGGACTGCCAGGTTTACCTGGACCCAAGGGTAACAAAGGAGAGAGAGGTTTCCCAGGAGTGAACAGAGAACCAGGAATACATGGTAGACTAGGTAATGTACAATGTTCAGATACATGACCCAGACAAGTCTGTTAAATGAAGACCCCCCTAAACCACACTTTATATAGAGTAAACTGGGGTTTAGGGGGGTATACATTATTTTTAGCTCACCTGAGCCGAAGGCTCATGTGAGGTATTAGTATACCACGAGCCGGCGTCCGTCGTCCGTCGTCGTCCGTTGTCCACACTTTCAAAGAAGTATATCTCCGAAACCAGTGGGCCAATCTTGATCAAATTTCATGTGAAGCATTATCAGGTAGGGGGAAAGGCTGCATACTGTTTTCGGGCAGATCGGATTGGAACTCTGGTTGCCACGGCAACAAATAGCTCCCATAGACTTAACATAGGAAAAAGTTTGTCATCACTCTAGCTCCGTCTATTTTTTTCTGATCGACTTCATTCTTGCAGATAACGAGGACAGGCATGAAATCTCGATCAAGTTTGATTTTGGGCTGAATCGGATTATTCACTCAGGAGTTACGTGCCCTTGAGCGTTCTTAACATAGGAAAAAGCTTGTCATCACTCTAGCTCCGTTAATTTTTTTCTGATCGACTTCATTCTTGCAGATAACGAGGACAGGCATGAAATCTCGATCAAGTTCGATTTTGGGCTGAATCGGATTATTCACTCAGGAGTTACGTGCCCTTGAGCGTTGAAAAAATTGCCTAGTGACTTAACATGGGGAGAATGTTGTCATCACCGTAGCTGCTTCAATTATTTTCAGATTGGCTTTATTCTTGCAGATAACCAGCACAGCCATGAAATCTCGGTCAAGTTCGATAACTGGCAGAATCGGATCATTCACTTAGGAGTTACCTGCCCTTGTGTGTTTTTGCATTAGGGTTAATGGGAATTTAAAAAAAGTATATCTTAAAGACTACTTGGCCAACTTTGATCAAATTTCATGTGTCCCATTATTGGGCAAGTGGAAAGGCTTCATTAGGTTTTCAGGCAGATCTGAGTGGAACTCTGGTTGCCATGGCAACATCTAGCTCCCATAGACTTCACATAGGAAAAAGCTTGTCATCACTCTAGCTCCGTCAATTTTTTTATGATCGACTTCATTCTTGCAGATAACCAGTACAGGCATAAAATCTCGGTCAAGTTCGATTTTGGGCCGAATCAGATTATTTGCCTTGGAGTTACCTGCCCTTGAGCATAAAAAAATACGTTGTGACCACGATAGCAACTTTATTTTTATTCAGATCAGCTTCAAACTTGTCGGCTTCATTCTTGCAGATAATAAGGACAGGCATAAAATCTCGGTCAAGTTCGATTTTGGGCCGAATCGGATTATTTGCCTTGGAGTTACCTGCCCTTGAGCATAAAAAAATACGTTGTGACCACGATAGCAACTTTATTTTTATTCAGATCAGCTTCAAACTTGCAGGTAACGAGGACAGGCATAAAATCCCGGTTAAGTTCAATTTTGGGCCGAATCGGAATATTGACCTCGGAGTTACGTGACCTTGAGCGACAAAAAATTTGCCCATAGACTTAACATAGGGAAAATGTTGTGACTACGATAGCCACTTGAATTTTTTTCAGATCAGCTTCAAACTTGCAGGTAACGAGGACAGACATAAAATCTCGGTTAAGTTAGATTTTGGGCCGAATCGGATTATTTACCTGCCCTTGAGCATAAAAAAATACGTTGTGACCACGATAGCAACTTTATTTTTATTCAGATCAGCTTCAAACTTGCAGGTAACGTGGACAGGCATAAAATCTCAGTTAAGTTCGAATCAGAATATTGACCTCGGAGTTACATGACCTTGAGCGACAAAAAATTTGCCCATAGACTTAACATAGGGAAAATGTTGTGACTACGATAGCGACTTGAATTTTTTTCAGATCAGCTTCAAACTTGCAGGTAACGAGGACAGACATAAAATCTCGGTTAAGTTCGATTTTGGGCCGAATCGGATTATTTGCCTTGGAGTTACCTGCCCTTGAGCATAAAAAAATACGTTGTGACCACGATAGCAACTTTATTTTTATTCATATCAGCTTCAAACTTGCAGGTAACGAGGACAGGCATAAAATCTCGGTTAAGTTCGATTTTGGGCCGAATCGGAATATTGACCTCGGAGTTACGTGACCTTGAGAGACAAAAACATTTGCCCATAGACTTAACGTAGGGAAAATGTTGTGACAGAAATAGCGACTTGAATTTTTAGCTCACCTGAGCCAAAGGCTCCAGTGAGCTGATAGTATACCAAGGCTCCGGAGTCCGTCGTCTGTCGTCCGTCCATCCGTCGTCCACACTTTCAATGCAGCATATCTCAGAAGGCAGTCGACCAATCTTGTTTAAATTTTATGTGTAGCACCATTGGGCAAGGGGAAAGGCTGCATTAGGTTTTGGAGCTAGTCTGGTTCATTTGTTCCTTCATTCTTCTTTCTCTCCATATAGAGATAATAGACCAATGTTAAATTTTTAATCAAAGATTTCTCAGGAACTATAAAAGCTAGAAGCATCAAATTTGGTATTCAATAGAATAATGATGACTTATTTTGTGTAAGAGACATTGGGCTTTCTCAGCTTATTTGTTCTTTCATTCTTCTTTCTCTCCATTTTGACCAATGTTAAATTTTCGTCAAAGATTTCTCAGGAACTATAGAAGCTAGAAGTCTCAAACTTGGTGTTACATGTGGGTTTACGGCGTCCCGCAAACCCCCATGCTGACAAGACAACCGAGCGTGATCTCTGACAGGTGCACGGGCAGCTGTGGGGTAAGGCACAAGAAAGATGTTAAATGAATGACATGAATTATTTACAGTATCTACATACAACACTCACTAACACAAAACATCACAATTTGTTGCTTCTGTAGCCAACTCACGACGTCCGCTCCGAAGGCAAAACACTGTTCTGTGCTCGGAACGGGTGACGTGAATACCTACAGAAGCAAACAACAAAAACAACAACAAAAAAAGAAACAACACAAAACGCGACTGGCCAGTTTATAACTTGGGGTGAATCCCCACTCGCGTGACACTTCTTCTCGCGAACTAGTAAAACTAGTCTATCAACATAATTGATTATCCTAGGATTAGCGATCACGTTTGCTGATCAGCCGTTTAGTGATCGTCCAAATAAGGTAAGTTGACCTCTTCCATGATCACATTTGTTTACAACGAACAATGATTTAGAAGAATCTGCTTCTATCCTGGTAGGCGCTGATTACGGCGGTCTGTCCGCCCTTGCTGGACCCTAACGCCTAGCGTCGTACCAGTACCTGCTGCTATGAAGCAGGGAGCAGCAGGTCACACATTGTTATGCCTGCAAATTACGATAACGGGACTAGAAACGAGTCACAAAACATACATGCTATATCATGATCCCCCTCCCGGAGAAGTAAGAATATGTTCATGCATATACCGTTATTGCGCATGCGCCGACCAGACATACAGGCTGATTAGTGCATGCGACGAATAACCGTACAGCAGAACTCAACTTGACTGTGCATCAAATTATCAGCACCCAGCGCTTGACACAATAATACTCAAAGTTCATGTTTCCTTACTGAGCACTACAGAAATCAATTAATGCTCACTACTACTGAGCATAATACTCATCAAATTTGTGCTCACTACATTATCACAAGTAAGAGGCAATTGAACAGACCACGCCTTTGCGCTACCTGGTCAGCCGCCAATTACAGGAAACATAACAATCTCTATTTCATATCCTTCTCCGCGACACGGCTCACAAATATAGCTATTCACAAATTCAATACATTAATAACAGATAGAAACTACAACAGAAGATTTTCATCTATAATCCACACATTTGTTAGTGTCTCATATGGGCCAACACTGTTTGCCGTAAATTCTCTCTATTTGGTAGGCACCCCGTCACAACCGTCCTCGCGACGCCGATGACGCAGCTGACGTCATCCCCGCCGTTCAGGCCGTTATGACGTGTGGCGACCAAATACTCCCACTTATCATCATCACGTTCTTTATATGTACATACATGCACAAACTGAGTTATCAGACAAAAACGGCATCATTACAAAATGAACTCGTAATTCTTCTTGAACAAAATTATTTCTAATCAACGTGAACATGCTTGTAAAATAAAATTCATTACAGTTCATCATCACGGATAACCCAACAGGCTCTTGTAAGAGTTTGCCCTGATGATGAAGATATGGTTAAACCCGTCTTAAGTTTACGTCCCCTCTACACCTAATATCATATTGGGACGGAACCCCGGTTTTCTAACCACAGCTAGTCAAAAGTCATGGATCAAACAAGTGACCCGGTGTTTATTAATTACATTCTACAAAAGGGGTCTAAAAGCCTAAATGAATCCAGAATGAGCGGGTGTCCAAACTTTACGTCTCACCAACATCTAGGGTCAGCATGAGACAGGACCTCACTTAGAAAGACTCATTCTACTACTGGAGAAGCCTGGGATCGATCCTGCGACGTCTAGCTGGCAAAGCTAGTAGCCTAATCACTACAGGCCACAACAGTGAATTCAGAATAGGCTTCAGAAAGTTGGGGTATACTAGAAGTAAACCCCTCCAAAACCTACAAGCATGTTCATACAAAAATAATACTAAACATAGATTTAACATACCTTTCAATATACTTTCTATTTCCCCGTCACAATGTTCACTCTTTACAACTTGACCTGCTGCTAAAGTGTCCGCTTTTTTTCAGGGTTTATATATCTATGAATACTACCGGAAAATCATGCCTACTCGTATTACCTTGCTTTGTTCGTGGGGAAGTGGAGATACCGGCCACAAACAAAGCTAGATAGCAAAAATCGAGTAGACAATGGATTTGCGTTCAAATAGTATATTTCCCATAGGAAAAATTGATGAAACGACCCTATAATCAATGACATGACTCCTGTCAAAACGAACACCCACACAACACGTGACGGGAATAAAAATCATATATGGCACAATTTGGCGGTTGGCGATTTTTAGGCAAATTCTATAGGACTCGGCCTTTTAGCGGCCCCCTGTATTGTAAAAACAGCTCTCTATAAACCACTCATGCATACATCGTATGATATGTGCATGACTTGTTCATGGAGCCGCATAGCTTGCGTACCATATTTCACCTAAAATATTTCACTCACACCGCCCTACCATATATCTACTAAAATAATTTAGATGTGCATAAGCACCAGAGAGGTTTCCTATTCCATCTCGTAACAAAGGTTTCCCCTTTTGGAGAAAAAACAATCAGAAATGTTTTTTCTTTGTGTACAGAGATGGAATAGGATGAACCTATCTAAACAAGACAGCTATTTACACAACAACCGTGCGAAGAATTACCTACTAAGGTAGTCTGCCCCCAAATTTTCCTGGCCCCGAATTGCAACAATCCGAAATCTATACGGCTGTAGTTTCATTGCCCAACGCATAATTCGAGGATTGAGAACTTTTGCTGTTTGCATATAAGACAAGGGCTTGTGGTCTGTCTCAAGCAGGAATTCTACTCCGTAAAGATACTTGCGAAATTTCTCAACACCCCAGATAATAGCCAAACATTCCTTCTCTATTACAGAATAGTTTTTCTCACGAGGCAAAAGTTTCTTGCTGGCATAAGCAATGGGAAGTCGTCCTTCCCCTTCAAATTCTTGGAGCAAAACGGCTCCTATACCAACATCAGAAGCGTCCGTCCGGAGTATGAACGGATTCCCATCATGAAAGATAGGAAGACGAAGAATAGGACTAGACGTGAGTCTATTCTTCAGGGTCTGAAAAGCCTTTTCATGATGGTCCTGCCAGTCTGTGATCTTGTTTGGTCTACTTTTCTTAGTTAAATCTGTCAACGGGGAAGCGATAGATGAGAAATTTGGAATGAAACGGCGGTAGAAACCAGCCAACCCAAGAAATGACTTTATTTGTCTCTTAGTAGAAGGTCGAGGAGCATCCTTTATAGCTTGTATCTTGTCTTCTTGCGGTCTAACTGACTGAGCAGCTACACTGTGACCAAGACATTCGATACTGCTATACCCAATCATACACTTGGAAGGTTTTGCCGTCAACTTGGCTGTCCTAAGTCTATCCAAAACTTCACGTAATGACGTCAAGTGGTCTTTCCAAGTTTCGGTAAAGATCCACATATCATCGACGAAGCTATCAACGTTAGAAAGTTCGGACAGAATCTTTCTCATCAACCTGCAAAATGTTGCTCCTGAGTTTACCAAACCGAAGGGCATAGTTTTGAATTGAAACAAGCCTTTGGGGGTTTCGAACGCAGTTAGGGGTTTTGCCTTAGACGTCATTTTTACCTGCCAATAACCTTTTGACAAATCTAATTTGCTAAAGTATTTGTGCCCCGACATTCTATTTATAACCTCCTCCATATTTGGCATTGGTTCTGCATCGAACTCCGTCACCTTATTTAGTTTACGGAAGTCAATGCAGAACCGCACCGAACCATCTTTTTTAGGGACAAGTACTACAGGGGATGAGTATGGAGATATTGATGGCTCAATAACTCCTAAATCTAACATATCTTGAATTTCCTTTTCCATTACATCCCGTACTTTATATGGTATGGCATAACCTTTTGACCTCACTGGTTCCGTCGTCAGCAACTTTATGTCGTGTTCTATTTGGTCAGTTCGTCCAGGTACACTGGACAGTACGTCCGGGTATTCTTTTATCAACGTCTCTATTTCTTTACGCTGATCCTGCGTTAACATTTCTGAAATATTGACGTCCTTAAACGTCTCTGGTTGCTTTGCAGTAGGAAAAGCGCAATCTTCCAATGAGAATTCGTCAACGTCATCGTTTTCAGTTGACGGAGTGGACTCTACAGAAAGCAAGCAATGTGACGTCACATTTTGACGTTCCACATATTGCTTCAGTATGTTAGCGTGATATGTGTTAACATTTCCATTGACGTCAATCTTATAATCCATTCTGTTCACTACCTCAACCACTTCATAAGGACCTTTCCATTGAAGCAATAATTTATTACTGTCTGTCGGTAGTAACAACAGTACTTTGTCGCCGACGTCAAATTTACGCGACCTCGCGCCTTTATCATAATAAGCTTTCTGCTTAATCTGAACCTTCTTTAAATTATCACGCGCTAATTTGCATGTCTGCTCTAACCGTTCCCTAAGCTCAATAACGTATTGATACGTCGAAAGAACTTGCTCATCGCGTACCTCTTCAGCCCATAATTCTCTTAATATTGCCATTGGACCTCTGACGTTACGTCCATATAACAACTCAAAAGGGGAGTATCCTAAAGACTCTTGTGGGACTTCCCTTACCGCAAATAATAAGGCTGGAAGATATTTATCCCAATCTTTTGGACGTTCAGCACACATGCGACGTAACATCTGCTTTAACGTAGCGTGGAAACGCTCTATCAGTCCGTTGCAAATTGGGTGTCTCGGACTACACGTTAACTGTTGAAGAGAAAGAAGTCTGCTGACTTCCTTCATTACCTCAGCAGTAAACTGTGATCCACAATCAGTCAACATTTCATCAGGAATGCCAACCCTACTAAACATTTCAATAAGCGCTTCCGCGACACGTTCCGTCTCAATACTCGGTAAAGCTATCGCCTCTGGATACCTTGTCGCATAATCTATCATGGTTAAAATATACCGAGATTTCCTATCAGATCGAGGCTCAATTGGACCAACTATGTCCACTGCCACCCTCTTAAATGGCGTATCAATCAATGGCATTTTTCCTAGAGGTACTTTAGTGACCCGACCTTTCTGAATAGTTCTCTGACAAATATCACAAGATTTACAAAATCTAGCGACATCACCGCAAATACCGGGCCAGTAAAACTCAGTTACAACTCTATCCAATGTCTTCCTAATACCCATATGTCCAGACATAAGCGTTTCATGAGCCAGTTTCAACACCTTTCCTCGGAAACTTTGAGGGACCACAAGTTGGAAAGAGACTTTGTTACCCTTGGTGAACTCCCTATATGCCAAACCTTTTTTCTCAATAAACCTAGTTTCACCTCGGTTTAAACCACGACTCACAGTCTTGTTCCCAGATACAACCCTTTTCCTGATGTTTTCCAAAGTTGGATCATCAACCTGAGCTTGCTTGAAAGCCTCCTTGTCATCGTTAATGATCTGATCGGGAACCTTAAGTTTTCTGTAAGGCTTCTCATCCTGCCTAGTTTGAGACCTAGTTACAGCCGCAGCTGAGAAATGAGACATATCAGGAAGTTTTGATCCATCAATGTTACCGATAACCAAATCGTACAACGTATCATCCATACACAAAGCTTCAGTTTTCCCAGTGAAAAAAGGACAATCAATGTCAATCATTGCCAAAGGATACCTTTGTGTGGATTCATCAATCAACGTAACATTTGATTCCTTTCCTATTAACTGACTATCCGAAACCAAACTTCTCCGAACGACACAGCCTGTACACCCAGTATCTCTTAATACAACCACCTTTTTATTATTAACCAATCCTTGTGCCGTCGGTAACCTTGCCTTTAAGAAGTAACAGACACCTTCCCTAGTTTCCTTACTACACTCCTCCCTATCCGAAATCAAAGGATCACCAACCTTATTTTCAAAAATACTTCCAATCTCATCACCTTTCCTAGTTACTTCCGTTTGAAAAAAACTAACTTGGTGTGCTGCGCCACGTGGTGTGCTATTATTTTTACCGCGTCCGCGAAAAGACCCTCTAAAATTACCACGACCACGTGTATAACCACGACCTACATTCTGCGTATTCTCATTCTTTACCTGAGAACCTTGAGTCTCTACGCGCGTGTTAAAATTTTCCTTAACACCGCTATCCCCAACTCCAGTTGCTCCTACCTCTGCGCTATACAATTGTTTCCTGTCGGGGTTCTTAAAACATTTAATTGTTAAATGCCCCTTACCGCATATGCTACACTTGATATCCGGTCTACCACTCGGTTTGTTCGAGTCAACTTTGTCCTGTTTACCCTGCGCTGCGCCTCTATTATCGCGTTGCCCCTTATTAATGCAACTATATACGCCCCCGCGCGCTTCTGCAAACAAATCTGCCTCCCTAGCCATTTCATCTAAATTACCAAACTGTTTTGGCTTCAGATGTACATACAGTTCTCTATTACATGACTCCAGGAACTGATCCCTTGCCATGAAATCACAGACAGCCGGAAAAGATTTTTCTATCTTTGCCATATTAAGCCATTTTTCTAAATAACTTCTCAGTCTACTACTGAACTGTATGAACGTTTCTGATTTCTCGGGCCTACTATAACGAAACTGCTTCCTAAATCCGCGCTCTGTCATGTCAAAATTCTTTAATAAAGCGTCCTTTAACTTTTCATAATCCGCCGCATCCTCATTTGACAACCGGTCATATACATCAAGTGCGCGCCCTTTGAGCAATGCACTTAAATACGCGGCCCAAACACTCTTATCCCATTTATTAGCCGTAGCATATTTCTCAAATCTAGATAAATAACTATCCATTTTATCCTTACCCTCTTCAAAATAAGGTAACTTAGGATCCCGGGCATGAGCCACCTTCTCAGCTTTTTGCTTTTCAAATTCTAGCTCGAGCTTCGCTCTCTGCATTTCTAACTGATTCCTTAATTCTTGGTGCTGTAGCTCAAACCCATGTTTTATTTTTTCTAAATGGGCCTCACTAATCTCTTTTGCCTCCCTTTCAGTCTTAATGCGTGCCATTTCAAGTTCCTTATTAACATTCAACATAGCTAGTTCATGTGCCCTTTCCTTTTCTTTTTCTGCCCTTTCCTTTTCTTTTTCTTCAGACCTTAACCTTTCTAAATCCCTTTGCTCTTGCCTTTCTGCCCGCTCAATATCCTGCTGCTCTTTAACAAAACCTTGTAACTCCTTCCCCTCATAACCTAAGTCCTTTCCCATTTGCATTAAACGCTCCATTATTGATAACGTAAATCTCACGTTACTATCAAAACCACTATAAACTGATCAGTTATGATCAGTGATGATTGAATGGGCTTAACTAAAACGTTAAGATATGTGTTATACGCGTTAATCTAACTAAAACGTTAGTTATTAAAGCACACGCGATTTGAAATGTCAAATGCTTTCAGCACAGTATGACGTTGCGTACTGGTAGTCTAATATGACGTCATAAACTGACGACGTTTACAGTAAAATGCTACAATCCGAAGTTTCATCACATTACAAAACTCCGATCATAACAAGTTACCATTAATGTTTCTATTACGTCATACCTAACCTCAAGCCACAGCGTAAATATTAACGCTAACGTTATGTCAACGTCAATAAATTGTTAACGTCACTACGTCAGAACCATGTGTGGGTAAGATCAATTAGTAGCTCCAATTTAACTTAGTAGAATGTCAGGTAACACAATTAAGTGGGGTCTACTTAAATTTTTCGTTACCAAGAAAAAGTGGGGTTTGCCTTGCCTTCCTGCTCAGAAATTATCGACTTGTCAGTATCCATTCAGTTGAATACATGGGTTTCGCACTTCATCAACGCAGGAAGGAAGATTCAAGTTAATTTCTAAATGTGGCTGTCAATGCATTTTTTTTTTTAAAGTTGATGATTCAGAGTATCAATGTGCTGTTCCACAGCCGGGAACACCAGCCAGAGATCAAATCCTCACTTTTCTGACACCAAATGTTACATGTGGGTTTACGGCGTCCCGCAAACCCCCATGCTGACAAGACAACCGAGCGTGATCTCTGACAGGTGCACGGGCAGCTGTGGGGTAAGGCACAAGAAAGATGTTAAATGAATGACATGAATTATTTACAGTATCTACATACAACACTCACTAACACAAAACATCACAATTTGTTGCTTCTGTAGCCAACTCACGACGTCCGCTCCGAAGGCAAAACACTGTTCTGTGCTCGGAACGGGTGACGTGAATACCTACAGAAGCAAACAACAAAAACAACAACAAAAAAAGAAACAACACAAAACGCGACTGGCCAGTTTATAACTTGGGGTGAATCCCCACTCGCGTGACACTTCTTCTCGCGAACTAGTAAAACTAGTCTATCAACATAATTGATTATCCTAGGATTAGCGATCACGTTTGCTGATCAGCCGTTTAGTGATCGTCCAAATAAGGTAAGTTGACCTCTTCCATGATCACATTTGTTTACAACGAACAATGATTTAGAAGAATCTGCTTCTATCCTGGTAGGCGCTGATTACGGCGGTCTGTCCGCCCTTGCTGGACCCTAACGCCTAGCGTCGTACCAGTACCTGCTGCTATGAAGCAGGGAGCAGCAGGTCACACATTGTTATGCCTGCAAATTACGATAACGGGACTAGAAACGAGTCACAAAACATACATGCTATATCATGATCCCCCTCCCGGAGAAGTAAGAATATGTTCATGCATATACCGTTATTGCGCATGCGCCGACCAGACATACAGGCTGATTAGTGCATGCGACGAATAACCGTACAGCAGAACTCAACTTGACTGTGCATCAAATTATCAGCACCCAGCGCTTGACACAATAATACTCAAAGTTCATGTTTCCTTACTGAGCACTACAGAAATCAATTAATGCTCACTACTACTGAGCATAATACTCATCAAATTTGTGCTCACTACATTATCACAAGTAAGAGGCAATTGAACAGACCACGCCTTTGCGCTACCTGGTCAGCCGCCAATTACAGGAAACATAACAATCTCTATTTCATATCCTTCTCCGCGACACGGCTCACAAATATAGCTATTCACAAATTCAATACATTAATAACAGATAGAAACTACAACAGAAGATTTTCATCTATAATCCACACATTTGTTAGTGTCTCATATGGGCCAACACTGTTTGCCGTAAATTCTCTCTATTTGGTAGGCACCCCGTCACAACCGTCCTCGCGACGCCGATGACGCAGCTGACGTCATCCCCGCCGTTCAGGCCGTTATGACGTGTGGCGACCAAATACTCCCACTTATCATCATCACGTTCTTTATATGTACATACATGCACAAACTGAGTTATCAGACAAAAACGGCATCATTACAAAATGAACTCGTAATTCTTCTTGAACAAAATTATTTCTAATCAACGTGAACATGCTTGTAAAATAAAATTCATTACAGTTCATCATCACGGATAACCCAACAGGCTCTTGTAAGAGTTTGCCCTGATGATGAAGATATGGTTAAACCCGTCTTAAGTTTACGTCCCCTCTACACCTAATATCATATTGGGACGGAACCCCGGTTTTCTAACCACAGCTAGTCAAAAGTCATGGATCAAACAAGTGACCCGGTGTTTATTAATTACATTCTACAAAAGGGGTCTAAAAGCCTAAATGAATCCAGAATGAGCGGGTGTCCAAACTTTACGTCTCACCAACATCTAGGGTCAGCATGAGACAGGACCTCACTTAGAAAGACTCATTCTACTACTGGAGAAGCCTGGGATCGATCCTGCGACGTCTAGCTGGCAAAGCTAGTAGCCTAATCACTACAGGCCACAACAGTGAATTCAGAATAGGCTTCAGAAAGTTGGGGTATACTAGAAGTAAACCCCTCCAAAACCTACAAGCATGTTCATACAAAAATAATACTAAACATAGATTTAACATACCTTTCAATATACTTTCTATTTCCCCGTCACAATGTTCACTCTTTACAACTTGACCTGCTGCTAAAGTGTCCGCTTTTTTTCAGGGTTTATATATCTATGAATACTACCGGAAAATCATGCCTACTCGTATTACCTTGCTTTGTTCGTGGGGAAGTGGAGATACCGGCCACAAACAAAGCTAGATAGCAAAAATCGAGTAGACAATGGATTTGCGTTCAAATAGTATATTTCCCATAGGAAAAATTGATGAAACGACCCTATAATCAATGACATGACTCCTGTCAAAACGAACACCCACACAACACGTGACGGGAATAAAAATCATATATGGCACAATTTGGCGGTTGGCGATTTTTAGGCAAATTCTATAGGACTCGGCCTTTTAGCGGCCCCCTGTATTGTAAAAACAGCTCTCTATAAACCACTCATGCATACATCGTATGATATGTGCATGACTTGTTCATGGAGCCGCATAGCTTGCGTACCATATTTCACCTAAAATATTTCACTCACACCGCCCTACCATATATCTACTAAAATAATTTAGATGTGCATAAGCACCAGAGAGGTTTCCTATTCCATCTCGTAACACTTGGAATGCAATGCAATAATGATGACTTATATCCTGTAAGGGTCAATGGGCTGGATTCTATTAGCAGATTTAGTAGTCAAGTCTGTGAATTGTTAAAACTTAAGTTCCTCAGGTGAGCGGTTTAGGCTCATTGAGCCTCTTGTTCTTATTTCTGCTCCAAGACATAGGTTGTGGGTACTCGTAAGAACCGCCTCACTGAGGCGGTTCTAACAAGCACCCTCTACCTATGCTTTGAGCATTTATAAGAAAGATATCAAGGATTTTCATCAGAAAACTAGCCATTTTGGCCATGTGAAAAATGCACTATGTTGCATGTGTGTATTATCATAATATTCTACAAGAAGGCCTGTGGGTGAGGTAATAAAAACATTTTTTTTCAACTGAACTCACTAGAGTATGAAATTTGTTCTGCTCATAAATTTTAAAATGCCAACAATTGAATTTTATAAGCAGGACAAACAACTTTCTTTGCTGATCTGAGCAGAAAAGTCAATCTGAATCAATATATTTGTATTTTAATAAAAAAAAATTCACACTCAGTTGAGCTGAGCATGAATAGTGTTTTATAACCTTAGGGCCAGTGTGATCAGCACAGACTCAGAGACTCAGATTATCCTGCTCACCAACACAGTATAGCATGTGTTATCTCTCAGCTCCCTTTGCCTATTAACAGCTTATGTGATCACCGAAGACTGCTCAAACTGTGTGGATAGCTCGATCTACTGAGCATTAACCCATTGTACAGTATCCATTTGTCATATAAGGGGTGTCAGGCCTCTGTTTTCGTTTTCTATTTTTGATGGAAAATTCTGTTAGCAAATAGTGTAGGCCCTGATATTGGCCTGCACTGATGACAGCTCTTGTTTAACAAACAGGGTTTCAGCTTTTGACCCCAAAAGAGGTTACGGTGAAAAAAATTTCCAAACAGTAGAATTTGTTCCTGTATTAGTTAAAATATTTTAATTCATTGTAAGCTCAACAGAACTTTAGTTTTCCAGCTTTGACTATATTTTTTTATAATTACAGGTCAAAAGGGAGAAAGAGGATTCCAGGGTCTGGCAGGTCTAGATGGAGCCCCTGTGGAGCCAGGTCTCCCGGGCACGAAAGGAGAATCAGGACCCCCAGGACTTGATGGTCTGCCAGGAACCAGAAGACTTGAAGGTGAGTAGGTTAAGGGAGAAATCCATCTCTCAATAACACACTTTATTTATTTACACCACAGCCTTGTCATAACACCGTTCGTTTTCAGTTTCAAAGATGCATTACGAAAACTTGCCTATACAAATACATTGTTAACTTTACCACCAAAAAACGAAAATTTTAAGATGTTGAATTATTATATTTTTCTTATTTCATCATCATCATCATCATCATCATCATCATCTCTGCAATACCTTGGTATCGTGGGATACCTGGATATAAAACGCCTAATTTCATAAGCTTGAACGGTACATGATAGGCAGGTGCATGACTATTGTATATAGCCGTATCGGTGTCAACTTACCGTTATTTATAGTAGATAACTGTTCCTTTTTGAAAATGTGTCTGTTATTTTTCGCTTGATCGTTGACCACGTTGCCTGTAAAATTTCCACGAGGTTTTTCCGGTATGCTTTACCGAGCGTAACGAACTTGTTTTTGCCGAACCTGATCACATCTAATACACGGAACACTACATTTATTACTATTTATAAATGATCTAGTAAATATATTATATAATTCTAACTCAATGAAAATGCTCACCATCTCTCTCTCTCTCTCTCTCTCTCTCTCTCTCTCTCTCTCTCTCTCTCTCTCTCTCTCTCTCTCTCTCTCACACATACACTACCTTACTTATTTTCATTCACTGTAGTTTAATTATATGAGTCACGACAACGTGAGCAAAGCAACATTTTTCTAATAATTTCATATTCGTTTAAATGCATGGTGATTGAATGTTTATATATGTGTATTTTCATTGTATGTACCGGATATCAAGGAGAGGATACGTATAGGCCTAGCCTACATCCAATTCCTTGATTGCATATGTATGTACTATGTATGTATATATGTTATCAAAATTGTTAATAAATAAATCATCTCTGCAATTTCTTCCTGTCAGCTGCTTCCAGGTCATCTTGGACCTTCCAGGCCCCCACTTTACACCTACCTGTATGTCACAGGCAGTCTTGACTGCACCGTTGGAGTCCATACAAGTGGAGCGTTCTCTCTTTTAGGATGAGATCCAGGTCCTCAATGCCAAGATGCTCAAGTAGCTCACTGGACCTGATGGTGACAGAGTCCTGTGGCTTGACATTGCAGATCTGTCTGATCATTGCCCTGTCATTCCGCTTTGTCGATGGCCATGTGTCACTGGCATGAAGCATTGTGCTCAAAATATAGAGGGTGGGTACACAATCTATATTTTAGAGCGGAAATAAGAAACATAAGGTTCACCCCAGTAAACCCCAGGTTCACTATATAAAAGTTGGGTTTGTGATGGGATCCCTAAAATGTTTAGTCATTTCTATATACAGTCGAACCTGTGCTTACGGTCACCTCCGAATAACGGTCCCCTTATTACAACGGTCATTTTCAACCCCTCCCATTGAAATTCCCTAATAAATTAACTGGGAATAGCGGTCCACTGAGCACTACGGCCAACGGTCACGTTATTCAGTCCCAAACTGAGTTGCTGTCCTTGAATAACAGTCTATAATTGAATCCATCACGCTCATGATTTTAGCTTTGAGGTAATTATCGCCATTGATTGGCATATAATTGGCCTGCTTGATTGGTATTGCTGTCCTTAATGCTGGCGATGTGGTCAAACATGTTAAGGTTTGTGAGTGAGTTGAATTGAATAAATTCATTGCATTCTGTTTTACACAAGAACTGTAGTTTATTTGAAAAGTGAAGAAAAATTGACTTAACATTTTTTATTAAATTGACGGACAGTCCTTAAGACGGTAAATCTAGCCCAGTAAGTAAATCACAATAATTGCGGCACTGTCAATTCAGAGACAAACCATCTGTGTTTTAATTACGGTTCAAGTATGACACTATTGTTAATCCCTGTCATATAATTGCCACCCTGCGGTGCGTGTCGATAAGGTGTGAACATATGGTCAAGTCATGTCTCTAATTTGCGTTTATCCTCCAGTCATAAAATTTAATCCACAATCAATGTGAAAATGATTTAATCCTCCTCAGACAATTAGCTACATCTAACGGTAGATGTTTGCATTATAAAAACGGACTTTTCTACGATCTCATGAATGGTTATGTTTTGGCGCCAAATAGCAGACGCTCGGCGCGAAAAGTCGAACGCTGCTGTTGGTTATTGACATGGAGGGATAATTCGGGAGCTGTACAGCGCTGTTTTCTATCCACCTCTATTCACAACCGTTTAGCTATCGAGAAAATATTTTTTACCGGTTCCAAACATTTTTATGAGAGATTTAAACACCTGTGGGGTTGCTGGCGTCATGTAAATTAAATGGAAAACAATATGCTTCTTCATCCAGTGACAGCTTGCAATTTCATCAATAATTGTAAGAATTTTGGGACACCGTCGGCCTGATGTTAATTGTCAAACCTCCGAATAGAGGTCACCTGTGAACAAAGGCCAAATTTGTCCTGTCCCACAGATGGCCTTTGTTCACAGGTTTGACTGTAACCGATACAAAATGTAATACAAAATATATAGATTATATAGAAAAATGTTGCTTGGGTTGGCGACATTCTTTTGTTGAGATTGATCATGAAATCTTTTCTACTGCTTCCGGTTCCGGTGAAAAACGAAAACATGTGAATAAATCGCTCTGTAAAAATATGTGATAAGAGGAGTTCTAGAGTGGACCTTGGATTAATAAATGGCCAGTAAGACTAAAATCACTTTTTAAATATGTTGCAAGTTGAAGTAAAGAGAAATTATTTTGCAAAAATGGAATATTGATAAAAGCTAAAGAGACAATTGAACTAATGAATAGTGCTCACGCTCATGAATGCACATGAATGTCGTAAAGACTCTAATGGTCCACCATACATGATGTCATATACTCAAAATGCCACCAAAGTCTAAGGAAAAGACAAGGAGGAAAAGAAAAAAGAGCAAAGCATCACCTAATACAGACATTGGAGTCAGTAAAAAGGTTAAACAGATAAAGACCATTCTTAAACAGCAAGATATTGACTCTGATTCTGAATCTTTTTGTGACGCACAAGACTATTTTGCTACTGCACCTCATACGCCTCACGAGTCTGACATTAACTGTGATAGTGGTGACGATAGTGTATTGAAACAACCTGATTCTGATAGAGGCAGCACATCTGTGAAGGAAATTATGGATGAATCAATATGTCAGTCACAGTCACTGCTCAACGAGCCACCACTGCCTGCTCCCCGTACAGCAAGTTTACCGGAGATCGGATCAATGGGCCAGCTTACCCAGGTTACCCAGATTCCATGTGTGCCACCAATGGGACAAGCCGGCTCTCCTATGCCGTTTGCTTCGGGCTATTTACCGACGTACCAGCAGTACCAGCCGGCTCCTACAGCACAGTTTAGTCTCTCAGACAGTGATGTAATGCGTGTTGCCATGCAGGTTAAGTCACTGTTGAATGATGAAATTGACCGACTAGTGAATGAGAAAGTCGAACAGACCACGTCTGAGATCAACAGAAAAGTGGATTCTTTGAAAAGTGAAAATGACCAGCTGCGGAATAGTGTTTCTGAACTTGAAAGCAAACTTTTAACACGTATTGACGACCTTGAGCAGTATAGTCGGAGATCGTGCCTTCGTATCGCCGGTATAGATGAAGCCATTAACGAAAATACGGACGAGATCATTCTTGACCTAGCCAATCGACTTGAGGTCGATATAAATCCTCAGGACATCGATCGTAGCCACCGAGTGGGTGCCGTGTATTCACATGATAATATTAGGCAATCAAACCGACCTAGGACACGGCCCAGAGAAATTATTGTCAAGTTCAAAAGCTTTCAAGCCCACCTAGCATTTCTTAAAGCCAGGAAAACGTTACGACAGAACAAAGAACAAGTCTATATAAATGAAGACTTAACCCAGACCAGGAAAACTTTAGCATATGAATGCAGGAAACTTAAAAAAGACTTTCAAATTCACTAACTGAATGACAAGCAGTGTAGATCCTGATCAGATGGCAAGCCGTCTGATCTGGACCTACACTGTTTACCAAGGTAGGGTACCTATTTTAATGGTTTGATCAGTGGAATTTACCCCCCCCCCCCCCCCCACCCACCCAGAACTTCTGTTAAATAAAGCAAATTCTTCTGATACCGAGGCCCCGTTTTTGGATTTTACATCTTATTATTGTAGATGGGTTTGTTTCGTGCAAAATTTATGATAAACGTGATGATTTTGATTTTGAGATTGTAAATTTTCCTGTTTTGGATGGTGATGTCCCTCGTGCGCCATCCTATGGCATTTATATTTCGCAATTACACACGTAATTCGATTTGCCAGAGTGTGCAGTCATGTAACTGACTTCAACACTTGTAATAAATTGTTAACGGCTAAACTTCTTTATAATAGTCCAGGCAAACTAGCAATATTTGGCCTTGACCCAAGCTTCTACTATTAGAAGCTGGAGATGTTGAGAACCATCACGGTCCAGAAATGAGCACTCGTTATCTATCCTTCATCTAAATATTAGGAGCATACGAAACAAAATTGCCTATATTCAAGATCATCTTTCGAATTTTAATATCTTATCCTTGACTGAGACCCATCTCGACGCCAACGTATCCTCTGAACTACTTACTATTTCAAATTATTTTAGTGACCCGTACAGGAAAGACAGGAGGAATATGTATGGAGGTGGATTGCTCTTGTATATAAGTTCTAGCCTCAGGCACCGACGTAGAAATATTTTGTGAAGAGTCAATTTGGACAGAAGTCGATGTTAATCAAGATAGCTTATTGATAGATTTATTTTAGAGTCCAACTGCAGCAGATAGTAATTTCTTAAATAATTTTAATGCAAATATCGAAAAAGCCTCGGAAAATAGAATTTCATAAACACCTTGGATTGACTTTAAGTTAAAACGGACAGTGGGATAAGCGCATACAGAACATATTAACAAGTACTGCAAAGATTGTAGGTATAATGAGAAAATTAAAATTTACGCTCACTAGAGTTGCGCTATTCCAAATATATCTTTCATATATACTACCTATTCTTGAGTATTCTTCCGTCGTCTGGGATGGATGTTCTCTCCAAAACTCAAATGCTCTCGAAAAGCTTCAAAATGAGACTGCTAGAACAGTAACTGGTCTTACGAGATCGGTTTCTTTGGATAATTTGTACAGGGAATGTGGCTGGCCATCATTAGCAGATAGACATAAACAACAAAACATGAATTTCATGTACAGATCAACCAATGCGTTAGTTCCAAACTACATAACTGATTTAATCCCTCCTGTTATAAGGGAAACCACCAATTATCGTCTGAGAAATCTAAATAATACCGTATTCGACCTATTTACCGCACCGTGCGCTTAGTTTTTTCAAAATTGTATGAAAATATTGTGGTGAAAAATCTACCTAATAAGCGCACACTCAATACGAAAAAAAAAAACTTCCGATATGATTATTTTATAGAGTTGAATTTCAGCATAGGGTCCACCACATAGACATATGATTGTCTGGGTCAAAGACATTACGCAAACACGTCTATACAAATACATTGCCACCTTTATCGCCGAAAAAATAAAATTTTATGATGAAAAATTGTGATTTTTTCTTATTTCTGCTCCAAATATAGATTGTGGGCACTCGTTAGAACCGCCTCATCGAGGCGGTTCTAACGAGTACCCACAATCTATATTTTAGAGCAGAAATAAGAAAAATAAGGTGTACCTTTGGAAACCCCAGTTTTACTATATAAAAGTGGGGTTCAAGGGGGTCAAAATTATATAGGCGTGTTTTCGTGATGTGCAGCAAAGCTCAATATGAATGTGTTGGGAGGTTACTGTAAAGTGTGCGCTTGTGTATTTTTTCCAGAAAAAGCTTGGGTGTGCGCTTATAGGAGCATGTGCAGTAAATAGGTCGAATACGGTATTACTAAACCGTTTTGTCGCACCGAACTATTTAGGAAATCTTGTATTCCTTCAGGAATAACGTTGTGGAATTCTCTGGACGAAAACTTACGCAACAGCCCCTCCTTAAATTCATGTCAGACAAAAAGACACCATCTAGTTCAAAGAGTACCGCCTCACTATATTAATGGTGACATATATTTGTCGGTTATGCATTCTAGAATAAGAAACAATTGAAGTAACTTATCAAATGATTTGTATATTAACCATTTAACAATGAATCCACTTTGTACCTGTAATCAAGAAAGAGAAAATGCAGAGCACTATTTCCTTTGATGCTCTAAATATGATAATGAACGGTTGAGATTTCTCCATGAAACGCGCGAGTTTCACCCTTTGAGTATCAATCTGATTTTATTTGGAGATGATCGCGTATCCCTCGAAAATTTTACTACACTTTTTAGATTTGCCAGGAGTTACATTAAAAGCACAAAACAATTTTCTAATTAGTATTTTAGTAGATCCCAATTACTCCTTGCTCACCCGAGAAGGCGCACACTATTTATTTGTTTATTTATTTATTTGTTCGTTCATATAACTCTCACGTGACTATAATTTATTGATGTCATTTTGTACGGGAAGTTCGTAACTTATATTGAGAGAACTTGTAACCCAACCCCATTGTACATACATATATGTATTAGTTGCAATAAAATATGTTTATACTGAAATAGAGAAATTGGTTTAACGGACCAATCTCTTCGCAGTGAAAACGCTGACACTAAAACTGCCCAAGAAACGAAGCAAAATCAAAATTGTGTTAGTGGGTGGGGTAAACCAACACGGATATTTAAAAGCATTGGCTTGTAACATATTCCTTTTCATACTAAACATAGACTTAATAGATAGACCATGACATGAAAGTTTTATTATCAACATATATGCAATAGAATCCATTCCATAACTAAATTGTAAGCTATACAAGCTTACAACTCCAGTTATAATAGTTTCACAGTGATAAAATCACCCATAAATATAAATGAAGGAAAAATTCAAATTTCATATCATCCGATTCCATCCTACTTTTTATATGTTATTAACATATATCAGAGGTGGTCAAAACTAAAAAAGACATTTGTGTTGCAATTTTGTCTAGGTCCCCACACAGTTGGACCGGACTATAATGGTTATCTGTACCATAAACTACGCAAAGCCTTTTCAAAATTTTATAGACGTCATTCTGATTTAATTTCAAAATTCAATATTGGACATAAATCTCTTCTGCAACAAGGTCTATCAGAACCCAAATTTTATGTTGACTTAGTATATAAATTCAGAAAAATATATAACTGCAATGACTTCAGAACCCAATTTCGTAAAATCATTCTTCGATATAAAATGATTGGGTACAACATAAACGTTATACGACAGACTGCATGCATGGTAGTTAACCCAATCACGGTTTTAACAACTTTGCTTCCCTCTTTAATTGCACGCCAGTGGGTCAGGCCTCAGATTCTATGACGGTTCCAGCGTAAAGGCTTATTGAGAATTAGAGAGATCTAATACAAGGTATTGTTGGTTGGTGCCTGATGCTCTATCTCTGGTTGGGCCCATCAGAGTCTAACTGCTGGTTTTCTTTTTGCTCCAGCATTTCAGAGGTTTCTTGCTGTCGAGTCCTCACTATTGTTTCACCTCTGTGGTTGTTTGATTATTTGTGTTCACGGAGATGTTGCACTGATGAGTTAGGAAGCCTTCATGCTGACTGAACAAATTATTTGTCTAAATCGCGACGGAAGTAAGGGCGAGGATTGTGGCCATGTAAAATCGGTTTAAGCCCCCCAGTGGAATTCGTTGCCGCTGGCCGTTCCAAGGTGGTTCTTCTGTCGCGGTTTATTTTTGTTATGGTTTGTCTTTGGCTGTTTGTGTCGCTTATATTATTTTATTTTGGATAGCCTATTAGCCATTTTGTGGGAAAGTAACTGTACTTTTGGCTTTCCACTATTGATGTTTCCATTAGGTCTGTTGTTTCATGTTTGTATTTCTTTCCCTTTGGTGTCTCTAATGGGAGCTGTGGGTTGGTCGTATCGATTCCTGATTTCCTAAGTTGTAGGTACTCATTGAGGCGGTTCTAACAAGCCCCCACAACCTATGTTTACTGTATTAATGTGAAAAAAATCACAGATTTTCATCAGAAATGTAGCCATTTTGATAAACAGTATCTTTTCTGTTGCGCAGGTCTACCAGGTTTGCCAGGTATAAAGGGAGAACAAGGGGAGAGTGGTATTGGTGTTCCAGGTGAGAGAGGTTTCCCAGGACAGCCTGATCATGATGGAATTCCTGGCCTCCCAGGTCCACGGGGACCCAAAGGTGATGTAAAGGTCCCAGGTTTTCCAGACATGAAGGGAGAGAAGGTAAGTTTGTTTCTTTTTCATAATCAACTCACTTTATACTTGGTCCACTTGCTCCAAGCTAACACTGTCATAAGTTAATGCATTGTTAAAAAATTGATCAGTTCAGGAGAATGGGAACACCTGGTAGCTTTTCTGCCATTTTTTTTGTTCAAAGGGAGACAACTTTTGGGACATCCCTGTTCACTTTTCTATTGGCTCAGTGTTACCAAAAAGGGGGTCTACTCTTAAAGGAAAGAATTTGCTCCTCTAATACTCCAAGAAACAAATGTTATAGATATTTGTTAGAATCGTCTCTAACATTTGTTTCTTGGAGTAATGATGGGAAAAAAGCCTGTTATTACTTATCATACTCCTAACTGAGATTCTTTATAAGGGCAAATTCTCTATAACAACACAATAATAAGGAACAAATACTGTTGTTATAATGAGGTTCCTCTGTATCAGGTTGAGATATTTATAGATTTTTGTTCAGAAAATGACTGCACCTTTTGCAAACAGTGAAGACCTTGTTCAGAAGCCTGGCTGCACTTTTTGCAAACAGTGAAGACCCAGTTCAGAAATCTGCGTCTTCTGAGCTGGGCCTTCACTTTTTGGCATTGTCATAATTTGGGGGCTTCCTGCCTAAAAAGAGAAAAGTAAAAAAATATTTGTGTCAGATTTGTCTTCCATGAATGTGTAACAGGGGACAGTTGTTCAAAACTAACAAAATTGTTAGCTAATGTATTGTTTAATGAACTTTGATAATTTAACCCTTATCTTGCTGTTCACGACAATCCCTATCTTTGCAAACAGTGTAGATCCTGATCAGATGGCTTCTTACGAAGCCATCTGATCAGGATCTACACTGTTTGGCATTTAATTCATGAATTTTTAGCAATAAATTACATCAAGTAATTTGATTGGTTGATAGACAGAAATGGGTGTGGCTTAAATGAATATTCAGCAAGATAAGGGTTAATAAGGCATTTGGTGAAAATGCAAATGCAGCTCTCATTTTTGCAGCAAAAAAACTGCTGCTGACTAGGACAGTTAATAATTTGACCACTAATGAGCTTGTTAAGCTAACAATGCTTTGAACAACTGGGTCCAGATCTCTGCTAAAGTTTGAAGTTTGATATTTATATGCATGTTTTCATAACCACAGGTGAACCAGGCATCCGTGGACCCGACGGTGAAGATGGACTCCCAGGAGCACCTGGACTGAAAGGAGAAAGTGGGGAACCAGGTTTGTCAGGACGACCAGGACAACATGGCCTTAGAGGTCTTCCAGGACCCAAAGGTATTGTAGAAAAAAACATATTTTTTTGTCCTCAAACTCAAAGGGACTCGAGATTTTGGTGTGATATAACAGAAGTTTGAGATAAAAGCAGTTGAATTCTAAAGGAAATATTACAAAATAAAGGCAAAATAGAAGTGGAGGCAATGATCAGGAATCAATACAATCAACCCACAGCTCCCATCAGAGACACCAAAGGGAAAGAAACACAAACATGAAACAACAGACCTAATGGAAACATCAATAGGGGAAAGTCAAAAGGACAGTTACTTTCCCACAAAATGGCCAGTAGGCTATCCAAAATAAAATAACACAAGCGACACAAACACCCAAAGACAAACCATAACAAAAAATAAACCATGACAGAAGAACCACCTCGGAACAGTCAGTGGAAACGAATTCCACTGTGGGGCTTAAACCGATTTTATGTGGTCACAATCCTCGCCCTTACTTCCGTCACGATTTAGACAAATAATTTGTTCAGTCCGCATGAAGGCCTCCTAACTCATCAGTGCAACATCTCCGTGAACACAAATAATCAAAGAACCACAGAGATGAAACAACGGTGAGGACTCGACAGCAAGAAACCACTGAAATGCTGGAGCAAAAGAAAACCAACAGTTAGACTCCAATGGGCCCGACCAGAGACAGACAACATTGTCTTGAATTAGATCTCTCTAATTCTCAATAAGCCTTTACGCTGGAACCCAAAGTTAAGTTTGACTGAAGCAGAAGTTTGAGATGTCTGTTCAAAATAACAACAGTTTAGTGTGTATCACAGCCTGTTTGTAAATATGTTCTATAAAAGGGTTATCCTTTTGAAGCAAGGAATACACCACAAAACAGGAAAATATGGAGTGTACATGTTTTCTGGGTCAGACTAGCTAGTTTTAGCCAATTAGGCCTCACCAGTGACCCTCAAATATTTTCAAAATCCCACAATGGAATCAATGATCCGAAAGCATAAGAAAATATAGACTACACTATGATGTAGGGCAGGGAGACTTTTTACAGTCCCCACACATTACCAAACATCAGCTGTAGTGGTGTGAAATGTACTTTCTGTAATTCCTATCATTGCTCCTTCTCACTGTTTGGTCCCCACACGGTCTGATAGGACTATCGTTGAGATTGATCACCAAATATTCTCTACAGTCAACTGATTCAAGAAGGGCAGTTGTCAGTTTCCATTCAAAGAATATATATACTAACCAGCACCCAGTTGTTAATAATAATAATAATAATAATAAAGACTTTATTTCAAGAGGGTAACACAATTAGTACAGAACTAATCTCCCTTGCGGCCCTCAATAATTACAAGTTATATACAGTGACACACCACACAATCACACACTAACCAGAGATGTTGTACATGGAATGAATGACTGAATGAATGATTGAATGAATAAATGAATGAATGAATGAAATATGCATTATATACAAACAAGCAGTTCTAGATGAATCAGCAATGAATGAATGAATGAATGAAAATAGAATTTACAAATTTACAATCACACACTCCCTTACACCAACACACAGAAGCAAAATTTTCTCAGCAGTTAATACCCATACAAAGCTGTAACTTTAGCTGACACCATTTTTCATCCGTTTTTCATCCATTTTATACACCTGTTATGAAATGATTCAGTAGAAGGTGCACTTTTTACATCGCTTGATAGACAATTCCATATAATAGGCCCTGAAAATGCCAAACTACTTCTGTATAATTCTAAGTTAGGCTTTGGTAGGAGAAAATTTTCAACTGCTATGGATCGTAGACTATAACTTTCATTGCCAATGTTATTCACAAGAGACCTTTTCGAAAACATATTATTGATATAAACTGGAGTCATCCCTTTTGAAACCTTATACATAAATTTTGCCTTCCTGAAAAAGACTCTCTCTGAGATGGTCATTATTCTTAAATCATTAAGAGATTGATACACATTGTTAACATTGTAGTCTAGGATAATTTTGCAGGCTCTTTTCTGAAGCCTTTCAATTTGCATCAAATTTGTTTTTGTAGTACCTCCCCAAACTATGTTTGCATAATCGAGATGTGGCTGAATGTAACTCCTGTAGTAGGTTATTCTGTGATTCAAGGATAAATAATTCTTAATTTTAGACAACAACCAGATATTAGTGGACATTTTCTTGACAACTTTGCTAATGTGATCTCCCCAGGATAGGTTATTGTCGAGTTGAACACCTAACACTTTGTCATTTGAAACTGTGGACAGTTGTATACCATTCAGCGATAGTTGTAAATTGTCATTTATCCTACTTCTTCTTTGGGAAGTTGTAATTAACATAGCTTTAGTCTTGTCGGTGTTAATGAGCATTCCATTTTGTTTACACCATGAAGACAAGTCAGAAAGAGCGTTTTGTAATTTTCTTTCAATCAGTTCTTTTGACTTACTTGTTTCATAAATGGTTGCATCGTCGGCATAGAGGTCTGTCTTCAAGTCAATATGTAAGGGGAGGTCATTAATAAAACGAAGAAACAAAAGTGGCCCTAATATAGAACCTTGAGGGACACCATACTTTATAGATGCTTGACTTGACTGAATATTGTTGACAAATACTGACTGCTGCCTGTTAGTTAGATATGATTTAAAAAACTGTAAAGAGTTCGGATTAAGTTTATAGAATTCCAATTTTTTAATCAATACAGAATGATCAACGAGGTCGAAAGCTTTTCGGAAATCAACCAAAAGCACACCAACTAATTCGCCTTTGTCTAAGGCTTTCAACCACTTTTCCATCATGTGAATCAAGGCAGTCTCACAGGAATGATTCAGTCTAAATCCCGACTGGGTATTGTGAATTAGTTTATATCTTTCAAGATAGTTCATTAATGACTCATGAACATGTTTTTCAAATAGCTTTGAAAGCACAGGAAGAATTGAAATGGGCCGAAAATTATTGAGATCGTTTTTTGGACCTCCTTTGTGAAGTGGCTTTACTTTTGCTTCCTTCCACCGTTCTGGAAAAGTGCCAGATTTAACACTTAAATTACATATATAAGTCAAGCTTTCAGCAATATAAGGTGCTGCCATTTTTAAAAGTCTTGGACCAATTTCATCAGTACCAGTAGATTTTCGTATATCAATCTTTTTAAGGGATTTTAATATATAATCTGCACTTAACAAAGGCATGTCAAAGGCGACATTTTCAGGGATCTTTGCATCACAAAAATCCTTAACTTTTTCATGATTTGCTGGGTCACTGGGCTCTTTTAAACTTTCAGATATGTTAATAAAAAAATTATTAAATGCATTGGCAATATCAGATGGCCCATTAGTTTCATTGTTTCCGGTTTTTATGGACTGAAGAATGCTACCAGAATTACATTTTTGCTTACCTGCACCCAACTCGCTGAAAATCTTCCAGATTGTTGAGGGCTGATTATTATTTTCTTCTATGAGGGTCTCGTAGTTGGACTTTTTTGACCTTTTTATCAAATTTACAACCTTATTTCTCCATATTTTAAACTGGTCCATGTTACCAACTGCTTTAAAACGGTCTCTTGTTTTCATACCATCAATAATTTCAGGAGTGAGCCAGTTTGGCTGAGTTGCATTTTTTACTCTATGCTGCTTTAGGGGCACATGTTTATTGATTACATCACTGAATAGGGAATACCATGCATCTAAGGCATCATCTACATTGTCAAATACTTTTATAGCATCCCATGGGATCGAATTTAGTTCTTCATTGAACTTTGCTTCATCAAAATTTTTGAAAGATCTGTACCTAATAGTGTGATGAATTACTTTAGGGACATGGGCATTAACTTTACGAGTCATAAAGACTGGGTAGTGATCACTCAGACCAATTTTGGGAATGTCAATAAACTGAATATTGTCAGAAAAATTTGAATAAATATGGTCTATTAATGTTATAGAGGAATCAGGTACTACCCGGGTAGGTTCATTTACATGCTGAGTAAAACCATGTGAAGTCATATAGTCAAGCCATTGTTGTTTTATATGTTGATTAAGTAGATCCTTATTAAAATCTCCCAATAAAAATACTTCCTTTTCATCCTCAATTGCCTTCTCCACCTGCTCATCAAATACCTCATTCCAGGCAATTTTGGAGAGTGGATTCCTATAAAAATGACCAACTAAAAAAGACTTACTGTTTGTTGGAAAGACTTCAAGCCATATACTTTCAAAGTGCTCATTCTCTAAATCTTTTCTGCGACTACATGAAATTTCATTTCTGACATAAACAGCCAATCCTCCAGACCCTTTTATTTTGTCTTTTCTAAAGCATTGAAAGTTGTTAATTTGGATGAAACTATCTGGTATTTCACTGCCAAGTTTGGTCTCACTCACACCTAACATACTTATATCATTTTCATTAGACTGCAACATTAATTTTATTTGTTCCATTTTTTCTCCAGATCGAATACCTCTAATGTTAAAGTGACCGAAATGCATACCTTTCCCACGTAGCCTTAAATTTACAATGCTGCTGTGGGCCGACAAGGGAGAACTAACATCATGCACAGTAGAACAATCAGACAATAAATAAGAAGCAGTTTCTGCTGAATAAAAAGTGTTTGTATCCACAGAAGTGTCTTCTTCATACCCATTGCTGGTATTGTCCGATAAAATAGGTGGAATATTGCCAGTACCATCATAGCCAATGGAAGAAGGCCTTTGGAAGCTACTACTGCGGGAAATACTTGATACACTTCTTTCACTTTTATTGTAATATTCAGTTCTGTTGTTCACATTTGTCAATTTCAAAATACATTCACAGGTTTGTCTGTCACATTCTGTACATAAGGACTGCAATAAACAGAATGTATTAGAAGATTCAAAAGAGGAGGCCTCATTGCCATTCTCCTATTGGCCTGGGAAAACCAGCGCCTTAGACCGCTAGGCCACGCTACCTTACTGTTGTTCAAAGCATCGTTAGCTTAACAAGCTCGTTAGTGGTCAAATTGTTTAGTGTTCTAGCAAGTACAATATCTAAATTTATTGTATTTTTGCTGAAATATTGTGAGCAGCTTTTGCATTTGCAAAAGCTGCTCACATTTTTTCAGCAAAAATAGCAGCATATTTGCCATATCAAATGATCAAAGTTTTAACAATACGTTAACTAACGACGTCATTAGTTTTGGACAACTGGACCCAGCTAAATATCTTTATAATATTGACTGACTCCAAACTGATCCAAAAATGTATCCTTGCTCCTGTTCTAAGATATCCAGATCTTAACATGCTCAAGCAATGGAGCTTCAGGATTTGGTATTAATGCCTAATAACTTATTTTAACTCATAAAATGCCAATCACGACAATAGTTGTTTGTTTTACCGCCTGCCAGTTACCTAAAAAGAAATGTTTTGCAAACAGTGTGGACCCAGATCAGACTGCTTCTGTAGGAGCAGTCTGATCTGGGCCCTCACTGTGCCTATATGCAAATATATTTTTAAAAATTTTGCAAAAAAAATCAGCAGACCACATAAGCAGACAATGTTTTCAGATGTAGTTTTTCTCAGTGTCTTAAGTGCCATGAAAAGCTGCATATGAAAATATCATCTACTTATGTTGTCTGCTGAATCGCCTTGCAAACTTTTATAAAAAAAAAATTTGCATACAGGCAAACATTGTTTTGAAGTAACCTGCAGACGACAAAGCAGACAACAATTGTTGTGTTTGGCATCTTATGTGTTAAGCATCATTAGCCTAACAAACTTGTTTATGGTGAAAATGTTAAACAATATCAAATTTACAGATCTTTTTGCTGCAAAGGATGTGAGCAGCTTTTGCTATTCTTGCTTTTTCCACAAACATATAGCATATTGGCCATAAATGGGAACACCAGGCAGATTTTTCTGCCATTTTTATGTCCTCCGAGAATCTTTGATTCGGGGCATATAGTGTTTGCCCTGTCTGTCTGTTTGTTTGTCTGTCCAACAGTCTGTCTGTATGTTTGTCTGTCCATCACAAAAACTTTAACCTTGATTGTAACTTCAAAAGTATTTGACCTAGCCCCATGAAACTTCACACACTTATTCACCATCACAAGGGCTACATTCTGACCAAGGGCCATAACTCTGTTGTCATTTTTGGCTGAATTATCTCCCCTTGAAATTTTGCAAAAACCCAGAAATTTGCTCCCAAGGGGGCATTGGTCACCTATAGTGACAGCTCTTGTTCAAATGGAGACAACTTTCAGGACTTCCTGTTTGCTTTTCTATAAGTCCTGTCCTTCTGAAAAAGGGGTCAAAAAAGGAGCAAATTCTTTCCTATAAGAGTTGATTCCTATTGACATGAGAGACAAAAATACTTTTGCAGGAGTTGCTTGCCCTGAAGGTGTTCGTATTACCCTAAAATGATGAGTTTTTTATGTCCCCGGTAGCGATAGCGGGGACATATTGTTTTTGCCCTGTCTGTTTGTTTGTTGGTTTGTTGGTTTGTACGTGGACAACTTTAACGTTGGTCATAACTTTTGAACCGTTGGAGGTAGAGTATTCATATATAGCATGAAGGTTCCTTGTGACAAGAGCTTCACATTCATGCAAAAAAATTTGACCTGTGACCTTGACCTTGACCTTTGACCTACTTAAAAGAAAAAAATAACATTGGTAATAACTTTTGAACCATTTGAGATACAGCCTTCATATTTTGCATGTAGGTTCCTTGTGACAAGAGCTTTACATTCATGCAAACAAATTTGACCTGTGACCTTGACCTTGACCTTTGACCTACTTAAAAGAAAAAAAATAACATTGGTCATAACTTTTGAACCGCTTGAGATACAGCCTTCATATTTGGAATGTATCTTACTTGTGACAAAAGATTCACATTCATGCAAAAAAATTTGACCTGTGACCTTGACATTGACCTTTGACCTACTTAAAATAAAAAATAACATTTGGTCATAACTTTTGAACCATTTGAGATACAGCCTTCATATTTTGCATGTACGTTCCTTGTGACAAGAGCTTTATATTCACACTAAAAAATTGAATTGGTTTGTACGTGGACAACTTTAACGTTGGTCATAACTTTTGAACCGTTGGAGGTAGAGTATTCATATATAGCATGAAGGTTCCTTGTGACAAGACCTTCACATTCATGCAAAAAAATTTGACCTGTGACCTTGACCTTTGACCTACATAAAAGAAAAAAATAACATTGGTCATAACTTTTGAACCGTTTGAGATACAGCCTTCATACTTGGTGTGCAGGCTCATTGTAACAAGAGCTTTACATTCATGCAAAAAATTTTGACCTGTGACCTTGACCTTTGACCTACTTAAAAGAAAGAAAAACATTTTGCTCATAACTTTCGAACCATTTGGGATTGAGCTTTCATATTTGGCATGTATGTTCCTTGTGATAAGAGCTTTACATTCATGCAAAATTTTGTACCATGACCTTGACCTTTGACCTACTTAAAAGAAAAAATAAAATTGTTAATAACTTTCAAACCGTTTAAGAGAGAGCCTTCATATTTGGCATGTAAGTTCCTTATGCCAAGGGCTTCCCACTCAAACCATTAATCTTGACCTGTGACCTTGACTTTGAACTGTGACTTACTTTGAAAAAAATGACCATGCCCGGGGACATGTTAGTGTTTCACAAACACATCTTGTATATCTATCTATCTATCTTGATATACTAAGTCGGTCATACTTGGCCATTACCTCATTTAGGTGGTGCGCTTAATTTAGAGTTTAGCAAAAAAAAAATAATAGTAAAGGAAAATCACTGGATGAGTTCTTAGAACTATTTACAATTTTTATTTACTGGATCAGGGCAACTGGGCTCAGTTAGGTACCCAATCATTGTTACTCGTAATAAGTTTATCTCCCACTCTGTACAGCTTTAAAGAGAGCTCAGGAACATAGACAAACTTCTGTACCAAATTCACCATACTAATTGCTCAAGTTATTGCGTGTTTTCTGCTCTTCATCACATGAACACAGTCATGAAATGGACGCCCACTTAACCCCACATTATATAGGGAAAACTAAGGTTTACTGGGGTATGCAATATTTTTCTTATTTCTGCTCCAAGACATAGGTTGTGGGTACTCGTTAGAACCGCCTCAATGAGGCGGATCTAAAAAGCACCCACAAACCTATATTTGAAGTAAAAATAAGAAAAATAATACCGATTTTGAAGATATAAAAGAATGCACAATGTGGCACAGGCGAGTTATTGTAACAACCGTAATTATCTGAGCCATCATTTGTCACTCAAATCAGACAAACAAACAAGATACTTTATTTTAGACTGGTTTACTTTCTACTGCACCTTCCACTACCTATTTCAGGGGAACCAGGTATTCCCGGTGTGCCAGGTCTGACTTGAGCGAAAGGGGAACCAGGGTTTAATGGCCGTCCAGGGGAACCAGGTACAAGAGGAGAAGACGGGTTACCAGGACTTGAGGGACTTCCGGTAGAAAAAGATATGGTGGGAACTTACAGCCAGCCTTAATTCTTTGCATGCGGGAAACCCCTAAAGGGGTATCTTGGCAAACAGTGCAGGCCCAGATCAGATGCTGCAGAACATGGCGTCTGATCAGGGCCTGCACTATTTGCTTACAGAATTTTCCATCACAAAATAAAAATAAAAGCGAAATCTGTTGGTCTGACACCCCTTGTATGACAAATTGACTTGTCCAACATATTGCAATGGAAGAGTCCACTGGTACATAATGCCAATGGGTTAAACTGCCCAGTAGAAAGACATTGTGATCTTTATATTGTTATTTTTCAGAGAAAGCAAGACAAGACATTTTCGTATGAATCATCAAGCAGTTTAGATGAAATTGTTTCAATTAAAAATGCTGTTATTTTTACAAAATCAGTGATAATTAAAAACTTTAACTGTTCTGTGTGCTAAAATACCTGATACATTTAAACTGGTATTTTTAAAACAAGTTGGCTGCTTTCAAAAAGCATCCAATAGGTTTGGTCTTGTCAGTCTACATTCTGATTTGAGCCAGTTGATATCATTATCCAACTTAATGCATTTTTTTGAATAAAAATAATAACCTTTAATACAAAACGTGTATATAAAATTTTGAAGTCTGTGACCTTGGTATCAGGAAGGGTAGGTAGTGATGAGTATTCTGTGGTAAATTGCTTAACGCCATGGCAAGTATAAACTAAATGTAACTTACATATGGTTTACACATGTATAGCACAAAACTTAACCAAACGAAAATGTAAACATAATTTTTCAAAGGGTCATAACTCTGTTAATATTTGGTGGCATATCTTCACATCCTAGCCTTACTACATACACATTTACGCCCCCGCCCATAGGGGCTTGAAGAAATATATGGGCTGCACGATGCTTCCACGCAGAGCTGAATCCGGCCCGCACACTAGTACTGGTAAACCGCTAGAGGATCTAAGCCTGTCCAGGAACCGCGGTGCGAGGCGGACCGTCCAAGCTAATAAACCCTATTGGTTTCATTGGGCGACAGGGCTTGAGATGTCATTTCATCTCAATGTCGGGTAAAAGTCCCACAAAATTGGAAGCAACGTCTCCAAAATGACCTCTACAGTGTTGACGGGGACGTTAAACCTCAAATCAAACAAACAAATACATACACATTTTAGGCTTGATCGGATGAAAACTGTATAGTAGGGGTTATAAGGAAACGAAAAAAAGTTTACGAACGGACAGACGGACACCAGCCCCATAACTTAATACGACCAATTTTTTTTTGTTGTTGTTGTTGTTTTTCAAACGGGCATATAAAAAGATTTTCCCTAAGTCATCAGGCCTTCTATAGGGCATTGGTTATCTATTTCATTTGTTGTTAACATCCCTGTTAACACTGCATGAATCTTTTTTGAGACATTGCTTCCAATTTTGTGGGACTTTTACTCAGTACTGAGATAAAACGGGCAGATAAAACTCCTTCTCAAGCCCCGTCGCCCAATGAAACTTAAATGGTTGAAATGCATGGACGGTCCGACTCGAGCCACTTTTCCTGGGCAGGCTTAGACTTTCTAGGCGATTAAACACTACTCATGTGCGGCCGGTATCAGCTCTGCGTCAAAGCATCATGCAGCCCAATGTATTTCTTCAATCCCCGATGGACGAGGGCCGATCAGACCTTGGGGCAATATATTGGACTGCATGAGCTGAAACCGACAGAACTTTAGAGTATTGCTGAACCGCCTAGGAAGATCTAAGCCTGCCCAGACAAAGTGCTGCGAATTAGACTGTATCTTAAACCTCGGCAGTTTCTTTGAGTGGTGCCTCCGCAAAAACCTGAAATTTGTATATCTTTCTGGATTACAATTTAATTGTAAAAGAAACTGATTAGTAAAACGTCAAGTATTGAGTGGAAATAAAGAACACTACTCTCGGCTTATCAGATACAATAGCTCCCATCGAATGTGCCAAAAAGTCTTTTAACAACTCAGTCTGTAACTGGTGGCAGGTCACTTAGTAGTCATGAAGTTTTTGAACAGAAACTGTTGCTCTCTGTGCTGGGCTCAAGAACAATAAACAACGACCCATCAACGTTATGACTTTGTTTCGCTCCCTAAATATTTTATATATTTGGAAGAGTTAGAACCTCCGACCTTGGCACTGACGTTAATTCTAGTAGCAAAGACATGAAAATGTTTTTACACACCCAGCGATCTTTTTTATGTTTGGTTTTACGATCCTTTCAAGATTATTTCACTCACATCAAGCCGATCGTTAATCGGAGGTGAGCGAAAACTAGAGTACCCGATGAAAAACCCCCTGACCTTCCGTTGCAGAACTTCTCATTATGTGACCCGAGCCATGCTCAAACCTAGACCGTTGAGAGACCTAATGATATAGAGTCAGCACTCTTATCCACTAGGCCACGGAGGCCCGTTACACCCAGCGATCTTTATAAATGAGGAAAAATAACGTTCTCTGTCTTTCCAACATTTACATACAGGTATTATTAGAGCTACCAGCGTACCGAAAGATTCTATAAAATGGTTATCCTTTGGAAGCAGCGAATACACCATAGAACTGAAAAATATGGTGTGCACATGTTTTCTGGGCCAGACTAGCTAGTTTCGGCCAATTAGGCCTCATCAGTGACCCTAAGATATTTTCAAAATTCCACAATGGAATCAATGATCCCAAAGGACAAGAAAATATAATCTACACTATGATGTAGGGCAGGGAGACGTTTTACCGCCGCCACACATTCCCACACACCAGCTGTATATAGTGAAGTTTAATATGTTCTATAAAAGGGCTATCCTTTGGAAGCAAGGAATATACCACAGAACTGAAAAAAAATGGAGTGTACATGGTTTCTGGGCTAGACTAGCTAGTTTCGGCCAATTAGGTCTCATCAGTGACCCTCTGATATTTTCAAAATTACACAATGGAATCAATGATCCCAAAGGACAAGAAAATATAAGCTACACTTTTATATAGTAAAGCTCGGATTTGCAGGGGTATACATTAATTTCCGTATTCATGCTCTGAGACACTAGATTGTGGGTACTCGATAGAATCGCCTCGTCGAGGCGTTTCTGTCGACTCCCCGCAATCTATGTTTTGAGCAAAAAAGGCAAATATTCCAATTTTTCTTTTTAAATTTCTTTTTCTTTGGCCAAAAAATGACAATGTATCTGAATAGGTGTGTTTCGAAAAAGGGTAAAAATGGTAGACTAACTGCCACACCTGCCAGGTGTATCCATTTCCCTTAAGCTATTTATTGTTGGAGTTGAAACGCTTGCTTTTCGGTCTGTTTCGCTATTCAGACAGGCTGTTTCCTGTAATTGCAGTATAGTATTGCATCATCGTTAAAGCTGATTGGTTGATCGCTTCACGTGCCCCTCCATGGAACAGTTACAATCTGGTCATTAGACCCGGTTTGCCCGCCTCATGGCGACCAAACCAAAAAGTACATGAGTACCAGTACTAGCTTTTACAATGCAGTTTAAAATCGAGTCACATTAAAACTATGGAGAATTCGCCACACTTTATGGTGTAATTCAACTTGATATGATATTGTTATGTCGAAAACCAATATAAACAGATAATGCTTTATCAAAAGCTGTTACCCTCGGTAGGTTTGGATGCCCCTCTGGTGATCAGGAGGTGCCAGGCTTGATACCTGACGGGTCCACAACACTCATTCTTGAAGATTGAATTAGAAATATTTTCTATGATCATTCTCTCCGGGCTTCAGCAGGTGTTTCAAGAAGGGCAGCTGTCATCTTCAGATGAAAGATTGTGTACTGTTGGGGTAATACCTTATGTATAAATCTGCCCTGGAAAAGTATGGTTTGGTAAACTTAGTGGCTCAAGATAACCTAAATAATGCTGACTGGGCTTTTAAGGAGAATCTTCACCGTTTAAGGGAGCAAATAGAAAAGCAAACAGGAAGTCTCAATGTCGGTTATAAGTCCCACAAAATTGAAAGCAATGTGTCCAAAATGACCTTTACAGTGTTGATGGGGATGTTAAATTTCAAATCAATAGAAAAATGGCAGAAAAATGTGCCAGGTATTCCCATTCCCCTCTATCACAAGAATTCACTTTTTTTTTTCTTTTCAGGTGACTTTGGTCTGAAGGGTGGCAAGGGGGAGAGAGGTCCAGCAGGCCAGCCCCCTCAGAATCTCCTACTGAAGGGTGGCAAGGGGGAGAGAGGTCCAGCAGGCCAGCCCCCTCAGAATCTCCTGGTGACTTTGGTCTGAAGGGTGGCAAGGGGGAGAGAGGTCCAGCAGGCCAGCCCCCTCAGAATCTCCTACTGAAGGGTGGCAAGGGGGAGAGAGGTCCAGCAGTCCAGCCCCCTCAGAATCTCCTACTGAAGGGAGATAAAGGAGAACCTGGCTTGATCGGACTGAGAGGTTTAGATTTATTACCAGGAGTATCTGGAGAGGCAGGATTACCAGGTAAACTCAGTTTTTTAACCCATTTAGTACCAGAAACCCCAAAACGGGTACCCTGGCAAATAGTGCAGGCCCAGATCAGACGCCTCAGAACGTGGCTGATCAGGGCCTCCACTGTTTGCTAAAAGTTAAGTCGTTTTCCAAATAAATTTTGATGAAAACACAACCTGACACCCCTAAATTTTGAAATGGACTCATGCTGTATATAAGGAGGAAGATTCCATTTGGTACAAAAAGGGTTAATATTCTACATAGATTTAGCTAAGGAGGAGGGTTTAACCCTTATCTTGCTGTTCACGACAACCCCTATCTTTGCAAACAGTGTAGATCCAGATCAGATGGCTTCTGAAGAAGCCATCTGATCAGGATCTACACTGTTTGACATTCAGGTTATGAATTTGTAGGAATAAATTACATCAAGTAATCTGATTGGTTCAAAGTCAGAAATGGGTGTGGCTAAACTGAATATTCAGCAAGATAAGGTTTAAGATAACACTATGATAACACACCCTTCATACCTGTGATACCTCTCTCATCACAAGGGAGACTCCCTCATTTTGATACTAATTTTTGCTCAGTTTATACTAAATTTTAGTAAATTTTGCAGTCTCCCTCATTTGAACTGAGAATTTCCCAATATATTCTATACATCTCCCTCATCACAATGGAAAATCTCCCTCATACAGTTTAAAAAATTATCACTGGTATGACCCTTGCGAGGCCACGCCCATTGGGGCTTGAAGAAAAAAATGGGCTGCATGATGCTTCCACGCAGAGCTGAATCCGACCCGCACACGAGTACTGGTAAACGCTTAGAGGATCTTAGTAGAAGTAAAACAAAGATCAGGAATCGATACAATTAAGCCTGCTCAGGCAAAGCGGTGCGAGTCCATGCTTATAAACCCTAGTGGTTTTATTGGGCGACAGGGCTTGAGAAGTCATTTCATCTCAGTGTCTGGTAAAAGTCCCACAAAATTGGAAGCAACATCTCCAAAATTACCTTTTTAGTGTTGACTGGGACATTAAACATCAAATCAAACAAACAAACGATGACCCTTGCGACATAATGCTATTTTTCACATCTCAAAAATGGCTACTTTTTGGATGAAAATCTGTTATATTTTTTTTATTATGTCCCCGGTAGCGATAGCGGGGACATATTGTTTTTGCCCTGTCTGTTTGTTTGTTGGTTTGTTGGTTTGTACGTGGACAACTTTAACGTTGGCCATAACTTTTGAACCGTTTGAGATAAAGCTTTCATATTTGGCCTGAAGGTTCCTTGTGACAAGACCTTCACATTCATGCAAAAAAATTTGACCTGTGACCTTGACCTTGACCTACTTAAAAGAAAAAAATAACATTGGTCATAACTTTTGAACCACTTGAGATACAGCCTTCATATTTGGCTTGTATGTTCCTTGTGACATAAGCTTTACATTCATGCAAAAAATTTTGACCTGTGACCTTGACCTTGACCTTTGACCTACTTAAAATAAAAAATCACATTTTGGTCATAACTTTTGAACGGTTTGAGATAGAGCCTTCATATTTTGCATGTAGGTTCCTTGTGACAAGAGCTTTACACTCACACAAAAAAGTTTGACCCGTGACCTTGACCTTTGACCTACTTAAAAGAAAAAAATAACATTGGTCATAACTTTTGAACCGTTTGAGATACAGCCTTCATATTTAGCATGTATGTTCCTTGTGACAAAAGCTTTACATCCATGCCAAAAAATTTGACCTGTGACCTTGACCTTTGACCTACTTAAAATAAAAAATCACATTTTGGTCATAACTTTTGAACGGTTTGAGATAGAGCCTTCATATTTTGCATGTAGGTTTCTTGTGACAAGAGCTTTACACTCACGCAAAAAATTTTGACCTGTGACCTTGACCTTGACCTTTGACCTACATAAAAGAAAAAGTTAACATTGGTCATAACTTTTGAACCGTTTGAGATACAGCCTTAATATTTAGCATGTATGTTCCGTGTGACAAAAGCTTTACATCCATGCAAAAAAAATTTGACCTGTGACCTTGACCTTGACCTTTGACCTACTTAAAATATAAAAATAACATTTTGGTCATAACTTTTGAATGGTTTGAGACAGAGCCTTCATTTTTTGCACGTAGGTTCCTCTTGACAAGAGCTTTACATTCACACAAAAAATTTTGACCTGTGACCTTGACCTTTGACCTACATGAAAGAAAAATTTAACATTGGTCATAACTTTTGAACCGTTTGAGATACAGCCTTCATATTTAGCATGTAGGTTCCTTGTGACAAACGCTTTACATTCATGCAAAAATTTTGACCTGTGACCTTGACCTTTTACCTACTTAAAAAAAATAAACATTTTTGGTCATAACTTTCGAACCGTTTGGGATAGAGCTTTCATATTTGGCATGTATGTTCCCTGTGATTAAGGTTTTTCATTTATGCAAAATGTTTCGACCATGACCTTGACATTTGACCTACTTAAAAGAAAAAATAAAATTGTCCATAACTTTTGAACCATTTAAGATAGAGCCTTAATATTTGGCATGTAGGTTCCTTGTGGCAAGAACTGTACATTCATGTAAATCTTTTTGACCTGTGACCTTGACCTACTTTAAAGAAAAAATATTATTGTTCATAGCTTTTGAACCGTTTAAGATAGAGCTTTCATATTTGGCATGTGAGTTTCTTGTGTCAAGGGCTTCCCACACAAACATCTTGAACTGTGAGCAACTTTGAATAAAGAATGACCATGCCCGGGGACATGTTTGTTTCACAAACACATCTTGTTTATACTGCAATCATTGGTTGTGGGTTCATTGAGGCTGTTCTAACGAGTACCCACAACCTATGTCTTGGATCAGAAATAAGAAAAATAATGTATACCTCATAAACCCCAGTTTTCTCTATAAAGTGGGGTTAAGGGGTTTTTCATTTCACGGGCTTGTTTATGTGATGCTTTGGTTATATTTTTTTCTTGTTTCTCCATTAACCCATTTGGTACCAGAAACCCCAAAACGGGTACCTGGCAAACATTGCAGGCCCAGAACAGACGGCGCAGAATGCAGCGTCTGATCAGGACCTACACTGTTTGCAAAAAGTTCAGCTATTTTCCGAATAGTTATTGAAGAAAACCCAACCTGACACCCATAAATTTTGAAATGGAGTCCTGTTATATATAAAGAGGAAGATTCCATTTGGTACAAAATGGGTTAAAACATGTTGGGACGGGCTAGGACCACTCCAATGTTGCAATTCTGACAAGTACCAACAACAGATGTTTCTAACAAGAAGTTAACCCTGATCTTGCAGAATATTCATTTAAGCCACACCCATTTCTGTCTATCAACCAATCAAATTACTTGATGTAGTTAATTGCTACAAATTCATAAACTGAATGCCAAACGGTGTAGATCCTGATTAGATGGCTTCTTCAAAAGCCATCTGATCTGGATCTACACTGTTTGCAAAGATAGGGATTGTCGTGAACAGCAAGATAAGGGTTAACAGTAGGTTGAAATAGTAATGTCCTTTGAACTGGGCTTGACTAATTCAGTTGGAAATATCAACCCTTGTCCTGCTGAGCCCGGATACCTCTTATCTTTCAAACAATGTAGATCCAGATCAGATGGCTTCCGAAGAAGCCATCTGATCAGGATCTTCATTGTTTGTCATTCACTATATGAATTTGTTGCAATAAATGGCATCGAGTAATCTGATTGGTTGATAATGAGTAGTGGGTTTGGCATATTTAAATATGCAGCAGGTCAAGGGTTAAGATGGCTGTTAGTTTTACCTCCTTGTTTTATGCTTGGGAATTGCATATGTATTGCAGCTTGAATATAGATACAGATAATTTAACGTGTACATGCATTTTTGTCGCACCTGCTTTAGCAGGAAGACATAGGCATGCAAGTTTCCGTCCGTCTGTCCGTTCGTTCGTCCGTCCGTCCGGTTGTCTGTAACATTTTACACTGGGTGTCTTGTCATTGCAACTCCTCCTACAGTTTCATACCGATTATTTTGAAACTTTGTGTGTTTTTGCCATGGTATGAGGATGCGCATGTGGTTTGGACTTTATCGTCCGATCAATTTTTTGTCACTTTTTCCACATTGTGAACTTAGTCATTTTTAACCTACAAGGGAAGTGTGAACTGTCATTTCGGGAGTTTGGACCAGGATTTGATTCAACATCCCAAGCATTACCTATAACAACTGTAAATATATACAAGTAGAAAAGTTTATTTGAACCAGGAAACCCCTTCATTCTTAGAGATTTTTTTAAGATTGATATTGTACAAACATGGGGCAAATGAAATGCAAAGTTACGGTCGATTGCTGTTGTACCACATGTGTCCGCATAAACTGGGAAGAAGTTAACTGGGATTTCCTGTAGATCCTGTCCACTGCAACTGAGAAGAGATGCAAGTCTTGTTGCCAGCAACATGCAACATACTCCAAAAAGGAGGTCAAATGCAAAATGGCTCATTATTGTTGGTTTTCTGGTGACTCTTTGGTTACTGAAGGGCAATAAATATCAAGTGGTGTCTGGGAAAGTCTCCTCTGTTGGGCAATATCATCAAAAATCACATTTAAACTTAACTGTTTACCTTAATGTCAATCCGCCGCGAAACCGGAACTAGTTATGTTTTGGTGCAAAAGTAAAAAAATGCCAAGCCAAATTATCCGGGATGTGATAAATATGAAAAGTCGTAAAAACCTAACTAAACCTGCAAAATGAAAGAGTAACTAAATATTTAAACAAAGTTAAGGAGAAAAAGTTAAAGGACTCATCCAGGGTATTCCTTAAATTCCAAAAATATCCAAAAATTGTTTCCCGGAAAACAGGAAGAAGTCACTCGCGCGCATGCGCACCCAAAACTGGGTGGGGGACAAGAATTTTCTCTGAAAAAAAATGTTGTAGATAGACAGTTTTTTTTTTTCTGCAAAACTACTTGTAACCAACCATTTTGCTCTGTGTAGCGGGGCCTGTTTGTGGACCTGGTTGCAAACCTCAGAAAGGCTTTCACCTGATGAGGTGCGCTTTTTTTCAACATTCTTGCCAAGTTCTGTAAGGTTTTTCTTTGCGAATTCCTGTTGTTCACCCACCTGAATAATGATCAGTTTGAAATAAGTAAAATAATTTTGAAAGGGCTGTCACTTATGATAATCATGAATAACTTGTTCATCCATCACCCTGAATTGTCTGCTAAATCTTTGCGCTTTGTGTGCCAATATTAGTGCCAGAATTGTGTGCAAAGCCTCGTAAAATCAATTTAAGCCCCCCCCCCCCCCCCCCCCCATTGGAATTCGTTTCTGCTTACTGTTCCGGGGCGGTTCTTCTGCTGCGGTTTATTTTTGTTATGGTTTGTCTTTGGGTGTTTGTGTCGCTCATATTATTTTATTTTAGATAGCCTATTGGCCATTTTGTGGGAATGTAACTGTCCTTTTGGCTTTCTGCTATTGATGTTTCTATTAGGGTCTATTGTTTTGCGTTTGTGTTTCTTTCCCTTTGGTGTCTCTGATGGGAGCTGTGGGTTAATTGTATCGATTCCTGATCATTGCCTCCACTTTTATTTTCTATACCTGCAGGGCCCGCTACAGTCTTTGGCAAAGATTAATCATGAAAACTTTTCTACGGTCATTCTCTTCCTTCTGCCCATTCAAGAAGGGCAGTTGTCAGTTTCTGGTGAAAGAGTGTCGTTGTATTGGTAAACAGTTGCATATAAGCCTGTCCAGGAAAAGTGTAGATAGGTTAACTGACAGGCTCAAGAATGATATAGTGTTGACTTTGCCATTAACTCCAATACAATCTTATCACCTTGAAAATTATGAGCAGTGCCTGCTTATGGATTTATTTCTTTTTTGTACAGCATAGCTATTCATTCTGTGAGTGTGGCAAATAACGACATGGACTGATGGACATGGTAATGTCATGGTGATGGTCATGTGTTGTGATAGTTACATGAAGATGTTATGGTCCTGAGATGTTTTAATGGTCATGTGGAGATATGGTCATGTGATGGTCATGGTGATGGTCATATGGAGTAACAAAGGTCATGGTGGTGGTCTTGTGGAGATATGATGGTCTTGGTAGTGGTCATTTGATGGCCATCTGTAAGATGGATGAGAAGTGCCTGTTTTCCATAGGAATGAAGAGTGGTGTTTTCCTAGCAAGATTGTAGTTTTTGAGTGCACTGGATATGTTGTAGTAGGTAGGATTTTACTTTCTTCTTGACGGCCCCCGCCCCATATAGGGGCCTTGAAGAAATATATGGGCTGCATGATGCTTCCACGCAGAGCTGAATTCGGCCCGCACACTAGTACTGGTAAACCGCTTAGAGGATCTAAGCCTGTCCAGGAACTGCAGTGCGAGGCGGACCGTCCATGCTAATAAACCCTATTGGTTTCATTGGGCGACAGGGCTTGAGATGTCATTTCATCTCAATGTCCGGTAAAAGTCCCATAAAATTGGAAGCAATGTCTCCAAAATGACCTTTACAGTGTTGACGGGGATGTTAAACCTCAAATCAACCAACCAACCTACTTTCTTCTTGATTTGTTTACATTACAGCTGTATCAGACAAGGGTTTCAATTTTTGGTAGGGAAAAAAATATCAGAAGTTGCATTCATCATCTAGTCTTCTTGTATTTCATTCATTACAGAAGATTTGTCTGAAACTTACTGTGACATTAAGCATGGTCAGAATGTTGCTAGTAACTTGTGGCTGCATTTTTCTAAGGGTTCTAGGGGCCTTAAGCATGTCCAGAATGTACAAATAGAAGACAGTTGTATACGATTCAGGACACATTGAATACTGGACAGAGAACTGTTTATGTAAGGGGTTTTAGATTCTTAATTCAAAAACAGATCTTTTTGGATCACCAGATGGTAGTTCACTGCCTATCATTTATAATCTACTGTGTGCCACAGCTTGTTTGATTCTTTTTGTCGGTCATTGTGTTATGTCCAGTGGTAGGTCTGGTGTTATTTCTGAAATTGTTAGTTTCTGTTGCACTGATATGTTACTACATTTTGGTATATTGAGGATGCAGACTAAAATAGTTATGTTCACCTAGTGGTCTTTAAACCTGGTGGTTAAAAATGAAATTCTCTATGATGCCACTAAAATATATTCTTTCATGCCTGCCGCTAGAATATATTTATCTAGGTTATATGTTTAGGTTTCAGTCATTGGGTTTTTAGATTACTATGTGAACTTAGAAGATCCAGTAACATATATATATGCACACATTACCGATTTCACACTTTCAGAAATATGAGAGAATTTGGAATACACAAGAATTTCAAATTAGTGATGTTTACATCATGGAGTGTAGATCATGTGACACTTGAGCTTGTTTGATTCTTTGTCCTGTCTGACCCGCTGGAATGACAGTCAGAAAAACTTCTATCTACCATTCTGACCTTAAATATTCCATCAGTTACCCTCAGAATCTTGTTAGCTGAATGAGCTTGTTATTGGTCAATTTATTAGCTGTTCTTGCAATTTTATTCTGTTCCCTAACAACATAATTTGAACAACTGGCTCGAAATGGTGTCTGACTTGTTTGTTTGATTTGAGGTTAAACGTCCCCGTCAACACTGTAAACGTCATTTTGGAGACGTTGCTTCCAATTTTGTGGGACTTTTACCCGACATTGAGATGAAATGACCTCTCAAGCCCTGTCGCCCAATGAAACCAATAGGTTTGTAAGCATTGACGGTCCGACTTGTGTGCACCGCTTTGCCTGGGCAGGCTTAGATCCTCTAAGCGGTTTACCAACTCGTGTGCAGGTCGGATTCAGCTCTGCATGGAAGCATCATGCAGCCCATGTATTTCTACAAGCCCCGATAGGCAGGGGCTGTTGTCTGACTTGAAATGACTGGTAGTGTTTCACTAGGCTGTTTAAACTCCAGACGGTTTTTCTTTGTTACTTTTTTTTCATTCTAGTGAAGCATCGCCATTGTGGCATATGATTGCTTGGACAGATGTGATGGTCACGGTAATGGTCATAGAGATGACAGTGGTAATTGTGATGTGATGGTCATGTTGTGGTCAAGTGGTTAGGCGCTCAGTTGGCCAGAATAATGGTGACTGTGTTACAGATTGGAATGGATCCTGATGTTATCCTAGCAAGAACGTAGTTGTAATGAACTGTACAAGATGTGTAGTGGGCAGGTATTGTATTAATCAATCCTCACTCAGGCTACATGTGAGAGGCCAAGTTCTGAAAGGGATGTCAGGTTTTTCCCCGGGTACTCCAGTTTTCACCCACCTGATTAAACATGGTCTCCAAATGGGTGAAATAATTTTTAAAGGGATGAAACTCCATTAAATTCTCAGCTTGAGCTAAGAATATGAAGCAGATATTCTTTTCAAACTATAATCAAAAAGATGAAGTTTCTTTAATATACAGAAGGTACAGCCTGTGCATGGAATATTGCTATGGCATGGATTGGTAATTTGTTTGTCTCTTCACAGTTCTTGGTTCATTTATTGTACAGCTCTTTCAATATTAATTCACTTACATTTAGCCAGTTGTTAATCATTGATGTATATTGGAGCACCTTGAGAAAATCTTGACCATCCTCTGAAAGACTGATTAGTCTGTGCATCAAGCCAGTTTGGAAAATTTTCTCCAGTATACTTTGGTGTAGTCCAGAGGCAATTATGGAAGGCTTATGCTAACAAGAAAGACTGATCAGACTTGGTACGCAATTTCATCCTGTTTAATGTATTGATGAAAACAGCATTCTAGTATTCTGATCAGTACCATCATTTTTCCCTACAGTTAAAATTCGATGGCTCAAACACCTTTTGGACCATGAAAATTTGTTTGAGGCAGCGGAAGTTCGAGCATGGAGGGTTAGGTTAGTTTTAGTTTTGGTTTGGGTTTTACGGCCCTTTCAAGATTATTTCACTCATATCGAGCCGATCATTAATCAGAGGTGGGCGAAAACCGGAGTACCCGGAGAAAAACCACTTGACCTTCCGTTGCAGAACTTGGCGTCTCACACGTGGCCCGAGCGAGGCTCGAAACTACGTCGGTGAGAGACCTAATGACTAAGAGTCAGCGCTCTTATCCACTAGGCCACGGAGGCCCGTTAGGTTAGTTTTAGTGCTATATCAGGAGGCATTATGGAGATAATTGTGGGATATCTTTTGATGTTGCATTTTATAAATGTTTGCTGTGTGTACACATTAGAATGGCCTTGTCGAGGTACACACTGCATACATTTGCAAGATAAAATAAAATCTTCCTACATTATCCCTATTATGTATTTGGAGGAATTCCATGCGGTTTCAAGAACACATTGGATTAATTAAAAAAATTGTTGATTGTTTGCTTTATTTGAGGTTTAACATCTCTGCCAACACTATATAGGTCATTTTGGAGACATTGCTTCCAATTTTGTGAGACTTTTACTAGGTGTTGATGAAATTACATCTTAAGCCCTGCCCCCCCAATGAAGCCAATAGGGTTTATATGCATGGACAGTCCGACTCGCACAACTTTGCCTGGGCTGGCTTTGATCTTCAACGCAGTTTACCAGTTCTCGTGTGCTGTCGTTTTCGGCAGCTCATCTTTTTCTTCAAGACCCAATGGGCAGTGGCCGAGTCATATTTTATTTTAAAAACTAAATGAAAATATAGCTTTTAAACAAAAATTATTTCTTTCTAAATTAAAAACAAAAGAAAAACTCCTGTGCAATCTTGTGCATGTTTTTGGTTGTTTCCACATGAAAACATGGCTATATAATTTTGACCACCTTAAATCCAACTTTTATATTGTAAAACTAGTTAAACAATGTGGGTACTTGTTAGAACCGCCTCCCCGAGTTCCAAAAATCTGTTTTTGGTGTCTTTGATGGGTGGAGTAAGTTAATTGTATCGATTCCTGATCTTTGTTTATTTTCTACTTTGAGCAGAAATATGAAAAATACCGGAACTTTGTATCAGAAGATTTTCATTTTTATAAAATTTTCAGTATATTGGAATGGCGTGTTTTTGTAATGGGCTTCACCCTGATGTTTATTTTGTATATATTGTAGGTGTTCAGAGATCTGGGTGAGAGACAGTGATTGGCAGATAGTGATCATCAGGATTAGACCTCTTGATTGGCCGTTTTTTTTTTTTATGCCCCCGGAATGTAAGAGATTCGGGGGCATATAGTTTTTGGTCTGTCCGTCTGTTTGTCCGTTTGTCCGTCTGCAAAAACTTTAACATTGGGCATAACTTTTGAATGGTAATAGATAGAGCTTTCATATTTCACATGTGTATACCTTATCACAAGACCTTTCCAGTGGTACCATAATTTTTGATCTCGTGACCTTGAACTTGACCTTTGACCTATTTTTTTCAAAAATTTTTAAAACATTAACATTGGCGCTGTCCGGGGGCATCAGTGTTTCACAAACACATCTTGTTTTTTTACAGATGAGACCTTGTGATTGGCCGTTTATTTACTGGGATTTCTGTACGGACAAGAAAAGAGATTGGACATGCTAAATGTTTTATTGAATAACACAAATAACAATAGAAAATTAAAAGGAACTTGCCTGTTATTATAAGAAAAATCTGGTCTATTTTGCAATTTTTAAAGTATCTTTCAAAACATGTAATACTAGGTTTTTTTCTGATAAGGAAGTGAACAAAATACCATTTACATCTGGGCCCCTTCAAGCAATTTTGGTACTTATCGCCTATGCGAGCAGCGAAGGTTCAGACGAGCCTGCGCATCCGGGCAGTCTCACCAGAAGCTGCACTGCTTGCTCATATAAGCAGTGAATCAAGAAGAACCTTCAGAAAGAGAGCCATATACCTGGCCCCTCCGAATGGCTGGGCATGCGCAGTTAAAATTTGTCATGACGGAATGCTCGAAGACACAAATTCGCTTGGCGGGGCTCATTTATAGCAATTCTTAAAAAACAAGTACGTACTTAGCATCCTAGATTTATGTTCAGGAAAGGACAGCCAATTTATTGGTTTTAGATTAAATCCTGTTTTAGTTTTAGATTAAATTCTTTTAATTCTATTTAAGACATATTCCTGCAACTTGTATCTCATTACTAAATGTCAACAAAAGTCGTTTTGGCATTAAATTGTATAATATATACAATTGCAGAATCTAATGAAGGACCCGGATCAAACCCTTGTGATAGGAATTAAGTTTGTTGCTTTAAACCCTGTTGCTGAACAATCCAGTGAAGGATCCAGTTCATTGGAAATAGATGGATCATTAAATAAACTGAATTTCTCAGGATTTTTTTAAGTTGCAGATAACAACTCACCTCCTTTTGTCTGAGCATTTTCCGTCAAGATCTCCATGTTTACCTTGAACTTCTATGATACCTTCAACTGCAGAATTCTATTAAAAAGACACAGGTCCAATCCTTGTGGTGAGAATTAGATATGTTAGTCAAAAACTTGTTGCTGAGCAATCCTGCAAAGGACCCAGTTCATTGGGGGGATAGCTAGATCAGCATGTAAACTGAATCATCTCTTTGGTCTTTTAAAATTTAGTTAACAAGTTACCTCCTTTTGTCTGATAATTGTCATCCAATAGCCCAACCTTTAAAATGAACCTGTATATTATTTTCAATTGAGGAAGCTATTGAAGGTTCCTGGTCCAATCCTTGTAGCGAGAGTTCTATTAGTTTATACCTTGTTGCTGAGCAATCCAGTGAAGGACCCATTTGAGGGGGGATAGTTGGATCAACAATTAAACACGTCTTTAGAAATTGCAGATAAAAAGGGCCAACTTTTTATCATTGTCCTTCAAGAACTCCACATTCAAATTCAACCTCTATAATATCTACAACTGAGAATTTAATGAAGGACCCAGGTCTAGTCCTTGTGATGGGAGTTGGTCTGTTGATTAAAACCTTGTTGCTAAGCAATTCCGCTGAAGGATCCAGTTCATGGGGGATAGCTGGATCAGCAAATAAACTGAAAAAATTTCTCTGGTCTTTTGAAATTGCAGATAACATGTCACCTCTTTTTTTGTCTGATAATTGTCCTCCAACAGCCCAACCTTTAAAATTAACCTCTATTATATTTAATTGAAGAATATAATGAAGTGATTTGTTAGTTTATACCGCAAATTAGTGAAGAACCCAATTTATGGGGGATAGCTGGATCAGCAAATAAACATCTATTTAAATTGCAGATGTCAAGGGTCACTTTTGATCATTGACTTTCAAGAACTCTACCTTTAAACTCCATATTTGTTATGTCTACAACGGGGAATTTAATGAAGGACCCAGATCATATACTTGGGGTGGAAGTTAAATCTGGTAGTTTAAACTTTGTTGCTGAGAAATCCAGCAAAGAACCCAGTTCAAGGGGTGGGGGATTGCTTGATCAGCAAATAAACTGGTTTCTATCTATCTACTGATACTGTGATCGGTCACATTTGACCATCGCAGGTGTACACTCTGGTCTTTTGAATTGCAGATAACATGTCCGCTCCTTTTGTCTGATAATTGCCAGCCAAGAGCCCAACCTTTAAAATTAACTTCTACATTTTTAATTGAGGAATAAAATGAAGGTCCCAGGTCCATCCTTGCAGTGAAAGATCTAATGGTTTATAGCTTGTTGCTGAGCAATCCAGTGAAGGACCCAGTTTATGGGGGATAGCAGCTAGATCAGCAAATAAACAGGTCTTTTGAAATTGCAGATAATAATCTTGTTGCTGAGCAATCAAACTGAGCAATCTAACAAATCTAGCAATCTAATCTAATAAACTGAAGTTGTTGTTTTTTAATTGCAGATAAAAGGCACCTTATTTTGTCTGATTGTCCTCAAATAGGGATAGCTGAACAGCAAATGATCTGATTTAATTTCTCCGGTTTTGAAGTTGCAGATAACAAGTCACTTCCATTTGTCTGATCATTTCCCTTAAGATCTCCACCTTTAAATGTCTATGATACCTACAACTGCAGAATGCTATTAAAGACCCAGGTCTGATCCTTGTTAATCTGTTATTTAAAACTTGTTGCTGAGCAATCCAGTGAAGGACCCACTTCAAGGGGGGATAACTGGATCAGAAAATAAGCTGAAGTACATGTTATTTCTCGGGTCATCTTCTAAAAACAATTCTGATAATTGTCCGCCAAGAGCCCAAACTTAAGTTAACATCTATTATTTTCAATTGAGGAATCAAATGAAGGTCCCAGGTCCAAACTTTGTAGTCATTGATCTAATGGTTTATATCTTTGTGCTGAGCAATCCAGTGAAGGAATAGCTAGATCAGCAAATAAATAGGTCTTTTGAAATTGCAGATAACAAGGGTCACTTTTTAGCTCACCTGAGCACAAAGTGCTCAAGGTGAGCTTTTGTGATCGGTCTTTGTCCGTCGTCCGTCCGTGCGTGCGTCCGTTGTCAACTTTTGCTTTAAACGACTTCTTCTCCAAAACTGCTGGACAGATTTTGAAATAATTTCACAGGAATGTTCCTTGGTTGACCCTCTACCAAAATTGCTCAAATCATTCTGCTCGGGTTAACAAGATGGCCGCCAGAGCTAAAAATAGAAAAACCTTTAAATGACTTCTTCTCCTTAACCAGTGAATGGATTTCAAAATAATTTCACATTAATGTTCCTTGGGTGACCCTCTACCAAAATTGCTCAAATTGTTACTCTCGGATGAACAAGATGGTCGCCAGAGCTAAAAATAGTAAAACCTTTAAAAGACTTCTCCTCCTTAACCAGTTCATGGGTTTTGAAAAAAAATTCACAGGAAGGTACCTTTGCTGACTCTCTACCATAATTGCTCAAACTGTTCCGCTCAGATGAACAAAATGGCCACCAGAGCTTAAAATAGAAAAACCTTTAAATTACTTCTTCTCTTTAACCAGTGAATGAATTTCAAAATAATTTGAAAGGAATGTTCCTTGGGTGACCCTCTACCAAAATTGCTCAAATCTTTATGCTTTGATGAACAAGATGGCCACAAGAGCTAAAAATAGAAAAACCTTTAAAAGACTTCTTCTCGGAGTCCTTAACGAGTGGAAGGATTTCAAAATAATTTCATAGCAATGTTCTTTGGGTGACCCTCTACCAAAATTGCTCATATCATTCCTCTTGGGTAAACAAGGTGGCCACCAGAGCTAAAAATAGAAAAACCTTTAAATGACTTCTCCTCTTAGCCAATGCATGGAGTTTGAAATAATTTCACTGGAAGGTTCCTTGGGTGACCCTCTACCAAAATTGCTCAAACTGTTACGCTTGGATGAACAAGATGGCCACCAGAGCTAAAAATAGAAAAACCTTTTGAACGACTTCTTCTCCTTAACCAGTGAATGTATTTCAAAATAATTTTACAGGAATGTTCCTTGGGTGACCCTCCATCAAAATTGCTCAAACTGTCCTGCTTGGATGAATAAGATGGCCGCCAGAGCTAAAAATATAAAAATCTTTAAAAGTCTTCTCTTCCTTAACAAGTGGATGGATTTCGATATAATTTCACAGGAATGATTCATGGGTGACCCTCTATTAAAATTGTTCAAAAATTGATGGATTTTGAAATCGCTGCGCATTAGAATGATCCTTTTTGGACCCTCTACCACAATTGCTCTGCTCGGATGAACAAGATGGCCGACAGGGCTAAAAATAAAAAAAAAACTTTAAACAACTTCTGGCCCTTAACAATCAGATGGATTTCGATATAATTTCACAGGAATGATTCATGGGTGACCCGCTATTAAAATTGTTCAAACAATTCTGTTGGGATGAAAAAGGTGACCGCTAGAGCTAATAATAGAAAAACTTTTAAGCAACTTCTACTGCTTAACCAGTGGATGGATTTCAAATTAATTTCATTATAATAACACCCCACTGTGTCATAGTGCATTTTTCATATCTCCAAAATGGCAACTTTTCTGATAAAAGTCCATGATATTTTTCTTACCAATGCTCAAAACATAGGTTGTTGGTGCTCGTAAGAACTGCCTCATTGAGGCTGTTCTAATGAGTACCCACAACCTGTGTCTTGGAGTAGAAATAAGAAAATTAATGTATACCCCCTTAAACCCCAGTTTTATCTTTATGGAGTGGCGTTTAGGGGGTCTTCATTTCCTGGTCTTGTTCACGTGATGACACAGGAATATTCCTTGGGTGACCCTCTTCCAAAATTGCTTAACCCATTGTGCTTGGATGAACAAGATGGCTAAAATTATAAAAACCTCCTTGGGTCAACCAAAATTGCTCAAACCCTCTACTCTACCAAATGTTAACTACAATGTCATTGGTACAATATGGATCAGGTGAGCAATCCAGGGCCATCATGACCCTCTTGTGTTCACCTAGTGGTCTTTAAACCTGGTGGTTAAAAATGAAGTTGTCTATGATGCCACTAAAATATATTCTTTCATGCAAACCCCTAGAATATATTTATCTTGGTTATATGTTTAGGTTTCAGTCATTGGGTTTTTAGATTACTATGTGAACTTAGAAGATCCAGTAACATATATATATATATATATGCACACAGTACCGATTTGACACTTTCAGAAATGAGATAATTTGGCATACACACAAATTTCAAATTAGTGATGTTTACATCATGGAGTGTAGATCATGTGACACTTGAGCTTGTTTGATTCTTTGTCCTGTCTGACCTGCTGGAATGACAGTCAGAAAAACTTCTATCTACCATTCTGACCCAAATATTCCGTCAGTTACCCTCAGTATCTTGTGAGCTGAATGAATTGGTCAGTATCTGGCCCCCGCCCATAGGGGCTTGAAGAAATATATGGGCTGCATGATGCTTCCACGCAGAGCTGAATCCGGCCCGCACACGAGTACTGGTAAACCACTTAGAGGATCTAAGCCTGTCCAGGAACAGAGGTGCGAGGTGGACCGTCCATGCTAATAAACCCTATTGGTTTCATTGGGCGACAGGGTTTGAGATGTCATTTCATCTCAATGTCGGGTAAAAGTCCAACAAAATTGGAAGCAACATCTCCAAAATGACTTTTACAGTGTTGACGGGGACGTTAAACCTCAAATCAGACATACAAAATTGGTCAATATATTATTAGCTCACCTGAGCCGAAGGCTCATGTGAGGTATTAGTATACCACGAGCCGGCGTCCGTCGTCCGTCGTCGTCGTCGTCCGTCGTCCACACTTTCAAAGAAGTATATCTCCGGAACCAGTGGGCCAATCTTGATCAAATTTCATGTGAAGCATTATCAGGTAGGGGGAAAGGCTGCATACTGTTTTCGGGCAGATCGGATTGGAACTCTGGTTGCCATGGCAACAAATAGCTCCCATAGACTTAACATAGGAAAAAGTTTGTCATCACTCTAGTTCTGTCAATTTTTTTCTGATTGTCTTCATTCTTGCAGATAACGAGGACAGGCATGAAATCTCGATCAAGTTCGATTTTGGGCTGAATCGGATTATTCACTCAGGAGTTACATGCCCTTGAGCGTTGAAAAAATTGCCTATTGACTTAACATGGGGAGAATGTTGTCATCACCGTAGCTGCTTCAATTATTTTCAGATTGGCTTTATTCTTGCAGATAACCAGCACAGCCATGAAATCTCGGTCAAGTTCGATAACTGGCAGAATCGGATCATTCACTTAGGAGTTATCTGCCCTTGTGTGTTTTTGCATTAGGGTTAATGGGAATTTCAAAAATGTATATCTTAAAGACTACTTGGCCAACTTTGATCAAATTTCATGTGTCGCATTATTGGGCAAGTGGAAAGGCTTCATTAGGTTTTCAGGCAGATCTGAGTGGAACTCTGGTTGCCATGGCAACATCTAGCTCCCATAGACTTCACATAGGAAAAAGCTTGTCATCACTCTAGCTCCGTCAATTTTTTTCTGATCGACTTCATTCTTGCAGATAACGAGGACAGGCATGAAATCTCGATCAAGTTCGATTTTGGGCTGAATCGGATTATTCACTCAGGAGTTACGTGCCCTTGAGCGTTCTTAACATAGGAAAAAGCTTGTCATCACTCTAGCTCCGTCAATTTTTTTCTGATCGACTTCATTCTTGCAGATAACGAGGACAGGCATGAAATCTCGATCAAGTTCGATTTTGGGCTGAATCGGATTATTCACTCAGGAGTTACATGCCCTTGAGCGTTGAAAAAATTGCCTATTGACTTAACATGGGGAGAATGTTGTCATCACCGTAGCTGCTTCAATTATTTTCAGATTGGCTTTATTCTTGCAGATAACCAGCACAGCCATGAAATCTCGGTCAAGTTCGATAACTGGCAGAATCGGATCATTCACTTAGGAGTTACCTGCCCTTGTGTGTTTTTGCATTAGGGTTAATGGGAATTTCAAAAATGTATATCTTAAAGACTACTTGGCCAACTTTGATCAAATTTCATGTGTCGCATTATTGGGCAAGTGGAAAGGCTTCATTAGGTTTTCAGGCAGATCTGGGTGGAACTCTGGTTGCCATGGCAACATCTAGCTCCCATAGACTTCACATAGGAAAAAGCTTGTCATCACTCTAGCCCTGTCAATTTTTTTCTGATCGACTTCATTCTTGCAGATAACCAGTACAGGCATAAAATCTCAGTCAAGTTCGATTTTGGGCAGAATCGGATTATTTGCCTTGGAGTTACCTGCCCTTGAGCATAAAAAAATATGTTGTGACCACGATAGCAACTTTATTTTTATTCAGATCAGCTTCAAACTTGCAGGTAACGTGGACAGGCATAAAATCTCAGTTAAGTTCGAATCGGAATATTGACCTCAGGAGTTACATGACCTTGAGCGACAAAAAATTTGCCCATAGACTTTACATAGGGAAAATGTTGTGACTACGATAGTGACTTGAATTTTTTTCAGATCAGCTTCAAACTTGCAGGTAACGAGGACAGACATAAAATCTCGGTTAAGTTCGATTTTGGGCCGAATCGGATTATTTGCCTTGGAGTTACCTGCCCTTGAGCATAAAAAATACGTTGTGACCACGATAGCAACTTTATTTTTATTCATATCAGCTTCAAACTTGCAGGTAACGAGGACAGGCATAAAATCTCGGTTAAGTTCAATTTTGGGCCGAATCGGAATATTGACCTCGGAGTTACGTGACCTTGAGCGACAAAAAATTTGCCCATAGACTTAATTAGGGAAAATGTTGCGACTACGATAGCGACTTGAATTTTTTTCAGATCAGCTTCAAACTTGCAGGTAACAAGGACAGACATAAAATCTCGGTTAAGTTCGATTTTGGGCCGAATCAGAATATTTGCCTTGGAGTTACCTGCCCTTGAGCATAAAAAAATACGTTGTGACCACGATAGCAACCTTAATTTTTATTCATATCAGCTTCAAACTTGCAGGTAACGAGGACAGGCATAAAATCTCGGTTAAGTTCGATTTTGGGCCGAATCGGAATATTGACCTCGGAGTTACGTGACCTTGAGAGACAAAAAAATTTGCCCATAGACTTAACGTAGGGAAAATGTTGTGAGAGAAATAGGGACTTGAATTTTTAGCTCACCTGAGCCAAAGGCTCCAGTGAGCTGATAGTATACCAAGGCTCCGGAGTCCGTCGTCTGTCGTCCGTCCATCCGTCGTCCACACTTTCAATGAAGCATATCTCAGAAGGCAGTCGACCAATCTTGTTTAAATTTTATGTGTAGCACCATTGGGCAAGGGGAAAGGCTGCATTAGGTTTTGGAGCTAGTCTGGTTCATTTGTTCCTTCATTCTTCTTTCTCTCCATATAGAGATAATAGACCAATGTTAAATTTTTAATCAAAGATTTCTCAGGAACTATAAAAGCTAGAAGCATCAAATTTGGTATTCAATAGAATAATGATGACTTATTTTGTGTAAGAGACATTGGGCTTTCTCAGCTTATTTGTTCATCTGTTCTTTCATTCTTCTTTCTCTCCATTTTGACCAATGTTAAATTTTCGTCAAAGATTTCTCAGGAACTATAGAAGCTAGAAGTCTCAAACTTGGAATGCAATGCAATAATGATGACTTATATCCTGTAAGGGTCAATGGGCTGGATTCTATTAGCAGATTTAGTAGTCAAGTCTGTGAATTGTTAAAACTTAAGTTCCTCAGGTGAGCGGTTTAGGCTCATTGAGCCTCTTGTCTGTTCTTGCAATTTTATTCTGTTCCCTAACAACATAATTTGAACAACTGACTCGAAATGGCTCAAATGGTTGTCTGACTTGAAACAACTGGTAGGTTTTCCCTAGGCTGTTTAAACTCTAGACAGTTTTTCTGTGTTATTTTTTAGCTCAACTGCCTGGTAGTGAGGAGGTGAGCTTTTGGGATCACTTTTTGTCCATCATGCGTGCGTGTGTAAACTTTTTCTTCAAACGACATCTTCTTCTAAACTACTGATCAGATTTTGACCAAACTTCACAGGAATGATCCTTAGGTGGTCCCCTTTCAAAGTTGTTCAAATGCTTCCAGTCCGTTGCACTTCTAGGTCACAGGAACTAAAAATAGATTTTTTTACTGAAAATGTTAAAAATCTTCTCTGAAACCTAATGGCCCAGGCCTTTGATATTTGGTGTGAAGCTTCATCTAGTGGACCTATATCAAGATAGTTCAAATTATAGCCCTGGGGCCAAAAATGCCCCGTCTCTGGGGGCCTTTGGTTTTTCATAGGCTTATATATAGGGAAAATCTTTACAAATCTTCTTCCTCTTCAGTACGCGTCGTCTGATCTGGGCCTACACTGTTTGCCATGGTACCCCCTTTAGGGGTTTCATACATACAATGGGATAAAATGAGTGTGTGTCTTAAAATTTATTGTAAGATATTCCCAAGTCAGGATTACTTGAATTAAGCAGTATCATCTTTCAAATGTATGGATGCAGCCTTAAATAATTATGTTCACCTAGTGGTCTTTAAACCTGGTGGTTAAAAATGAAGTTCTCTATGATGCCACTAAAATATATTCTTTCATGCCAACGGCTAGAATATACTTATCTAGGTTATATATACTCAGCCAAAGAAGTTCCTATACCTAAAAGTGCCTCTGTTGCCATAGTTACTACAGATGAAAACAACACAAAATTTGTTATGTTTTGGTAATAGGACACATTTTTCTGTGCAAAAGCTCCATTTGTTTTTGTTTACTTAAACCCATTATCGTAAAGTATGTGGCCTTAATTAACCCATTTTGTACCGGAAACCCCAAAACGGGTACCATGGCAAACAGTGCAGGCCCAGTTCAGATGCCGCATAATATTGCATCTGATCAGGCCCTACACTGTTTGCATAAAATTTAGCCATTCCCAAATACAATTTGAAGAAAACAACCTTACACCCCTAGATTTTGAAATGGTAAGGTGGAAGATTCCATTTGGTACAAGAAGCAAAATGAAATTTATTTTCAGTTAACCCTTATCCTGCTGAACATGACAACTCTTGTCATGCATCCTTGTGTGCATGTGTAAACTTTTTCTTCAAACGACATCTCCTAAACAACTTATTTGAATTTGACCAAACTTCATATGTATGATTCTTAGGTGGTCCCCTTTCAGAGTTGTTCAAATGGTTCCGGTCCATTGCACATCTAGGTCACAGGAGCTAAAAATAGACTTTTTTACTGAAAACTTAAAAAAACTTCGTTTGAAACCGCACGGACCAGGTCGTTGATATTTGGTATGAAGCTTCACCTAGGTGGCCTCTACCAAGGTTGTTAAAATTATAGCCCTGGGGCCATAAATGCCCCGCCCCAGGGCCCTTTGGTTTTACATAGGCTTATAATGGAAAAATCTTTAAAAATCTTCTTTGAAACCACAAAGGTCTTTGATATTTGGTATGAAGCTTCACCTAGTGGACCTGTACCAAGGTTGGTCAAATTATAGCCCTGGGGCCAAAAATGCCCGGGGCCCCGTGGCCCTGCGGTTTTACATAGACTTTTTTCATCATAGTGCAGATTATATTTTTATTTTCTTTGGATGCATCGAGTCCATTGTGAGTAATTTGAAAATCGAGAACCGCTGAAATTGATGCTAGGGGGCGTATTCAGCTTTGCAGACAACAGTGCTGTTTATGAAGAAACACAATAAAACCGAGTTTACATTGGCTTATCCCTTTACCACTCAGGGATTTTGTGAATTTCGCTGATTTTCACTGTTGCACCTGACAGCAACTTCAGCTAGCCATTGTTTCATAATGGATGGTATGTTTTACACCAAACTCGGTATGAATGTTCATTGGGCAGTAGCCTTACAAATGCAACCTTTCATGACTTGATCATTGTTGTCATGGTAAAGAGGGGGTATCTCAAAGTTGGCAAAAAGTGTGTTTTCACATGAATTTTTGACCCCATTTTAATCTTCACACAGCTGTCAAGGCAACAATTAAGGTGTTTGGCACTGGCCATTTTCACTGTTTGCAGCATGTTTTATCAGCATCAATTTTCAGGCATTTTTGACCCCAGACACCCTCAGATATAAATTTAAGAGGCCGGTTGGGCCGTTCACCGAAAATTTTTCGTGATGTGAGGGGGGCGCTGCCCCCTTTCAATCCTCCCGTGAATATTTTTAGTGGGGAGGCGCGCAAAAAAACAGGTCACTTTTTTGCCCAACAAATCCTAAAGCAAACATAGCTAGCCAGGGGTAGAAATGCAGAGTTTATGTGCTTCTGGGGCTTAAAATGAAGAGTGGGGGGGGTGCAGACACGTAAAAACACGTATCTGAGTGGTAAAGGGTTATACAGGAAAAATCTTCTCCGAAAATGCATGGCCCCGGTCTTTAATATTTGGTGTGTAGCTTCATCTAGTGGACCTCTACAAAGATTGTTAAAACCATAGCCCCTGGGGCCAAAAATTCCCCAGCCCCAGGGCCCTTTGGTTTTACATAGACTTATATAGGGAACTTTAAAAAATCTTCTACTCTAAACTGCAAGGCCCAGGTCTTTGATATTTGGTGTGAAGCTTCATCTGCTGGACCTCTATCAAAATTGTTCATATTATAGCCCTAGGAAATAGAAGTCAAGGCAATGAAAACCTTTGAAAATCTTCTTGACTGAAAACAGAAGACCAAGGTCTTTGATATTTGGTATGAAGCCCTCAGGTTTTATATAGACTTATATAGGGAAAACCTTTAAAAATATTCTTGTCTGAAACCAGAAGGCGCCGGTCTTTGATATTTGGTATGAAGCTTCACCTTTTGGACCACTTACCAAGATTATTCAAATTAGAGCCCTGGGGCCAATAATGGCTCTCCTCAGTGCCCACTTGTTAAACCACAAATCAAACAAAATGTGGTACAGCTTGTTTGATTCTTTTTGTCGGTCATTGTGTAATGTCCAGGGGTAGGTCTGGTGTTATTTCTGAAATTGTTAGTTTCTGTTGTGCTAATATGTTACTACAGTTTGGTATATTTAGGATGCAGCCTAAAATAGTTATGTTCACCTAGTGGTCTTTAAACCTGGTGGTTAAAAATGAAGTTCTCTATGATGCCACTAAAATATATTCTTTCATGCCAACCGCTAGAATATATTTATCTAGGTTAAATGTTTAGGTTTCAGTCATTGGGTTTTTAGATTACAATGTGAACTTAGTAGATCCAGTAACATATATATATATATGCACACAGTTCCGATTTGACACTTTCAGAAATGAGATAATTTGGCATACACACAAATTTCAAATTAGTGATGTTTACATCATGGAGTGTAGATCATGTGACACTTGAGCTTGTTTGATTCTTTGTCCTGTCTGACCCGCTGGAATGACAGTCAGAAAAACTTCTATCTACCATTCTGACCCAAATATTCCGTCAGTTACCCTCAGAATCTTGTGAGCTGAATGAATTGGTCAGTATCTGGCCCCCGCCCATAGGGGCTTGAAGAAATATATGGGCTGCATGATGCTTCCACGCAGAGCTGAATCCGGCCCGCACACTAGTACTGGTAAACCACTTAGAGGATCTAAGCCTGTCCAGGAACCGAGGTGCGAGACGGACCTTCCATGCTAATAAACCCTATTGGTTTCATTGGGCGACAGGGCTTGAGATGTCATTTCATCTCAATGTTGGGTAAAAGTCCAACAAAATTGGAAGCAACATCTCCAAAATGACTTTTACAGTGTTGACGGGGACGTTAAACCTCAAATCAAACAAACAAAATTGGTCAATATATTATCTGTTCTGGCAATTTTATTCTGTTCCCTAACAACATAATTTGAACAACTGGCTCGAAATGGCTCAAATGGTTGTCTGACTTGAAACGACTGGTATTGTTTCCCTAGGCTGTTTAAACTCCAGACAGTTTTTCTGTGTTATTTTTTAGCTCAACTGCCACGTAGTGAGGAGGTGAGCTTTTGGGATCACTTTTTGTCCATCATGCGTGCGTGTGTAAACTTTTTCTTCAAAAACACCTTCTTCTAAACTACTGATCAGATTTTGACCAAACTTCACAGGAATGATCCTTAGGTGGTCCCCTTTCAAAGTTGTTCAAATGCTTCCGGTCCGTTGCACTTCTAGGTAGATTTTTTTACTGAAAATGTTAAAAATCTTCTCTGAAACCGAATGGCTCAGGCCTTTGATATTTGGTGTGAAGCTTCATCTAGTGGACCTATACCAAGATAGTTCAAATTATAGCCCTGGGGCCAAAAATGCCCCCCCTTCCGGGGGGCCTTTGGTTTTTCATAGGCTTATATAGGGAATATCTTTACAAATCTTCTTCCTCTTCAGTACGCGTCGTCTGATCTGGGCCTACACTGTTTGCCATGGTACCCCCTTTAGGGGTTTCATACATACAATGGGATAAAATGAATGTGTATCTTAAAATGTATTGTAAGATATTCCAAAGTCAGGATTACTTGAATTAAGCAGTATCATCTTTCAAATTAATGGTTAAGTGGTAGACAGAACAGATTTTTTTGCTAAAATTCATTATGCAGTAAGACTGATCCTGTGAGGTAGACTGCCAGTACCTGGCCTGCCCCCTCACTTCAGTATGAGGCCTTAATTAACCCATTTTGTACCGGAACCCCCAAAACGGGTACCATGGCAAACAGTGCAGGCCCAGATCAGATGCCGCATAATGTTGCATCTGATCAGGGCCTACACTGTTTACATAAAATTTAGCCATTCCCAAATAAAATTTGAAGAAAACAACCTGACACCCCTAGATTTTGAAATGGTAAGGTGGAAGATTCCATTTGGTACAAGAAGCAAAATGAAACTGAATTTATTTTCAGTTAACCCTTATTCTGCTGAACATGACAACTCTTGTCATGCATCCTTGTGTGCGTGTGTGCAGGTGTAAACTTTTTCTTCAAACGACATCTTAAACAACATATTTGAATTTGACCAAACTTCATATGAATGATTCTTAGGTGGTCCCCTTTCAGAGTTGTTCAAATGGTTCTGGTCCATTGCACATCTAGGTCACAGGAGCTAAAAATAGACTTTTTTACTGAAAACTTAAAAAAAACTTCTTTGAAACCGCACGGCCCAGGTCTTTGATATTTGGTATAAAGCTTCACCTAGTGGACCTCTACCAAGGTTGTTAAAATTATAGCCCTGGGGCCATAAATGCCCCGCCCCAGGGCCCTTTGGTTTTACATAGGCTTATAAAGGGAAAATCTTTAAAAATCTTCTTTGAAACCACATGGGTCTTTGATATTTGGTATGAAGCTTCACCTAGTGGACCTCTACCAAGGTTGGTCAAATTATAGCCCTGGGGCCAAAAATGCCCCCGCCCAATGGCCGTCCGGTTTTACATAGACTTTTTTCATCATAGTGCAGATTATATTTTTATTTTCTTTGGATGCATTGAGTCCATTGTGAGTAATTTGAAAATCGAGAACCGCTGAAATCGATGCTATGGGGCATATTCAGCTTTGCAGACAACAGTGCTGTTTATGAAGAAACACAATAAAACCGAGTTTACATTGGCTAATACAGGGAAAATCTTTAAAAATCTTCTTCTCCGAAAGTGCATGGCCCCGGTCTTTGATATTTGGTGTGTAGCTTCATCTAGTGGACCTCTACGAAGATTGTTAAAACCATAGCCCTTGGGGTCAAAATGCCCCTGCCCAAGGGCCCATAGACTTATATAGGGAATTTTTAAAAAATCTTCTACTCTAAACTGCAAGGCCCAGGTCTTTGGTATTTGGTGTGAAGCTTCATCTGGTGGACCTCTATCAAAATTGTTCATATTACAGCCCTAGGAAATAGAAGTCAAGGCAATGAAAACCTTCGAAAATCTTCTTGTCTGAAAACAGAAGACCAAGGTCTTTGATATTTGGTATGAAGCCCTCAGGTTTTATATAAACTTATATAGGGAAAACCTTTAAAAATATTCATGTCTGAAACCAGAAGGCTCCGGTCTTTGATATTTGGTATGAAGCTTCACCTTTTGGACCACTTACCAAGATTATTCAAATTAGAGCCCTGGGGCCAATAATGGCTCTCCTCGGTGCCCACTTGTTAAACCACAAATCAAACAAAATGTGGTACAGCTTGTTTGATTCTTTTTGTCAGTCATTGTGTAATGTCGAGGGGCAGGTCTAGTGTTATTTCTGAAATTGTTAGTTTCTGTTGTGCTAATATGTTACTACAGTTTGGTATATTGAGGATGCAGCCTAAAATAATTATGTTCACCTAGTGGTCTTTAAACCTGGTGGTTAAAAATGAAGTTCTCTATGATGCCACTAAAATATATTCTTTCATGCCAACCGCTAGAATATATTTATCTAGGTTATATGTTTAGGTTTCAGTCATTGGGTTTTTAGATTACTATGTGAACTTAGAAGATCCAGTAACATATATATATATATGCACACAGTACCGATTTGACACTTTCAGAAATGAGATAATTTGGCATACACACAAATTTCAAATTAGTGATGTTTACATCATGGAGTGTAGATCATGTGACACTTGAGCTTGTTTGATTCTTTGTCCTGTCTGACCCGCTGGAATGACAGTCAGAAAAACTTCTATCTACCATTCTGACCCAAATATTCCGTCAGTTACCCTCAGAATCTTGTGAGCTGAATGAATTGGTCAGTATCTGTCCCCCGCCCATAGGGGCTTGAAGAAATATATGGGCTGCATGATGCTTCCATGCAGAGCTGAATCCGGCCCGCACACTAGTACTGGTAAACCACTTAGAGGATCTAAGCCTATCCAGGAACCGAGGTGTGAGGCGGACCGTCCATACTAATAAACCCTATCGGTTTCATTGGGCTACAGGGCCTGAGATGTCATTTCATCTCAATGTCGGGTAAATGTCCAACAAAAATTGAGAAACGTCTCCAAAATGACCTTTACAGTGTTGACGGGGACGTTAAACCTCATTAAACTCCAGTCAGTTTTTCTGTGTTATTTTTTTAGCTCAACTGCCACGCAGTGAAGAGGTGAGCTTTTGGGATCACTTTTTGTAAATTTTTGTAAATTTTTCTTCAAACGACATCTTCTAAACTACTGATCAGATTTTGACCAAACTTCACAGGAATGATCCTTAGGTGGTCCCCTTTCAAAGTTGTTCAAATGCTTCCGGTCCGTTGCACTTCTAGGTCACAGGAACTAAAAATAGATTTTTTTACTGAAAATGTTAAAAATCTTCTCTGAAACCTAATGGTCCAGGCCTTTAATATTTGGTGTGAAGCTTCATCTAGTGGACCAAGATAGTTCAAATTATAGCCCTGGGGCCAAAAATGCCCCCATCTCGGGGGACCTTTGGTTTTTCATAGGCTTATATAGGGAAAATCTTTACAAATCTTCTTCCTCTTCAGTACACGTCGTCTGATCTGGGCCTACACTGTTTGCCATGGTACCCCCTTTAGGGGTTTCATACATACAATGGGATAAAATGAATGTGTATCTTAAAATTTATTGTAAGATATTCCCAAGTCAGAATTACTTGAATTAAGCAGTATCATCTTTCAAATTACCGTATTCGCCCTAATTACCGCAAATGCTCCTATAAGCGCACACCAAAGCTTTTTTTGAAAAGGAAATGCATATGTGCACACTTTACAGTAATCTCCCCTTGAAGCTCTCATAGTAAATCTATAAAAACTTACCATTATTTCTTCCAACAGTGAAGGCAATGCTTAAGTATCTTTTTCCGTCCCATTAAATATCAGTATGCATCATCTTGGAAACTGTTGTTTTCCTATCAAGTGTGCGCTAATTAAGGAGATTTTTCACCATGATTTTATGACACGATTTTGAAAAAACTAAGCGCACGGTGCAGTAGTTAGGGCGAATACGGTAATGGTTAAGTGGTAGACAGAACAGATTTTTTGCTAAAATTCATTATGCAGTAAGACTGATCGTGTGAGGTAGACTGCCAGTACCTGGCCTGCCCCCTCACTTCAGTACGGGTAACATGGCAAACAGTGCAGGCCCAGATCCGACGCCGCATAATGTTGCATCTGATCAGGGCCTACACTGTGTGCATAAAATTCAGCCATTCCCAAATAAAATTTGAAAAATACAACCTGACACCCCTAGATTTTGAAATGGTAAGGTGGAAGATTCCATTTGGTACAAGAAGCAAAATGAAACTGAATTTATTTTCAGTTAACCCTTATCCTGCTGAACATGACAACTCTTGCCATGCATCCTTGTGTGCGTGTGTGCATGCGTAAACTTTTTCTTCAAACGACATCTCCTAAACAACTTATTTGAATTTGACCAAACTTCATATGAATGATTCACTCAGGAGTTACATGCCCTTGAGCGTTGAAAAAATTGCCTATTGACTTAACATGGGGAGAATGTTGTCATCACCGTAGCTGCTTCAATTATTTTCAGATTGGCTTTATTCTTGCAGATAACCAGCACAGCCATGAAATCTCGGTCAAGTTCGATAACTGGCAGAATCGGATCATTCACTTAGGAGTTATCTGCCCTTGTGTGTTTTTGCATTAGGGTTAATGGGAATTTCAAAAATGTATATCTTAAAGACTACTTGGCCAACTTTGATCAAATTTCATGTGTCGCATTATTGGGCAAGTGGAAAGGCTTCATTAGGTTTTCAGGCAGATCTGAGTGGAACTCTGGTTGCCATGGCAACATCTAGCTCCCATAGACTTCACATAGGAAAAAGCTTGTCATCACTCTAGCTCCGTCAATTTTTTTCTGATCGACTTCATTCTTGCAGATAACGAGGACAGGCATGAAATCTCGATCAAGTTCGATTTTGGGCTGAATCGGATTATTCACTCAGGAGTTACGTGCCCTTGAGCGTTCTTAACATAGGAAAAAGCTTGTCATCACTCTAGCTCCGTCAATTTTTTTCTGATCGACTTCATTCTTGCAGATAACGAGGACAGGCATGAAATCTCGATCAAGTTCGATTTTGGGCTGAATCGGATTATTCACTCAGGAGTTACATGCCCTTGAGCGTTGAAAAAATTGCCTATTGACTTAACATGGGGAGAATGTTGTCATCACCGTAGCTGCTTCAATTATTTTCAGATTGGCTTTATTCTTGCAGATAACCAGCACAGCCATGAAATCTCGGTCAAGTTCGATAACTGGCAGAATCGGATCATTCACTTAGGAGTTACCTGCCCTTGTGTGTTTTTGCATTAGGGTTAATGGGAATTTCAAAAATGTATATCTTAAAGACTACTTGGCCAACTTTGATCAAATTTCATGTGTCGCATTATTGGGCAAGTGGAAAGGCTTCATTAGGTTTTCAGGCAGATCTGGGTGGAACTCTGGTTGCCATGGCAACATCTAGCTCCCATAGACTTCACATAGGAAAAAGCTTGTCATCACTCTAGCCCTGTCAATTTTTTTCTGATCGACTTCATTCTTGCAGATAACCAGTACAGGCATAAAATCTCAGTCAAGTTCGATTTTGGGCAGAATCGGATTATTTGCCTTGGAGTTACCTGCCCTTGAGCATAAAAAAATACGTTGTGACCACGATAGCAACTTTATTTTTATTCAGATCAGCTTCAAACTTGCAGGTAACGTGGACAGGCATAAAATCTCAGTTAAGTTCGAATCGGAATATTGACCTCAGGAGTTACATGACCTTGAGCGACAAAAAATTTGCCCATAGACTTTACATAGGGAAAATGTTGTGACTACGATAGTGACTTGAATTTTTTTCAGATCAGCTTCAAACTTGCAGGTAACGAGGACAGACATAAAATCTCGGTTAAGTTCGATTTTGGGCCGAATCGGATTATTTGCCTTGGAGTTACCTGCCCTTGAGCATAAAAAATACGTTGTGACCACGATAGCAACTTTATTTTTATTCATATCAGCTTCAAACTTGCAGGTAACGAGGACAGGCATAAAATCTCGGTTAAGTTCAATTTTGGGCCGAATCGGAATATTGACCTCGGAGTTACGTGACCTTGAGCGACAAAAAATTTGCCCATAGACTTAATTAGGGAAAATGTTGCGACTACGATAGCGACTTGAATTTTTTTCAGATCAGCTTCAAACTTGCAGGTAACAAGGACAGACATAAAATCTCGGTTAAGTTCGATTTTGGGCCGAATCAGAATATTTGCCTTGGAGTTACCTGCCCTTGAGCATAAAAAAATACGTTGTGACCACGATAGCAACCTTAATTTTTATTCATATCAGCTTCAAACTTGCAGGTAACGAGGACAGGCATAAAATCTCGGTTAAGTTCGATTTTGGGCCGAATCGGAATATTGACCTCGGAGTTACGTGACCTTGAGAGACAAAAAAATTTGCCCATAGACTTAACGTAGGGAAAATGTTGTGAGAGAAATAGGGACTTGAATTTTTAGCTCACCTGAGCCAAAGGCTCCAGTGAGCTGATAGTATACCAAGGCTCCGGAGTCCGTCGTCTGTCGTCCGTCCATCCGTCGTCCACACTTTCAATGAAGCATATCTCAGAAGGCAGTCGACCAATCTTGTTTAAATTTTATGTGTAGCACCATTGGGCAAGGGGAAAGGCTGCATTAGGTTTTGGAGCTAGTCTGGTTCATTTGTTCCTTCATTCTTCTTTCTCTCCATATAGAGATAATAGACCAATGTTAAATTTTTAATCAAAGATTTCTCAGGAACTATAAAAGCTAGAAGCATCAAATTTGGTATTCAATAGAATAATGATGACTTATTTTGTGTAAGAGACATTGGGCTTTCTCAGCTTATTTGTTCATCTGTTCTTTCATTCTTCTTTCTCTCCATTTTGACCAATGTTAAATTTTCGTCAAAGATTTCTCAGGAACTATAGAAGCTAGAAGTCTCAAACTTGGAATGCAATGCAATAATGATGACTTATATCCTGTAAGGGTCAATGGGCTGGATTCTATTAGCAGATTTAGTAGTCAAGTCTGTGAATTGTTAAAACTTAAGTTCCTCAGGTGAGCGGTTTAGGCTCATTGAGCCTCTTGTCTGTTCTTGCAATTTTATTCTGTTCCCTAACAACATAATTTGAACAACTGACTCGAAATGGCTCAAATGGTTGTCTGACTTGAAACAACTGGTAGGTTTTCCCTAGGCTGTTTAAACTCTAGACAGTTTTTCTGTGTTATTTTTTAGCTCAACTGCCTGGTAGTGAGGAGGTGAGCTTTTGGGATCACTTTTTGTCCATCATGCGTGCGTGTGTAAACTTTTTCTTCAAACGACATCTTCTTCTAAACTACTGATCAGATTTTGACCAAACTTCACAGGAATGATCCTTAGGTGGTCCCCTTTCAAAGTTGTTCAAATGCTTCCAGTCCGTTGCACTTCTAGGTCACAGGAACTAAAAATAGATTTTTTTACTGAAAATGTTAAAAATCTTCTCTGAAACCTAATGGCCCAGGCCTTTGATATTTGGTGTGAAGCTTCATCTAGTGGACCTATATCAAGATAGTTCAAATTATAGCCCTGGGGCCAAAAATGCCCCGTCTCTGGGGGCCTTTGGTTTTTCATAGGCTTATATATAGGGAAAATCTTTACAAATCTTCTTCCTCTTCAGTACGCGTCGTCTGATCTGGGCCTACACTGTTTGCCATGGTACCCCCTTTAGGGGTTTCATACATACAATGGGATAAAATGAGTGTGTGTCTTAAAATTTATTGTAAGATATTCCCAAGTCAGGATTACTTGAATTAAGCAGTATCATCTTTCAAATGTATGGATGCAGCCTTAAATAATTATGTTCACCTAGTGGTCTTTAAACCTGGTGGTTAAAAATGAAGTTCTCTATGATGCCACTAAAATATATTCTTTCATGCCAACGGCTAGAATATACTTATCTAGGTTATATATACTCAGCCAAAGAAGTTCCTATACCTAAAAGTGCCTCTGTTGCCATAGTTACTACAGATGAAAACAACACAAAATTTGTTATGTTTTGGTAATAGGACACATTTTTCTGTGCAAAAGCTCCATTTGTTTTTGTTTACTTAAACCCATTATCGTAAAGTATGTGGCCTTAATTAACCCATTTTGTACCGGAAACCCCAAAACGGGTACCATGGCAAACAGTGCAGGCCCAGTTCAGATGCCGCATAATATTGCATCTGATCAGGCCCTACACTGTTTGCATAAAATTTAGCCATTCCCAAATACAATTTGAAGAAAACAACCTTACACCCCTAGATTTTGAAATGGTAAGGTGGAAGATTCCATTTGGTACAAGAAGCAAAATGAAATTTATTTTCAGTTAACCCTTATCCTGCTGAACATGACAACTCTTGTCATGCATCCTTGTGTGCATGTGTAAACTTTTTCTTCAAACGACATCTCCTAAACAACTTATTTGAATTTGACCAAACTTCATATGTATGATTCTTAGGTGGTCCCCTTTCAGAGTTGTTCAAATGGTTCCGGTCCATTGCACATCTAGGTCACAGGAGCTAAAAATAGACTTTTTTACTGAAAACTTAAAAAAACTTCGTTTGAAACCGCACGGACCAGGTCGTTGATATTTGGTATGAAGCTTCACCTAGGTGGCCTCTACCAAGGTTGTTAAAATTATAGCCCTGGGGCCATAAATGCCCCGCCCCAGGGCCCTTTGGTTTTACATAGGCTTATAATGGAAAAATCTTTAAAAATCTTCTTTGAAACCACAAAGGTCTTTGATATTTGGTATGAAGCTTCACCTAGTGGACCTGTACCAAGGTTGGTCAAATTATAGCCCTGGGGCCAAAAATGCCCGGGGCCCCGTGGCCCTGCGGTTTTACATAGACTTTTTTCATCATAGTGCAGATTATATTTTTATTTTCTTTGGATGCATCGAGTCCATTGTGAGTAATTTGAAAATCGAGAACCGCTGAAATTGATGCTAGGGGGCGTATTCAGCTTTGCAGACAACAGTGCTGTTTATGAAGAAACACAATAAAACCGAGTTTACATTGGCTTATCCCTTTACCACTCAGGGATTTTGTGAATTTCGCTGATTTTCACTGTTGCACCTGACAGCAACTTCAGCTAGCCATTGTTTCATAATGGATGGTATGTTTTACACCAAACTCGGTATGAATGTTCATTGGGCAGTAGCCTTACAAATGCAACCTTTCATGACTTGATCATTGTTGTCATGGTAAAGAGGGGGTATCTCAAAGTTGGCAAAAAGTGTGTTTTCACATGAATTTTTGACCCCATTTTAATCTTCACACAGCTGTCAAGGCAACAATTAAGGTGTTTGGCACTGGCCATTTTCACTGTTTGCAGCATGTTTTATCAGCATCAATTTTCAGGCATTTTTGACCCCAGACACCCTCAGATATAAATTTAAGAGGCCGGTTGGGCCGTTCACCGAAAATTTTTCGTGATGTGAGGGGGGCGCTGCCCCCTTTCAATCCTCCCGTGAATATTTTTAGTGGGGAGGCGCGCAAAAAAACAGGTCACTTTTTTGCCCAACAAATCCTAAAGCAAACATAGCTAGCCAGGGGTAGAAATGCAGAGTTTATGTGCTTCTGGGGCTTAAAATGAAGAGTGGGGGGGGTGCAGACACGTAAAAACACGTATCTGAGTGGTAAAGGGTTATACAGGAAAAATCTTCTCCGAAAATGCATGGCCCCGGTCTTTAATATTTGGTGTGTAGCTTCATCTAGTGGACCTCTACAAAGATTGTTAAAACCATAGCCCCTGGGGCCAAAAATTCCCCAGCCCCAGGGCCCTTTGGTTTTACATAGACTTATATAGGGAACTTTAAAAAATCTTCTACTCTAAACTGCAAGGCCCAGGTCTTTGATATTTGGTGTGAAGCTTCATCTGCTGGACCTCTATCAAAATTGTTCATATTATAGCCCTAGGAAATAGAAGTCAAGGCAATGAAAACCTTTGAAAATCTTCTTGACTGAAAACAGAAGACCAAGGTCTTTGATATTTGGTATGAAGCCCTCAGGTTTTATATAGACTTATATAGGGAAAACCTTTAAAAATATTCTTGTCTGAAACCAGAAGGCGCCGGTCTTTGATATTTGGTATGAAGCTTCACCTTTTGGACCACTTACCAAGATTATTCAAATTAGAGCCCTGGGGCCAATAATGGCTCTCCTCAGTGCCCACTTGTTAAACCACAAATCAAACAAAATGTGGTACAGCTTGTTTGATTCTTTTTGTCGGTCATTGTGTAATGTCCAGGGGTAGGTCTGGTGTTATTTCTGAAATTGTTAGTTTCTGTTGTGCTAATATGTTACTACAGTTTGGTATATTTAGGATGCAGCCTAAAATAGTTATGTTCACCTAGTGGTCTTTAAACCTGGTGGTTAAAAATGAAGTTCTCTATGATGCCACTAAAATATATTCTTTCATGCCAACCGCTAGAATATATTTATCTAGGTTAAATGTTTAGGTTTCAGTCATTGGGTTTTTAGATTACAATGTGAACTTAGTAGATCCAGTAACATATATATATATATGCACACAGTTCCGATTTGACACTTTCAGAAATGAGATAATTTGGCATACACACAAATTTCAAATTAGTGATGTTTACATCATGGAGTGTAGATCATGTGACACTTGAGCTTGTTTGATTCTTTGTCCTGTCTGACCCGCTGGAATGACAGTCAGAAAAACTTCTATCTACCATTCTGACCCAAATATTCCGTCAGTTACCCTCAGAATCTTGTGAGCTGAATGAATTGGTCAGTATCTGGCCCCCGCCCATAGGGGCTTGAAGAAATATATGGGCTGCATGATGCTTCCACGCAGAGCTGAATCCGGCCCGCACACTAGTACTGGTAAACCACTTAGAGGATCTAAGCCTGTCCAGGAACCGAGGTGCGAGACGGACCTTCCATGCTAATAAACCCTATTGGTTTCATTGGGCGACAGGGCTTGAGATGTCATTTCATCTCAATGTTGGGTAAAAGTCCAACAAAATTGGAAGCAACATCTCCAAAATGACTTTTACAGTGTTGACGGGGACGTTAAACCTCAAATCAAACAAACAAAATTGGTCAATATATTATCTGTTCTGGCAATTTTATTCTGTTCCCTAACAACATAATTTGAACAACTGGCTCGAAATGGCTCAAATGGTTGTCTGACTTGAAACGACTGGTATTGTTTCCCTAGGCTGTTTAAACTCCAGACAGTTTTTCTGTGTTATTTTTTAGCTCAACTGCCACGTAGTGAGGAGGTGAGCTTTTGGGATCACTTTTTGTCCATCATGCGTGCGTGTGTAAACTTTTTCTTCAAAAACACCTTCTTCTAAACTACTGATCAGATTTTGACCAAACTTCACAGGAATGATCCTTAGGTGGTCCCCTTTCAAAGTTGTTCAAATGCTTCCGGTCCGTTGCACTTCTAGGTAGATTTTTTTACTGAAAATGTTAAAAATCTTCTCTGAAACCGAATGGCTCAGGCCTTTGATATTTGGTGTGAAGCTTCATCTAGTGGACCTATACCAAGATAGTTCAAATTATAGCCCTGGGGCCAAAAATGCCCCCCCTTCCGGGGGGCCTTTGGTTTTTCATAGGCTTATATAGGGAATATCTTTACAAATCTTCTTCCTCTTCAGTACGCGTCGTCTGATCTGGGCCTACACTGTTTGCCATGGTACCCCCTTTAGGGGTTTCATACATACAATGGGATAAAATGAATGTGTATCTTAAAATGTATTGTAAGATATTCCAAAGTCAGGATTACTTGAATTAAGCAGTATCATCTTTCAAATTAATGGTTAAGTGGTAGACAGAACAGATTTTTTTGCTAAAATTCATTATGCAGTAAGACTGATCCTGTGAGGTAGACTGCCAGTACCTGGCCTGCCCCCTCACTTCAGTATGAGGCCTTAATTAACCCATTTTGTACCGGAACCCCCCAAAACGGGTACCATGGCAAACAGTGCAGGCCCAGATCAGATGCCGCATAATGTTGCATCTGATCAGGGCCTACACTGTTTACATAAAATTTAGCCATTCCCAAATAAAATTTGAAGAAAACAACCTGACACCCCTAGATTTTGAAATGGTAAGGTGGAAGATTCCATTTGGTACAAGAAGCAAAATGAAACTGAATTTATTTTCAGTTAACCCTTATTCTGCTGAACATGACAACTCTTGTCATGCATCCTTGTGTGCGTGTGTGCAGGTGTAAACTTTTTCTTCAAACGACATCTTAAACAACATATTTGAATTTGACCAAACTTCATATGAATGATTCTTAGGTGGTCCCCTTTCAGAGTTGTTCAAATGGTTCTGGTCCATTGCACATCTAGGTCACAGGAGCTAAAAATAGACTTTTTTACTGAAAACTTAAAAAAAACTTCTTTGAAACCGCACGGCCCAGGTCTTTGATATTTGGTATAAAGCTTCACCTAGTGGACCTCTACCAAGGTTGTTAAAATTATAGCCCTGGGGCATAAATGCCCCGCCCCAGGGCCCTTGGTTTTACATAGGCTTATAAAGGGAAAATCTTTAAAAATCTTCTTTGAAACCACATGGGTCTTTGATATTTGGTATGAAGCTTCACCTAGTGGACCTCTACCAAGGTTGGTCAAATTATAGCCCTGGGGCCAAAAAATGCCCCCGCCCAAATGGCCGTCCGGTTTTACATAGACTTTTTTCATCATAGTGCAGATTATATTTTTATTTTCTTTGATGCATTGAGTCCATTGTGAGTATTTGAAAATCGAGAACCGCTGAAATCGATGCTATGGGGCATATTCAGCTTGCAGACAACAGTGCTGTTTATGAAGAAACACAATAAAACCGAGTTTACATTGGCTAATACAGGGAAAATCTTTAAAAATCTCTTCTCCGAAAGTGCATGGCCCCGGTCTTTGATATTTGGTGTGTAGCTTCATCTAGTGGACCTCTACGAAGATTGTTAAAACCATAGCCCTTGGGGTCAAAATGCCCCTGCCCAAGGGCCCATAGACTTATATAGGGAATTTTTAAAAATTCTTCTACTCTAAACTGCAAGGCCCAGGTCTTTGGTATTGGTGTGAAGCTCATCTGGTGGACCTCTATCAAAATTGTTCATATTACAGCCCTAGGAAATAGAAGTCAAGGCAATGAAAACCTTCGAAAATCTTCTTGTCTGAAAACAGAAGACCAAGGTCTTTGATATTGGTATGAAGCCCTCAGGTTTTATATAAACTTATATAGGGAAAACCTTTAAAAATATTCATGTCTGAAACCAGAAGGCTCCGGTCTTTGATATTTGGTATGAAGCTTCACCTTTTGGACCACTTACCAAGATTATTCAAATTAGAGGCCTGGGGCCAATAATGGCTCTCCTCGGTGCCCACTTGTTAAACCACAAATCAAACAAAATGTGGTACAGCTTGTTTGATTCTTTTTGTCAGTCATTGTGTAATGTCGAGGGGCAGGTCTAGTGTTATTTCTGAAATTGTTAGTTTCTGTTGTGCTAATATGTTACTACAGTTTGGGTATATTGAGGATGCAGCCTAAAATAATTATGTTCACCTAGTGGTCTTTAACCTGGTGGTTAAAAATGAAGTTCTCTATGATGCCACTAAAATATATTCTTTCATGCCAACCGCTAGAATATATTTATCTAGGTTATATGTTTAGGTTTCAGTCATTGGGTTTTTAGATTACTATGTGAACTTAGAAGATCAGTAACATATATATATATATGCACACAGTACCGATTTGACACTTTCAGAAATGAGATAATTTGGCATACACACAAATTTCAAATTAGTGATGTTTACATCATGGAGTGTAGATCATGTGACACTTGAGCTTGTTTGATTTCTTTGTCCTGTCTGACCCGCTGGAATGACAGTCAGAAAAACTTCTATCTACCATTCTGACCCAAATATTCCGTCAGTTACCCTCAGAATCTTGTGAGCTGAATGAATTGGTCAGTATCTGTCCCCCGCCCATAGGGGCTTGAAGAAATATATGGGCTGCATGATGCTTCCATGCAGAGCTGAATCCGGCCCGCACACTAGTACTGGTAAACCACTTAGAGGATCTAAGCCTATCCAGGAACCGAGGTGTGAGGCGGACCGTCCATGCTAATAAACCCTATCGGTTTCATTGGGCTACAGGGCCTGAGATGTCATTTCATCTCAATGTCGGGTAAATGTCCAACAAAAATTGAGAAACGTCTCCAAAATGACCTTTACAGTGTTGACGGGGACGTTAAACCTCATTAAACTCCAGTCAGTTTTTCTGTGTTATTTTTTTAGCTCAACTGCCACGCAGTGAAGAGGTGAGCTTTTGGGATCACTTTTTGTAAATTTTTGTAAATTTTTCTTCAAACGACATCTTCTAAACTACTGATCAGATTTTGACCAAACTTCACAGGAATGATCCTTAGGTGGTCCCCTTTCAAAGTTGTTCAAATGCTTCCGGTCCGTTGCACTTCTAGGTCACAGGAACTAAAAATAGATTTTTTTACTGAAAATGTTAAAAATCTTCTCTGAAACCTAATGGTCCAGGCCTTTAATATTTGGTGTGAAGCTTCATCTAGTGGACCAAGATAGTTCAAATTATAGCCCTGGGGCCAAAAATGCCCCCATCTCGGGGGACCTTTGGTTTTTCATAGGCTTATATAGGGAAAATCTTTACAAATCTTCTTCCTCTTCAGTACACGTCGTCTGATCTGGGCCTACACTGTTTGCCATGGTACCCCCTTTAGGGGTTTCATACATACAATGGGATAAAATGAATGTGTATCTTAAAATTTATTGTAAGATATTCCCAAGTCAGAATTACTTGAATTAAGCAGTATCATCTTTCAAATTACCGTATTCGCCCTAATTACCGCAAATGCTCCTATAAGCGCACACCAAAGCTTTTTTTGAAAAGGAAATGCATATGTGCACACTTTACAGTAATCTCCCCTTGAAGCTCTCATAGTAAATCTATAAAAACTTACCATTATTTCTTCCAACAGTGAAGGCAATGCTTAAGTATCTTTTTCCGTCCCATTAAATATCAGTATGCATCATCTTGGAAACTGTTGTTTTCCTATCAAGTGTGCGCTAATTAAGGAGATTTTTCACCATGATTTTATGACACGATTTTGAAAAAACTAAGCGCACGGTGCAGTAGTTAGGGCGAATACGGTAATGGTTAAGTGGTAGACAGAACAGATTTTTTGCTAAAATTCATTATGCAGTAAGACTGATCGTGTGAGGTAGACTGCCAGTACCTGGCCTGCCCCCTCACTTCAGTACGGGTAACATGGCAAACAGTGCAGGCCCAGATCCGACGCCGCATAATGTTGCATCTGATCAGGGCCTACACTGTGTGCATAAAATTCAGCCATTCCCAAATAAAATTTGAAAAATACAACCTGACACCCCTAGATTTTGAAATGGTAAGGTGGAAGATTCCATTTGGTACAAGAAGCAAAATGAAACTGAATTTATTTTCAGTTAACCCTTATCCTGCTGAACATGACAACTCTTGCCATGCATCCTTGTGTGCGTGTGTGCATGCGTAAACTTTTTCTTCAAACGACATCTCCTAAACAACTTATTTGAATTTGACCAAACTTCATATGAATGATTCACTCAGGAGTTACATGCCCTTGAGCGTTGAAAAAATTGCCTATTGACTTAACATGGGGAGAATGTTGTCATCACCGTAGCTGCTTCAATTATTTTCAGATTGGCTTTATTCTTGCAGATAACCAGCACAGCCATGAAATCTCGGTCAAGTTCGATAACTGGCAGAATCGGATCATTCACTTAGGAGTTATCTGCCCTTGTGTGTTTTTGCATTAGGGTTAATGGGAATTTCAAAAATGTATATCTTAAAGACTACTTGGCCAACTTTGATCAAATTTCATGTGTCGCATTATTGGGCAAGTGGAAAGGCTTCATTAGGTTTTCAGGCAGATCTGTGTGGAACTCTGGTTGCCATGGCAACATCTAGCTCCCATAGACTTCACATAGGAAAAAGCTTGTCATCACTCTAGCTCCGTCAATTTTTTTCTGATCGACTTCATTCTTGCAGATAACGAGGACAGGCATGAAATCTCGATCAAGTTCGATTTTGGGCTGAATCGGATTATTCACTCAGGAGTTACGTGCCCTTGAGCGTTCTTAACATAGGAAAAAGCTTGTCATCACTCTAGCTCCGTCAATTTTTTTCTGATCGACTTCATTCTTGCAGATAACGAGGACAGGCATGAAATCTCGATCAAGTTCGATTTTGGGCTGAATCGGATTATTCACTCAGGAGTTACATGCCCTTGAGCGTTGAAAAAATTGCCTATTGACTTAACATGGGGAGAATGTTGTCATCACCGTAGCTGCTTCAATTATTTTCAGATTGGCTTTATTCTTGCAGATAACCAGCACAGCCATGAAATCTCGGTCAAGTTCGATAACTGGCAGAATCGGATCATTCACTTAGGAGTTACCTGCCCTTGTGTGTTTTTGCATTAGGGTTAATGGGAATTTCAAAAATGTATATCTTAAAGACTACTTGGCCAACTTTGATCAAATTTCATGTGTCGCATTATTGGGCAAGTGGAAAGGCTTCATTAGGTTTTCAGGCAGATCTGGGTGGAACTCTGGTTGCCATGGCAACATCTAGCTCCCATAGACTTCACATAGGAAAAAGCTTGTCATCACTCTAGCCCTGTCAATTTTTTTCTGATCGACTTCATTCTTGCAGATAACCAGTACAGGCATAAAATCTCAGTCAAGTTCGATTTTGGGCAGAATCGGATTATTTGCCTTGGAGTTACCTGCCCTTGAGCATAAAAAAATACGTTGTGACCACGATAGCAACTTTATTTTTATTCAGATCAGCTTCAAACTTGCAGGTAACGTGGACAGGCATAAAATCTCAGTTAAGTTCGAATCGGAATATTGACCTCAGGAGTTACATGACCTTGAGCGACAAAAAATTTGCCCATAGACTTTACATAGGGAAAATGTTGTGACTACGATAGTGACTTGAATTTTTTTCAGATCAGCTTCAAACTTGCAGGTAACGAGGACAGACATAAAATCTCGGTTAAGTTCGATTTTGGGCCGAATCGGATTATTTGCCTTGGAGTTACCTGCCCTTGAGCATAAAAAATACGTTGTGACCACGATAGCAACTTTATTTTTATTCATATCAGCTTCAAACTTGCAGGTAACGAGGACAGGCATAAAATCTCGGTTAAGTTCAATTTTGGGCCGAATCGGAATATTGACCTCGGAGTTACGTGACCTTGAGCGACAAAAAATTTGCCCATAGACTTAATTAGGGAAAATGTTGCGACTACGATAGCGACTTGAATTTTTTTCAGATCAGCTTCAAACTTGCAGGTAACAAGGACAGACATAAAATCTCGGTTAAGTTCGATTTTGGGCCGAATCAGAATATTTGCCTTGGAGTTACCTGCCCTTGAGCATAAAAAAATACGTTGTGACCACGATAGCAACCTTAATTTTTATTCATATCAGCTTCAAACTTGCAGGTAACGAGGACAGGCATAAAATCTCGGTTAAGTTCGATTTTGGGCCGAATCGGAATATTGACCTCGGAGTTACGTGACCTTGAGAGACAAAAAAATTTGCCCATAGACTTAACGTAGGGAAAATGTTGTGAGAGAAATAGGGACTTGAATTTTTAGCTCACCTGAGCCAAAGGCTCCAGTGAGCTGATAGTATACCAAGGCTCCGGAGTCCGTCGTCTGTCGTCCGTCCATCCGTCGTCCACACTTTCAATGAAGCATATCTCAGAAGGCAGTCGACCAATCTTGTTTAAATTTTATGTGTAGCACCATTGGGCAAGGGGAAAGGCTGCATTAGGTTTTGGAGCTAGTCTGGTTCATTTGTTCCTTCATTCTTCTTTCTCTCCATATAGAGATAATAGACCAATGTTAAATTTTTAATCAAAGATTTCTCAGGAACTATAAAAGCTAGAAGCATCAAATTTGGTATTCAATAGAATAATGATGACTTATTTTGTGTAAGAGACATTGGGCTTTCTCAGCTTATTTGTTCATCTGTTCTTTCATTCTTCTTTCTCTCCATTTTGACCAATGTTAAATTTTCGTCAAAGATTTCTCAGGAACTATAGAAGCTAGAAGTCTCAAACTTGGAATGCAATGCAATAATGATGACTTATATCCTGTAAGGGTCAATGGGCTGGATTCTATTAGCAGATTTAGTAGTCAAGTCTGTGAATTGTTAAAACTTAAGTTCCTCAGGTGAGCGGTTTAGGCTCATTGAGCCTCTTGTCTGTTCTTGCAATTTTATTCTGTTCCCTAACAACATAATTTGAACAACTGACTCGAAATGGCTCAAATGGTTGTCTGACTTGAAACAACTGGTAGGTTTTCCCTAGGCTGTTTAAACTCTAGACAGTTTTTCTGTGTTATTTTTTAGCTCAACTGCCTGGTAGTGAGGAGGTGAGCTTTTGGGATCACTTTTTGTCCATCATGCGTGCGTGTGTAAACTTTTTCTTCAAACGACATCTTCTTCTAAACTACTGATCAGATTTTGACCAAACTTCACAGGAATGATCCTTAGGTGGTCCCCTTTCAAAGTTGTTCAAATGCTTCCAGTCCGTTGCACTTCTAGGTCACAGGAACTAAAAATAGATTTTTTTACTGAAAATGTTAAAAATCTTCTCTGAAACCTAATGGCCCAGGCCTTTGATATTTGGTGTGAAGCTTCATCTAGTGGACCTATATCAAGATAGTTCAAATTATAGCCCTGGGGCCAAAAATGCCCCGTCTCTGGGGGCCTTTGGTTTTTCATAGGCTTATATACAGGGAAAATCTTTACAAATCTTCTTCCTCTTCAGTACGCGTCGTCTGATCTGGGCCTACACTGTTTGCCATGGTACCCCCTTTAGGGGTTTCATACATACAATGGGATAAAATGAGTGTGTGTCTTAAAATTTATTGTAAGATATTCCCAAGTCAGGATTACTTGAATTAAGCAGTATCATCTTTCAAATGTATGGATGCAGCCTTAAATAATTATGTTCACCTAGTGGTCTTTAAACCTGGTGGTTAAAAATGAAGTTCTCTATGATGCCACTAAAATATATTCTTTCATGCCAACGGCTAGAATATACTTATCTAGGTTATATATACTCAGCCAAAGAAGTTCCTATACCTAAAAGTGCCTCTGTTGCCATAGTTACTACAGATGAAAACAACACAAAATTTGTTATGTTTTGGTAATAGGACACATTTTTCTGTGCAAAAGCTCCATTTGTTTTTGTTTACTTAAACCCATTATCGTAAAGTATGTGGCCTTAATTAACCCATTTTGTACCGGAAACCCCAAAACGGGTACCATGGCAAACAGTGCAGGCCCAGTTCAGATGCCGCATAATATTGCATCTGATCAGGCCCTACACTGTTTGCATAAAATTTAGCCATTCCCAAATACAATTTGAAGAAAACAACCTTACACCCCTAGATTTTGAAATGGTAAGGTGGAAGATTCCATTTGGTACAAGAAGCAAAATGAAATTTATTTTCAGTTAACCCTTATCCTGCTGAACATGACAACTCTTGTCATGCATCCTTGTGTGCATGTGTAAACTTTTTCTTCAAACGACATCTCCTAAACAACTTATTTGAATTTGACCAAACTTCATATGTATGATTCTTAGGTGGTCCCCTTTCAGAGTTGTTCAAATGGTTCCGGTCCATTGCACATCTAGGTCACAGGAGCTAAAAATAGACTTTTTTACTGAAAACTTAAAAAAACTTCGTTTGAAACCGCACGGACCAGGTCGTTGATATTTGGTATGAAGCTTCACCTAGGTGGCCTCTACCAAGGTTGTTAAAATTATAGCCCTGGGGCCATAAATGCCCCGCCCCAGGGCCCTTTGGTTTTACATAGGCTTATAATGGAAAAATCTTTAAAAATCTTCTTTGAAACCACAAAGGTCTTTGATATTTGGTATGAAGCTTCACCTAGTGGACCTGTACCAAGGTTGGTCAAATTATAGCCCTGGGGCCAAAAATGCCCGGGGCCCCGTGGCCCTGCGGTTTTACATAGACTTTTTTCATCATAGTGCAGATTATATTTTTATTTTCTTTGGATGCATCGAGTCCATTGTGAGTAATTTGAAAATCGAGAACCGCTGAAATTGATGCTAGGGGGCGTATTCAGCTTTGCAGACAACAGTGCTGTTTATGAAGAAACACAATAAAACCGAGTTTACATTGGCTTATCCCTTTACCACTCAGGGATTTTGTGAATTTCGCTGATTTTCACTGTTGCACCTGACAGCAACTTCAGCTAGCCATTGTTTCATAATGGATGGTATGTTTTACACCAAACTCGGTATGAATGTTCATTGGGCAGTAGCCTTACAAATGCAACCTTTCATGACTTGATCATTGTTGTCATGGTAAAGAGGGGGTATCTCAAAGTTGGCAAAAAGTGTGTTTTCACATGAATTTTTGACCCCATTTTAATCTTCACACAGCTGTCAAGGCAACAATTAAGGTGTTTGGCACTGGCCATTTTCACTGTTTGCAGCATGTTTTATCAGCATCAATTTTCAGGCATTTTTGACCCCAGACACCCTCAGATATAAATTTAAGAGGCCGGTTGGGCCGTTCACCGAAAATTTTTCGTGATGTGAGGGGGGCGCTGCCCCCTTTCAATCCTCCCGTGAATATTTTTAGTGGGGAGGCGCGCAAAAAAACAGGTCACTTTTTTGCCCAACAAATCCTAAAGCAAACATAGCTAGCCAGGGGTAGAAATGCAGAGTTTATGTGCTTCTGGGGCTTAAAATGAAGAGTGGGGGGGGTGCAGACACGTAAAAACACGTATCTGAGTGGTAAAGGGTTATACAGGAAAAATCTTCTCCGAAAATGCATGGCCCCGGTCTTTAATATTTGGTGTGTAGCTTCATCTAGTGGACCTCTACAAAGATTGTTAAAACCATAGCCCCTGGGGCCAAAAATTCCCCAGCCCCAGGGCCCTTTGGTTTTACATAGACTTATATAGGGAACTTTAAAAAATCTTCTACTCTAAACTGCAAGGCCCAGGTCTTTGATATTTGGTGTGAAGCTTCATCTGCTGGACCTCTATCAAAATTGTTCATATTATAGCCCTAGGAAATAGAAGTCAAGGCAATGAAAACCTTTGAAAATCTTCTTGACTGAAAACAGAAGACCAAGGTCTTTGATATTTGGTATGAAGCCCTCAGGTTTTATATAGACTTATATAGGGAAAACCTTTAAAAATATTCTTGTCTGAAACCAGAAGGCGCCGGTCTTTGATATTTGGTATGAAGCTTCACCTTTTGGACCACTTACCAAGATTATTCAAATTAGAGCCCTGGGGCCAATAATGGCTCTCCTCAGTGCCCACTTGTTAAACCACAAATCAAACAAAATGTGGTACAGCTTGTTTGATTCTTTTTGTCGGTCATTGTGTAATGTCCAGGGGTAGGTCTGGTGTTATTTCTGAAATTGTTAGTTTCTGTTGTGCTAATATGTTACTACAGTTTGGTATATTTAGGATGCAGCCTAAAATAGTTATGTTCACCTAGTGGTCTTTAAACCTGGTGGTTAAAAATGAAGTTCTCTATGATGCCACTAAAATATATTCTTTCATGCCAACCGCTAGAATATATTTATCTAGGTTAAATGTTTAGGTTTCAGTCATTGGGTTTTTAGATTACAATGTGAACTTAGTAGATCCAGTAACATATATATATATGCACACAGTTCCGATTTGACACTTTCAGAAATGAGATAATTTGGCATACACACAAATTTCAAATTAGTGATGTTTACATCATGGAGTGTAGATCATGTGACACTTGAGCTTGTTTGATTCTCTGTCCTGTCTGACCCGCTGGAATGACAGTCAGAAAAACTTCTATCTACCATTCTGACCCAAATATTCCGTCAGTTACCCTCAGAATCTTGTGAGCTGAATGAATTGGTCAGTATCTGGCCCCCGCCCATAGGGGCTTGAAGAAATATATGGGCTGCATGATGCTTCCACGCAGAGCTGAATCCGGCCCGCACACTAGTACTGGTAAACCACTTAGAGGATCTAAGCCTGTCCAGGAACCGAGGTGCGAGACGGACCTTCCATGCTAATAAACCCTATTGGTTTCATTGGGCGACAGGGCTTGAGATGTCATTTCATCTCAATGTTGGGTAAAAGTCCAACAAAATTGGAAGCAACATCTCCAAAATGACTTTTACAGTGTTGACGGGGACGTTAAACCTCAAATCAAACAAACAAAATTGGTCAATATATTATCTGTTCTGGCAATTTTATTCTGTTCCCTAACAACATAATTTGAACAACTGGCTCGAAATGGCTCAAATGGTTGTCTGACTTGAAACGACTGGTATTGTTTCCCTAGGCTGTTTAAACTCCAGACAGTTTTTCTGTGTTATTTTTTAGCTCAACTGCCACGTAGTGAGGAGGTGAGCTTTTGGGATCACTTTTTGTCCATCATGCGTGCGTGTGTAAACTTTTTCTTCAAAAACACCTTCTTCTAAACTACTGATCAGATTTTGACCAAACTTCACAGGAATGATCCTTAGGTGGTCCCCTTTCAAAGTTGTTCAAATGCTTCCGGTCCGTTGCACTTCTAGGTAGATTTTTTTACTGAAAATGTTAAAAATCTTCTCTGAAACCGAATGGCTCAGGCCTTTGATATTTGGTGTGAAGCTTCATCTAGTGGACCTATACCAAGATAGTTCAAATTATAGCCCTGGGGCCAAAAATGCCCCCCCTTCCGGGGGGCCTTTGGTTTTTCATAGGCTTATATAGGGAATATCTTTACAAATCTTCTTCCTCTTCAGTACGCGTCGTCTGATCTGGGCCTACACTGTTTGCCATGGTACCCCCTTTAGGGGTTTCATACATACAATGGGATAAAATGAATGTGTATCTTAAAATGTATTGTAAGATATTCCAAAGTCAGGATTACTTGAATTAAGCAGTATCATCTTTCAAATTAATGGTTAAGTGGTAGACAGAACAGATTTTTTTGCTAAAATTCATTATGCAGTAAGACTGATCCTGTGAGGTAGACTGCCAGTACCTGGCCTGCCCCCTCACTTCAGTATGAGGCCTTAATTAACCCATTTTGTACCGGAACCCCCAAAACGGGTACCATGGCAAACAGTGCAGGCCCAGATCAGATGCCGCATAATGTTGCATCTGATCAGGGCCTACACTGTTTACATAAAATTTAGCCATTCCCAAATAAAATTTGAAGAAAACAACCTGACACCCCTAGATTTTGAAATGGTAAGGTGGAAGATTCCATTTGGTACAAGAAGCAAAATGAAACTGAATTTATTTTCAGTTAACCCTTATTCTGCTGAACATGACAACTCTTGTCATGCATCCTTGTGTGCGTGTGTGCAGGTGTAAACTTTTTCTTCAAACGACATCTTAAACAACATATTTGAATTTGACCAAACTTCATATGAATGATTCTTAGGTGGTCCCCTTTCAGAGTTGTTCAAATGGTTCTGGTCCATTGCACATCTAGGTCACAGGAGCTAAAAATAGACTTTTTTACTGAAAACTTAAAAAAAACTTCTTTGAAACCGCACGGCCCAGGTCTTTGATATTTGGTATAAAGCTTCACCTAGTGGACCTCTACCAAGGTTGTTAAAATTATAGCCCTGGGGCCATAAATGCCCCGCCCCAGGGCCCTTTGGTTTTACATAGGCTTATAAAGGGAAAATCTTTAAAAATCTTCTTTGAAACCACATGGGTCTTTGATATTTGGTATGAAGCTTCACCTAGTGGACCTCTACCAAGGTTGGTCAAATTATAGCCCTGGGGCCAAAAATGCCCCCGCCCAATGGCCGTCCGGTTTTACATAGACTTTTTTCATCATAGTGCAGATTATATTTTTATTTTCTTTGGATGCATTGAGTCCATTGTGAGTAATTTGAAAATCGAGAACCGCTGAAATCGATGCTATGGGGCATATTCAGCTTTGCAGACAACAGTGCTGTTTATGAAGAAACACAATAAAACCGAGTTTACATTGGCTAATACAGGGAAAATCTTTAAAAATCTTCTTCTCCGAAAGTGCATGGCCCTGGTCTTTGATATTTGGTGTGTAGCTTCATCTAGTGGACCTCTACGAAGATTGTTAAAACCATAGCCCTTGGGGTCAAAATGCCCCTGCCCAAGGGCCCATAGACTTATATAGGGAATTTTTAAAAAATCTTCTACTCTAAACTGCAAGGCCCAGGTCTTTGGTATTTGGTGTGAAGCTTCATCTGGTGGACCTCTATCAAAATTGTTCATATTACAGCCCTAGGAAATAGAAGTCAAGGCAATGAAAACCTTCGAAAATCTTCTTGTCTGAAAACAGAAGACCAAGGTCTTTGATATTTGGTATGAAGCCCTCAGGTTTTATATAAACTTATATAGGGAAAACCTTTAAAAATATTCATGTCTGAAACCAGAAGGCTCCGGTCTTTGATATTTGGTATGAAGCTTCACCTTTTGGACCACTTACCAAGATTATTCAAATTAGAGCCCTGGGGCCAATAATGGCTCTCCTCGGTGCCCACTTGTTAAACCACAAATCAAACAAAATGTGGTACAGCTTGTTTGATTCTTTTTGTCAGTCATTGTGTAATGTCGAGGGGCAGGTCTAGTGTTATTTCTGAAATTGTTAGTTTCTGTTGTGCTAATATGTTACTACAGTTTGGTATATTGAGGATGCAGCCTAAAATAATTATGTTCACCTAGTGGTCTTTAAACCTGGTGGTTAAAAATGAAGTTCTCTATGATGCCACTAAAATATATTCTTTCATGCCAACCGCTAGAATATATTTATCTAGGTTATATGTTTAGGTTTCAGTCATTGGGTTTTTAGATTACTATGTGAACTTAGAAGATCCAGTAACATATATATATATATGCACACAGTACCGATTTGACACTTTCAGAAATGAGATAATTTGGCATACACACAAATTTCAAATTAGTGATGTTTACATCATGGAGTCTAGATCATGTGACACTTGAGCTTGTTTGATTCTTTGTCCTGTCTGACCCGCTGGAATGACAGTCAGAAAAACTTCTATCTACCATTCTGACCCAAATATTCCGTCAGTTACCCTCAGAATCTTGTGAGCTGAATGAATTGGTCAGTATCTGTCCCCCGCCCATAGGGGCTTGAAGAAATATATGGGCTGCATGATGCTTCCATGCAGAGCTGAATCCGGCCCGCACACTAGTACTGGTAAACCACTTAGAGGATCTAAGCCTATCCAGGAACCGAGGTGTGAGGCGGACCGTCCATACTAATAAACCCTATCGGTTTCATTGGGCTACAGGGCCTGAGATGTCATTTCATCTCAATGTCGGGTAAATGTCCAACAAAAATTGAGAAACGTCTCCAAAATGACCTTTACAGTGTTGACGGGGACGTTAAACCTCATTAAACTCCAGTCAGTTTTTCTGTGTTATTTTTTTAGCTCAACTGCCACGCAGTGAAGAGGTGAGCTTTTGGGATCACTTTTTGTAAATTTTTGTAAATTTTTCTTCAAACGACATCTTCTAAACTACTGATCAGATTTTGACCAAACTTCACAGGAATGATCCTTAGGTGGTCCCCTTTCAAAGTTGTTCAAATGCTTCCGGTCCGTTGCACTTCTAGGTCACAGGAACTAAAAATAGATTTTTTTACTGAAAATGTTAAAAATCTTCTCTGAAACCTAATGGTCCAGGCCTTTAATATTTGGTGTGAAGCTTCATCTAGTGGACCAAGATAGTTCAAATTATAGCCCTGGGGCCAAAAATGCCCCCATCTCGGGGGACCTTTGGTTTTTCATAGGCTTATATAGGGAAAATCTTTACAAATCTTCTTCCTCTTCAGTACACGTCGTCTGATCTGGGCCTACACTGTTTGCCATGGTACCCCCTTTAGGGGTTTCATACATACAATGGGATAAAATGAATGTGTATCTTAAAATTTATTGTAAGATATTCCCAAGTCAGAATTACTTGAATTAAGCAGTATCATCTTTCAAATTACCGTATTCGCCCTAATTACTGCAAATGCTCCTATAAGCGCACACCAAAGCTTTTTTTGAAAAGGAAATGCATATGTGCACACTTTACAGTAATCTCCCCTTGAAGCTCTCATAGTAAATCTATAAAAACTTACCATTATTTCTTCCAACAGTGAAGGCAATGCTTAAGTATCTTTTTCCGTCCCATTAAATATCAGTATGCATCATCTTGGAAACTGTTGTTTTCCTATCAAGTGTGCGCTAATTAAGGAGATTTTTCACCATGATTTTATGACACGATTTTGAAAAAACTAAGCGCACGGTGCAGTAGTTAGGGCGAATACGGTAATGGTTAAGTGGTAGACAGAACAGATTTTTTGCTAAAATTCATTATGCAGTAAGACTGATCGTGTGAGGTAGACTGCCAGTACCTGGCCTGCCCCCTCACTTCAGTACGGGTAACATGGCAAACAGTGCAGGCCCAGATCCGACGCCGCATAATGTTGCATCTGATCAGGGCCTACACTGTGTGCATAAAATTCAGCCATTCCCAAATAAAATTTGAAAAATACAACCTGACACCCCTAGATTTTGAAATGGTAAGGTGGAAGATTCCATTTGGTACAAGAAGCAAAATGAAACTGAATTTATTTTCAGTTAACCCTTATCCTGCTGAACATGACAACTCTTGCCATGCATCCTTGTGTGCGTGTGTGCATGCGTAAACTTTTTCTTCAAACGACATCTCCTAAACAACTTATTTGAATTTGACCAAACTTCATATGAATGATTCACTCAGGAGTTACATGCCCTTGAGCGTTGAAAAAATTGCCTATTGACTTAACATGGGGAGAATGTTGTCATCACCGTAGCTGCTTCAATTATTTTCAGATTGGCTTTATTCTTGCAGATAACCAGCACAGCCATGAAATCTCGGTCAAGTTCGATAACTGGCAGAATCGGATCATTCACTTAGGAGTTATCTGCCCTTGTGTGTTTTTGCATTAGGGTTAATGGGAATTTCAAAAATGTATATCTTAAAGACTACTTGGCCAACTTTGATCAAATTTCATGTGTCGCATTATTGGGCAAGTGGAAAGGCTTCATTAGGTTTTCAGGCAGATCTGTGTGGAACTCTGGTTGCCATGGCAACATCTAGCTCCCATAGACTTCACATAGGAAAAAGCTTGTCATCACTCTAGCTCCGTCAATTTTTTTCTGATCGACTTCATTCTTGCAGATAACGAGGACAGGCATGAAATCTCGATCAAGTTCGATTTTGGGCTGAATCGGATTATTCACTCAGGAGTTACGTGCCCTTGAGCGTTCTTAACATAGGAAAAAGCTTGTCATCACTCTAGCTCCGTCAATTTTTTTCTGATCGACTTCATTCTTGCAGATAACGAGGACAGGCATGAAATCTCGATCAAGTTCGATTTTGGGCTGAATCGGATTATTCACTCAGGAGTTACATGCCCTTGAGCGTTGAAAAAATTGCCTATTGACTTAACATGGGGAGAATGTTGTCATCACCGTAGCTGCTTCAATTATTTTCAGATTGGCTTTATTCTTGCAGATAACCAGCACAGCCATGAAATCTCGGTCAAGTTCGATAACTGGCAGAATCGGATCATTCACTTAGGAGTTACCTGCCCTTGTGTGTTTTTGCATTAGGGTTAATGGGAATTTCAAAAATGTATATCTTAAAGACTACTTGGCCAACTTTGATCAAATTTCATGTGTCGCATTATTGGGCAAGTGGAAAGGCTTCATTAGGTTTTCAGGCAGATCTGGGTGGAACTCTGGTTGCCATGGCAACATCTAGCTCCCATAGACTTCACATAGGAAAAAGCTTGTCATCACTCTAGCCCTGTCAATTTTTTTCTGATCGACTTCATTCTTGCAGATAACCAGTACAGGCATAAAATCTCAGTCAAGTTCGATTTTGGGCAGAATCGGATTATTTGCCTTGGAGTTACCTGCCCTTGAGCATAAAAAAATACGTTGTGACCACGATAGCAACTTTATTTTTATTCAGATCAGCTTCAAACTTGCAGGTAACGTGGACAGGCATAAAATCTCAGTTAAGTTCGAATCGGAATATTGACCTCAGGAGTTACATGACCTTGAGCGACAAAAAATTTGCCCATAGACTTTACATAGGGAAAATGTTGTGACTACGATAGTGACTTGAATTTTTTTCAGATCAGCTTCAAACTTGCAGGTAACGAGGACAGACATAAAATCTCGGTTAAGTTCGATTTTGGGCCGAATCGGATTATTTGCCTTGGAGTTACCTGCCCTTGAGCATAAAAAATACGTTGTGACCACGATAGCAACTTTATTTTTATTCATATCAGCTTCAAACTTGCAGGTAACGAGGACAGGCATAAAATCTCGGTTAAGTTCAATTTTGGGCCGAATCGGAATATTGACCTCGGAGTTACGTGACCTTGAGCGACAAAAAATTTGCCCATAGACTTAATTAGGGAAAATGTTGCGACTACGATAGCGACTTGAATTTTTTTCAGATCAGCTTCAAACTTGCAGGTAACAAGGACAGACATAAAATCTCGGTTAAGTTCGATTTTGGGCCGAATCAGAATATTTGCCTTGGAGTTACCTGCCCTTGAGCATAAAAAAATACGTTGTGACCACGATAGCAACCTTAATTTTTATTCATATCAGCTTCAAACTTGCAGGTAACGAGGACAGGCATAAAATCTCGGTTAAGTTCGATTTTGGGCCGAATCGGAATATTGACCTCGGAGTTACGTGACCTTGAGAGACAAAAAAATTTGCCCATAGACTTAACGTAGGGAAAATGTTGTGAGAGAAATAGGGACTTGAATTTTTAGCTCACCTGAGCCAAAGGCTCCAGTGAGCTGATAGTATACCAAGGCTCCGGAGTCCGTCGTCTGTCGTCCGTCCATCCGTCGTCCACACTTTCAATGAAGCATATCTCAGAAGGCAGTCGACCAATCTTGTTTAAATTTTATGTGTAGCACCATTGGGCAAGGGGAAAGGCTGCATTAGGTTTTGGAGCTAGTCTGGTTCATTTGTTCCTTCATTCTTCTTTCTCTCCATATAGAGATAATAGACCAATGTTAAATTTTTAATCAAAGATTTCTCAGGAACTATAAAAGCTAGAAGCATCAAATTTGGTATTCAATAGAATAATGATGACTTATTTTGTGTAAGAGACATTGGGCTTTCTCAGCTTATTTGTTCATCTGTTCTTTCATTCTTCTTTCTCTCCATTTTGACCAATGTTAAATTTTCGTCAAAGATTTCTCAGGAACTATAGAAGCTAGAAGTCTCAAACTTGGAATGCAATGCAATAATGATGACTTATATCCTGTAAGGGTCAATGGGCTGGATTCTATTAGCAGATTTAGTAGTCAAGTCTGTGAATTGTTAAAACTTAAGTTCCTCAGGTGAGCGGTTTAGGCTCATTGAGCCTCTTGTCTGTTCTTGCAATTTTATTCTGTTCCCTAACAACATAATTTGAACAACTGACTCGAAATGGCTCAAATGGTTGTCTGACTTGAAACAACTGGTAGGTTTTCCCTAGGCTGTTTAAACTCTAGACAGTTTTTCTGTGTTATTTTTTAGCTCAACTGCCTGGTAGTGAGGAGGTGAGCTTTTGGGATCACTTTTTGTCCATCATGCGTGCGTGTGTAAACTTTTTCTTCAAACGACATCTTCTTCTAAACTACTGATCAGATTTTGACCAAACTTCACAGGAATGATCCTTAGGTGGTCCCCTTTCAAAGTTGTTCAAATGCTTCCAGTCCGTTGCACTTCTAGGTCACAGGAACTAAAAATAGATTTTTTTACTGAAAATGTTAAAAATCTTCTCTGAAACCTAATGGCCCAGGCCTTTGATATTTGGTGTGAAGCTTCATCTAGTGGACCTATATCAAGATAGTTCAAATTATAGCCCTGGGGCCAAAAATGCCCCGTCTCTGGGGGCCTTTGGTTTTTCATAGGCTTATATACAGGGAAAATCTTTACAAATCTTCTTCCTCTTCAGTACGCGTCGTCTGATCTGGGCCTACACTGTTTGCCATGGTACCCCCTTTAGGGGTTTCATACATACAATGGGATAAAATGAGTGTGTGTCTTAAAATTTATTGTAAGATATTCCCAAGTCAGGATTACTTGAATTAAGCAGTATCATCTTTCAAATGTATGGATGCAGCCTTAAATAATTATGTTCACCTAGTGGTCTTTAAACCTGGTGGTTAAAAATGAAGTTCTCTATGATGCCACTAAAATATATTCTTTCATGCCAACGGCTAGAATATACTTATCTAGGTTATATATACTCAGCCAAAGAAGTTCCTATACCTAAAAGTGCCTCTGTTGCCATAGTTACTACAGATGAAAACAACACAAAATTTGTTATGTTTTGGTAATAGGACACATTTTTCTGTGCAAAAGCTCCATTTGTTTTTGTTTACTTAAACCCATTATCGTAAAGTATGTGGCCTTAATTAACCCATTTTGTACCGGAAACCCCAAAACGGGTACCATGGCAAACAGTGCAGGCCCAGTTCAGATGCCGCATAATATTGCATCTGATCAGGCCCTACACTGTTTGCATAAAATTTAGCCATTCCCAAATACAATTTGAAGAAAACAACCTTACACCCCTAGATTTTGAAATGGTAAGGTGGAAGATTCCATTTGGTACAAGAAGCAAAATGAAATTTATTTTCAGTTAACCCTTATCCTGCTGAACATGACAACTCTTGTCATGCATCCTTGTGTGCATGTGTAAACTTTTTCTTCAAACGACATCTCCTAAACAACTTATTTGAATTTGACCAAACTTCATATGTATGATTCTTAGGTGGTCCCCTTTCAGAGTTGTTCAAATGGTTCCGGTCCATTGCACATCTAGGTCACAGGAGCTAAAAATAGACTTTTTTACTGAAAACTTAAAAAAACTTCGTTTGAAACCGCACGGACCAGGTCGTTGATATTTGGTATGAAGCTTCACCTAGGTGGCCTCTACCAAGGTTGTTAAAATTATAGCCCTGGGGCCATAAATGCCCCGCCCCAGGGCCCTTTGGTTTTACATAGGCTTATAATGGAAAAATCTTTAAAAATCTTCTTTGAAACCACAACGGTCTTTGATATTTGGTATGAAGCTTCACCTAGTGGACCTGTACCAAGGTTGGTCAAATTATAGCCCTGGGGCCAAAAATGCCCGGGGCCCCGTGGCCCTGCGGTTTTACATAGACTTTTTTCATCATAGTGCAGATTATATTTTTATTTTCTTTGGATGCATCGAGTCCATTGTGAGTAATTTGAAAATCGAGAACCGCTGAAATTGATGCTAGGGGGCGTATTCAGCTTTGCAGACAACAGTGCTGTTTATGAAGAAACACAATAAAACCGAGTTTACATTGGCTTATCCCTTTACCACTCAGGGATTTTGTGAATTTCGCTGATTTTCACTGTTGCACCTGACAGCAACTTCAGCTAGCCATTGTTTCATAATGGATGGTATGTTTTACACCAAACTCGGTATGAATGTTCATTGGGCAGTAGCCTTACAAATGCAACCTTTCATGACTTGATCATTGTTGTCATGGTAAAGAGGGGGTATCTCAAAGTTGGCAAAAAGTGTGTTTTCACATGAATTTTTGACCCCATTTTAATCTTCACACAGCTGTCAAGGCAACAATTAAGGTGTTTGGCACTGGCCATTTTCACTGTTTGCAGCATGTTTTATCAGCATCAATTTTCAGGCATTTTTGACCCCAGACACCCTCAGATATAAATTTAAGAGGCCGGTTGGGCCGTTCACCGAAAATTTTTCGTGATGTGAGGGGGGCGCTGCCCCCTTTCAATCCTCCCGTGAATATTTTTAGTGGGGAGGCGCGCAAAAAAACAGGTCACTTTTTTGCCCAACAAATCCTAAAGCAAACATAGCTAGCCAGGGGTAGAAATGCAGAGTTTATGTGCTTCTGGGGCTTAAAATGAAGAGTGGGGGGGTGCAGACACGTAAAAACACGTATCTGAGTGGTAAAGGGTTATACAGGAAAAATCTTCTCCGAAAATGCATGGCCCCGGTCTTTAATATTTGGTGTGTAGCTTCATCTAGTGGACCTCTACAAAGATTGTTAAAACCATAGCCCCTGGGGCCAAAAATTCCCCAGCCCCAGGGCCCTTTGGTTTTACATAGACTTATATAGGGAACTTTAAAAAATCTTCTACTCTAAACTGCAAGGCCCAGGTCTTTGATATTTGGTGTGAAGCTTCATCTGCTGGACCTCTATCAAAATTGTTCATATTATAGCCCTAGGAAATAGAAGTCAAGGCAATGAAAACCTTTGAAAATCTTCTTGACTGAAAACAGAAGACCAAGGTCTTTGATATTTGGTATGAAGCCCTCAGGTTTTATATAGACTTATATAGGGAAAACCTTTAAAAATATTCTTGTCTGAAACCAGAAGGCGCCGGTCTTTGATATTTGGTATGAAGCTTCACCTTTTGGACCACTTACCAAGATTATTCAAATTAGAGCCCTGGGGCCAATAATGGCTCTCCTCAGTGCCCACTTGTTAAACCACAAATCAAACAAAATGTGGTACAGCTTGTTTGATTCTTTTTGTCGGTCATTGTGTAATGTCCAGGGGTAGGTCTGGTGTTATTTCTGAAATTGTTAGTTTCTGTTGTGCTAATATGTTACTACAGTTTGGTATATTTAGGATGCAGCCTAAAATAGTTATGTTCACCTAGTGGTCTTGAAACCTGGTGGTTAAAAATGAAGTTCTCTATGATGCCACTAAAATATATTCTTTCATGCCAACCGCTAGAATATATTTATCTAGGTTAAATGTTTAGGTTTCAGTCATTGGGTTTTTAGATTACAATGTGAACTTAGTAGATCCAGTAACATATATATATATGCACACAGTTCCGATTTGACACTTTCAGAAATGAGATAATTTGGCATACACACAAATTTCAAATTAGTGATGTTTACATCATGGAGTGTAGATCATGTGACACTTGAGCTTGTTTGATTCTTTGTCCTGTCTGACCCGCTGGAATGACAGTCAGAAAAACTTCTATCTACCATTCTGACCCAAATATTCCGTCAGTTACCCTCAGAATCTTGTGAGCTGAATGAATTGGTCAGTATCTGGCCCCCGCCCATAGGGGCTTGAAGAAATATATGGGCTGCATGATGCTTCCACGCAGAGCTGAATCCGGCCCGCACACTAGTACTGGTAAACCACTTAGAGGATCTAAGCCTGTCCAGGAACCGAGGTGGGAGACGGACCTTCCATGCTAATAAACCCTATTGGTTTCATTGGGCGACAGGGCTTGAGATGTCATTTCATCTCAATGTTGGGTAAAAGTCCAACAAAATTGGAAGCAACATCTCCAAAATGACTTTTACAGTGTTGACGGGGACGTTAAACCTCAAATCAAACAAACAAAATTGGTCAATATATTATCTGTTCTGGCAATTTTATTCTGTTCCCTAACAACATAATTTGAACAACTGGCTCGAAATGGCTCAAATGGTTGTCTGACTTGAAACGACTGGTATTGTTTCCCTAGGCTGTTTAAACTCCAGACAGTTTTTCTGTGTTATTTTTTAGCTCAACTGCCACGTAGTGAGGAGGTGAGCTTTTGGGATCACTTTTTGTCCATCATGCGTGCGTGTGTAAACTTTTTCTTCAAAAACATCTTCTTCTAAACTACTGATCAGATTTTGACCAAACTTCACAGGAATGATCCTTAGGTGGTCCCCTTTCAAAGTTGTTCAAATGCTTCCGGTCCGTTGCACTTCTAGGTAGATTTTTTTACTGAAAATGTTAAAAATCTTCTCTGAAACCGAATGGCTCAGGCCTTTGATATTTGGTGTGAAGCTTCATCTAGTGGACCTATACCAAGATAGTTCAAATTATAGCCCTGGGGCCAAAAATGCCCCCCCCTTACGGGGGGCCTTTGGTTTTTCATAGGCTTATATAGGGAATATCTTTACAAATCTTCTTCCTCTTCAGTACGCGTCGTCTGATCTGGGCCTACACTGTTTGCCATGGTACCCCCTTTAGGGGTTTCATACATACAATGGGATAAAATGAATGTGTATCTTAAAATGTATTGTAAGATATTCCAAAGTCAGGATTACTTGAATTAAGCAGTATCATCTTTCAAATTAATGGTTAAGTGGTAGACAGAACAGATTTTTTTGCTAAAATTCATTATGCAGTAAGACTGATCCTGTGAGGCAGACTGCCAGTACCTGGCCTGCCCCCTCACTTCAGTATGAGGCCTTAATTAACCCATTTTGTACCGGAACCCCCAAAACGGGTACCATGGCAAACAGTGCAGGCCCAGATCAGATGCCGCATAATGTTGCATCTGATCAGGGCCTACACTGTTTACATAAAATTTAGCCATTCCCAAATAAAATTTGAAGAAAACAACCTGACACCCCTAGATTTTGAAATGGTAAGGTGGAAGATTCCATTTGGTACAAGAAGCAAAATGAAACTGAATTTATTTTCAGTTAACCCTTATTCTGCTGAACATGACAACTCTTGTCATGCATCCTTGTGTGCGTGTGTGCAGGTGTAAACTTTTTCTTCAAACGACATCTTAAACAACATATTTGAATTTGACCAAACTTCATATGAATGATTCTTAGGTGGTCCCCTTTCAGAGTTGTTCAAATGGTTCTGGTCCATTGCACATCTAGGTCACAGGAGCTAAAAATAGACTTTTTTACTGAAAACTTAAAAAAAACTTCTTTGAAACCGCACGGCCCAGGTCTTTGATATTTGGTATAAAGCTTCACCTAGTGGACCTCTACCAAGGTTGTTAAAATTATAGCCCTGGGGCCATAAATGCCCCGCCCCAGGGCCCTTTGGTTTTACATAGGCTTATAAAGGGAAAATCTTTAAAAATCTTCTTTGAAACCACATGGGTCTTTGATATTTGGTATGAAGCTTCACCTAGTGGACCTCTACCAAGGTTGGTCAAATTATAGCCCTGGGGCCAAAAATGCCCCCGCCCAATGGCCCTCCGGTTTTACATAGACTTTTTTCATCATAGTGCAGATTATATTTTTATTTTCTTTGGATGCATTGAGTCCATTGTGAGTAATTTGAAAATCGAGAACCGCTGAAATCGATGCTATGGGGCATATTCAGCTTTGCAGACAACAGTGCTGTTTATGAAGAAACACAATAAAACCGAGTTTACATTGGCTAATACAGGGAAAATCTTTAAAAATCTTCTTCTCCGAAAGTGCATGGCCCCGGTCTTTGATATTTGGTGTGTAGCTTCATCTAGTGGACCTCTACGAAGATTGTTAAAACCATAGCCCTTGGGGTCAAAATGCCCCTGCCCAAGGGCCCATAGACTTATATAGGGAATTTTTAAAAAATCTTCTACTCTAAACTGCAAGGCCCAGGTCTTTGGTATTTGGTGTGAAGCTTCATCTGGTGGACCTCTATCAAAATTGTTCATATTACAGCCCTAGGAAATAGAAGTCAAGGCAATGAAAACCTTCGAAAATCTTCTTGTCTGAAAACAGAAGACCAAGGTCTTTGATATTTGGTATGAAGCCCTCAGGTTTTATATAAACTTATATAGGGAAAACCTTTAAAAATATTCATGTCTGAAACCAGAAGGCTCCGGTCTTTGATATTTGGTATGAAGCTTCACCTTTTGGACCACTTACCAAGATTATTCAAATTAGAGCCCTGGGGCCAATAATGGCTCTCCTCGGTGCCCACTTGTTAAACCACAAATCAAACAAAATGTGGTACAGCTTGTTTGATTCTTTTTGTCAGTCATTGTGTAATGTCGAGGGGCAGGTCTAGTGTTATTTCTGAAATTGTTAGTTTCTGTTGTGTTAATATGTTACTACAGTTTGGTATATTGAGGATGCAGCCTAAAATAATTATGTTCACCTAGTGGTCTTTAAACCTGGTGGTTAAAAATGAAGTTCTCTATGATGCCACTAAAATATATTCTTTCATGCCAACCGCTAGAATATATTTATCTAGGTTATATGTTTAGGTTTCAGTCATTGGGTTTTTAGATTACTATGTGAACTTAGAAGATCCAGTAACATATATATATATATGCACACAGTACCGATTTGACACTTTCAGAAATGAGATAATTTGGCATACACACAAATTTCAAATTAGTGATGTTTACATCATGGAGTGTAGATCATGTGACACTTGAGCTTGTTTGATTCTTTGTCCTGTCTGACCCGCTGGAATGACAGTCAGAAAAACTTCTATCTACCATTCTGACCCAAATATTCCGTCAGTTACCCTCAGAATCTTGTGAGCTGAATGAATTGGTCAGTATCTGTCCCCCGCCCATAGGGGCTTGAAGAAATATATGGGCTGCATGATGCTTCCATGCAGAGCTGAATCCGGCCCGCACACTAGTACTGGTAAACCACTTAGAGGATCTAAGCCTATCCAGGAACCGAGGTGTGAGGCGGACCGTCCATGCTAATAAACCCTATTGGTTTCATTGGGCTACAGGGCCTGAGATGTCATTTCATCTCAATGTCGGGTAAATGTCCAACAAAAATTGAGAAACGTCTCCAAAATGACCTTTACAGTGTTGACGGGGACGTTAAACCTCATTAAACTCCAGTCAGTTTTTCTGTGTTATTTTTTTAGCTCAACTGCCACGCAGTGAAGAGGTGAGCTTTTGGGATCACTTTTTGTAAATTTTTGTAAATTTTTCTTCAAACGACATCTTCTAAACTACTGATCAGATTTTGACCAAACTTCACAGGAATGATCCTTAGGTGGTCCCCTTTCAAAGTTGTTCAAATGCTTCCGGTCCGTTGCACTTCTAGGTCACAGGAACTAAAAATAGATTTTTTTACTGAAAATGTTAAAAATCTTCTCTGAAACCTAATGGTCCAGGCCTTTAATATTTGGTGTGAAGCTTCATCTAGTGGACCAAGATAGTTCAAATTATAGCCCTGGGGCCAAAAATGCCCCCATCTCGGGGGACCTTTGGTTTTTCATAGGCTTATATAGGGAAAATCTTTACAAATCTTCTTCCTCTTCAGTACACGTCGTCTGATCTGGGCCTACACTGTTTGCCATGGTACCCCCTTTAGGGGTTTCATACATACAATGGGATAAAATGAATGTGTATCTTAAAATTTATTGTAAGATATTCCCAAGTCAGAATTACTTGAATTAAGCAGTATCATCTTTCAAATTACCGTATTCGCCCTAATTACCGCAAATGCTCCTATAAGCGCACACCAAAGCTTTTTTTGAAAAGGAAATGCATATGTGCACACTTTACAGTAATCTCCCCTTGAAGCTCTCATAGTAAATCTATAAAAACTTACCATTATTTCTTCCAACAGTGAAGGCAATGCTTAAGTATCTTTTTCCGTCCCATTAAATATCAGTATGCATCATCTTGGAAACTGTTGTTTTCCTATCAAGTGTGCGCTAATTAAGGAGATTTTTCACCATGATTTTATGACACGATTTTGAAAAAACTAAGCGCACGGTGCAGTAGTTAGGGCGAATACGGTAATGGTTAAGTGGTAGACAGAACAGATTTTTTGCTAAAATTCATTATGCAGTAAGACTGATCGTGTGAGGTAGACTGCCAGTACCTGGCATGCCCCCTCACTTCAGTACGGGTAACATGGCAAACAGTGCAGGCCCAGATCCGACGCCGCATAATGTTGCATCTGATCAGGGCCTACACTGTGTGCATAAAATTCAGCCATTCCCAAATAAAATTTGAAAAATACAACCTGACACCCCTAGATTTTGAAATGGTAAGGTGGAAGATTCCATTTGGTACAAGAAGCAAAATGAAACTGAATTTATTTTCAGTTAACCCTTATCCTGCTGAACATGACAACTCTTGCCATGCATCCTTGTGTGCGTGTGTGCATGCGTAAACTTTTTCTTCAAACGACATCTCCTAAACAACTTATTTGAATTTGACCAAACTTCATATGAATGATTCTTAGGTGGTCCCCTTTCAGAGTTGTTCAAATGGTTCTGGTCCATTGCACATCTAAGTCACAGCAGCTAAAAATAGACTTTTTTTACTGAAAACTTAAAAAAACTTCTTTGAAACCGCACGGCCCAGGTCTTTGATATTTGGTATAAAGCTTCACCTAGTGGGCCTCTACCAAGGTTGTTAAAATTATAGCCCTGGGGCCATAAATGCCCCGCCCCAGGGCCCTTTGGTTTTACATAGGCTTATATAAGGAAAATCTTCTTTGAAATCACAAGGGTCTCTGATATTTGGTATGAAGCTTCACCTAGTGGACCTCTACCAAGGTTGTTCAAATTATAAGCCCTGGGGCCAAAAATGCCCCTGCCCTGTGGCCCTCCGGTTTTACATAGACTTTTTTCATCATAGTGCAGATTATATTTTTATTTTCTTTGGATGCATCGAGTCCATTGTGAGTAATTAGAAAATCGAGAACTGCTGAAATCGATGCTATAGGTCGTATACAGCTTTGCAGACAACAGTGCTGTTTATGAAGAAACACAATAAAACCGAGTTTACATTGGCTTATACGGAGAAAATCTTTAAAAAACTTCTTCTTGAAAATGCATGGCCCCGGTCTTTGATATTTGGTGTGTAGCTTCATCTGGTGGACCTCTACAAAGTTTGTTCAAACCATAGATAGCCCTTGGGGCCAAAAATGCCCCTGCCCCAGGGCCCTTTGGTTTTACATAGACTTATATAAGGAATTTTAAAAAATCTTCTACTCTTAACTGCAAGGCCCAGGTCTGTGATATTTGGTGTGAAGCTTCATCTGGTGGACCTCTATGAAAATTGTTCATATTATAGCCCTAGGAAATAGAAGTCAAGGCAATGAAAACCTTTGAAAATCTTCTTGTCTGAAAACAGAAGACCAAGGTCTTTGATATTTGGTATGAAGCCCTCAGATTTTATATAAACTTATATATGGAAAACCTTTAAAAATATTCTTGTCTGAAACCGGAAGGCGCCGGTCTTTGATATTTGGTATGAAGCTTCACCTTTTGGACCACTTACCAAGATTATTCAAATTAGAGCCCTGGGGCCAATAATGGCTCTCCTCAGTGCCCACTTGTTAAACCACAAATCAAACAAAATGTGGTACAGCTTGTTTGATTCTTTTTGTCGGTCATTGTGTAATGTCGAGGGGCAGGTCTAGTGTTATTTCTGAAATTGTTAGTTTCTGTTGTGCTAATATGTTACTACAGTTTGGTAAATTGAGGATGCAGCCTAAAATAATTATGTTCACCTAGTGGTCTTTAAACCTGGTGGTTAAAAATGAAGTTCTCTATGATGCCACTAAAATATATTCTTTCATGCCAACCGCTAGAATATATTTATCTAGGTTATATGTTTAGGTTTCAGTCATTGGGTTTTTAGATTACTATGTGAACTTAGAAGATCCAGTAACATATATATATATATATATATATATGCACACAGTACCGATTTGACACTTTCAGAAATGAGATAATTTGGCATACACACAAATTTCAAATTAGTGATGTTTACATCATGGAGTGTAGATCATGTGACACTTGAGCTTGTTTGATTCTTTGTCCTGTCTGACCCGCTGGAATGACAGTCAGAAAAACTTCTATCTACCATTCTGACCCAAATATTCCGTCAGTTACCCTCAGAATCTTGTGAGCTGAATGAATTGGTCAGTATCTGGCCCCCGCCCATAGGGGCTTGAAGAAATATATGGGCTGCATGATGCTTCCACGCAGAGCTGAATCCGGCCCACACACTAGTACTGGTAAACCACTTAGAGGATCTAAGCCTGTCCAGGAACCAAGGTGTGAGGCGGACCGTCCATGCTAATAAACCCTATTGGTTTCATTGGGCGACAATGCTTGAGATGTCATTTCATCTCAATGTCGGGTAAAAGTCCAACAAAATTGGAAGCAACGTCTCCAAAATGACCTTTACAGTGTTGACGGGGACGTTAAACCTCAAATCAAACAAACAAAATTGGTCAAAATATTATCTGTTCTTGCAATTTTATTCTGTTCCCTGACAACATAATTTGAACAACTGACTCGAAATGGCTCAAATGTTTGTCTGACTTGAAACAACTGGTAGGTTTTCCCTAGGCTGTTTAAACTCCAGACAGTTTTTCTGTGTTATTTTTTAGCTCAACTGCCAGGTAGTGAGGAGGTGAGCTTTTGGGATCACTTTTTGTCCATCATGCGTGCGTGTGTAAACTTTTTCTTCAAACGACATCTTCTTCTAAACTACTGATCAGATTTTGACCAAACTTCACAGGAATGATCCTTAGGTGGTCCCCTTTCAAAGTTGTTCAAATGCTTCCGGTCCGTTGCACTTCTAGGTCACAGGAACTAAAAAAAGATTCTTTTACTGAAAATGCTAAAAATCTTCTCTGAAACCTAATGGCCCAGGCCTTTGATATTTGGTGTGAAGCTTCATCTAGTGGACCTATACCAAGATAGTTCAAATTATAGCCCTGGGGCCAAAAATGCCCCGTCTCTGGGGGCCTTTGGTTTTTCATAGGCTTATTTAGGGAAAATCTTTACAAATCTTCTTTCTCTTCAGTACATGTCATCTGATCTGGGCCTACATTGTTTGCCATGGTACCCCCTTTAGGGGTTTCATACATACAATGGGATAAAATGAATGTGTGTCTTAAAATTTATTGTAAGATATTCCCAAGTCAGGATTACTTGAATTAAGCAGTATCATCTTTCAAATTAATGGTTAAGTGGTAGACAGAACAGATTTTTTGCTAAAATTCATTATGCAGTAAGACATCTCCTAAACAACTTATTTGAATTTGACCAAATTTCATATGAATGATTCTTAGTTGGTCCTCTTTCAGAGTTGTTCAAATGGTTCCGGTCCATTGCACAGGAGCTAAAAATTGACTTTTTTACTAAAAACTTAAAAAAAAACCTTCTTTGAAACTGAACGGCCCAGGTCTTTGATATTTGGTATGAAGCTTCACCTAGTGGACCTCTACCAATAAAAATCAAAAATGAGTTCCTTTAAGAGCAATGAAAACATTCATAAGAAAGAAGATGGGTCATACTACGTAGTTTCGGCTAATAAAGCCTCATCAGTGACCCTATAATGATCCGACAACGAATGCCAGAGGAAACATAATGCAATTTTGCAAATTTCGAATAGGCAGTCAATTCAAAGACTGATATAAATTCAAAATGGGGTCCAAAATAATTAAAAACCTGTCTAGAATACGAGTCTAAACCAGTAATTTATTTCTGATTTCTCAGAATATTCACGCTGACCTCAAAGGACCAAAAGTAAAATATAAACTGCACTATGGTTGATGTACAGGGAGACGTTTTAAAATTATAGCCCTGGGGCCAAAAATGCCCCGCCCCAGGGCCCTTTGGTTTTACATAGGCTTATATAGGGAAAATCTTTAAAAATCTTCTTTGAAACCACAAGGGTCTTTGATATTTGGTATGAAGCACCTAGTGGACCTCTACGAAGGTTGTTCAAATTATAGCCCTGGCGCCAAAAATGCCCCCACCCCGTGGCCCTCCAGTTTTACATAGACTTTTTTCATCATAGTGCAGATTAAATTTTTATTTTCTTTGGATGCATCGAGTCCATTGTGAGTTATTTGAAAATCGAGGACCACTGAAATCGATGCTAGGGGGCGTATTCAGCTTTGCAGACAAAAGTGCTGTTTATGAAGAAACTCAATAAAACCGAGTTTACATTGGCTTATACAGGGAACATCTTTAAAAATCTTCTTCTCTGAAAATGCACAGCCCCTGTCTTTGATATTTGGTGTGTAGCTTCATCTAGTCGACCTCTACAAAGATTGTTCAAACCATAGCCCCTGGGGCCAAAATGCCCCTGCCCTTTGGTTTTACATAGACTTATATAGGGAACTTTAAAAATTCTTCTACTCTGAAATAATACCTAAAATAATTATGTTCACCTAGTGGTCTTTAAACCTGGTGGTTAAAAATGAAGTTCTCTATGATGCCACTAAAATATATTTTTTCATGCCAACCGCTAGAATATATTTATCTAGGTTATATGTTTAGGTTTCAGTCATTGGGCTTTTAGATTACTATGTGAACTTAGAAGATCCAGTAACATATATATATGTATATATATATATATATATATATGCACACAGTACCGATTTCGATTTGACACTTTCAGAAATGAGATAATTTGGCATACACACAAATTTCAAATTAGTGATGTTTACATCATGGAGTCTAGATCATGTGACACTTGAGCTTGTTTGATTCTTTGTCCTGTCTGACCCGCTGGAATGACAGAAAAACTTCTATCTATCATTCTGACCCAAATATTCCGTCAGTTACCCTCAGAATCTTGTGAGATGAATGAATTGGTCAGTATCTGGCCCCCGCCCATAGGGGCTTGAAGAAATATATGGGCTGCATGATGCTTCCATGCAGAGCTGAATCCGGCCTGCACACTAGTACTAGAAAACCACTTAGAGGATCTAAGCCTGTCCAGGAACTGAGTTGCGAAGCGGACCGTCCATGCTAATAAACCCTATTGGTTTCATTGGGCGACAATGCTTGAGATGTCATTTCATCTCAATGTCGGGTAAAAGTCCATCAAAATTGGAAGCAACGTCTCCAAAATGACCTTTACAGTGTTGACGGGGACGTTAAACCTCAAATCAAACAAACAAAATTGGTCAAAATATTATCTGTTCTGGCAATTTTATTCTGTTCCCTAACAACATAATTTGAACAACTGACTCGAAATGGCTCAAATGGTTGTCTGACTTGAAACAACTGGTAGGTTTTCCCTAGGCTGTTTAAACTCTAGACAGTTTTTCTGTGTTATTTTTTAGCTCAACTGCCAGGTAGTGAGGAGGTGAGCTTTTGGGATCACTTTTTGTCCATCATGCGTGCGTGTGTAAACTTTTTCTTCAAACAACATCTTCTTCTAAACTACTGATCAGATTTTGACCAAACTTCACAGGAATGATCCTTAGGTGGTCCCCTTTCGAAGTTGTTCAAATGCTTCCGGTCTGTTGCACTTCTAGGTCACAGGAACTAAAAAAAGATTTTTTTACTTAAAAATGTTAAAAATCTTCTCTGAAACCTAAGGCCCAGGCCTTTGATATTTGGTGTGAAGCCTCATCTAGTGGACCTATACCAAGATAGTTCAAATTATAGCCCTGGGGCCAAAAATGCCCCCGTCTCTGGGGGCCTTTGGTTTTACATAGGCTTATATAGGGAAAATCTTTACAAATCTTCTTTCTCTTCAGTACACATCGTCTGATCTGGGCCTACACTGTTTGCCATGGTACCCGCTTTAGGGGTTTCATACATACAATGGGATAAAGTGAATGTGTGTCTTAAAATTTATTGTAAGATATTCCCAAGTCAGGATTACTTGAATTAAGCAGTATCATCTTACAAATTAATGGTTAAGTGGTACAGATTTTTTGCTAAAATTCATTATGCAGCAAGACTGATCGTGTGAGGTAAACTGCCAGTACCTGGCCTGCCCCCCTCACTTCAGTATGTGGCCTTAATTAACCCATTTTGTACCCCAAACCCCCAAACGGGTATCATGGCAAACAGTGCAGGCCCAGATCAGACGCCGCATAATGTGGCATCTGATCAACGCCTACACTGTTTGCATAAAATTCAGCCATTCCCAAATAAAATTTGAAGAAAACAACCTGACACCCCTAGATTTTGAAATGGTAAGGTGGAAGATTCCATTTGGTACAAGAAGCAAAATGAAATTTATTTTCAGTTAACCCTTATCCTGCTGAACATGACAACTCTTGTCATGCATCCTTGTGTGCGTGTGTGCATGTTTAATTTTTTTCTTCAAACGACATCTCCTAAACAACTTATTTGAATTTGACCAAACTTCATATGAATGATTCTTAGGTGGTCCCCTTTCAGAGTTGTTCAAATGGTTCCGGTCCATTGCACATCTAGGTCACAGGAGCTAAAAATAGACTTTTTTACTGAAAACTTAAAAAAACCTTCTTTGAAACCGAACGGCCCAGGTCTTTGATATTTGGTATGAAGCTTCACCTAGTGGACCTCTACCAAGGTTGTTAAAATTATACACTGTTTGCATAAAATTCAGCTATTCCCAAATAAAATTTGAAGAAAACAACCTGACACCCCTAGATTTTGAAATGGTAAGGTGGAAGATTCCATTTGGTACAAGAAGCAAAATGAAACTGAATTTATTTTCAGTTAACCCTTATCCTGCTGAACATGACAACTCTTGTCATGCATCCTTGTTTGCGTGTGTGCATGTGTAAACTTTTTCTTCAAACGACATCTCCTAAACAACTTATTTAAATTTGACCAAACTTCATATGAATGATTCTTAGGTGGTCCCCTTTCAGAGTTGTTCAAATGGTTCCGGTCCATTGCACATCTAGGTCACAGGAGCTAAAAATAGTCTTTTTTACTGAAAACTTAAAAAAACCTTCTTTGAAACCGAACGGCCCAGGTCTTTGATATTTGGTATGAAGCTTCACCTAGTGGACCTCTACCAAGGTTATGAAGCTTCACCTAGTGGACCTCTACCAAGGTTGATCAAATTATGAGCCCTGGGGCCAAAAATGCTCCCTGGCCCTCTGGTTTTACATAGACTTTTTTCATCATAGTGCAGATCATATTTTTATTTTCTTTGGATGAATCGAGTCCATTGTGAGTAATTTGAAAATCAAGTACCGCTGAAATCGATGCTATGGGGTGTATTCAGCTTTGCAGACAACAGTGCTGTTTATGAAGAAACACAATAAAACCGAGTTTACATTGGCTAATACAGGGAAAAACTTTAAAAATCTTCTTCTCCGAAAATGCATGGCCCCGGTCTTTGATATTTGGTATGTAGCTTCATCTAGTGGACCTCTACAAAGATTGTTCAAACCATAGCCCCTGGGGCCAAAAATGCCCCTGCCCCAGGACCCTTTGGTTTTACATAGATACATATATATAGGGAACTTTAAAAAATCTTCTACTCTAAACTGCAAGGCCCAGGTCTTTGATCTATGGTGTGAAGCTTCATCTGCTGGACCTCTATCAAAATTGTTCATATTATAGCCCTAGGAAATAGAAGTCAAGGCAATGAAAACCTTCGAAACTCTTCTTGTCTGAAAACAGAAGACCAAGGTCTTTGATATTTGGTATGAAGCCCTCAGATTTTATATAAACTTATACCTTTAAAAATATTCTTGTCTGAAACCAGAAGGCTCCGGTCTTTGATATTTGGTATGAAGCTTCACCTTTTGGACCACTTACCAAGATTATTCAAATTAGAGCCCTGGGGCCAATAATGGCTCTCCTCAGTGCCCACTTGTTAAACCACAAATCAAACAAAATGTGGTACAGCTTGTTTGATTCTTTTTGTCAGTCATTGTGTAATGTCCAGGGGTAGGTCTGGTGTTATTTCTGAAATTGTTAGTTTCTGTTGTGCTAATATGTTACTACAGTTTGGTATATTGAGGATGCAGCCTAAAATAATTATGTTCACCTAGTGGTCTTAAAACCTGGTGGTTAAAAATGAAGTTCTCTATGATGCCACTAAAATATATTCTTTCATGCCAACTGCTAGAATATATTTATCTAGGTTATATGTTTAGGTTTCAGTCATTGGGTTTTTAGATTACTATGTGAACTTAGAAGATCCAGTAACATATAAATATATGCACACAGTACCGATTTGACACTTTCAGAAATGAGATAATTTGGCATACACACAAATTTCAAATTAGTGATGTTTACATCATGGAGTCTAGATCATGTGACACTTGAGCTTGTTTGATTCTTTGTCCTGTCTGACCCGCTGGAATGACAGTCAGAAAAACTTCTATCTACCATTCTGACCCAAATATTCTGTCAGTTACCCTCAGAATCTTTAGAATCTTGAAAACTGGTGAGGTCAGCCTATTTATCATAGAGTTACATTCTACTTGATTTGCAGAAATTGCTTACCCTGTCATCACCATGTCCTTCCATTAATCCTTCAATAAAGGTTGGCACTTCCTGAAACTTTGAACTTTTAGCTCAGGTGAGCGATACAGGACCAACTTTGTCCTCTTGTTTACTGAAAACTTAAAAGTGAGGAGGTGAGCTTTTGGGATCACTTTTTGTCAATCATGTGTGCGTGTGTAAACTTTTTCTTCAAACGACATCTCCTTCTAAACTACTGATCAGATTTTGACCAAACTTCACAGGAATGATCCTTAGGTGGTCCCCTTTCAAAGTTGTTCAAATGCTTCCGGTCTGTTGCACTTCTAGGTCACAGGAACTAAAAATAAATTTTTTAACTGAAAATGTTGAAAATCTTCTCTGAAACCTAATGGCCCAGGCCTTTGATATTTGGTGTGAAGCTTCATCTAGTGGACCTATACCAAGATAGTTCAAATTATAGCCCTGGGGCCAAAAATGCCCCCGTCTCGGGGGGCCTTTGGTTTTTCAAAGGCTTATATAGGGAAAATCTTTACAAATCTTCTTCCTCTTCAGTACACGTCGTCTGATCTGGGCCTACACTGTTTGCCATCGTACCCCCTTTAGCGGTTTCAACATACAATGGGATAAAATGAATGTGTATCTTAAAATTTATTGTAAGATATTCCCAAGTCAGGATTACTTGAATTAAGCAGTATCATCTTTCAAATTAATGGTTAAGTGGTAGACAGAACAGATTTTTTGCTAAAATTCATTATGCAGTAAGACTGATCGTGTGAGATAGACTGCCAGTACCTGGCCTGCCCCCTCACTTCAGTATGTGGCCTTAATTAACCCATTTTGTACCCCAAACCCCCAAACGGGTACCATGGCAAACAGTGCAGGCCCAGATCAGACGCTGCATAATGTGGCATCTGATCAGGGCCTACACTGTGTGCATAAAATTCAGCCATTCCCAAATAAAATTTGAAGAAAACAACCTGACACCCCTAGATTTTGAAATGGTAAGGTGGAAGATTCCATTTGGTACAAGAAGCAAAATGAAACTGAATTTATTTTCCGTTAACCCTTATCCTGCTGAACATGACAACTCTTGTCATGCATCCTTGTGTGCGTGTGTGCATGCGTAAACTTTTTCTTCAAACAACATCTCCTAAACAACTTATTTGAATTTGACCAAACTTCATATGAATGATTCTTAGGTGGTCCTCTTTCGGAGTTGTTCAAATAGTTCCGGTCCATTGCACATCTAGGTCACAGGAGCTAAAAATTGGATTTTTTACTAAAAACTTAAAAAAACCTTCTTTGAAACCGAACGGCCCAGGTCTTTGATATTTGGTATGAAGCTTCACCTAGTGGACCTCTACCAAGGTTGTTAAAATTATAGCCCTGGGGCCAAAATGCCCTGCCCGCGGGCCCTTTGGTTTTACATAGGCTTATATAGTGAAAATCTTTAAAAATCTTCTTTGAAACCATAACGGTCTTTGATATTTGGTATGAAGCTTCACCTCTACCAAGGTTGTTCAAATTATAAGCCCTGGGGCCAAAAATGCCCCGCCCCCTGGCCCTCTGGTTTTACATAGACTTTTTTCATCATAGTGCAGATTATATTTTTATTTTCTTTGGATGCATCGAGTCCATTGTGAGTAATTTGAAAATCGAGTACCGCTGAAATCAATGCTTTGGGGTGTATTCAGCTTCGCAGACAACAGTGCTGTTTATGAAGAAACACAATAAAACCGAGTTTTCATTGGCTTATACAGGGAAAATCTTTAAAAATCTTCTCCGAAAATGCATGACCCAGGTCTTTGATATTTGGTATGTAGCTTCATCTAGTGGACCTCTACAGAGATTGTTCAAACCATAGCCCCTGGGGCCAAAAATGCCCCTGCCCCAGGGCCCTTTGGTTTTACATAGATTCATATATATATATAGGGAACTTTAAAAAATCTTCTACTCTAAACTGCAAGGCCCAGGTCTTTGATATTTGGTGTGAAGCTTCATCTGCTGGACCTCTATCAAAATTGTTCATATTATAGCCCTAGGAAAAGAAGTCAAGGCAATGAAAACCTTCGAAAATCTTCTTGTCTGAAAACAGAAGACCAAGGTCTTTGATATTTGGTATGAAGCCCTCAGATTTTATATAAACTTATATAGGGAAAACCTTTAAAAATATTCTTGTCTGAAACCGGAAGGCTCCGGTCTTTGATATTTGGTATGAAGCTTCACCTTTTGGACCACTTACTAAGATTATTCAAATTAGAGCCCTGGGGCCAATAATGGCTCTCCTCAGTGCCCACTTGTTAAACCAAAAATCAAACAAAATGTGGTACAGCTTGTTTGATTCTTTTTGTCGGTCATTGTGTAATGTCGAGGGGTAGGTCTGGTGTTATTTCTGAAATTGTTAGTTTCTGTTGTGCTAATATGTTACTACAGTTTGGTATATTGAGGATGCAGCCTAAAATAATTATGTTCACCTAGTGGTCTTTAAACCTGGTGGTTAAAAATGAAGTTCTCTATGATGCCACTAAAATATATTCTTTCATGCCAACCGCTAGAATATATTTATCTAGGTTATATGTTTAGGTTTCAGTCATTGGGTTTTTAGATTACTATGTGAACTTAGAAGATCCAGTAACATATATATATATATATACACACAGTACCGATTTGACACTTTCAGAAATGAGATAATTTGGCATACACACAAATTTCAAATTAGTGATGTTTACATCATGGAGTCTAGATCATGTGACACTTGAGCTTGTTTGATTCTTTGTCCTGTCTGACCCGCTGGAATGACAGTCAGAAAAACTTCTATCTACCATTCTGACCCAAATATTCCGTCAGTTACCCTCAGAATCTTGTGAGCTGAATGAATTGGTCAGTATCTGGCCCCCGCCCATAGGGGCTTGAAGAAATATATGGGCTGCATGATGCTTCCACGCAGAGCTGAATCCGGCCGGCACACTAGTACTGGTAAACCACTTAGAGGATCTAAGCCTGTCCAGGAACCAAGGTGTGAGGCGGACCGTCCATGCTAATAAACCCTATTGGTTTCACTGGGCGACAATGCTTGAGATGTCATTTCATCTCAATGTCGAGTAAAAGTCCAACAAAATTGGAAGCAATGTCTCCAAAATGACCTTTACAGTGTTGACGGGGACGTTAAACCTCAAATCAAACAAACAAAATTGGTCAAAATATTATCTGTTCTGGCAATTTTATTCTGTTCCCTAACAACATAATTTGAACAACTGACTCCAAATGGCTCAAATGGTTGTCTGACTTGAAACAACTGGTAGGTTTTCCTAGGCTGTTTAAACTCCAGACAGTTTTTCTGTGTTATTTTTTAGCTCAACTGCCAGGTAGTGAGGAGGTGAGCTTTTGGGATCACTTTTTGTCCATCATGCGTGCGTGTGTAAACTTTTTCTTCAAACGACATCTTCTTCTAAACTACTGATCAGATTTTGACCAAACTTCACAGGAATGATCCTTAGGTGGTCCCCTTTCAAAGTTGTTCAAATGCTTCCGGTCTGTTGCACTTCTAGGTCACAGGAACTAAAAAAAGATTTTTTTACTGAAAATGTTAAAAATCTTCTCTGAAACCGAATAGCCCAGGCCTTTGATATTTGGTGTGAAGCTTCATCTAGTGGACCTATACCAAGAAGGTTCAAATTATAGCCCTGGGGCCAAAAATGCCCCCGTCTCTGGGGGCCTTTGGTTTTTCATAGGCTTATATAGAGAAAATCTTTACAAATCTTCTTTCTCTTCAGTACATGTCATCTGATCTGGGCCTACACTGTTTGCCATGGTACCCCCTTTAGGGGTTTCATACATACAATGGGATAAAATGAATGTGTATCTTAAAATTTATTGTAAGATATTCCCAAGTCAGGATTACTTGAATTAAGCAGTATCATCTTACAAATTAATGGTTAAGTGGTTGACAGAACAGATTTTTTGCTAAAATTGATTATGCTGTAAGACTGATCGTGTGAGGTAGACTGCCAGTACCTGGCCTGCCCCCTCACTTCAGTACGTGGCCTTAATTAACCCATTTTGTACCCCAAACCCCCAAACGGGTACCATGGCAAACAGTGCAGGCCCAGATCAGACGCTGCATAATGTGGCATCTGATCAGGGCCTACACTGTGTGCATAAAATTCAGCCATTCCCAAATAAAATTTGAAGAAAACAACCTGACACCCCTAGATTTTGAAATGGTAAGGTGGAAGATTCCATTTGGTACAAGAAGCAAAATGAAACTGAATTTATTTTCCGTTAACCCTTATCCTGCTGAACATGACAACTCTTGTCATGCATCCTTGTGTGCGTGTGTGCATGCGTAAACTTTTTCTTCAAACAACATCTCCGAAACAACTTATTTGAATTTGACCAAACTTCATATGAATGATTCTTAGGTGGTCCTCTTTCAGAGTTGTTCAAATAGTTCTGGTCCATTGCACACCTAGTTCACAGGAGCTAAAAATTGGATTTTTTACTGAAAACTTAAAAAAACCATCTTTGAAACCGAACGGCCCAGGTCTTAGATATTTGGTATGAAGCTTCACCTAGTGGACCTCTACCAAGGTTGTTCAAATTATAGCCCTGGGGCCAAAATGCCCCGCCCCAGGGCCCTTTGGTTTTACATAGGCTTATATAGGGAAAATCTTTAAAAATCTTCTTTGAAACCACAAGGGTCTCTGATATTTGGTATGAAGCCTCACCTATTGGACCTCTACCAAGGTTGTTCAAATTATAAGCCCTGGGGCCAAAAATGCCCCCGCCTCCTGGCCCTCTGGTTTTACATAGACTTTTTAGCTCACCGTCACGTAGTGACGAGGTGAGCTTTTGGGATCACTTTTCGTCCGTCGTCCGTGCGTGCGTCCGTGCGTCCGTCCGTAAACAATTTCTTTAAACGACATCTCCTCCTAAACCCCTGATTGGATTTTGACCAAACTTCACAGGAATGATCCTTAGGTGGTCCCCTTTCAAAGTTGTTCAAATGGTTCCGGTCCGTTGCACATCTAGGTCATAGGAGCCAAAAATAGATTTTTTTCACCAAAAATTTAAAAAATCTTACACTCTGAAACCACAAGGCCCAGGTCTTTGATTTTTGGTATGAAGCTTCATCTAGTGGACCCCTACCAAGATTGTTCAAATTATAGTGCTGGGACCAAAAATGCCCCCGCTCCGGGGCCCTTTGGTTTTACATGGGCTTATATAGGGAAAATCTTTAAAAATCTTCTTCTCTGAAACCATAAGGCCCAGGTCTTTGATATTTGGTATGAAGCTTCATCTAGTGGACCCCTACCAAGATTGTTCAAATTGTAGTGCTGGGGCCAAAAATGCCCCCGCTCCAGGGCCCTTTGGTTTTACATGGGCTTATATAGGGAAAATCTTTAAAAATCTTCTTCTCTCAAACCGCAAGGCCCAAGTCTTTGATATTTGGTATGAAGCTTCATCTAGTGGACCCCTACCAAGATTGTTCAAATTATAGTGCTGGGGCCAAAAATGCCCCCGCTCCTGGGCCCTTTGGTTTTACATGGGCTTATATAGGGAAGAGCTTTAAAAATCTTCTACTCTGAAACCGTAAGGCCCAGGTCTTTGTTATTTGGTATGAAGCTTCATCTAGGGGACTCATACCAAGATTGTTCAAATTATAGTGCTGGGGCCAAAAATGCCCCCGCCCCGGGGCCCTTTGGTTTTACATTGGCTTATATAGGGAAAATCTTTAAAAATCTTCTTCTCTGAAACCACAAGGCCTAGGTCTTTGATATTTGGTATGAAGCTTCATCTAGTGGACCCCTACCAAGATTGTTCAAATTATAGTGCTGGGGTCAAATATACCCCTGCTCCAGGGCCCTTTGGTTTTACATGGGCTTATATAGGGAAAATCTTTAAAAATCTTCTTCTCTGAAACCGCAAGGCCCAGGTCTTTGATATTTGGTATGAACCTTCATCTAGTGGACCCCTACCAAGATTGTTCAAATTATAGTGCTGGGGCCAAAAATGCCCCCGCTCTGGGGCCCTTTGGTTTTACATGGGCTTATATATAGGGAAGAGCTTTAAAAATCTTCTTCTCTGAAACCGTAAGGCCCAGGTCTTTGTTATTTGGTATGAAGCTTCATCTAGGGGACCCCTACCAAGATTGTTCAAATTATAGTGCTGGGGCCAAAAATGCCCCCCCCCACTTGGGACCCTTTGGTTTTACATAGGCTTATATAGGGTAAATCTTTAAAAATCTTTTTCTCTGAAACCGCAAGGCGCAGGTCTTTGATATTTGGTATGAAGCTTCATCTAGTGGAACTCTACCAAGATTGTTTAAATTATAGCCCTGAGGCCAAAAATGCCCCCGCCCTGGAGCCATTTGGTTTTACATAGGCTTATATAGGGAATATCTTAAAAAAATCTTCTCTCAAACCGCAAGGCCCAGGTCTTTGATATTTGGTGTGTAGCTTTATCTAGTGGATCTTTGCCAAGATTTTTCAAATTATAGCCTTTGTTGATATTTGGTATGAAGCTTCACCTTTTTAGACGTCTCAACATTATGCACATTATAGCCCTAGGGTTAATAATTGCCCTCCCCGGGTCCCACTTGTTACTCTATGGTACACAGGTGAGCGATCCAGGGCCATCATGGCCCTCTTGTGTTTTATATTAGGATCACTTTTTGTCTGTCATCCGTGTGTAAACAATTTCTTCAAACGATATCTCCTCCTAAACCACTGATCGGATTTTGACCAAACTTCACAGGAATGATCCTTAGGTGGTCCCCTTTCAAAGTTGTTCAAATGGTTCCGGTCCGTTGCACATATAGGTCACAGAAGCCAAAAATAGATTTTTTCACCGAAAACTTAAAAAATCTTCTTCTCTAAAACCGAAAGGTCCAGGTCTTTGATATTTGGTATGAACCTTCATCTAGTGGACCCCTACCAAGATTGTTCAAATTATAGTGCTGGGGCCAAAAATGCCCCCGCCCCGGGGCCCTTTGGTTTTACATGGGCTTATATAGGGAAAATCTTCAAAAATCTTCTTCTCTGAAACCACAAGGCCCATATCTTTGATATTTGATATGAAGCTTCATCTACTGGACCCTTACCAAGATTGTTCAAATTATTTTGCTGGGGCCAAAAATGCCCCCACCCTGGGGCCCTTTGGCTTAACATGGGCTTATATTGGGAAAAATCTTTAAAAATCATCTTCTCTGAAACTGCAAGGCCCAGGTCTTTGCTATTTGGTATGAAGCTTCATCTAGTAGACCCCTACCAAGATTGTTCAAATTATAGTGCTGGGGCCAAAAATGCCTCCACCCTGGAGCCCTTTGGTTTTACATAGGCTTATGTAGGGAAAATTTTTAAAAATCTTCTTCTCTGAAACTGAAAGGCCGAGGTCTTTTATATTTGGTATGAAGCTTCATCTTGTGGACCTCTACCAAGATTGTTCAAATTATAGCCCTGGGACCAAAAATGCCCCCGCCTTGGGGCCCTTTGGTTTTACAAAGACTTTTATAGAGATAATCATTGAAAATCTTCTTCTCTAAAACAGCAAGACCCAGGTCTCTGATATTTGGGGGGAAGCTTAATCTAGCGGACCTTTTAAGACCTCCTTCAACATTATGCACATTATAGCCCTGGGGTCAATAATGGCCCTCCCCGGGGCCCACTTGTTACTCTATGGATCAGGTGAGCGATCCAGGGCCATCATGGCCCTCTTGTGATTAATATTAGGATCACTTTTTGTCTGTCATCTGTGCGTAAACAATTTCTTCAAACAACATCTCCTAAACCACTGATCGGGTTTTGACCAAACTTCACAGGAATGATCCTTATGTGGTCCCCTTTCAAAGTTGTTCAAATGGTTCCGGTCCGATGCACATATAGGTCACAGGAGACAAAAATAGATTTTTTCACCGAAAACTTAAAAAATCTTCTTTTCTGAAACCGTAAGGCCCAGGTCTTTGATATTTGGTATGAAGCTTCATCTAGTGGACCACTACCAAGATTGTTCAAATTATAGTGCTGGGGCCAAAAATGCCCCCGCCCCGGGGCCCTTTGGTTTTACATGGGCTTATATAGGGAAAATCTTTAAATATCTTCTTCTCTGAAACCGCAAGGCCCAGGTCTTTGATATTTGGTATGAAGCTTCGTCTTGTGGACCCCTACCAAGATTGTTCAAATTGTAGTGCTGGGGCCAAAAATGACCCCACCCCGGGGCCCTTTGGTTTTACATGGGCTTATATAGGGAAAATCTTTAAAAATCTTCTTCCCTGAAACCGCAAGGCCCAGGTCTTTGCTATTTGGTATGAAGCTTCATCTGATGGACCGCTACCAAGATTGTTCAAATTATAGTTCTCGGGCCAAAAATGCCCCCCGCCCCAGGGCCCTTTGGTTTTACATTGGCTTATATAGGGAAAATCTTTAAAAAGATTCTTCTCTGAAATCTCAAGGCTCAGTTCTTTGATATTTGGTATGAAGATTCATCTTGTAAACCTCTACCAAGATTGTTCAAATTATAGCCCTGGGGCCAAAAGTGCCCTCGTCTAGGGGCCCTTTGGTTTTACTTAGACTTATACAGGGATAATCTTTAAAAATCTTCTTCTGTGAAACCACAAGGCCTAGGTCTTTGATATTTGGTGTGAAATTTCATCCAGTTGACCTCTATCAAGATTGTTCAAATTATAGACCTTTGGTCAAAAATGCCCCCGCCCCGAGACCCTTTGGTTTTACATAGACTTATATAGGGAAATCTTTAAAAATCTTCTTCTCCGAAACTGCAAGGCCAATGTTTTTGATATTTGGTATGGAGCTTCATCTAGTGGACCTCTACCAAGATTGTTCACATTATAGCCCCGGGCTACAAATCCCCCGCCCCGGGGCCCTTTGGTTTTACATAGACTTACATAGAGATAATCTTTGAAACTCTTTTTCTCTTAAACAGCACTGCCCAGGTCTTTGATATTTGGTGTGAAGCTTCATCTAGTTGACCTCTATCAAGATTATTTAAATTATAGCCCAGAGGCCACAAATGCCCCCGCTCTGGGGCCATTTGGATTTACATAGGCTTATGTAGGGAATATCTTTAAAAAAATCCTCTTCTCTGAAACCGCAAGACCCAGGTCTTTGATATTTGGGGTGTAGCTCCATCTAGTGGACCTTTGTCATGATTATTTAAATTATAGCCTTTGTTGATATTTGGTATGAAGCTTCACATTTTTAGACCTCCCTCAACATTATGCACATTATAACCCTGGGGTCAATAATGGCCCTCCCCGGGGCCCACTTGTTACTCTATGGATCAGGTGAGCGATCCAGGGCCATCATGGCCCTCTTGTTTCATCATAGTGCAGATTATATTTTTATTTTCTTTGGATGCATCGAGTTCATTGTGAGTAATTTGAAAATCGAGTACCGCTGAAATCAATGCTTTGGGGTGTATTCAGCTTTGCAGACAACAGTGCTGTTTATGAAGAAACACAATAAAACCGAGTTTTCATTGGCTTATACAGGGAAAATCTTTAAAAAACTTCTTCTCCGAAAATGCATGGCCCCGGTCTTTGATATTTGGTGTGTAGCTTCATCTAGTGGACCTCTACAAAGATTGTTCAAACCATAGCCCCTGGGGCCAAAAATGCCCCTGCCCCAGGGCCCTTTGGTTTTACATAGATTCATATATATTGGGAACTTTAAAAAATCTTCTACTCTAAACTACAAGGCCCAGGTCTTTGATATTTGGTGTGAAGCTTCATCTGCTGGACCTCTATCAAAATTGTTCATATTATAGCCCTAGGAAATAGAAGTCAAGGCAATGAAAACCTTCGAAAATTTTCTAGTCTGAAAACAGAAGACCAAGGTCTTTGATATTTGGTATGAAGCCCTCAGATTTTATATAAACTTATATAGGGAAAACCTTTAAAAATATTCTTGTCTGAAACCAGAAGGCTCCGGTCTTTGATATTTGGTATGAAGCTTCACCTTTTGGACCACTTACTAAGATTATTCAAATTAGAGCCCTGGGGCCAATAATGGCTCTCCTCAGTGCCCACTTGTTAAACCAAAAATCAAACAAAATGTGGTACAGCTTGTTTGATTCTTTTTGTCAGTCATTGTGTAATGTCGAGGGGTAGGTCTGGTGTTATTTCTGAAATTGTTAGTTTCTGTTGTGCTAATATGTTACTACAGTTTGGTATATTGAGGATGCAGCCTAAAATAATTATGTTCACCTAGTGGTCTTTAAACCTGGTGGTTAAAAATGAAGTTCTCTATGATGCCACTAAAATATATTCTTTCATGCCAACCGCTAGAATATATTTATCTAGGTTATATGTTTAGGTTTCAGTCATTGGGTTTTTAGATTACTATGTGAACTTAGAAGATCCAGTAACATATATATATATATATGCACACAGTACAGATTTGACACTTTCAGAAATGAGATAATTTGGCATACACACAAATTTCAAATTAGTGATGTTTACATCATGGAGTGTAGATCATGTGACACTTGAGCTTGTTTGATTCTTTGTCCTGTCTGACCCGCTGGAATGACAGTCAGAAAAACTTCTATCTACCATTCTGACCCAAATATTCCGTCAGTTACCCTCAGAATCTTGTGAGCTGAATGAATTGGTCAGTATCTGGCCCCTGCCCATAGGGGCTTGAAGAAATATATGGGCTGCATGATGCTTCCACGCAGAGCTGAATCCGGCCGGCCCACTAGTACTGGTAAACCACTTAGAGGATCTAAGCCTGTCCAGGAACCAAGGTGTGAGGCGGACCGTCCATGCTAATAAACCCTATTGGTTTCATTGGGCGACAATGCTTGAGATGTCATTTCATCTCAATGTCGAGTAAAAGTCCAACAAAATTGGAAGCAACGTCTCCAAAATGACCTTTACAGTGTTGACAGGGACGTTAAACCTCAAATCAAACAAACAAAATTGGTCAAAATATTATCTGTTCTGGCAATTTTATTCTGTTCCCTAACAACATAATTTGAACAACTGACTCGAAATGGCTCAAATGGTTGTCTGACTTGAAACAACTGGTAGGTTTTCCCTAGGCTGTTTAAACTCCAGACAGTTTTTCTGTGTTATTTTTTAGCTCAACTGCCAGGTAGTGAGGAGGTGAGCTTTTGGGATCACTTTTTGTCAATCATGCGTGCGTGTGTAAACTTTTTCTTCAAACGACATCTTCTTCTAAACTACTGATCATATTTTGACCAAACTTCACAGGAATGATCCTTAGGTGGTCCCCTTTCAAAGTTGTTCAAATGCTTCCGGTCTGTTGCACTTCTAGGTCACAGGAACTAAAAATAGATTTTTTTACTGAAAATGTTAAAAATCTTCTCTGAAACCTAATGGCCCAGGCCTTTGATATTTGGTGTGAAGCTTCATCTAGTGGACCTATACCAAGATAGTTCAAATTATAGCCCTGGGGCCAAAAATGCCCCCGTCTCTGGGGGCCTTTGGTTTTTCATAGGCTTATATAGGGAAAATCTTTACAAATCTTCTTTCTCTTCAGTGCATGTCATCTGATCTGGGCCTACACTGTTTGCCATGGTACCCCCTTTAGGGGTTTCATACATACAATGAGATAAAATGAATGTGTGTCTTAAAATTTATTGTAAGATATTCCCAAGTCAGGATTACTTGAATTAAGCAGTATCATCTTTCAAATTAATGGTTAAGTGGTAGACAGAACAGATTTTTTGCTAAAATTCATTATGCAGTAAGACTGATCATGTGAGGTAGACTGCCAGTACCTGGTCTGCCCCCTCACTTCAGTATGTGGCCTTAATTAACCCATTTTGTACCCCAAACCCCCAAAAGGGTACCATGCCAAACAGTGCAGGCCCAGATCAGACCCTACATAATGTGGCATCTGATCAGGGCCTACACTGTGTGCATAAAATTCAGCCATTCCCAAATAAAATTTGAAGAAAACAACCTGACACCCCTAGATTTTGAAATGGTAAGGTGGAAGATTCCATTTGGTACAAGCAGCAAAATGAAACTGAATTTATTTTCCGTTAACCCTTATCCTGCTGAACATGACAACTCTTGTCATGCATCCTTGTGTGCGTGTGTGCATGCGTAAACTTTTTCTTCAAACGACATCTCCTAAACAACTTATTTGAATTTGACCAAACTTCATATGAATGATTCTTAGGTGGTCCTCTTTCGGAGTTGTTCAAATAGTTCCGGTCCATTGCACATCTAGGTCACAGGAGCTAAAAATTGGATTTTTTACTAAAAACTTAAAAAAACCTTCTTTGAAACCGAACGGCCAAGGTCTTTGATATTTGGTATGAAGCTTCACCTAGTGGACCTCTACCAAGGTTGTTAAAATTATAGCCCTGGGGCCAAAATGCCCCGCCCGCGGGCCCTTTGGTTTTACATAGGCTTATATAGGGAAAATCTTTAAAAATCTTCTTTGAAACCATTACGGTCTTTGATATTTGGTATGAAGCTTCACCTCTACCAAGGTTGTTCAAATTATAAGCCCTGGGGCCAAAAATGCCCCCGCCCCCTGGCCCTCTGGTTTTACATAGACTTTTTTCATCATAGTGCAGATTATATTTTTATTTTCTTTGGATGCATCGAGTCCATTGTGAGTAATTTGAAAATCGAGTACCACTGAAATCAATGCTTTGGGGTGTATTCAGCTTCGCAGACAACAGTGCTGTTTATGAAGAAACACAATAAAACCGAGTTTTCATTGGCTTATACAGGGAAAATCTTTAAAAATCTTCTCCGAAAATGCATGACCCAGGTCTTTGATATTTGGTATGTAGCTTCATCTAGTGGACCTCTACAAAGATTGTTCAAACCATAGCCCCTGGGGCCAAAAATGCCCCTGCCCCAGGGCCCTTTGGTTTTACATAGATACATATATATAGGGAACTTTAAAAAATCTTCTACTCTAAACTGCAAGGCCCAGGTCTTTGATATTTGGTGTGAAGCTTCATCTGCTGGACCTCTATCAAAATTGTTCATATTATAGCCCTAGGAAATAGAAGTCAAGGCAATGAAAACCTTCGAAAATCTTCTTGTCTGAAAACAGAAGACAAGGTCTTTGATATTTGGTATGAAGCCCTCAGATTTTATATAAACTTATATAGAGAAAACCTTTAAAAATATTCTTGTCTGAAACCAGAAGGCTCCAGTCTTTGATATTTGGTATGAAGCTTCACCTTTTGGACTACTTACCAAGATTATTCAAATTAGAGCCCTGGGGCCAATAATGGCTCTCCTCAGTGCCCACTTGTTAAACCAAAAATCAAACAAAATGTGGTACAGCTTGTTTGATTCTTTTTGTCAGTCATTGTGTAATGTCGAGGGGTAGGTCTGGTGTTATTTCTGAAATTGTTAGTTTCTGTTGTGCTAATATGTTACTACAGTTTGGTAAATTGAGGATGCAGCCTAAAATAATTATGTTCACCTATTGGTCTTTAAACCTGGTGGTTAAAAATGAAGTTCTCTATGATGCCACTAAAATATATTCTTTCATGCCAACCGCTAGAATATATTTATCTAGGTTATATGTTTAGGTTTCAGTCATTGGGTTTTTAGATTACTATGTGAACTTAAAAGATCCAGTAACATGTATATATATATATGCACACAGTACCGATTTGACACTTTCAGAAATGAGATAATTTGGCATACACACAAATTTCAAATTAGTGATGTTTACATCATGCAGTCTAGATCATGTGACACTTGAGCTTGTTTGATTCTTTGTCCTGTCTGACCTGCTGGAATGACAGTCAGAAAAACTTCTATCTACCATTCTGACCCAAATATTCAGTCCGTTACCCTCAGAATCTTGTGAGCTGAATGAATTGGTCAGTATCTGGCCCCCGCCCATAGGGGCTTGAAGAAATATATGGGCTGCATGATGCTTCCACGCAGAGCTGAATCCGGCCCTCACACTAGTACTCATTACGATAACTCACCCGTGCAACATAGTGCATTTTTCACATCTCCAAAATGACTACTTTTCTGATGAAAATCCTTGATATTTTTCTTATAAATGCTATTAACAAAGGTTGTGTGTGCTCGTTAGAACCGCCTCATAGAGGCGGTTCTAACGAGAACACACAACCTGTGTCTTTGAGCAGAAATAGGAAAAATAATGAATACCCCCGTAAACCCCAGTTTTTGCTGTATAAAGTGGGGTTAAGGGGGGGGGTCTTCATTTCATGGACTTGTTCACCTGATATGGTTAACCACTTAGAGGATCTCAGCCTGTCCAGGAACAGAGGTGCGAGGCGGACTGTCCATGCTAATAAACCCTATTGGTTTCATTGGGCGACAGGGCTTGAGATGTCATTTCATCTCAATGTCGGGTAAAAGTCCAACAAAATTGGAAGCAACATCTCCAAAATGACTTTTACAGTGTTGACGGGGACGTTAAACCTCAAATCAAACAAACAAAATTGGTCAAAATATTATCTGTTCTTGCAATTTTATTCTGTTCCCTAACAACATAATTTGAACAACTGGCTCGAAATGGCTCAAATGGTTGTCTGACTTGAAACGACTGGTATTGTTTCCCTAGGCTGTTTAAACTCCAGACAGTTTTTCTGTGTTATTTTTTAGCTCAACTGCCAGGTAGTGAGGAGGTGAGCTTTTGGGATCACTTTTTGTCCATCATGCGTGCGTGTGTAAACTTTTTCTTCAAACAGCATCTTCTTCTAAACTACTGATCAGATTTTGACCAAACTTCACAGGAATGATCCTTAGGTGGTCCCCTTTCAAAGTTGTTCAAATGCTTCCGGTCCGTTGCACTTCTAGGTAGATTTTTTTACTGAAAATGTTAAAAATCTTCTCTGAAACCGAATGGCTCAGGCCTTTGATATTTGGTGTGAAGCTTCATCTAGTGGACCTATACCAAGATAGTTCAAATTATAGCCCTGGGGACAAAAATGCCCCCCGTTCCGGGGGGCCTTTGGTTTTTCATTGGCTTATATAGGGAAAATCTTTACAAATCGTCTTCCTCTTCAGTAAGCGTCGTCTGATCTGGGCTTACACTGTTTGCCATGGTACCCCCTTTAGGGGTTTCATACATACAATGGGATAAAATGAATGTGTGTCTTAAAATTTATTGTAAGATATTCCCAAGTCAGGATTACTTGAATTAAGCAGTATCATCTTTCACATTAATGGTTAAGTGGTAGACAGAACAGATTTTTTGCTAAAATTCATTATGCTGTATGACTGATCGTGTGAGGTAGACTGCCAGTACCTGGCCTGCCCCCTCACTTCAGTATGAGGCTTTAATTAACCCATTTTGTACCGGAAACCCCAAAACGGGTACCATGGAAAACAGTGCAGGCCCAGATCAGATGCCGCATAATGTTGCATCTGATCAGGGCCTACACTGTTTGCATAGAATTTAGCCATTCCCAAATAAAATTTGAAGAAAACAACCTGACACCCCTAGATTTTGAAATAATAAGGTGGAAGATTCCATTTGGTACAAGAAGCAAAATGAAACTGAATTTATTTTCAGTTAACCCTTATTCTGCTGAACATGACAACTCTTGTCATGCATCCTTGTGTGCGTGTGTGCATGATTGTGTAAACTTTTTCTTCAAACGACATCTTAAACAACGTATTTGAATTTGACCAAACTTCATATGAATGATTCTTAGGTGGTCCCCTTTCAGAGTTGTTCAAATGGTTCCGGTCCATTGCACATCTAGGTCACAGGAGCTAAAAATAGACTTTTTTTACTGAAAACTTAAAAAAACTTCTTTGAAACTGCACGGCCCAGGTCTTTGATATTTGGTATAAAGCTTCACCTAGTGGACCTCTACCAAGGTTGTTAAAATTATAGCCCTGGGGCCATAAATGCCCCAACCCAGGGCCCTTTGGTTTTACATAAACTTATAATGGGAAAATCTTTAAAAATCTTCTTTGAAACCACAAGGGTCTTTGATATTTGGTATGAAGCTTCACCTCGTGGACCTCTACCAAGGTTGGTCAAATTATAGCCCTGGGGCCAAAAATGCCCCCGCCCAATGGCCCTCCGGTTTTACATAGACTTTTTTCATCATAGTGCAGATTATATTTTTATTTTCTTTGGATGCATTGAGTCCATTGTGAGTAATTTGAAAATCGAGAACCGCTGAAATCGATGCTATGGGGCATATTCAGCTTTGCAGACAACAGTGCTGTTTATATAGAAACACAATAAAACCGAGTTTACATTGGCTTATACAGGGAAAATCTTTAAAAATCTTCTCCCCCCGAAAGTGCATGGCCCCGGTCTTTGATATTTGGTGTGTAACTTCATCTAGTGGACCTCTACGAAGATTGTTAAAACCATAGCCCTTGGGGTCAAAATGCCCCTGCCCCAGGGCCCTTTGGTTTTACATAGACTTATATAGGGAATTTTTAAAAAATCTTCTACTCTTAACTGCAAGGCCCAGGTCTTTGATATTTGTTGTGAAGCTTCATCTGGTGGACATCTATCAAAATTTTTCATATTACAGCCCTAGGAAATAGAAGTCAAGGCAATGAAAACCTTCGAAAATTTTCTTGTCTGAAAACAGAAGACCAAGGTCTTTGATATTTGGTATGAAGCCCTCAGGTTTTATATAGACTTGTATAGGAAAAAAACTTTAAAAATATTCTTGTCTGAAACCAGAAGACTCCGGTCTTTGATATTTGGTATGAAGCTTCACCTTTTGGACCACTTACCAAGATTATTCAAATTAGAGCCCTGGGGCCAATAATGGCTCTCCTCGGTGCCCACTTGTTAAACCACAAATCAAACAAAATGTGGTACAGCTTGTTTGATTCTTTTTGTCGGTCATTGTGTAATGTCCAGGGGTAGGTCTGGTGTTATTTCTGAAATTGTTAGTTTCTGTTGTGCTAAAATGTTACTACAGTTTGGTATATTGAGGATGCAGCCTAAAATAATTATGTTCACCTAGTGGTCTTGAAACCTGGTGGTTAAAAATGAAGTTCTCTATGATGCCACTAAAATATATTCTATCATGCCAACCGCTAGATATATTTATCTAGGTTATATGTTTAGGTTTCAGTCATTGGGTTTTTAGATTACTATGTGAACTTAGAAGATCCAGTAACATATATATATATATATATATGCACACAGTACCAATTTGACACTTTCAGAAATGAGATAATTTGGCATACACACAAATTTCAAATTAGTGATGTTTACATCATGGAGTCTAGATCATGTGACACTTGAGCTTGTTTGATTCTTTGTCCTTTCTGACCTGCTGGAATGACAGTCAGAAAAACTTCTATCTACCATTCTGACCCAAATATTCCGTCAGTTACCCTCAGAATCTTGTGAGCTGAATGAATTGGTCAGTATCTGTCCCCCGCCCATAGGGGCTTGAAGAAATATATGGGCTGCATGATGCTTCCACGCAGAGCTGAATCCGGCCGGCACACTAGTACTGGTAAACCACTTAGAGGATCTAAGCCTATTCAGGAACCAAGGTGTGAGGCGGACCGTCCATGCTAATAAACCCTATCGGTTTCATTGGGCTACAGGGCCTGAGATGTCATTTCATCTCAATGTCGGGTAAATGTCCAACAAAAATTGAGAAACGTCTCCAAAATGACCTTTACAGTGTTGACAGGGACGTTAAACCTCATTAAACTCCAGACAGTTTTTCTGTGTTATTTTTTTAGATCAACTGCCACGCAGTGAGGAGGTGAGCTTTTGGGATCACTTTTTGTAAATTTTTGTAAATTTTTCTTCAAACGTCATCTTCTAAACTACTGATCAGATTTTGACCAAACTTCGCAGGAATGATCCTTAGGTGGTCCCCTTTCAAAGTTGTTCAAATGCTTCCGGTCCGTTGCACTTCTAGGTCACAGGAACTAAAAATAGATTTTTTTACTGAAAATGTTAAAAATCTTCTCTCAAACCAAATGGTCCAGGCCTTTAATATTTGGTGTGAAGCTTCATCTAGTGGACCTATACCAAGATAGTTCAAATTATAGCCCTGGGGCCAAAAATGCCCCCATCCCGGGGGACCTTTGGTTTTTCATAGGCTTATATAGGGAAAATCTTTACAAATCTTCTTCCTCTTCAGTACACGTTGTCTGATCTGGGCCTACACTGTTTGCCATGGTACCCCCTTTAGGGGTTTCATACATACAATGGGATAAAATGAATGTGTATCTTAAAATTTATTGTAAGATATTCCCAAGTCAGGATTACTTGAATTAAGCAGTATCATCTTTCAAATTAATGGTTAAGTGGTAGACAGAACAGATTTTTTGCTAAAATTCATTATGCAGTAAGACTGATCGTTTGAGGTAGACTGCCAGTACCTGCCCTGCCCCCCTCACTTCAGTATGTGGCCTTAATTAACCCATTTTGTACCCCAAACCCCCAAACGGGTATCATGGCAAACAGTGCACGCCCAGATAAGACGCCGCATAATGTGGCATCTGATCAACGCCTACACTGTTTGCATAAAATTCAGCCATTCCCAAATAAAATTTGAAGAAAACAACCTGACACCCCTAGATTTTGAAATGGTAAGGTGGAAGATTCCATTTGGTACAAGAAGCAAAATGAAACTGAATTTATTTTCAGTTAACCCTTATCCTGCTGAACATGACAACTCTTGTCATGCATCCTTGTGTGCGTGTGTGCAGGTGTAAACTTTTTCTTCAAACGACATCTCCGAAACAACTTATTTGAATTTGACCAAACTTCATATGAATGATTCTTAGGTGGTCCCCTTTCAGAGTTGTTCAAATGGTTCTGGTCCATTGCACATCTAGGTCACAGCAGCTAAAAATAGACTTTTTGTACTGAAAACTTAAAAAAAACTTCTTTGAAACTGCACGGACCAGGTCGTTGATATTTGGTATGGAGCTTCACCTAGTGGTCCTCTACCAAGGTTGTTAAAATTATAGCCCTGGGGTCATAAATGCCCCGCCCCAGGGCCCTTTGGTTTTACAGTGGCTTATATAGGGAAAATCTTTAAAAATCTTCTTTGAAACCACAAGGGTATCTGATATTTGGTATGAAGCTTCACCTAGTGGACCTCTACCAAGGTCGTTCAAATTATAGCCCTGGGGCCAAAAATGCCCCTGCCCCGGGGCCCTCCGGTTTTACATAAACTTTTTTCATCATAGTGCAGATTATATTTTTATTTTCTTTGGATGCATCGAGTCCATTGTGAATATTAGAAAATCGAGAACTGCTGAAATCGATGCTATAGGTCGTATTCAGCTTTGCAGACAACAGTGCTGTTTATGAAGAAACACAATAAAACCGAGTTTACATTGGCTTATACGGGGAAAATCTTTAAAAAACTTCTTCTCCGAAAATGCATGGCCCCGGTCTTTGATATTTGGTGTGTAGCTTCATCTGGTGGACCTCTACAAAGATTGTTCAAACCATAGATAGCCCTTGGGGCCAAAAATGCCCTTGCCCCAGGGCCCTTTGGTTTTACATAGACTTATATAGGGAATTTTAAAAAATCTTCTACTCTTAACTGCGACACTTGAGCTTGTTTTGATTCTTTGCCCTGTCTGACCCGCTGGAATGACAGTCAGAAAAACTTCTATCTACCATTCTGACCCAAATATTCTGTCAGTTACCCTCAGAATCTTTAGAATCTTGAAAACTGGTGAGGTCAGCCTATTTATCATAGTTACATTCTACTTGATTTGCAGAAATTGCTTACCCTGTCATCACCATGTCCTTCCATTAATCCTTCAATAAAGGTTGGCACTTCCTGAAACTTTTAACTTTTAGCTCAGGTGAGCGATACAGGACCAGCTTTGTCCTCTTGTTTACTGAAAACTTAAAAGTGATGAGGTGAGCTTTTGGGATCACTTTTTGTCAATCATGCATGCGTGTGTAAACTTTTTCTTCAAACGACAACCCTCATCTAAACTTCTGATCAGATTTTGACCAAACTTCACAGGAATGATCCTTAGGTGGTCCCCTTTCAAAGTTGTTCAAATGCTTCTGGTCCATTGCACTTCTAGGTCACAGGAACTAAAAATAGATTTTTTTACTGAAAATGTTAAAAATCTTCTCTGAAACCTAATGGCCCAGGCCTTTGATATTTGGTGTGAAGCTTCATCTAGTGGACCTATACCAAGATAGTTCAAATTATAGCCCTGGGGCCAAAAATGCCCCCGTCTCGGGGGGCCTTTGGTTTTTCAAAGGCGCATATATAGGGAAAATCTTTACAAATCTTCTTCCTCTTCAGTACACGTCGTCTGATCTGGGCCTACACTGTTTGCCATCGTACCCCCTTTAGGGGTTTCAACATACAATGGGATAAAATGAATGAGTATCTTAAAATTTATTGTAAGATATTCCCAAGTCAGGATTACTTGAATTAAGCAGTATCATCTTTCAAATTAATGGTTAAGTGGTAGACAGAACAGATTTTTTGCTAAAATTCATTATGCAGTAAGACTGATCGTGTGAGGTAGACTGCCAGTACCTGGCCTGCCCCCTCACTTCAGTATGTGGCCTTAATTAACCCATTTTGTACCCCAAACCCCCAAACGGGTACCATGGCAAACAGTGCAGGCCCAGATCAGACGCTGCATAATGTGGCATCTGATCAGGGCCTACACTGTGTGCATAAAATTCAGCCATTCCCAAATAAAATTTGAAGAAAACAACCTGACACCCCTAGATTTTGAAATGGTAAGGTGGAAGATTCCATTTGGTACAAGAAGCAAAATGAAACTGAATTTATTTTCAGTTAACCCTTATCCTGCTGAACATGACAACTCTTGTCATGCATCCTTGTGTGCGTGTGTGCATGCGTAAACTTTTTCTTCAAACGACATCTCCTAAACAACTTATTTGAATTTGACCAAACTTCATATGAATGATTCTTAGGTGGTCCTCTTTCGGAGTTGTTCAAATGGTTCTGGTCCATTGCACATCTAGGTCACAGGAGCTAAAAATTGGATTTTTTACTAAAAACTAAAAAAAACCTTCTTTGAAACCGAACAGCCCAGGTCTTAGATATTTGGTATGAAGCTTCACCTAGTGGACCTCTACCAAGGTTGTTCAAATTATAGCCCTGGGGCCAAAATGCCCCGCCCCAGGGCCCTTTGGTTTTACATAGGCTTATATAGGGAAAATCTTTAAAAATCTTCTTTGAAACCACAACGGTCTTTGATATTTGGTATGAAGCTTCACCTAGTGGACCTCTACCAAGGTTGTTCAAATTATAAGCCCTGGGGCCAAAAATGCCCCCGCGTCCTGGCCCTCTGGTTTTACATAGACTTTTTTCATCATAGTGCAGATTATATTTTTATTTTCTTTGGATGCATCGAGTCCATTGTGAGTAATTTGAAAATCAAGTACCGCTGAAATCAATGCTTTGGGGTGTATTCAGCTTTGCAGACAACAGTGCTGTTTATGAAGAAACAAAATAAAACTGAGTTTTCATTGGCTTATACGCCGGCCTCAGTGGCTCAGTCTGATGCGCGTCTGACTGGTGATCAGGAGGACGCAGGTTCGACTCCCGCCGGGGTCGGAAACATTCTTTCGTGGAGATTGATCATGAAATCTTTTCTACGGTCATTCTCTCCCTTCCGCTGATTCAAGAAGGGCAGTTGTCAGTTTCTGGCGAAAGAATGTGCACTGTACTGGTTAACCGCTTACGTATAAGCCTGCCCAGGAAAGTGTTGATAGGTAAACTGACCGGCTCAAAAATGACCTAAATAGTGTTGACTGGGCCGTAAAACTCCAAAACAAACAAAACAAATCATTGGCTTATACAGGGAAAATCTTTAAAAATCTTCTCCTCCGAAAATGCATGGCCCGGGTCTTTGATATTTGGTATGTAGCTTCATCTAGTGGACCTCTACAAAGATTGTTAAAACCATAGCCCCTGGGGCAAAAAATGCCCCTGCCCCAGGGCCCTTTGGTTTTACATAGATTCATATATATATAGGGAACTTTAAAATATCTTCTACTCTAAACTGCAAGGCCCAGGTCTTTGATATTTGGTGTGAAGCTTCATCTGGTGGACCTCTATCAAAATTGTTCATATTATAGCCCTAGGAAATAGAAGTCAAGGCAATGAAAACCTTTGAAAATCTTCTTGTCTGAAAACAGAAGACCAAGGTCTTTGATATTTGGTATGAAGCCCTCAGATTTTATATAAACTTATATAGGGAAAACCTTTAAAAATATTCTTGTCTGAAACCGGAAGGCTCCGGTCTTTGATATTTGGTATGAAGCTTCACCTTTTGGACCACTTACTAAGATTATTCAAATTAGAGCCCTGGGGCCAATAATGGCTCTCCTCGGTGCCCACTTGTTAAACCAAAAATCAAACAAAATGTGGTACAGCTTGTTTGATTCTTTTTGTCGGTCATTGTGTAATGTCGAGGGGTAGGTCTGGTGTTATTTCTGAAATTGTTAGTTTCTGTTGTGCTAATATGTTACTACAGTTTGGTATATTGAGGATGCAGCCTAAAATAATTATGTTCACCTAGTGGTCTTTAAACCTGGTGGTTAAAAATGAAGTTCTCTATGATGCCACTAAAATATATTCTTTCATGCCAACCGCTAGAATATATTTATCTAGGTTATATGTTTAGGTTTCAGTCATTGGGTTTTTAGATTACTATGTGAACTTAGAAGATCCAGTAACATATATATATATGCACACAGTACCGATTTGACACTTTCAGAAATGAGATAATTTGGCATACACACAAATTTCAAATTAGTGATGTTTACATCATGCAGTCTAGATCATGTGACACTTGAGCTTGTTTGATTCTTTGTCCTGTCTGACCCGCTGGAATGACAGTCAGAAAAACTTCTATCTACCATTCTGACCCAAATATTGCGACAGTTACCCTCAGAATCTTGTGAGCTGAATGAATTGGTCAGTATCTGTCCCCCGCCCATAGGGGCTTGAAGAAATATATGGGCTGCATGATGCTTCCACGCAGAGCTGAATCCGGCCCTCACACTAGTACTCATTACGATAACTCACCCGTGCAACATAGTGCATTTTTCACATCTCCAAAATGACTACTTTTCTGATGAAAATCCTTGATATTTTTCTTATAAATGCTATTAACAAAGGTTGTGTGTGCTCGTTAGAACCGCCTCATAGAGGCGGTTCTAACGAGAACACACAACCTGTGTCTTGGAGCAGAAATAGGAAAAATAATGAATACCCCCGTAAACCCCAGTTTTTGCTGTATAAAGTGGGGTTAAGGGGGGGGGTCTTCATTTCATGGACTTGTTCACCTGATGTGGTTAACCACTTAGAGGATCTAAGCCTGTCCAGGAACCGCTGTGCAAGGCGGACCATCCATGCTAATAAACCCTATTGGTTTCATTGGGCGACAGGGCTTGAGATGTCATTTCATCTCAATGTCGGGTAAAAGTCCAACAAAATTGGAAGCAACATCTCCAAAATGACTTTTACAGTGTTGACGGGGACGTTAAACCTCAAATCAAACAAACAAAATTGGTCAAAATATTATCTGTTCTTGCAATTTTATTCTGTTCCCTAACAACATAATTTGAACAACTGGCTCGAAATGGCTCAAATGGTTGTCTGACTTGAAACGACTGGTATTGTTTCCCTAGGCTGTTTAAACTCCAGACAGTTTTTCTGTGTTATTTTTTAGCTCAACTGCCAGGTAGTGAGGAGGTGAGCTTTTGGGATCACTTTTTGTCCATCATGGGTGCGTGTGTAAACTTTTTCTTCAAACAGCATCTTCTTCTAAACTACTGATCAGATTTTGACCAAACTTCACAGGAATGATCCTTAGGTGGTCCCCTTTCAAAGTTGTTCAAATGCTTCCGGTCCGTTGCACTTCTAGGTAGATTTTTTTACTGAAAATGTTAAAAATCTTCTCTGAAACCGAATGGCTCAGGTCTTTGATATTTGGTGTGAAGCTTCATCTAGTGGACCTATACCAAGATAGTTCAAATTATAGCCCTGGGGACAAAAATGCCCCCCGTTCCGGGGGGCCTTTGGTTTTTCATTGGCTTATATAGGGAAAATCTTTACAAATCGTCTTCCTCTTCAGTAAGCGTCGTCTGATCTGGGCTTACACTGTTTGCCATGGTACCCCCTTTAGGGGTTTCATACATACAATGGGATAAAATGAATGTGTGTCTTAAAATTTATTGTAAGATATTCCCAAGTCAGGATTACTTGAATTAAGCAGTATCATCTTTCACATTAATGGTTAAGTGGTAGACAGAACAGATTTTTTGCTAAAATTCATTATGCTGTATGACTGATCGTGTGAGGTAGACTGCCAGTACCTGGCCTGCCCCCTCACTTCAGTATGAGGCTTTAATTAACCCATTTTGTACCGGAAACCCCAAAACGGGTACCATGGAAAACAGTGCAGGCCCAGATCAGATGCCGCATAATGTTGCATCTGATCAGGGCCTACACTGTTTGCATAGAATTTAGCCATTCCCAAATAAAATTTGAAGAAAACAACCTGACACCCCTAGATTTTGAAATAATAAGGTGGAAGATTCCATTTGGTACAAGAAGCAAAATGAAACTGAATTTATTTTCAGTTAACCCTTATTCTGCTGAACATGACAACTCTTGTCATGCATCCTTGTGTGCGTGTGTGCATGATTGTGTAAACTTTTTCTTCAAACGACATCTTAAACAACGTATTTGAATTTGACCAAACTTCATATGAATGATTCTTAGGTGGTCCCCTTTCAGAGTTGTTCAAATGGTTCCGGTCCATTGCACATCTAGGTCACAGGAGCTAAAAATAGACTTTTTTACTGAAAACTTAAGAAAACTTCTTTGAAACCGCACGGCCCAGGTCTTTGATATTTGGTATAAAGCTTCACCTAGTGGACCTCTACCAAGGTTGTTAAAATTATAGCCCTGGGGCCATAAATGCCCCAACCCAGGGCCCTTTGGTTTTACATAAACTTATAATGGGAAAATCTTTAAAAATCTTCTTTGAAACCACAAGGGTCTTTGATATTTGGTATGAAGCTTCACCTCGTGGACCTCTACCAAGGTTGGTCAAATTATAGCCCTGGGGCCAAAAATGCCCCCGCCCAATGGCCCTCCGGTTTTACATAGACTTTTTTCATCATAGTGCAGATTATATTTTTATTTTCTTTGGATGCATTGAGTCCATTGTGAGTAATTTGAAAATCGAGAACCGCTGAAATCGATGCTATGGGGCATATTCAGCTTTGCAGACAACAGTGCTGTTTATATAGAAACACAATAAAACCGAGTTTACATTGGCTTATACAGGGAAAATCTTTAAAAATCTTCTCCCCCCGAAAGTGCATGGCCCCGGTCTTTGATATTTGGTGTGTAACTTCATCTAGTGGACCTCTACGAAGATTGTTAAAACCATAGCCCTTGGGGTCAAAATGCCCCTGCCCCAGGGCCCTTTGGTTTTACATAGACTTATATAGGGAATTTTTAAAAAATCTTCTACTCTTAACTGCAAGGCCCAGGTCTTTGATATTTGTTGTGAAGCTTCATCTGGTGGACATCTATCAAAATTTTTCATATTACAGCCCTAGGAAATAGAAGTCAAGGCAATGAAAACCTTCGAAAATTTTCTTGTCTGAAAACAGAAGACCAAGGTCTTTGATATTTGGTATGAAGCCCTCAGGTTTTATATAGACTTGTATAGGAAAAAAACTTTAAAAATATTCTTGTCTGAAACCAGAAGACTCCGGTCTTTGATATTTGGTATGAAGCTTCACCTTTTGGACCACTTACCAAGATTATTCAAATTAGAGCCCTGGGGCCAATAATGGCTCTCCTCGGTGCCCACTTGTTAAACCACAAATCAAACAAAATGTGGTACAGCTTGTTTGATTCTTTTTGTCGGTCATTGTGTAATGTCCAGGGGTAGGTCTGGTGTTATTTCTGAAATTGTTAGTTTCTGTTGTGCTAAAATGTTACTACAGTTTGGTATATTGAGGATGCAGCCTAAAATAATTATGTTCACCTAGTGGTCTTAAAACCTGGTGGTTAAAAATGAAGTTCTCTATGATGCCACTAAAATATATTCTATCATGCCAACCGCTAGATATATTTATCTAGGTTATATGTTTAGGTTTCAGTCATTGGGTTTTTAGATTACTATGTGAACTTAGAAGATCCAGTAACATATATATATATATATGCACACAGTACCAATTTGACACTTTCAGAAATGAGATAATTTGGCATACACACAAATTTCAAATTAGTGATGTTTACATCATGGAGTCTAGATCATGTGACACTTGAGCTTGTTTGATTCTTTGTCCTGTCTGACCCGCTGGAATGACAGTCAGAAAAACTTCTATCTACCATTCTGACCCAAATATTCAGTCCGTTACCCTCAGAATCTTGTGAGCTGAATGAATTGGTCAGTATCTGTCCCCCGCCCATAGGGGCTTGAAGAAATATATGGGCTGCATGATGCTTCCACGCAGAGCTGAATCCGGCCGGCACACTAGTACTGGTAAACCACTTAGAGGATCTAAGCCTATTCAGGAACCAAGGTGTGAGGCGGACCGTCCATGCTAATAAACCCTATCGGTTTCATTGGGCTACAGGGCCTGAGATGTCATTTCATCTCAATGTCGGGTAAATGTCCAACAAAAATTGAGAAACGTCTCCAAAATGACCTTTACAGTGTTGACGGGGACGTTAAACCTCATTAAACTCCAGACAGTTTTTCTGTGTTATTTTTTTAGATCAACTGCCACGCAGTGAGGAGGTGAGCTTTTGGGATCACTTTTTGTAAATTTTTGTAAATTTTTCTTCAAACGTCATCTTCTAAACTACTGATCAGATTTTGACCAAACTTCGCAGGAATGATCCTTAGGTGGTCCCCTTTCAAAGTTGTTCAAATGCTTCCGGTCCGTTGCACTTCTAGGTCACAGGAACTAAAAATAGATTTTTTTACTGAAAATGTTAAAAATCTTCTCTCAAACCAAATGGTCCAGGCCTTTAATATTTGGTGTGAAGCTTCATCTAGTGGACCTATACCAAGATAGTTCAAATTATAGCCCTGGGGCCAAAAATGCCCCCATCCCGGGGGACCTTTGGTTTTTCATAGGCTTATATAGGGAAAATCTTTACAAATCTTCTTCCTCTTCAGTACACGTTGTCTGATCTGGGCCTACACTGTTTGCCATGGTACCCCCTTTAGGGGTTTCATACATACAATGGGATAAAATGAATGTGTATCTTAAAATTTATTGTAAGATATTCCCAAGTCAGGATTACTTGAATTAAGCAGTATCATCTTTCAAATTAATGGTTAAGTGGTAGACAGAACAGATTTTTTGCTAAAATTCATTATGCAGTAAGACTGATCGTTTGAGGTAGACTGCCAGTACCTGCCCTGCCCCCCTCACTTCAGTATGTGGCCTTAATTAACCCATTTTGTACCCCAAACCCCCAAACGGGTATCATGGCAAACAGTGCACGCCCAGATAAGACGCCGCATAATGTGGCATCTGATCAACGCCTACACTGTTTGCATAAAATTCAGCCATTCCCAAATAAAATTTGAAGAAAACAACCTGACACCCCTAGATTTTGAAATGGTAAGGTGGAAGATTCCATTTGGTACAAGAAGCAAAATGAAACTGAATTTATTTTCAGTTAACCCTTATCCTGCTGAACATGACAACTCTTGTCATGCATCCTTGTGTGCGTGTGTGCAGGTGTAAACTTTTTCTTCAAACGACATCTCCGAAACAACTTATTTGAATTTGACCAAACTTCATATGAATGATTCTTAGGTGGTCCCCTTTCAGAGTTGTTCAAATGGTTCTGGTCCATTGCACATCTAGGTCACAGCAGCTAAAAATAGACTTTTTGTACTGAAAACTTAAAAAAAACTTCTTCGAAACTGCACGGACCAGGTCGTTGATATTTGGTATGGAGCTTCACCTAGTGGTCCTCTACCAAGGTTGTTAAAATTATAGCCCTGGGGTCATAAATGCCCCGCCCCAGGGCCCTTTGGTTTTACATAGGCTTATATAGGGAAAATCTTTAAAAATCTTCTTTGAAACCACAAGGGTATCTGATATTTGGTATGAAGCTTCACCTAGTGGACTTCTACCAAGGTCGTTCAAATTATAGCCCTGGGGCCAAAAATGCCCCTGCCCCGGGGCCCTCCGGTTTTACATAAACTTTTTTCATCATAGTGCAGATTATATTTTTATTTTCTTTGGATGCATCGAGTCCATTGTGAATATTAGAAAATCGAGAACTGCTGAAATCGATGCTATAGGTCGTATTCAGCTTTGCAGACAACAGTGCTGTTTATGAAGAAACACAATAAAACCGAGTTTACATTGGCTTATACGGGGAAAATCTTTAAAAAACTTCTTCTCCGAAAATGCATGGCCCCGGTCTTTGATATTTGGTGTGTAGCTTCATCTGGTGGACCTCTACAAAGATTGTTCAAACCATAGATAGCCCTTGGGGCCAAAAATGCCCCTGCCCCAGGGCCCTTTGGTTTTACATAGACTTATATAGGGAATTTTAAAAAATCTTCTACTCTTAACTGCGACACTTGAGCTTGTTTTGATTCTTTGCCCTGTCTGACCCGCTGGAACGACAGTCAGAAAAACTTCTATCTACCATTCTGACCCAAATATTCTGTCAGTTACCCTCAGAATCTTTAGAATCTTGAAAACTGGTGAGGTCAGCCTATTTATCATAGTTACATTCTACTTGATTTGCAGAAATTGCTTACCCTGTCATCACCATGTCCTTCCATTAATCCTTCAATAAAGGTTGGCACTTCCTGAAACTTTTAACTTTTAGCTCAGGTGAGCGATACAGGACCAGCTTTGTCCTCTTGTTTACTGAAAACTTAAAAGTGATGAGGTGAGCTTTTGGGATCACTTTTTGTCAATCATGCATGCGTGTGTAAACTTTTTCTTCAAACGACAACCCTCATCTAAACTTCTGATCAGATTTTGACCAAACTTTACAGGAATGATCCTTAGGTGGTCCCCTTTCAAAGTTGTTCAAATGCTTCTGGTCCGTTGCACTTCTAGGTCACAGGAACTAAAAATAGATTTTTTTACTGAAAATGTTAAAAATCTTCTCTGAAACCTAATGGCCCAGGCCTTTGATATTTGGTGTGAAGCTTCATCTAGTGGACCTATACCAAGATAGTTCAAATTATAGCCCTGGGGCCAAAAATGCCCCCGTCTCGGGGGGCCTTTGGTTTTTCAAAGGCGCATATATAGGGAAAATCTTTACAAATCTTCTTCCTCTTCAGTACACGTCGTCTGATCTGGGCCTACACTGTTTGCCATCGTACCCCCTTTAGGGGTTTCAACATACAATGGGATAAAATGAATGTGTATCTTAAAATTTATTGTAAGATATTCCCAAGTCAGGATTACTTGAATTAAGCAGTATCATCTTTCAAATTAATGGTTAAGTGGTAGACAGAACAGATTTTTTGCTAAAATTCATTATGCAGTAAGACTGATCGTGTGAGGTAGACTGCCAGTACCTGGCCTGCCCCCTCACTTCAGTATGTGGCCTTAATTAACCCATTTTGTACCCCAAACCCCCAAACGGGTACCATGGCAAACAGTGCAGGCCCAGATCAGACGCTGCATAATGTGGCATCTGATCAGGGCCTACACTGTGTGCATAAAATTCAGCCATTCCCAAATAAAATTTGAAGAAAACAACCTGACACCCCTAGATTTTGAAATGGTAAGGTGGAAGATTCCATTTGGTACAAGAAGCAAAATAAAACTGAATTTATTTTCAGTTAACCCTTATCCTGCTGAACATGACAACTCTTGTCATGCATCCTTGTGTGCGTGTGTGCATGCGTAAACTTTTTCTTCAAACGACATCTCCTAAACAACTTATTTGAATTTGACCCAACTTCATATGAATGATTCTTAGGTGGTCCTCTTTCGGAGTTGTTCAAATAGTTCCGGTCCATTGCACATCTAGGTCACAGGAGCTAAAAATTGGATTTTTTACTAAAAACCTTCTTTGAAACCGAACGGCCCAGGTCTATGATATTTGGTATGAAGCTTCACCTAGTGGACCTCTACCAAGGTTGTTAAAATTATAGCCCTGGGGCCAAAATGCCCCGCCCCAGGGCCCTTTGGTTTTACATAGGCTTATATAGGGAAAATCTTTAAAAATCTTCTTTGAAACCATAACGGTCTTTGATATTTTGTATGAAGCTTCACCTAGTGAACCTCTACCAAGGTTGTTCAAATTATAAGCCCTGGGGCCAAAAATGCCCCCGCCCCCTGGCCCTCTGGTTTTACATAGACTTTTTTCATCATAGTGCAGATTATATTTTTTATGCCCCCGCCATTCGAAGAATGGTGGAAAGGGCATATAGCGTTGCCCCTGTCCGTCCGTCCGTCCGTCCGTTCGTTCGTCTGTGCGTCCGTCCGTCCGTCCGTGCGTCCGAAACTTAAACGCAGTCAATAACTTCCTTATTTCTTGATGGATTTTAAAATTACTCAGCAGAAATGTTAACCAAAAAGAGACGATGTGTCGCGTGCAAAACCCAGGTCCGTACCTCCAAGGTCAAGGTCATACTTAGACGTCAAAGGCCAAAAAAGGGTCCGAAACTTAAACGCAGTCAATAACTTTCTTATTTCTGGATGGATTTTAAAATTACTTTGCAGAAATGTTAACCATCATGAGACGATGTGTCACATGCAAAACCCAGGTCCATACCTCCAAGGTCAAGGTCATACTTAGAGGTCAAAGGTCAAAAAAAGAGTCCGAAACTTAAACGCAGTCAATAACTTACTTATTTCTTGATGGATTTTGGAATTACTTTGAAGGAATGTTAACCATCATGAGAAGATGTGTCACGCGCAAACCCAGATCTGTACCTCCAAGGTCAAGGTCATACTTAGAGGTCAAAGGTAAAAAAATGGTTCGAAACTTATACTTCAATAACTTACTTATTTCTGGATGGATTTTGAAATTACTTTGAAGAAATGTTAACCATCATGAGACGATGTGCCGTGCAAACCAAGATCCGTACCTCCAAGGTCAAGGTCACACTTAGAGGTCAAAGGTAAAAAAAATGGTCCGAAACTTAAACTTTCTATGGATGAATACGAACATAGACACATTTTCAAGCGGGGGCATCCGTGTCCTATGGACGCATTTCTAGTATTTTCTTTGGATGCATCGAGTCCATTGTGAGTAATTTGAAAATCGAGTACCGCTGAAATCAATGCTTTGGGGTGTATTCAGCTTTGCAGACAACAGTGCTGTTTATGAAGAAACACAATAAAACCGAGTTTACATTGGCTTATACAGGGAAAATCTTTAAAAATCTTCTTCTCCGAAAGTGCATGGCCCCGGTCTTTGATATTCGGTATGTAGCTTCATCTAGTGGACCTCTACAAAGATTGTTCAAACCATAGCCCCTGGGGCCAAAAATGCCCCTGCCCCAGGGCCCTTTGGTTTTACATAGATACATATATATAGGGAACTTTAAAAAAATCTTCTACTCTAAACTGCAAGGCCCAGGTCTTTGATATTTGGTGTGAAGCTTCATCTGCTGGACCTCTATCAAAATTGTTCATATTATAGCCCTAGGAAATAGAAGTCAAGGCAATGAAAACCTTCCAAAATCTTCTTGTCTGAAAACAGAAGACCAAGGTCTTTGATATTTGGTATGAAGCCCTCAGATTTTATATAAACTTATATAGGGAAAACCTTTAAAAATATTCTTGTCTGAAACCGGAAGGCTCCGGTCTTTGATATTTGGTATGAAGCTTCACCTTTTGGACCACTTACCAAGATTATTCAAATTAGAGCCCTGGGGCCAATAATGGCTCTCCTCAGTGCCCACTTGTTAAACCAAAAATCAAACAAAATGTGGTACAGCTTGTTTGATTCTTTTTGTCGGTCATTGTGTAATGTCCAGGGGTAGGTCTGGTGTTATTTCTGAAATTGTTAGTTTCTGTTGTGCTAATATGTTACTACAGTTTGGTATATTGAGGATGCAGCCTAAAATAATTATGTTCACCTAGTGGTCTTAAAACCTGGTGGTTAAAAATGAAGTTCTCTATGATGCCACTAAAATATATTCTTTCATGCCAACCGCTAGAATATATTTATCTAGGTTATATGTTTAGGTTTCAGTCATTGGGTTTTTAGATTACTATGTGAACTTAGAAGATCCAGTAACATATATATATATATATATATATGCACACAGTACCGATTTGACACTTTCAGAAATGAGATAATTTGGCATACACACAAATTTCAAATAAGTGATGTTTACATCATGGAGTCTAGATCATGTGACACTTGAGCTTGTTTGATTCTTTGTCCTGTCTGACCCGCTGGAATGACAGTCAGAAAAACTTCTATCTACCATTCTGACCCAAATATTCCGTCAGTTACCCTCAGAATCTTGTGAGCTGAATGAATTGGTCAGTATCTGGCCCCCGCCCAAAGGGGCTTGAAGAAATATATGGGCTGCATGATGCTTCCACGCAGAGCTGAATCCAGCCTGCACACTAGTACTGGTAAACAACTTAGAGGATCTAAGCCTGTCCAGGAACCAAGGTGTGAGGCGGACCGTCCATGCTAATAAACCCTATTGGTTTCATTGGGCGACAATGCTTGAGATGTCATTTCATCTCAATGTTGGGGAAAAGTCCAACAAAATTGGAAGCAACGTCTCCAAAATGACCTTTACAGTGTTGACGGGGACGTTAAACCTCAAATCAAACAAACAAAATTGGTCAAAATATTATCTGTTCTGGCAATTTTATTCTGTTCCCTAACAACATAATTTGAACAACTGACTCGAAATGGCTCAAATGGTTGTCTGACTTGAAACGCCTGGTAGGTTTTCCTAGGCTGTTTAAACTCCAGACAGTTTTTCTGTGTTATTTTTTAGCTCAACTGCCAGGTAGTGAGGAGGTGAGCTTTTGGGATCACTTTTTGTCCATCATGCGTGCGTGTGTAAACTTTTTCTTCAAACGACATCTTCTTCTAAACTACTGATCAGATTTTGACCAAACTTCACAGGAATGATCCTTAGGTGGTCCCCTTTCAAAGTTGTTCAAATGCTTCCGGTCTGTTGCACTTCTAGGTCACAGGAACTAAAATAAGATTTTTTTACTGAAAATGCTAAAAATCTTCTCTGAAACCTAATGGCCCAGGCCTTTGATATTTGGTGTGAAGCTTCATCTAGTGGACCTATACCGAGATAGTTCAAATTATAGCACTGGGGCCAAAAATGCCCCCGTCTCTGGGGGCCTTTGGTTTTTAATAGGCTTATTTAGGGAAAATCTTTACAAATGTTCTTTCTCTTCAGTACATGTCATCTGATCTGGGCCTACACTGTTTGCCATGGTACCCCCTTTAGGGGTTTCATACATACAATGGGATAAAATGAATGTGTGTCTTAAAATTTATTGTAAGATATTCCCAAGTCAGGATTACTTGAATTAAGCAGTATCATCTTTCAAATTAATGGTTAAGTGGTAGACAGAACAGATTTTTTGCTAAAATTCATTATGCAGTAAGCCATCTCCTAAACAACTTATTTGAATTTGACCAAATTTCATATGAATGATTCTTAGTTGGTCCTCTTTCAGAGTTGTTCAATTGGTTCCGGTCCATTGCACAGGAGCTAAAAATTGACTTTTTTACTAAAAACTTAAAAAAAACCTTCTTTGAAACTGAACGGCCCAGGTCTTTGATATTTGGTATGAAGCTTCACCTAGTGGACCTCTACCAATAAAAATCAAAAATGAGTTCCTTTAAGAGCAATGAAAACATTCATAAGAAAGAAGATGGGTCATACTACGTAGTTTCGGCTAATAAAGCCTCATCAGTGACCCTATAATGATCCGACAACGAATGCCAGAGGAAACATAATGCAATTTTGCGAATTTCGAATAGGCAGTCAATTCAAAGACTGATATAAATCAAAATGGGGTCCAAAATAATTAAAAACCTGTCTAGAATATGAGTCTAAACCAATAATTTATTTCTGATTTCTCAGAATATTCACACTGACCTCAAAGGACCAAAAGTAAAATATAAACTGCACTATGGTTGATGTACAGGAAGACGTTTTAAAATTATAGCCCTGGGGCCAAAAATGCCCCGCCCCAGGGCCCTTTGGTTTTACATAGGCTTATATAGGGAAAATCTTTAAAAATCTTCTTTGAAACCACAAGGGTCTTTGATATTTGGTATGAAGCACCTAGTGGACCTCTACAAAGGTTGTTCAAATTATAGCCCTGGCGCCAAAAATGCCCCCACCCCGTGGCCCTCCAGTTTTACATAGACTTTTTTCATCATAGTGCAGATTAAATTTTTATTTTCTTTGGATGCATCGAGTCCATTGCGAGTTATTTGAAAATCGAGGACCACTGAAATTGATGCTAGGGGGCGTATTCAGCTTTGCAGACAAAAGTGCTGTTTATGAAGAAACTCAATAAAACCGAGTTTACATTGGCTTATACAGGGAACATCTTTAAAAATCTTCTTCTCTGAAAATGCATGGCCCCTGTCTTTGATATTTGGTGTGTAGCTTCATCTAGTCGACCTCTACAAAGATTGTTCAAACCATAGCCCCTGGGGCCAAAATGCCCCTGCCCTTTGGTTTTACATAGACTTATATAGGGAACTTTAAAAATTCTTCTACTCTGAAATAATACCTAAAATAATTATGTTCACCTAGTGGTCTTTAAACCTGGTGGTTAAAAATGAAGTTCTCTATGATGCCACTAAAATATATTTTTTCATGCCAACCGCTAGAATATATTTATCTAGGTTATATGTTTAGGTTTCAGTCATTGGGTTTTTAGATTACCATGTGAACTTAGAAGATCCAGTAACATATATATATATATATGCACACAGTACCGATTTCGATTTGACACTTTCAGAAATGAGATAATTTGGCATACACACAAATTTCAAATTAGTGATGTTTACATCATGGAGTCTAGATGATGTGACACTTGAGCTTGTTTGATTCTTTGTCCTGTCTGACCCGCTGGAATGACAGAAAAACTTCTATCTATCATTCTGACCCAAATATTCCGTCAGTTACCCTCAGAATCTTGTGAGCTGAATGAATTGGTCAGTATCTGGCCCCCGCCCATAGGGGCTTGAAGAAATATATGGGCTGCATGATGCTTCCATGCAGAGCTGAATCCGGCCTGCACACTAGTACTAGAAAACCACTTAGAGGATCTAAGCCTGTCCAGGAACTGAGGTGAGAGGCGGACCGTCCATGCTAATAAACCCTATTGGTTTCATTGGGCGACAATGCTTGAGATGTCATTTCATCTCAATGTTGGGTAAAAGTCCAACAAAATTGGAAGCAACGTCTCCAAAATGACCTTTACAGTGTTGACGGGGACGTTAAACCTCAAATCAAACAAACAAAATTGGTCAAAATATTATCTGTTCTGGCAATTTTATTCTGTTCCCTAACAACATAATTTGAACAACTGACTCGAAATGGCTCAAATGGTTGTCTGACTTGAAACAACTGTTAGGTTTTCCCTAGGCTGTTTAAACTCCAGCCAGATTTTCTATGTTATTTTTTAGCTCAACTGCCAGGTAGTGATGAGGTGAGCTTTTGGGATCACTTTTTGTCCATCATGCGTGCGTGTGTAAACTTTTTCTTCAAACAACATCTTCTTCTAAACTACTGATCAGATTTTGACCAAACTTCACAGGAATGATCCTTAGGTGGTCCCCTTTCAAAGTTGTTCAAATGCTTCAGGTCTGTTGCACTTCTAGGTCACAGGAACTAAAATAAGATTTTTTTACTGAAAATGCTAAAAATCTTCTCTGAAACCTAATGGCCCAGGCCTTTGATATTTGGTGTGAAGCTTCATCTAGTGGACCTATACCAAGATAGTTCAAATTATAGCCCTGGGGCCAAAAATGCCCCCGTCTCTGGGGGCCTTTGGTTTTACATAGGCTTATATAGGGAAAATCTTTACAAATCTTCTTCCTCTTCAGTACACATCGTCTGATCTTGGCCTACACTGTTTGCCATGGTACCCGCTTTAGGGGTTTCATACATACAATGGGATAAAATGAATGTTTATCTTAAAATTTATTGTAAGATATTCCCAAGTCAGGATTACTTGAATTAAGCAGTATCATCTTTCAAATTAATGGTTAAGTGGTACAGATTTTTTGCTAAAATTCATTATGCAGTAAGACTGATCGTGTGAGGTAGACTGCCAGTACCTGGCCTGCCCCCCTCACTTCAGTATGTGGCCTTAATTAACCCATTTTGTACCCCAAACCCCCAAACGGGTATCATGGCAAACAGTGCAGACCCAGATCAGACGCCGCATAATGTGGCATCTGAAACGCCTACACTGTTTGCATAAAATTCAGCCATTCCCAAATAAAATTTGAAGAAAACAACCTGACACCCCTAGATTTTGAAATGGTAAGGTGGAAGATTCCATTTGGTACAAGAAGCAAAATGAAATTTATTTTCAGTTAACCCTTATCCTGCTGAACTCTTGTCATGCATCCTTGTGTGCGTGTGTGCATGTTTAATTTTTTTCTTCAAACGACATCTCCTAAACCTTATTTGAATTTGACCAAACTTCATATGAATGATTCTTAGGTTGTCCCCTTTCAGAGTTGTTCAAATGGTTCCGGTCCATTGCACATCTAGGTCACAGGAGCTAAAAATAGACTTTTTTTACTGAAAACTTAAAAAAACCTTCTTTGAAACCGAACGGCCCAGGTCTTTGATATTTGGTATGAAGCTTCACCTAGTGGACCTCTACCAAGGTTGTTAAAATTATAAACTGTTTGCATAAAATTCAGCTATTCCCAAATAAAATTTGAAGAAAACAACCTGACACCCCTAGATTTTGAAATGGTAAGGTGGAAGATTCCATTTGGTACAAGAAGCAAAATGAAACTGAATTTATTTTCAGTTAACCCTTATCCTGCTGAACATGACAACTCTTGTCATGCATCCTTGTGTGCGTGTGTGCATGCGTAAACTTTTTCTTCAAACAACATCTCCTAAACAACTTATTTGAATTTGACCAAACTTCATATGAATGATTCTTAGGTGGTCCCCTTTCAGAGTTGTTCAAATGGTTCCGGTCCATTGCACATCTAGGTCACAGGAGCTAAAAATAGTCTTTTTTACTGAAAACTTAAAAAAACCTTCTCTGAAACCGAACGGCCCAGGTCTTTGATATTTGGTATGAAGCTTCACCTAGTGGACCTCTACCAAGGTTGTTAAAATTATAGCCCTGGGGCCATAAATGCCCCGCCCCAGGACCCTTTGGTTTTACATAGGCTTATATAGGGAAAATCTTTTAAAAATCTTCTTTGAAACCACAAGGGTCTTTGATATTTGGTATGAAGCTTCACCTAGTGGACCTCTACCAAGGTTGTTAAAATTATAGCCCTGGGGCCATAAATGCCCCGCCCCAGGACCCTTTGGTTTTACATAGGCTTATATAGGGAAAATCTTTTAAAAATCTTCTTTGAAACCACAAGGGTCTTTGATATTTGGTATGAAGCTTCACCTAGTGGACCTCTACCAAGGTTGATCAAATTATGAGCCCTGGGGCCAAAAATGCTCCCTGACCCTCTGGTTTTACATAGACTTTTTTCATCATAGTGCAGATTATATTTTTATTTTCTTTGGATGCATCGAGTCCATTGTGAGTAATTTGAAAATCGAGTACCGCTGAAATCGATGCTATGGGGTGTATTCAGCTTTGCAGACAACAGTGCTGTGTTCACGGGGGTGTTGCACTGATGAGTTAGGAGGCCTTCATGCGGACTGAACAAATTATTTGTCTAAATCGCAACGGAAGTAAGGGCAAGGATTGTGGCCACGTAAAATCGATTTAAGCCCCCCAGTGGAAATCTTCCACTGACCGTTACAAGGCGGCTCTTCTGTGGCGATTTATTTATGTTGTTGTTTGTTACTTACTGTGTGTATCACTTGTGTCTTTTAATTTTGGATGGCCATATGGCCATTTTGTGGGAAAGTAACTGTCCATATGGCCTTCCTTTGTTTAGGTTTCCATTATGGTCTGGTCGCTTAATGTTTGTATTTCTTTCCCTTTGGTGTTATTTATGGATGGAGTAAGTTAATTGTATCAATTCCTGATCTTTGTTTTACTTCTACTTATGAAGAAACACAATAAAACCGAGTTTACATTGGCTAATACAGGGAAAAACTTTAAAAATCTTCTTCTCCGAAAATGCATGGCCCCGGTCTATGATATTTGGTATGTAGCTTCATCTAGTGGACCTCTACAAAGATTGTTCAAACCATAGCCCCTGGGGCCAAAAATGCCCCTGCCCCAGGACCCTTTGGTTTTACATAGATACATATATATAGGGAACTTTAAAAAATCTTCTACTCTAAACTGCAAGGCCCAGGTCTTTGATATATGGTGTGAAGCTTCATCTGCTGGACCTCTATCAAAATTGTTCATATTATAGCCCTAGGAAATAGAAGTCAAGGCAATGAAAACCTTCGAAAATCTTCTTGTCTGAAAACAGAAGACCAAGGTCTTTGATATTTGGTATGAAGCCCTCAGGTTTTATATAAACTTATATATGGAAAACCTTTAAAAATATTCTTGTCTGAAACGAGAAGGCTCCGGTCTTTGATATTTGGTATGAAGCTTCACCTTTTGGACCACTTACCAAGATTATTCATATTAGAGCCCTGGGGCCAATAATGGCTCTCCTCAGTGCCCACTTGTTAAACCAAAAATCAAACAAAATATGGTACAGCTTGTTTGATTCTTTTTGTCAGTCATTGTGTAATGTCGAGGGGCAGGTCTAGTGTTATTTCTGAAATTGTTAGTTTCTGTTGTGCTAATATGTTACTACAGTTTGGTATATTGAGGATGCAGCCTAAAATAATTATGTTCACCTAGTGGTCTTTAAACCTGGTGGTTAAAAATGAAGTTCTCTATGATGCCACTAAAATATATTCTTTCATGCCAACCGCTAGAATATATTTATCTAGGTTAAATGTTTAGGTTTCAGTCATTGGGTTTTTAGATTACTATGTGAACTTAGAAGATCCAGTAACATATATATATATATGCACACAGTACCGATTTGACACTTTCAGAAATGAGATAATTTGGCATACACACAAATTTCAAATTAGTGATGTTTACATCATGGAGTCTAGATCATGTGACACTTGAGCTTGTTTGATTCTTTGTCCTGTCTGACCCGCTGGAATGACAGTCAGAAAAACTTCTATCTACCATTCTGACCCAAATATTCCGTCAGTTACCCTCAGAATCTTGTGAGCTGAATGAATTGGTCAGTATCTGTCCCCCGCCCATAGGGGCTTGAAGAAATATATGGGCTGCATGATGCTTCCACGCAGAGCTGAATCCGGCCCGCACACTAGTACTGGTAAACCACTTAGAGGATCTAAGCCTGTCCAGGAACCGAGGTGCGAGGCGGACCATCCATGCTAATAAACTCTATTGGTTCATTGGGCGACAGGGCTTGAGATGTCATTTCATCTCAATGTCGGGTAAAAGTCCAACAAAATTGGAAGCAACGTCTCCAAAATGACCTTTACAGTGTTGACGGGGACGTTAAACCTCAAATCAAACAAACAAAATTGGTCAATATGTTATCTGCTCTTGCAATTTTATTCTGTTCCCTAACAACATAATTTGAACAACTGGCTCGAAATGGCTCAAATGGTTGTCTGACTTGAAACGACTGGTAGTGTTTCCCTAGGCTGTTTAAACTCCAGACAGTTTTTCTGTGTTATTTTTTAGCTCAACTGCCACGTAGTCTAGGTCACAGGAACTAAAAATAGAATTTTTACTGAAAATGTTGAAAATCTTCTCTGAAACCGAATCGCCCAGGCCTTTGTTATTTGGTGTGAAGCTTCATCTAGTGGACCTAGACCAAGATAGTTCAAATTAAAGCCCTGTGGCCAAAAATGCCCCCGTCTCGGGGGGCCTTTTGTTTTTCATAGGCTTATATAGGGAAAATCTTTACAAATCTTCTTTCTCTTCAGTACATGTCATCTGATCTGGGCCTACATTGTTTGCCATGGTACCCCCTTTAGGGGTTTCATACATACAATGGGATAAAATGAATGTGTGTCTTAAAATTTATTGTAAGATATTCCTAAGTCAGGATTTCTTGAATTAAGCAGTATCATCTTTCACATTAATGGTTAAGTGGTAGACAGAACAGCTTTTTTGCTAAAATTCATTATGCTGTATGACTGATCATGTGAGGTAGACTGCCAGTACCTGGCCTGCCCCCTCACTTCAGTATGTGGCCTTAATTAACCCATTTTGTACCAGAAAACCCCAAACGGGTACCATGGCAAACAGTGCAGGCCCAGATCAGACGCCACATAATGTTGCATCTGATCAGGGCCTACACTGTTTGCATAAAATTCAGCCATTCCCAAATAAAATTTGAAGAAAACAACCTGACACCCCTAGATTTTGAAATGGTAAGGTGGAAGATTCCATTTGGTACAAGAAGCAAAATGAAACTGAATTTATTTTCAGTTAACCCTTATCCTGCTGAACATGACAACTCTTGTCATGCATCCTTGTGTGCGTGTGTGCATGCGTAAACTTTTTCTTCAAACGACATCTCCTAAACAACTTATTTGAATTTGACCCAACTTCATATGAATGATTCTTAGGTGGTCCCTTTTAAGAGTTGTTCAAAAGGTTCCGGTCCATTGCACATCTAGGTCACAGGAGCTAAAAATAGACTTTTTTACTGAAAACATAAAAAACCTTCTTTGAAACCGCATGGCCCTGGTCTATGATATTTGGTATGAAACTTCACCTAGTGATATTTGGTATGAAGCTTCACCATGTGTGTTAAAATTATAGCCCTGGGGCCATAAATGCCCCGCCCCAGTGCTCTATTTTTTACATAGGCTTATATAGGGAAAATCTTTAAAAATCTTCTTTGAAACCACAAGGGTCTTTGATATTTGGTATGAAGCTTCACCTAGTGGACCTCTACCAAGGTTGTTCAAATTATAACCCTGGGCCAAAATTGCCCCAGCCCCATGGCCCTCCGGTTTTACATTGACTTTTTTCATCATAGTGCAGATTATATTTTTATTTTCTTTGAAACCGCACGGCCCAGGTCTATGATATTTGGTATGAAGCTTTGCCTAGTGATATTTGGTATGAAGCTTCACCATTGGTGTTAAAATTGTAGCCCTGGGGCCATAAATGCCCCGCCCCAGGGCTCTTTTATTTTACATAGGCTTATATAGGGAAAATCTTTAAAAATCTTCTTTGAAACCACAAGGGTCTTTGATATTTGGTATGAAGCTTCACCTAGTGGACCTCTACCAAGGTTGTTCAAATTATAGCCCTGGGGCCAAAAATGCCACCGCCCCGTGGCCCTCCGGTTTTACATAGACTTTTTTCATCATAATGCAGATTATATTTTTATTTTCTTTCGATGCATCGAGTCCATTGTGAGTAATTTGAAAATCGAGAACCACTGAAATCGATGCTATAGGACGTAACAGAAACACAATAAAACCGAGTTTACATTGGCTTATACAGGGAAAATCTTCTTCTCCAAAAATGCATGGCCCCGGTCTTTGATATTTGGTGTGTAGCTTCATCTAGTGGACAAAGATTGTTCAAACCATAGCCCCTGGGGCCAAAAATGCCCCTGCCCGAGGGCCCTTTGGTTTTACATAGACTTATATAGGGAACTTTAAAAAATCGTCTACTCTAAACTGCAAGGCCAAGGTCTTTGATATTTGATGTGAAGCTTCATCTGGTGGACCTCTACAAAGTTTGTTCAAACCATAGATAGCCCTTGGGGCCAAAAATGCCCCTGCCCGAGGGCCCTTTGGTTTTACATAGACTTATATAGGGAATTTTAAAAAATCTTCTACTCTTAACTGCAAGGCCCAGGTCTGTGATATTTGGTGTGAAGCTTCATCTGGTGGACCTCTATCAAAATTGTTCATATTATAGCCCTAGGAAATAGAAGTCAAGGCAATGAAAACCTTTGAAAATCTTCTTGACTGAAAACAGAAGACCAAGGTCTTTGATATTTGGTATGAAGCCCTCAGGTTTTATATAGACTTATATAGGGAAAACCTTTAAAAATATTCTTGTCTGAAACCAGAAGGCTCTGGTCTTTGATATTTGGTATGAAGCTTCACCTTTTGGACCACTTACCAAGATTATTCAAATTAGAGCCCTGGGGCCAATAATTGCTCTCCTCGGTGCCCACTTGTTAAACCAAAAATCAAACAAAATGTGGTACAGCTTGTTTGATTCTTTTTGTCAGTCATTGTGTAATGTCGAGGGGCAGGTCTAGTGTTATTTCTGAAATTGTTAGTTTCTGTTGTGCTAATATGTTACTACAGTTTGGTATATTGAGGATGCAGCCTAAAATAATTATGTTCACCTAGTGGTCTTTAAACCTGGTGGTTAAAAATGAAGTTCTCTATGATGCCACTAAAATATATTCTTTCATGCCAACCGCTAGAATATATTTATCTAGGTTATATGTTTAGGTTTCAGTCATTGGGTTTTTAGATTACTATGTGAAGTTAGAAGATCTAGTAACAGTTATATATATATATGCACACAGTACCAATTTGACACTTTCAGAAATGAGATAATTTGGCATACACACAAATTTCAAATTAGTGATGTTTACATCATGGAGTGTAGATCATGTGACACTTGAGCTTGTTTGATTCTTTGTCCTGTCTGACCCGCTGGAATGACAGTCAGAAAAACTTCTATCTACCATTCTGACCCAAATATTCCGTCCGTTACCCTCAGAATCTTGTGAGCTGAATGAATTGGTCAGTATCTGGCCCCTGCCCATAGGGGCTTGAAGAAATATATGGTCTGCATGATGCTTCCACGCAGAGCTGAATCCGGTCCACACACTAGTACTGGTAAACCACTTAGAGGATCTAAGCCTATCTAGGAACCGAGGTGTGAGGTGGACCTTCCATGCTAATAAACCCTATCAGTTTCATTGGGCTACAGGGCCTGAGAAGTCATTTAATCTCAATGTCGGGTAAATGTCCAACAAAAATTGAGAAACGTCTCCAAAATGACCTTTACAGTGTTGACGAGAACGTTAAACCTCATTAAACTCCAGACAGTAAAATGCTTCCGGTCCGTTGTACTTCTAGGTCACAGGAACTAAAAATAGATTTTTTTACTGAAAATGTTAAAAATCTTCTATCAAACCGAATGGTCCAGGCCTTTAATATTTGGTATGAAGCTTCATCTAGTGGACCTATACCAAGATAGTTCAAATTATAGCCCTGGGGCCAAAAATGCCCCTGTCTCGGGGGACCTTTGGTTTTTCATAGGCTTATATAGGGAAAATCTTTACAAATCTTCTTCCTCTTCAGTACGCGTCGTCTGATCTGGACCTACACTGATTGCCATGGTACCCCCTTTAGGGGTTTCATACATACAATGGGATAAAATGAATGTGTGTCTCAAAATTTATTGTAAGATATTCCCAAGTCAGGATTACTTGAATTAAGCAGTATCATCTTTCAAATTAATGGTTAAGTGGTAGACAGAACAGATTTTTTGCTAAAATTCATTATGCAGTAAGACTGATCGTGTGAGGTAGACTGCCAGTACCTGGCCTGCCCCCTCACTTCAGTACGGGTAACATGGCAAACAGTGCAGGCCCAGATCCGACGCCGCATAATGTTGCATCTGATCAGGGCCTACACTGTTTGCATAAAATTCAGCCATTCCCAAATAAAATTTGAAGAAAACAACCTGACACCCCTAGATTTTGAAATGGTAAGGTGGAAGATTCCATTTGGTACAAGAAGCAAAATGAAACTGAATTTATTTTCAGTTAACCCTTATCCTGCTGAACATGACAACTCTTGTCATGCATCCTTGTGTGCGTGTGTGCATGTGTAAACTTTTTCTTCAAACGACATCTCCGAAACAACTTATTTGAATTTGACCAAACTTCATATGAATGATTCTTAGGTGGTCCCCTTTCAGAGTTGTTCAAATGGTTCTGGTCCATTGCACATCTAGGTCACAGGAGCCAAAAAAAGACTTTTTTTACTGAAAACTTAAAAAAAACTTCTTTGAAACTGCACGGACCAGGTCGTTGATATTTGGTATGAAGCTTCACCTAGTGGGCCTCTACCAAGGTTGTCAAAATTATAGCCCTGGGGCCATAAATGCCCCACCCCAGGGCCCTTTGGTTTTACATAGGCTTATATAGGGAAAATCTTTAAAAATCTTCTTTGAAACCACAAGGGTCTCTGATATTTTGTATGAAGCTTCACCTAGTTGACCTCTACCAAGGTTGTTCAAATTATAGCCCTGGGGCCAAAAATGCCCCTGCCCCGTGGCCTCCGGTTTTACATAGACTTTTTTCATCATAGTGCAGATTATATTTTTATTTTCTTTGGATGCATCGAGTCCATTGCGAGTAATTAGAAAATCGAGAACTGCTGAAATCGATGCTATAGGTCGTATTCAGCTTTGCAGACAACAGTGCTGTTTATGAAGAAACACAATAAAACTAGTGTACATTGGCTTATACAGGGAAAATCTTTAAAAAAACTTCTTCTCCGAAAATGCATGGCCCCGGTCTTTGATATTTGGTGTGTAGCTTCATCTGGTGGACCTCTACAAAGATTGTTCAAACCATAGATAGCCCTTGGGGCCAAAAATGCCCCTGCCCCAGGGCCCTTTGGTTTTACATAGACTTTTATAGGGAATTTTAAAAAATCTTCTACTCTTAACTGCAAGGCCCAGGTCTGTGATATTTGGTGTGAAGCTTCATCTGGTGGACCTCTATCAAAATTGTTCATATTATAGCCCTAGGAAATAGAAGTCAAGGCAATGAAAACCTTTGAAAATCTTCTTGACTGAAAACAGAAGACCAAGGTCTTTGATAGTTGGTATGAAGCCCTCAGGCTTTATATAGACTTATATAGGAAAAAGCTTTAAAAATATTCCTGTCTGAAACCAGAAGGCTCCGGTCTTTGATATTTGGTATGAAGCTTCACCTTTTGGACCACTTACCAAGATTATTCAAAAACGGGGGAGACATCTAAAATCAAACAAACAAAATTGGTCAAAATATCTGTTCTGGCAATTTTATTCTGTTCCCTAACAACATAATTTGAACAACAGACTCGAAATGGCTCAAATGGTTGTCTGACTTGAAACGACTGGTAGGTTTTCCCTAGGCTGTTTAAACTCCAGACAGTTTTTCTGTGTTATTTTTAGCTCAACTGCCAGGTAGCGAGGAGGTGAGCTTTTGGGATCACTTTTTGTCCATCATGCGTGCGTGTGTAAACTTTTTCTTCAAACGACATCTTCTTCTAAACTACTGATCAGATTTTGACCAAACTTCACAGGAATGATCCTTAGGTGGTCCCCTTTCAAAGTTGTTCAAATGCTTCCTGTCCGTTGCACTTCTAGGTCACAGGAACTAAAAATAGATTTTTAACTGAAAATGTTAAAAATCTTCTCTGAAACCTAATGGCCCAGGCCTTTGATATTTGGTGTGAAGCTTCATCTAGTGGACCTATACCAAGATAGTTCAAATTATAGCCCTGGGGCCAAAAATGCCCCCGTCTCTGGGGGCCTTTGGTTTTTCATAGGCTTATATAGGGAAAATCTTTACAAATCTTCTTTCTCTTCAGTACGCGTCGTCTGATCTGGGCCTAAACTGTTTGCCATGGTACCCCCTTTAGGGGTTTCATACATACAATGAGATAAAATGAATGTGTGTCTTAAAATTTATTGTAAGATATTCCCAAGTCAGGATTACTTGAATTAAGCAGTATCATCTTTCAAATTAATGGTTAAGTGGTAGACAGAACAGATTTTTTGCTAAAATTCATTATGCAGTAAGACTGATCGTGTGAGGTAGACTGCCAGTACCTGGCCTGCCCCCTCACTTCAGTATGTGGCCTTAATTAACCCATTTTGTACCCCAAACCCCCAAACAGGTACCATGGCAAACAGTGCAGGCCCAGATCAGACGCTGCATAATGTGGCATCTGATCAGGGCCTACACTGTGTGCATAAAATTCAGCCATTCCCAAATAAAATTTGAAAACAACCTGACACCCCTAGATTTTGAAATGGTAAGGTGGAAGATTCCATTTGGTACAAGAAGCAAAATGAAACTGAATTTATTTTCAGTTAACCCTTATCCTGCTGAACATGACAACTCTTGTCATGCATCCTTGTGCGCGTGTGTTCATGTGTAAACTTTTTCTTCAAACGACATCTCCTAAACAACTTATTTGAATTTGACCAAACTTCATATGAATGATTCTTAGGTGGTCCTCTTTCGGAGTTGTTCAAATAGTTCCGGTCCATTGCACATCTAGGTCACAGGAGCTAAAAATTGTTTTTTTTACTAAAAACTTAAAAAAACCTTCTTTGAAACCGAACGGCCCAGGTCTTTGATATTTGGTATGAAGCTTCACCTAGTGGACCGCTACCAAGGTTGTTAAAATTATAGCCCTGGGGCCAAAATGCCCCGCCCGCGGGCCCTTTGGTTTTACATAGGCTTATATAGGGAAAATCTTTAAAAATCTTCTTTGAAACCATAACGGTCTTTGATATTTGGTATGAAGCTTCACCTAGTGGACCTCTACCAAGGTTGTTCAAATTATAAGCCCTGGGGCCAAAAATGCCCCCACCCCCTGGCCCTCTGGTTTTACAGAGACTTTTTTCATCATAGTGCAGATTATATTTTTATTTTCTTTGGATGCATCGAGTCCATTGTGAGTAATTTGAAAATCGATTACCGCTGAAATCAATGATTTGGGGTGTATTCAGCTTTGCAGACAACAGTGCTGTTTATGAAGAAACACAATAAAACCGAGTTTTCATTGGCTTATACAGGGAAAAACTTTAAAAATCTTCTCAGAAAATGCATGACCCGGGTCTTTGATATTTGGTTTGAGCTTCATCTAGTGGACCTCTACAAAGATTGTTCAAACTATAGCCCCTGGGGCCAAAAATGCCCCTGGCCCAGGACCCTTTGGTTTTACATAGATACATATATATAGGGAACTTTAAAAAATCTTCTACTCTAAACTGCAAGGCCCAGGTCTTTGATATTTGGTGTGAAGCTTCATCTGGTGGACCTCTATCAAAATTGTTCATATTATAGCCCTAGGAAATAGAAGTCAAGGCAATGAAAACCTTTGAAACTCTTCTTGTCTGAAAACAGAAGACCAAGGTCTTTGATATTTGGTATGAAGCCCTCAGATTTTATATAAACTTATATAGGGAAAACCTTTAAAAATATTCTTGTTTGAAACCGGAAGGCTCTGGTCTTTGATATTTGGTATGAAGCTTCACCTTTTGGACCACTTACCAAGATTATTCAAATTAGAGCCCTGGGGCCAATAATGGCTCTCCTCTGTGCCCACTTGTTAAACCAAAAATCAAACAAAATGTGGTACAGCTTGTTTGATTCTTTTTGTCAGTCATTGTGTAATGTCCAGGGGTAGGTCTGGTGTTATTTCTGAATTTGTTAGTTTCTGTTGTGCTAATATGTTACTACAGTTTGGTATATTGAGGATGCAGCCTAAAATAATTATGTTCACCTAGTGGTCTTTAAACCTGGTGGTTAAAAATGAAGTTCTCTATGATGCCACTAAAATATATTCTTTCATGCCAACCGCTAGAATATATTTATCTAGGTTATATGTTTAGGTTTCAGTCATTGGGTTTTTAGATTACTATGTGAACTTAGAAGATCCAGTAACATATATATATATATGCACACAGTACCAATTTGACACTTTCAGAAATGAGATAATTTGGCATACACACAAATTTCAAATTAGTGGTGTTTACATCATGGAGTCTAGATCATGTGACACTTGAGCTTGTTTGATTCTTTGTCCTGTCTGACCCGCTGGAATGACAGTCAGAAAAACTTCTATCTACCATTCTGACCCAAATATTCAGTCCGTTACCCTCAGAATCTTGTGAGCTGAATGAATTGGTCAGTATCTGGCCTCCGCCCATAGGGGCTTGAAGAAATATATGGTCTGCATGATGCTTCCACGCAGAGCTGAATCCGGCCCTCACACTAGTACTCATTACGATAACTCACCCGTGCAACATAGTGCATTTTTACATCTCCAAAGTAACTACTTTTCTGATGAAAATCCTTGATATTTTTCTTATAAATGCTATTAACATAGGTTGTGTGTGCTCGTTAGAACCCCCTCAACCTGTGTCTTGGAGCAGAAATAGGAAAAATAATGAATACCCCCGTAAACCCCAGTTTTTGCTGTATAAAGTGGGGTTAAGGGGGGGGTCTTCATTTCATGGACTTGTTCACCTGATGTGGTTAACCACTTAGAGGATCTCAGCCTGTCCAGGAACCGAGGTGCGAGGCGGACTGTCCATGCTAATAAACCTTATTGGTTTCATTGGGCGACAGGGCTTGAGATGTCATTTCATCTCAATGTCGGGTAAAAGTCCAACAAAATTGGAAGCAACATCTCCAAAATGACTTTTACAGTGTTGACGGGGACGTTAAACCTCAAATCAAACAAACAAAATTGGTCAAAATATTATCTGTTCTTGCAATTTTATTCTGTTCCCTAACAACATAATTTGAACAACTGACTCGAAATGGCTCAAATGGTTGTCTGACTTGAAACGACTGGTATTGTTTCCCTAGGCTGTTTAAACTCCAGACAGTTTTTCTGTGTTATTTTTTAGCTCAACTGCCACGTAGTGAGGAGGTGAGCTTTTGGGATCACTTTTTGTCCATCATGCGTGCGTGTGTAAACTTTTTCTTCAAACAACATCTTCTAAACTACTGATCAGATTTTGACCAAACTTCACAGGAATGATCCTTAGGTGGTCCCCTTTCAAAGTTGTTCAAATGCTTCCGGTCCGTTGCACTTCTGGGTAGATTTTTTTACTGAAAATGTTAAAAATCTTCTCTGAAACCGAATGGCTCAGGCCTTTGATATTTGGTGTGAAGCTTCATCTAGTGGACCTATACCAAGATAGTTCAAATTATAGCCCTGGGGCCAAAAATGCCCCCCGTTCCGGGGGGCCTTTGGTTTTTCATAGGCTTATATAGGGAAAACCTTTACAAATCGTCTTCCTCTTCAGTAAGCGTCGTCTGATCTGGGCTTACACTGTTTGCCATGGTACCCCCTTTAGGGGTTTCATACATACAATGGGATAAAATGAATGTGTGTCTTAAAATTTATTGTAAGATATTCCCAAGTCAGGATTACTTGAATTAAGCAGTATCATCTTTCAAATTAATGGTTAAGTGGTAGACAGAACAGATTTTTTGCTAAAATTCATTATGCAGTAAGACTGATCGTGTGAGGTAGACTGCCAGTACCTGGCCTGCCCCCTCACTTCAGTATGAGGCTTTAATTAACCCATTTTGTAATGGAAACCCCAAAACGGGTACCATGGCAAACAGTGCAGGCCCAGATCAGATGCTGCATAATGTTGCATCTGATCAGGGCCTACACTGTGTGCATAAAATTTAGCCATTCCCAAATAAAATTTGAAGAAAACAACCTGACACCCCTAAATTTTGAAATGATCAGGTGGAAGCAAAATGAAACTGAATTTATTTTCAGTTTACCCTTATCCTGCTGAACATGACAACTCTTGTCATGCATCCTTGTGTGCATGTGTAAACTTTTTCTTCAAACGACATCTTGAATTCATATTTGAATTTGACCAAACTTCATATGAATGATTCTTAGGTGGTCCCCTTTCAGAGTTGTTCAAATGGTTCCGGTCCATTGCACATCTAGGTCACAGGAGCTAAAAATAGACTTTTTTACTGAAAACTTAAAAAAAACTTCTTTGAAACCGCACGGCCCAGGTCTTTGATATTTGGTATAAAGCTTCACCTAGTGGACCTCTACCAAGGTTGTTAAAATTATAGCCCTGGGGCCATAAATGCCCCGCCCCAGGGCCCTTTGGTTTTACATAAACTTATAATGGGAAAATCTTTAAATCTTCTTTGAAACCACAAGGGTCTTTGATATTTGCTGTTTATGAAGAAACACAATAAAACCGAGTTTACATTGGCTAATACAGGGAAAAACTTTTAAAATCTTCTTCTCCGAAAATGCATGGCCCCGGTCTTTGATATTTGGTATGTAGCTTCATCTAGTGGACCTCTACAAAGATTGTTCAAACCATAGCCCCTGGGGCCAAAAATGCCCCTGCCCCAGGACCCTTTGGTTTTACATAGATACATATATATATAGGGAACTTTAAAAAATCTTCTACACTAAACTGCAAGGCCCAGGTCTTTGATATTTGGTGTGAAGCTTCATCTGGTGGACCTCTATCAAAATTGTTCATATTATAGCCCTAGGAAATAGAAGTCAAGGCAATGAAAACCTTTGAAACTCTTCTTGTCTGAAAACAGAAGACCAAGGTCTTTGATATTTGGTATGAAGCCCTCAGGTTTTATATAAACTTATATAGGGAAATCCTTTAAAAATATTCTTGTCTGAAACCAGAAGGCTCCGGTCTTTGATATTTGGTATGAAGCTTCACCTTTTGGACCACTTACCAAGATTATTCAAATTAGAGCCCTGGGGCCAATAATGGCTCTCCTCGGTGCCCACTTGTTAAACCACAAATCAAACAAAATGTGGTACAGCTTGTTTGATTCTTTTTGTCTGTCATTGTGTAATGTCCAGGGGTAGGTCTGGTGTTATTTCTTAAATTGTTAGTTTCTGTTGTGCTAATATGTTACTACAGTTTGGTATATTGAGGATGCAGCCTAAAATAATTATGTTCACCTAGTGGTCTTAAAACCTGGTGGTTAAAAATGAAGTTCTCTATGATGCCACTAAAATATATTCTATCATGCCAACCGCTAGATATATTTATCTAGGTTATATGTTTAGGTTTCAGTCATTGGGTTTTTAGATTACTATGTGAACTTTCTTATGAATGTTTTCATTGCTCTTAAAGGAACTCATTTTTGATTTTTATTTGCCTTCACTGCAGCTGGTGTTGTGCCGTGTGGCGGCGGTAAAACGTCTCCCCGTACATCAACCATAGTGCAGTTTATATTTTACTTTTGGTCCTTTGAGATCATCGTGAATATTCTGAGAAATCAGAAATAAATCATTGGTTTAGACTCATTCTAGACAGGTTTTTAATTATTTGGACCCCTTTTGGATTTATATCGGTCTGAATCGACTGCCTATTCGAAATTCGCAAAATTGCAGTACGTTTCCTCTGGCTTTCTTTGCCGGATCATTACAGGGTCACTGATGAGGTTTTATTAGCCGAAACTACGTAGTATGGCCCATTTTCTTTCTTATGAATGTTTTCATTGCTCTTAAAGGAACTCGTTTTTGATTTTTATAAGAAGATCCAGTAACATATATATATATATATATGCACACAGTACAGATTTGACACTTTCAGAAATGAGATAATTTGGCATACACACAAATTTCAAATTAGTGATGTTTACATCATGGAGTCTAGATCATGTGACACTTGAGCTTGTTTGATTCTTTGTCCTGTCTGACCCGCTGGAATGACAGTCAGAAAAACTTCTATCTACCATTCTGACCCAAATATTCTGTCAGTTACCCTCAGAATCTTGTGAGCTGAATGAATTGGTCAGTATCTGGCCCCCGCCCATAGGGGCTTGAAGAAATATATGGGCTGCATGATGCTTCCACGCAGAGCTGAATCCGGCCCACACACTAGTACTGGTAAACCACTTAGAGGATCTAAGCCTATCCAGGAACCGAGGTGTGAGGTGGACCGTCCATGCTAATAAACCCTATCGGTTTCATTGGGCTACAGGGCCTGAGATGTCATTTCATCTCAATGTCGGGTAAATGTCCAACAAAAATTGAGAAACGTCTCCAAAATGACCTTTACAGTGTTGACGGGGACGTTAAACCTCATTAAACTCCAGACAGTTAAATGCTTCCGGTCCGTTGCACTTCTAGGTCACAGGAACTAAAAATAGATTTTTTTACTGAAAATGTTAAAAATCTTCTCTCAAACCGAATGGTCCAGGCCTTTAATATTTGGTGTGAAGCTTCATCTAGTGGACCTATACCAAGATAGTTCAAATTATAGCCCTGGGGCCAAAAATGCCCCTGTCTCGGGGGACCTTTGGTTTTTCATAGGCTTATATAGGGAAAATCTTTACAAATCTTCTTCCTCTTCAGTACGCGTCGTCTGATCTGGACCTACACTGTTTGCCATGGTACCCCCTTTAGGGGTTTCATACATACAATGGGATAAAATGAATGTGTGTCTTAAAATTTATTGTAAGATACTCCCAAGTCAGGATTACTTGAATTAAGCAGTATCATCTTTCAAATTAATGGTTAAGTGGTAGACAGAACAGATTTTTTGCTAAAATTCATTATGCAGTAAGACTGATCGTGTGAGGTAGACTGCCAGTACCTGGCCTGCCCCCTCACTTCAGTACGGTTTATGGCAAACAGTGCAGGCCCAGATCCGACGCCGCATAATGTTGCATCTGATCAGGGCCTACACTGTTTACATAAAATTCAGCCATTCCCAAATAAAATTTGAAGAAAACAACCTGACACCCATAGATTTTGAAATGGTAAGGTGGAAGATTCCATTTGGTACAAGAAGCAAAATGAAACTGAATTTATTTTCAGTTAACCCTTGTCCTGCTGAACATGACAACTCTTGTCATGCATCCTTGTGTGCGTGTGTGTATGTGTAAACTTTTTCTTCAAACGACATCTCCGAAACAACTTATTTGAATTTGACCAAACTTCATATGAATGATTCTTAGGTGGTCCCCTTTCAGAGTTGTTCAAATGGTTCTGGTCCATTGCACATCTAGGTCACGGCAGCTAAAAATAGACTTTTTTTACTGAAAACTTAAAAAAAACTTCTTTGAAACTGCATGGACCAGGTCGTTGATATTTGGTATGAAGCTTAACCTAGTGGGCCTCTACCAAGGTTGTTAAAATTATAGCCCTGGGGCCATAAATGCCCCACCCCAGGGCCCTTTGGTTTTACATAGGCTTATATAGGGAAAATCTTTAAAAATCTTCTTTGAAACCACAAGGGTCTCTGATATTTTGTATGAAGCTTCACCTAGTTGACCTCTACCAAGGTTGTTCAAATTATAGCCCTGGGGCCAAAAATGCCCCTGCCCCGTGGCCCTCCGGTTTTACATAGACTTTTTTCATCATAGTGCAGATTATATTTTTATTTTCTTTGGATGCATCGAGTCCATTGCCAGTAATTAGAAAATCGAGAACTGCTGAAATCGATGCTATAGGTCGTATTCAGCTTTGCAGACAACAGTGCTGTTTATGAAGAAACACAATAAAACCGAGTTTACATTGGCTTATACAGGGGAAATCTTTAAAAAAACTTCTTCTCCGAAAATGCATGGCCCCGGTCTTTGATATTTGGTGTGTAGCTTCATCTGGTGGACCTCTACAAAGATTGTTCAAACCATAGATAGCCCTTGGGGCCAAAAATGCCCCTGCCCCAGGGCCCTTTGGTTTTACATAGACTTATATAGGGAATTTTAAAAAATCTTCTACTCTTAACTGCAAGGCCCAGGTCTGTGATATTTGGTGTGAAGCTTCATCTGGTGGACCTCTATCAAAATTGTTCATATTATAGCCCTAGGAAATAGAAGTCAAGGCAATGAAAACCTTTGAAAATCTTCTTGACTGAAAACAGAAGACCAAGGTCTTTGATATTTGGTATGAAGCCCTCAGGTTTTATATAGACTTATATAGGAAAAAGCTTTAAAAATATTCCTGTCTGAAACCAGAAGGCTCCGGTCTTTGATATTTGGTATGAAGCTTCACCTTTTGGACCACTTACCAAGATTATTCAAATTAGAGCCCTGGGGCCAATAATGGCTCTCCTCGGTGCCCACTTGTTAAACCACAAATCAAACAAAATGTGGTACAGCTTGTTTGATTCTTTTTGTCGGTCATTGTGTAATGTCCAGGGGTAGGTCTGGTGTTATTTCTGAAATTGTTAGTTTCTGTTGTGCTAATATGTTACTACAGTTTGGTATATTGAGGATGCAGCCTAAAATAATTATGTTCACCTAGTGGTCTAAAACCTCGTGGTTAAAAATGAAGTTCTCTATTATGCCACTAAAATATATTCTTTCATGCCAACTGCTAGAATATATTTACCGGTATCTAGGTTATATGTTTAGGTTTCAGTCATTGGGTTTTTAGATTACTATGTGAACTTAGAAGATCCAGTAACATATATATATATATGCACACAGTACCGATTTGACACTCTCAGAAATGAGATAATTTGGCATACACACAAATTTCAAATTAGTGATGTTAACATCATGGAGTCTAGATCATGCGACACTTGAGCTTGTTTGATTGTTTGCCCTGTCTGACCCGCTGGAATGACATTCGGTAAAACTTCTATCTACCATTCTGACCCAAATATTCTGTCAGTTACCCTCAGAATCTTTAAAATCTTGAAAACTGGTGAGGTCAGCCTATTTATCATAGAGTTACATTCTACTTGATTTGCAGAAATTGCTTACCCTGTCATCACCATGTCCTTCCATTAATCCTTCAATAAAGGTTGGCACTTCCTGAAACTTTGAACTTTTAGCTCAGGTGAGCGATACAGGAACAGCTTTGTCCTCTTGTTTACTGAAAACTTAAAAGTGAGGAGGTGAGCTTTTGGGATCACTTTTTGTCAATCATGCGAGCGTGTGTAAACTTTTTCTTCAAACAACATCTCCTTCTAAACTGCTGATCAGATTTTGACCAAACTTCACAGGAATGATCGTTAGGTGGTCCCCTTTCAAAGTTGTTCAAATGCTTCCGGTCCGTTGCACTTCTAGGTCACAGGAACTAAAAAAAGATTTTTTTACTGAAAATGCTAAAAATCTTCTCTGAAACCTAAGGGCCCAGGCCTTTGATATTTGGTGTGAAGCTTCATCTAGTGGACCTATACCAAGATAGTTCAAATTATAGCCCTGGGGCCAAAAATGCCCCGTCTCTGGGGGCCTTTGGTTATTCATAGGCTTATATAGGGAAAATCTTTACAAATCTTCTTTCTCTTCAGTACATGTCATCTGATCTGGGCCTACACTGTTTGCCATGGTACCCCCTTTAGGGGTTTCATACATACAATGGGATAAAATGAATGTGTGTCTTAAAATTTATTGTAAGATATTCCCAAGTCAGGATTACTTGAATTAAGCAGTATCATCTTTCAAATTAATGGTTAAGTGGTAGACAGAACAGATTTTTTGCTAAAATTCATTATGCAGTAAGACTGATCGTGTGAGGTAGACTGCCAGTACCTGGCCTGCCCCCTCACTTCAGTATGTGGCCTTAATTAACCCATTTTGTACCCCAAACCCCCAAACGGGTACCATGGCAAACAGTGCAGGCCCAGATCAGATGCTGCATAATGTGGCATCTGATCAGGGCCTACACTGTGTGCTTAAAATTCAGCCATTCCCAAATAAAATTTGAAGAAAACAACCTGACACCCCTAGATTTTGAAATGGTAAGGTGGAAGATTCCATTTGGTACAAGAAGCAAAATGAAACTGAATTTATTTTCAGTTAACCCTTATCCTGCTGAACATGACAACTCTTGTCATGCATCCTTGTGTGCGTGTGTGCATGCGTAAACTTTTTCTTCAAACGACATCTCCTAAACAACTTATTTGAATTTGACCAAACTTCATATGAATGATTCTTAGGTGGTCCTCTTTCAGAGGTGTTCAAATGGTTCTGGTCCATTGCACATCTAGGTCACAGGAGCTAAAAATAGACTTTTTTACTGAAAACTTAAAAAAACTTCTTTGAAACCGAATGGCCCAGGTCTTTGATATTTGGTATGAAGCTTAACCTAGTGGACCTCTACCAAGGTTGTTCAAATTATAGCCCTGGGGCCATAAATGCCCCTCCCCAGGGCCCTTTGGTTTTACATAGGCTTATATAGGGAAAATCTTTTAAAAATCTTCTTTGAAACCACAAGGGTCTTTGATATTTGGTATGAAGCTTCACCTAGTGGACCTCTACCAAGGTTGTTCAAATTATGAGCCCTGGGGCCAAAAATGCCCCCGCTCCCTGGCCCTCTGGTTTTACATAGACTTTTTTCATCATAGTGCAGATTATATTTTTATTTTATTTGGATGCATCAAGTCCATTGTGAGTAATTTGAAAATCGAGTACCACTGAAATCGATGCTATGGGGTGTATTCAGCTTTGCAGACAACAGTGCTGTTTATGAAGAAACACAATAAAACCGAGTTTACATTGGCTAATACAGGGAAAAACTTTAAAAATCTTCTTCTCCGAAAATGCATGGCCCCGGTCTTTGATATTTGGTATGTAGCTTCATCTAGTGGACCTCTACAAAGATTGTTCAAACCATAGCCCCTGGGGCCAAAAATGCCCCTGCCCCAGGACCCTTTGGTTTTACATAGATACATATATATAGGGAACTTTAAAAAATCTTCTATTCTAAACTGCAAGGCCCAGGTCTTTGATATATGGTGTGAAGCTTCATCTGCTGGACCGCTATCAAAATTGTTCATATTATAGCCCTAGGAAATAGAAGTCAAGGCAATGAAAACCTTTGAAACTCTTCTTGTCTGAAAACAGAAGACCAAGGTCTTTGATATTTGGTATGAAGCCCTCAGGTTTTATATAAACTTATATAGGGAAAACCTTTAAAAATATTCTTATCTGAAACCAGAAGGCTCCGGTCTTTGATATTTGGTATGAAGCTTCACCTTTTGGACCACTTACCAAGATTATTCAAATTCGAGCCCTGGGGCCAATAATGGCTCTCCTCGGTGCCCACTTGTTAAACCACAAATCAAACAAAATGTGGTACAGCTTGTTTGATTCTTTTTGTCTGTCATTGTGTAATGTCCAGGGGTAAGTCTGGTGTTATTTCTGAAATTGTTAGTTTCTGTTGTGCTAATATGTTACTACAGTTTGGTATATTGAGGATGCAGCCTAAAATAATTATGTTCACCTAGTGGTCTTTAAACCTGGTGGTTAAAAATGTTCTCTATGATGCCACTAAAATATATTCTTTCATGCCAACCGCTAGAATATATTTATCTAGATTATATGTTTAGGTTTCAGTCATTGGGTTTTTAGATTACTATGTGAACTTAGAAGATCCAGTAACATATATATATATATATATATATGCACACAGTACCAATTTGACACTTTCAGAAATGAGATGATTTGGCATACACACAAATTTCAAATTAGTGATGTTTACATCATGGAGTCTAGATCATGTGACACTTGAGCTTATTTGATTCTTTGTCCTGTCTGACCCGCTGGAATGACAGTCAGAAAAACTTCTATCTACCATTCTGACCCAAATATTCCGTCAGTTACCCTCAGAATCTTGTGAGCTGAATGAATTGGTCAGTATCTGGCCTCCGCCCATAGGGGCTTGAAGAAATATATGGGGGCTGCATGATGCTTCCACGCAGAGCTGAATCCGGCCCTCACACTAGTACTCATTACGATAACTCACCCGTGCAACATAGTGCATTTTTCACATCTCCAAAATGACTACTTTTCTGATGAAAATCCTTGATATTTTTCTTATAAATGCTATTAACAAAGGTTGTGTGTGCTCGTTAGAACCGCCTCATAGAGGCGGTTCTAACGAGAACACACAACCTGTGTCTTTGAGCAGAAATAGGAAAAATAATGAATACCCCCGTAAACCCCAGTTTTTGCTGTATAAAGTGGGGTTAAGGGGGGGGTCTTCATTTCATGGACTTGTTCACCTGATGTGGTTAACCACTTAGAGGATCTCAGCCTGTCCAGGAACCGAGGTGCGAGGCGGACTGTCCATGCTAATAAACCCTATTGGTTTCATTGGGCGACAGGGCTTGAGATGTCATTTCATCTCAATGTCGGTTAAAAGTCCAACAAAATTGGAAGCAACGTCTCCAAAATGACTTTTACAGTGTTGACGGGGATTTTAAACCTCAAATCAAACAAACAAAATTGGTCAATATAATATCTGTTCTTGCAATTTTATTCTGTTCCCTAACAACATAATTTGAACAACTAGCTCGAAATAGATCAAATGGTTGTCTGACTTGAAACGACTGGTAGTGTTTCCCTTGGCTGTTTAAACTCCAGACAGTTTTTCTGTGTTATTTTTTAGCTCAACTGCCACGTAGTGAGGAGGTGAGCTTTTGGGATCACTTTTTGTCCATCATGCATGCGTGTGTAAACTTTTTTTTTCAAACGACAACTTCTTCTAAACTACTGATCAGATTTTGACCAAACTTCACAGGAATGATCCTTAGGTGGTCCCCTTTCAAAGTTGTTCAAATGCTTCCGGTCCGTTGCACTTCTAGGTCACAGGAACTAAAAATAGATTTTTTTACTGAAAATTCTAAAAATCTTCTCTGAAACCGAATGGCCCAGGCCTTTGATTTTTGGTGTGAAGCTTCATCTAGTGGACCGATACCAAGATAGTTAAAATTATAGCCCTGAGTCCGAAAATACCCCCATCTCAGGGGACCTTTCTTTTTCATAGGCTTATATAGGGAAAATCTTTACAAATCTTCTTCCTCTTCAGTACGCGTCGTCTGAACTGAGCCTACACTGTTTGGCATGGTACCCCCTTTAGGGGTTTCATACATACCATGGGATAAAATGAATGTGTGTCTTAAAATTTATTGTAAGATATTCCCAAGTCAGGATTACTTGAATTAAGCAGTATCATCTTTCAAATCAATGGTTAAGTGGTAGACAGAACAGATTTTTTGCTAAAATTCATTATGCAGTAAGACTGATCGTGTGAGGTAGACTGCCAGTACCTGGCCTGCCCCCTCACTTCAGTATGTGGCCTTAATTAACCCATTTTGTACCGGAAACCCCCAAACAGGTACCATGGCAAACAGTGCAGGCCCAGATCAGACGCCCCATAATGTTGCATCTGATCAGGGCCTACACTGTTTGCATAAAATTCATCCATTCCCAAATAAAATTTAAAGAAAACAACCTGACACCCCTAGATTTTGAAATGGTAAGGTAGAAGATTCCATTTGGTACAAGAAGCAAAATGAAACTGAATTTATTTTCAGTTAACCCTTATCCTGCTGAACATGACAACTCTTGTCATGCATCCTTGTGTGCGTGTGTGCATGTGTAAACTTTTTCTTCAAACGACATCTCCTAAACTTGACCAAACTCATATGAATGATTCTTAGGTGGTCCCCTTTCAGAGTTGTTCAAATGGTTCCGGTCCATTGCACATCTAGGTCACAGGAGCTAAAAATAGACCTTTTTAATGAAAACTTAAAAAAACCTTCTTTGAAACCCCACAGCCCAGGTCTATGATATTTGGTATGAAGCTTCGCCTAGTGATATTTGGTATGAAGCTTCAGCATGTGTGTTAAAATTATAGCCCTGGGCCATAAATGCCCCACCCCAGGGCCCTTTGGTTTTACATAGGCTTATTTAGGGAAAATCTTTAAAAATCTTCTTTGAAACCACAAGGGTCTTTGATATTTGGTATGAAGCTTCACCTAGTGGACCTCTACCAAGGTTGTTCAAATTATAGCCCTGGGGCCAAAAATGCCCCCGCCCCGTGACCCTCCGGTTTTACATAGACTTTTTTCATCATAGTGCAGATTACATTTTTATTTTCTTTGGATGCACCGAGTCCATTGTGAGTAATTTGAAAATCGAGAACTGCTGAAATCGATGCTATAGAGCGTATTCAGCTTTGCAGGCAACAGTGCTGTTATGAAGAAACACAATAAAACCAAGTTTACATTGGCTTATACTGGGAAAATCTTTAAAAATCTTCTTCTCCGAAAATGCATGGCCCCTGTCTTTGATATTTGGTGTGTAGCTTCATCTAGTGGACAAAGATTGTTCAAACCATAGCCCCTGGGGCCAAAAATGCCCCTGCCCGAGGGCCCTTTGGTTTTACATAGACTTATATAGGGAACTTTAAAAAATCTTCTACTCTAAACTGCAAGGCCCAGGTCTTTGATATTTGGTGTGAAGCTTCATCTGGTGGACCTCTATCAAAATTGTTCATATTATAGCCCTAGGAAATAGAAGTCAAGGCAATGAAAACCTTTGAAAATCTTCTTGTCTGAAAACAGAAGACCAAGGTCTTAGATATTTGGTATGAAGCCCTCAGGTTTTATATAGACTTATATAAGGAAAACCTTAAAAAATATTCTTGTCTGAAACTAGAAGGCTCTGGTCTTTGATATTTGGTATGAAGCTTCACCTTTTGGACCACTTACCAAGATTATTCAAATTAGAGCCCTGGGGCCAATAATGGCTCTCCTCGGTGCCCACTTGTTAAACCACAAATCAAACAAAATGTGGTACAGCTTGTTTGATTCTTTTTGTCTGTCATTGTGTAATGTCCAGGGGTAAGTCTGGTGTTATTTCTGAAATTGTTAGTTTCTGTTGTGCTAATATGTTACTACAGTTTGGTATATTGAGGATGCAGCCTAAAATAATTCTGTTCACCTAGTGGTCTTTAAACCTGGTGGTTAAAAATGAAGTTCTCTATGATGCCACTAAAATATATTCTTTCATGCCAACCGCTAGAATATATTTATCTAGGTTATATGTTTAGGTTTCAGTCATTGGGTTTTTAGATTACTATGTGAACTTAGAAGATCCAGTAACACATATATATATATGCACACAGTACCGATTTGACACTTTCAGAAATGAGATAATTTGGCATACACACAAATTTCAAATTAGTGATGTTTACATCATGGAGTCTAGATCATGTGACACTTGAGCTTGTTTGATTCTTTGTCCTGTCTGACCCGCTGGAATGACAGTCAGAAAAACTTCTATCTACCATTCTGACCCACATATTCCGTCAGTTACCCTCAGAATCTTGTGAGCTGAATGAATTGGTCAGTATCTGGCCTCCGCCCATAGGGGCTTGAAGAATTATATGGGCTGCATGATGCTTCCACAGAGAGCTGAATCCGACCCGCACACTAGTACTGGTAAACCACTTAGAGGATCTAAGCCTGTCCAGGAACCGAGGTGCGAGGCGGACCATCCATGCTAATAAACTCTATTGGTTCATTGGGCGACAGGGCTTGAGATGTCATTTCATCTCAATGTCGGGTAAAAGTCCAACAAAATTGGAAGCAACGTCTCCAAAATGACCTTTACAGTGTTGACGGGGACGTTAAACCTCAAATCAAACAAACAAAATTGGTCAATATAATTATTATCTGTTCTTGCAATTTTATTCTGTTCCCTAACAACATAATTTGAACAACTGGCTCGAAATGGCTCAAATGGTTGTCTGACTTGAAACGACTGGTAGTGTTTCCCTAGGCTGTTTAAACTCCAGACAGTTTTTCTGTGTTATTTTTTAGCTCAACTGCCACGTAGTGAGGAGGTGAGCTTTTGGGATCACTTTTTGTCCATCATGCGTGCGTGTGTAAACTTTTTCTTCAAACGACATCTTCTAAACTACTGATCGGATTTTGACCAAACTTCACAGGAATGATCCTTAGGTGGTCCCCTTTCAAAGTTGTTCAAATGCTTCCGGTCCGTTGCACTTCTAGGTCACAATGACTAAAAATAGATATTTTTACTGAAAGTGTTAAAAATCTTCTCTGAAACCGAATCGCCCAGGCCTTTGATATTTGGTGTGAAGCTTCATCTAGTGGACCTAGACCAAGATAGTTCAAATTATAGCCCTGTGGCCAAAAATGGCCCTGTCTTGGGGGGCCTTTGGTTTTTCATAGGCTTATATAGGGAAAATCTTTACAAATCTTCTTCCTCTTCAGTACGCGTTGTCTGATCTGGGCCTACAATGTTTGCCATGGTACCCCCTTTAGGGGTTTCAAACATACAATGGGATAAAATGAATGTGTATCTTAAAATTTATTGTAAGATATTCCCAAGTCAGGATTACTTGAATTAAGCAGTATCATCTTTCAAATTAATGGTTAAATTCATTATGCAGTAAGACTGATCATGTGAGGTAGACTGCCAGTACCTGGCCTGCCCCCTCACTTCAGTATGTGGCCTTAATTAACCCATTTTGTACCGGAAACCCCAAAACGGGTACCATGGCAAACAGTGCAGGCCCAGATCAGACGCCCCATAATGTTGCATCTGATCAGGGCCTACACTGTTAGAATAAAATTTAGCCATTCCCAAATAAAATTTGAAGAAAACAACCTGACACCCCTAGATTTTGAAATGGTAAGGTGGAAGATTCCATTTGGTACAAGAAGCAAAATGAAACTGAATTTATTTTCAGTTAACCCTTATTCTGCTGAACATGACAACTCTTGTCATGCATCCTTGTGTGCTTGTGTGCATGTGTAAACTTTTTCTTCAAACGACATCTCCTAAACTTGACCAAACTTCATATGAATGATTCTTAGGTGGTCCCCTTTCAGAGTTGTTCAAATGGTTCCGGTCCATTGCACATCTAGGTCACAGGAGCTAAAAATAGACTTTTTTACTGAAAACTTAAAAAAACCTTCTTTGAAACCCCACAGCCCAGGTCTATGATATTTGGTATGAAGCTTCGCCTAGTGATATTTGGTATGAAGCTTCAGCATGTGTGTTAAAATTATAGCCCTGGGCCATAAATGCCCCGCCCCAGGGCCCTTTGGTTTTACATAGGCTTATTTAGGGAAAATCTTTAAAAATCTTCTTTGAAACCACAAGGGTCTTTGATATTTGGTATGAAGCTTCACCTAGTGGACCTCTACCAAGGTTGTTCAAATTATAGCCCTGGGGCCAAAAATGCCCCCGCCCCGTGGCCCTCCGGTTTTACATAGACTTTTTTCATCATAGTGCAGATTATATTTTTATTTTCTTTGGATGCACCGAGTCCATTGTGAGTAATTTGAAAATCGAGAACCGCTGAAATCGATGCTATAGAGCGTATTCAGCTTTGCAGACAACAGTGCTGTTTATGAAGAAACACAATAAAACCGAGTTTACATTGGCTTATACTGGGAAAATCTTTAAAAATCTTCTTCTCCGAAAATGCATGGCCCCGGTCTTTGATATTTGGTGTGTAGCTTCATCTAGTGGACAAAGATTGTTCAAACCATAGCCCCTGGGGCCAAAAATGCCCCTGCCCGAGGGCCCTTTGGTTTTACATAGACTTATATAGGGAACTTTAAAAAATCTTCTACTCTAAACTGCAAGGCCCAGGTCTTTGATATTTGGTGTGAAGCTTCATCTGGTGGACCTCTATCAAAATTGTTCATATTATAGCCCTAGGAAATAGAAGTCAAGGCAATGAAAACCTTTGAAAATCTTCTTGTCTGAAAACAGAAGACCAAGGTCTTTGATATTTGGTATGAAGCCCTCAGGTTTTATATAGACTTATATAAGGAAAACCTTAAAAAATATTCTTGTCTGAAACCAGAAGGCTCTGGTCTTTGATATTTGGTATGAAGCTTCACCTTTTGGACCACTTACCAAGATTATTCAAATTAGAGCCCTGGGGCCAATAATGGCTCTCCTCGGTGCCCACTTGTTAAACCACAAATCAAACAAAATGTGGTACAGCTTGTTTGATTCTTTTTGTCTGTCATTGTGTAATGTCCAGGGGTAAGTCTGGTGTTATTTCTGAAATTGTTAGTTTCTGTTGTGCTAATATGTTACTACAGTTTGGTATATTGAGGATGCAGCCTAAAATAATTATGTTCACCTAGTGGTCTTGAAACCTGGTGGTTAAAAATGAAGTTCTCTATGATGCCACTAAAATATATTCTTTCATGCCAACCGCTAGAATATATTTATCTAGGTTATATGTTTAGGTTTCAGTCATTGGGTTTTTAGATTACTATGTGAACTTAGTAGATCCAGTAACATATATATATATATATGCACACAGTACCGATTTGACACTTTCAGAAATGAGATAATTTGGCATACACACAAATTTCAAATTAGTGATGTTTACATCATGGAGTCTAGATCATGTGACACTTGAGCTTGTTTGATTCTTTGTCCTGTCTGACCCGCTGGAATGACAGTCAGAAAAACTTCTATCTACCATTCTGACCCAAATATTCCGTCAGTTACCCTCAGAATCTTGTGAGCTGAATGAATTGGTCAGTATCTGTCCCCCGCCCATAGGGGCTTGAAGAATTATATGGGCTGCATGATGCTTCCACAGAGAGCTGAATCCGACCCGCACACTAGTACTGGTAAACCACTTAGAGGATCTAAGCCTGTCCAGGAACCGAGGTGCGAGGCGGACCATCCATGCTAATAAACTCTATTGGTTCATTGGGCGACAGGGCTTGAGATGTCATTTCATCTCAATGTCGGTTAAAAGTCCAACAAAATTGGAAGCAACATCTCCAAAATGACCTTTACAGTGTTGACGGGGACGTTAAACCTCAAATCAAACAAACAAAATTGGTCAATATAATTATTATCTGTTCTTGCAATTTTATTCTGTTCCCTAACAACATAATTTGAACAACTGGCTCGAAATGGCTCAAATGGTTGTCTGACTTGAAACGACTGGTAGTGTTTCCCTAGGCTGTTTAAACTCCAGACAGTTTTTCTGTGTTATTTTTTAGCTCAACTGCCACGTAGTGAGGAGGTGAGCTTTTGGGATCACTTTTTGTCCATCATGCGTGCGTGTGTAAACTTTTTCTTCAAACGACATCTTCTAAACTACTGATCGGATTTTGACCAAACTTCACAGGAATGATCCTTAGGTGGTCCCCTTTCAAAGTTGTTCAAATGCTTCCAGTCCGTTGCACTTCTAGGTCACAATGACTAAAAATAGATATTTTTACTGAAAGTGTTAAAAATCTTCTCTGAAACCGAATCGCCCAGGCCTTTGATATTTGGTGTGAAGCTTCATCTAGTGGACCTAGACCAAGATAGTTCAAATTATAGCCCTGTGGCCAAAAATGCCCCTGTCTCGGGGAGCCTTTGGTTTTTCATAGGCTTATATAGGGAAAATCTTTACAAATCTTCTTCCTCTTCAGTACGCGTTGTCTGATCTGGGCCTACAATGTTTGCCATGGTACCCCCTTTAGGGGTTTCATACATACAATGGGATAAAATGAATGTGTATCTTAAAATTTATTGTAAGATATTCCCAAGTCAGGATTACTTGAATTAAGCAGTATCATCTTTCAAATTAATGGTTAAATTCATTATGCAGTAAGACTGATCATGTGAGGTAGACTGCCAGTACCTGGCCTGCCCCCTCACTTCAGTATGTGGCCTTAATTAACCCATTTTGTACCCCAAACCCCCAAACGGGTACCATGGCAAACAGTGCAGGCCCAGATCAGATGCTGCATAATGTTGCATCTGATCAGGGCCTACACTGTTTGCATAAAATTCAGCCATTCCCAAATAAAATTTGAAGAAAACAACCTGACACCCCTAGATTTTGAAATGGTAAGGTGGAAGATTCCATTTGGTACAAGAAGCAAAATGAAACTGAATTTATTTTCAGTTAACCCTTATTCTGCTGAACATGACAACTCTTGTCATGCATCCTTGTGTGCTTGTGTGCATGTGTAAACTTTTTCTTCAAACGACATCTCCTAAACTTGACCAAACTTCATATGAATGATTCTTAGGTGGTCCCCTTTCAGAGTTGTTCAAATGGTTCCGGTCCATTGCACATCTAGGTCACAGGAGCTAAAAATAGACTTTTTTACTGAAAACTTAAAAAAACCTTCTTTGAAACTGCACAGCCCAGGTCTATGATATTTGGTATGAAGCTTCGCCTAGTGATATTTGGTATGAAGCTTCAGCATGTGTGTTAAAATTATAGCCCTGGGCCATAAATGCCCCGCCCCAGGGCCCTTTGGTTTTACATAGGCTTATTTAGGGAAAATCTTTAAAAATCTTCTTTGAAACCACAAGGGTCTTTGATATTTGGTATGAAGCTTCACCTAGTGGACCTCTACCAAGGTTGTTCAAATTATGAGCCCTGGGGCCAAAAATGCCCCCGCCCCGTGGCCCTCCGGTTTTACATAGACTTTTTTCATCATAGTGCAGATTATATTTTTATTTTCTTTGGATGCACCGAGTCCATTGTGAGTAATTTGAAAATAGAGAACCGCTGAAATCGATGCTATAGGTCGTATACAGCTTTGCAGACAACAGTGCTGTTTATGAAGAAACACAATAAAACCGAGTTTACATTGGCTAATACAGGGAAAATCTTTAAAAATCTTCTTCTCCGAAAATGCATGGCCCCGGTCTTTGATATTTGGTGTGTAGCTTCATCTAAAGGACAAAGATTGTTCAAACCATAGCCCCTGGGGCCAAAAATGCCCCTGCCCGAGGGCCCTTTGGTTTTACATAGACTTATATAGGGAACTTTAAAAAATCTTCTACTCTAAACTGCAAGGCCCAGGTCTTTGATATTTGGTGTGAAGCTTCATCAGGTGGACCTCTATCAAAATTGTTCATATTATAGCCCTAGGAAGTAGAAGTCAAGGCAATGAAAACCTTTGAAAATCTTCTTGTCTGAAAACAGAAGACCAAGGTCTTTGATATTTGGTATGAAGCCCTCAGGTTTTATATAGACTTATATAAGGAAAACCTTAAAAAATATTCTTGTCTGAAACCAGAAGGCTCTGGTCTTTGATATTTGGTATGAAGCTTCACCTTTTGGACCACTTACCAAGATTATTCAAATTAGAGCCCTGGGGCCAATAATGGCTCTCCTCGGTGCCCACTTGTTAAACCAAAAATCAAACAAAATGTGGTACAGCTTGTTTGATTCTTTTTGTCTGTCATTGTGTAATGTCCAGGGGTAAGTCTGGTGTTATTTCTGAAATTGTTAGTTTCTGTTGTGCTAATATGTTACTACAGTTTGGTATATTGAGGATGCAGCCTAAAATAATTCTGTTCACCTAGTGGTCTTTAAACCTGGTGGTTAAAAATGAAGTTCTCTATGATGCCACTAAAATATATTCTTTCATGCCAACCGCTAGAATATATTTATCTAGGTTATATGTTTAGGTTTCAGTCATTGGGTTTTTAGATTACTATGTGAACTTAGAAGATCCAGTAACATATATATATATATATGCACACAGTACCGATTTGACACTTTCAGAAATGAGATAATTTGGCATACACACAAATTTCAAATTAGTGATGTTTACATCATGGAGTCTAGATCATGTGACACTTGAGCTTGTTTGATTCTTTGTCCTGTCTGACCCGCTGGAATGACAGTCAGAAAAACTTCTATCTACCATTCTGACCCAAATATTGCGACAGTTACCCTCAGAATCTTGTGAGCTGAATGAATTGGTCAGTATCTGGCCCCAGCCCATAGGGGCTTGAAAAATTATATGGGCTGCATGATGCTTCCACAGAGAGCTGAATCCGACCCGCACACTAGTACTGGTAAACCACTTAGAGGATCTAAGCCTGTCCAGGAACCGAGGTGCGAGGCGGACCATCCATGCTAATAAACTCTATTGGTTCATTGGGCGACAGGGCTTGAGATGTCATTTCATCTCAATGTCGGGTAAAAGTCCAACAAAATTGGAAGCAACGTCTCCAAAATGACCTTTACAGTGTTGACGGGGATGTTAAACCTCAAATCAAACAAACAAAATTGGTCAATATAATTATTATCTGTTCTTGCAATTTTATTCTGTTCCCTAACAACATAATTTGAACAACTGGCTAGAAATGGCTCAAATGGTTGTCTGACTTGAAACGACTGGTAGTGTTTCCCTAGGCTGTTTAAACTCCAGACAGTTTTTCTGTGTTATTTTTTAGCTCAACTGCCACATAGTGAGGAGGTGAGCTTTTGGGATCACTTTTTGTCCATCATGCGTGCGTGTGTAAACTTTTTCTGCAAACGACATCTTCTAAACTACTGATCGGATTTTGACCAAACTTCACAGGAATGATCCTTAGGTGGTCCCCTTTCAAAGTTGTTCAAATGCTTCCGGTCCGTTGCACTTCTAGGTCACAATGACTAAAAATAGATATTTTTACTGAAAGTGTTAAAAATCTTCTCTGAAACGGAATCGCCCAGGCCTTTGATATTTGGTGTAAAGCTTCATCTAGTGGACCTAGACCAAGATAGTTCAAATTATAGCCCTGTGGCCAAAAATGCCCGTCTCGGGGGCCTTTGGTTTTTCATAGGCTTATATAGGGAAAATCTTTACAAATCTTCTTCCTCTTCAGTACGCGTTGTCTGATCTGGGCCTACAATGTTTGCCATGGTACCCCCTTTAGGGGTTTCATACATACAATGGGATAAAGTCAGGATTACTTGAATTAAGCAGTATCATCTTTCAAATTAATGGTTAAGTGGTAGACAGAACAGATTTTTTGCTAAAATTCATTATGCTGTAAGACTGATCGTGTGAGGTAGACTGCCAGTACCTGGCCTGCCCCCTCACTTCAGTATGTGGCCTTAATTAACCCATTTTGTACCGGAAACCCCAAAACGGGTACCATGGCAAACAGTGCAGGCCCAGATCAGACACCCCATAATGTTGCATCTGATCAGGGCCTACACTGTTTGCATAAAATTTAGCCATTCCCAAATAAAATTTGAAGAAAACAACCTGACACCCCTAGATTTTGAAATGGTAAGGTGGAAGATTCCATTTGGTACAAGAAGCAAAATGAAACTGAATTTATTTTCAGTTAACCCTTATTCTGCTGAACATGACAACTCTTGTCATGCATCCTTGTGTGCGTGTGTGCATGTGTAAACTTTTTCTTCAAACGACATCTCCTAAACTTGACCAAACTTCATATGAATGATTCTTAGGTGGTCCCCTTTCAGAGTTGTTCAAATGGTTCCGGTCCATTGCACATCTAGGTCACAGGAGCTAAAAATAGACTTTTTTACTGAAAACTTAAAAAAACCTTCTTTGAAACCGCACAGCCCAGGTCTATGATATTTGGTATGAAGCTTCGCCTAGTGATATTTGGTATGAAGCTTCAGCATGTGTGTTAAAATTATAGCCCTGGGCCATAAATGCCCCGCCCCAGGGCCCTTTGGTTTTACATAGGCTTATTTAGGGAAAATCTTTAAAAATCTTCTTTGAAACCACAAGGGTCTTTGATATTTGGTATGAAGCTTCACCTAGTGGACCTCTACCAAGGTTGTTCAAATTATGAGCCCTGGGGCCAAAAATGCCCCCGCCCCGTGGCCCTCCGGTTTTACATAGACTTTTTTCATCATAGTGCAGATTATATTTTTATTTTCTTTGGATGCACCGAGTCCATTATGAGTAATTTGAAAATCAAGAACTGCTGAAATCGATGCTATAGAGCGTATTCAGCTTTGCAGGCAACAGTGCTGTTTATGAAGAAACACAATAAAACCGAGTTTACATTGGCTTATACAGGGAAAATCTTTAAAAATCTTCTTCTCCGAAAATGCATGGCCCCGGTCTTTGATATTTGGTGTGTAGCTTCATCTAGTGGACAAAGATTGTTCAAACCATAGCCCCTGGGGCCAAAAATGCCCCTGCCCGAGGGCCCTTTGGTTTTACATAGACTTATATAGGGAACTTTAAAAAATCTTCTACTCTAAACTGCAAGGCCCAGGTCTTTGATATTTGATGTGAAGCTTCATCTGGTGGACCTCTATCAAAATTGTTCATATTATAGCCCTAGGAAATAGAAGTCAAGGCAATGAAAACCTTTGAAAATCTTCTTGTCTGAAAACAGAAGACCAAGGTCTTTGATATTTGGTATGAAGCCCTCAGGTTTTATATAGACTTATATAAGGAAAACCTTAAAAAATATTCTTGTCTGAAACCAGAAGGCTCTGGTCTTTGATATTTGGTATGAAGCTTCACCTTTTGGACCACTTACCAAGATTATTCAAATTAGAGCCCTGGGGCCAATAATGGCTCTCCTCGGTGCCCACTTGTTAAACCACAAATCAAACAAAATGTGGTACAGCTTGTTTGATTCTTTTTGTCTGTCATTGTGTAATGTCCAGGGGTAGGTCTGGTGTTATTTCTGAAATTGTTAGTTTCTGTTGTGCTAATATGTTACTACAGTTTGGTATATTGAGGATGCAGCCTAAAATAATTATGTTCACCTAGTGGTCTTTAAACCTGGTGGTTAAAAATGTAGTTCTCTATGATGCCACTAAAATATATTCTTTCATGCCAACCGCTAGAATATATTTATCTAGATTATATGTTTAGGTTTCAGTCATTGGGTTTTTAGATTACTATGTGAACTTAGAAGATCCAGTAACATATATATATATATATGCACACAGTACCAATTTGACACTTTCAGAAATGAGATAATTTGGCATACACACAAATTTCAAATTAGTGATGTTTACATCATGGAGTCTAGATCATGTGACACTTGAGCTTGTTTGATTCTTTGTCCTTTCTGACCTGCTGGAATGACAGTCAGAAAAACTTCTATCTACCATTCTGACCCAAATATTGCAACAGTTACCCTCAGAATCTTGTGAGCTGAATGAATTGGTCAGTATCTGGCCCCAGCCCATAGGGGCTTGAAGAATTATATGGGCTGCATGATGCTTCCACAGAGAGCTGAATCCGGTCCGCACACTGGTACTGGTAAACCACTTAGAGGATCTAAGCCTGTCCAGGAACCGAGGTGCGAGGCGGACCATCCATGCTAATAAACTCTATTGGTTCATTGGGCGACAGGGCTTGAGATGTCATTTCATCTCAATGTCGGGTAAAAGTCCAACAAAATTGGAAGCAACGTCTCCAAAATGACCTTTACAGTGTTGACGGGGATGTTAAACCTCAAATCAAACAAACAAAATTGGTCAAAATATTATCTGTTCTTGCAATTTTATTCTGTTCCCTAACAACATTATTTGAACAACTGACTCGAAATGGCTCAAATGGTTGTCTGACTTGAAATGACTGGTAGGTTTTCCCTAGGCTGTTTAAACTCCAGACAGTTTTTCTGTGTTATTTTTAGCTCAACTGCCAGGTAGCGAGGAGGTGAGCTTTTGGGATCACTTTTTGTCCATCATGCGTGCCTGTGTAAACTTTTTCTTCAAACGACATCTTCTTCTAAACTACTGATCAGATTTTGACCAAACTTCACAGGAATGATCCTTAGGTGGTCCCCTTTCAAAGTTGTTCAAATGCTTCCGTTCCATTGCACTTCTAGGTCACAGGAACTAAAAATAGATATTTTTACTGAAAATGTTAAAAATCTTCTCTGAAACCTAATGGCCCAGGCCTTTGATATTTGATGTGAAGCTTCATCTAGTGGACCTAGACCAAGATAGTTCAAATTATAGCCCTGTGGCCAAAAATGCCCCTGTCTCGGGGGGCCTTTGGTTTTTCATAGGCTTATATAGGGAAAATCTTTACAAATCTTCTTCCTCTTCAGTACGCGTTGTCTGATCTGGGCCTACAATGTTTGCCATGGTACCCCCTTTAGGGGTTTCATACATACAATGGGATAAAATGAATGTGTATCTTAAAATTCATTGTAAGATATTCCCAAGTCAGGATTACTTGAATTAAGCAGTATCATCTTTCAAATTAATGGTTAAATTCATTATGCAGTAAGACTGTGTGAGGTAGACTGCCAGTACCCGGCCTTCCCCCTCACTTCAGTACGTGGCCTTAATTAACCCATTTTGTACTCCAAACCCCCAAACGGGTACCATGGCAAACAGTGCAGGCCCAGATCAGACGCTGCATAATGTGGCATCTGATCAGGGCCTACACTGTTTGCATAAAATTCAGCCATTCCCAAATAAAATTTGAAGAAAATAACCTGACACCCCTAGATTTTGAAATGGTAAGGTGGAAGATTCCATTTGGTACAAGAAGCAAAATGAAACTGAATTTATTTTCAGTTAACCCTTATCCTGCTGAACATGACAACTCTTGTCATGCATCCTTGTGTGAGTGTGTGCATGCTTAAACTTTTTCTTCAAACGACATCTCCTAAACAACTTATTTGAATTTGACCAAACTTCATATGAATGATTCTTAGGTGGTCCCCTTTCAGAGTTGTTCAAATGGTTCCGGTCCATTGCACATCTAGGTCACAGGAGCTAAAAATAGACTTTTTTACTGAAAACTTAAAAAAATCTTATTCTGAAACCGCAAGGCCCAGGTCTTGAATATTTGATATGAAGCTTTATCTAGTGGACCTCTACCAAGATTGTTCAAATTATAGCCCTGGGGCCAAATATGCCCCTGCCCCAGGGTCCTAAGGTTTAACATAGGCTTATATAGGGAAAATCTTTAAAAAAAAAACAAGGCCCAGGTCTTTGATATTTGGTGTGAAGCTTCATTTAGTGGACCTCTATCAGGATTGTTCAATTTATAGGCCTAGGGCAAAAAAGGCCCCAACCAGCCGGCCCTTTTGTTTTCTGTTTTTTTTTTGTTTTTGGTTTTACGGCCCTTTCAAGATTATTTCACTTATATCGAGCCGATCATTAATCAGCGGTGGGCGAAAACCACTGTACCCGGAGAACAACCACCTGACCTTCCGTTACAGAACTTGGCTTCTCACATGTGACTTGAGCAAGATTCAAACCCACAGCAGTGAGAGACCTATTGATCCCTTTGGTTTTACATTGGCTTATACAGGGGAAATCTTTAAAAATCTTCTTCTCCGAAAACGCATGGCCCAGGTCTTCGATATTTGGTGTGTAGTGGACCTCTTCAAAGATTGTTCAAATCATAGCCCTTGGGGCAAAAACTGCCCCTTTGGTTTTACATTGACTTATATAGGGAAATTTAAAAATCTTCTACTCTAAACTGCAAGGCCTAGGTCTTTGATATTTGGTATGAAGCCCTCAGGTTTTATTAGCTCACCTGACCACGAAGCGCTCATGGTGAGCTATTGTGATGGGTCAATGTCCGTCGCTTGTCGCATGTCATGCGGCGTCAACAATTTGCTTTAAATGCTAACTCCTCCTTAACCCTTGAGCCAATTTCAATAAAACTTCATAGGAATATTGCTGAGTTGACCCTCTGCAAAAATAGCTAAAATTGTTCCGCTCTGCTGAACAAGATGGCCACCAGAGCTAAAAATTGAAAAATCTTTAAACGACAACTTCTCCTGTACCTTAAGGCCAACTTCATTCAAACTTTATAAGAATGTTGCTTAGGTGACCCTCTACCAAAATTGCTAAAACGTTTTTGCTCCGGTGAACAAAATGGCCGCCAGAGCTAAAAATAGAAAATTCTTTAAACGACAACAACTCCTGTACCCTTGGGTTATTTTAATTCAAACTTCATAGGAATGTTGCTTAGGTGACCCTCTACTAAAATAGCTAAAATGGTATTGCTCTGATGAGCACAATGGCCGCCATAGCTAAAAATAGAAAAACATTGTAAAGTTGCTTCAAACACAATCTCCTCCTCAACCCTTGGGCCAATTTGATTCAAACTTCACAGGAATGTTGCCCAAATGACTCCCTACCAAAATAGCTAAAATGGTTGTGCTCTGACAAACAAGATGGCCACCAGAGCTAAAAATAGAAAAAATATTTAAACGACAATTGCTCCTGTTCCCTTGGGCCAGTTTTATTCAAACTTCATAGGAATGTTGCTTAGGTGACCAGCTACCATAGCTGAATAGGTTCTGCTCTGATGAGCAAAATGGCCACCATAGCTAAAAATAGAGAAACATCGTAAATTTGCTTCAAACACGAGCTCCTCCTTAACCCTTGGGCCAGTTTGATTCAAACTTCACAGGAATGTTATGTAGGTGACCCCCCTAAAGAAATAGCTAAAATCATTCTGCTCTGACTAACAAGATGGCCACCAGAGCTAAAAATAGAAAAATTCTTCAAACGACTACTCCTCCTTTACCCTTGGGCCAATTTTCTTTCAAACTGACCCATCTTATTTCTTATGGATGTTTTCATTGCTCTTAAAGGAACTCATTTTTGATTTTTATTTGCCTTCACTGCAGCTGGTGTTGTGCCGTGTGGCGGCGGTAAAACGTCTCCCCGTACATCAACCATAGTGTAGTTTATATTTTACTTTTGGTCCTTTGAGATCAGCGTGAATATTATGAGAAATCAGAAATAAATTATTGGTTTAGACTCATATTCTATACAGGTTTTTTATTATTTGGATCCCAATTTGATTTATAACAGTCTTTGTATCGAATGCCTATTCGGAATTTGCAAAATTGCAGTATGTTTCCTCTGGCTTTCTTTGCCGGATCATTACAGGGTCACTGATGAGGCTTTATTAGCCGAAACTACGTAGTATGACCCATCTTATTTCTTATGGATGTTTTCATTGCTCTTAAAGGAACTCATTTTTGATTTTTATTTATAGGAATGTTGCTTAGATGACCCACTACCAAAATAGCTAAAAAGTTTTCGCTCTGATGAGCAAAATGGCCGCCATAGCTAAAAACAGAAAAAAACTTTGTAAATTTACGTCAAAACGCGAACTCCTCCTCAACCCTTGGGCCAATTTGATTCAAACTTCACAGGAATGTTAGTTAGGTGACTCCCTACCAAAATAGCTAAAATCGTTCAACCTGGCGAACTAGATGGCCGCCAGAGCTAAAAATAGAAAAAAATCTTCAAATGACAACTCCTCCTTACTCCTTGGGCCAATTTGATTCAAACTTCACAGGAATATTTTGTTGTTGACTCCCTACCAAAATAGCTAAAATTGTTCTGCTCTGACTAACAAGATGGCCGCCAGAGCTAAAAATAAAAAATTCTTCAAACGACAATTCCTCCTTACCCTTGGGCCAATTTGATTCAAACTTCACAGGATTATTATGTCGTTGACCCTCTACCATATTAGCTAAAATGATCCCACTCAGATGAACAAAATGGCCACCAGAGCTAAAAATAGAAAAACATTGTAGATTTGCTTCAAACTTCATAGGAATGATGCCGGATGACTCCCTACCAAAATAGTTAAAATCATTCCACTCTGATAAACAAGATGGCCACCAGGGCTAAAAATAGAATAAATCTTCAAACGAAAATCTCCTGTACCCTTGGGCCAAATACATTCAAACTTCATAGGAATGTTGCTTACTTGACTCTCTACCAAATTAGCTAAAATGGTCTCGCTCCGATGAACAATATGGCCGCCAGAGCTAAAAATAGAAAAACGTAATTTTTTTTTCAAATGCGAACTCTTCCTAAACCCTTGGGTCAGTTTGACTTAAACTTCAAAGGAATGTTGCCTAGGTGACACCCTACCAAAATAGCTAAGATCTTTCCACTCTGATGAACAAGATGGCCACCAGAGCTAAAAATAGAATGTACTAGAGACAGTGACATTCAGGTGAGCGAATCAGGGCCCAGAGGGCCCTCTTGTATAGTCTAAATAGGGAAAACCTTTAAAAATATTCTTGTCTGAAACCAGAAGGCTCTGGTCTTTGATATTTGGTATGAAGCTTCAACTTTTGGGCCACTACCAAGATCATTCAAATTAGAGCCCTGGGGCCAATAATGGCTCTCCTCGGCACCCTCTTGTTATCCTATGGATCAGGTGAGCGATCCAGGGCCATTATGGCCCTCTTGTTTACCAGTCTTGTTATAGACTTGTTGCTGAGCAATCCAGTTCATGTGGGAGGGTGGGGGGAGATATGTGGATCAGCATATAAACTGAAATTATCTCATGTCTTTATAAAATTGCAGGCAACAAGTAACCTCCTTTTATCTGATAGTTCTCGAAGAACTCAAAACCTTTAAAATTAACCTGTGTAATTTATACAGCTGTGGGATACAGTGAAAGACCCAATTCCAATCCTTTTCTTGGTTTTTGACAAACCTTGTTGCTGAGCAATCTAGCGAAGGGCCCGGTTGTTTGGAGATAGCTGAATCAACCAATAAACAGATAATTGTAGATAGTAAATAGGTTCTAGAAAGTCGCCTCCTTTGGTCTGATCATCTTCCTTCAAAACCTCTACCTATAAAATCAACCTCTATAATATCTACAACTGTAGAGTCAAATGAACGACCCAGATCCACCACTGTGGTTGTAGCTAGACCTGTTTGTTTAAAACCTTCCAGCGAAGGACCCCATTTGTTGGGGGATACCTGGATCAGCAAGTAAACTTAAGTATAGTTTGAACAATTTGACAGGAGGCTCCTGAACTCTTATTTTAATTTAATAATTTAATTTATACTGATTGCATATATACTTATCTTGGCTTTTTTCCTAAGCGGTCATTCTTGTTGTTCAATACATAGATATTGGTAAATGGGTCGCCATGTGACAGTATTTTCTGCATCTGTATTCTTATGTAAAATAGTTTTCATGTGTTTTTTTCACACAGCAAATTAAATTGGTTCTAGTTGGTTACCAGCCATTTGGACACTGTTTCCAGAGTTTTTTCATAAAAAAAGGTTTTTATCTCTGGTTTTAGCCCAGTCCATAATGTTGCAAAATTGTGAGAATGTCATAACTCGCAGCAGACTGTGTGAGACATATTGATTAAAATCTGAGCAGCTTCTTTCCTTAGCCTTTCAGGTGACCTGGAATGTTGATATATTTTAAATGAATTTTGCAACATTACACGCAATACATTTAGCAACACTGTATACGTTTTCAAGTAATTTTAAAATGAGGCATCTGAACATTTAAGATATCACCTGAATTTTACTAGCATCTGAACATACAGAACTATTGCCTAAATTTGAGAAATGTAAAGGATCTCTGCAGTGTAATATTGTATATCAACAATGAAGTCCTCAGTGATAAGCATTTTTTGTTGTTATCACCTGCCTCACCTTATTAACTAGTGACTAATGATTCATATCAACAATGAAGTTCTCTGTGATAAGCATTATTTGTTGTTATCAATTGCCTCACGTTATTTATTAATGGCTGTAATGACTGCAAAAGAAAATGCATTTTCAACTTGTTATTAAGACTTCTCGAAATATGCATCTTTTCAAAAATAAAAATTCCAGGTGTCCAGTTTGTGACATATTGAAGATATAAATATTCACATATTTGCCAATTCTAGAGACCAATCCAGTTCTTATTCTGGCTATTTGTTCTGGGTTATGAGTTGCTGAACATATTGTGCTTAGTACGTTATTTGTCAGTGTGTGATGTTGTTTTAGACCTGATAGACATATTAATTTGTTACTTGTAAGTTTGCCTGTATGGAAGTAAATGACAAACAGCAGGCATTGGTTTAAGCCTGTGTTGAAGTACATACAAACAGCAGGCATTGGTTTAAGCCTGTGTGGAAGTACATACAAACAGCAGGCATTGGTTTAAGCCTTTGTGGAAGTACATAACAAACAGCAGGCATTGGTTTAAGCCTGTGTGTAAGTACATAACAAACAGCAGGCATTGATTGGTTTAAGCCTGTGTGGAAGTACATACAAACAGCAGGCATTGGTTTAAGCCTGTGTGGAAGTACATACAAACAGCAGGCATTGGTTTAAGCCTTTGTGGAAGTACATAACAAACAGCAGGCATTGGTTTACGCCTGTGTGTAAGTACATAACAAACAGCAGGCATTGATTGGTTTAAGCCTGTGTGGAAGTACATACAAACAGCAGGCATTGGTTTAAGCCTGTGTGGAAGTACATAACAAACAGCAGGCATTGGTTTAAGCCTGTGTGGAAGTACATGACAAACAGCAGGCATAGGTTTAAGCCTGTGTGGAAGTACATAACAAACAGCAGGCATTGGTTTAAGCCTGTGTGGAAGTACATAACAAACAGCAGGCATTGGTTTAAGCCTGTGTGGAAGTACATAACAAACAGCAGGCATAGATTTAAGCCTGTGTGGAAGTACATGACAAACAGCAGGCATTGGTTTAAGTATCATCAATGTCTGCAGTTTACAAACCATATGATAGCAGATTATTAAGTTTTGTTTGTAAATACCAGCTTCTCTGTATATTAACATGTTTTTGGTTGGTAACTGACATTAAAATGCAATAATAGATTTTTGTTTCATTTTCATTGATGCCAATACACCCAATAAAGGACGGCGACTGGAGAAATCATTGCTTGTGCATGTGCGTCTTAAATGTCATATTTACAAGTCCATGTAATGAACACCCCGTGTAAACCCCGGGTCATATGCAGAAAACTTGGGTTTTACCCGTTTTGTACCAAATGGAATCTTCCTCCTTATATATAGCACAAGTCCATTTCAAATTTTAGGGCTGTCAGGTTGTGATTTCTTGAAATTCATTTGTAAAATGGCTGGACATTCTGCAAACAGTGAGGCCCCTGATTAGACGCTGTGTTCTGTGGCGTCTGATCTGGGCCTGCAATGTTTACCAGGGTACCCGTTCTGGGGTTTCTGTACAAAAAGGGTTAAAGGGTACGGTAAAAATCCTCCAACTTGGACACTGAGTTTTGCTGATATTCTCCAAAACTTAACAGTTTCTTTCACAATCCAGCAAGGAGTCCAAAAGGTACAGACAGAATGGCAAACAGTGTAGACCCTGATCAGACTAATCCTTCAGAAGCATTCCGATCTGGGTCTGCACTGTTTGCTTATGCCTATCAGTCCCAATACTTACGATCATTACGGTATGCATTTTTTTATGTTCAAAATCATAGGTTGTGGGGCTTGTTTAGATTTGCCATAATGAGGCAGTTCTGAATAGAACAAACAACCGGTTTTGAGTAAAAAACAAGAAAATTATCACGAAATGACATCTGTTTTGGGGACATGACGCTGTCATACGGAGGTGTTATTGTAATTGATTTGTCTGCTGCTCATATCCTTGTTCTGCTCAGAAAACTGCCTAGCCTCAGAAGTTAAAAGGCAGATCTGATAAGTCGTCACCTTAGCGAAAAAAGTCAATAACTCCAATACATATTAAATGGGAATTATTGACTTTTTGCGCTAAAGTGACGAAGTACCCACAATCTGGTTTTCAACACAGAAAATACAGTAAGATACCTATATCAAGACCATCAAACAAAACAAACAAACCACCTTTGGACTGTTCAAAAGTGGTCTTAAAGATATTGTAGGCAAAATTATAAAGAAAAATTCAGTGTACCCTTCAAAATAAGCTTTTTATATCAAAATTAGTCCTAATTTTAGGTGGTCTTAATAGCGGATTTTCACTGTAGTTTTTTATCTGGTTTCACAGCCCTTTCAGAAGCCTCCGTGGTGCAGTGGTTACGCCACTCGCCTTGTAAACCAGGGATCGCAGGATCGATCCCGGGCTTCTCCAGACTTTCGGATGAGTCTTTAAACCGAGGTCCCGTCTCTGTATGACCTTAGCTGTTGGTGGGACGTAAAACTCAAACACTCACTCACTCACAGCCCTTTCAAGATTCTATGACTTATTTTAGATGATCATTAGTCAGAGGTTGGCGAAAAGTGGAGTACCAGTGGAAAACCCATCACCTCTTTTGCATGGATTGGCTTCCTGCATGTGACCAAGCAAGGCTCGAACCTAGAGCTATGACCTAATGCTTAAGACTGCACTTTAAAAGTGAAGGCAATGATCAGTAATTGATACAATTACCCCACACCTCCCATCAGTGACTCCAAATAAACCCTATTTAATAACACTAGTTGTCCAAGGTAAGACAGTGACGACAAAACTTTTGTCATTATTATTGGACTTGGCCTATATCAGTATATATACTTAGTCAAAAAAAGTAACTATACCAACTCACAAGATATCTGGCAGCTAGTGAGCTTAATTTAAATCGGACGTTTAGCTAGAGAAGGCTCAAACTTCCATTTGCCAATACCTTTCTGCTCCAGACTTGTCTTGCAAAATGTGCCTAGAAATATTTTGGTAGAAAATTGACATTGCGCATGCGCAGAAAGCTCTTTTTATCTAAGATGGTTGACAATATTCTCTGAACATCGGATAACACTTTACTTTTACAATATCTCATGATCTCGCATTATACGCGAGGTTTTAATTTGTGAAATTCTCAGATTATCTCCCTTGCAATTAAAAATATAGCAATTTCGAAGTGCTGTAATTTTTATTCATGTCAATCAATTTTTGCCATTTTTTCATAAAACGCTTTGTATCCACCATTGTTGTTCATCATGATAGTAAAAATACAAAAAATTCGTGTAGCATGTAGAACTATCGATTGGAATTTCCAATGGAGTTCCCATTGAAAGCAGCATTTGCACACAACTTCTAAGAATTGGAGGTCAATATGTGATAGCCTGTTTCTCGTAGCTGAAAGTTCCAAATCTTTGTGAATAGACGCAAATGGTATCTAAAGAAATGTAACATGTATAAAATTTTAGAAATGTAGGGTACAGGGAAAGTTTGTGATATTAAATCATAGCATGTTTTAATGATTTTCTCTGCGAAAATGGCAGAGTGACCCCTTGGGTGTTTAAAGCAATAGTCTACGATGATGTGTTTACGAAAACAAAAACGAATGGTGCTTTTGCTCGGAAAAATGAGACTTCTTATCAAAACATAACAAACTTTGTGTAGTTTTTATCTGTAGTAGCTATAGTAACAGAAGCAATTTTACGTATAGCAACTTTTTTGACTGAGTATATATTGATTGGGCATTCGCAAAATCGCAAGTAAAGTTAGCAGTGAATACATTGATCAACCGTGTTAAAATCGGTGTGCTCTCGGGTTTACTGGCAGCATCCTTTGTGATTGGGCCTCGGTGGCTTAACAGGTAAGAAGACCAACTCTTATCACTAGGTCTTTCACCGCTGTGGTTTGTGCCTGCTCGGGACACGCCAGACGCCAAGGTCCGGTGGTTTTTCCCTGGGTACTCTGGTTTTCACCCACTTTAACCATCAGCTCAATATGAGTGAAATAAACTTGAAAGGGCTGTGAAACCAAAAGAAAAATCACCTGATTAAAGATCAGCATGAAAGAAGATAAATAATCTTGGAAAGGCCATAAAAAATGCTTCGGCGGTAAGGTCCAACACATTCTACTAATCCTTGGAATTATTTGTAACACCCCAGCAAGCATACGTCGCTAGGGCAACGTCTGCGCAACGTCCTGACTTTGCACACGTAGATGTGACGTTACATAAATGTCATGATGTACCGACATTGATGTGACGTCACAATTACATTGTGTGCATGCTGGGACCAGCCTGCACAGAGCGGGAACAAATTAATCTGTGCAAGATAAATGAAAGATCTGTTGCCTTACCATAACACTTATGAAAGTTGTTTGTTTTGGAGTGTAATTGCCCAGTCAACAGTATTTAAGGTCATTTGGGCCGGTCAGTTTATCTAGCCATACTTTTCCTGGGCAGACATATATGTAAAGCGGTAAACTATTACAGTGCACATTCCTTTGTTAGAAACTGACATCTGCCCTTCTTGAATCTGTGGGCAGGAGAGAAGGACCATAGAAAAGATTACATTAGCAATCTGCTTTAGAGAATGACGACCCCGGCAGGTATCCATTCCGGGTCATGACAAACCCCATCATAAAGTGAGCTTTGTGATCAGGAAATACCTAAACCCAACATGCTAACTAGTCCGCGTAATGAACACTCTCTTAACCCGAGTTTATATTTAGAAATGGATTGCTTCGTGTTTAATGACACTTCAACCCTCGTGGGTCATTTTGTGTCATATCCCAGAGAAAGGGAGTAGACAGACGAGAGCAGAGATAAAAGTGAAGGACAGGAGAAATAGGAATATCAACAGAGTGTAGAAACTGAAGAAATTACAGTAAATTCCGCTGTTAAGACCACCTAAAATTCAGAATGCTTTTAAGAGCTTATTGAGGTATCTTTTATTTTTTTCTTGTATTTTTCAACACCTTGTCTCATATAAAGAGACCACCTTTTGGGACTGTTCAAAAGTGGTCTTTAAAATCAAGATTCCTTGTGAGGTAAAGGGGTGCCTAACACAATTTTCACGTTGATCCTATCATCTGCGAAGGAATTACGGCCCTTTATTTTCTGAAAACGCGTTCTTAAACCTTGTGACGCGAACTACTTCCACATTTCTTCGACGATTTTGTTAAATTTTTGCATATGCATTTGCAATGATATGTAGATGTGCCTATCACAAAATTCATTCTGCTCGGATGAAGCGTTTTGGAGTTATGGCCCTTGATTTTCTCAAAAATGCGCTAAAAATCTTGTGACGCAAACTTCTTCCACATTTCTCCGATTAAGCTGAAACTGTGCACATGCATTCCTTGTGAGATGAAGGGGTGCTAACACAATTTTCACGTTGATCCTATCATCTGCGAAGGAATTACGGCCCTTTATTTTCTGAAAACGCGTTCTTAAACCTTGTGACGCGAACTACTTCCACATTTCTTCGACGATTTTGTTAAATTTTTGCATATGCATTTGCAATGATATGTAGATGTGCCTATCACAAAATTCATTCTGCTCGGATGAAGCGTTTTGGAGTTATGGTCCTTGATTTTCTCAAAAATGCGCTAAAAATCTTGTGACGCAAACTTCTTCCACATTTCTCCGATTAAGCTGAAACTGTGCACATGCATTCCTTGTGAGATGAAGGGGTGCTAACACAATTTTCAAGTTGATCCTCTCACCTGCGACAAAGTTACGACCCTTGATTTTCTGAAAAATGCGTTCGAAACCCTTATGACGCGAATTACTTCCACATTTCTTCACCGATTCAGCTGAAACTTTGCACATGCATTCCTTGTTAGGTAAAAGGGTGCCTAACACAATTTTCACATTGAGTCTATCATCTGCGAAGGAGTTACGGCCCTTTATTTTCTGAAAAACGCGTTCTTAAACCTTGTGACGCGAACTACTCCCACATTTCTTTGACAATTTTGTTAGATTTTTATACGGGGGCATATAATTTTTGCACTGTCCATTTGTTTGTGGGTTTGTGGGTTAGTCCGCACTTTTTTCCCTCAAATTGGCTCCCACGGGGGCATTTCTCACTTATAGTGACAGCTCTTGTTTTTTATGCCGTTTCGAATGGCGGGGAAATGGTGGAAGGGCATTTTGCGTTGCCCCTGTCCGTCCGTTCGTTCGTCCGTCCTAAACTTAAACGCAGTCAATAACTTTCTTGTTTCTGGATGGATTTTGAAATTACTATGTAGAAATGTTAATCATCATGTGACAATGTGTCACGTGCAAAACCCAGGTCCGTACCTCCAAGGTCAAGATCATACTTAGAGATCAAAGGTAAAAAAAAAGGTCCGAAACTTTAAACGCAGTCAGTATGGATTTTGAAATAACTTGGCAGAAATGCTGGCCGTCATGAGACAATCTGCCTCACACAAAACCAAGGTCCTTACCTCCAAGGTCAAGGTCATACTTTGAGGTCAAATGTGAAAAAAGGGTCCAAAAATTAAACACCGTCAATAACTTTCTATGGATTATTACGAACATAGACATATTTTCAGGCGGGGGCATCCGTGTCCTATGGACGCATATCTAGTTTTTTTTTTTTTTTTTTTTTGGTTTTACGGCCCTTTCAAGATTATTTCACTCATATCGAGCCGTTCCACTCGATGGGTTGTTCTGAATTTTTTGGATATGATAGATATGAATATGAAGTTATACAGGATACATAATTTAAAACGATGGATCCAAAAGGTCCCCTGGGGCAGGCAAAAATCCGCCCAAATCTTTTACGGACGAGTTCTCAGTATCCTTCGAGTCGAGCAATTAAGTGAAATTTTTTATATATGTATTTCTGTCAGACCTCAAGGGGAATCCATACATCACGTTGAAAAAAAAACAACAACAAAAAACGAAACCCCACCTTTTGTAGAGAAAACGGGTTTATGGGGGTATACATTATTTTCTTATTTCTGTTCCAAGACATAGGTTGTCGTTACTCGTTCGAACCGCCTTATTCGAACCACCAAAATGAGGTGGCTGTAACGAGAACCCACAACCTATGTTCGCAGAAAAAAAATAAGAAAAAGATGGAATTTCACTAGAAAAGTAGCCATTTTGGAGATGTGAAAAAATGCACTCTGTCGCACAGGTTTATTATCGTATATACATGTATAATGTACACCTAAAGGTATTTTTGTATCCCATGTCAATAGGAGTCAACTTTTAAAAGGTAAACTTTCCTAAAAGGGTAAACCCCATTTTTTCGTGGGACAGATCTTATAGAAAAGCAAACAGGCAGTCCCGTTTGAAAAATGGTGGGAAATCTGCCAGGTTATCCTTTTCCCCTCAAGTAACCAAAGTATATGTGACCAGTATGTTTCCCTTTCTAACAGACTTTTATGTGACCAATAGTTCTTTCTTTTTTTTTTTTTTTTTTTTTTGAGGTTTAACGTCCTCGTTAACACTGTTTAGGCCATTTTGGAGACGTTGCTTTCAATTTACCCGACATTGAGATGAAATGACATCTCAAGACCTGTCGCCCAATAAAAACAATATGGTTTATAAGTATGGACTGTCCGACTCGCACCGCTTTGTCCGAGCAGGCTCAGTTCCTATAAGCGGTTTACCCGTATTCGTGTCCGGTCGGCATCATGCAGTCCATCTATTTCTTCGATTCAAGCTCCGATGGGCGGAGCCCATCAAGCTAGGTCTACATAATTGTTTAAGATGTATTGAGTTGATTTGCAGGATTGTGAAATATTAATAAATTGAGCCAGCGCATGGCAAAATCTGCAAGAAGTCTTGAGCGATCAGCGAAGACTCAGATCAGCCTGCGCATTCGCGCAGTCCGATCAGAGTTCGCTGATCGCATGTACCTACTGTAGGCTAATATCTTTGCAAAGAGACAAAAGCTAGTGGATGGGTGCGCAGGTTGATTTGAGTCTCTGCTGGTCGCACCGGTCTTATTGTAGGTTTTGTCTTGCGCCGGCTCATTGTTAAAACCGTACACCTCTGATACAGGTCATTAACATACGAATGCGATAAAAAGTATTAGATCTACTTATTCTCGATGCTTGGGGGTTCCTATAACCGCCTCAGTGAGGCTATTTAGCAGAATTAAAAGACTAATCTTTTCCTCTGCAAACACTACTTCAGAATACGATGAAATTGCAATTCCTTTATTTATTACGAAGAATAATGTTCTATAAATACTCGTAAACGAAGTGGTCGCTCGAAAAAATCACGTGATCAGCCATTCACTCTGTGTAGCAGTCTAGTGTAGACCCATCATTTAATACGAAAACACTCCTGTATACAAATACATTGTAAATTTTACCTGAGAAAAAATCTAGCTCAAAATATTGATTGTACGTAGGATCTATTCATTAGAACCGCCTCATCGAGGTTCTAACGAGTACCCACAATCTATATTTTAGAGCAGAAATAAGAAAAAGTAAGGTTAACCCCTGTAAACCCCAGTTTCACTATTTAAAATTGGGGTTCCAGGGGTCAGAAGTATACAGGCATGAATTCGTGATGTCATGTCAGTTTGGTGCAGGTTCTGAGAAAAATATTTGAGCAAAGCAAACTTGAGTAGGGTATGGATTTGTTAATCTTCCACAAAAATCTACTCAATTGGAAACTAGGGAACAGGTGACATCATTGTCAAATACATTGCCTAAATGCTGTATGCCTGCTGAATAGTTTCTGCCAAGATTTTAAGGATAGGATTAACCGCCTATATGCCTAGCTACCCTATTTGGGGGGGGGGGGGATAAATTGGTAAACAGCGCAGACCCAGATCAGATACCGCAACGCTTTGCTTAAGTACATACATTTATGCAAACCTTACCGCATTTAAACAAACTTGGCACCCCTATAACTGCACATGGAGTTAATGTACCACTCCAAACTTATTAGGTGGGAGATTCCGCGACCGCATATGGATTAAACGGACCTCCGTGGCCTCGTGGACAATAGCGCTGACTTAGTTATTAAGTCTCACCGCTGTTAGTTCGAACCTGGCTGGGGTCGCATGTCGAAGCCTCTGTGGTGCAGTGGTTATGCTACTCGCCTCGCATGATCGATCCCGGGTTTCTCCAGACTTTCGGATGAGTATTTAAACCGAGGTCCCGTCTCCGTATGACCTTAGGTGTTGGTGAGACGAAAACGAAAAACTCAAACACTCGCTCGGGTCACATGTGAGACGCCAAGTGTTGCACTGGAAGGTCAGATGGTTTTTCTCCGGGTACTCCGGTTTTGCCCCCCCCCCCCCCCCTGGGATTAACGATCGGCTCGATATTAGTGAACCAATTTTGAATGGGTCGTTATACCAAAACAAACAAATCACCCAGCAGGCACACGTCGCTGGGGCACGTCATGCACTGACGTTGATGTTACGTTGCATAAATGTTATGTGCCTGCTGGTCATGTTCTTTGAGTATGTGTATTCAGCACACTCTCAACTTAGCCTGTTTACAAATTAATTGCAAAAACACATTCATGTGACAAAATGCATCATTCATACCTGCAAAGTGATCATTTATTTCTATTATATATCCTCCAAACATAGGTTTGGGAGAAGAACTATGTTGCTTCTATCCTAGCTTGATAGTCGCTAGCTTGGCCATTTTTTATGTTTTCTTTTCGGAATTATGTTGTTTCTAAGCACGTTTGGGACCATTCTGAGACAGTCGAAATAAAGTTTCCTTTTAAAAGGAAGGCTTCCCCAGTTTGTAAAGTTCAAAATACACCATTTTTGCTCGCCTTTCGAAATAGGGCGAGCTATTGCCATACCCCAGGCGTCCGTCGGCGTCCGTTACATATTCTTTGTCACTCGATTTCCCAGGTTTTGGGGCTTAAATTTGTCTTTTTGATCATTTCCTCTGTAGTACCTCCCCTATTATCATTATTAAATGTACCTACATTTTGTCAAATGCATACGAGGACTGTTCAAATATGAATGCAAGTAGAACGTTTTCTCATGCACACATGCGAAAATCACCTGGAAATAAATATCACAGCGTAGAAAAACATTTTACCTATACATTGATACCAAACCTGTTAAAATCCGTCCACTTTAGCCATGTATATCGTTCGATAAACACTGTCTACTCTTGTATTCTAATACAAACCATGGTTGGAAGAAGGTCAGAGTACGCCGTTGAAATACGATCGTTGTATTCTTGGTATACGGTGCAAAGACATTTTTGATGAAATATGTTCGATGTCATTCGGTTTATGGGCATAATTAAATGTCATTCGGTTTATGGGCATAATTAAATGTCTTTTCCGACAGTTTTTCGTTGGTGTAAGAAATTCAGCTGTGGGCTAGGCTCAACAGAAGATGCACCACATGATCGTCGGCCGAAAAGAGCAACATCTGCCAAGATGGTTGCTAGAGTGAAAGAAATAGTTGCTACCGATGCACGATACACCACTAGGCAAATAGCTAGTATGGTTGGCATCTCATTAGGAGCAGCTCATACACTTCTGAAACGGGATTTGAAAATGAGAAAGATCTGTGATAGATGGATTCCCCATCTGTTGACAGATGAGCAGAAAAAGACACGCGTTCAGTGCGCCAAGAAGTTGCTTAAAAAGTTTCCAAATTACAATGCACGGTCTTTCGCTAATGTCGACACAGGTGACGAGACATGGGTTCACTTTTTAGAGCCAAAACGAAAGATTCAGAACAAAATATGGGCAACAAAAGACCATGCATTGCAAAGCGGACCATGAGCGTCAAGAAGGTAATGTATGCCATATTCTTTTCAAATCAGGGCCCTGCTATTCAGGTTACTGTGCCAAAAGGCAAATCTGTAAATGCGAAGTTTTACAAGAATAAAGTTCTTCGAAACTTCAAGAAATATTTCAAAGAACGAAGACCTGCAACTGGTTTGGCCAGTGTCAGATTGCTACATGACAATGCGTTATCGCACAAGGCGTTCATTGTGCAAGACTATCTGAAGCAGGAAAAGGTTGTTGAACTCCCTCACACCCCGTATTTCCCTGACCTTGCCCCATGTGACTTTTTTTTTGTTCCCGCGGCTGAAAAAAATACCTTTCTGGTCGAAAATTTGTACAGCGCAAACACCTCGGTTCTGCAATATTCCAGTGCCTTCATAGTATACCTCGAAAAGACAACCAAAATGCATTCAATGATTGGATCAGAAGACTGAAAGTTTGTATATCCTTGAGGGGACAAAATAACTCGAAATCTATCACGGAATCATTTTCATGTGCTTAGTTGCATTCATATTTGAACAGTCCTCGTATGCGCAGCCAACTATAACGCATCTTCTCTTCTACATATCCGAGAGCAGCAAAGGCTCTGGTAAGACTGCGCATCCACGCAGGCTCGCCTGAGTCAGTGCTGGTCGCCTTTAAGAAAAAGACCCATGTCATGCCCATGAAGTCTAAGTAATACGCCGATGCAATGTCGTGTTGTATCGACGTTGTCACTCTAAATAAGCACGACTTTTACGGAAACTGTTTCAGTATTAGCTGTCATTCTTGAACCATTGAAAGGAGGACAATGCACGTAGAAACTATTTTATAATTTATATTCACCGACCCGGCGAGGAGCGAAACCGCAACGTCGGTGCGCATCTCACTGTAATGGTTCAAACAAAATCGGCCTTTATGAACAGCAAAGGCTGAATGTGGCGAGCAAGTTTTATGAAGGTGGAAAATTTGTCAGAAAACATGTAAAGCTTTTAAATCGTTTAGCACGCAGTTTGATTTCAGAGATGAACAATGGCATCTTTTGTAAAATTGACCATGTTGCTGGGTCCTTTTCTGCCTGAGTTCAAAGCACGATCGAGTCAAGTTCTGCAATGGAAGGTCAGATGGTTTAAAACGGGTTCTCCATACATACCGGCGTTCACCCATCTCTGATAAAGGAACGGTTAATATGTTCTTAATTAAACGAAAAAAAAAAAAAAAATGACATATCACTACTTCGCGAAATACAACTCGGAAATAAAAACTTTTATACAATAATTTATCAGCTAGTTCAACTATCTGCTTGTAACTGGACTCTGCAAACAAAACTATTTTTACTGATTTCAGCTGATGGGTTACAGGGATATCTGCTCAAACATAGACAGTGGGTACTTGATAGAGCCGCGTTATCGAGGCGGTTCTAGCGAGTACCCACAATCTATGTTTAGAGCAGACATATGAAAAAATCTGATTTTTTTTTCGGAAAATTTTCATTTTGGTGGCAAAATTCTCTATTTATTTGAACAGGCGTGTTTTCGTAATGAACTGAAAAATGCTAGTTCAAGAGATATAAAAGCCATAATTTTAGCACATAGATGTTTTATATTTTGGCCCCAGTGCACAGAAAATAGGATTACTTTCGAGCTTATTACGTCGAATACTGCAGTGAAGATATAACAATAGGGATAATTTCACGATGCACGGGGTACCGGGAAATGGGAAAGAATTTGAGATGCCTGGACCTTCACTATTGTAATTAACCCATATATGCCTAGCGGCCCTTTTTGAGACATTGGAAATGGTGCAGACCGCGATCAGACGCCGCATCTGATCAAGAGCTAAAGTGTTTGCTCAACGTACATGTATTTTTGTAAAACTTATCCATATCCTTAGAAATTGACCACTCCAGACTTATAATGGTGGACTATTTTATTGGCAGCTATGGGTTTTGTTTGTTTGTTTTGAAGTTCAACGTCCCCGTCAACACTGTAGGTCATTTTGGAGACGTTGCTTCCCATTTTGTGGGAATTTACCAGACATTGAGATAAAATGACATCTCAATCTCTGACGCCCAATGAAACCCATCTATTTCTTCAAGCCCCGATAGGCGGGGGCCAGCATCTATGGGTTAATATTATCCGGCTAGTCAAAGGACGAAAGTGAGAGTAGGATCTGTTTCTAGTGGGAAACGCTTTAGAAATATATATCATGAAACGCTTTATAAATAGACATTGACGAGCGCTGCATTCTATTTGTTCCGAACGCGTTTTCACTGCGTAAATATGTGGAGAGCAGTCTTATCTGTAGGGCTTTCCCAGTTACGTCATAAGACGTTCAGAAATAAACTGGGGTATCACCAATCCAATCTAAATGGCTTTCAATCGAAATTGGAAGCCTGTTTGATTTGTGAGGTTTAACGTCCCCGTCAACAGTGTAAAGGTCATTTTGGAGACGTTGCTTCCAATTTTGTGGGACTTTTACCCGACATTGAGATGAAATGACATCTCAAACCCTGTCGCCCAATGAAACCAAAAGGGTTTATTAGCATGGACGGTCCGCCTCGCACCGCGGTTCCTGGACAGGCTTAGATCCTCTAAGCGGTTTACCAGTACTAGTGTGCGGGCCGGATTCAGCTCTGCGTGGAAGCATCATGCAGCCAATATATTTCTTCAAGCCCCTATGGGCGGGGGCTTCAAAAAAAAAAAAAAAGGTGTTCAGACTAAGAGTAGTTTGAAAACGCCAGCCAACTGCAAGATCTTGCGGTTGAAATCCGATCATTAATCAGCCATTTTCGGTTAATTAGCTCAGCTATTTGGCTGAAATTTTATCCGCGAATGTACAATTGCACCATCTATTAATTATGTAAGTTAAAGGATTTTTCGTTCGCTAACACACAAATTATGATGATTTATTAAAGAATTAGCCGAATTGCAGCTGTCTGAACGTCTGATCAGCCACGGCTTGTCGGAATTCTGGAGGATTTGTTTTGCCAAAAACAATAATTTAGTGGTATCCATGGATAGGTAATATAACGACGTTTCAAAGGGTTCCATTACGTTGCCCTATCTATAAGCATTTACAGCAAAATGAGCGAAAAAAGGGGGGTGGGGATCATCGACACTTTTCAGTATCGTGCAGCGCCGTATCCAATGCCTGATCTTGATATCCTACTGGTGCAGTACGGTATTCAAGGCCTGATCCTGGTATCCTACTGGTGCAGTACGGTATGCTGTCACAGGCCTGATGCTTGTATCCTACGGGTGCAGCGTGTTCTCCCCGGCCTGATCTAGGTATCCTACGGGTACAGCATGCTCTCCCAGGCCTAATCCTGGTATCCTACTGGTGGAGCATGCTCTCCTAGGCCTGATCCAGGTAGCCTACGGGTGTAGCATGCTCTCCCAGGCCTGATGCTGGTATCCTACGGTTGAAGCATGCTCTGTCAGGCCTGATCCAGGTATACTGCGGGTGCGACATGCTCTCCCAAGCCTGATCCTGTTATCCTTCTGGTGCAGAATGGTCTCCCAGGCCTGATCCTGGTAACATACGGGTGCAGCATACTATCCAAGGCATGATCCAGGTATCCCACTGGTGCAGCATGCTATCCCAGGCCTGATCCTAGTATCCTACGAGTGCAGTATGTTCTCCCAGGCCTGATTCAGGTATCCTACGGGTGCAGCATGCTCTCCCAGGCCTGATCCAGGTATCCTGCGGGTGCCGCATGCTATCCCTGGCCTGACCCTGGTATCATACGGGTGCAGCATGCTCTCCAAGGCCTGATCCTAGTATTTTACGGAAGAATCATGCTCTCCCAGTCCATATCCTGGTATCCTAATGGTGCAGCGTGCTCTCCCAGGCCTGATCCAGGTATCCTACGGATGCAGCATGCTCTCCAAGGCCTGATCCTAGTATTTTACGGAAGAAACATGCTCTCCCAGTCCATATCCTGGTATCCTAATGGTGCAGCGTGCTCTCCCAGGCCCGATCCAGGTTACCTACGGGTGCAGCATTCTCTTCCAGGCCTTATACAGGTATCCTACGGATGCAGCATATTCTCCCATGCTTGACCATTGCATCCTACGGGTGTAGCATGCTCTCCCACACCTGATCCAGTAACATTCTCTCCCAGGCCTGATCCTGGTATCTTCCGGTTGCAGCATGATCTACCAGGCCTGATCCTGGTATCCTACGGGTGGAGCATGCTCTCACACGCCTGATCCTGTTATCCTACGAGTGCAGCATGCTCTTCTAGGTCTGATCAAGGTATGCTACGGGTGCAGCATGCTTTCCAGGGCATGATCCAGGTATCCTACGGGTTCAGCATGCTCTCCCATGCCTGATCCCTGTATCCTACTGGTGTAGCATGCTCTCCGAGGCATGACCCAGGTATCCTATGGGTGCAGCATGCCCTCTTAGCCCTAATACTGGTATCCTACTGGTGCAGAATGGTCTCCCAGGCCTGAACTAGGTATCCTACGGGCGCAGCATGATCTCCCAGGCCTGATCCGGGTATCCTACGGGTGCAGCATGCTCTCCTAGGTCTGATCAAGGTATGCTAGGAGTGCAGCATGCTTTCGAGGGCATGATCCAGGTATCCTATGGGTGCAGCATGCCCTCTCAGGCCTAATACTGGTATCCTACGGGTGCAGAATGGTCTCCCAGGCCTGATCTAGGTATCCTACGGGTGCAGCTTCCTCACCCAGGCCCGATCCTGGTATCCTACGTGTAAATAATGGTCTCCCAGGCCTGCTCCTTGTATCCTTCGGGTGCAGCATGCTCTCCCAGGCATTAGCCATATATCCTACGGGTGCAGCATGGTTTACCAGGACTGATTCCGGTATCCTACGGATGCAGCATGCTCTCAAAGGCCTGATACTGGGATCCTACGGCTGTAGCATGCTCTCCCAGGCCTGATCCTGGTATCCTTTGGGCGCATCATGCTCTCCCAGGCCTTATCCAGGTATCCTACGAGCACAGCATGGTCTCCCAGGACTGATTCTGGTATACTACGGATGCAGCATGCTCTCCCACGCCTGATCCTGGTAACCATCGGATGCAGCATGCTCTCCCAGGCATTATCCAGGTATCCTACTGGTGCAGCATGGTCTCCCAGGACTGATTCTGGTATCATACGTGTGCAGCATGCTTTTCCAGGCCTGATCCAGATATACTACGGGTGCAGCATGCTCTCCAGGGCCTGATCCAGGTATCCTACGGGTGCAGCATGTTCTCCCCGGCCTGATCTAGGAATCCTACGGGTACAGCATGCTCTCCCAGGCCTAATCATGGTATCCTACTGGTGGAGCATGCTATCCAAGGCCTGATCAAGGTATAGCCTATGGGTGTAGCATGCTCTCCCAGGCCTGATCCAGGTATACTGCGGATGCGACATGCTCTCAAAGGCCTGATCCTGTTTTCCTTCTGGTGCAGAATGGTCTCCTAGGCCTGATCCTACGGGTGCAGCATACTCTACAAGGTATCCAGGTATTCCACTGGTGCAGCATGTTATCCCAGGCCTTATCCTAGTATCCTACGGGTGCAGCATGTTCTCCCAGGCCTGATTCAGGTATCCTACGGGTGCAGCATGCTCTCCCAGGCTTGATCCAGGTATCCTGCGGGTGCAGCATGCTATCCCTGGCCTGACCCTGGTATCCTACGGGTGCAGCATGCTCTTTCAGGCCTGATCCAGGTATCCTGCGGGTGCAGCATGCTATCCCTGGCCTGACCCTGGTATCCTGCGGGTGCAGCATGCTCTTTCGGGCCTGATCCAGGTATCCTACGGATGCAGCATGCTCTCCGAGGCCTGATCCTGGAATTTTACGGAAGAAATATGCTCTCACAGGCCGTATCCTGGTATCCTAATGGTACAGCATGCTCTCCCAGGCCCGATCCAGGTTACCTACAGGTGCAGCATTCTCTCCCAGGCCTGATACAGGTATCCTAGGGATGCAGCATATTCTCCCAGGCTTGACCATTGCATCCTACGGGTGTAGCATGCTCTCCCACACCTTATCCAGTAACATTCTCTCCCAGGCCTGATCCTGTTATCCTACGGTATAATTGGCTTAAGGGCTATAATTTGAACAATCTTGATTGAGGTCCACTAGATGAAGCTTCACACCAAATATCAAAGACCTGGGCCTTGCGGATTCAGAGAAGATTTTTAAAAATTTCCTTGTATAAGTCAATGTAAAACCGAAGGGCGCCGGGGCGGGGGTATTTTTAGCCCCAGGGCTATGATTTGAACATCGTGGTAGAGGTCAACTAGACGAAGCTACACACCAAATATCAAAGACCTGGGCCTTGCGGTTTCGGAGAAGAAGATTTTTTAAAGATTTTCCGTGTATAGGCCGATGTTAAACCAAAGGGCCCGCAGGTGGGGGCATTTTTCGCCCTAGGCCTATAATTTGATTTTTCCTATATAAGCTAATGACAAGAGGACCATGATGGTCCTATATCACTCACATTAGCTAAGAGGTTTATACGTGGGACAATTTTGGCCCTAGGTCTATAATTTGAACAACCGTGGTAGAGGTCCACTAAATAAAGCTTAATACATGTATCAAATATAAAAGGCCCGGGCCTCTGGTTTCAAAGAAAAAGATTCTTAAAGGTTTTTTCCTACAATAGTAATAATAACTAGAGCAAGCAGTTGATGGCAAGCCATCGCAAATCCCCATGCTTTTGCCACATAGCAGAATGACCTTTTGACCCCATTGAGATGGCCCCATTGGGTTGAACCAACTATAGTGTCCCTCTCGTATGCCCTCACCATGTAGGGAAGTCATATAGCAAATATGGTTGCATTCCAACCAGTGGTTAAGGAGGAGACAGCGTGACGGACGGAAGGACAGATGGACAGACGGATGGAGGCGTTCACAATATCCCCAATGCTTTCTTTAAAAGCGTGGGGATAATAAAACCCATCAATAAATATAGTCACTAGAGCGATGACAAAGTTTTTTGTATAAAAATAGCCAGAGTGACCTTGACCATGAGGTCATGACCTTGAAAGTCAACTCACTCGAGATATTGTCATAAGGAACATTTGTGTGAAGTAAAATTGAAATCAATCAAGAAATTGAGGCACTAGAGCGATGACAAACTTTTTCTAAAAATAGCCACAGTGACCTTGACCTTGAGAGTCGAACTGGCTCAAGATATTGCCATAAGGAACAATTGTGTGAAGTTATATTGCAATCGGACAAGAAATGTAGGCGCTAGAGCGATGACAAAGTTTTTCTAAAATAGGCACAGTGACCTTGACCATGAAAGTCGAACTCGCTCAAGATATTGTCATAAGGAACATTAGTGTGAAGTTACATTGAAATCGGACAAGAAATGTAGGCGCTAGAGTGATGACAAAGTTTTCTAAAAATAGCCACAGTGACCTTGAAAGTCAAACACACTCGAGATATTGTCAAAAGGAACATTTGTGTGAAATTATATTGAAACTGGTCAAGAAATGTAGGCGCTAGAGCGATTACAAAGTTTTTCTAATAATAGCCGCAGTGACCTTGACCTTGAGACCACGACGTTGAAAGTCAAACTCGCTCGAGATATTTTCATAAAGAACATTTTTTTTGAAGTTATATTGAAATGTGTCACGAAATGTAGGCGCTAGAGCGATAACAAAGTTTTTCTAAAAAAAGTCACAGTGACCTTGATCTTGAGGCCATGACATTGAAAGTCAAACCTGCTAGAGCGATGACAAAGTTTTTCTAAAATAGGCACAGTGACCTTGACCATGAAAGTCGAACTCGCTCAAGATATTGTCATAAGGAACATTTGTGTGAAGTTATATTGAAATTGGACATGAAATGTAGGCACTAGAGCGATGACAAAGCTTTTCTAAAAATAGCCACAGTGACCTTGACCTTGAAAGTCAAACACACTCGAGATATTGTCAAAAGGAACATTTGTGTGAAATTATATTGAAATTGGTCAAGACATGTAGGCGCTAGAGCGATTACAAAGTTTTTTCTCAAAATAGCAACAGTGACCTTGACCTTGAGACCACGACGTTGAAAGTCAAACTCGCTCGAGATATTTTCATAAGGAACATTTGTTTGAAGTTATATTGAAATCAGTGATATTTTTTAAAAGCGTGGGGATAATAATAATAATAATCAACCTTATTTACAGAGGGTAACACATTTAGTACTAGCACTAATCTTCCATGTGGCCCTCTTTTCCTGGGCAGGAACCAGTACTAAGCAATGTGGATAAAGTCTCTTGCTCAAGGAAACAATCTTTGGCGCTTGCGGGGATCGAACCAGCAACCTCTCGATCTCAAATCCAATGCTTTACCACTGCAACACAGCGCTCCACATAAGCCTATGTCAAACATGTGGACCCCTTGGCTGTGCCGTTGATCTATAATTTGAACAATCTTGGAAGAAATCCCTAGATGAAGCTTCATACCAAATATCAAAGAACAAAGTCTTTAAATTGGGTTTCAGACAAGAATATTTTAAATGTATTCCCTATATTAGCCTATGTAAAACCCGAGACAGTGCCATTTTTGGCCTCAGGGCTATAAGTTGAATAATCTTGGTAGAGGTCCACTAGATGAAACGTCATACCAAACATCAAAGACATGGGCCTTCTGGTTTTAGACAAGAAGATATTGTAAAGGTTTTCCCTATATAAGCCTTTGTAAAACCAGTGGGCCCCGGAGCGGGGGCATTTTGGCCCCAGGGCTATAATTTGAACAATCTTGGCAGAGGTCCACTAGTTGAAGCTTCATACCAAATATCAAATACCTAGGCCTTCTGGTTTCAGACAAGAAGATTTTTAAAGCTTTTTTGCCTATATAAGCCTATGTAAAACCGGTGGGCCCTGGGGCTTGGCCATTTTTGGCCCCAGGGCTATAATTTGAACAGTCTTGGTATAGGTCCACTAGATGAAACTTCATACCAAATATCAAAGACCTGGGCCTTCAGGTTTTTAAAACTTTTTCCTTATATAAGCCTATGTAAAACCAGTGGGCCTTGGTGCAGGGGCATTTTTGACCCGAGGGCTATATTTCGACTAGTCTTGGTAGAGGTCCACCAGTTGAAACTTCATACCAAATATCAAAGACCTGGGCCTTCTGGTTTCAGACAAGAACATTTTTAAAGGTTTTCCCTATATAAGCTTATTTAAAACTAGTGGGCCCCGTTGCAGGGGGGCGGGGGGGCATTTTCCGCCCTAGGGCTATAATTTGAATAATAGTGGTAGAGGTCCACTAGATGAAGCTTCATACCAAATATCAAAGACCTGGGCCGTCTGGTTTCAGACAAGAAGATTTTTAAAGCTTTTTCCCTACATAAGCCTATGTCAACCTGGTGGGCCCTGGGGCTGGGCCATTTTTGGCCCAGGGCCATAATTAAAACAATCTTGGCAAAGGTCCACTAGATGAAACTTCATACCAAATATCAAAGACCTGACGGCCCCCGCCCATAGGGGCTTGAAGAAATATATGGGCTGCATGATGCTTCCACGCAGAGCTGAATCCGGCCCGCACACTAGTACTGGTAAACCGCTTAGAGGATCTAAGCCTAACCAGGAACCGCGGTGCGAGGCGGACCGTCCATGCTTATAAACCCTATTTGTTTCATTGGGCGACAGGGCTTGAGATGTCATTTCATCTCAATGTCGGGTAAAAGTCCCACAAAATTGGAAGCAACGTCTCCAAAATGACCTTTACAGTGTTGACGGGGACGTTAAACCTCAAATCAAACAAATATCAAAGACCTGGGCCTTCTGGTTTCAGACAAGAAGATTTTTAAAACTTTTTCCTTATATAAGCCCATGTAAAACCAGTGGGCCCCGGTGCAGGGGCATTTTTGAACCGAGGGCTATAATTTGAACAATCTTGGTAGAGGTCCACCAGAGTAAACTTCATACCAAATATCAAAGACCTTGGCCTTCTGGTTTCAGACAAGATTTTTAAATCTTTTTCCTTATATAAGCCTATGAAAAACCACTGGGCCCCGGCGCAGGGGCATTTTTTTACCCGAGGGCTATAATTTGAACAATCTTGGTAGAGGTCCAAAAAATGAAACTTCATACCAAACATCAAAGACCTAGTTCTTCAGGGAAGGACGCAATAAGCGAAATTCTAGACTGGCTGGCACTCCCTGCGTATTGTCAGGAATCCGCTTTAAAACTACAATGCGATGGTATTAATGAAAAACACGTTCTTGCTTGAAGCGGCAAAAAAAAAAAAAAAAAAAAATCGACAAGTCTCTATGATGTTATTTAAAGACTAACAAATTTTACCGTTGTATTATATGCATACGTACATGCATGCGTGCGCGCGTGCGTGCGTTCACACATTCGTATATGCGTGCATCGTGCAGGCATGCATGCGCCTGCGTGCGTGTGTGCGTGTGCATGGATGGTTTCGCGTGTGTGCGCACGTGCGTAGGCGGGTGTAAGTGCGGGCGCATGTGCACATACGTGTGCGCATGGGACCGTGCGTGCGCCTGCCTGCGTGCGTGAGGGTCTGCGTCCTTATGTATTACACACACGTAAATAGGATCAAAAACGCTTTGATTGAAAATAAACTCTGAATCCAAAACTAACCAGGCAAAGCGGTGCTTCCATGCTTATAACCCCTATCAGCTTCATTGGGCGACAGGGCTTGAGATGTAATCTCAATGCCGGGTAAAAGTCCCCCAAAATTGGAAGCAACGTCTCTAAAATGACATATACAGTGTTGACGGGGACGTTAAAACCTCAAATCAAACAGAACTTTAGAATATAGAATACTAGCTACTCAGAGGTAAACTAGAAGAATAAGCGTTTCTCACAAAAAGTCAAATAAGGCTTTCCGCTGTTAGTGTTTCCATTGAGGTCTGTTGTTTTCGTGTTTGTGTTTCTTTCCCTTTGGTGTCTCTGGTGGGGGCTGTGGGCCGGTTGTGTCGGTTCCTGGCCGTTGTCACCGCTTTTATTTTGCTACAAACCCAATTACAGCCAACCGGCTTTGCAGAAGCACAGTCATGTTGGCAACAGCTCATTTTGATACTGACACACGTTTGCATCATATTAACAGGTCCATGTAAAGAAGACCCCTCTAATCCACACTTTATATTCAGAAAACTGAGGTTTACAGGGGTATACACTGTTTTTCTTATTTCTGCACTTAGACATAGGTTGTGGGTGCTCGTTGGGGTCGCCTCATTGAGGCGGTTCTAGCGGGCACGCACGGCCTGTGGTGGAGTGCGTGTGGGAAAGATACCAGAAATTTTCATCGTAAAAACCACCATTTTGGAGATATGAAGGAGTGCGCTATTTCGTAAGGATGTGTCATAGTAGAGTGGAGAAGTATCGAAGTTTTTCAAGGTTATTGTAATGCGTTGCACAATGAAAAGCGGAAGGCTGCTCGTAGTGTTTTTTTTTTTTTGACCTGCGAGTGTTTGTCATTATAATCAAAACAACTGCACCTCTCGTCATCTTTGGCAATTATGTTGAACTTACTAGTATGTCCTTTAGTCTAAATAGAAGTTAGCAGAAAGGGAAGCTGATATTGACTATTATAATATCAACCGAAAAAACTCATATGAGTTGCACATAATTTTAATACAAACTGTGTTGGAGCCCTCTCATGCCTTTAATGGCTCTTAAATGTTAATTAAAAGCTTAACGCCGACGTTAAACGTTTTCAATTTAGTCCTCTCTGCTGCCTTTCGTTATCTGGTACACACCTCGTCTCACTATTTGTTAACAAATGAATCTCTCTATATGTTCATATAATGTAAGAGGTCTGGGTAATAAAATCAAACGTGAACAAATATTCGCTTGGATAAAAACCAACAACATTTCAATATGCCTGCTACAAGAAACCCATTCAGGGGATGGTACACACGATGAATGGACGCGCGAATGGAACAACGATGCATTTTTCTCAGGACATACTAACAACAGCGAAGGGACAGGAATACTAATAAACCAAAATCTTTCCTACACTATACAGAGTTATTCGAGTATAATTGACGGTAGAATGCAAGCCCTGGACTTAATAATTAATAATAAAGAAGTGACAATAATAAACATGTATGGACCTAATAACGATGATATCACCTTTTATAAAAAAAATAGAAGATTATTTGCAAGAAAATGAAGAAAAATCTTTTATTATTGGAGGCGACTTTAACACAGTGTTAAATGAAATAATAGACAAAAGAAACGGTAGAACAGAAACGCATAAACTTTGCAGGAAACAGATTAAAGATATTATGGTATCATTCGATTTAATAGACATTTGGCGCGAAATGCATCCTAACACAAAACAATACACGTGGCATTCACACCACAAACCACCGATATTCAGCAGACTAGATTATTTTTTAATATCCGAACACCTGAAAAACATGATAACATCATGCAAACACAATACGAGTTATAAATCAGACCACAGCCCAGTTATATTAAACATCGATTTGTTAAATGTAATACGAGGACCTGGTTACTTTAAATTAAATAACAGCTTGCTTTTAGATATTGAATATCAAGAAAATATTAAAAAAAAACTGTTTTAATAAACCATGAATCAAATCCAAACACACTTTGGGAACTTATCAAAGGCACTGTTAGAAACGAAACAATAAAATATGCAACCAAGAAAAAGAAAAACACAAATGAGCGAGAAAATATTTTAACAAAAGAAATATACCAGCTAACAAAATCTTTATCTGAGTCTAATGATGTAGAAAGGGCTGAACCACTTAACATTAACTTGCATGAGAAAAAAGCTGAACTAGAAATATTAACAGATATTAAATTGAACGGTTTAATCCTTCGGTCAAAAGCAAATATAATTGAACACAATGAAAGAAACGCCAAGTTCTTCGCAAGTTTAGAAAAGAAGAGATCGGAAGGAAAAATTATTTCAAGGCTTTTAATTAATAATGACATAAGCACAGATCAAAGGGAAATACTAAACGAAACTGAAACTTACTACAGAAAATTGTACAGTAAAAAAGAAACACATAATCCACATCAAAACTTTTACTCAACTAATAAACTCGATGAGGTAGATAAACAACTTTGTGAAGGACTGCTTACAGAAAATGAATGTGCAAAAGCCCTAAAAGATATGCAAAACAATAAAAGCCCAGGGTCCGATGGTATAACAGTTGAATTTTATAAGGTTTTTTGGAATACTATAAAACAATACTATGTTAACTCTATCAACTATTCCTTTGAAAAAGGATCTCTCACTGACTTACAAAAACAGAGTATAATTACCCTCTTACCGAAACAAAACAAAGATATAACGAACCTCGACAATTGGAGACCAATAAGCCTATTAAATGTTGATTATAAAATTGCCGCAGCCATCGCAAATCGTGTTAAAACTGTCATTACTAAAATAATAGACCACTCACAAACTGGGTTCATCAAAGGAAGGTTCATAGGCGAAAAATATAAGGCTACTTTTGGAAATTATTGATAGTGTTGAAGACAATAAACCTGGTTTAATATTTTTCTCCGATTTCGAAAAAGCTTTTGACAGTGTAGATCATTCATTTATGATAAATTGCTTAAAACATTTCAACTTTGGTGAACAGTTTATAAAATGGATTGAATTATTCTACAATGGTGTAAACAGCTGTATTTCAAACAACTGTTTTCTATCCAACTTTTTCCCCATTAAACGTGGCGTACGACAAGGCTGTCCTCTATCAGCATATCTTCATCATATGCATTGAACTTTTATCCCATAAAATAAATGTTTCTGAAGATATTAAAGGCATATATCATATAAATCAGGAATTCAAAAGATCATTATTTGCAGATGACGCGTCGTTCATCCTAGATGGCTCGCGAAAATCATTCGAAACACTTATTGCTGTACTCGACGACTTCTTTTTAATATCAGGACTGAAACTAAATGCCAAAAAGTGTCAAGTTCTCCGAATTGGAGCTATGGTTAACAAGAGGCTCAATGAGCCTAAACCGCTCACCTGAGGAACTTAAATTTTAACAATTCACAGACTTGACTACTAAATCTGCTAATAGCCAGCCCATTGACCCTTACAGGATATAAGTCATCATTATTGCATTGCATTCCAAGTTTGAGACTTCTGGCTTCTATAGTTCCTGAGAAATCTTTGACGAAAATTTAACATTGGTCAAAATGGAGAGAAAGAAGAATGAAAGAACAGATGAACAAATAAGCTGAGAAAGCCCAATGTCTCTTACACAAAATAAGTCTATACTATCAGCTCACTGGAGCCTTTGGCTCAGGTGAGCTAAAAATTCAAGTCGCTATTTCTGTCACAACATTTTCCTTCCCTGCGTTAAGTCTATGGACAAATATTTTTGTCTCTCAAGGTCACGTAACTCCGAGGTCAATATTCCGATTCGGCCCAAAATCGAACTTAACCGAGATTTTATGCCTTTCCTCGTTACCTGCAAGTTGAAGCTGATATGAATAAAAATAAAGTTGCTATCGTGGTCACAACGTATTTTTTTATGCTCAAGGTCATGTAACTCCGAGGTCAATATTCCGATTCGGCCCAAAATCGAACTTAACCGAGATTTTATGTCTGTCCTCGTTACCTGCAAGTTTGAAGCTGATCTGAAAAAAATTCAAGTCGCTATCGTAGTCGCAACATTTTCCCTAATTAAGTCTATGGGCAAATTTTTTGTCGCTCAAGGTCACATAACTCCGAGGTCAATATTCCGATTCGGCCCAAAATTGAACTTAACCGAGATTTTATGCCTGTCCTCGTTACCTGCAAGTTTGAAGCTGATATGAATAAAAATAAAGTTGCTATCGTGGTCACAACGTAATTTTTAATGCTCAAGGGCAGGTAACTCCAAGGCAAATAATCCGATTCGGCCCAAAATCTAACTTAACCGAGATTTTATGTCTGTCCTCGTTACCTGCAAGTTTGAAGCTGATCTGAAAAAAATTCAAGTCGCTATCGTAGTCACAACATTTTCCCTATGTAAAGTCTGTGGGCAAATTTTTTGTCGCTCAAGGTCATGTAACTCCGAGGTCAATATTCCGATTCGAACTTAACTGAGATTTTATGCCTGTCCACGTTACCTGCAAGTTTGAAGCTGATCTGAATAAAAATAAAGTTGCTATCGTGGTCACAACGTATTTTTTTATGCTCAAGGGCAGGTAACTCCAAGGCAAATAATCCGATTCGGCCCAAAATCTAACTTAACCGAGATTTTATGTCTGTCCTCGTTACCTGCAAGTTTGAAGCTGATCTGAAAAAAAATTCAAGTCGCTATCGTAGTCACAACAGTTTCCCTATGTTAAGTCTATGGGCAAATTTTTTGTCGCTCAAGGTCACGTAACTCCGAGGTCAATATTCCGATTCGGCCCAAAATCGAACTTAACCGGGATTTTATGCCTGTCCTCGTTACCTGCAAGTTTGAAGCTGATCTGAATAAAAATAAAGTTGCTATCGTGGTCAAAACGAATTTTTTCATGCTCAAGGGCAGGTAACTCCAAGGCAAATAATCCGATTCGGCCCAAAATCGAACTTAACCGTGATTTTATGTCTGTCCTCGTTACCTGCAAGTTTGAAGCTGATCTGGAAAAAATTCAAGTCGCTATCGTAGTCACAACATTTTCCCTATGTTAAGTCTATGGGCAAATTTTTTGTCGCTCAAGGTCATGTAACTCCGAGGTCAATATTCCGATTCTGCCCAAAATCGAACTTAACCGAGATTTTATGCCTGTCCTTATTATCTGCAAGAATGAAGTCGATCAGAAAAAAATTGACGGAGCTAGAGTGATGACAAGCTTTTTCCTATGTTAAGTCTATGGGAGCTATATGTTGCCATGGTAACCAGAGTTCCACTCAGATCTGCATGAAAACCTTATGCAGTCTTTCCACTTGCCCAATAATGTTACACATAAAATTTGATCAAAGTCGGCCAAGTAGTCTTCAAGATATACATTTTTGAAATTCACATTAACCCTTATGCAAAAATGCACAAGGGCAGGTAACTCCTAAGTGTATGATCCGATTCTGCCAATTATCGAACTTGACCGAGATTTCATGGCTGTGCTGGTTATCTGTAAGAATGAAGCCAATCCGAACAAAATTGAAGCAGCTACAGTGATGACAACATTTTCCCCATGTTAAGTCGATAGGCAATTTTTCGGGCGCTCAAGGGGACGTAACGCTTGAGTGAATTATCCGATTCGGCCCAAAATCGAACTTGACCGAGATTGTATGCCTGTACTGGTTATCTGCAAGAATGAAGTCGATCAGAAAAAAATTGACGGAGCTAGAGTGATGACAAGCTTTTTCCTATGTGAAGTCTATGGGAGCTAGATGTTGCCATGGCAACCAGAGTTCCACTCAGATCTGCCTGAAAACCTAATGAAGCCTTTCCACTTGCCCAATAATGCGACACAGGAAATTTGATCAAAGTTGGCCAAGTAGTCTTTAAGATATACATTTTTGAAATTCCCATTAACCCTAATGCAAAAACACACAAGGGCAGGTAACTCCTAAGTGTATGATCCGATTCTGCCAGTTATCGAACTTGACCGAGATTTCATGGTTGTGCTGGTTATCTGCAAGAATAAAGCCAATCTGAAAATAATTGAAGCAGCTACGGTGATGACAACATTCTCCCCATGTTAAGTCAATAGGCAATTTTTTCAACGCTCAAGGGCACGTAACTCCTGAGTGAATAATCCGATTCAGCCCAAAATCGAACTTGATCGAGATTTCATGCCTGTCCTCGTTATCTGCAAGAATGAAGTCGATCAGAAAAAAATTGACGGAGCTAGAGTGATGACAAGCTTTTGCCTATGTTAAGCCTATGGGAGCTCTTTGTTGCTGTGGCAACCAGAGTTCTCATCCGATCTGCACGAAAACCTACTACAGCCTTTCCCCCTACCTGATGATGGTTCATATGAAATTTGATCAAGGCCGGCCCACTGGTTCCAGCGATATACTTCGTTGAAAGTGTGGACGACGGACGACGGACGCCGGCTCGTGGTATACTAATACCTCACATGAGCCTTCGGCTCAGGTGAGCTAAAAATGAAACTATATATCTGAAACATCGAAAATTTCAATGGAGTTCAACGGAAGCAAGCGCACTTGGTATGACCTTTTATACTAAAAAACATTTAACTCTCAAAACTAACTTAGAATCAAAAATAAAACTATTTGAGGCCTGTCTTAAACAATGGCAGCATCGAAAATTAACCCTTATGGGAAAAATTACTGTAATAAAAAGCTACGCTCTCCCAAAACTGATATATGTCCTAACCTCATTACCGAACCCACCAAAACAAACGATAAAATCAATTGAAAAACTTATGTACGATTTCATCTGGAATGGCAAACCAGAAAAAATAAAAAGGGATACCTTGACTAATAGTTATGAAAAAGGGGGGTTAAAAATGATCGATCTGGAAACTTTTATAAATTACTAAAAATAACTTGGATTAAACGAATTATAGAGTCAGACACAAATGGGATTCTCAGTAAACTATATTTAAAAAGATTAAACCCTTTTGGCGGAAAACTTTTATTTGAGTGTAATTTTACCGAGCGAGACGTAGATAAAATTGCTCAGAATAACACATTCCTAAGAGATATTCTTTTAGCATGGTGTTCATGCAATAAAACAGAGGCAATTCTGAGCTATAGAAACGAAATATTATGGAATAACACTCATATAAAAGCAGACGGTAACACTCTGGTGTATCTATACTGGTATCAACAAGGAATTAAATATCTAAGAGATATATATAACGATGCTACAAATAAAATACATTCTTTTAACAGATTAAAGAGAATCTATAATTTGCCTGATAGCGATTTTCTAAAATATCTAACATTAACACAAAGTATACCAAGCCCATGGAAAATAGCCTTAAAAAATGAAAACATACATACCCCTGAAACACAAACCATTATAAGTCAAGTGATCAAAACACAACAAGTAAATAAATTTGTTTACAACCTTCTAATAGAAAATAAAACACAAACAGAGAACAAATCAGAAGTAAAATGGATAAACCAATTTGGTGATGATACTTTAGATTGGAAATGTATATACACTTATATGCTAAAAACAACAAAAGACATTAAACTTCAAAACTTTCAATATAAATTATTGATGCGTATTATACCAACAAATACATTTTTACTGAAATGCAATATCGCTATATCAGCATTGTGTGATTTTTGCGCTATGGAAATTGAAACGCTTCAACATTTGTTCTGGGAATGTTTATTTGTTCAGCAATTTTGGACAGAATATTCTAATTTCTTGAAAGGCCACAATATCGATATTACTTTTAGCCAAAAGATTATCGTTTTTGGTATTACGACAAATAATACTGAACCGAAAACACAAGTAAAAAATTTCATGATATTGCTAGGGAAGTATTTTATATTCAAAAACAAATGTCAAAAACACCATTAGTTTTTGTGCATTTTGTGTCATATTTAAAACAAAGACTAAATATAGAAAAACAAATCTATTTTATGAAAGACCAAATTACCCAGTACTATAGAAAATGGAGTAATTTCGCAACTTTAACGGATTAATTCCTTAACCAACTCTAACAAAAAACTTGAGGCAGCAGAGAACCTTTTTTATTATTATTATTTTTTTTTTCCTTTTCTTTCTTCGAATTATTTCGACGATTACTTTTTCTCCTACTTTTTATTTTATTTATTTTTATTATTATTAGTAGTTTTTTCTTTTCTTTCTTTTTTTTCATTTTTTAATAAATATTTCCGAAACTACATTGTCAAAACATATCTTTGTTGTTTCAAAAGTATGTTTCATATTGTATGTTATGCAAAATCAAACTGTACACATTAACATGTATGAATTAAACAAAACAGTATTTGTAAGTAGACTTTAGCAGTAAGTGTTCACATTTGCTTGTCTGTTATTATCATGTTTATATGTCTTGTAAAATGTAATTTCAGAAATAAACTAAAACAAGAGGCCCATGGGCCACTATGCTCACCAGAGCTCAGGTGGGCACTGCCCATCCTGCCCAATGGCAGCCATGTATTTTAACATGATATCATTTTAATCCACCAAATGAACCCCCATGTCCAAATGAGCACCCATGTGGACTCAGCATCTGAAAAGTTAGGCCTTTTATGAAGTAGAGGGGGTGGGGCATGGACCCAATGGAGCCCTGGTTGGTATCACTAAATGCGTCTTATCATAAGAAACAAAAATATATATGGTTTAGCAGTGGGGATCTGTAAGGCCTCTTTAACAGTTGATGGGTTGGGGCATGCCCTGTTGATCCCAGGAAAGCCCAAACTGTTGTCCCTAAATGTGTCTTATCATAAGGACCAAGTATATATATGGTTCAGTGCTGGGAATCTGACCGGTTTCAGAGATTTGAGGCCCTTTTATGAAATAGGAATGGCCCATGCGGACCCCGCTACAGTAGGTGTGCTAATAATAAGGAACAAGAACATATATGATTATGGGGTGGGGATTTGAATGGTTTCTGAAATATAAAGCCTTTTATGAAATGGAAGGGCGGGGCACATTGCCTCAGCACAAAGAGACCTCCAGGTTGGTGTGATTGAACGAGTCTTATCATAAGGAACAAGTATATGGTTTAGGGGTGGGGATCTGAACTATTTCTGATATATATGGCTTTTAATGAAGTAAAGCGGTGTGGCATGGCCTGGGCGTGCCCCGGGGACTCCCAAGCTGGTGTCACTGAATGCGTCTTATCATAAGAAAGATTAATATATATGGTCTAGGGTGGGGCTAAGAACATTCTCTGAGATATAAAACCTTATGTGAAGTGGAGGGGTGGGGCATGGCCCAGGGAGACTCCCAGGTTGGTGTCAATGAATGTGTCTTATCATAAGGAACAAGACTATATATGGTTAAGGGGTGGCCATCTGTAGGGTTTCCGAGATATTGTGATATTATGAAATGGAGGGGGTGGGGCATGGCCCCAGCATATCCCTGGGAACCCCCAGGTTGGTGTTACTGAATGCGTCTTATCATAATGAACAAGAATATATATGGTTTAGGGGTGGGGATCTGAACAGTTTCTGAAATATATGGCCTTTTTTGAAGTGGAGGGGTGGGGCAAGGCCCCAGCGCGTCTCTGAGGACCCCCAGGTTGGTGTCAATGAATGTGTCTTATCATAAGAAGCAAGCATATATATGGTTTATGGGCGGGGATCTGTAAGGTTTCCGAGATATTGGGCCTTTTATCAAATGGAGGGGGTGGGGCATGGCCCCGGTGCATCCAGGGGACTCCCAGGTTGATGTCACTGAATGGGTCTTATCAAAGAAACAAGAATATATATGGTTTAGGGGTGGGAATCTGAATGGTTTCCGAGATATTGGGCCTTTTATAAAGTTGAGGGGGTGGGGCCTGACCTGTGCGCATCCCTGACGACCCCCAGGTTGGTGTTACTGAATGCGTCTTATCAATAGGAACAAGAATATATATGGTTTAGGGGTGGGGATCTGAACAGTTTCTGAGATATATGGCCTTTTGTGAAGTGGAGGGGTGGGGCAAGGCCCCAGCGCATCTCTGAGGACCCCCAGGTTGGTGTCAATGAATGTGTCTTATCATAAGAAGCACGCATATATATGGTTTAGGGGCGGGGATCTGTAAGGTTTACGAGATATTGGGCCTTTTATGAAATGGAGGGGGTGGGGCATGGCCCCGGCGCATCCAGGGGACTCCCAGGTTGATGTCACTGAATGGGTCTTATCAAAAGGAACAAGAATATATATGGTTTAGGGGTGGGGATCTGAATGGTTTCCGAGATATTGGGCCTTTTATTAAGTGGAGGGGGTGGGGCATGACCTCGGCGCATCCCTGAGGACCCCAAGGTTGGTGTTACTAAATGCGCCTTATCAATGGGAACAAGAATATATATGGTTTAGGGGTCGGGATCTGAATGGTTTCTGAGATATATGGCCTCTTATGAAGTGGAGGGGGTGGGGCATGGCCCCGGCACAACCTGGGGGACCCTCAGGTTGGCATAAAAGCATATGGCTGAAAGAATTTTACTCAAGAAACATTTCTATAAAAGTTTTGTCCAAATATCTGCAATGACTTGGCAGTAAATGCCATTTTTCAATTTTCCCCATTATAAGTCTATGGAAACTCTAAGTTGCCATAGCAACCAAACTAATGGGCCGATTTTCATAAAAAACACAAACTTTCAATCCCCCAGCCCAAGAATGCTACAGATAAAATTTGGGCTGAATCGGTCCAGTGGCTTCAGAGAAGAAGATGTTTGAAAGTGTTGACGTCAGACGACGACGACTACGACGACGACGACGACAACTGCCTATCCTATAAGCTCCCCCGGAGCCTTCGGCTCAGGTGAGCTAAAAATAAGACCTAGTTCTTCTGGTTTCAGACAAGAAGATTTTTAAAGGTTTTCCCTATATAAGCTTATGTAAAACTAGTGGGTCCCGGCGCGGTCAGCATTTTCGGCCCCAGGGCTATAATTTGAATAATCTAGGTAAAGGTCCACTAGATGAAGCTTCATACCAAATATCAAAGACCTGGGCCTTCTGGTTTCAGACAAGAAGATTTTTTAAAACATTTTCCTTATGTAAGCCTATGTAAAACGAGTGGGTCCCGGTGCAAGGGCATTTTCCGCCCCAGGGCTATAATTTGAATAATTTTGGTAGGGGTCTACTAGATGAAGCTTCATACCAAATATCAAAGACCTGGACCGTCTGGTTTCAGACAAGAAGATTTTTAAAGCTTTTTCCCTATATTAGCCTTTGTGAAACCGGTAGGCCCCGGCGCAGGCCCATTTTTGGTCCCCTGGCTATAATTTGACCAATCTAGGTAAAGGTCCATTAGATGAAGCTTCATACCAAATATAAAAAGACCTCTGCCTTCTGGTTTCAGAGAAGAAGATTTTTAAAGATTTTTTCCCTTTATAAGCCTATGTAAAACCGGTGGGCCCCGGCGTGGGGCATTTTTGGCCCCAGGGCTATAATTTGATCAATCTTGGTAGAGCTCCACTAGTTGAAGCTTATACCAAATATCAAAGACCTGGGCCTTCTGGTTTCAGACAAGAAGATTTTTAAAGCCTTTTTACCTACATAAGCCTATGTCAACCCTGTAGGCCCTGGGGCTGGGCCAGTTTTGGCCCCAGGGCTATAAGTAAAACAATCTTGGCAGAGGTTCTCTAGATGAAACTTCATACCAAATATCAAAGACCTGGGTCTTCTGGTTTCCGACAAGAAGATTTTTTAAGGTTTTCCCAATATAAGCTTATGTAAAACTAGTGGGCCCAGTCGCGGGGGGGGTCCATTAGATGAACCGTTGGGCCCCGGCATGGGGCATTTTTGGCCCCAGGGCTATAATTTGGACAATCTTGGTATAGGTCCACTAGATGAAGCTACATACCAAGTATCAAAGACCAGGGCCTTCTGGTTTCACACAAGAAGATTTTTAAAGCTTTTTCCCTATATAAGCCTATGTAAAACTGGTGGGCCTCGGGGCGGGGCAGTTTTGACCCAAGGGCTACAATTTGGACAATCTTGGTAGAGGTACACTAGATGAACTTTCATACCAAATATGAAAGACCTGGGCCTTCTGGTTTCAGACAAGAAGATTTTTAAAGCTTTTTCCCTATATAAGCCTATGAAAAACCACTGGGCCTTGGGGCGGGGGCAGTTTTGGCCCCAGGGCTATAATTTAAACAATCTTGGTAGAGGTCCACTAGATGAAGCTTCATACCAAATATCAAAGACCTGGGCCTTCTAGTTTCAGACAAGAAGATTTTTAAAGGTTTTCTTATTTTCCCCTTTTCGTTGCCATGTCAACCAGAGTTTTGCATGGAATGGATTTCTTTGAACAACTTTGAGAGAGGACCACCCAAAGATCATTTCTGCCATGTTTGGTCAAAATCTGTTCAGTGGTTTAGGAGATGTTGTTTAAAGGAATTGTGGAGGGACAGAAATACGTACTGACGGACGACGACGATGGACGGTGACCGATCACAATAGCTCCCTCTGAGCCTTTGGCTCAGGTGAGCTAAAAAACCAAAGGGTCCTGGGATCATCATCATCATCATCAACGGATTTTTGATTAACGTGCAGGTACAGGGGCAGCATCCGCATAAGTGGGCCCCCTTCCAGGTAGCTGGCTTGCTGCACGCATGGCAGATCTTACACCAGATCTCCAGGCTTGTCTATCATGAGGATCGATAGCAGAGAGCTTCCATTCTCTGCAATCTCTTTCTGTTAGCTGCTTCCAGGTCATCTTGGGCCTTCCTGGCCCCCGCTTTCCACCTACATGTATGTCACAGGCAGTCTTGACTGCACCGTTGGAGCGTTCCACATGTCCATACCAGCGAAGTCTTCTCTCTTTCAGGATGAGGTCCAGGTCCTCAATGCCAAGACGCTCAAGTAACTCACTGGACCTGATGGTGACAGTGTCCTGTGGCTTGACATTGCAGATCTGTCTGATCATTGCCCTGTCATTTCGCTGTAGACGTTGGAGGTTTGGTTTTATCGATGGCCAGGTCTCACTGGCATGGAGCATTGCGCTCCGCACACAAGAGCTATACACATGGCCACGTGTCTTGAACGAGATGGGATGGTGGCATTTTTGGTCCCAGGGCTATAATTTCCAGGGCTATAATTTGCACAATCTTGATAGAGGTCCACTAGATGAAGCTTCACACCATATATCAAAGACCTGGGCCATGTGGTTTCAGAGAATATTTTTAAAGATTTTCCCTACATAAGCCTATGTAAATCCAAAGGCCCCCAGGGCGGGAGCATTATTGGTCCCAGGGCTATAATTTGAACTATCTTGGTAGAGGTCCACTAGAAGAAGCTTCATACCAAATATCAAAGACCCTGGCCATGCGGTCTGCGGGTCTGATCTGGGCCTGCACTGTTTGCCAAGGAACCCCTTTAGGGGTTTCCTCACATGCAATGGGTTAAGCATCAAGCTTAGCTTTCTACAGACTGCTGAAGTATTCACTTAATGTTTAATGCACTCAAGATATGTCGAACTTTGGAAATCATGTCGAGCGCACGAAAAAATATGTCAAGCACTCGAGATATCATGTAGAGTGCTTGAATTATATATCCAGCACTCGACATATTTTCCAAAATATTAATTGGATGTCCTAAATAACACATATCTTTGTGGAAATTTCTCCCCTGGCATTTTAAGGGTTAATGTTATAATAGGAAATTTCAACTGCACCATACTAATACTCACCATACTCCTGAATGTCATTTGTGTCACCAGTAACAATTCTAATAGTGCACAGCTGATGATAAAAGGAGAGCGGTAAAACAAGACTGATATAAGAATTTCTATACCCTGTGTAAATGCAAGATATCTGGTATACAAGAAAGCATATTGTCACAGGTGTTTTATCCTCATGTCCACCCTTTTGTCTGTTTGATTTTAGGTTTAACATCCCTGTCAACACTGTAAAGGTCATTTTGGAGATGTTGCTTCCAATTTTGTGGGACTTTTACCCGACATTGAGATGAAATGACATCTCAAACCCTGCCATCCAATGAAACCAATAGGGTTTATAAGCATGGACGGACCAACCCACACCGCATTGCCTTGGCAGGCTTAGATCCTCTAATCAGTTTACCATTACTTGTGTGCGGGTCGGTTTCACCTCTGCGTGGAAGCATCATGCAGTCCATCTATTTCTTCAAGCCCCGATGGGCGAGGGCTACCACGGGTCCACCCTTTTGTACCCAGGATAATAAGAAAAACTGAAACACAACTATTCTGTGACAAATCTTTATCACATTTCCCTTTCCAATATACAGACAATGATATATAAAATTTACATTATATAATCTTTATAGTATACACACAGCAATAGACTGCTATATAACTTCTAGATGCCAGGCCACAGCAAAATCATCAAAATATTGCACATTACTATCAGGCTGCTCACCAATCTCCATGACAATTTCCATCACGAAAACACGCCTATATAATTTTGACCACCTTGAACCCCACTTTTATATAGCAAAACTGGGGTTTCCGGGGGTATACCTTATTTTTCTTATTTCTGCTCTAAAATATAGATTGTGGGTACTCGTTAGAACCGCCTCGATGAGGCGGTTCTAACGAGTGCCCACAATCTATATTTTGAGCAGAAATAAGAAAAATATCACAATTTTTCATCATAAAATTTTCATTTTTTTGGCGATAAAGGTGGCAATGTATTTTTATGGGCGTGTTTGCGTAATGTGACTATTTTGCTTCAAACAAAAATGTATAGATTATATAGAACAAGAGTTGTCAGATGACAATAAAGCTCGCCTAAGTTAGATGAGGGCAAGTTATCAAAACTGAAATTTCAATTATGCTGTTTTTGGCCAAAATTAAATTTTCTTTTCTAAAAGGGCCTATCATACTGCAGCAATTAAAAGAGAACCACGAAATAAGAAATCTCATTTTAAGTGTTTTTGTACAATTTCAGTTTTGCAGTTTTTTTGCCCCAAAAAGCCATTTTCTTATGTAAAAGAGCCAAACAGACAGCAGTATTTGGAAGAGAACCAAAAAGTACCTCTAAGAACAAATAAGTAAGCAATCCTGTTTTTAAGCCTTTCGCATTTAAAAAAAGAAATTTATATTTTACAAGGAAGAATTTTTTAACAAAGTTGCAAGTAATAATAACTGTTCATGGGTTTTCGTGAAGAAAAAGAAAACACAAGGAGAAAAATCCTCTACCAGGATTTGAACTTGTGGTTCAGAGTTTATCACTCTATCCACTGCACCACAGAGCTTGAAGGTAAACTTTAACCCAGGGAACAAAGGGAGGTAATACAGAGCTTTTGTTTGTTTGTTTGTATTGAAGTTTACGGCCCAGTCAACACTATTTAGGTCATTTTTGAGTCTGTCAGTTTACCTATCCACACTTTTCCCAGGCAGGCTTATATGTAAGCGGTTAACCAGTGCACTGCACATTCTTTCCCCAGCTGACAACTGCCCTTCTTGAATCAGCAGAAGGGAGAGAATGACCATAGAAAGATTTCATGATCTATCTTCACGAAAGAATGTTGCCAACCCCGGCAGGAATCGAACCCCGTCCTCCTGAGGGCCAGTCAGACGCGCAATCCGACTGAGCTACCGAGGCTGGTGGTAATACAGAGCTAAAATTAACTTCTAAAAACAGTCCAATTTAAGCCCTAAAACTTGTGAAATGGAGAAATAAAGAATATGTAAAATGTCTTTTTTTTCTGTTGTTAAGATGGCCTCAAAATAAATTTGTAAAAAATCACAAATAAGAGCTTGCAGGTATACTTTACCCAAACGCTGACATCAGGCCCTGGAGGTATGGCAATAGCTCCGCCGTAGTTTCATAAGGCAAGCTAAAAATGGCCATCCATTACACCTATACAAACACATTGTAAACATTACCCCCAAGAGAACAAAAATTTTAAGATGAAAAATTGTGGTATTTTTCTTATTTCTGCTCAAAATATAGATTGTGGGTACTCGTTAGAACTGCCTCAGCGACCCGGTCCTAACGAATACCCACAATCTATGTTTTTGATTGAAAAGATATTGTTTACTTTATAAAAGTGGGGTTTAAGGGGGTCAAAATTATATAGGCGTGTTTTCGTGATGTATGGTAATTTTTCTACACAATCTGTTCATTTTTGTATCCAACCATGTTGTAATAAACTATTAAGGAGGTCTATGTATATTTGTATTGCCCCACTGAGGGACTGTCTCACTAAGGCAGTTGTAAACATATGCCCACAAATATTTCAAAGAAATAAGACAAATAATAAACTCTTTAGAATTTATAAAAATGACTCTTAATTTACCACTTATCATTTTTGCATGAAAGAAATATTTTCAGCAATCAATATAATAACATAAATTATGACAACCCAAATTATGGTATAAACGAGTCCATAACCCTGTTACACACAAAAAAAACCCCCAAAACACAGGTTTTTATTTATTTTAAGTACAATATTTTGTTGATCCTGCTAAAAGCCTAGCTCCAACTATTTCATTTTGTAATTCACAATGTATCTCAGCTTCAGCTAGCTTAACCCTTCTCTTGCTGAATACTCAGTTTAGCCACACCCATTTCTGAATTTGAACCAATAAAATTACTTGATGTAATTTATTCCTACAAATTCATTAATTGAATGTCAAACAGTGTAGATCCTGATCAGATGGCTTCTTCAGAAGCCATCTGATCTGGATCTACACTGTTTCCAAATATAGGGGTTGTCGTGAACAGCAAGATAAGACTTCTTCAGAAGCCATCTGATCTGGATCTACACTGTTCCCAAATATAGGGGTTGTCGTGAACAGCAAGATAAGGGTTAACTTAAGGAGAATGAATATGAATATATCTTGCATTTAACAAGAGATACAACATTGGGTACTACCTGTTACACAAGATAAGCCCCACTGGAAAAAAAGGGTTCTAGTTTTAATGGAAAAGTGTTTGAAAATTCCTAAGGGAGACAAATATAATAAAGTTGCCTCCAGTAAAGGTGTAAAAATTCCCCTTAATCTATCTTTAATATGAATAAAATATACAACCAGGTGTGTTCATGTTAGTATGGACAGGCAAAAATATATATGACAACTGTATGAGCCCCATCATAAGACAACCTGTCTGAGGTTTACAACCAGGTAACACATAGTAAATACATGGTTAGAGTCTTTAACCTTTTTTGTACCAAATGAAATCTTCCTCCTTATATATAGCAGGAGTCTATTCCAAAGATAAGGCGTGTCAGGTTGTGTTTTCTTCAAAATTTATTTGGTAAATGGCTCAACTTTTCGCAAACAGTTTAGGCCTTGATCAGACGCCGCATTCTGAGGCGTCTGATCTGGGCCTGCACTGTTTGCGTGGGTACCCATTTTGGGGTTTCAGGTACAAAATTGGTTAAAAAAAACAAACTATAATAGGTGAGCTTTAGACAATTTTATAGGGGTGAGCTTCAGCGAGCCCTTATAAAACTGTCTCTGTGAACCGATTATATTTTATTGTTAAAGACACTAGTCATGTATTTAGATTTTTCTACAATTGAAAACAATCAAGAGTTTTGCAATAATTTAGCAAATGTAACCAAAACAGACAGCAGACAGTGTGGCATGTAAAACAACATTCAGTGCCATGGCGCGCACACGTAGTTTAACATGACATCAATGAGAGCAAAGTTTCTGACGTCACCACGTAACAGAGATGTAGGAAACATAATGGACGCTCCAATAAAAGTTTCTTAGCACTATATATTCTGTATGAAAATCTTCAAATAATTAGTTTATTTTAGCTTTAGAATTTATTTTCAAAGTTGAGACGCAACCGCAGTAGCAGTGCGCAATTATTCCAATGGACCATTCAAACCAGGAAAGCCAGAGAAGGTAAGAATTTAGCAGAAATTTCTGAAAATCTGTTTAAATACTGCAAAGATTATAACTTGCAGTTACGTGGTTTTCCCGTGTAAAAAGGTTGCATGTTAATTGTTTACACTTGCAAAGTAGGGACCTTAAAAGTAGATCTGGTCTATAAAAGGTCACTAGACGTATTATAGGTCAGTAGTAGGTACCACGGATTATAGTGTGCAGTTGTTTAACCCCATTTATTAGGTTACTAGAATGCCTGATTGCAATATAAAATGAAATGGCAGACTTAGCTATACAGGCTAGCAAGAGTTCTAAACTTTCAGGAATATAAACTATTGTAATATCCAAGCAGTGAACACAAAGTTACAGATGAGACCATATGGCTGTGCAGGCTTATCTACATCTTTGCTGTTTGCAATGGCAAAAGCAGTTTTATCATCATGGGGCTCATAATTACAAGTGTATATCACTTTTCAAAATACAAAACGAGAAGAAATAAAACAAAATATGAGGGGCTGATTGATATGTTTTGCGACTCATTTTGAAGGAGTGATCCAATATTTGTATAAAAAAGGTTTAACATCATATCCACAATGATATGGCAGCAACACTAGGGACAGGTGCCCCTTTATGAGCTAAAAATGGAAGAACCCTGGCTCACCCCTGCCAAAGACTGTTCCATCAGGTGGGAAGGTTATGGCCTCGGTTTTCTGGGCTGCAGATGGTATTCTGCTAATAGATTATCTCCAAAAGGAACAAACAATCAATGGCACATACTATGCTTCACTTCTGACGCAGTCACAGGAAAAAATTAAAATTAAAGTGCCACAGAAAGCTCACTAAAGGCATCATTGTTCCATCAGGACAATGCTCCTGTTCACAAGTCTGTCATTGCTATGGCTGACATTCACAATCATGGCCTTAACTTGATTGAGTATTCGTCTTATTCACCTGATCTTGCTCCATCAGACTTTTATTTCAAAACTGAAAACGGCTGTTTAAGCCACCCACTTTCAGTTCGATGATTTTTGTTTGTTTGATTTGAGGTTTAACGTCCCCGTCAACACTCTATAGGTAATTTTGTAGACGTTGCTTCCAATTTTGTGGGTGCATATTACCTGACATTGAGATGAAATGACATCTCAAGCCCTGTCGCCCAATGAAACCAATAGGGTTTATAAGCATGGAGGGTCCAACTTGCACCGCTTTGCGGTCTACCAGTACTTGTGTGCAGTCGTTTCAGCTCTGCATGGAAGCATCATGCAGCCCATCTATTTCTTCAAGCCCCGATGGGCGGGGGCCGGCAGTCTGATGGTGACATCATATATGCAGTGGATGACCCTCTGAACAGCCGAGAAAAGGAGTTCTATAAAAGTGGCATTGAGGCCCATAAACACGTCTGGCAAAACTGTATAGATACTGAAGGGGATTACGTTGAAAAATAATATAATATGTCAGACAAAATTCAAATCCTTCATTATGAGGCTCACAACATATTAATCAGCCCTTGTAGAACAAAACAAACAATAACATCCTATAGCACTTTTCTTTGCAAAATGCCTCATTTGTCTCATTATATGAACTTATTGTGTTCACCCCATCACAAAAGCACGCCAATTAAATTTTGACCCCCTTGAACCCCACTTTTATAAAGTAAAACTATGGTTTACAGGGGTAAACCTTATTTTTTCTTATTTCTGCTATATTATGAGCAGAAATATGAAAAATATCACAATTTTTCAACTTAAAATTTTCGTATTTTCAGTGATAACCTTCACAATGCATTTGTACAGGCGTGTTTTCGCAATGCTCACACATTTTCTTTTCTACTTAACATCACAAAATGAACTTTTCCATCTTGCTTGCTTGATATTTAGTGAAGGGAGAGAGGTTCTGCAGTAACTTTAAATTTGAATCTACAACCTTGCAAGCTGACAAGACCATTTATTTTATGGGGTGTCTATAAATCTTACAGAGCAAAAGTGATCCTGATCAGACAAAATATTGTATAAATTCTAGTGTTTGATCATCAGTGTCTGCCATAAGGCCATAACAAAGAATGATGGGATGGAATAATTAAGTTTGCACCAATAATGATGAAAGATGTTGAAACAATAGCTTTATATTTGAATTAAAAAAGTCTAAGGCAGTTTAGTGTATACAAAAATCTGTTACTGTGAAGGCACACACACCACAAAGGGAGATTATTCTCATATAATTTACCCCACTCCCGCCCATCGGGGCCTGGAGAAATAGATTGGGCTGCACGGTGATTTCGCGCAGAGTAAAACTCCCACAAAATTGGAAGCAACGTCTCCAAAATGATCTTAATAGTGTTGACGGGGACGTAAAACCTTAACTCAAACAAACAAACAAGCATATCATTTACCTGTTTTCATACAGGGGCTACTCTTGAAGGAAGAAGGGGCAAATGTTTTTCCCTGTGAGTGACCCTCCCTTTTCCTTGAGAGCAGCCCTGTTTTAGAAAGGGACTAATACAGCAAGTTATCCACTTGCCTGCTTCCATTAGTACCATATTTACCATGTATTCAGATGGCTCAGAAAACAGTGTAGACCCAAATTAGATGGTGACTCATATGTGTCTACACTGCTTGCCACTCATCCAGCTGTAGACACAACATCGAGTAGTAAATTTCACTTGTTCAAAATTTAGAAAAAGTATGGTGAGGAGTTTAAGTGTCTGAATACTTAGTGTGTATATAGTAGTCTATCAGTGAAAAATTAGGGCTAGTTTATTCTGATATCACCATTCATCAATGTTGCAGAACAATAACATGAATTAATTAATGCTGCAGTTAATATCTTAACTTCTGAGGAAATAAAAAGAAAATGACTACAGTACAAACAAGAAAGGATAATCTGTAATGTTATGTTAATATGACAAAGACAATACACTTTTTACTATGACAAGGACTTTTCTGAGAAAAAGGATGGAAATTTCTCTGATGTATGACATGTATATATGCAATATATATATATATATATAATATATATCTCAGAAAGAGTGTGATTTAAAGGTTAAACAGATAATCATGTTTTCTTTTAACATTCAAAAACACAACCAGAATCTTAAGTGGTATATGTTATGTTTTTTAAAATAAATAATGATAAATACTTCATCTGGCTACATTATTTTTCCTAGAAAGGCAACAATGCTTTCCACAATATCACAACTTCAAAAGAAAACAAAAGCAACAGCTAGGAAAATTGGGTTTGGTCACATAAAAACTAAGATGGAACTTGAATTTGGCATGGAGATGAGCCGGGGATTTAAAACTAGTCTTGTTTATGTCATTCAGAAAGCTTACCCTTTCAATGGTGTAGACTGGTACTGGCAAAAATTGTAGACTTTGATCAGATGGCTCACAATGAGTCATCTCATCAGGATCACTACTGTTTGTCATCCTGTTAGTGATTTTGATAATACTCTAATTATAGAAGAATGAACAGGGTCTAGTTATTTCATGTTTATGTTTCTTTTCCTTTGGTGTCTGATGGCAGGTGTGGGTTAATTGTATCGATATCTGATCATTGCCTTCACTTTTATTGTGTCCAAATTCAAAGATGGAAGAGTACACTTCCAAAGCTCAAGGGTCAGCTTCCATCAAAACATAGTTACACTCCTGGTAAGACTTTTTCAATCTGGTAGGTGAAATGGTATTCTGGTTCCTGTTGACTTGCAGTGTCATTAACAACCTTTACTCTAACACACTCCTTTCAGCCATCAGTTATGTATATACACCACTTGCTGGCTTAAATGTCGCTACATATAACTCCTGCTTTTCTATTTAGATAACTCATGCTTTTGAATACCTCAGTGTGCAACAAGCAGCCTTTATGAACTATAACTCTGTATTTCTTTGTTAATTCCCATAAAATTGCCTTACAGAGCCCACAAACACCATACAATTTACCAATTTTGCTATCAGTCTATAAGCATAGCCCTGATGGGCTTTGAAAGTCTATTGCCATTGTGAACATTTCCTTTAATCTGACCAGGCTTTACAGCTGTCTCTCTTAAGAACCTTCTGCCTCTCATGACATAAGCAGTTATTGGTAAATCATGTTTCCATATTATGATAGTAACTACTGCCCTTGCCAGCAACTGCTAGGGCATCAAGTTGTGCGTTTGTTGGCTTTATAACCAGGCAATCATCAAGAAAATCTGGGCTTGGTGGACCTTCATTAACACACTGGAATTTGCTTTTACTATATACTCCTGCCCTTGTATACTTCCAATATCAGGCTATGATTAACATTTCTTGAAATTTGTATCCTAGTGGTATATGTATGATATTGGAAACAGGGTCATTTTTGGATATTAGTGAACAGAGCCAGTCATGTCCTTGTGGGCTTTAATGTCCTTCTGCAACATTTCAAGAAACCTCTGCCCTTTTGGGCTTTAATGTTCTTCTTCCATATTTTCAGAAACTTCTGCCCTTTTGAGCTTAATGTTGTTGTTCTGCCACTTTTCCTGAAACCTGCCATTTTGAGCTTTAATAATCTTTTGCCACATCTCCAGAAACTTCTGCCCTTTTGGGCTTTAATATTCTTCTGCCACATTTCCAGAAACTCCTGCCCTTTTGGGCTTTAATAATCTTCTGCCACATTTCCTGAAACTTCTGCCCTTTTGGGCTTTAATATTCTTCTGCCACATTTCCTGAAACTTCTGCCCTTTGGGGCTTTAATATTCTTCTGCCACATCTCCAGAAACTTCTGCCCTTTTGGGCTTTAATATTCTTCTGCCACATCTACAGAAACTTATGCCCTTTTGGGCTTTAATATACTTCTGCCACATTTCCAGAAACTTCTGCCCTTTTGGGCTTTAATATTCTTCTGCCACATCTCCAGAAACTTCTGCCCTTTTGGGCTTTAATAATCTTCTGCCACATTTCCTGAAACTTCTGCCCTTTTGGGCTTTAATGTTCTTTGCCACATTTCTTGAAACCTGCCTTTGTGGGCTTTGACTCTCAGACCACATGACATATTCCCATCAGTCTGTCAAAAGCATTGCTTGCCTTGAGAAAGAATCATTTCAAATAATTACTGTACAATGCACCAATACCTAGAGGACTTATCATAAATTGTAGGCCTCAAACTTGCCTACATGCTTTACATTCTTAGTTCTCAAGAACATATAACTGTGAGGTTCCTAGCTAACTTCTTTGTTAGTATAATATCCTTTGTATTGGGTCATTTGATAAGACTATTCCTGACTAAAAATGAGGTACACATACAGGAAAGGTTTTGCTCCCAAAGGGAGTGACTTCTTTCCTTCAAGAGAAACCCATATGTGTCCACTCACAAATGGCTATAATTTGAATGAATTTTATACAGCATTTCAAACTGCTGTTTCAAAGACATTTTCAAAATAACAAGACCAAAAAGTTCACTAGTATTTTTTAAATCTTCAGAAGATAAGAACTTTTATTATCTATCAAACAGTATGTAGTTTCTTATCTTTCTTTCCTCGAAAAATCAAATGACCCTAAAGGAATCCGAAAATACACTACAACCTCTATTTAACACTATGGTTGGGATTCAAAGCAGAAACCATATATAATCTATATAGTTTCAGGCATCCAACAGTAAACCATATTATATCCAAAACATTGTTTAATGTAGTGTGTAAAAAAGAGGTTTATGTGTATACTCCTCTTCTTATATTTTTCAGGATGTATTGCATACTTTTTGCCTCGAAACGAAATTTTAAATATGCAACGCTGTTTCAAAGTCATACAGTCATGTATTTGCAATCCTCTTTTTCCTTTATTACTTCAGATAGCTTTCAAGGACTCTGTTTCTATTCTTCAATTCTTTGTTGTTATCACTGAGGATCAACATGCTTGTCCTGGGCAGACATGATTTGATTGATTTGAGTGCCCAGAGTGCACTAGAGCAGCAAGATAAATCAAGTGAAACTTAACAAATGGTGAACACCCAAGATTTATCAAGTGTGACTGTAAGAGTATCAGTTTCTATCTACATTAAAAGATTGTTCTCAGAGTATTTTAAGAAAGCCACAATTTATAATGTCACCAAATGACCTGCTGGCAAAACAGAGCTGTCACATGAAAACTTCATAACAAAAAATCAACTTCTTGCTTTTGACAAAAAGATTTGATTGATCTGGTGACTGCTCTGATTACAGGGAGTACTCCAGAGTGCTCTGGCACGCTTGATTTCCAATCCACCTGCTCCAAGTAAAGTGTGCTCTGATCAATCAAGTCTGCGTCATATTTTCTATCATTTTATAAGGAGAGACAACTTTTAGGACTTGTTCACTTTCCTATAGACTGACCCTCAGTAAATAGTGTCTACTATAAAAGAAGGAATTTGCTCCTCAACAGTAGATCCATTCTGATGAGGTTGACAAAAACTTATACAGCACTAGTCAAAATTATCCCAAGGAAAACATCTGACACTCAATCTACCGAAATATCTCTCCATATGAAAGAATATTTATGTGTCATCCAGGAATCAGGCTTTGGTGTAGAAGTTTTACCTATTCCAGCTACCATTTCTTTGTTTTCCATTTTCAAGTTGTCTGTTTGTGAAGAATGAACAAATATGGAAGTTAAAGATAATGCTCTGCATTATGAAATGTTGCACTCTGAAATCCAGTTTCCAGGAAAAATCCTTCAATTTCTCTCTTTTATAAAGAGTATCCTTTTGGAAATATATACAGAAATAAATCAGTGTGGTTGGTGGTGGGGTGGGGGTAATACTATATACATCAGCTAAGTTATACGGACAAAAAATGAGTTTCAATCAAACTATCAAATTAATTCTTGTCATCGGCCCCCGCCCATCGGTCTTGAAGAAATATATGGGCTGCATGATACTTCCATGCAGAGCTGAATCCGACATGCACACCAGTACTGGTAAACCGCTTAGAGGATCTAAGCCTGCCCAGGCAAAGCGTTGCGTAAGAGTCGGACCGTCCATGCTTATAAAGTAGAAGTAAAACAAAGATCAGGAGTCGATACAATTAACTTACTCCACTCATCAAGGGAAAGAAACACAAACATGAAGCGACCAGACCATAATGGAAACCTAAACAAAGGAAGGCCATAAGGACAGTTACTTTCCCACAAAATGGCCAAATGGCCATCCAAAATAAAAAGACACAAGTGATACACACAGTAAGTAACAAACAACAACATAAATTAACCACCACAGAAGAACCACCTTGGAACGGTCAGTGTAAAGAATTCCACCTGGTTTCATTGGGCGACAGGGCTTGAGATGTCATTTCATCTCAATGTCGGGTAAAAGTCCCACAAAATTGGAAGCAATGTCTCCAAAATGACTTTTACAGTGTTGACGGGGACATTAAACTTCAAATCAAACAAACAAACAATTCTTGTCATATAATTGCATATAAAAAGAAGTAACAATCTTTGATTCAAATTTTCTACTTAGAATGCTGGTAATGCCTTTATTATCATCTAATTTTTTGTGTATATGACTGTAATTGGCACTTCTTTGTAAAAAGAGTCATTCTTTTTTAAATAATATCTAAAATGAAAATTAATGATATGTTTTATATAAGAACAAACTATATAATAAAATCTATAGAAATCCTGACAACTATTACAGAGACATAACACAGAAAATATGCCATTAGAACAACAGAAGTGACCTTACAAAATTATATGTGTAGGCAAAGCACTGGCTATATACTCGAAACAGCCTTCACTTTAATAAAGAAGAGTGAAGGTTTTGTAAATCATAATATGAATGAGAGGAATGGACACACCTGTAAACCACACTTTATATAGGTAAACTTGAGGTTAACAAGAGTATACACTATTTTCCTTATTTTTGCTCAAAGATGTAGGTTGTTGAAATAATGAGGCAATTCTAACAAGCAACAATAATCTATGTTTGGAGCAGAAATAAGGAAAATAAAAAAGCAAAATCATGTGAAAACACTTCAATTTATTATACCTCAGGTGACTTTCCCATACAAAACTCCCTTTTTTCAGCCTCAGGATGACAATTTTTCCTATCATCCTGCGATAATTTTGACTATCACATGCGAGGAATTGGGTGTGCATACGGAAAGCTAGAAAAACAACAACAAAAGAGTCTAAACCAAAAATTGTCACAAAGTCGAGAAATTTTGGTACCAAAATGTTGCTTTTGATTTAATTAAGAGAACACATTCCCACACTTTAGGGTTTTATTCAGAAATAACAAAGTTAGACTTTTCTGTTTCACTCCCTTATGTAGAAAACCAATGTTTGCTGGTAGTTCGGAATGTCGTCGCATGTGAGCTGTCCTGTATTTTTCATTAAAATGTCCCTTGCTTAATTATTAGTTTTGTTTGGTATAATAAAATAAATATTACACTCCAGAGAGGGTGATAGAGAAGAATGTCACTCTTCAGAATATGAATATCAACCTCACCTGCGCCTCCGTTGATATTCATATTCCTCAGGGTGACATTTTTCACTATCAATCTCTCAGGAAAGAAGTAGGTATTTATATAGAAGCACATAAGTGTATTATCATTGGAAAGAGAACCAGAATTACATCAATTTTCTGATCTCATGTTCTTGTTCGACAATTGATATTTACAAGGTGCTTCTTGTATTCTTACAACCTCAGCAAGACATTGCAAAGAAATTATCAATAATAAATTTCAACCTCATTATAACATGGAACTCCGGGTCCAACCAATGGACTGTGTTAGTTAACCGAATCGTGTTATAAACACTGACCGTACTTGTCACATTGACACCATGGTCTGCCCACGCCCATCAGGGCTTGGAGAAATAGATTGGGCTGCATGATGCTTCCACGCAGAGCTGATACTGACGGCACATGAGTACTGGTAAACCGCTTAGAACGTCTAAGCCTGCCCAGGAAAATTGCTGTGAGTCGGCCCGTCCATGCTTAAAAACCCTATTGGTTTCTTTGGGCGGCAGGGATTGAGATGTCATTTCATCTCAATGTCGGGTAAAAAGCCCACAAAATTGGAAGCAACGTCTCCAAAATGACCTAAATAGTGTTGACGGGGACATTAAACCTCAAATCAAACAAACAAAACACCATGGTGATCAATAGTTTTCCAAATAAGATGATATGCTGTCCAGTTAATAACCCTGTTTTCCAACTAAAATGTGTTTAGATCTAAGAACTGATCAATGGCAGTAAATATCATGGCCTACCAAGTCAAACAAGTCACTTTAATCAAAACCAGCTGATAAACCATCTGTATATCCAGAAATTCGTCAGCTCTGACGGCGAGTATGACATCATTTTGATAGCTGGTTCCTGGCTAACTTTGTTGTAACTGAGCATCAGGGACCGCACCGAAATACACAACCAAACTCTATTACCCAAAACATCCCCCCTTTAATTTTTGCCAATTGCTTATCATTTCATGAATAGAAATTTTCAAAGAAAGCATTCGAGAAAGGTCATACTGCGGTCTGGGAGACACGTGGAAATCATAAAATATCTTCAATAATTAAATAGGTATTTTAGTAGCCAATGAAACAGACTGTGACTGGACACTGTAATATTTGGCAAGTAAAGGACCAAAACAGTTCCCTTGAATTTCCTGCACCCAAGTTTAAACCTGAAATCTGGAAGTGAAAATCTGCAGCTGCTATATGTGGCCAAATATGGTAATTGAAAGGAAACAAGTTTCAGAAGTCGTTTCCCTTGTAGAAAATGGTATCCCTAAAACAATAGCAGCCAGATCCAACAATAGCCATCGAGACCAAAGTCTAAGCATGATTTTCTAGCATGAAGGCCAAAGCCATTCTGATCATACAGGGTATTTGCTGAGATACATCGGAACTAGTCAACATAACATACATGAGCTGCCACATGACAAAGCCTACAATAAGTGGTGTTAGATAAGCACAAAGACTTAGATGAGCCTGCACAGCCACACACTCTGACGAGGGTTGTCATACATGGAAAGCCAAGTTAAATGTTGCATCACGAAAACAGGCCTGTTTAATTTTGACCCACTTGAACCCCACTTTTATATAGTAAAACTGGGGTCTGCAGGGTTAGACCTTATTTTTCTTATTTCTGCTCTAAAATATAGATTGTGGGTACTCGTTAGAAGAGGCGGTTCTAACGAGTACCCACAATCTATATTTTGAGCATAAATAAGAATTATATCACAATTTTTCATCCTAAAATCTTCCAGGTTTTTTTCGGCGGTTAAGTTCACAATGCATTTGTATAGGTGTGTTTTCGTAATGGCATGCAATCAGCAGTTATTCTGTTCAGACTGCAGAGATGTAGATCACATCTTATTGCAGACTTTGTTGTGGACATATTCTTAACGAACACGGTAGACTCAGATTAGATGGTCAGAAATGAAGTTGTGTCCTAATGTTTAGGATACTGATGTTAATTGCATAGCTAATTATATCCTGCAGAATAAGAGACTATTCCTTTTTTACAGTATAAGAGAATAATCTTTCTAAAAGCATATTCTCTGTCATAAACAAGCTCACGCTTAAAAGGGCGGAATGGTCTGTTTTACAGCTGCACAAAATCCTTCCATTCAAATCAGCATTTTCCTTACAAAACAAACACCTCCAACCTTGACCTGCAATGTTCACATCTTCATGGTCATTTTACAGATACACAGATCAGGACTGGATCAGTGAAGTACTCTATTTCTGCATTGATATTCTCTGTAAGACAATATCCTGAGGTCATAAAACTATTTTCATACTCAAATCAAGAAAGCATGTAGTTGGTATTCTCATAAATATAAAAATACTAACAACTTTTTCATTTGCAGGTCAGCAGAACATAAAATTTGTCATGCTCATTAATATTAAAAATTGCCAACAATTGTAATGAGCCAGACAATTTTCGTGATGAGTATGAAAAATGTCTAAAAACCTCCGATTCTGCTCGGAATAATTTGTCCTATTTCTTCTTTGATAGTTTCTTTTGTTCTTTCACTCTGGCTTTTTGTTCTTTTTCTTGTAATTTCTTCTCTTTCTCCATTTGTTTCCTCTCTTTATCAAGAGCTAGTTTTAGCTCCTTGATTCTCTTTTTCAAAATGTCTCTGTCTTTAGCATTCGAAATTCCCATTGCCTGTAAAGAAAAAAACTGTAATCCAGCATTAACAGCATACAGTGAAAGCCGTCCTCCATATACAATTACAGTGAACCTCATAGACTGTAAATGACTAGTGCTGGCTAATTTATATTCACGGTGAAGAAATGTGGAAGTAGTTCGTGTCACAAGGTTTTCGAACGTGTTTTTCAGAAAATCAAAGGCCGTAACTCTGTCACAGATGATAGCATCAACGTGAAAATTGTGTTAGGCACCCCTTCACCTCACAAGGAATGCATGTGCAAAGTTTCAGATCAATCGTTGAAGAAATGTGGAAGTAGTTCGCATCACAAAAAAAGTGCGGACTTACAAAGGCACAAACGGACAGTGCAAAAACTATATGCCCTCCTATGGGGGCATAAAAATCATTGAGATCAGCCTGCAGAGATATAACTGGTAAAAGAAGCTGATGGACAGAAGATGGCAGACCCACCAAACTATACTGCGTCAAAAAAGTTCCTATACATAAAATTGCTTCTGTTACCATAGTTGCTACAAATGAAAAATACACAAAATTCGATTTGTTTTGTTTAGAGGACTCATTTTTTGCATGCAAGAGCTCAAACTGTTTTTGTTTATGTAAGCTTGGGCTATTGTTTTAAACACCCAAGGGGTCACTGTGAAAATTTCACAGAATAAATCAGTACAAAAGCCAAGATTTAACACCATTAAAAGTTACACATAGCACAAGATATCTAAAATTTGATACATGAAACCTTTTATTAGATACCCTGTGTATCTAGTCACAAACGTTTGCTAAGAGAAACAGACGATCCCATAAAGGCCTCCGATTCTTTGAAGATATGTGCAAAATGCTGCTTTCAATTGAAACTCCCAAGAATATCGCAACTGGTAGTGCTACATGCTGCATGGATTTTCTTCATTATTTTCTATCAAGGTTTACAGCATTAGTTGCGACAAAGCGCTTTTTAAAGAAATTGTAAAAATTGAAAGACAGGTATAGAAATAACAACAGTTTGAAAATTGCTATTGTTTTAATTGAAATGGAGAATATCTGTGAATTTCACAAATTAAAGCCTTGATTGTAGTGCAAGATGATGAGATATTGTAAAGGTAAAGTGAGTTTCGATGTTCAATGGACATGATCTTTCATCTCAAACACAAAATGATCATCTGCGCATGCGCAATGCCGAATTCCTTGAAAACCTTTCTAGGAACATATTGCAAGATCACTCTTGAGCAGAATAGTATGGTCAAATGTAATTTTTTGCATGTTGTAGCTAAACGTCTGATTTGCATGTTTACAGCCATCTTTAGCTGAATGGCTACCGGATAGCTACTGGAATTTACCCGGAAGTTGGTATAGTTACTTTTTTGACTGAGTATATAAGCTCCCCTGGAGACTTTGGCCAAGGTGAGCTAAAAACCGAGGTGAAAATACAAATTTTAATCCAATTTTAATCAAATTACAAGTTTCAAACATTTTTCTAGCTGGAAAAAATAAGTATTTTAAGATCAATCGCTTTGAATGGAACTGAGATGTCGCCACCTTGGTAGCTAAGTCGGATGCGCGTCTGACTGGTGATCAGGAGGACGTGGGTTCTATACCTGTCAAGTCGGCAACATTCTTTGGTGGAAATTGATCATGAAATCTTTTCTATGGTCATTCTCTCCCTTCCGCTGATTCAAGATGGGCAGTTAGTTGTCAGTTTCTGGCAAAAGAATGTACACTGTACTGGTTAACTGCCTAAATATAAGCCTGCCCAGGCAAAGTGTGGATAAGAAAACTGATCGGCTCAAAAATTACATAAATAGTGTTGACTGGGCCATTAAAACTCCAATACAAACAAACAAATGGAACTGACAGATATATTGAATAAGAGTAGTCCCCCCCCCCCCCAAGGTAAAACTAGTAATGCCACCAACTGTGAGCAGAGTCATTAGTGGAGATAGATGATGCCAGTGGCCCAAAAAAACATGTGGTTAAATTATCAGTTAATCATGAATTTTAGGTCATTTTTCTCTAAGAGATAAAACACATCATGGCTAATTCTGTCCTTGTCCCAAACAAGAGTGTTATTAAGAAGTGACAGTGAATCTAGGAAGTCATATTACTGTCTTTTATGAAGTACATCAGGTTTGAAAAGGGTCCAAAACAAATTCATTACAAAACACGCCTCTACAAATACATTATGAATTACAAATACATTAACACTGAAAATCGAAAATTTTAAGATGAACAAGAATTCCGCCGAAGGCTATGTCACGCCTGTGGGGGCGCAAAGTCGCCCAACCATGATATGTAGGTCAAGGTCAAACATAGATGCTTGCACAAAAGTTTCCATTCTTAAATGCAAGCTTGTACCAAGTATCATTAATGTAGTTCTTGAGAAATAAACTTGACCATTAGGGTGAACGCTAGGGTGGTCGCAATATTTTACAAAGACAGTGAACCATGAAATATAGGTCAAGGTCAAATATGGATGCTTGCATTTAAGTTACCATATCCAGATACAAGTTTGTACCAAGTATCATTAATGAAGCTCTTATAGTTCTTGAGAAAAAAACTTGAACCTCAGAGTGAACGCTAGGGTGGTCACAATCTTTACAAAGTCAGTGAACCATGAAATGTAGGTCAAGGTCAAATATGGATGCTTGCATGTAAGTTGTCATCCCCAGATACAAGTTTGTAACAAGTATCATTAATGAAGCTCTTATAGTTCTTGAGAAATAAACTTGAACCTCAGGGTGAACGCTAGGGTGGTCGCAATATTTTACAAAGTCAGTGAACCATGAAATGTAGGTCAAGGTCAAATATGGATGCTTGCATGTAAGTTGTCATCCCCAGATACAAGTTTGTACCAAGTATCATTAATGAAGCTCTTATAGTTCTTGAGAAATAAACTTGAACCTCAGGGTGAACGCTAGGGTGGTCGCAAATGTTGACGCCTTGACAAACGGACGAACGAACGGACAAATGGACGGAAAACCGGGCGCCTATATCGCGCCATGCTAATAGCAGGCGCGACAAAAATGGTTCAAAAGTTATGAACAATAATATTTTTTTCTTTAAAGTAGGTCATAGGTCAAGGTCACAAGTCAGAAAATATTGCATGAATGTAAAGCTCTTGTCACAAGGAACTTACACACTAAATATGCAGGCTCGCTCTATCTTAAATGGTTCAAAAGTTATGAACAATTTTATTTTTTCTTTTAAGTAGGTCAAAGGTCAAGGTCATAGCCTTTTATCACAGGGAAACTACATGCCAAATATGAAGGCTCTATCCCAAACGGTTTGAAAGTTATGACCAAAATGTTAATTTTTTTCTTTTAAGTAGGTCATTGGTCAAGGTCACAGGTCAAAATTTTTTGCATGAATGTGAAGCTCTTGCCACAAGAAACCTACATGCCAAAATATGAATGTGAAGCTCTTGCCACAAGAAACCTACATGCCAAAATATGAAGGCTCTATCTCAAATGGTTCAAAAGTTTATGACCAATGTTATTTTTTTTCTTTTAAGTAGGCCAAAGGTTAAGGTCAAAGATCAATTTTTTTTGCATGAATGTGAAGCTCTTGTCACAAGGACCCTTCATGCCAAAAATGAATGCTTTATCTCAAACGGTACAACACTTATGACCAACGTACAAACCAACAAACAGACAGCGCTATTGTTTCCGGGACATAAAAATTGTGATATTGTTCTTATTTCTGCTCAAAATATGGACTGTGGGTACATGTTAGAACCGCCTCATCGAGGCAGTTCTAAGGAGTACCCTCAATCTATATTTTAGAGCAGAAATAAGAAAAATAAGGTTTACCCTGTAGACCCCATCATTAGTACATAAAAGTGGGGTTCAAGGGGATCAGAATTATAAAGGCGTGTTTTTGTGATGTGACACTCTGTGCCAAGATTATTTTACGTTACCAAAAATGGTTTCCAAATTGTTACTGTTCTGTCAATTCTGTTTTGAAACAGACTAAATAAAACATTATGAAACAGGTCTGTGAGTGTTTGTTTCAATATTCCCTTCCATTTCAATAAACTTCCTGAACCATTTCAATATACTTTTGGAACCATTTCAACATTGAAGGGTTTGGCTATTTTGTATCAATTCTCTTTGAAAACATACTAAACATTAGGAAAAGGGCCTTTCACTGAAACTTTGGCACACTGATTTTGTACAGGTTTCACGAAAACATGCAGAATGCTGTGGAGAAATTCAAAATTTGAATGAGTGAATCTAGTGTATTAAAGAATACATTTGTTTCAGAGAAAAGAGTTTTGGTATACATGTATGCTCAACAGAACAATTAACCTTTGTCCTGCTGAGCCCGGATAGGTCTTGCCTTTCAAACAATGCAGATCCAGATCAGATGGCTTCTGATCAGGATCTTCATTGTTTGCCATCCAGTTTATGAATTTGCTGCAGTAATTTGCATCAAGTAATCTGATTGGCTGATAATCAGCAGTGGGTGTGACATATTTAAATATTCAGCAGGACAAGGGTTAACAGGAAACGCAAGCATGATTTTCCCAAAAATTAAAATAAGACTTAGAATCATCAACTTTACAGTTGAACTCTAAGGGTATATGTTTTTCTGAACTGCCTTACCTTCAGCTTGTTGGCATCTAACAAAGCTAGTTGTATTCCTGTAACAGACTTCTCCTTAAACAGCTGTGTGTATTTCTCCATCTCTATCCCCATGAGCCAGTGACAGACATGTTCATTGTTCCACTGGGAGATGGACCCAGATGAAATCTGGTTCTGATTATGACGACTTGGCTGTGAAGGATGCTCCTATTAATTAGAAAGACAGGGAATCAGGATAGCTGTCCTTTGAACTGGGGGTTCTTGATCAGGGCTCATTTAAAACAAGAGGACCCACAGGGCCCTATTTCGCTCACCTGAGTGTCACTGTCTCTAGTACTTTCTATAGTACTATAGCCAGTAACTGACAACTGCCCTTGGGAGAATGATGGTATAAAATATGAAAATATTCCATGATTAATTTCCGTGGAAGTACATGTATGTAGCCAGTTTAGGTTTAAAACCCGCAACCTGTAGCTTCTCTGCAACAGTAACTACACAAAGCAGCCCGGCTCCCCACCTATATGCCATAGGACACAGAAATGTATGTTGTGAACCCCAAAGTTTTGAGAAACGAGACAAAAGCTGTGTACCAAATATCAAAGGCCTGGGTCTTCTGGTTTCAGGAAAGAAGATTTTTATAGATTTTTACTATATAATTCATGTGGGCGGGCCATTTTTGGCCTCAGGGCAATAGTTTGAACAATCTTGGCAGAGGTCCACTACTCGAAGCTATGAACTAAATATCTCAAAGACCTGGGCCTCCTGGTTTCAGTCAAGATTTTTAAAGGTATATTTTTCCCAGTACAAGTCTATGTAAAATAAGTGGGCCCCTGCACGGGGCCCTTTTTGGCCGCAGGGCTACAAGTTAAACAATACCAGCAGAGGTCCACTACAAGAAGATGTGTACAAAATATTCAAGGCTTGGGCCTTCTGGTTTCAGACATCAAGCATATAAAAAGGTTTTCCCTATGTAAATCTATGTAAAACAAGAGGGTGAACAAGTTTTTAACACAATTTGACTTGTGACCAACTTTTGACCCAACATGACCTATATTCAAACTCGACCTAGATATTATCAAGACAAACATTCTGGTAAAGTTTCATGAAGATTGAAGCAAAATTGTTGCCTCTAGAAAGTGAACAAATCTGACCTAGTGACCTAGTTTTTGATCCGACATCACCAATATTCGAACTCGGCCCAGATATTTTCAAGGCAAACATTCTGGTAAAGTTTCATGAAGACTGAAGCAAAATTGTGGTCTCTAGAGGGTGAACAAGGTTTTAATGCAATTTGACCTAGTGACCTAGTTTTTGACCCGACATGACCCATATTCAAATTCAACCCAGATATCATCAATGCAAACATTCTGGTAAAGTTTCATGACGAATGAGGCAAAACTTAGGCCTCTATCGGGTGAACAACATTATACAATTTGATCTAGTGACCTAGTTTTTGGTTTTACGGCCCTTTCAAGATTATTTCACTCATATCAAGCCGATCGTTAATCAGAGGTGGGCAAAAAACCGGAGTACCCGGAGAAAAACAACCCGACCTTCCATTGCAGAACTTGGCGTCTCACATGTGACCCGAGCGAGGCTCGAACCCACAGCATGAGAGACCTAATGATTGAGAGTCAGCGCTCTTATCTGTTAGGTCACAAGAGGCCCGTAGTTTCATGAAGATTGAAGCAAAACTGTGGTCTTCAGTGGGTGAACAGGGTTTTCAAGAAATCTGACCTAGTGACCTAGTTTTTGATGACCCATATTGGAACTTGAGCCAGATATCAACAAGACAAACAGTCTAGTAAAGTTATACGAATATTGAAGCAAAATTTGTGGTCTCTAGAGGGTGAACAAGGTTTTAACCCAATTTGACCTGGTGACCTAGTTTTTGACCCGACATGACCCATATTCAAACTTGACCCAGATATCATCAAGGCAAACATTTTGGTAGTTTCATGAAGTATGAAGCAAGACTATGGCTTCTAGAGGGTGAACAAGGTTTTAAAGAAATTTTACCTTGACCCATATTCAAACTTGACTGAGATATCATCAAGACAAACATTCTGGTAACGATTCGTGGAGATTGAAGTAAAACTGTGGCCTCTAGAGGGTGAACAATGTAAATGTTGACGATGAACCATGGGCGTACTGCGTACAAAGGGTGATTACAACAGCTCACCTTGAGCACTTCATGCTTAGGTGAGCTAAAAAATTAGTGTGATATTCAGACACTTTTTCTCAATATAGAAAATGTACTGGTAATTTATTTCCTTTCTGAAACTCATTGATTTTATGAAAAGTATGGATAGGTTAACCAAACAACTGATCCCAAAAACTGTTGACTGGGAAAGTATGGATAGGAAAACAGACTGCCTGACCAAAACAGTGTCAACTGGAAAAGTATGGATAAGTAAACCGAACAGCCTCACCTAAACATTGTCAACTTGAAAAGTATGGATAGGTAAACAGAAATCCTGAACTAAACAGTGTAGACTGGAATAGTATGGATAGGTGAAGAGACTGCCTGACCTAAACACTATTGACTGGAAAAGTATGGTCAGATAAACAGAACAGCTTGACCTAAAAAGTGTTGAATGGAAAAGTATGGATCGGTCAACAGACTGCCTGACCTAAACAGTGTTGTTTAGTGGGTTTAATTGTATCGATTCCTGATCGTTGCCTTCACTTCTATTTTGACTGGAAAAGTATAGACAGATAAACAGATTGCCTGGCCTAAAAAAGATGACTGGAAAAGTATGGATAGATAAATAGACTACCTGCAATAAACAGTGTTGACTGGGCTGTTAAACTCCAAACCAGACCAAAACATAAGTTGTTTCTCTTATGAAAAATGGCAAAGAATAATGGCAGGTGTGTTTTAGAAATTACCTCAATAGCTGGTGTCCCTGAGAGGTTATATGTGGAAGATTTGCCGCCCTCATCCAACTCTCCAACCATGTAACTGCTGGAAATATCACTTATAGTACTAGCACCTGCAAAGTAAGATTGATGTTGCTAATTTGATAGTACAGAAACTACACTAGTATTTCCTCTATTACAAATATGATCTGTGTCATGTGTGTGTGAATTCGGGTTTAACGTCGCTTTCAACAATTTTTTCAGTCATATCGCTAAGGTGTCTGGTTGCGACAAGGAGCTCAATGCTCACTTTTATAGTGCTGCCTCACTGAAGTATAATGTCCCAGACACAGTACAAGATACCGCACCCAGTCACATTATCCTGACACTGGGTCGACCAGTCCTAGCTCTACCTCATAAATCTGAGTGCCAAGCGAGGAGCAGCTGGTACCATTTTTAATGACTTTGGTATGTCGCGGCCCTGGATCGAACCCATGACCTCCCGTTCCCCGGAGCGGACACTCTACCAACTGAGCTGTCGGGGCCGGTAAATGCGCTGTGTCATAATAAAATGTATAATACAGATGGAGATCAGCCTCCACATTTCATTTTGAAGCTTCAATGCATCCCAGTTTTTTTCCCCCAAGGCAAGCAGCAACGAGTCCTATTTAATGAAGCTGATATCTGTCAGTAATGATCTGGGGCCAGTTGTTCAAAACTAACAACATCATTAGTTAACATAGCGTTAAAACTTTGGTAATTTAATATGGCAAATATGCTAATATTTTAGATATTGAACTTGCAAAAACAGTTAATAATATGACCACTAATGAGTTCATTAAGCTAACAATGCTTTGAACAACTGACCCCAGAAGATCTGGGCCTGTTGTTCAAAACAGTTACCTTAACAAGCCCATTAGTAGTCAAAATTCTAACTTTCTACCAAGTATAATAACTAATTTTCTGGTATTTTGCTGAGAAAATGGGAGTAGCTTTTGTAAAGCAAATGCTATCCACATTTTTTTGGCAAAATATTAATAGATCTGCAATCTTAAATTATGAAAGTTTTAATGCTGTTAATTAATCCATTTTGTACCGGAAACCCCAAAGCAGGTACCCTGGCAAACAGGATCATTCCTGTAGACTTTGGTCAAAACCCAATCAGGGGTTTAGGGATCTCATGTATGCTATGCACTGCATGATGATTGTTCCAGAATAAAAGACAAGAGATCGATTGTTCTGGAATAGAAAACAAGAGATCTCAGGTATACTATTCAACACATGATAACTGTTCTAGAATAGAAAACAAGAGACCTCAGGTATACTATTCAACACATGATGACTGTTCTAGAATAGAACACAAGAGATCTCAGGTATACTATTCAACACATGATGACTGTTCTAGAATAGAACACTAGAGCTGTCAGTGAAACTGACTAGGGCCCCGGCAGCGCTATCAGAGGAGTAGAAAAAATTTGTGGACGGACAGACGGACAGACAGACAGACAGACAGACGGACGGACAGAGTGATTACTATAGGGCACCCACACTTTCAGTGTGGGGCCCTAACAAGAGATCACAGGTATACTATTTAACACATGATGACTGTTCTAGAATAGAAAACAAGAGATCTCAGGTATACTATTCAACACATGATGACTGTTCTAGAATAGAACACAAGAGATCTCAGGTATACTATTCAACACATGATGACTGTTCTAGAATAGAAGACAGATCTCAGGTATGCTATTCACCACATGATGATTGTTCTGGAATAGAAGACAGAGATCTCAGGTATGCTATGCTATGCTTGGTGATTCAGTTATGTTATAAAATTGATTTGTTCTTAGACAAATGGTGTTAGACATGCAACAATTGAAGGACAAGCCCTGCCACCAACATGCTACTCTATGAACAAAATTAAACTATGGCAAAACTCATGCTTATACCCAGCCCCAGAATTTATTACATAACACACACAGGAGCTATTTCAGTTGAAAATGAGAACATATACTTGATGAAATTACTAATAGCCTTGGTTGGGAACTCGAAGGCAATGGGTTTATTGTGTTTTTTTTTTCATTTACCCAACACCACAGTATACCATCACCAAACTAGATTTCGTAGTCTGTTCTCTACAACCTTACACTTTCCTTAAAAGAAAAACAAAACTTCTTAAATCTGTTGAGAGCATTGTTTTTATGTCTCCTGTCTTTATTTTACATGTTAGTGTTGAGTGTTCTGCAAGCTGTAGGAGGAAGAGGCCAGACTTGAAATGTTCACATTTCAAAGGGCCATAGCTCTGATATTTGGTGTACTGTAACCTCAAAACAAAATACACTGCTCCACATCATGGTGTAACTATTTACTCAACTTTATGAGTTAGCTAACAGAAATTGTCAAACGAGCATAACTTTATTAATATTTGGTAGACTGTATACTGTCTTGAAACAATGTGCCCTGCTCCACATCATGGTCTGACTATGAATCAAGATTCAGCTTGATGGCAACAAAACATAGGAGAAGTAGTCAGAAATAAAATGTTTGATATAATGCAATCTATAAGAGGAGTTAGGTGGTAACATAATGTTACAGAAATTTTTAAAGAGGTATAACTGCAAATATTTGGTGGACTGCAACCTCAAAATAATACGTACTGCTCCACACCATGGTCTAATTATAAATCAAGTTTCGGCTAGATCAGATGTAATCTATATTCTATTTGAGAAGTTAGCCAGAAACCAAATGTTTACAGGAATTTTCGAAGAGGAATATTTGGTGAACTGTAACCTCGAACAATATTGTGCTGCTTTATACAATGGTCTAACTATATACCAAGTTTCAGCTTGATCAGGTGTAATCTGTAGGAGGATATATCCAGAAACAAAATAGTTTAATGATGATGGATAAACAGATGCCAAGGGGCATAACACACCAAACATTTTTTTCGAATGGGCGTATAAAATCAAAGACAGGAAACACAACAGAATGATTTTCTGGGGGTGTTTAAATGATTCTCTGGGTGTTTGAAAGATTCTCTGGAGGGCTTAAATGAGTTTTGGGGAATTTGAATGATTCCCTGAGGTGTTTGAATGGTTCTCTGGGTTATTTGAATGATTCTCGGGGGGAGGGTGAATACCTCTCTGGGATGCTGGAATGATTCTCTGGGGTGTTATAATGATTCTCTCGGGTGTTTGAATGATTCTTTGGGGCGCTTGACTGATTCTTTGGGGTGCTTGAATGATTCTCTAAGAGTGTTTGAATGATCCTCTGGGGTATTTGAATGGTTCTCTGGGATGCTTGAATGATTCTCTAGGAGAGTTTAAATGATTCTCTGGGGTGTTTGAATGGTTCTCTGGGATGCTTGAATGATTCTCTAGTGTTTGAATGATTCTCTGGGGTGTTTGAATGGTTCTCTGGGATGCTTGAATGATTCTCTATGAGTGTTTGAATGATTCTCTGGGGTGTTTGAATGGTTCTCTGGGATGCTTGACTGTTTCTCTGGGATGCTTGAATGATTCTCTGGGGTGCTTGAATGGTTCTCTGGGGTGTTTGAATGGTTCTCTTGGTTGCTTGAGTGATTCTTTGGGGTGCTTGAAGGATTCTCTAGGAGTGTTTGAATGGTTCTCTTGGGTGTTTGAATGGTTCTCTTGGTTGCTTGAATATTTTTTTTGGGGGGTGCTTGAATGATTCTCTAGGAGTGCTTGAATGTTTCACTGAGGTTTTTGAGTGGTTCTCTGGAAGGGGGGGAGGGTTATGGTTCTCTGGGTTATTTGAATGATTCTCGGGTTGTGGGGGGAGGGGGGGTGATTTGAATAGTTCTCATGGATGCTTGAATGGTTCCCTGGGGTACTTGAATGGTTCTCTGGGGTGTTTGCATGGTTCTCTTGGTTGCTTGAATGATTCTCTGGGGTGCTTGAATGGTTCTTTTGGGTGTTTGAATGATTCTCTGGGAGTTTCGGAATGATTCTCTGGGGTGTTTGAATGATTCTCGGTGGTGCTTAAATAATTCTCTGGGGTGTTTGAATGATTCTCTGAGGTGTTTGAATTGTTCTCTGGGATGCTTGAATGATCATCTTGGGTGTTACAAAGGTTCTCTGGAGTGTTTGAATGGTTCTCTGTAGTGTTTGAATGATTTTCTGGGGTGTTTGAATTATTCTCTGGGGTGTTTGAATTGTTCTCTGGGGTGTTTGAATGGTTCTCTGGGGGTATTTAAATGATTCTCAGCGGTGTTTGAATAGTTCTCTTGGATGCTTGAATGATTCCCTGGGGTGTTTGAATGGTTCTCTGGGATGTTTGAATGGTTCTCCGGGAGGTTTCAATGATATTTTGGGATGTCTGAATGGTTGAATGATTCTCTGGGGGTGTTTGAATGATTCTCTGGGATGTTTGAATGATTCTTTGGGGTGTTTGAATGATTCTCTTGGGTGCTTGCCTGATTCATTGGGGTGCTTGAATGATTCTCTGGGGTGTCTGAATGGTTCTCTGAGGTGTTTGAATGGTTCTCTGGGGTGTTTGATGATTCTTTGGGGTGTTTGAATGGTTCTCTTGGGTGTTTGAATGATTCTCTTGTGTGTTTGAATGGTTCTCTTGGGTGTTTGAATGGTTCTCTGGGGTGTTTGATGATTCTTTGGGGTGTTTGAATGATTCTCTTGGGTGTTTGAATGATTCACTTGTGTGTTTGAATGGTTCTCTTGGGTGTTTGAATGGTTCTCTGAGGTGTTTGATGATTCTTTGGGGTGTTTGAATGATTCTCTTGGGTGTTTGAATGGTTCTCTGGGGTGTTTGAATGATTCTCTGGGGTGTTTGGTGATTCTTTGGGGTGCTTGAATGATTCTCTGGGGTGTTTGAATGGTTCTCCGGGGTGTCTGAATGGTTCTCTGAGGTGTTTGATGATTCTTTGGGGTGCTTGAATGATTCTCTGTAGTGTTTGAATGGTTCTCTGGGGGTGTCTGAATAGTTCTCTGAGGTGTTTGATGATTCTCTGGGGTGTTTGAATGATTCTCTGGGGTGTTTGATGATCTATGGGGTGCTTGAATGATTCTCTGTAGTGTTTGAATGGTTCTCTGGGGTGTTTGAAGGATTCCCTGGGGTGCTTGAATGGATCTCTGGGGTGTTTGAATGGTTCTCTAGGGTGCTTGAATGATTCTTTGAGGTGGTTGAATGATTCTCTGGGGTGTTTGAATGGTTCTCTGGGGTGTTTGAATGGTTCTCTTGGTTGCTTGAATGATTCTCTGGGGTGTTGTAATGGTTCTCTGGGGTGGCTGAATGATTCTCTGGGGTGTTTGAATGCTTTTAATGCTTCAGGAGTCGCTTCAAAGCTTTTGGTACCTTTGGATTGGTACAGCTTTTAGTACTGTGTTGAACAATGGAAATTGATTATGAAGAGGACATAATGCCCAATGTTCTACATTCTTTTTTTTTTATTCATAAACCTATCAAGTATAACTCAACCACATTATAATGTTGTGGCAATCCAAACAAAAGTTGTTATTGTGTACAGTTGAACTAAATGGCTCGAACACCTTTGGGAAATAGAAAATCTGTTCAAGACAGGGATAGTTGGAGCCACTGAGGTTACTGTCAGGAGGCATAACGAGATACTTTTAGACATCTTTTCGGTATTCTATAATGAATATGTAGGCTGTGTGTACTCATTAGAGTCACCTCAATGAGGCACACAGCATACATTTGCAAGATAAAAGACTAAAATCTCCTTAATTATCACCAACTATTTCTTATGTAGAGGATTTGGCTAGGGGCTCAAGAATGGGTTCGACTCATCCATGGTAAACGAGCCATCGGTGTTAGAGCCATCGAAGTTCTACTGTATATAATCCTTACTGCGTTGTATCCATAGGAGAATACATGTATTATATAGAAATATAGAAACATGACCCTGTCAAGAGTCAGTTTTCTAAATAATCTATGCACCTCATTTCAACTGTTTGGAGCCATCTTTATGTTGTGTTTAATCCAAAATTATTTTATAATAAGCAGCATTATAAAGAGGTTTTCTAACACTGCAATTATAACTCACCATCAAAATCACTGCCTCCATCCAACTTCTTTTTTGAAAGCAGAGTTATTCCCCCTTCTGAATCTTCTTCAGAATTCAGGGAACGGTTTGAGACAAGAACCACGCCCCCTGTATCTTTCTCTCCGCCTCCACGTTTAAAAGGTAGTTTGGGAATTTTGATGCCTGTAAACAAGGGTTAGTGTTAAGCATTCCAGCTAACATAACAACAATTATAACATTCCAAATCCAAGTCACCTGTAAAATGGGATTTTGTTTTCTGTTCTTAATTTACTGGTTTCATACAAATGTTATTTTCTACTGCTACCTTTACCTTACATAATTTTAGTTTGATACTGGTACATTAGGACAGCCATGTGAGATATTAAGACCACCAAAAATTGAGACTAATCCTGCTTTAAAAATATTATTTAGAAAGTTTCAGTTCTTCTTTCTTTGTGTTTTCTGCAAACAGTGTCCTCTAATCAGAGACTCTCTTTGGGACTGTTCAAAAGTGGTCTTTAAGACCACTTTTGAACAGTCTCAAAGGTGGTCTTAATATAGGAATTTTACTGTACTTCATTATCTTGATCATTTCTTTTAATGAACCGAGTCACCACTCCCATTGTTGTTGTTGCATTGCAAAGGCAAGTACCGTATGTCATAATGTAATGTGCTACAAACAGTGCATCGTGAAAAATAGTTTTTAAGTCTGTAGCTGAGATCAACCAAAAATGAAAAAAAACAAGAGGGCCATGATGGCCCTGGATCGCTCACCTGATCCATAGTGTAACAAGTGGGCCCCAGAGAGGGCCATTATTGGCCCCAGGGCTTTAATGTGCATAATGTTGAGGGAGGTCTTAAAGGTGAAGCTTCATACCAAACATCAACAAAGGCTATAATTTGAACAATCTTGGCAAAGGTCCACTAGATGAAGCTACACATCAAATATCAAAGACCTGGGCCTTGCCGTTTCAGACAAGAAGATTTTTTTTAAAGATATTCCCTATATAAGCCTATGCAAAACAAAATGGCCCCGGGGCTATATAAATCTATGTAAAACCAAAGGGCCCCGGGGTGTGGGCATTTGTGGCCCTAGGGCTATAATTTGAACAATCTTGGTAGAGGTCCAGTAGATAAAGCTCCATACTAAATATCAAAGGCCTAAATGGCCTTGCAGTTTCAGAGAAGAAGATTTTTAAAGATTTCCCTATATAAATCTATGTAAAACCAAAGGGCCCCGGAGCGGGGACAGTTTTGGTATCAGAGCTATAATTTCAATAATCTTGATAGAGGTCCACTAGATGCAGCTTCATACCAAATATCAAAGACCCCGACCTTGTGGTTTCAGAGAAGAAGATTTTTAAAGATTTTCCCTATATAAGTCTATGTAAAACCAAAGTGCCCCGGGGCAGGGACATTTTTGGCCTCAGCACTATAATTTGAATAATCTTGTTAGGGGTCCTTTAGATGAAGCTTCATACCAAATATAAAAGACCTAAGCCTTGTGGTTTCAGAGAAGAAGATTTTTAAAGATTTTCCCTGTATAAGTCTATGTAAAGCCAAAGGGCCCCAAAGCGGGGGCATTTTTGGCCCAAGGGCTATAATTTGAACAATCTTGGTAGGGGTTCACCAGATAAAGCTTCATACCAAATATCAAAGTCCTGGGCCTTGCGGTTTCAGAGAAGAAGATTTTTAAAGATTTTCCCTATATAAGCCTATGTAAAAGCAAAGGGCCCGGGAGCGGGGGCATTTTTTGCCCCACCACTATAATTTGAACAATCTTGGTAGGGGTCCACTAGATGAAGCTTCATACCAAATATCAAAGTCCTGGGCCTTGCGGTTTCAGAGAAGAAGATTTTTAAAGATTTTCCCAATATAAGCCTATGTAAAACCAAAGGGCCCTGGGGCGGGGACATTTTTGGCCTCAGCACTATAACTCGAATAATCTTGTTAGGGGTCCTTTAGATGAAGCTTCATACCAAATATAAAAGACCTAGGCCTTGTGGTTTCAGAGAAGAAGATTTTCAAAGATTTTCCCTATATAAGTCTATGTAAAACCAAAGGGCTCGGGGCGGGGGCATTTTTGGCCTAACGGCTATAACCTTGGTAGAGGTCCATTAGATGAAGCTTCATTCTAAATATCAAAGTCCTGGGCCTTGTGGTTTCGGATTAGAAGATTTTTAAAGATTTTCCCTATATAAGCCTATGTAAAACCAAAGGGCCCCGGGACGGGGGCATTTTTTGGCCCCAGCACTATAATTTGAACAAACTTGGAAGGGGTCCACTAGATGAAGCTTCATACGAAATATCAAAGTCCTGGGCCTTGTGGTTTCAGAGAAGAAGATTTTTAAAGATTTTCCCTATATAAGCCCATGAAAAAACCAAAGGGCCCCGGGGCGCGGGCATTTTTAGCCCCAGCACTATAATTTGAACAATCTTGGTAGGGGTCCTCTAGATGAAGCTTCATACTAAATATCAAAGACCTGGGCCTTGTGGTTTCAGAGAAGAAGATTTTTAAAGATTTTCTCTATATAAGCCAATGTAAAACCAAAGGGCCCCGTGGCGGGGGCATTTTTTGTCCCAGCACTATAATTTGAACAATCTTGGTAGGGGTCCACTAGATGAAGCTTCATACCAAATATCAAAGTCCTGGGCCTTGTGGTTTCAGAGAAGAAGATTTTTAAAGATTTTCCCTATATAAGCGTATGTAAAACCAAAGGGCCCCATGGCGGGGGCATTTTTGGCCCCAGCACTATAATTTGAACAATCTTGGTAGGGGTCCACTAGATGAAGCTTCATACCAAATATCAAAGACCTGGGCCTTGTGGTTTCAGAGAAGAAGATTTTTTAAGTTTTTGGTGAAAAAAATCTATTTTTGGCTCCTGTGACCTAGATGTGCAACGGACCGGAACCATTTGAACAACTTTGAAAGGGGACCACCTAAGGATCATTCCTGTGAAGTTTGGTCAAAATCCGATCAGTGGTTTAGGAGGAGATGTCGTTTAAAGAAATTGTTAACGCACGGACGCACGGACGGACGCACGCACGGCGGACAAAAAGTGATCCCAAAAGCTCACCTCGTCACTACGTGACGGTGAGCTAAAAAAAGAAAAACAACAAATGCAGACTGTGTTGAATAGTCAGTACTTTTAAAGCATTACCATAAAAAATTTGACTACAAGGCCATTCAGCAGAAAGACAAGATCCCTTGTTTAGTGGTTTTAACATGATATGTTCCTTATAATCCTTAATTATTGTGAAATTCTCACCTCAGTGCAATTAACCCCAATCAATATTAATACCATGTTAATTTGGCTGCCACTTATCCATAACGCTTCATTATTTTGGTGATTGAACCGACTCATGTAAATTAAAGGTAGCTGTGTTGTTCTTAAAAAACCAGAAATTCAACTTCGGTGAAGTTGATGTCGCACCTGCTCCCCACCTGCCCCACACAAAAAAATAAAAGTTTATTTAAGGCAGAAGAAATGAATATAGGGCTTTGAGAAGAATCCATAGCCTATATATGTGAGGTAAAAAACTGACTAAGTTCACAATGTGGAAAAAGTGATAAAAATTGATCCCAAGATAAAGTCAAAACCACATGCACATCCTCATACCATAGGTAAAAACACACACAAAGTTTTAAAATGATCAATATAAAACTGTAAGAGAAGTTGCGATGACAAGAGGTACCTATTGTATATCAACTAAAGCTTAAAATTGGCTAAGTTCACAATGTGCAAAAGTGAAAAAAAAATATTCTGAGAATTATGTCGAAATCACATGCACAACCTCATACCATGGCGAAAGCACACGCAAAGTTTCAAAATGATCGGTATAAAACTGCAAGAGGAGTTGCGATGACAAGAGGTACCTATCATATATCAATTGAAGGTTAAAAATGACTTAAGTTCACAATGTGGAAAAAGTGAAAAAAAATGATCCGACGATAAAGTCCAAACCACATGCGCATCCTCATACCATAGCGAAAGCACACGCAAAGTTTCAAAATGATCGGTATAAAACTGCAAGAGGAGTTGCGATGACAAGAGGTACCTATCATATATCAATCGAAGGTTAAAAATGACTAAGTTCACAATGTGGAAAAAGTGACAAAAATTTATCCGAAGATAAAGTCCAAACCACATGCGCATCCTCATAGCATGGCAAAATCACCCACAAAGTTTCAAAATAATCGGTATGAAACTGTAGGAGGAGTTGCGATGACAAGAGGTGCCTATCGTATATCAAATGAAGCTTAAAAATGGCTAAGTTCATAATGTGCAAAAAGCGGAAAAAAATATTCTGAAAATTATGTCGAAACCACATGCACATCCTCATACCATGGCGAAAGCACATGCAAAGTTTCAAAATGATCGGTATAAAACTGCAAGAGGAGTTGCGATGACAAGAGGTACGTATCGCATACCTAAAAATGACTAAGTTCACAATATGGAAAAAGTGACAAAAATTGATTCGAAGATTAAGTCCAAACCACATGCGCATCCTCATACCATGGCGAAAGCACATGCATAGTTTCCAAATGATCGGTCTAAAAGTGTAGGAGGAGTTGCGATGACAAGACATCCAGTGTAAAATGTTGACGGACGGACGGACGGACGGACGAACGGACGAACGGACGGACGGACGGACGGACGGAAACTTGCACGCCTATGTCTTCCTGCTAAAGCAGGTGCGACAAAAAGTGACAAAAATTGATTCGAAGATTAAGTCCAAACCACATGCGCATCCTCATACCAAGGGGAAAGCACATGCAAAGTTTCCAAATGATCAGTATAAAAGTGTAAGAGGAGTTGCGATGACAAGAGGTACGTATCGCATACCTAAAAATGACTAAGTTCACAATATGGAAAAAGTGACAAAAATTGATTCGAAGATTAAGTCCAAACCACATGCGCATCCTCATACCAAGGGGAAAGCACATGCAAAGTTTCCAAATGATCAGTATAAAAGTGTAAGAGGAGTTGCGATGACAAGAGGTACGTATCGCATACCTAAAAATGACTAAGTTCACAATATGGAAAAAGTGACAAAAATTGATTCGAAGATTAAGTCCAAACCACATGCGCATCCTCATACCAAGGGGAAAGCACATGCAAAGTTTCCAAATGATCAGTATAAAAGTGTAAGAGGAGTTGCGATGACAAGAGGTACGTATCGCATACCTAAAAATGACTAAGTTCACAATATGGAAAAAGTGACAAAAATTGATTCGAAGATTAAGTCCAAACCACATGCGCATCCTCATACCAAGGGGAAAGCACATGCAAAGTTTCCAAATGATCAGTATAAAAGTGTAAGAGGAGTTGCGATGACAAGAGGTACGTATCGCATAACTAAAAATGACTAAGTTCACAATATGGAAAAAGTGACAAAAATTGATTTGAAGATTAAGTCCAAACCACATGCGCATCCTCATACCATGGCGAAAGCACATGCAAAGTTTCCAAATGATCGGTCTAAAAGTGTAGGAGGAGTTGCGATGACAAGACATCCAGTGTAAAATGTTGACGGACGGACGGACGGACGAACGGACGAACGGACGGACGGACGAACGGACGGACGGACGAACGGACGGACGGACGGACGGACGGAAACTTGCACGCCTATGTCTTCCTGCTAAAGCAGGTGCGACAAAAATAGATAAATAAATAAATAATAGGCATGAAAATACCCCCACCCCCCACCCAGCACAACCAAAAAAATGTTTATTCTGCATATGAATATTGTAGGTCACAAGCCCCTTCAATAAATTCTATTCTGTTACACAGTTGTCTCCCTTACTTCACGGCTTCCAGTTTCAATTTATTATCATATTTAAACAACAGGTGAGGATTGATGTTTATAGTTTGGAAATATAAGGTATGCAAAACTATTTGTAAAATGATGAAGTCAATCTGAAATATATATCATTGAGCAAAGTTGTCAATGTCATTAGTTTTCGCGAACTGAAAGGCTTCGAAGTTTTGGGGGAAAATTTGAAAGTTTCGAGTTCCTGATTGATTACATGCACAGAATTTTTAACCCATATTTTTGAGTAAAAAGTGTGTTATACATGACAAAATATGGTATGGCAGCAAAACCATCGTGTTACAGACAGATGTTCATACAGACAGACATTTGTTGGGTACTACCATCAGGAAAACACGCCTCCTTGAACCCCACTAAACTGGTGTTTACTGGGGGTAAACCTTATTTTTTTCTTATTTCTGCTCTAAATATAGATTGTGGGTACTTATTAGAATGGCCTCGATGGCCATTCTAATGAGTACCCACAATCTATATTTTGAGCAGAAATAAGAAAAAATATCAATATTTTTCAACTTAAAAATTTCTTTTTTTCTGCTTACAATGTATTTGTATAGGCACGTTTTCGTTATGAGTGTCAATTTTTAGGCTCAAAACACCCAGAAAGATCCATTTAAATCCCCATCAAACCCCTTCAAATTTAATGGGTACTCACTTTGGACACTTACAGAAAAAGTGTTATTGTATTATTTTGTTTTGGATAGCCAGTTGGCAATTTTGTGAGAAAGTAGCTGTCCTTTTGGCTTTCTGCTGTTGATGTTTCCATTAGGGTATGGTTATTTCATGTTTGTGTTTCTTTCCCTTTGGTGTCACTAATGGTAGCTGTGGGTTAATTGTATTGATTCCTGACCATTGCCTTTGCTTCTATTTTAGTCTGAAGTAGTAATCTGCTGTTTATCACAAGTACGCTTCTTCTGCATTTTCAAATGTTATTACAGGATTAAATAAAAACATCCCAAATCAATAACTGCCACACAACTGGGAAGTGTTATGATTCAACATTCATACTTAACCCATTTTGTACAGAAACCAATAAAAGGGTAATTGTCAAACAGTGCAGGCCCAGATCAGACGTCGCAAAACGCGGCGTCTGATCAGGGCCTACACTGTTTGCAAAAAATTCAGCCATTTTCCTAATCAAATTTGAAGAAAACACCACCTGACACCCCTAAATTTTGAAATGGACTCCTGCTATATATAAGGCGGAAAATTCCATTTGGTACAAAAAGGGTTAACAAACATTCAGCATATGCATAATAATTCACAAATGAAACATTCCAAAATTCCTATATTCATACTCGTACCTTTTCAAGCAAGCTAAGCAAACACTGACATTTTGTAAGCTGAAAATCCCATTTTACAGAGACTTAAATGTTAAGAGTCCAAGGAAAATACTAACATCATCTATAGTTTGAACATTGATGGCTTGTCTACCATGGCTATTCCAAACTTATGACTGCAGATGTAAATACAGTACAATTCCTATGTTAAGACCACCTTTGGGTCTGTTCAAAAGTTGTCTTTTAGACCACTTTTGAACTGTGCCAAAGGTGGTCTCTCACAAGAGGACACTGTATGCAGAAAACACAAAGAAAGTGTAACTGCATCCTGCAAAGTAAGCTTCTTAAAGCAGAATTAATCTTAATTTTAGATGGTCTAAATAGTGGAATTTTACTGTATATCAGGGATAATTGAGGGAGCATTGTCATATTTTACCTTGACAATGTACAATGTGTGTACTCATTAGAACCCCCCTGATCAGGCTAATGACATACCTTTATTTTAATGTAAATGAAAAAATGCTTCCAGACCTGGCACTATGATAACACAGTAAAGACTGATCAGACAGATCCTTGCACAGCAAACACTTATCAGACCTGGTGGATGAGCAATAGTGTATAGTGTATAATAAAGTGTTGATGAGCAATATACTAAACAGATTATGTGGATGAGCCATAGTGCATAGTAAAGACAAATCAGGCTATGCAGATGAGCAATATAGTGCACAGTAAAGACTGATCAGACTATGTGGATGAGCAATATAGTGTACAGTAAAGACTGATCAGACTATGTGGATGGGCAATAGTGCACAGTAAAGACTGATCAGACTATGTGGATGAGCAATATAGTGCACAGTAAAGACTGATCAGACTATGTGGATGAGCAATATAGTGTACAGTAAAGACTGATCAGACTATGTGGATGGGCAATAGTGCACAGTAAAGACTGATCAGACTATGTGGATGAGCAATAGTGCATAGTAAAGACTGATCAGACTATGTGGATGGGCAATAGTGCATAGTAAAGACTGATCAGACTATGTGGATGGGCAATAGTGCATAGTAAAGACTGATCAGATCATGTGGATGAGCAATAGTGCACAGTAAAGACTGATCAGACTATGTGGATGGGCAATAGTGCTTAGTAAAGACTGATCAGACTATGTGGATGGGCAATAGTGCATAGTAAAGACTGATCAGACTATGTGGATGAGCAATATAGTGTACAGTAAAGACTGATCAGACTATGCAGATGAGCAATATAGTGCACAGTAAAGACTGATCAGGTTATGTGGATGAGCAATATAGTGTACAGTAAAGACTGATCAGACTATGTGGATGAGCAATAGTGCACAGTAAAGACTGATCAGATCATGTGGATGGGCAATAGTGCATAGTAAAGACTGATCAGACTATGTGGATGGGCAATAGTGCACAGTAAAGACTGATCAGACTATGTGAATGGGCAATAGTCCACAGTAAAAACTGATCAGACTATGTGGATGAGCAATAGTGCATAGAAAAGACTGATCAGATCATGTGGATGAGCAATAGTGCACAGTAAAGACTGATCAGACTATGTGGATGAGCAATAGTGCATAGTAAAGACTGATCAGACTATGTGAATGGACAATAGTCCACAGTAAAAACTGATCAAACTATGTGGATGAGCAATAGTGCATAGTAAAGACTGATCAGACTATGTGAATGGACAATAGTCCACAGTAAAAACTGATCAAACTATGTGGATGAGCAATAGTGCATAGTAAAGACTGATCAGATCATGTGGATGGGCAATAGTGCATAGTAAAGACTGATCAGACTATGTGGATGAGCCATAGTGCATAGTAACAACTGATCAGGGTATGTTGATGAGCAATAGTGCCTAGTAAAAACTGATCAAACTATGTGGATGAGCAATAGTGCATAGTAAAGACTGATCAGATCATGTTGATGAGCAATAGTGCTTAGTAAAGACTGATCAGACTATGTGGATGGGCAATAGTGCATAGTAAAGACTGATCAGACTATGTGGATGAGCCATAGTGCATAGTAACAGCTGATCAGGATATGTTGATGAGCAATAGTGCCTAGTAAAGACTGATCAGATCATGTTGACGAGCAATAGTGCTTAGTAAAGACTGATCAGACTATGTGGATGAGCCATAGTGCATAGTAACAGCTGATCAGGATATGTTGATGAGCAATAGTGCATAGTAAAGACTGATCAGACTATGTGGGTGAGCAATAGTGCATAGTAAAGACTGATCAGACTATGTGGATGAGCAATAGTGCATAGTAAAGACTGATCAGACTATGTGGATGGGCAATAGTGCACAGTAAAGACTGATCAGACTATGTGGATGGGCAATAGTGCATAGTAAAGACTGATCAGATCATGTGGATGAGCAATAGTGCACAGTAAAGACTGATCAGACTATGTGGTTGGGCAATAGTGCACAGTAAAGACTGATCAGACTATGTGGATGGGCAATAGTGCACAGTAAAGACTGATCAGATCATGTGGATGAGCAATAGTGCATAGTAAAGACTGATCAGACTATGTGGATGAGCAATAGTGCATAGTAAAGACTGATCAGACTATGTGGATGAGCAATAGTGCATAGTAAAGACTGATCAGACTATGTGGATGGGCAATAGTGCATAGTAAAGACTGATCAGACTATGTGGATGGGCAATAGTGCATAGTAAAGACTGATCAGACTATGTGGATGGGCAATAGTGCACAGTAAAGACTGATCAGACTATGTGGATGGGCAATAGTGCACAGTAAAGACTGATCAGATCATGTGGATGAGCAATAGTGCATAGTAAAGACTGATCAGACTATGTGGATGAGCACTAGTGCATAGTAAAGACTGATCAGACTATGTGGATGAGCAATAGTGCATAGTAAAGACTGATCAGACTATGTGGATGAGCCATAGTGCATAGTAAAGACTGATCAGACTATGTGGATGAGCAATAGTGCACAGTAAAGACTGATCAGATCATGTTGATGAGCAATAGTGCATAGTAAAGACTGATCAGACTATGTGGATGGGCAATAGTGCATAGTAAAGACTGATCAGACTATGTGGATGAGCAATAGTGCACAGTAAAGACTGATCAGACTATGTGGATGGGCAATAGTGCATAGTAAAGACTGATCAGACTATGTGGATGGGCAATAGTGCATAGTAAAGACTGATCAGACTATGTGGATGAGCACTAGTGCATAGTAAAGACTGATCAGACTATGTGGATGGGCAATAGTGCATAGTAAAGACTGATCAGACTATGTGGATGAGCACTAGTGCATAGTAAAGACTGATCAGACTATGTGGATGGGCAATAGTGCATAGTAAAGACTGATCAGACTATGTGGATGAGCAATAGTGCACAGTAAAGACTGATCAGACTATGTGGATGGGCAATAGTGCACAGTAAAGACTGATCAGACTATGTGGATGAGCAATAGTGCACAGTAAAGACTGATCAGACTATGTGGAGGAGCAATAGTGCATAGTAAAGACTGATCAGACTATGTGGATGGGCAATAGTGCATAGTAAAGACTGATCAGACTATGTGGATGAGCAATAGTGCACAGTAAAGACTGATCAGATCATGTTGATGAGCAATAGTGCATAGTAAAGACTGATCAGACTATGTGGATGAGCAATATAGTGCACAGTAAATACGTTCTATAAAAGGGTTATCCCTTGGAAGCAAGAAATACACCATAGAAATGGAAAGTATGCAGTGTACATGCCTTCATGGCGAGACTAGCCAGCCCCAGCCAACAGGATGAGCAATATAGTGCATAGTAAAGACTGATCAGACTTTGTTGATGAGCTAATAAAAACGATTTAATTTTCATGTGTATTATCTGCTGCAGACACTGCACTTGAATGTCAAACCTTATTTACACCAAGAATTAAAAAAAAATTGAAAATGTTGTCATTAGCCAGTAGCAGTTATGTTTGGTTTCTAGGTAAGGTTTCTAGGTAAATTATTTTAATCACAGTGGTTTTCCTTGGACTACATAAACTGGTTAATTGCAATAACAAACAACAATGTTATGTACTTAATATCTGCATTTTCCCTTTCTTTTCTAGTACCAGACATAGTGTAACAAGCCTTACATATACCCTATATTGTAAAGATGTAAAGGTTGGCTTTGGAAACAAAGACAAGAGGGCCCGGAGGGCCCTGGTTCGCTCACCTGATCCAATGTATAACAAGTGGGCCCTGGGCAGGGTCAATTTTGGCCCCATGGCTATAATTTGAACAATCTTGGTAGAGGTCCACAAGATGAAGCTTCATATCGAATATGAAAGACCTGGGCTTTCTGGTTTCAGAGAAGAAGATTTTAAAGGTTTACCCTGCATATAGAAGTCTATGTAAAACAAGATTTTCCCTATATAAGTCTATGTAAAACCAAAGGGCCACATGGCGGAGGCATTTTTGGTCTCAGGGCTATAATTTGAACAATCTTTATAGAGGTCCACTAGCTGAAGCTTCATAACAAATATCGAAGACCTAATCCTTGTGGTTTCAAAGAAGAAGATTTTTCAAGATTTTCCCTATATACATCTATGTAAAACCAAAGGGCCCCGGAGCGGGGGCATTTTTGGCCCCAGGGCTATAATTTGAACAATCTTGGTAGAGGTCCACAAGATGAAGCTTCATACCAAATATCAAAGACCTGGGCCTTGCAGTTTCAGAGAAGAAGATTTTTCAAGATTTTCCCTATATAAGCCTATGTAAAACAAAAGGGCCCTGGTGCGGGGGCATTTTTGGCCCCAGCACTATAATTTGAATAATCTTGGTAGGGGTCCACTAGATGAAGCTTCATACCAAATATCAAAGACCTGGGCCTTGCGGTTTCAGAGAAGATTTTTCAAGATTTTCCCTATATAAGCCCATGTAAAACCAAAGGGCCCCCGTGTGGGGGGCATTTTTAGCTCCAGCACTATAATTTGAACAATCTTGGTAGGGGTCCACTAGATGAAGCTTCATACCAAATATCAAAGACCTGGGCCTTGTGGTTTCAGAGAAGAAGGTTTTCAAAGGTTTTCCCTATATAAGCCCATGTAAAACCAAAGGGCCCTGGGGCGGGGGCATTTTTGGCCCCAGCCCTATAATTTGAACAATCTTGGTAGGGGTCCACTAGATGAAGCTTCATACCAAATATCAAAGACCTGGGCCTTGCGGTTTCAGAGAAGAAGATTTTTCAAGATTTTCCCTATATAAGACCATGTAAAACCAAAGGGCCCCCGTGCGGGGGCATTTTTAGATCCAGCACTATAATTTGAACAATCTTGGTAGGGGTCCACTAGATAAAGCTTCATACCAAATATCAAAGACCTGGGCCTTGGGGTTTCAGAGAAGAAGATTTTTAAAGATTTTCCCCATATAAGCCCATGTAAAACCAAAGGGCCCCGTGCGGGGGCATTTTTGGCCCCAGCACTATAATTTGAACAATCTTGGTAGGGGTCCACTAGATGAAGCTTCATACCAAATATCAAAGACTTGGGCCTTGCGGTTTCAGAGAAGAAGATTTTTTAAGTTTGTGGTGAAAAAAATCTATCTTTGGCTACTGTGACCTATATGTGCAACGGCTCGGAACCATTTGAACAACTTTGAAAGGGGACCACCTAAGGATCATTCCTGTGAAGTTTGGTCAAAATAGGATCAGTGGTTTAGGAGGAGATGTCGTTTGAAGAAAAGTTTACGGATGCACGCACGGAGGACAAAAAGTGATCCCAAAAGCTCACCTTGTCACTACGTGACAGGTGAGCTAAAAACATATGCAACAATGAAAATCAAGATGGATTTTATCAAGCTTTCTAGACCAGAACTTGTCTGATACTTTTTAAGCTAGTTGTATATTTAGGAATTGTGTTTGTCATGTTTCACACATTAACAAATTTATCAAACTTCTTCCAAACATCCGAGTATTACAAGAACACAGTACACAATTACATATAGAATAATATCATTTTCTGAAACACCAGTCTTAACAACTCAAAAGCTTTCTGTTTCATTTATTAATGCAGATACAAGTGTGTGTTATTCTGAGAAGGCAAGCATGTTAGTACTAAGTTCAACATTGACAGTAAAATTCGTAGAAAAAAAATAGATATCATATTAACCGACCTGCACCATGCTGAATCTGATATTTGACTTCAATCAGCCAAGTGGTTTCAGAGATGTTTAAAAATGTTGACAGACAGACAGACAGAGACAGCTAAGACGGACAATGGACCCTTGCCATACTATAAGCTCACCAATAAGCATTCAGCTCAGTTGAGCTTAAAACAAAACTGACCTTAATCTGACTAAAAACTTTTTAGTTTTGTTTTTTGAATGGGAGATCAGTTAGACAGAAACAGACCTTGTCCAGACTTCTACAGAATGAGACATCTGATTAGGGCCTGCACTATCTGCAAAGCATTCCACCACTTTCTAAATAAACTATTTCAACTTCACAACCCTAATTTTCAAAAAAGACTCCTGTTACTAGGTAGGACAGCTGTTTTAGAAAAAATATATATATACATGTATATATATATATATAATAAAGAACACCAGCATTGCAAAGTTCAATTTCTGAGAAAAATTTTGGTGTTTGATTCATTTAACCGGTTTTGTACCAAATGGAGTCTTCCACCTTATACTCCTATATAGCAGGAGTCAATTTCAAAATTTAGCGGTGTCAGGTTGTGACATCTTCAAAATTGATTTGGAAAATGGCTTAACTTCCTGCAAATAGTGCAGGCCCTGATGAGACGCCGCATTCTGCGACGTCTCATCTGGGCCTGCACTGTTTGCCAAGGTACCCCTTTTGGGGTTTCCAGTAATAAATGGGTTAAATCGGACATGAAATACAAAGTAACACAACATTGAACATTACTACCCTTCCGCAAATTTTGTCAAAAACAATGCTCATTAATACAGGTAAAAGCAAATACTTAATTGTTCATTTGGGATTCTCGGCTTTATTCATTGCGCTTCATGTAAACAGCGGATGTGTTTTGGTATGTGTTTTGGTATGTGCGCTCGAATGCGCTGAAGGTCAGAAGTCTAAAATTAACTTTAACAAGCAAGGTAACTCCTTCCTAACCTAGTGACGGTGGTCCAAACTGGGCCAATTCATAATTAACAATGTCAAAGTTGACCAATCTTCAAGCAAAGATTTGACCTTGTGATCAGATGAAAACAGCCATGTTTTAGTTATGATCTGATTATGCCCCCAACTTTAAAAAAGTTGGGGGGCATATTGCTTCTGGCTTGTCCGTCCGTTCGTCCGTTAGTCCGTTAGTCCGTTCGTACGTCACGCTTTCTTGTGCATAGCATATCTTTAGAACCGTGTATGCTAGTGTTTTGAAATTTCATACATGGGTTCCTCATGAAAAAATAGTTGACCCGTATTTTTTTTCTTGTCCAAATTATCTCCCCTTCTTGAATTATTTCCCCTTTAATTAAATAACATAGAATTCTCGTTAGCAAGATATCTCAAAAAGTATTTGAGCTACAGCCTTGATATTTGGTATAGTGATTGGGACTAAGGAGGAGATTACCTGATTAAATTTTCAACCAATTCTATAAAATTTTGTTAGAGTTATGGCCCTTTGTAATTTTTTGCCACTCAATTGTGTTGCTTTCTGGTGCATAGCATATCTTTAGAACCGTGTATGCTAGTGTTTTGAAATTTCATATATGGGTTCCTCATGAAAAAATAGTTGACCCTTATTTTTTTTCTTATCCAAATTATCTCCCCTTCTTGAATTATTTCCCCTTTAATTAAATAACATAGAATTCTCGTTAGCAAGATATCTCAAAAAGTATTTGAGCTACAGCCTTGATATTTGGTATAGTGATTGGGACTAAGGAGGAGACTACCTGATTAAATTTTCAACCAATTCGATAAAATTTTGTTAGAGTTATGGCCCTTTGTAATTTTTTGCTACTCAATTGTGTTGCTTTCTGGTGCATAGCATATCTTCAGAACCGTGTATGCTAGTGTTTTGAAATTTCATATATGAGTTCCTCATGAAAAAATAGTTGACCCGTATTTTTTTTCTTGTCCAAATTATCTCCCCTTCTTGAATTATTTCCCCTTTAATTAAAAAACATAGAATTCTCGTTAAGAGTTTCATTGATGATACTTGGTACATGCTTGGAACTAGGAGTGAAATTTTTATGCAGGCATCCATGTTTGACCTTGACCTAGATTTCATGGTTTGGTGACTTTGCGCCTCCACAGGCGCGACATAGCCTTCGGGGGAATTCTTGTTGTATGTTTTTGAGTCTTTAACAATATTTGTTGAATATTTTGCCATCTAAGGACAAGCAAAGGTTGGGGGCATTGTGTTTTACAAACACCATTTCTAGTTTCTAAATATATCTGCTTCAATCTGCATAAAGGCGTAAACAGTTTATTTTATTGGATGATATTTTATTTTCTAAATACACCTGGACCTCGTTATAGCACAATTTGTTACTGCATGAATTCAGATGTAGCATGGTTTTGCTTTTGACCCCAAATTTTCCCAAACCAATATTTTTAAATATAATCCAAGGTTTCTATCAAGTTTCAAACTTTATTTCCCTCAGACTTTTAAGGGCGGTAATATGATAGAAAATAATGGTAGTTGTCCCGGTCAATAACGGTACTTTTTCAAGTTAACTGCAGACATGTCATAATAGCTCATCCAATTAGTGTGTGTGTGTGGGTGTGTGTGTGTGAATTCGGGTTTAAATTCGCTTTCAACAATTTTTCAGTCATATCACCACGGTGTCTGGTTGCGACAGGGAGCTCAATGCTCACATTTATAGTGCTGCCTCACTGAAGTATCATGTCCCAGACACATTACATGATACCACACCCAGTCACATTATCCTGACACTGGGTCGACCAGTCCTAGCTCTACCCCGTAAATCTGAGTGCCAAGCGAGGAGCAGCTAGTACCATTGTTAACAACTTTGGTATGTTGCGGCCCAGGATCGAACCACGTGACCTCCCGTTCCCCAGAGCGGACACTCTACCAATTGAGCTATCGGGGCCGGTCATCCAATTAGTGATTAAAGATACAGTTATATAAACTCATTTAGCTTGACATACTGATTAACACTAGCTGCAGCTGATATACTCAAAAGATTAAAATTGTCAGCTTCCCGGGATACAAGAATGCAGTTTAGTTTACAATTTAATGATCCAGCCACAAGATGATTACCCCTCCATCCAAAATGAGCCCAAACTTTCAAACCCGCCCTACAAGCAAGTTCAAGGCCAACATCCAAGTTTACTGCTAACCAAATCGCCATAAAATCCACTGGCGATCGGTAATTGACGTCATCTGACCCCAGCAACCCCACAGGTGTTAATGTCATTGTTTTATTTTAATAGGGCATATTTCTTTCCTAAAAAATTTATTTGGAACCGGTAAGAAATAATTTCTCGATAGCTAAACAGTTGTGGATAGAGAACGGCAGGCTGCACAACTCCCGATTTATCCCTGGAAGCTCCATGTCAATCACCAACAACAGCATACAGATTCGTTTACATAAATTAAAGTGTTCAATTTTTCCCATAAAGTGTCTGCTATTTGGCGCCAAAACATAACCATTCACAAGACAGTGGAATAGTCCATTTTTATTATGCATACATCTACCGTTAGATGCATCAAACGTCTTAGGAGTGATTAAATCTTTTTCACATTGATTGTGGATTAAATTTTATGATTGAGGAATCAACACAAGTTAGAGCTATAACTTGACCATATTTTTACATTTTGCCACATGGAAATTTGGAGGCTTGTGTTCACCATCACGAAAACTCGCATACGGTATATATAATTTGGACCCCTTGAATCCCACTTTTAATCAGTAAAACTGGCGTTTACAGGGGTAAACCTTATTTTTCTTATTTCTACTCTGTAATATAGATTGTGGGTATTTGTTAGAACTGCCTTGATGAGGCAGTTCTAACGAGTAACCATAATCTATATCTTGAGCAGAAATAAGAAAAATACCACAATTTTTCATCTGAAATTTTGTGTTTTCTCGGCGGTAAAGTTTACAATGTATTTGTATAGGCGTGTTTTCGTAGTGAGTGTTACAGTAGAACAGACTGATCGGTGACAAATATGGTCAGCGTTTATAACATGATTTGGTTAACTTTAAATGGCCCGTTGGTTGGATTCGGCATTCTGTGCTATAACAAGGTTGAGGTGCCCAAAATAATGTTGTGCTGCAATGATTCAAGTTGGCGGCACACGACTGTTGAAGTTAAAAATAAGTAATAAATTTAGCGGATAATTATGTGACAGCATGCTATAATGAAAGGTAAATTTTGCATTCCATGTGTGCACACATTCTTTCTTTACAAATGCCTTTTACCAAATTCTTTCTCTACAAATGCCTTTTACCATTTTTTTCTACGCATGGTTTGCACTGTGGCAGGTGTAAATAGTACTGTAAGATATGTTGACCTACCTACTATTATATTATATATTATATCTATGCAGCATAAACTGGATTAATACACACTCCTGGAGGCAGAAATTTCTTTTCTTTATCTCATTCCTAACAGAATGATCTCCCTTCCAGAAATTCTCATTTAGAACGAGTACTTGTGGCTCATTTAACCCTTATCTTGCTGAATATTCATTTAAGCCACACCCATTCCTGTCTATCAACCAATCAAATTACTTGATGTAATTTATTGCTACAAATTCATAAAATGAATGCCAAACAGTGTAGATCCTGATCAGATGGCTCTTCAGAAGCCATCTGATCTGGATCTACACTGTTTCCAAAGATAAGGGTTGTCCTGAACAGCAAGATAAGGGTTAAATACCAATAGAATGTTGAGAAAAAGTAAAACAAGTAAGTCTCACCTTTTGATTTTTTTGTGAAAGAGGTTGCACCACCTGCTCCTGCTGAGGATTCAGAGCCTTGAGTCTCTGTGGTCCCTGTAGTATCTACAGAGACAGAATCGGATGCGGGGATCTCGGAACCCATACCACGAAAACTTGGTTTGCTGGGATCATAGGAGGTTTGCGAAACGGTTGAGGAGGACTCACCAGAGACACTGTCTTGTCTGAAATAAGCAGCAAATGATAGACTTGTAAAGTGAACTGACATGAAAATATTTACCTCCTCTTTCAATGGCAGCTACCCTGCATCATGTGAACAAGTCTGTGTAATGAAGACCCCCCAACCTAAACCCCACTTTATTTTGAGAAAAATGGGGTTTATGGGGGTATACCTTATTTTTCTTATTTCTGCTCCAAGACATAGGTTGCGGGTACTTTTGAACATTTATAACAAAAATATTAAGGATTTTCATTTTTGGAAATGTGAAAAATGCACTATGTCGCACGGGTGAGTTTTCATAATGGAAAGGAAAGACTTTCTGTTTGAGCCCTGGACACCTCAGTACCATATACCTCGACCTTTCGTGCCCACTTTGCTACTCACTAGGCAAAATCATTGAACATGAAATGTAGGTCACCATGACCTTCACCCTTTTAAACTTGAACCAATGTCACATGGTTGGCTGATGTATAAAGAGTTGTGTCTATAACTTGCTTGCATAATGAAAAGGTATATAATAAATTACAAAGCTGTCCTAGATTTTGACCCCTAGCCCCATCCCATCCCCACCTCCCAGACATGAACCCAGGGGTATGTTGTCTTGGAATCTCAGAAGACACTCAGGTCTCCAAGTTGTAAATATGAATGTTTTGTGATGAGTGACTGTTGAGATTTAAGCATTTCAAAAACTTAAACACAGTAATACATAGGTGTTCTAGATTTTTACTCGTAGCCCCACCCCAGGGAATGTACCCAGGGGTCTGTTCTCTTTGAACATCAGAATACCCTCCCCTGTACTTAAGTTCTAAATACGAGTGCTCTGTGATAAGTGACTGCTGAGATATAAGCATTTGAAAAACTTTAACGCAGTGTGACGAGAAGGCACATGCGCACGCAAACTCAAATGCGCAGGTGGACGACAGGAAACAATAATAGCTCTCCATGTACTTCATGCAGGCGAGCTAATAATGAAAAAAAGATCTTGAATTGTACAGAAAATACCTATTTCTAAGAATTAATTGGCCTTCCCTCATATGCAGAATGCAAGATATTTTTGAAAATTCCCCTCTTTTATTAGCACACCTAGATTGCTCCAGGTAAGCTTATGCCATGGCCTGTCGTCCATCCTCTATCGTCCTTTCGTCATTAGTTTTTCACATTTTCAACATCTCCTCCCAAACCAGAAGTCAGATTAAGTTGATACCTAGTGGGAGGCATCCTGGAGACTTGGAGATTCAGATTTGCTAAAATTGTTGTTTGGATTTCCAAGCAATCTTGAAATTCTCTCAATGACATCTCCAAACCAAGGGTCTAACTGAGCTGAAACCTGATGGGAGGCATTGGAGTGACATGGACAGTGTTCAATCTAGGCTGCGCCATTGCGCCCTGGGCCCGCTTTTTACATGAGGGGCGCACTAGAGATCATTCAATGGGCCCGTCGGGCGCAACTGTGACTGTTTCTTCTAGAGTTCATTTTTGCGATTTTCTCGTGATTTTTCGACTGCCTGGTGCGTATTATTGAGTTAATCACAAACCGCAAGTTGCCAGATCAAAATAACCCAGAAAAAACGTTTTGTTTTATCTATTTAACTAGTAACAATTCTTATTTTTCAAACCCAAATCGATGTTTTGTTTACCGGGGATGCGGCCATGTTCGGTATGCTTGTATGCGCCGGGCTTACGACATATTCGTGTGCGCCGTGCGGCTTACGGTAAATACCGGACCGCAATACTGCACAATACCGAGGCCAGCGCTATTTATAATAGAGTTCTTCTCTTCCAGAAATAAATTTAATGGCATTCATTCTAAATAAAACATGTATTAACCCTTGAGCAAGATATTTTATCCAAATTGCTTTGTACTGGTTAACAGAGGTAGTGAGCAAATGTGACCAACTCAGTATTAGATGATGGATAGATAGACTAACAGAACAGATTTTGTCTGTGATGTTTAACTTGTTTTGTGTCCATTTTTATCATGCAGCCAAAACCTAAAGATAAATCTGGCAACTTTATGTAGCATAATTTAAGGGCCCCCTAAATTTCCAAATGGCCCCCTTTTCCAAGGCATGTGGGCCCAGAGGACCCCCAAACCTCAAATCCTAGATTGACTACTGGACATGGAGATTCAGATTTGCAAAAATGTATCTGTTTGTCAGATTCAAGCCAAACTTGAACTACTCCCAGATTTTATGCTTGTCCTTGTTTAATGATCAAAAGTTTTGAAAGCGACTGAAAAAATATGGTAACACCATATTTTACTTATATTTTGGTTATCTGCATGATAACTCCAAAGTAATTTGTTCCATAGAGCCAAAATTCGAACTCACCATAGATTGTATGCCTCTCACTGAAATTTATGCACAAGAATAAGTAACCCCTAAGCCATATAGCCTGGGAGGCCAAATTCCAACTCAACATAGAGTGAATGCCTCTTCTGGTCAGCTGCAAGTTTGATGAAGATCCCCTCATAAATGGAAGAGAATTGTTGGGGATGTCCTTTTTCGACTAAAAGTCTATGGAAAAAAATTTCGAGCTCAAACGAACATAATTCGAAAACCTGTTATCAGCTTCAAGCAAAATTCTAACTCATGCGAGATTTTATGCTTGTCCTCATTTACTGAAATTTTCAAAAAGATCAGATCAGAAACGGCTGGGAAAAAATGGACACACTCTTATCACTTATTTTTATGCTCAAGGGAGAGGTAATCCAAGGACATCTGTCCCATGCAGCCCAAATTCGAACTTAACATAGACTGTATGTCTCTCCTGGTCATCAGAAAGCATGATGAAGATTGGACCAGAAATGGCTGAGAAAAATGGGTGACATCGTTTTTCCATTGTAAGCCTATGGTAAAAGTTTTCAAGCTCAAAGGATTGTAACTGCAAAACCCATTGATAGATTCAAGCCAAACTCAAAGTCATCTGAGATATTATGCTTGTACTTGTTTAGAAAAAGTTTCAAAAAGATCAGATCGAAAGCAGCTGAGAACAAGAGCTCAACAAGCGGGGCATTATAAGCCATTGGCAAGTAATTGTAAGGATGACCTTGAACATGGGGGTACTGAGTTTTGCATGTGACATATCCCTTCAAAATGGCTAACATTTCTGCCAAGTAATTTTAAAATTCCATTGAGGAATGCACATGAAAAAAGACCCTTTTATTACCTTTGACCATTAAGTATGACCTTGACCATGGAGGTACCAACCTGGGTCTTGTGATTGACAAATATCTCATGATGGTTAATATTTCTGCCGAGTAATTTACAAATCCATCCAGGAATAACAAATGTATTGACCGGACACAAGAAAAAGAAACTTTTCTTTAACTTTGACCTTTAAGTATGACCTTGACCTTGGAGGTTGTGCATGACATATTGTCTCATGATGGTTAACATTTCGAGGCTCCGGAGGCCATAGCCTGGGAATGTTCAAAGTAATGATATTTGGTGAGTATAAACTGCTGTAGCTGGGCAATACACAGAAATGTTGTCACAAAAATTCATTGGGAAAGTTTTGAGAAAACTGTGCCGCAACATATACAATTTCAGCTTATATGTATGGAGGGTTATCAAGGTTAGGGGCCCTGGTTGCCCCTAGCTATAGAGTTTTCAAAACAATGATATTTGGAGAGTATAAATTGCTATGGGGGTGGGGGCCTTCACATATAATTTGGTTTCAACTGGTCCAGTAGTTTCAGAGATGTTGTTAGACAATGCTGATGATGATGACGATGGACAATGGACCACTGCCTATCCTGCAAGTCCCAGGGAGTCTTCGGCTCTGGTGAGTTAAATACATTTAGGGCCTGAGTCTCAAAAGCTGCAAAACAAGTTTCAAGGTCATAGGCCATTTGGTTCCCCGAGAAGAAAATTTTCAAAGGGTTTCAATCATATATGTGCATGGCAGCCATCTTGGTCATGTGACTCCAATCCTATGAACAAATTTGTATAGCCCCATCCCAGAGAGGCTCCACATATAATTTGGTTTCAATCAGCCCAACAGTTATACTGGGAAGGAAGATAAAATGCTGAATCTGGGGCATACAGGACAAAGATCAGTAAATGACCTAGACTTTTGGAATTGATAAACTTCTTTCATATCAATTGTGAGGGCATAAGCTGCAACAGAACCAGAAAAATTCACTGTTATGCCTTTTTCCCATACAAATGCTAAGTGACCAAATTTGACCTTGACATAAATAGGTTAAGGACAGCCAGAGTCGCCAATGCTGCATACCAAGTTTCAAGGTCATCAACTATTTAGTTCTTGACCATATACGGGCATGGTCGCCATCTTGGTCATGTCACCCAGTCCCTACAAACTTTTGTTCCCCTCTTATCCATGGAGGCTCCACATGTAATTTGGTTTCAATTGGACAAGTAGTTTCAGAGGGGATGTCATTGGTCGGGGGGTGTGTGTGTGGGGGGGGGGGGGGGAGGGGGGTAGTAAACAAAAAATCAATATGGAAAGAATAACAAGAGCACCGCATGCGGGTGCCAACGCTCGTCTGCAGTTTCTTTTAGAAAACCAAAGTTCTAAGTCAAACAAGAGCAATCAAATTGCAAGATGGAGTTATAAAACTTGTAGGGAATGTAGCTCTTGTGATGGTGAGTATGTGTATGAAGTTTCATGAAGGTAGGCCAAATACTTTTGGAAATATGGTGAAGGTTAAGGTTTTCGGTTAAATTTTCGAAAAATAGGTCAAAGTTCAAAGGTCAAGGTCACAGATCAAAAAGTGTGGTATCACTGAAAAGGTCTTGTCCCAAGGAACATTCATGTGAAGTTTGAAGGCTCTGTTATGAATAGTATTAAAATGAGAGCAAAAAATGTGTTTCAGAAAAAAATTGGAAAAGGGGAGATAATTCAGCCAAAATCAACAATGTTGTTATGGTCCTTGGTCAAAATGTAGCTCTTGTGATGATGAGTGTGTGTATGAAGTTTCATGAGGCTAGGTCTAATACTTTTTAAGTTATAGCCAAGGTTAAGTTTTTTTGGAACGACGACGCCAGACGCCATACGACAACGACAACGCAGACGCCGGAGTGATGACAATAGCTCGAAAGTTTTTTTTAAAAAAACAGACGAGCTAAAAATAAACTTTAATTAAAACAAAAAATTATGGCAAGAAGTTGGCACATGAAAGCTCAGTGGAGAAACTACCTGCACAAAGGAAGCCAACTAGCTGTTTAATCCCTTCCCTGTAGTACTGAAGTGAGCAACTTCTGCATGAAGGAAGGAAGGAATCCAAATTTTAAAATACAAGAAAATTGGTTCGAACAAATGACTGCATGTGAAATTTATGATCACAGATTTACTTAGAATCCTGGATATGTTATGTATCCAACTGGTTCCATGTCAATTACACTTATTCACAAACTGTAAGTGGATGGATCCTGGATATGTTATGTATCCAACTGGTTCCATGTCAATTACACTTATTCACAAACTGTAAGTGAATGGATCCTGGATATGTTATGTATCCAACTGGTTCCATGTCAATTACACTTATTCACAAACTGTAAGTGGATGGGCATGATATGTCATATTTTAGGCTATTACCTGTCCCTAGCATGATATGAGCCATCCTCAGAGTCTGGGGCAGGGGCTGATGGAGGTGGAGGGGGTGGGGGAAGCCTATCAAGAGGTGGGGTTCCTGTCCTCTGCTCTTGTTCTGAGGCATCAGCACCCTGCTGTGTGGCTTTTCTCTTTTTAAGGTCACTCTTTTTCACAGTGTCTTCACTGAAAATTAGTAAAATGAAGCAAGCATAAGCAAACAAGAAAACGTAAAGCTCTATACACATAACACTGTTCAATTTACACAAAAACCTCTTTATAACACTGTTCATTATAGCAGAGTTTTGGATATTACAGTTTAACCCTTTTTGTACCAATAGAATCTTCCACCTTATATATAGCACAAGTCCATTTAAAAATTTAGGGGTGTCAGGTTGTGTTGCTTCAAATGTTTTTTGAAAATGGCTGAACTTTATGCAAACAGCATCTGATCTGGGCCTATACTGTTGTCAGCGTACCCGTTTTGGGGTTTCCTGTACAGAATGGGTTAAAGATGGATCTCAAAAATGTATGGATTATGATCATCAGATTTTTTATTAACGTGCAGGTACAGGGGCAATATCCACATAGGTGGGCCCCCTTCCAGGTAGCCGGCTGGCTGCATGCATGGCAGATCTCACAACAGATCCCCATGTGCGTCTGTCATGAGGGTGGAAGCTGATGTTGGAGGTTTGGCATCGATCATTTAGATAAATAAATGGCCATTTTTTGTTTGGGTATAGCATGGTTGTTTAAAGTAGCATGCTTTGGGGTTTGGAGTCCCCGACAACAGTGTTATGAAGCAGTTATTTTATTTGTTTTGAGTTTTATGTTTGAACACTATTTTTGTTCATTTTGGAATGTTGCTTCAGATTTTGTTGGACTTTTACCTGCCATTGAGATGAAATGACATCTCAAGCCCAAAGAAACCACTAGAGTTTAAGGGATGGTCAGATTCACACCACTTTCTGGGCAGGCGAAGAACTTTGGTTTACCAGAACTCGGTTGCTTTAAACTCTGCCTAGAAGCACCATGCAGCCCAACCTTTCTCTTTAAGCCCTGATGGACTGGGGTGTAAAGAGGTTGTGATGTAGCAGAACTGATTTGCATACAAATATAGACAAAACATCTTGTAGCCAAACAAAATTTGCATAGAAACATAAATTCTCTATAAATCCATTAATTTTATTCATGGTCCTCAGTGCCATAGTGATGATTAACCCATTTTGTACCAGAAACCCCTAAATGGGTACCCTGGCAAACAGTGTAGGCCCAGATCAGACGCCACAGAATGCAGCTTCTGATCCGGACCTTCACTGTTTGCTAAAAGTTCAGTCATTTTCCAAATAAATTTTGATGAAAACACAACCTCACACCCCTAAATTTTTAAATGTACTCCTGCTACATATAGGGAGGAAGATTCCATTTCGGTACAAAAAGGGTTAAGGGGAATGAGAACATCTACCACATTTTCTGCCCTTTTTTCAAAGGGAGACAACTTTCGGAACTTCCTGTACGTTTGTCTGTAAGCCCTGTCCCACTGAAAGAGGGAGCAAATTCTTTCCTTTAACAGTTGACCCCTATTGACATGGGAAACAAAAATACTTTTGCATTAGTTGCCTCCCCTAAAGGTGTTCCCATTCCCCTCAAGCACTTTGACTGTTATGAAGGGGACTCAAGTGTACAAATGTAGCCAAAATTTCTGCTACTTTTGGACACCCAATCAGCAGCAGACATTGTAAACACCAGTGTACAGATCTGGAGATTGAACATCTAAAAGTGGATAAAAATGTTATATTTCTATACACATTCAACTTGAACGCAAAACAGAGATTCCTGAACACTGGAGCTCCTAGATGTGATAGGTCAAGAAGGTCAACTCTCCTTTATACTTCTGTCCTTTTCTGACCTCACTTGACAGACATACATTGGTGTTGAAATATAATGTAGCCTAAACCTTAGGGGAAAGGATATACATTCTGGGGAGGCAAGCACTGAAGAATTGCTATACTGCAAAAGAATCTGTAGGCTTTTGATTGGATGGCGCAATAGCAATCATTTTCCATTATCTTCGAGCAAAAATATATTACCCTCTCGCGCTTGCCTTCGCTGAACTGCACAGTTTACTGCACAGTTCCTAGAATTTGTTTCATTAATTTGCATTAAAAAAAAATATCCTGGGTGAACCGATTCTTCTCTCATCATTATTTCCAGTCTATTGTTTGCCAGGCAATGGTGCACTTAATAATGGCATTTATCGTATCATTTCGTGTCTGAGAATGTAATAAAGCCATCTAAAAAATTTGATAATCCACTAGTGGATTATACATGCAAATTAGTTAAAAAGGCTCTGTAACGTAACATGTAGGCGTCCATAACGACGTTGCGTTTACTAATGGCGGAATATAGACATTTCTGTAGAAAAAACAAGTGAATTAAATGTGTTTTAAATGTCATATGATAAATAGACTGAATCTTGCATTCATGCTCATGTATTATTGAATGTATTAAGCTTGTTGAGGAAATGGGATAAAATGCTCGGCAAAGCCTTGCATTTTATGCCTTTTCCTCTACTTGATTAATAAATTCAATAATAAATGGACACTCATGTAAGATCCTCTATGTATACTATACATAACTAATAATTCTGGCCTATAATACATAAACATTATGTTAGTTACAGAGATAGCACAGCCAGTATTTACCACCACCAAATTAACCATGCCAAAATTTGTATCTTCCATCTTGGAAACTGTCACCCAAAGACAGAACTGAATGTAAAATTAATTCTTCTTTTGATACCTGCACTATTGGCATACAGAGGGGTAACCCTAAAGATGCAAAAAAAAAAAAAACAACAAAAAAAATCATACATCTGAAAATGTTGTCTGCTTAATGTCGTCTGCTATTTTTTTTTTTTGCAAAAGTTGTAAAAATATTTTTGCATACAGGCAAACAGTATGGACCCAAATCAGTCTGATCTGAGTCCACACTGTTTGCAAAGATGACTTTCGAACCTTGACCTGCTGAATATCTAAACATGCCACATCCACTACTGATTATCAACCAATCAGATCACTTAATGCAAACTATTGCAACAAATTAATACAATGAAGATCCTGACAAATGGCTTCTTCAGAAGCCATCTGATCTGGATCTACATTTTTGAAAGATAAAACATATCCGGGCTCAGCAGGACAAGGGTTAAAGTAACCCTCAGATGACAAAGCAACTGTTGTGATTGGCATTTTATGGGTTACTATACCACAACATCTTTATAACACATTTATGGTCTTTAACCCTTTTTCTACCAAATCTTACATCTTATATATATATAACAGTCAGGTTGTGTTTTCATCAAAATTTATGTGGAAAATGACTGACCTTTTAGTAAACAGTGGAGGCCCTGATCAGATGCAGCATTCTGCAGCCTCTGATCTGGCTCTGCACTGTTTGCCAGGGTACCTGTTTTGGGGTTGCTGGTACAAAATGGGTTAATCTATACATGTTATATGTAAAAACTGTGTTATAATACAGTGTTATAGAGGTTTATGTGTACACACAGATGGGAACTAACTATGTTCAGTATAAGATTTAGACAACACTGTAGGAAATTTCAGTCTGGAATTTAAAACAAATATGAGATCTCAACACAAATTTTCTTAAGTAAGCTAACACACATAGATGCTTTTTGAATGTTTGTTGAAAGTGTTTTCTGTCTTGGTTTCTGTCAGAAATACCCCAATGGTATTTGCAAAGAAGCTTCTTTCATGATACATGCCATCATGATTGTGTAGAATGGAAAGTTTGAGGTTTCTAGCCTTTACGGTTCTTGAGAAATCTTTGCGAAAAATTAGTTTCACATGGATGGATTTTTTCAAAGTGGGGGTATAACTATTATAATATGCATAATAACACAAGTTATTGTATGGTATGCTGATATATGTGGATAAATTATTCGTAAGTGTTTGCAACAAAGGTTCTGAAGTTTGTGTATCATCACGTGAACAAGTCTGTGAAATGATGACCCTCCTAAGCCCCACTTTATATAGAGAAAACTAGGGTTTATGGGGGAATACATTATTTTTCTGACTTCTCCTTCAAGACATAGATTGTGGGTACTCGTTAGAACCGCCCCAATGAGGCGGTTCTAACGAGCACCCACAAGCTATGTTTGCAGTATAAATAAGAAAAATATCACGGATTTTAGTCAGAAAAGTAACCATTTTGTAGATGTGAAAAAATGCACTCTGTCACACGGGTGTGTTATCGTAGTGTAACTTTTACTAGAGTGTGTGTATAAACCTCAACACTTCATTAACCCTTAAAGGTCATATACAAAGGTATAGACATCTATTAAATTTAAAAAGACATTGATTAAACAAATCGAGGGGTGAAAACCGCATCAAATTATCTTTATTAGTTTCCAAGATATTACACTTTGAAGTGTGAAATATTTCATGAAAACAGAGCAGCTTCAGACTGCCTCATTAATATTCATGAGGTATTCTATGATGTCATAGATGCACATTAAAATTTTTAAACTTTTTAAATATGAAATAACTTTTGTTTTATAGTCCTAGGAACTCTATAATCACCTATTTGAATTATTTAAACTGATTTCAACTGGTATCTAAACCAGTTTTCTCATATTTTCAAATTCAAATTTTAAATATTTTTTAAAATAATTTAAATTCAAGTTTCTGTTTTTGTAAGGGGATGATATAACCTACAGAACTTACTGATCTGTCCACAAGGCATGTAAAAACACTTAACTTAGCTAACTGGAATAAAATTTTTAATTAAATGGTAGTTTTAAACATTTTAAAAAAAATACTTTAATTGTAAATTTAAGCTTGAATTTCGAAATTAAATTTCTCATTTCTATCCTAAATTATGAACAAGATACACAGTAATCAAAGGGCATGAGAAAACTGTATTAGGCTATTGCAAAATTGAAAATATGGCGGTTTAAAATTATTTTAAAAAAGTTTAAAGCCACTATGACATCACAGAATATTGCATTGTGGGTTAAAATCAATGTAAATTCAGGGGAGGCTACTCTTAGAGGAAAATAGGTGTGTATCAAATATAAATGCGCATAACTTTGGAACGAATGGGAATTTTTTCATGCGGTTTTCAATAAAATGACCCTCCTTGTGTTTGCTTTCACCCTGCTTCATATTAAGATTTTTTAAAAATTTCTTTGTAATTGCTCTTTAACCCTTTACCACTCAGAAAATTATCCAATACAGCATCTTAACAGAACACTGATATAGGTAAATCAATAACCAATAGTCCATATATGGCTGATAGGCCTGACAGTCTTATCTGAACAGAGATATTGGCATTTTTGTGTGATTTTCACCCTTATGTTACAAAAATGATTATTTTAGTATTTTCTGTACATTTGACAATATTTATGTAAATGTAAAGTTTCTAGGAAATTAAATTTTCTTTCCAGTGGTACTAAATTTATTATAGTTTCTCTTTGCGTTTTGAAAATATGAAGTGTCAAAGTAAGCAAAATATTTTCTTTAGCAAAAATTTCTGTTTTGGGTTGGTCAGAGAAAGTATTTTTAACCACCATAGCCCCAGAAAAGAGGGGGTATCCACGTATTATTTTTCTTATTTCCGCACAAAAACGCATTTGTAGGTAATCATTAGGGCATGTCACTGAGGGTCTTCCAACAAGTTTCCATAACATACTTTTTATGCAGAAATAAGATCATGTTCATAAGTCTGTGAAATGAACATCTATCTGAACCCGGTATACATTATTTTACTTATTTCTGCACCAAGACCAAGGTTGTGGGTACTCGTTAGAACTGCCTCAATCGGCACCCACGACCTATGTTCTGAGTATAAATAAGAAAAATATAAAAGTTTTCAATGGAAAAGTAGCCATTTTGGAGAAATTAAAGAATGTGCTATGACACATGGGTGTGTTTTGTTTATGAAAAAAATCAGTGCTTTTGCATAAGATTAAAATAACTATTACAGCCTATCTATCCTTTTTTGAACCCCCATCCCCAACTTTACCTTTTTTTTTTGAATAAATGTATCAACCACCCCATAGCCAGCTCACCCCAAAGAGCCGTCTCTGTATTTTTTTTTATAAATAAGATTTGTTTGTTTGATTAGAGGTATAACATCCCCATCAACACTATTTAGGACATTTTGGAGATATTGCTTCCAATTTGGTGGGACTTTTACCCAACACTGAGGTGCAATGACATATGATGCGCATGGTCATTGTACAGCGTCTGGTCTGGGTCTGTGCTATCGCATGTGCTGTCTACAACCCTGTAGACCCTGATCAGACGCCTTATAATATTTGTCTGGGCTCTGATCCCGATCTGCACTGTTTGCACCTTTGTGTTCTGTCTATTGTCATACACACTAACGGGTGGATGACGTCAGGTTGATAGCTACTGGTCTGGGTCTGTGCCGTGTACAATCCTGTAGACCCTGATCGGACGCCTTATAATAATTTTCTGGGATCTGATCCCGAACTGCGCTGTTTGCACCTTTGTGTTCTGTCTATAGTTATACACACAGACGGGTGGATGATGCCAGGCTGATCGCTATATCCCCCGAACATGTTCAGACTAGGGATAAAAAACACCACCGTCGGCAATGAGTCCCTGATCAGACGCCGCATTACCTTTGTGCAGCGTCTTGTCCGGGTCTGCGCCGACCCATATGCCGTCTACAAACCTGTAGACCCTCATCAGACGCCGTTTAATAATTTTTAAAGTCTGATTCGAATCTGCATTGCTTGCATCTGTCTGTTGTGTCTACGGAAGGACGGACATGTGAACGGACGCCAGACTCAATTTTGTTCGCGGACGGACGGACGCCAGGCTGATTGCTATATCCCCGAACCTATTTGGTCAGGGGATAAAAAATAAAACGCACCGGCGGCGGTCAGACCATGATCAGACGTCGCATGGTCTGTGTCGTCGCATATGCCATCTTCAAACCTGTAGACCCTATCCAGACGCCTTATAATCATTGTATGGCGTCTGATTCAAATCTGCACTGTTTGCACCTTTGTGTTCTGTCTATTGTTATACAGACGGTTGAGTGGATGACGCCAGGCTGATCGCTATATCCCCCGAACATGTTCAGACTAGGGATAAAAACACCACCGTCGGCAATTAGTCCCTGATCAGACGCCGCATTATCGTTGTGTAGCGTCTTGTCCGGGTCTGCGCCGATCCATATGCCGTCTACAAACCTGTAGACCCCCATCAGACGCCGTTTAATAATTGTACAGGTCTGATTCTTATCTGCATTGCTTGCATCTGTCTGTTGTGTCTACGGACGAACGGACGGACATGTGAACGGACGCCAGACTCATAATTTTGTTTGCGGGCGGACGGACGGACGAACGCCAGGCTGATAGTTATATCCCCGAACCTATTTGGTCAGGGGATAAAAATAAAACGCACCGGCGGGGGTCAGACCATGATCAGACGCCGCATGATCATTGTACAGCGTCTGGTCCGTATAATAATTGTATGGCGTCCGATTCAAATCTGCACTATTTGCACCTTTGTGTTCTGTCTTTTGTTATACAGACTGTTGGGTGAATGACGCCACGCTGATCGCTATATCCCCCGAACCTGTTCAGACTAGGGTTAAGAAAAAACACCACCGTTGGCGATAAGACCCTGATCAGACGCCGCGTCGTTGCGCAACGTCTTGTCCGGGTCTGCGCCGTCTCAGATACCGTCTACATACATGTAGACCATCATCAGACGCCGTTTAATAATTGTACATCTGATCCGGATCTGCATTGTTTTCATATGTCTATTGCGTCTACGGACGGACGTTTGAACGGACGCCAGGCTCCGAACCTGTTCAGACTAGGGATAAAAAACACCACCGTCGCCGATAAGACCCTGATCAGACGCCGCATAACCGTTGCGCAGCGTCTTGTCACTCATAATTTTGTGTCTACGAACGGGCGAATGAACGGACGCCAGGCTCCGAACCTGTTTAGACCAGGGATAAAAAAACACCACCGTCGCCGATAAGACCCTGATCAGACGCCGCATAACCGTTGCGCAGCGTCTTGTCCGGGTCTGCGCCGTCTCAGATGCCTTCTACAAACATGCTGACCCTCATCAGACGCCGTTCAATAATAGTACGGCGCCTGATCCGAGTCTGCATTGTTTGCATCTGTCTGTTGTGTCTACGGACGGACGGACATTTGGACGGTCGCTATATCCTCCAAACCTATTCGGTCGCGGAAAATAAAATAAAATGAACCGTCGGCGGTTGGGGCTGAATCAGACGTCGCGGCAATAATTGTGGAGGGTCTGATCCGGGTGCCGTAGCAGTATAAGGTCCAAAAACCTGAAGACCCTGATCAGGTGCCGCTTAATAATTGCATCTGTTTGTCTGTTAACGTGTCGGCGGTGAGACCCTGATCAGACGTCGCATATTTTTTTTTTAGAAATTAATATTCATTAAAGGGGCTGAAACTATTGACCAATGAAAGGCCTTCTACCCATCTGTGGGTTTTATTGCCCTTCCGATGAACACCTGGGTACACTTTTGGGTACTGTTACGTAATTTATTGCGGCTCAAAGCTCGGCACGCTCCGGGAGGCATCCGCTGTAGAAACATTCCCAGGGTATCATAATCCCCAATTAACTAATTATCTTGAACCATAAATCCCTTGAATCTAACTGATTATACAGCGCTAATTGTCTTTACCTAAATCATGCAAATCATGCGCGACCGACACACAAATATTGCGTCATTCAGTAACTCAACCCAGTAATTTTCCATTCCGGTCAGGCAAGGTCATCGTGATTCAGTAGAAGAAACCCCTGGTGTGTTTGGTTGTAAATTACACAAAATCTTTGTATAGAAACATATTTGTTTTTTTCGCAAATATTGTTGGCAAAAGACCAAACTTAACATTAATAAACATCCGGCGTTTTTATATTTAGGAAAAAGGTAAAAATAACTCGATTGATTTCGAGACACGGGCAAACACGTATTTGTTCAAATGGCGACACACGGGGATATACGTATCTGTACGTTAATCGATAAAGTCGTAAATATACGGGTCTGAGTGGTAATGGATCGAGTCGGGAATATACGTATCTGAGTGGTAAAGGGTTAAGATGCTGAGAAAAACTAGATCTGAAAATGTTATCTTATGTCCTCTGCTGAATCTTCTTGGAAACTTCTTACAATAAGGTGTAACTATACCAAATTTAGTGACACAGAGGCTTTTCTGATATTTAATCTTCATCAGTGTGTCTCAAACCCAAAGTTTTGAAACCGAAACGGATGACGGACAAGACTCGGCAAACACAGCACATCCCCCTCCGAGCACACACTGACTGACGTAGCTCATGAGACAGGTCAACTGGAGGCATCTGGCAAGAGACGCCCACCCGGGGACATATAGGCATCCCCCACCGAGCCAACATCAGCAAACATTGCCCACACTCCATGGAAGTCCCGGGCATCAGGAAGGAGATGTCTGAAGTATTTTTTCATATAGGCAAACAGTGTGTGTATTCAGATCAGACTGTTCCTAGAGGGGTCCACAATGTTTGCAAAAATGAGTTTTATAGTAACTGGAAGGCAGCAAAGCTGACGACAATAGTCGTGATTGGCATTTTATTGGGTTAACATGGTTTTGGATATGACATGGTTTAATGAATTTTTTCTATATAATCTTTACATATTTGTTTGGATATGATCAACTAAATATGGTTTCTGCTTGTTACACAAACAATAGTGCTATAAAGAGGTTATGGTGTATATGTAATGTTAATTTATGTGAAAATCGGGGTTTATAAAAATATCCAGCTTGAACTTTGTTGTTTTTAACAGTTCTCAAAACTTGCACCCAATAACCATACTTTTATTTCTGTCACAGTATAAGTATTATAATAGTTAGGCCTTCATTATGTATGCAGGTCTAAACAACATGTTCAACACATTAAGCCTTGACCTACTGAATATTTATATATGCCACACCCACCAATGATTAACAACCAATCAGATTACTTGATGCAAATTATTGCAACAAGTTCATGAGCTGAAAGACAAACAATGAAGATCCTGATCAGATGGCTTCTTCAGAAGCCATCTGATCTGGATCTTCATTGTTTGAAAGATAAGACATATCCAGGCTCAGCAGGACAAGGGTAAACACAAATAAAAGGCATAGCACATTCTGCAAAAGTATTTTTTAGATAAAACCCTGCACCAAATGCAAGAATCTGACTATCCATGATTTATATAACTGCATGCACAAACTTTCAAACTTAATATTTTAAAGAATCAAAACTACATCTTCTACCAACTCCTGACCAAATATTACTAGGAGATAATATCAATCCACAGAAACATTTTCATTTTTATTACATGTATAACCTATCAATCAAAAAATGCACATTAAATTTTGTCATGCAAAAGCTTCAAAGTACTTAATATGTTCTCTTTTTCAGATGGCTTCAATAAATCCTAGCTCTCTAGCTTTTCAAATATTATTTCCAAACTCCCAAAACCTCACTGCAAAATATTAGACTGGCTAAATATTATAAAAATTTCTATCAAAACACAACACCAGTCTGGTTACAATTTTACTTACACTCCTAAATTCATCACATATTCTGCAGTCCTAAAATTTTACAATAAATGTTAAGGAACAATTCTATGACAGTTTTGTCAAAATATCTTCAAAGACTGTTTTTCAATTTTCCCCATTATAAGTTTATGGAAACTCTAAGTTGCCACAGCAACGAAACTAATGAGCCAAATTTCATAAACAAGTAGCCCGAGGGCAATGATCGCTCACCTGAGTCACGGAAACAATTGGTCCAGTAGCACTGGAGAAAAAATCTCTTCAGGTTTATACCATACATGACTGGCAGCCATCTTGGTCATGTGAACTGGACCATTTAAACAAAATTTTCGTTCCCCACTTCCCTGAAAGCTGCACATCAAATTTAATAGAAACTGGTCAAGCATTTTCAGAAGATAAGTCCTTTTTAATGCTGACAGACATTCACTCCTTGTCACCTTGGGTCAAAATCAGAAATGACCTCAACCATTGACATTTATACAAGACCTATTTTCAATTCATGAACTACGAGGACTGTTCAAAAATGAATGCAAGTAGAGCGTTTTCTCATGCACTAATGCGAAAATCACCTGGAAATAAATATCACAGCGTAGAAAAACATTTTACCTATACATTGATACTAAACCTGTTAAAATCTGTCCACTTTAGCCATTATATCGTTTGATAAACACTGTCTACTCTTGTATACTAATACAAAACATGGTTGGAAGAAGGTCAGAGTACGCCGTTGAAATACGGTCCTATATTAAGAATCGTTGTATTCTTGGTATACAGTGCAAAGACATTTTTTATGAAATATGTTCGGTTTATGGGCATAATGAAATGTCTTTTCCGACAGTTTTTCGTTTGTGTAAGAAATTCAGCTGTGGGCTAGGCTCAACAGATGATGAACCACATGATCGTCAGCCGAAAAGAGCAACATCTGCCAAGATGGTTGCTAGATTTAAAGAAATAGTTGCTACTGATGCACAATACACCACTAGACAAATAGCTAGTATGGTTGGCATCTCATTAGGAGCAGCTCATACAATTCCGAAACTAGATTTGAAAATAAGAAAGATCTGTGCTAGATGGATTCCCCATCTGTTGACAGATGAGCAGAAAAAGACACGCGTTCAGTGCGCCAAGAAGTTGCTTAAAAAGTTTCCAAATTACAATGCACGGTCTTTCGCTAATGTCGTCACAGGTGATGAGACATGGGTTCAATTTTTTGAACCAAAACAAAAGATTCAGAACAAAATATGGGCAACAAAGTATTGCAAAAGACCATGCATTGCAAAGCGGACCATGAGCGTCAAGAAGGTAATGTATGCCATATTCTTTTAAAATCAGGGCCCTCTTATTCAGGTTGCTGTGCCTAAAGGCAAATCTGTAAATGCGAAGTTTTACAAGAATAAAGTTCTTCGAAAATTGAAGAAATATTTCAAAGAACAAAGACCCGCAACTGGTTTGGCCAATGTCAGATTGTTACAAGACAATGCGTCATCGCACAAGGCGTTCATTGTGCAAGACTATCTGAAGCAGGAAAAGGTTGTTGAACTCTCTCACCCCCCATATTCCCCTGACCTTGCCCCGTGTGACATTTTTTTGTTCCCGTGGCTGAAAAAAATACCTTTCTGGTCGAAAATTTGTACAGCGCAAACACCTCGGTTCTGCAATATTCCAGTGCCTTCATAGTATACCTCGAAAAGACTACCAAAATGCATTCAATGATTGGATCAGAAGACTAAAAGTTTGTATATCTGTTAAAGGGGAATACTTTGAGGGGACAAAATAAATTTTTCATCGAAATCTATCACGGAATCATTTTTATGTGCTTAGTTGCATTCATATTTGTACAGTCCTCGTACAATTGTTTTGGATACCTTTATCCCATACATAAGCCTAAGAAAACAAGTAATTTGATCTTGCCATAAAATTGCTCAAGGTCAACCCAGGATCATCAGTTATATAACTTGTGTAGGGCTCAAGTGCCTTTTGGTTCTGGAGAAGATTTTAAAAGGTTTTTAGCTTATATGGGTATGGTGGCCATCTTGGTCATGTGACCAAGACCAATTATATAAACTTAAGTCCTTGTGAGGCAAAGATGTTCTACATAAAATATGATTTCAATTGACTCAGTTGTTTCTGAGGAGAAGATGGTTGAAATTCTGATGGTATTCAGTCCTTGAGACCTTGAGCCAAGGTCACTGGATGACCGGGACCTTTGACATTCATAATAATAGTTTGTCTGTTATTACTGACAATGACCAATCTTAATCATATTTTATAAATGTTACTGTGTTTGAATTCTAAGATGGCTAATGAGACCGGTTCTAGCTCTGAACTGTGCTGTTGCAGATAGAGCAACAGAGGATAGAGGAAGACCAGTTTCAAGGTCATCTGACTTACAGTTCTGGAGCAGAAGCTATTCAAAGGATTTTACCTAATATAGGCAGCCATCTTGGACATGTGACCTGGACCAATTATATAAACTTTAGTTCCGGTGAGGCATAGAAGCTGTATATATAGTAGGACTCGCATTAGCCCAATGGATTCTGAGGTGTTTGAAAGTGTGGACAGACGAGATATATTATAAGTTCACCTTGTGAGCCTTGTCAGGTGAGCTAAAACACAAACTTTCAATCCCCCAGTCAAAGGATGCTACAGATGAAATTTGGGCCCAAGCGGCCCAGTGGCTTCAGAGGAGATGTCTTTGAAAGAGATGACGACAGAAAACTGCCTTTCCTATTAGTTTCCACTGAGCCGAAGGCTCTGATGAGATAAAAATGCATCTATTAAAAGCAAATTAACTACATTCCATACATTTTATACAGTGAAAGTGACAATGAGCTAAAAGTGATAAAAGTACTATTTTGAGGAAAAACTCCTGTTTTCTTTAAAAACATATGTCATTGTTGGTTCTCCACAAGGAGATTCTGAACGTGCCCAAATAACCAGCACATGATTTTGTGAAGCATAAGAAAATTGTTCCAGGAGTGACTTTAACCCTTTTCTTGCTGAATATTCAGATTAGCCACACCCATTTCTGACTTTGAACCAATCAGATTACTTGATGTAATTTATTCTTACAAAGCCATAAACTTAATGTCAAACAGTGTAGAGCCTGATCAGATGGCTTCTTCAGAAGCCATCTGATCTGGATCTACACTGTTTCCAAAGATAGGGGTTGTTGTGAACAGCATGATAAGAGTTAGATACAGACTCATTATCTCTTTCCCTGTTTCTTCATGATACCAAACAGGTACATCACGAAAACACGCCTATATAATTTTGACCCCCATGAACCCCACTTTTATACAGTAAAACTGGGGTTTACAGGGGTACGCCTTATTTTTCTGATTTCTGCTCTAAAATCTATATTTTGAGCTGAAATAAGAAAAATATCAAAATTTTTCATCTTCAAATTTTTGTTTCTTCGGCGGTAAAGTTTACAATGTATTTGTATAGGCGTGTTTTCATAATGATTCTATTTCACTCTTAAGCTCTACTGTCCCCCGCCCATCGGGCTTGAAGAAATAGATGGGCTGCATGATGCTTTCCCGCAGAGCAGAAACTGACCGCACACTAGTACTGGTACACCGCTTAGAGGATTTATGCCTGCCCAGGCAAAGCAGTGTGAGTCGGACCGTCCATGCTTATAAACCACAGGGCTTGAGATGTCATTTCCTCTCAATGTCGGGCAAAAGTCCCACAAAATTGGAACCATATCTCCAAAATGATCTATAGTGTTGACGGGGACGTTAACACTCAAATAAAACAAAAACAAACTTAAGCTCTACTGTGCTCATATGCATGCTGAACAACAAACATGTAAAAATATCAAGCAGTGCAGATCTAAATCTACTTTGCATTTTAAAAGTAACTAAATTTTAAACAATACATTCATCTACAGCAACAGACATTCAATACAATGACTATTTAATGTTTGGGCTTCACTAACTTTGCTTGTGATCAGATGTTGTTCATACTTAAATGAATGCTGAATAGATCACATTTATTACTAATGATATTATTATTTTCAATCAATGATGAAAAATCTAGTTTAATGGCTAAAATTCAAACAAAACAAGAGGTCCACGATGTTAATATTTGGTAACCGTAAACTCCAATATACGCTTCTGCACAGCATGGTCTTACTATATATCAAGTTTCAGCTTGATTGGATTTGAAATGTAGGAGGAGTCTTCCAGAAACAGAAAGTTTACAGATGGAAGGACATACAGAAAGACAGATGCCGAGGGGCCTAACACAATACACTGTAGATCCAATATATCGCGTTGTTTGGGGTCCAAAGTCCGCTAGCATGATATATCCAGATCGCGATTTAAGTCGCGATGGTAGTTTACTCAGATGCAGATACAAGTCGCAATGATAGTTTGGTGGGATGTCTCTTTTCAATCCACACTAAATGGCTGTCAGTTATACTACCCCCCTTAAAGTACGTTCAGAACTACTCAGTGACAGAATAGACAATTGGGATTATGTCTGCCAATTAACTTACATTTGAGCACAGCTGATAAACTGCGTTTGAAAACATGTTATTGCTGAAATGACAAAAGAGGACACCATTTTGGATGTACTGTTTCGCTGTATTGGTTCCCTGTGACAGTGAAGGCCAAAGGGGTGCAACTTACATATCCTAAGCCCTAAGACAATTTGAGTTGTTTCCCTTTGCTTGCCAGAGGTCAGAATCATTGGAAACAAGAGGGCCCAGAGGGCCCTCGGTTCGCTCACCTGATCCATAGTGTAACAAGTGGGCCTCAGGCAGGACCATTTTAGCCCCTGGGCATTTTTGGCTCCAGGGCTATAATTTGAACAATCTTGGTAGAGGTCCACTAGGTCCACTAGGTGAAGCTTCATACCAAATATCAAAGACCTGGGCCTTGTGGTTTCAGAGAAGAAGATTTTTAAAGGTTTCCCTTGAAAGGGCTATGAAAAACCAAAGGGTCCAAGGGTGGGGCCATTTTCGGCCCCAGGGCTATAATTTGCACAATCTTGAAAGAGGTCCACTAGATGAAGCTTCACACCAAATATCAAAGATCTGGGCCTTGTGGTTTCAGAGAAGAAGATTTTTAAAGATTTTCCCTGTATAAGCCTATGTAAAACCAAAGCCCCCCGGGGCGGGGGCATTTTTGGCCCAAAGGCTATAATTTGAACAATCTTAGTAAAGGTCCTCCAGGTAAAGCTTCACACCAAATATTAAAGACGTGGGCCTGCTGGTTTCAGAGAAGAAGATTTTTTAATGATTTTCCCTATATAAGCCTATGTAAAACCATAGGCCCCTGGGGTGGGGGCATTTTGGCCCCCAGGGCTATAATTTGAAAAATCTTGGTAGAGGTCCACTAGATGAAGCTTCACACCAAATATCAAAGATCTAGGCCTTGCAGTTTCAGAGAAGATTTTTAAAGATTTTCCCTGTATAAGTCTATGTAAAAACAAAGGCCCCCGGGGCGGGGGCATTTTTGGCCCAAAGGCTATAATTTGAACAATCTTAGTAAAGGTCCTCCAGGTAAAGCTTCACACCAAATATTAAAGACGTGGGCCTGCTGGTTTCAGAGAAGAAGATTTTTTAATGATTTTCCCTATATAAGCCTATGTAAAACCATAGGCCCCCGGGGCGGGGGCATTTTGGCCCCCAGGGCTATAATTTTAACAATCTTGGTAGAGGTCCACTAGATGAAGCTTCACACCAAATATCAAAGATCTGGGCCGTGCGGTTTCAGAGAAGAAGATTTTTAAAGATTTTCCCTGTATAAGCCTATGTAAAACCAAAGGCCCCCTAGCGGGGGCATTTTTGGCCCTTAGGTAATAATTTGAACAATCTTAGTAGAGGTCCATCAGGTAAAGCTTCACACCAAATATTATAGACCTGGGCCTTGTGGTTTCAGAGAAGAAGATTTTTTAATGATTTTCCCTATATAAGCCTATGTAAAACCAAAGGCCCCTGTGGCGGGGGCATTTTGGCCCCCAGGGCTATAATTTGAAAAATCCTGGTAGAGGTCCACTAGATGAAGCTTCACACCAAATATCAAAGATCTTGGCCGTGCGGTTTCAGAGAAGAAGATTTTTAAAGATTTTCCCTGTATAAGCCTATGTAAAACCAAAGGCCCCCGGGGCGGGGGCATTTTTGGCCCTAAGGCTATAATTTGAACAATCTTAGTAGAGGTCCACTAGGTAAAGCTTCACACCAAATATTAAAGACCTGGGCCTTGTGGTTTCAGAGAAGAAGATTTTTTAATGATTTTCCCCATATAAGCCTATGTAAAACCATAGGCCCCGGGGCGGGGGCATTTTGGACCCCAGGGCTATAATTTGAACAATCTTGGTAGAGGTCCACTAGATGAAGCTTCACACCAAATATCAAAGATCTGGGCCGTGCGGTTTCAGAGATGAAGATTTTTAAAGATTTTCCCTGTATAAGCCTATGTAAAACCAAAGGCCCCCGGGGCGGGGGCATTTTTGGCCCTAAGGCTATAATTTGAACAATCTTAGTAGAGGTCCACCAGGTAAAGCTTCACACCAAATATTAAAGACCTGGGCCTTGTGGTTTCAGAGAAGAAGATTTTTTAATGATTTTCCCCATATAAGCCTATGTAAAACCAAAGGCCCCTGGGGCGGGGGCATTTTGGCCCCCAGGGCTTTAATTTGAACAATCCTGGTAGAGGTCCACTAGATGAAGCTTCACACCAAATATCAAAGATCTGGGCCGTGCGGTTTCAGAGAAGAAGATTTTTAAAGATTTTCCCTGTATAAGCCTATGTAAAACCAAAGGCCCCCGGGGCGGGGGCATTTTTGGCCCTAAGGCTATAATTTGTACAATCTTAGTGGAGGTCCACCAGGTAAAGCTTCACACCAAATATTAAAGACCTGGGCCTTGTGGTTTCAGAGAAGAAGATTTTTTAATGATTTTCCCTATATAAGCCTATGTAAAACCAAAGGCCCCCGGGGCGGGGGCATTTTGGCCCCCAGGGCTTTAATTTGAACAATCTTGGTAGAGGTCCACTAGATGAAGCTTCATACCAAATATCAAAGACCTGGGACTTGCGGTTTCAGAGAAGAAGATTTTTAAAGTTTTCATTTAAAAAATCTATTTTTAGCTCCTGTGACCCAGATGTGCAATGGACCAGAACCATTTGAACAATTTTGAAAGGGGACCACCTAAGGATCATTGCTGTGAAGTTTGGTCAAAATCTGATCAGTGGTTTAGGAGGAGATGTCATTTGAAGAAAAAGTTTACGCACACACACACACACACACACGCACGCACACACGCACTGACGACGGACGACGGACGAAAAGTGATCACAAAAGCCCACCTTGTCACTACGTGACAGGTGAGCTAAAAAGGATTTACTGTCTGCTGTGGACCCAAAACTATACAACAACTCTATCATCTTATTATCTTTTGATTTCTTTCATTTTAATTTCACACGGAAGGCATGATAGATTACGATTAGGATGCTCTGCATGATGACAAATACATGGCACACGCACATCGTTGTCTTATTTAGCATAGAGTAGATTACTCAATTATGACACTGATTATGATAAGAGTAGAGATTCAGATTAATTGTTTGCCAATACCTGTACTAACTGATGCTAATTGGATTATTTGGTGATAATGTGTGAACTGAAGTGATTTCACTTCTGGATATGTGCGAAAAATCAATACCAGAATTACAGTCAGTTATAATGTTTTCTTCCAACCTTGAAAATGTCAGCTCTGAACAAGGCTGTTTACAAAGACCCCTACCCAGCAATCAGCCCCCGTCAACAAGAAAAATCCTACCAGTACGGGGATAATTAAAAACATCCCCTTCAACACTAACCTGGCCCAATTTCAGCGGTCATTCAACCAAAATGGCCAACTCATAAAGGACCTTTACAGAATTTCAAACAAACTTAAACAACCAACAGACATGGTCAAAATTACCTTCAATGTTCAGGAAGCCCCCACACTACTTCTAACTAGGACAGAATCTTATCCAGTTTACCCCTGCGAAATACCATATCTAAGATGCAATAATTGCCAGGAACATGGGCATAGTATAAACAACTGTCCTGGTAACCCCGTTAAGTGTCCTTTGTGCGCTGGAAATCATAATTACAGCCAGTGCACGCATAAAACTGAATCGCGACTAAGGAAATGTAGCAATTGCTACGGTCAACATGGAGCGGCATCCAAATCTTGCCCCTTCTTCCTGGAACAGAAATATGCCATTGATAGGAAAAATAATATAACCTACATAGAATGGTCAAAAAGAAGGAAAGATCCAACAACACATAGGACCGATAAAAAACTAGCCCCCCTCATGATGATTAAACCCCCCTCCCTTTTTAATTTAGAAACGGACTTTCCGAAAATAAATAAAACTAAAAATACCGAACAACCAGCAACCGGACCTGACATGACGAAAACCATTACACTACTACAATTAAAGCACATATTAACAGACATCTTACACACAAACACATCCAATATGAATAAAAAGCAGAAAGAAAGGGTAGTATCAAACATCATAGAGAAGCATGTGGATGAAAGGGACAACACTCCCCCCCTCATACAGACCCATAACCTGCCCCCAGTTCCCTTTAAACCAAATGTGCCGAGGTATGCTCCTCAAAATACAGGAACTGCCTCATCCAACCAAGTTAGGCCCGATCCTATAAATACAAATGCCAACACAATGGTTGCCCAGCAAAAAACCAGACGACCAAATAACTCCATCCCTAAGACAACGTACCATAGTAACAACATTTATACGTTACTATCACAAGAGACCTCCGGTAGACACTAATACCCCCGCCATTGCCCCACGACTACAGCAACGGCTTCACACACGCGGCTGTAACAACAGCTTCTGACCTTGAATTGGTTCAATGGAACATCCGTAGCATGGGCAATATCTCCGAACTGAGGTCACAACTGGAAGATAAAAAACTTAAGCCCCATCTACTTTGCCTACAAGAAACGTGGTTGAAAAATAAAATACCCCACATACCCAATTACAAAGTCGCCTCCTTCAAACATAGAATAGACAGAGGAGGCGGAGTCCTAACATATATTAGAAACGATTTACCCTTCACAAACTTAGACCTTAAAATTGAGCAACCCAACCTTGAATACTGTGCCACCACCATATATTTAGAAAAAGACAAAATAACCATTCTTAATTGCTATGACCCTCCTGAAAGCGGGTCCACAGGTGTGTATTCGGGTGGTAGATCTCAACAAAGAATACCAGTTATGAGTCGAAAAACTGACTGACAGATGTTTTTAAGGTAACCGGGCGCCATGGGCACATAGGGGCTACCCCCAGTTCGCCATCTGGGATTAGTTGTAGGTACTGCTCTTTTCCCTGGGCTGCCAATGTGCTGACTCCTGTCTGCTTGACGGTTGTCAGCTGGCCGATTGGGAGTCGGGTGACTTCTTTCGCGGAGGATGTGAGAAGTGGGTCAATCCCACCTCCCACATCCCCCGCTCAAGATGTCATGTAGGCACAGAACGCACCCAATGTTAAGCGTTTGTCCTGTAAAATGGGCAGTCCTCTGGCGGGGTTCGAATTTTGAATGCAGATGCAGACCAATGGTCGGGCTCTAGAATGTGGTGACACGTTGCCAATAAAATAAACAAAATACTACTACTCTTAGACTCAGCCAAAGACAAAGGCAACAATATCTACCTGGAATGGATTCCTTCCCATGTAGATATCCCAGGTAATGAAATGGCAGACTCAAATGCCAAATCAGCAATGACAAACGGTAAAAACGATCAGACCTTACCGACCAAAACAGAAATATACCCGGCAATTAACCAGGCCATTATGACAAAATGGCAAAAATTATGGGACAACCCACAAAGTAAAGGTCGCTTCTATCATAGACTAGAACCTAAGGTTAAAAATACTTCTACCCATTGCAGCGGTGGACGAGGGCATGACGCGGTTTGCACGCGTTTGCGGCTGGGCCACGGTGGGCTGGGTGCCCACTGTGTATTTAATCAAAACCACATCAAATGTAATAGATGTGATAAAGATGAACAAAATAACATCAAACATATCCTTTTTCACTGTGAAGGAAATATAGAACCCAGACAGGAATTAAAAGCTGCACTGTTTATATTGGGATACAACACTTTTGATGAACAAGATCTACTTAACCCCCCACGCAACATTATGCCTCAGATAGTCGAGGCAATCATTACATTTTTGAAAGACACCGAGTTATTCGATAAAATATAGACAGCTGCAGTATAAAAGAGTAACCATGTAATACTAATCCAAGTTTATTTCTCTTCCAGCGCTGGAATCCTTTCATGCAGCGATCATTAATACTGCATGTTTCTTTCTATTACAGACACAGCCTCCAATAACCACCTGGCCCCAAACCAATAACACCATATATCCTTGCCCCCAGGGACTCGAGGGGAGATTAGATCATAAAGCAATATAAACCTCTCAATCTAATTATGCTGGGCGTGGGACTAAGGTTTCTAGGTTTCGATCAGAGAGCCAACCAATGCTGCTAACGTTAGGTTACTGACTGCGGGAGGCAATCTGGTTCCCTGTGCCTTGTTCCATAACCAGTCTTTAATTACATGTAGATGCCCAGAACTGTGTTCAGGACATCCTGAATGCATTAGGTTTGCACATCCGTATATGCCAAAAGTGCTTGTATGTAGTTTGGCGTGTGCGGATTTGTGAACCTATATATTCCTGTTCAGGCGCACTGGTCGCTATGGCTGTGTGTGCCGGAAAATGACTCATATTCATTGGTTCTCTCGATTTTGGCAGACAGTCTCATCTGTGTGTCTGGGTCGGGAGAATCAACTGAAGTAGCATATAAGTTTCTCTCTAAACAAATCATTTAAACGAAAAATTGCGCCTGGTCGTGATCACGTGCTTGCTGGGGCATGGGCTGGTTGCAACCTAGGTGGGGACTGTCCCAATCAGACCGTGACCGTGTTGTGCTTCTGGCCTGCGCCGTCGCGAACAGGTGAACTGTTTTTATTAAGAATTTAACAGTGCTGCTTATGCTGCCCAACCCATAGATAAAGGCCCCATTCTCATATTTCCGCCTCTCCGTGCACCTGGGGGCCCCGGGCTGGTGCCCCTGGGGACATGATTCCCCCACTTTGGGCGGACTGGCCGTTCCCGGGGCGGTGGCCCTGGGTCCCCGGTTGCATGGGTGCGGGGGGGAACACAAAACCCACACACTCTTATACAGTGGTTACATAAGCACTGCTTCTACCTCTTACAGACCCTACCCTACATGACTTGGACTAGAACCGGTTGAACCGAAGCGGGGCGCTGTGGTTGCGGCTCATTTGCTTTGCACTTATGAGTGCTCCGCCGACGCAACACATCGGTGATAGACAAGTCTAAACTTAGGCTTATGTAACCCTAACCCTAACCCTAACCCTAGCCCTAACCCTAACCCTAACTCCAATACATACTAATCATAATTTCTTTTGCAGGTACATTGGGATCCTTGACGGGGAATCCCACCATACCTCGTGTAGGACAGCTACCGAGAAGTCATCAGCTGGGTGCCCAGAAGGCTGCCTCGTAGAGGCCCCCTTGGGGACACCCTCCTGATGAAACCCAGAAATGTGCGAAGCGAAGACAGCATGCTGTCAGAACGGAGCATACATCTCTGGAGTAGGTCAAATACAGAACAATTTAATAGGCGGGGCAACGGTAATGACCAAATTTGATAGGGATTTGGACACAGGAAGACCCTTAAAAAGCCTTTCAGACCGACCGTTCAAACGATATAAAAGCGAAATTGCACAATGGCTGGTTAGCCACATACTCGCCTTTGCCAAACCACATAACTTTTCACCACTAAAAGACACGCCTGTGTAAACATTATAATTCTAACCACACTGATCCTGAACAAAAGAGGGTTACAACACTACCACATACAATCAGTACTGATCCATATTGTATTACAATCCACATATCCCCAATATGATATCTTCCTTCACGGAGGATGAGATAATGATATGCAAATATGGCGGTCTGGTCCCAATTGACCCACTTACGAATTTATAAGAACTCGACATCCTACGTCGATGAAAGCATCACCTTTTCAGAAACTGGAAAGCTAAGAAGCAAAATAGGATTGACCTCCTTTCGCATCCTCCGCGATAGAAGTCAACAACTGCACACTGATTGGCTGAATTAACTACAAATTAAGAGAAAAGCAACAACCAAAACATCAACATATGACACTCCAACGCAACGAAAGTAGGGGCCAGTAGTACATGGTACTACCAAGATTATCTTTGTAGAGACCTGGGGGGTAGCGACACAGCATAGGCGTGTTCTCAAGGTGGTAGAGCACGGGTACTAGGACATTTTGCAATAGCCGAAATTGGCTGGTCTAATAGTAACCCTTCCTGGCTCACTTTTGGCCGCCGTTCAAAATTCAAAATTACATGCATTATCACCCTTTAACAAGCACCGTGTCCAAGGCGTTTTCTCTACCACGGCAGGGGTGGGGGTAGAGCCTACATGACATCTTGAGCGGGGGATGTGGGAGGTGGGATTGACCTACTTCTCACATCCTCCGCGAAAGAAGTCACCCGACTCCCAATCGGCTAGCTGATAACTGTCAAGCAGACAGGAGTCAGCATATTGGCAGCCTAGGGAAAAGAGCAGTACCTACAACTAATCCCAGATGGCGAACTGGGGGTAGCCCCTATGTGCCCATGGCGCCCGGTTACCTTAAAAACATCTGTCTGTCAGTCAGTCAGGCTGCTAAACTAAATGCATCTTAGCAAATCACAACCATGACTTATATCGATGTCTTGGTAAACTACCACCACTATTATATCGGAGCCTCTGCAAACTACCATCATGACATATATACCAATCTGGATGTTTTTTTATTTGTGCTCATGGTAAATTTGGGGTCCATGGAAAATTCACGATATACTGGGCTTTGCGAAATAACGGACCACGAAATATTGGATTTACAGTGTGCCACCTTTTTTAAAAAAAAGCATACAAAAAGCAAGACTCATACTGACATACAAGATCACAGAAACAGCATTCATGCTAAAAGTACTTTGGGATCAATGTTTTTGTATTAAAGAATTGACTCGTTTAAGGCTATTGAAAAAGCGTTATTAAAATCCCCTGAATATAAAACTTGTTTTCTATATCACAGGTTTTTCTCCTAAGGAAGATAATCATTGCACCTACCCAAACCCTCAGAAAGCATTTTAACTCACTTTGAAAAATCAAACAAAGTAACAAACCTGTCATGTCTTGTCCAGGATTCAAGGCCACTTTGTCTCTTTACATTATCAGTAGAGTCCTCTGTCCCTTCTATACTATCCGTAGACTAAAATTAGGAATATTTGAAGTCAGTTCAAATTTTATTCAATTACATCACTGCCTGGGTCTCTGTGGCCTAGTGTGCTGTCTCTTAACCCTTTTTGTACCAAATGGAATCTTCCTCCTTATATAGAGCAGGAGTCCATTTCCAAATGTAGGGGTGTCAGGTTGTGTTTTCTTCAAAATTGATTAGGAAAATGGCTAAACTTTTAGCAAACAGTGTAGGTCCTGATCAGACGCCGCGTTCTGCGGCGTCTGATCTGGGCCTGCACTGTTTGCCAGGGTACCCATTTTGGGGTTTCTGGTACTAAATGGGTTGATCACTAGGTATCTCACCACTATGGGTTTCAAGTCTGCTCGGGTCACATGTGAGACGCCAAGTTCTTCAACTGAAGGTTGCATGGTTTTTCTCTTGCCCTCCCATGATTAATGATTGACTTGATACGAGTGAAATAATCTTGAAAGGGCTGTTACCAAAAAGAAGAGGCCGATGGACTAATATGCTCACCAGAGCTCAGGTAGGCACTGCCCACTAGCAGCCATCATATTTTAACATGATATGGTTTTAATCTACCGATAATAAAGTCTTCCAAATAAATCCCCATATTAGGCCTTTTATGAAGTGGAAGGGGTGGGACATGAACCCAACATTGCATTGTTTGGTATTACTGAATGTATCTTATCATAAGGAACATGAATATATATGGAATGTAGGACAAAACGTCCCATGGACAAAACGTCCCATGCCATTTTTGACCAAGTGGACAAAATGTCCCTCATCATTTTTTCAGGGTGGACAAAACGTCCCACATCATTTTGTCAGGGTGGACAAAACGTCCCACGTCATTTATTCAGGGTGGACAAAATGTCCCACACAGTTTTGACAGGGGGGACAAAACGTCCCATGCTATTTTGACAGGGTGGACAAAACGTCCCATATTCTTTAGGTGGTGTAAGGGAGGCGGAAGGGATTTGGAAGGGTATGTGACAATACATTGTAAAAATTCGCTATTAAGACCACCTTAAATTAAGACAAATTATGCTTTTAAAAACATATTTAGAAGGTTTCAGGTACATTTTCTTTGTGTTTGCAGTGTCCAGTCTGCTCTAGTTGAAGCCCACCCTTGGAACTGTTCAAAAGTGGTCTTTTAGGCCACTACTGAAAAGTCCCAAGGGCGGTCTTAATATATGAATTTTACTGTACTAACATGAACACTACAAAAAAGAATGTGGAAATATAGTTAGAAGCTTTTATTTACAAAACATGAATATGCAAACACAATCATTAAAGAGCACATGGTTAAGAGCAAATTTTTTACATAAAATATTTTTTTTTTATGATAGCACATATAAGAAAATGTGTACAACTTATCTTACTCTGTTGAAAAAAATAATAGTATCAGTGGGTAATTGGCAAACAGTGAAGGCCAAGATCAGATGCCTCAGAACACGAGATCTTATCAGGGCCTACACTGTTTGCAAAACTATAAGCCACTTTCCAAATTAATTTTAAACAAAACACAACCTGATATCCCTATCTGAAACACAGTTTTCACCTATTATTTCATTACTGGATATATCTTGTATAAAAATACTAAAAGGTATCTTGTATAAAATACTGAAAACATCACAGAAACATGTCTTTATAATTTTGACCCCATTAAAACCCACTTTACAAGTATTCCTGGAACTACTGATCATGCCAAATATAATCCTAATGGGTTGAGAGGTCCATAAAACCCCTGAGCACACATGTATAATTATAAAAAGTTATTACAAGTAATTATGCCCTTTTCACTTTAATCTAACAAAGGTTTTTTCTTTGATTAGCTGCTAATTACAGAATTAATTTGTTGATAGGAAAATGTATAACTTTTGAAATTCTGATTGATTTTTGTGAAGAGTCTTTATAATCTGTATGATGAAAATTAATGGTGATGATCAAATTGATCATAATTGAACAAACATTATTAAGTCAGTTCAATGAATTTAATCTAAGGTTGTAATTTTTTATTCATTGTTAGAATTTTTGCATTGATGATTTCACTGTTATACATTTTTTCACCTTTTGTACATGTGCAGTACTACCTGCCTGTTGCAATAATTTCTCTTTACAAAAAGAGGGGTTTTTGTCCGGGGGTGGGGGATTATGTTTGGGGCGCCCCATGGTGGGGCGAAATGCATAACACTTGAGGCAATTACATCATTTCAACAAACAACAATTAGTTATTTATTAGATAGATTAGATTAGAATAGATAGATTAGATTTAATAGGTATAATGGTACCCTTTGAATTGAATATGGGACATTTTGTCCACCCTGTCGAAATAGCATGGGATGTTTTGTCCACCCTGTCAAAACCGTGTGGGACGTTTTGTCCACCCTGTCAAAATGATGTGGGACGTTTTGTCCACCCTGCAAAAATGATGTGGGACATTTTGTCCACCCTGACAAAATGATGTGGGACGTTTTGTCCACCTGGTCAAAAATGGCATGGGACGTTTTGTCCATGGGACGTTTTGTCCGGCTCCCTATATATGGTTTAGGGCTGGGGCTCTGAACAGTTTCCAGATATTTGGCGTTTTGTGAATTTGAGGGGTGGGCCGTGGCTCCTGTGCACCAAAGGAGACACCTTGACCGGTATCACTGAATGTGTAATATCATAAGGAACAAGAATATATATGGTTAAGGGATTAGGATCTGAAAGTTTTCTGAGATATTTGGCCTTTTACGAAGTGGAGGGGGAGGGGCAAGGCCCTTGAACACTCAGGGGACCCCCAGATTGTTGTCGCTGAATGCGTCTTATCACAAAGAACAAGAATATATATGGTTTAGGGGTGGGGATCTGAATGGTTTCTAAGACATATGGCCCTTTTATGAAGTGGGGAGGGATGAGGCATGGCCTTGGCACACACTGGGGGACCCTAAGGTTGACATAAAAGTATATTGCTGAAAGAAGTTAACTCAACAACATTTTTATAAAAAAATTGTCAAAATATCTGTAAAGGCTGTACATCATAGTGTAGATTATATTTTCTTGTCCTTTGGGATCATTGATTCCATCGTAGAATTTTGAAAATATCTGAGGGTCACTGATGAGGCCTAATTGGCTGAAACTAGCTAGTCTGGCCCAGAAAACATGTACACTCAATATTTTTCATTTCTGTGGTGTATTCCTTGCTTCCAAAGGATAACCCTTTTATAGAACATATTGGCAGTAAATGCCATTTTTCTATTTTCCCAATTAAAAGTCTATGGAAACTCTAATTTGCCATAGCAACCAAACTAATGAGCAAATTTTCATTAAAAACACAAACTTTCAATCCAAGGATGCTACAGATGAAATTTGGGCTCAATCGGCCCAGTGGCTTCAGGGATGTTGTTTGAAAATGTTGACGGCGTAAGACGACGATGACAACGGACAACTGCCTATCCTATAAGCTCTGCTAAAAATAATACATCAATGCTTTTTTTTTTCTTTTAATTTTGATTATTTTGCTATCAAGACTATTTCACTTATATAGCATTACGAAAACATGCCTATTACATTAACTTTACCGCCTAAAAAAACAAAAATTATAAGATGAAAAATAATGATATTTTTCTTATTTCTGCTCAAAAATATAGATTGCGGGTACTCGTTAGAATCGCCTCATCAATCTATATTTTTGAGCAGAAATAAGAAAAATAAGGTCTACCCCTTTAAACCCCAGTTTACAACATAAAAGTGGGGTTCAAAGGGGTCAAAATTATACAGGTGTGTGTTCATGATGGAATCAATCATTAATCAGAGGTGGGTGAAAAGCAATGTACCTGGAGAAAAACCACCTGATATTACTTTACAGAATCTCACATATCAACTTTTTGCAAACAGTGAAGAATCAGATACAGAACTTTGTGGTGACTGATCACCGCCTGCACTGTTTCTTATGTGTGTTAGCAAATGCTGTTTAGTAAATCATTATAAAAACATGCCTATTCAAATACACTATAATTTTACCGCCCAAAATAAAAACATTTAAGATGAAAATTTGTGATATTTTTCTTATTTCTGCTCTAAAATATAGATTGTGGGTACTTGTTAGAACTGCCTCACTTTATTTTTTCTTATTTCTGCTCAAAATATAGATTGTGGGTACACGTTGGAACTGCCTCATCGAGACTATTTCACTTATATAGCATTACAAAAACACGCCTATACAAATACATTGTAAACTTTAAAATCAAGTTTGTAAATAAACTGTGAATAAAATTTACCCCTGGTTACCCCAGTTTTACTATATAAAAGTGTGGTTCAAGGGGCTCAAAATTATGTAGGCGTGTTTTCGTGATGTATATTGGTAGAAAAGTTCAACTGTTCTAATAAGCATAATACCTAATTTACTGGCACTTTTGCTTTTGCAATGTACAACTTACTAATATTTTTCAGCAAATAGTAATACTGTTTCATTGTAACTAATACAGAAGGTCCGTGTTATAATGGCAGTATTTCTTCCATATTATTGTGCCATTATGAATTTGTCTTTATAAAGAATCCCAGTTAGGAGGATGATAGTTGTAAAAGGTCTATTCCACATCATTGCTCCAAGAAACCAATGTTATAGACATTTGTTAGAATCGGTCGTTGAGGCGATTCTAACAAATATCTATAACATTTGTTTTGGAGTATTAAATTACAAGAATTTTTCATGACTATGGATTAGATTTGGGCATTTCCAACCTGAGGGAAGCCCACGTCACTCGGAATCGAGGTTAAGCCTTGAGCCAAGAATTCATTCCATTGAAATTGTCGTTATAATGAGTTTTGCAGTTATAACAAATGTCGGTATAAACAGGGTTGAAATTGCTACTTGGTAATCTATGGTGTAAACGAGAGTATGTTGAGCATGATAACTTAGCATTCTTAAACTAGTGAACAAACACATTTCTTTTTATTCTCAAAATACGAACTTATTACCTCCTAAACCTAAGACGTCTTTACATCACCTTAAAAGAGGTAGTCAAGGATTTCATGAGAAGTTTGTTTTGGCTCCAGCAGATAAGGCCGCTAACAATGTGATCGTTGTTTGATGGCTTCACTATGTTAACACTCTTCAGCAAGAACTTGGTGGTACTAAGGCCTATGAACTGCAGCCTTTGGCTGTAGAGAGGGCTTTAGCTGATGACCACATATGTCATTCAGCCACCAACTTTGTTGTCTGTGTTACAGAAGACAAGTTTCCTACGTTATATTGGTTACCTAAATTTTATAAAAGACCATACAAAGCACGGTTTATTGCAAATTCAAGCTCTTGTACCACAACTGAACTCTCCAAATTATTAAAATCATGTTTTACTGCCATCAAAAAACATGTGATTAGATATTGCGAAGTCTTTGAAAGATCAGGTAGAAATCTGTTTTGGTCTATAAAAAATTCTAATGAAGTTTAAAATACACCACAACCTCTTTATAACACGGTTGTTTATAACACGGTTTTGATATAACGCGGTTTCAAGATGGATCCCAAAAATGTATAGATTATATAGAAAAATGACCATAAATCATTTTTCTACACATTTTTGTTGGATATAACATGGTTGTTTAACTAACACAGTTTCTGCTTTGGACCCCAATAATACTGTTATAAAGAGGTTGTGGTGTAAATTGAAATCCAGACGTTTTCGTGCTTCACGTCTGTCTACTTATGATTTTTCCACCCTTTACACTACACTTCATCATAATCTTATAAAAGAAAAACTTCGTGATTTAAATGAATTGACATTTCAAAGGGAAGACTCCCTCCATCTTGCATGTAATGTAAGAAATGTTATGGTCATGTCAGAAGAGGGCCCTGAATCGCTCACCTGAGTAGTGTCTCTAGTACACTCTTGGCCCAAGGGCTATAATTTGAACAAACTTGGTAGAGATCCAATAGATGAAGCTTAAGACCAAATATCAAAGACCTGGGCCTTCTGGTTTCAGACAAGAAGACTTTTAAAGGTTTTCCCTATATAAGCCTATGTAAAACCAGTGGGCCCTGGCACGGGGGCATTTTTTGGTGCCAGGGCTATAATATGAACAATCTCAGTAGAGGTCCACTAGATGAAGCTTCACGCCTAACACCAAAGACCTGGGCCTTCTGGTTTCAGACAACTTGAAGAAGATTTTTAAAGGTTTTTCCTATATAAGACTATGTAAAACTAGTGGGTCCCAGCGCAGGGACATTTTTGGCCCCAAGGCTATTATTTGAACAATCTTGGTAGAGGTCCATTAGATGAAGCTTCACACCAAATATCAAAGACCTCAGACAAGAAGATTTTTAAAGGTTATCCCTGTATACGCCTATGTGAAACCAGTGGGCCCCAGCGTGGGGGCATTTTTGGCCGCAGGACTATATTTTGAACAATCTTGGTAGTGGTCCACTAGATGAAGCGTCATGCCAAATATCAAAGACCTGGGCCTTCTGATTCAGACAAGAAGATTTTTTAAAGGTTTTCCCTATATACGCCTATGTGAACCCAGTGGGTCCCAGCGAGGGGCATTTTTGGCCCGAGGACTATATTTTGAACAATCTAGATAGAGGTCCACTAGATGAAGCTTCATACCAAAGTATGTGAAGCTCTCACCTTTCTACTTGACAATATTTACATAAGATTTGGTACTAAGGTTATTTAGACAAATTGTGGGTATTCCGATGGGTACAATATTTCTAAAGGTTTTTATGTTTTTTACCTAATATGGGCATGGTGGCCATATTGGTCATGTGACCAAACTCATATTAATTGATTTTCATTTTCTTGTTCCTGAAGGCTTTCAGGTGATATTTGGTTACAAATGACCCAATTGTTCCTGTGGAAAGTAAGTTTTAATTTTCATATCTGAATGACTTGTGGCCAAGGTCATTCTTTAACCATGACCTTGAATACTCATGTAGTTTGATGTACTCCTTTAGCTAACTGCATCTACCAATTTCTAGATAACAGGCTGCAATAGTTTCTGAAAAATACATAATTTTCACTTTTTCCCATACAAAAGTCTATGTGACCAAATTTGACTCTGGCATAAAATGGGTCAAGGTCAACCAGGACTCATCATTTAAACAAACTATGACTGGCTCAAGTCCCTAATCCTACATAGCAAGTTTCATGATAATTTGCCCCTTGGTTCAGGAAAAGAAGGTTTTTGAGGGGTTTTTACCTCATGTAGGCATGGTGGCCATCTGGGTCATGTGACCAAACTCATTAATTTATTTTCATTTCCATGTTTCCAAAAACTTCTATATAAATTTAATTACAAATGGCTCAGCGATTTCTGAAGAAAATAAGTTTTACTTTTCATATCTGAATGACCTTGGGACAACGCCCAAGAATGACCTTGACCCTGAATACTCTTGTCATTCAGCTAAGTGCATCTTCCAATTTTTAGATCAGAGATTAATAGTTTCCAAAAAAATACATGGTTCTGACTTTTTCCCATATGAAAGTCTATGAGGAAATTCGATCTTGGCGTAAAATAGGTTCAGGTTATCCGAGTGTCATCATTTTATAAGGAGCTCGAGTCCCTAATGATACATACAGGGTTCCTTCAGTTTGGGAGAAGATTTTTGAAGGCTTTTTACCTTATTTGGGCATGGTGGCCATCTTGGTCATGTGACCAAGTTCATTTTAATTATCATTTCCTTGTTCTTATGAAATCTGGTTACAAATGGCCCAGTGGTTTAAAAAATAAGTTTAAGAATGACCTTGACATTGAATACTCAGTTTCATGTACTGATTTAGCTAACTGCATCTATCAATTTTCAGATCACAGGCTACAATAGTTTCCAAATAAGAGGGCCATGATGGCCCTGGATCGCTCACCTGAGCCATATTGTACAAATGAAATTGTAGGTAATATATGGTGGAGTAGAGGGTTTGAGCAATTTTGGATGAACCAAGGAGGATTTTTCTATTTTTAGCTATGGCAGCCACCTTGTCCATCAAAATGGAGCAGTTTGAGAATTTTGGTAGAGGGTCACCCAAGGAACATTCCTGTGCAGTTATTTCAAAATCCATCCACCGGTTAAGGAAGAGAAGTTGTTGAAAGGTTTTTCGATTTTTATCTCTGGGGGCCATCTTGTTCATCCAAGCAGAACGGTATGAGCAATTTTGGTAGAGAATCACCCAAGGAACATTCCTGTGAAATTATTTCAAAATCTGTCCAGCAGTTTTGTAGAAGCAAAAGTTGACAACGGAAGCACACATGGACGCTGGACAAAGACTGATCACAATAGCTCAACTTGAGCACTTCATGCACAGGTGAGCTATAAAAAACACAATTTTGACTTTTTCCCCACACAAACGACTATGTGATCAAATTTGACCTTCGTGTAAAATAGGTCAAAGTCATCCAAGGGTCATCATTTCAACAAATTATGATGGGTCCAAGTCCCCAATGCTACATACCAAGTTTCATGACAATTGGCCCAGTTGTTGCGGAGAAGATTTTTGAATGGTTTTTACCTTATATGGGAACTGCAGCCATCTTGGTTAGGTGACCAAATTCAAATTAATCAATTTTCATTTCCATTTTCATTATACTCAGTTTTGACTTTTTTGCCATACAAAAGTCTGTGTGACCAAATTTGACCTTGGCATAAAATAGGTCAAGGTCATCTGAGGGTCATCATTTGAACAAGCTATGATAGGCCCCAGTCCCCAATGCTACATCACAAGTTTCTTCCCAATCGGCCCACTGTTTCCCCGAGAAAAAGATTTTTGAAGGGTTTTTATGGTGGCCATATTGGTCATGTGACCTGGACTTCGTTTTTTGGTTTGATTTGAGGTTTAACATCCCCGTCAACACTGTAAAGGTCATTCTGGAGAGATTGCTTCCAATTTTGTGGGACTTTTACCTGACATTGAGATGAAATGACATCTCAAGCCCTGCCGCCCAATGAAACCAATAGGGTTTATAAGCATGGACAGTCCGACTCGCACCGCTTTGCCTGGGCAGGCTTAGATCCTCTATTAAAGCAGTTTACCAGTACTTGTTTGAAACTCTAGACAAACACCAGGCAAGGGACCCTTACGATTATAGAAGCTCACCTATGAGGCTTCAGCTCTGTGGAGCTAAAAAAGACAGTGACCCAATGTTTTTATATGTGATTTCAATTTAGATTATCATTTATCGATAACCTTTACTAACCTAACTCAATACTGAAGTAAAAGAATTGTTTTGTATGAACGAAGGCAATCTTTATACAAAGAAATTGCAAAATGTTGCAAGAAAGTTTTGCTGAAACAATGTGAGTTGACTGAATTAAAGAATCCATGAAAATGTATGATAGGCATATACGTAGCGCTGCGATATCTCAGAAGTTGAGTTGGTGTCCCCAAATTATTATTTCAAATTCCACCAATCAAACTTTGAAGTTTAAATGTATGAAATTTTATTAATTTTTACCATGGCTTTTAATCACTTATTTCCCCCTTAACTTGACCACAGTGAAAGCAAAAACAATGTGAACATTAGCTGATTACTTATAGACTGTGTCTGATTATGAAACTTGCCGTTTGGTTTTACTTTTTACCTTTGATCTTGGTTTAGTGGGTGGCCTTCTAGATGGCATGGCACTTGCTAACTGAGCTTTATCTCTGTTGGCTGATGTGTCAAGTAACTCTGTCTTTGGAATGAATTCAAATGTTACAGCACCATCAACAATGTCCGTATCAGCTTCTGAAACAACAATTTTTTTTTCAACTTTCACCACACCAAGGTATATAGCAGTGTTACAATGCTTAGTGTTCACATGGTACTTAGTGTCCATGTGAACATTAAGCGTGGAAACTGTAATGCTTATTGCTCATGTTGGACACTAAGCGTTGCGACTGCACTCACATGGACACTAAGCATCGCAGCTGTCCATAATATGTTTGATCCCAATGCTTACCATGTCATTTTAACTGAGAAATAAAAGGCTGCAGGCCAAGTGTCCCCAGACATTAGACATTATGAAAACACGTCTATACAAATACATTGTATCCTTTATCGCCAAAAAAATGAAATTTTTAAGATGAAAAATTGTGATATTTTTCTTATTTCTGCTCAAAATATGGATTGTGGATACTCGTTAGAACCGCCTCATCCAGGCGGTTCTAACGAGTACCCACAATCTTTATTTTGGAGCAGAAATAAGAAAAATAAGGTTTTACCCTGTAAACCCCAGTTTTACTATATAAAAGTGGGGTCCAAGAGGGTCAAAATTATATAGGCTTGTTTTCGTGATGAATGGCAGTATAAGGTGAATATGTCTAAAACATATAGTGAATATGTCTCGTACAGTAAAATTCCTATATTCAGACCACCTTTGGGAGTGTTCAAAAGTGGTCTTTAAGACCACTTTTGAACAGTCCCAAAGGCAAAGGTGGTTTCTTATTATGAGACATGTGTGTAGAAAACACAAAGAAAGAATAACTGAAACCTTCTCAATAAGCTTTTAAAATCAGATTTAGTCTAAAGTTTAAGTGGTCTTAATAGCCGAATTTTATTGTATGTTGTAAACCATGTTTTTAAACCTTTTCAACAGACTAATTTTTTAATCTTACTAAAGCTGTAAGGGGCAATTTATGGAAAAAGTTATCTCTGAAACTGTAAAATGATGATTATTTAAGATGAATGAGGAGTTGAAGAGATAACAAGTTTTGTTGGCAACATTCTTGGGAACAATAACTGAAAGGTTTCATCAAAATTTATTGAAAACTTCAAGAACTGCAGAGCCAATACTTCATTTGGAAAAAAAAACAAAAACAAAGGGAGATAATTTTGGTAAACATCAGCATTTACAGCAAAGAGTACATTCCATTCTGAAAGAGGATCTTGCAATGAGAAAATTTTCGTCCCGATGGGTACCAAGACGTCTGACAGTTGATCAGAAGCACATCAAGCACACATTATTGCATGCTAATCTTAATCTTTTTGAGGAAGATCCCACCAACTTTCTTCAGAGATTTGTAACTACGGATGGAATATGGGTGCACCATTTTACCTCAGAGGCAAAACAAGAATCGAAACAATGGAAGCATCTGGCTGACTTAAGCCAAAGAAGGTAAAGACTGTTTCATCAGCTGGGAAGGTTATGGCCTCAGTTTTCTGGGATGCTGATGGGATTCTGCTAATCATGTGGGTCACTGATGAGGCCTAGTTTGCCGGGGCTGGCTAATCTGGCTCAGAAATACTTGTACACTCAAAAGTTTTCAGTTTTGTGGTGTATTATTTGCTCCCAAAGGATAACCCTTTTATAGAACATATTTGACGTCACTACAGATGGTGTAACAGGAATGTGTGGCGGTCGAAAAAGTCTCCCTGCCCTTCACCATAGTGTAGTTTATATTTTCTTGTCCTTTGGGATCATAGATTTCATTCTGGAAATTTGAAGATATTCGAGGGTACTGATGAGTCCTAGTTGGCTGGGGCTGGCTAGTCTGGCCCAGAAATAATTATACACTCCAAAGTTTTCAGTTTTGTGGTGTATTCTTTGCTTCCAAAGGACAACCCTTTTATAGAACATATTTGAGACACAGCAATCACAAAAGCTCACCTTGTGAGAAAAAACACTGCAAAAAACATTTGTTCTGCAGCTATTACACAAAAGTGTTTTCAGAAAACAAATCAGTGTCTATGATTCTACCCTTGCTAGAATATTTAACACACCATCAAATAACAAGCTTGCTTATGATGTTAAATTAGCACAGCCAACACAATCTATTTGTACCATTTCATTACAATCACTACAATAAAACTTGTGTGACATGCAAACACTCAAGCCTGCATATCCATCCAAAACTTTTCACCCTGCATATCCATCCAAGACTTTTCACTTAACTCTTTTTGGATAGCTTTGGGTGTTTGGAAAGTTCCTGCTGATTTGAATCTATGCTGTCCACAGAGATTTCACTATAGTTTTTGTGACCGGCTGGCTCATTCCATTTTTGTTTTATTTTCCTTCTGATATGGCATTTTACAGTTAGTCTAAGAATATTTCACACTGACCTAGCCCAAGCTGAATAGTTGACTGGTTGAACAAAATGATGGTGGAGTGTGTGTGAATTCGGGTTTAACGTCGCTTTCAACAATTTTTCAGTCATATCACGACGGTGTCTGGTTGCGACAGGGAGCTCAATGCTCACGTTTATAGTGCTGCCTCACTGAAGAATCATGTCCCAGACACATTACATGATACCACACCCAGTCACATTATCCTGACACTGGATCGCCCAGTCCTAGCTCTACCCCGTAAATCTGAGTGCCAAGCGAGGAGCAGCTAGTACCATTTTTAACGACTTTGGTATGTCGCGGCCCGGGATCGAACCCGAGACCTCCCGTTCCCGGAGCGGACACTTCCAACTGAGCTATCGGGGCCGGTAAATGATGGTGGAACCCTGATTGATAAACTTACCTATACTGACAGGTTCTGATGCAGAGATATCACTCTCTGATGATACAGAGGCTGTCTCTGTTGTTGGACTCATAATTGGACTCCCTGTATCTGGAAAAAACAACAACAACAGGAATTCAATCCACTTTAGATGAAACAGAACATTGGCAAACAGTGCAGGGCCAGTTCACAGGTCACATTCAAGACATCTGATCTGGGCCTTCACTGTTTGCAAAAAGTTCAGTCAATTTCTGAATATTTTTTTTAATACACCACCTGACATCCCTAAATTTCAAAATGGACTCCTACTATGAGCATACTGAGGAAGATTCTATTTAGCTGAAAATTGGTTAAAACAACAATTTTAGTTTTACTTGAAGTTAAAATTGTTCTTTGTTTGTTCGCTTTTTTTTTTACAAACTAGATATGCGTCCATAGGACACGGATGCCCCTCCTGAAAATATGTCTATGTTCGTATTCATCCATAGAAAGTTATTGACCGTGTTTAAGTTTTGGACCCTTTTTTCAAGTTTTGACCTCTAGTATGACCTTGACCTTGTAGGTAAGCACCTTGGTTTTGTGTGACTCAGATTGTCTCATGATGGCCAACATTTCTGCCAAATAATTTCAAAATCCATCCAGAGATAAGAAAGTTATTGACTGCGTTTAAGTTTCGGACCCTTTTTTTTATCTTTGACCTCTAAGTATGACCTTGACCTTGGAGGTACGGATCTGGGTTTGCACGCGACACATCGTCTCATGATGGTTATCATTTCTTCAAAGTAATTTCAAAATCCGTCCAGAAATAAGTAAGTTATTGACTGTGTTTAAGTTTCGGACACTTTTTTTTACCTTTGACCTCTAAGTATGACCTTCACCTTGGAGGTACGGACCTGGGTTTTGCACATAGCACATCATCTCATGATGGTTAACATTTCTATAAAGTAATTTCAAAATCCATCCAGAAATAAGTTTAAGTTTCGGACCCTTTTTTTTTACCTTTGACCTCTAAGTATGACTTTGACCTTGGAGGTACGGACCTGGGTTTTGCACGTGACACGTCTTCTCACGATGGTTAATATTTCTGCCGAGTAATTTTAAAATCCATCAAGAAATAAGGAAGTTATTGACTGCGTTTAAGTTTCGGACGCACAGACGAACGGACAGGGGCACCGCTATATGCCCTTTCCACCATTCGAAGCATAAAAATGAATGAAGCTTTTCTGCCATATTTACTGATCACTGACCCATTTGTATATATTGTATATGAAGACAAAAAGTCGTATTTCCTGTAACCTGACTTTGAGTAAATCCCTATTGATATGGAAGACAAAACTGTTAGATTCCCTGTAACCTGATTATAACCCTATTGATATGGAAGATAGAACTGTTAAGATTCCCTGTAGCCTGACTATCATTAGACCCCTTCTGAAAAGACTGTTAGATTCCCTGTTACCTGACTATAACTAGATCCCTGCTGATGGAAGGCAAAATTGTTAGATTCCATTTAACCTATGACTAGATCCTTTCTGATGGAAGACAAAACTGTTAGATTCCCTGTGACCGGACTATGACTGGATCCCTACCGATGGAAGGAAAAACCGTTAGATTCCCTGTAACCAGACTATGACTAAATCTCTATTGATACGGAAGACAAAACTGTCAGATTCCCTGTAATCTGACTATAATTAGACCCCTACTGATGGAAGACAAAACTACAAAATTCCCTGTAACCTGGCTATGACTAGATCGCTATTGATAATGAAGACAAAACTGTCATATTCCCTGTAACCTGACTATGACAAGATCCCCGCCGATGGAAGACAAAACTGTTAGAGTCCCTGTAATCTGACTATAATTAGACCCCTACTGATGGAGAAAAAAAAACTACAAAATTCCCTTTAACCTGGCTATGACTAGATCCCTATTGATAATGAAGACAAAACTGTCATATTCCCTGTAACCTGACTATGACAAGATCCCGCCGATGGAAGACAAAACTGTTAGATTCCCTGTAACTTGACTATTACTAGAGCCCTACTGACGGAAATAACTGTTAGGTTACCTGTAACCTGGCAAGGACTAGATCCCTACTGATGGAAAACAAAGCTATTAGATTCCCTGTAACCTGACTATGACTAAATCTCTATTGATAATGAAGATAAATTTGCTAGATTCCCTGTTACCCGACTATGACTAGATACCTATTGATAAGAAAGATGAAACTGTTAGATTCCCTGTAACCTGATTATGACTAAATCACTATTTATAAGGAAGACAAAACTGATAGATTCCCTGTAACCTGGTTATAACTTGACCCTACTGATAAGGAGTCCTAAACCGATAGACTCTCTGTAACCTGTGCATAAATCTCTATTGATAATGAAGACAAAGGTGTTAGACTCAGATTCCCTGTAATCTGACTATGACTAATTCACTAGTGTTAAGGATGACAAAACTGTTACATTCCCTGTAACCCGACTATGAATAGATGCCTATAGATAAGGAAGAAAAACTGTTACATTCCCTATAACCTGGCTAGGATAGATCCCTACTGAGAAAAGACAAAAACAGTTAGATTTCCTGTAAACTGACAATGACTGAAACCTCTATTGCTAAGGAACACTAAACTGTTAGATTCCCTGCAACCTGACTATAACTAGATCCATGCCAATGGAAAACAAAACTGTTAGATTCTCTGTGACCTACCTTTGACTAGATCCCTGAACCTGACTATGACTACATCCCTATTGATAATGAAGACAAAACTGTTAGACTCCCTGTAACCTGACTAAGACAACATCCCTATTGCTAGTGAAGACAAAACTGGTTAGATTCCCTGAACCTGACTATGACTACATCTCTATTGATAATGAAGACAAAACCGTTAGATTCCCTGAACCTAAGACAACATTTCTCTTTTCTGGGGCTATGGTGATAAAAAAAAGTTTTATACCGCAACCAGGCATTCTAGTAACCTAATAAAGGGGGTCGAATAACTGCACGCTATAATCGGTAGTGACCTATAATACCTTCTATTGACCTATAATACGTCTAGGGACCGTTTATAGACCGGACCTACTTTTCAGGTCCCTAATTTGCAAATGTAAACAATAACATGCAACCTTTTATACACGGGAAAACAACCAAATAGCAAGTTATAATCTTTGCAATATTTATTTAAACAAATTTTGAGAAATTTAAGCTATATTCTTACATTCTCGGGCTTTCCTGGTTTGAATGGTCCGTTGGAATAATTGCGCACTGCTACTGCGGTTGCGTCTCAACCTCGAAAATAATTTCTAAGGCTAAAATAAACGATTTATTTGCAGATTTCCAAATAGAATGTAAAGCCCTGAGAAACTTTTATTCGAGCGTCCATGTTGTTTCCAACGTCTGCATGGCGCGGTGACGTCAGAAACTTAGCACTATTTGACGTCACGTTGCACAACATGTGCGCGCCATGGCTCTGGATGTCGTTTAACATGCCGCGCTGTCTGCTGTCTTATTTGCTTAAATTTGCTTAATTTTGCGAAATCCCTTGATTGTTTTGAGTTGGGGTATAAACTAAATACATCATTAGTGTTTTTAATAATAAAATATAATCGGTTTGCCGCGACAATTTCATAGAGGCTCGCTGAAGCTTGCCCCTATAAAATTGTCTAAGGCTCACCGATTATATTTTATTATTAAAGACACTAACCATGTATTTACTATATTTCTGGTCTTTGTTTCACTTCAAAACCACTATAATAAATTTAGTACCATTGCAAAGAGAATTTAATTTCTTAAAAACTTTACATTCACATAAATATTGTCAAATTTAAAGAAAATACTAAAATAATCAATAGTATTTCTAAATGACTGGTTGATCGGTCAAGTTAATGTACCTACCCTGAACAGGGACATGGGCAGACTGAATCACTGGGGTGACAGTTTTTACTACAATATCTTCAACATGATGTAAGGGACTCTGGGAAGGAACTTGGACTGGCAGCCCTGCTGCCTCCTGGGCTTCTGCTAATTCCTTCTCAAGTTGAAATATCTGAGGAAGACAAATGCTTAATTTAGAAAGATCTTTATAATACTATTGTTCTGACCAAAGCAGAAACGGTGTTATTGAAAAAAGCTGGGGTATAGATAAACAAAAATGTATAGATTATGTAGAAAAATTACCATTTATGATGATTTATCTCTCTGATTTATATATGTTTGGAATCCATCTTTGAAGCTAATTATATCCAAAAGAATGTATTTATAAGCAGCATTATAAAGAGGTGTATGTTTCCTGAGAAAAGGGTAATCCTTTGGAGGCGAGTACAGCAGAGAACTGAAAATCATGGAGTGTACAAGATTTTCTCGGTCAGACTAGCTAGTTCTGGCCAATTAGGCCTCATCAGTAACCCTCAAATATTTCCTAAATTGTGCAGTGAAATCAATGATTCGAAAGGACTAGAAAATATAACCCACACTATGGTGAAGGGCAGGGAGACTTTTTATGGCCGCCACACATTCCCTTAATTGAGCTGTGGTAAAGTTAAATGTTCTGAGAAAGGGTAATCCTTGGGAAGCAAGAACTATAGTGCAGAACAGAAAACCATGGAGGTGTAAAAGATTTTTCTGGGCCAGACTAGCTAGTTTCGGCCAATTAGGTCTCATCAGTGACCCTCGAACATTTCCTAAATTCCACAGTGAAATCAATATACCTGGTAATTTTTCCATATAACTTAACATTTTTGTTTTGAAGTAACACAGTAATTAAGTGGAGATGGATCTGTTTCAGTATCCCAGCTGTAGGCTTTATCACTGTTTAATATTTCACAGGACATATCTGCTGTCAGTTTGTTTTAGTTTGTTTGATTTGTGGTTTAACATCCCAATCAACACTATTTAGGTCATTTTGGAGACATTACATCCAATTATTTGGGACTTTTACCCGACATTGAGACGAACTGATATCTCACGCCCTGCCGCCCAACAAAACCAATAGGACGTATATGCACTGATGGCCCAACTTGAACCACTCTGCCTGAGTAGGCTGAGACCTTCTAAGCAGTTTACCAGTAATCATGTGGGATCAGTTTCAGCTCTGCCTGGAAGCACAATGCAGCCCTATCTATTTCTCCAAGCCCTGATCTGTGGGGGCCCTATCTGGTGTCAGGTCGGGATTACTGACTGTACTGCATGTGGTTTAAACCAGTTGTCATTTTTCTGTATTTTATCAACATTTTTGGCTGGACCCATTTTCTATCCTTGGAACCCTAAAATGGGACACTTGCAAACAGTGCAGATAAAAAGATCAGATGCTGCCTTCGCTGTCTGCAAAGATTTCAGCCATTTCTGAATAAGTTTCCAAAATTAACACAACCTGACTTTCCTAAATTTTGAAATGACTCCTGCTTTATATGAGACAAAGATTCCATTCAGTACCAAATGGATAAAGGAGGTCTTTGTGCAGTTTTTGCACATCTTTCTACATATTTCCCATATGCATTAAATGTTTGCAATTAACTTAACCCTTTTTGTACCAAATGGAATCTTCCTCCATATAAAGCAGGAGTGCATTTCAAAATTTAGGGGTGTCAGGTTGTGTTTTCTTCAAAATTTATTTGGAAAATGACTGAATTTTTAGCCTGCACTGTTTGCCAGCTACCCTTTTTGGGGTTTCCCATACAAAATGGGTTAAGAGATAATTTGTCACAGATTATTGCCCAACATCATTTATTTCATCATGACTTATGCAAGCATCAGTAGCTCCGTTCAAATGGGCATCTGACTGGTGATCAGGGGGTTGTGGGTTCGATAAGGGGTCTGCAATATTCTTTCACGGAGATTGATTTTCTCCACTCATTCTTTCCTTTCAGCCAATTCAAGTAAGGCAACAGTCAGTTTCTGGCAAAAGAATGTGCACTGCACTGGTTATGTTTAAGCCTGGCCAGGAAGTGTTTCCGGGTAAACTAACTGGATGGATATGAACTAAATAGTGTTGAAATGGCCTTTGAATCAAAAACATACAAATTATCATGATTTGTGCAAATATCTAGAGTGTGTGTACAAAATTATAGGAAGGTAAGTGGTTGTGATGAGATCTTTGTCGACTTTATTCCTTGTACATGCCTTGCCATGCTAACAGTGTAGATCCAGACAGTTCAAAATGTGCCCTCTCATCAGGATCAACACAGATTTGACTATTGTTTGATTTGAGGTTAAATGTCTCTGTCAACACTGATAGGTCATTTTGGAGACATTGCTTTCAATTTTGTTGGACTTTTACAAGACATTGAGATAAAATAATTATGATCTGATCAAACTGCCTAATTAGAATATGTGTACACTTCAGAATCTAAGGGGTCAAACTGTTTACTCTATTGGCTAAAATTTAGTAAAATTAAATAACCATTGTTGCTGGCAACTTTTCTTTTGCTCATAATAAATGGCACCAAGCTCACTAAATTGTATTCAAACCAGACACAATTTTTTTTTCTTATTTCAAAGTACTGTCGAAGTGTTTCTAAAGAATTCTTTTTTCCCCCTTTTTTCAGATTTCTTCTCAGAATCCTGCATTTTCTAGCTGCAGTCAATGGTAAAATTATGTATACTTTTGGAAGGACCATTTTTATTATTTGCTTGGTTACACCCACTTTTTACTTTCTTATACAAATGAACATAACCAAGCTTACTTTTAGTCTTCTAGGGTTGATTTCACAAAACAGAAGTGTGAGACTCTTGTTTGAATTTTTAAACTGTATTATACAATACATTTTGTTAGGGTGGAAGTGGCCTGGATACATCTTCCAGGGAGGTAGCTCCTTCAAAAATAGTTTAGTCTCTCTTGTTAATTGGAGTCTACTATTAAAGGAAAGCATTGCTCCTAAGGAACAAATCTTTCCTTTTAGAGAATACCCATTTTTTGAGGGCCTCAATTAACAGGTAGTCCCAAAAGTGATCTCTCTTGCCAAAAACACAGCAAACATATTCTTTGTCCTTGAGATGTTCATTTAAGAAATTAATTTTAATTTTCTGCTGTTCATGAAAGTATGAATGCAGTAGTTAATGTGCAAAGTAAATGAACCCGAAAAGGGTTCTTGTAAACTTTGCTAGAAACTCACTGTTGTTCATACTTTCATGAAAAGCAGAAAAATTAAGATTATTTTTTATATTTACATTCTTTGCCCTTCATTACTGGCCATACTGGGCGAAAAAAAAAAAATGATTACATGACAAACTTTTAAAGCTGAAAAACATTTACATGCTGTTTTTCTACAAACAGCAGAACAGCGTTGATGTCACCAATGCTGGTTGAGAACCATGGTTTAGACTGATGTCAATTGATGTCACTGAAAACCATGTGACATGATGCGTTCATGAAAGTATGAACGACACTGTTTTCCATAGGTTCACATTAGACTTTACAATGGAAATGTGAATATTTATATTTGGCATATAGCTTGAAAACATTATCACCTACCCTATCTTTTAATGACTTCACTAAGGCATTATACTGTTGGTCTTTCTCTGTCTGTTGTTGCAGTAAAGATTCCCTCTCAGCTAGAAAATCTTTCTCTCTGAAACAAAACATGTTTAGGTCATCAGGAAAACAGGCCTATATTATTTGACCCCCTTAAACTCCACTTTTATACAGTAAAACTGGGGTTTACAGGCTTTATTATTATTCTTCTTATTTCTGCTAAAAAATTACATTGTGGGTTCTTGTTAGGCAGTTCTAGCAAGTTCCCACAATCTATGTTTAGATTAACTAGAGCTGTCAGAGGATCTGACTATAGCCCCGCTTCAGCGCTGTCAGAGAAGAAAGTTATTTAAGCTGCAGAGAAAACAGTTATGAACAAGAAATAACTGTTGAAAATTTTACATTATCTGGAAAAACTCTAAGAATTGTGAGCCCTTGTCCCTCATTTCAATGAGCATGATACATTACCAGAATGTCCATGTTTATACTAAATTTCATCTTCCATTTTTCAATGTTCAAAGGGTAATAACTCCTAAAGTAGGCAAATCAGAGTCAGGGTTCCTGCGCTCTGCACATTGTCTCATGGTGCTTTACACTTGTGTGAAGTGTCATGAAAATATCTCAAATGGTTTGTGAGTTATGGAGCCGACACAGTCAAAATTGCCTTTTTAAATGTTCAAAGGGCAATAACTCCTAAAGTAGGCAAACCAGAGTTATGGTTCCTGCACTCTGCACATCATCTGAAGGTGCTTTTCATTTATTTGAAGTTTCATGAAAATATCAGAAACGGTTATGGAGCGGACATAGTTAAAATTGCCATTTTTTAATATTCAAAAGCCTATAACTGAAAAAGTAGACAATCCAGAGTTTGGGTTCCTGCGCTCTGCACACGTAATATGGTGCTTTACATTTGTGTGAAGTTTCATAAAATTATCTCAAACGGTTTTTGAGTTATCGAGCAAAGACGGCTAAAATTGATATTTTTCAATATTCAAAGGGAAATAACTCAAAAATTAGGCAATCCAGAGTTATGGTTCCTGCACTCTGCACACCATCTCATGGTGTTTAATGTTTGTGTGAAGTTTCATGAAAATATGTGAATGGGTTTTAAAGTTATGGAGCGGACACGAAAATTGTTAACAGACACAGACAGACACACAGACAGACACACAGAAAATACGAAAACCAGAGTTATGGTTCTTGCGCTCTGCACATTGTCTCATAGTGCTTAACATTTGTGTGAAGTTTCATGAAATTATCTCAAACGGTTTTCGAGTTATGAAGCGGACACTGTTAAAATTGCCATTTTTCAATGTTCAAAGGGCAATAACTCCAAAAATAAGCAATGCAGAGTTATGGTTCCTGCGCTCTGCACATCGTCTCATAGTGCTTAACATTTGTGTGAAGTTTCCTAAAAATATCTCAAACGGTTTTCGAGTTATGAAGCGGACACAATTAAAATTGCCATTTTTCAATGTTCAAAGGGCAATAACTCCAAAAGTAGGCAATCCACAGTTATAATTCCTTCGCTCTGCACATTGTCTTATGGTGTTTAACATTTGTGTGAAGTTTCATGAAAATATGTTAAGCAGATACAAAGTTATGGAGCCAACACAAATTAACGGAATCAGGGAATTACGGAAAATGTTCAAAGGGCAATAACTCCAAAAGTAGGCAATCCACAGTTATAATTCCTTCGCTCTGCACATTGTCTTATGGTGTTTAACATTTGTGTGAAGTTTCATGAAAATATGTTAAGCAGATACAAAGTTATGGAGCCAACACAAATTAACGGAATCACGGAATGACAGAAGGACATGGCAAATCCAATATAGCCCCACTTTTTCAAAGCGGGGCTATAAAAATATCAGAATTTTTATCTGAAAATTTTTTGTTTTTTTTTGGGAATGGCAAGAGATGAGGTTAAGTTCATTGAGTAGGTGTCTCTGGTGGGGCTGTGGGTTAATTGCATCGATTCCTGAGCATTGCCTCTACTTCTATTTTTCAAAACTGTATCATATGTGTCAGGTATTTAACCTAATTTCTGTTGAGAAATAAGGTAAATGCTAGAGCGTTTACCCTAATTATCTAAAGAATTTTTTATGTATCTGTTGCTTTTCACCATCTGCCAGTAACACTCACTCAAACTCACTCATTTACTCACACAAACTCAACTCCGACTCATTTACTCACACAATTTCACCTCTACTTTTCTTACATTTTATCACATCAATTCCATAAAACCCAACTAGAGCACTCACCTACTCAATGAACTTAACCTCATCTCTTGCCATTCCCAAATTATTCTCTCTCAATCCTTTCATCCCTGAATTTGTGACCTCTAACTTTTGACATATTTGTTCATATGAATTTGGAGGCTTTGTGAAAATCCAGTCTAGATCCTCATGAGATCTCATCTGGCTCTATATAATACTGTTTCAATAAGTATCTCTACCTACGTATAGGGCTATAGGTAGCATTACACTAAATACTGGGAGGTTCCGGGTTTTATCACTTTGGGACAGAGCTTTTAGTTGCGTTCTAAATACCAGACTTGCTTCCATTGGATATATATCCCATGTTTTATTTCAATGTGAGAAAATGATAGGTATAAGGGACTAAAATGATGCATGTTTTATAAACATATCTGCAAGCTCAAAGAAATTTTTGCTGATTTTATATAGTCACCCCTCCTTTAAAAATGTTGGTTTTATTTACTCCGTTCTAGCAGGTCAACAAACATGGTTGATTGTAACTTGAAAATGAGCCGGACAACATGTGGATTTTTTCTCATTAACTTGTTGGGCTAGGATGGCTCTATAAACAAGTAAGGTTTGAAAAGTTTTGTATGTGTAGTTTTTGTGGGAGCAGGTAAAAGGTTACTATTGTCGCCTATGGAAAACATTTAGTGGAAAGCTACCTAAAAGGTTAAGAGGGTAAGTATACATTTTATAATAAAGACAACTACTGGTACTTTCTGTTCACTTTCCCATACTGATCCCCTATGAAGAAGGGTCTACTCTTAAAGAAATCTTTTCCTCCAGTATTGTCTTCAACAGTAGAACCTTTTCAAAATAATTCCCTCCCCTGAATAATTCCCTCCCCTGAATAAAACCTGTGTGTTACTTGCCTTATAAAACAAAGACTGTGTATCTACCTAGGCTTCAGTACTCTGGCTATTGACAATCCTAAGGTCGTGGTTCTGATGTTTATTTTTAACCCTTATCTTGATGAATATTCATTTAAGTCACACCCATTTCTGCCTATCAACCAATCAAATTACTTGATATAATTTATTGCTACAAATTCATAAAATGAATGTCTTCAGAAGCCATCTGATCAGGATCTACACTGTTTGCAAAGATAGGGGTTGTCGTGAACAGCAAGATAAAGGTTAATGTAGCTCTGTTGGATTTTTCCGATGGGGCTTTTCATGTTGTATGTGCTTATGGTTGTGTAACATTCATTACCAACAAACGCCTATACAAATACATTGTAAACTTTATCGCCTTAACAACAAAACTTTTAAGAATGAAAAATTGCGATATTTTTCTTATTTTTGCTCAAAATATAGATTATAGGTACTCGTTAGAACCGCCTCATCGAGGAGGTTCTAAAGAGTACCCATAATCTATATTTTAGAGCATAAATAAGAAAAAAATAAGGTTTACCCTAGTAAACCCCAGTTTTACTATACAAAAGTTGGGTTCGAGGGGGTCAAAATTATATAGTCATGTTTTCGTGATGTTATTTTTTTAATTTTCATTACGTGTGCCTGCTGCACCATAATGACCTCTAGTGGGGAAGAGGGAGCTAGTTGCTATGCTGTGGGTGATTTGTATATTTCCTGTTTTATTTTCCTCATTGTTAGTTACTCTTCCTCTCGGTGTCATTACGATAACCCGTGCTACATAGTGCATTTTTTCACATTTCCAAAATGGCTACTTTTTTTTATGAGAATCCGTGATACTTTTCTTATAAATACTGAAAACATAGGTTGTGGGTGCTCATTAGAACCGCCTCATTACGAGTATTCACAACCTATGTCTTGGAGCAAAAAAAAGAAAAATAATGTATACCCCCGTAAACCCCAGTTCTTCCTATATAAAATGGGGTATAGGGGGTCTTCATTTCACGGACTTGTTATCGTGAGGCCTTTCATTGTCATTATGATAACACATCCTTGGTATATAGTGCATTTTTTCATACCTCAAAAAAGGTAATTTTTCTGATGAAAATTTGTGATATTTTTCTTATTTATACTCAGAACATAGGTTTTGGGTGCTCGTTAGAACCGCCTCATCACCTATGTCTTGGAGCAGAAATAAGAAAAATATTGTTTACCCCCGTAAACCCCAGTTTTCTCTATATAAAGTGAGGTGTAAGGGGGTGTTCGTTTCACGGACTTGTTCACGTGAAGGTGGCTTTTTCTGGGTATCTATTTCTATAATTTTTTTCAGATCTAGGTCCCATCTGGATAAATCAGTCAAATGTTGTTGACACTAAAATACCAATTTAACCCTTTTGTACCAAATGGAATCTTCCTCCTTTTATATAGCAGGAGTCCATTGCAAAATTTAGGTGTGTCAGGTTGTGTTTTCTTCAAATTTCATTTGAAAAATGGCTCAACTTTTCGCAAACAGTGTAAGTGCTGATCAGACGCCCCATTCTGCGGTGTCTGATCTGGGCCTGCCCTGTTTGCCAACTAACCATTCTGGGGTTTCCGATACGAAATGGGTTAAAAAAACATTCCCACATACCTCTGTTGATATTCTTTGATAATTTTTTTGGCCTTGTGGTATTTTTTCTCAATAGCAGTGACCTCCCCTTGCATTTTCTTCTCCAGAGCAATGTACTGGCCTTGAGAACCCTCCATCATGTCCTAGACAGAAAACACTCTCATAAGAACAGTCAACACTCTTTATACCGACATTTGTTATAACGGCAAAACTCATTATAACGGCAATTTGAATACAATGACAACTTAGCTAAACGCTTAGCCTCGGTTCCGAATGGCGTTGGCTTCCCTCGGGCTGGAAATGCACAAATCGAGTCCATAGTTAGGATCTTATAATGCAATACTCCAAGAAACAAATGTAATAGATATTTGTTAGAATCGCCTCACCAAGGAGATTCTAACAAATGTCTATAACACCTGTTTCTTGGAGTAATAATGGGGGTAAAAGGCCTTTTATTACCCATCATACTCCTAACAGGGATTCTTTATAATGGCAAATTCTTTATAACTCCACAATAATGGGGAACAAATACCATCGATATAACGAGGGTCCTCTATACACCACAAGCTATCCAGAACACAACTGGAAGGGTCCCAACAAAAATGAACGTTTTTCAACATAATCTATTTTTATTTTCTAAGTCTTAAGGTCATGGGTATGGGACAGGGTATTGCTGAATAAAGCTTTGGACTTTTATATGTCATCATACCAGATATCTTCAATTCCATGATATGGTTAGGAAAAAATGAAGTCTTAAAAAACTTAAACATACAATTTCTAAGTCTGTGACCATGACCTTGAGGCCGCGGGTATGGGTGGCGGTATTGCCGAATAAAACTTTAGGCCTATATCTATCATCATACCAAAAATTATCCAAATCCATGGTATGGTTTGGAAAATATGAGCTCTTAAAAACCTATAACAAAATTTAATGTCTGTGAGATTGACCTTGAGGTCATGGGTAATGGTGGGGGTAATTGCTGAATAAAACTTTGAACCTATATCTATCATCATGTCAAATACGAACCAAATCCATCATGGTTGGGAAAATATGATCTCTTAAAAACTGTAAAATAAAATTTCTAAGTCTGTGAGACTCTGACCATGACCTTGAGGCCATGGGTATGGGGGTTGGTATTGCTGACTAAAACGTTGGATCTCCCTTCCGGTGATTCAAGAAGGGCAGTTGTCAGATTCTGGAGAAAGAATGCGCACTATACTGGTTAACTGCTTACGTATAAGCCTGCCCAGGAAGTGTGGATAGGTAAACTGACCGGCTCAAAAATGACCTTAAATAGTGTTGACTGGGCCGTTAAACTCCAATACAAACAAACAAAATGTTGGACCTATATCTAACAGGTTTGAACAGTCAGCACCCTTAGCCACTTGGCCATGCAAGAGCCACATTTACCATGCAATCTGATTAGTTTGTGCTGTGTGTTGAATGGATAGTACTTACAAGCATATATACAAGACTCAAGTGTGTATGCAGGCTGAACCCTCACTGAGCTCTCATGATCAGAAATTCTTGATTGTAATGGCTCTAATACTTGATATGGTCATATATTATCTTACAAACATAGTATAACCCTTCTCTTGCTGAATATTCTGTTAAGCCACACCCATTTCTGACTTGGAACCAATCAGATTTCTTCATGTAATTTATTCCTACAAATTCATAAAATGAATGTCAAACAGTGCAGATCCTGATCAGATGGCTTCTGAAGAAGCCATCTGATCTTGATCTACACTGTTTCCAAAGATATGGGTTGTCGTGAACAGCAAGATAAGAGTTAAGACTACCTTACCTGATAGTGATTGATCTCCTTCCTAGCACTGGAGACTTTTTTCTCCATCTCCAGCAACCTGGTTGCCATTTCTTCACATTTCTTCTCATACTGTCTCTTCTGGCCCTCTGTGTTCTCTAGTACAATAATCTTAGCCTTTAGTTTGGCCATCTCTGCCTCTAGCACCGCATTCTTACACTGGGCCTGCGAATAAGTAGGAAATACATATATTAACCCTTTTTGTACAGAATGGAATCTTCCTCCTTATATATAGCAGAAGTCCATTTCAAAATTAAGGGGTGTCAGGTTGTGTTTTCTTCAAAATTGATTTGGAAAAATACTGAAGTTTTAGCAAACAGTGTAGGCCCCGATCAGACGCCGCGTTTTGCGGCGTCTGATCTGGGCCTGCACTGTTTGCCTGGGTACTCGTTTTGGGGTTTCCTGTCCAAAATGGGCTAACTATGGGACATTTTTCTTATTTCTTAATAGCAACATGAAGTGGGTTTTTCTTAGAATTGCCACAATGAATACCCACAACATATGTATTTTAACGAGAATCAGAGCGAATTTTCTCGTATATATCCAATAAATTTTGACTTATTGTGACAGTTTTGTCTTCTCGTTGAGAAGACTTCATCAGACTATGACCTTGACCTTGGTGATGTCACAGGGTCTGTTCACTGCTGGACTTGTTGCTGGCAGCATACAAAGGCCTGTAAATGGGGCTAAGTTGGCAGGCCCCCTAGTCACTGTTCATCACTGGGGTGTCCTTACATATCATGAGAAAGGGTGTTTGTAAAACACTATGCCCCCAACCATATGCTTGCCCCTAAATGCCAAAATTTTCAAAGGGCCATAACTGAAGAAGATTTCATCCAACTTTTCAGAATTTTTTTCAAAAGTTAATCAGGTTATCTTCTTATCACTTCCAATCCATTCATCAACTTTGTTTTCAAAGGGCTATAACTCAGGAAAGGGGCATAACCCAGAAAAGAAAAAAATACATGCCAATTTTACCTGAGGCATCCAAATACGGAATTTCCAAACCTAGCATATATGCTTCTAAAGTTATGCTATGCATCACAGCCCAATGTACAAATGCCCAAAGTCACAAAGGACCATTACACAAAGTATTTTCGGTATTTCTTCAAATATTAATCAGGTCATCTAGTCATCACTAGCAATTAACTATTAAACTTTCAAGGCACTAGCAAGATTTCATCCATATACTTTCAAAGGGCCATAACTCATGAAAGGGGCATAATCCTGATGAGAAGAAAAAATATCTCAGCTTTTTTCATGAGGAATCCATATAGGACATTAGCATTTATGGTTCTAAATTTATGCTATGCATCACAAAGCATGCAATGCACAAACGCCCAAAGTTACAAAGGGCCATAACTCATGAAGTGTTTTTTTGGAATTTCTTCAAAAGTTAAACAGTTCATTTACTCCTCACTAGCAATCCACTCATCAACTTTCAAGGCTTTGGCTTAAATAGTTTTACTCCTCACTAGCAATCCACTCATCAACTTTCAAGGCTTTGGCTTAAATAGTTTTTCTCCATCAAAATAGTATTCAAGATAATAGGCAAAAATCACTGAACCATGAAATATAGGTCACACTGACCTAGATATGTTTTGAGGACAATCATGGGGTCACATGAAATCAATAATCCAGGTAATAGGCAAAATCACTGAACCATGAGATATAGGTAACACTGAACTAGATATATTTTGAAGTCCATCATGGGGTCACATGGAACTAATAACCCGGGTATGATATTTCTGCGTCAAATAGTAACCCATCAAAAGTTATCGCCAATGTTAAAGTTTTTAAACTGGAGGTCTAAAGTAGGTCAAATGTCAAGGTCACAAGGTCAAAATTTATGGTACCTCTTGAAGGAATGCACATGTGAAATATGAAAGCCCTATCAGTTACCATTCATAAGTTATGCCAAATGTTAAGGTTTTTGTGGACAGACAAACAGACAGACAGATAAAAATTATATGCCCCCAAATCTTTGATTCCTGGGGAATAAAAAAAAATAGGTGTCAGCTGATTTTTTAGGAGGAATTCATAGATGAAATGCACGACCCGCCGGATGCTTTTAGCTTTATGAGTGTTACCATATATGGGTATGGCGGCCATTTTGGTCATGTGACCTGGACATAAAACAGTTCCCCCAATAAATGCGCCTTATCGTAAGGAGCAAAAATATATCTTATACTTTAGTACTGTATTCTGAATCGTTTGCAGGATAAAATCCAACACAAAAGCATATGTGTCAAAGTTTGACCTAGGCACAAAGAAGGTCAAGGTCAACCCAGGGTCACCATTTTAGCAATTTATGATGGGCCTACATTCCAGATGCTATTTATCAAGTTTCCTTGAAATCTGCACAGTGGTTCTGGAGAAGACTATTTTTGAAGGGTTTTTACCAAATATTGCTTGGCGGCCATTTTGGTCATGTGACCTGGTCCCATGAGGAAATTTTGGTTTCCCCCATCCCGTAGAGGCTCCATATGAAATTTGACTTCAATCGGCCCAACAATTTCCGAGGAGAAGCAGTTCGAAAATTTTCACATTTTTCGCCTCGGCGAGGCTGTACTAAATGGAATGTAATATTTCGCAAGTTCATTGATAAGATCTCATTGATATTTATCAGTATGCCAAAAATTGTTTAAATATTCCAAGCGGTTAAGTCACTATCACCAATTTTCACAAACGGGTTACGGACGGACAGATAGACAGACCATATATGGCTTGGTGGCCATTTTGGTCATGTGTCCTGGACCCCATGAGCAATTTTTGGTTTCCCCCATCCCATAGAGGCTCCATACGAAATTTGATTTCAATCGGCCCAACGGTTTCCGAGGAGAAGCAGTTCGAAAATTTTCACATATTTCGCCTTGGCGAAGCTATACTAAATGGAATGTAATATTTCGCAAGTTCATTGGTTAGATCTCATTGATATCTATCAGTATGCCAAAAATTGTTTAAATATTCCAAGCGGTTCAGTCACTATCACCAATTTTCACAAACGGGTTACGGACGGACAGACAGACAAACCATATATGGCTTGGCGGCCATTTTGGTCATGTGACCTTGACCTCATGAGCAAATTTTGGTTTCCCCCATCCCATAGAGGCTCCATATGAAATTTGACTTCAATCGGCCCAACGGTTTCCGAGGAGAAGCAGTTCAAAAATGTTCGAAAATTTTCACATTTTTCGCCTCGGCGAGGCTATACTAAATGGAATGTAATATTTCGTAAGTTCATTGGTTAGATCTCATTGATATCTATCAGTATGCCAAAAATTGTTTAAATATTCCAAGCGGTTAAGTCACTATCACCAATTTTCACAAACGGGTTACGGACGGACAGACAGAATGACAGAATGACAGAATGACAGACTGACACGGTGATTTTAGGGCACTCTTAGAAAAAAACGACTTCAGTCGGTTGCTTTTTCTGCGGGTCGTGCAATTTCAACAAGAGGCCCATGGGCCACTATGCTCACCAGAGCTCAGGTGGGCACTGTCCATCCTGCCCAATGGCAGCCATGTATTTTAACATGATATCATTTTAATCCACCAAATGAACCCCCATGTCCAAATGAGCACCCATGTGGACTCAGCATCTGAAAAGTTAGGCCTTTTATGAAGTAGAGAGGGTGGGGCATGGACCCAATGGAGCCCTGGTTGGTATCACTAAATGCGTCTTATCATAAGAAACAAAAATATATATGGTTTAGCAGTGGGGATCTGTAAGGCCTCTTTAACAGTTGAGGGGTTGGGGCATGCCCTGTTGATCCCAGGAAAGCCCAAACTGTTGTCCCTAAATGTGTCTTATCATAAGGACCAAGTATATATATGGTTCAGTGCTGGGAATCTGACCGGTTTCAGAGATTTGAGGCCCTTTTATGAAATAGGAATGGCCCCTGCGGACCCCGCTACAGTAGGTGTGCTAATAATAAGGAACAAGAACATATATGATTATGGGGTGGGGATTTGAATGGTTTCTGAAATATAAAGCCTTTTATGAAATGGAAGGGCGGGGCACATTGCCTCAGCACAAAGAGACCTCCAGGTTGGTGTGATTGAACGAGTCTTATCATAAGGAACAAGTATATGGTTTAGGGGTGGGGATCTGAACTATTTCTGATATATATGGCTTTTAATGAAGTAAAGCGGTGTGGCATGGCCTGGGCGTGCCCCGGGGACTCCCAAGCTGGTGTCACTGAATGCGTCTTATCATAAGAAAGATGAATATATATGGTTTAGGGTGGGGCTAAGAACATTCTCTGAGATATAAGGCCTTATGTGAAGTGGAGGGGTGAAGGCCCAGGGAGACTCCCAGGTTGGTGTCAATGAATGTGTCTTATCATAAGGAACAAGACTATATATGGTTAAGGGGTGGCCATCTGTAGGGTTTCCGAGATATTGTGATATTATGAAATGGAGGGGGTGGGGCATGGCCCCAGCATATCCCTGGGAACCCCCAGGTTGGTGTTACTGAATGCGTCTTATCATAATGAACAAGAATATATATGGTTTAGGGGTGGGGATCTGAACAGTTTCTGAAATATATGGCCTTTTTTGAAGTGGAGGGGTGGGGCAAGGCCCCAGCGCGTCTCTGAGGACCCCCAGGTTGGTGTCAATGAATGTGTCTTATCATAAGAAGCAAGCATATATATGGTTTATGGGCGGGGATCTGTAAGGTTTCCGAGATATTGGGCCTTTTATCAAATGGAGGGGGTGGGGCATGGCCCCGGTGCATCCAGGGGACTCCCAGGTTGATGTCACTGAATGGGTCTTATCAAAAGGAACAAGAATATATATGGTTTAGGGGTGGGAATCTGAATGGTTTCCGAGATATTGGGCCTTTTATAAAGTTGAGGGGGTGGGGCCTGACCTGTGCGCATCCCTGACGACCCCCAGGTTGGTGTTACTGAATGCGTCTTATCAATAGGAACAAGAATATATATGGTTTAGGGGTGGGGATCTGAACAGTTTCTGAGATATATGGCCTTTTGTGAAGTGGAGGGGTGGGGCAAGGCCCCAGCGCATCTCTGAGGACCCCCAGGTTGGTGTCAATGAATGTGTCTTATCATAAGAAGCACGAATATATATGGTTTAGGGGCGGGGATCTGTAAGGTTTACGAGATATTGGGCCTTTTATGAAATGGAGGGGGTGGGGCATGGCCCCGGCGCATCCAGGGGACTCCCAGGTTGATGTCACTGAATGGGTCTTATCATAAGGAACAAGAATATATATGGTTTAGGGGTGGGGATCTGAATGGTTTCCGAGATATTGGGCCTTTTATTAAGTGGAGGGGGTGGGGCATGACCTCGGCGCATCCCTGAGGACCCCAAGGTTGGTGTTACTAAATGCGTCTTATCAATAGGAACAAGAATATATATGGTTTAGGGGTCGGGATCTGAATGGTTTCTGAGATATATGGCCTTTTATGAAGTGGAGGGGGTGGGGCATGGCCCCGGCACAACCTGGGGGACCCTCAGGTTGGCATAAAAGCATATGGCTGAAAGAATTTTACTCAAGAAACATTTCTATAAAAGTTTTGTCCAAATATCTGCAATGACTTGGCAGTAAATGCCATTTTTCAATTTTCCCCATTATAAGTCTATGGAAACTCTAAGTTGCCATAGCAACCAAACTAATGGGCCGATTTTCATAAAAAACACAAACTTTCAATCCCCCAGCCCAAGGATGCTACAGATAAAATGAACATTCTCTGAGATATAAGGCCTTATGTGAAGTGGAGGGGTGTGGCAAGGCCCAGGGAGACTCCCAGGTTGGTGTCAATGAATGTGTCTTATCATAAGGAACAAGACTATATATGGTTAAGGGGTGGCCATCTGTAGGGTTTCCGAGATATTGTGATATTATGAAATGGAGGGGGTGGGGCATGGCCCCAGCATATCCCTGGGAACCCCCAGGTTGGTGTTACTGAATGCGTCTTATCATAATGAACAAGAATATATATGGTTTAGGGCTGGGGATCTGAACAGTTTCTGAAATATATGGCCTTTTTTGAAGTGGAGGGGTGGGGCAAGGCCCCAGCGCGTCTCTGAGGACCCCCAGGTTGGCGTCAATGAATGTGTCTTATCATAAGAAGCAAGCATATATATGGTTTATGGGCGGGGATCTGTAAGGTTTCTGAGATATTGGGCCTTTTATCAAATGGAGGGGGTGGGGCATGGCCCCGGTGCATCCAGGGGACTCCCAGGTTGATGTCACTGAATGGGTCTTATCAAAAGGAACAAGAATATATATGGTTTAGGGGTGGGAATCTGAATGGTTTCCGAGATATTGGGCCTTTTATAAAGTTGAGGGGGTGGGGCCTGACCTGTGTGCATCCCTGACGACCCCCAGGTTGGTGTTACTGAATGCGTCTTATCAATAGGAACAAGAATATATATGGTTTAGGGGTGGGGATCTGAACAGTTTCTGAGATATATGGCCTTTTGTGAAGTGGAGGGGTGGGGCAAGGCCCCAGCGCATCTCTGAGGACCCCCAGGTTGGTGTCAATGAATGTGTCTTATCATAAGAAGCACGCATATATATGGTTTAGGGGCGGGGATCTGTAAGGTTTACGAGATATTGGGCCTTTTATGAAATGGAGGGGGTGGGGCATGGCCCCGGCGCATCCAGGGGACTCCCAGGTTGATGTCAATGAATGGGTCTTATCATAAGGAACAAGAATATATATGGTTTAGGGGTGGGGATCTGAATGGTTTCCGAGATATTGGGCCTTTTATTAAGTGGAGGGGGTGTGGCATGACCTCGGCGCATCCCTGAGGACCCCAAGGTTGGTGTTACTAAATGCGTCTTATCAATAGGAACAAGAATATATATGGTTTAGGGGTCGGGATCTGAATGGTTTCTGAGATATATGGCCTTTTATGAAGTGGAGGGGGTGGGGCATGGCCCCGGCACAACCTGGGGGACCCTCAGGTTGGCATAAAAGCATATGGCTGAAAGAATTTTACTCAAGAAACATTTCTATAAAAGTTTTGTCCAAATATCTGCAATGACTTGGCAGTAAATGCCATTTTTCAATTTTCCCCATTATAAGTCTATGGAAACTCTAAGTTGCCATAGCAACCAAACTAATGGGCCGATTTTCATAAAAAACACAAACTTTCAATCCCCCAGCCCAAGGATGCTACAGATAAAATTTGGGCTGAATCGGTCCAGTGGCTTCAGAGAAGAAGATGTTTGAAAGTGTTGACGTCAGACGACGACGACGACAACGACAACGACGACGACGACGCCGGACAACTGACTATCCTATAAGCTCCCCCGGAGCCTTCGGCTCTGGTGAGCTAAAAACCTAGCATATATGGTTCTAAGTTATGCTATGCATCACAAAGCATGCAAGATACAAAAGCCCAATGTCAAAAAGGGGACCTCAAATCAAACAAACAAACAATCAAAAAGGGCAATAACTCATATTTTTTTTGTAATTTCTACAAAAGTTAATTAGGTCATCTAGTCATCACTAGCAATCCACTCATCAGCTTTCAAGGCACTAGCTTTAACTGTTTTTGAGATAATTTGCTAACAAGATTTCATCCAAATATTTTCAAATGGCCATAACTCAGGAAAGGGGCCTAATCCTGATGAAAAAAACAACACCTCAGCTGTTCTTTCATGAGGAATCCATATATGAAATTGCAAAATCCTGGCATATATGGTTCTAAAGTTGTGCTATGCATTACAAAGCATGCAATGTACAAATGCCCAAAGTTACTAAGGGCTCATGAAGTATTTTTTTTTTTTTTTTAAATTTCTTCAAAATTTAAACAGGTTGTCTACTCCTCACTAGCAACTTTCAACTTTCAAGGCTCTAGCTTTTAATAGTTTTTGAGATATTTTGCTGACAAGATTGCATCCATTTTTTTTCAAAGGGACATAACTCTGGAAAGGGGCATAATTCAGACAAGAAAACAAGATGTGTTTGTGAAACAGGAATATGTCCCCGGGCATGGTCATTTTTTTTTTTTTACAAAGTTGGTCAAAGTTCAAAGTCAAGGTCACAGGTCAAGATTTTTGGTTTGAGTGGGAAGCCCTTGGCACAAGTAACATACATGCCAATTATGAAGGCTCTATCTTAAACGGTTTGAAAGTTATGAACAATATTTTTTTCCTTAAAGTAGGTCATAGGTCAAGGTCACAGGTCAAAAAAATTTGCATGAATGTAAAGCTCTTGTCACAAGGAACCTACATGCTAAATACGAAGGCTCTATCTTTAATGATTCAAAAGTTACAAACAATTTATTTGTTCTTTAAAGTAGGTCAAAGGTCAAAGTCATGGTCAAAACATTGTGCATGAATGTAAAGCTCTTATCACAAGGATCCTACACGCAAAATATGAAGGCCCTATCCCAAACGGTTTGAAAGATATTATTTTTTTCTTTTAAGTAGGTCAAAGGTCAAGGTCACAGGTCAAAAGTTTTTGCATGAATGTAAAGCTCTTGTTAAAAGGAACCTACATGCCAAATATGAAGGCTGCATCTGAAACGGTTAAAAAATTATGACCAATGTTAACTTTTTTAAAGGTCAATGTCACAAGTCAAATTTTCTTCTGTGAATGTAAAGCTCTTGTCACAAGGAACCTACACGCAAAATATGAAGGCTATATCTCAAATGATTCAAAAGTTATGACCAAAATGTTATTTTCTATTTTAAGTAGGTCAAAGGTCAAGGTCACAGATCAAAATTTTTTGCATGAATGTAAAGCTTTTGTCACAAGGAACATACATGCCAAATGTGAAGGCTGTATCTCAAGTGGTTCAAAAGTTATGACCAATGTTATTTTTTTCTTTTAAGTAGGTCAAAGGTCAAGGTCACAGGTCAAATTTTTTTGCATGAATGTGAAGCACTTGACACAAGGAACCTTCATGCCAAATATGAACACTCTACCTCCAACGCTTCAAAAGTTATGACCAACGTTAAAGTTGTCCACGTGCAAACCAACAAACAGACAGGGCAAAAACAATATGTCCCCGCTATCACTACCCGTACCGGGAACATAAAAATATGGGTCTGCTATTTTTTTTCGTGAGGACAGCCTAGTAATGCTGCTCACTTTTATGTGAAACGAATACTTTCAATTTTGATATTTTGGTATCTGTTTCATTTCAAACAGTTTTTTACTGTAAATAATCTGTCCTCTTTAAGAGGGAATAAATATTTTGTGGTATAGTATCACTAATCCAATACCTGAAATAGAATTGCACAACAACATAGGGAAATATACCTTCAGGTATATGCAGGCAGTGGACAGCTACATCCTGGCAGGGCTGGTCACGACCAGTGAATCTGTTAGCACAATATGGGAACTCTGTTAAACATTACAATAAAACCCATGTGCTTTAAAGACTAGTCATATATGTACAGCTAACATTTCCCGCCCCCACCCATCAGGGCTTGAAGAAATAGATTGCGCTGCATGATGTTTCCAAGCAGAGCTGTAACCGACCACACATGTGTTCTGGTAAATCTCTAAGGGGGTCTAAGCAAAGTGGTGCAAGCAGGACCGTCCATGCTTATAGACCCTATTGGATGGCAGGGCTTGAGATGTCATTTCATCTCAATATCAGATAAAAGACCCACAAAATTGGAAGCAACATCTTCAAATTGATGGGGACGTTAAACCTCAAATCAAACTAAACAGCCAACGGCTTTCAAGAAGACATATTTGATAGTTACCTTATTTCTGCTTCTATCAGATTATGGGTGCTTTTTAGAACTGCCTCATTGCCCAACTATAAGCCAATACAAGTATAGCTTTTACAAAAAAGCTAGGTCGATGCTTAGCGCAAATTAAATGTGAGTGTCTATGGTTATATCCCTACAATTTACTGTCTTTGCCAATATTCTAATACTGCCAGTCTCCACCAAGGATCCGGCCAACTGAAGTATAATGTTTGAAATGTCAAAGTTGAAAATGCTGTAATTTTGTCAAAAAGTACTTTTTCATCTCTCAAAAGACATGTGTGCGACTTCAATATGCTTGTAACATCTTATCAAATGCCTGCCCTTGATTCCTTCAGACTTAGCTTTAGGGTGGTGGCAATATTTTATAAAGTCACTGAATCATGAAATGTAGGTAAAGGTCAAATATGGTTGCTTGCCCCAGATACTAAAAGTTTGTACCAAGTATCATTAAAGAAGCTCTTATAGTTCTTGATAAATTAATTTGATCATTAGGGTGAATGCTAGGGTGGTTGTTGACAAAATGGACAGACAGACAGATGGATGAACGGATGGAAAACCAGACCCTATATCGCGCCATGCTAATAGCAGGCGTGACAAAAATAAACAAAATCTTACCTCTTTTAATTTCACAAACAAAGCCTGTGACTCCATATCAGGACTAATGTCATCTCCACTGCTCTCTTGTAGGTCGAAAACTTCCACCACTGGTTTCTCCGACTGCTCATCAGGGGAGCTAATCTCATCCACTGATGGCATAGACATTGGAGTAGCCTCCCCTGCAAGGAGATCTTCAGACACATCTTCACCCATTTCCTCAATCTCATCTTCAGCACCACTTTGACTTGATTCATCAAGATCCTAAAAAGTATCATTAATCCTTAAGTCGCTCTGAAAATGTTGTCTGCTTAATATGTCGTCTGCTGAATCTTATTGCAAATTTTTTAAAAAAAATTTTGCATACAGGCAGTGTGGACCCAGATCAACTTTTTCTATAGGAGCAGTCTGATCAGGGTCCACACTGTTTGCAAAAATGACTTTTGAAGTAATGAGCAGACAACAAAGCAGATGACAATTGCCGTGATGGTATTTTATGGGTTAATAACTGCTGTTCAGGGGAGTCAATCCCTCTAGAACACAACTACTTCTATTTCATTCAAAGACATCTTCTCTCAGTATCTTCCATGCCACTTTCACATGATTATAATGGAAGTTAGCACTGATGCATTAAGTTTAGGGTGAATTTTAGATTACACAAAATTCACTGATGGACTTTTTTTTCATTCTTTGATTTCATTAGTTCTGTGTTTATGCAGCAAAATCTATCCAAGTAGACACCTCTATTAAGCAAGCAAGCTGTTTTATGCAAGCCCATATCCAGTTCCTGTACAAGGGGAATGTATTTAAAGCAAGCACGGGCCTTTAATATGCAACCATATATCAATTTTTCCTTAGGTGCTTGTTTAATACAGGTGGGATTGCATTCTAACATTTTTGCATTACAATTTTTGTTGTGATTCCTGACATTGAAACTGTTGTTGTTGTTTTTTTACTCTTTTTCTATCAAGAAGATAGCAAAGCACCTTTCTGACTTAAAGGTGCCTTTTGGGCGTTGGGGGCATTGTATGTAGGTTCTTTGTGCCAAGGGCTTTCCACTGAAACAAAAAATAGCCATCGGAAGAGATGGCAAATCCCCCGACCAAAAGCCAATATGGCCTTCAGAAGATTGTACACCAATAGAAAGTGCACCAGAATTAAACCAGCAATATATCACAAAAGTATTGCAGTTATGGTCATCACAAGATTATACTGTCAGTGGAGAAAACTAAACAAGAGGCCCATGGGCCACAATGCTCACCAGAGCTCAGGCGGGCACTGCCCACTGGCAGCCATGTATGGTTTTAATTTATTGATTATAAAGTCTCCCAAATGAACCCCCATTCCATGTGGACTCTGTATCTGAAATATTAGGCCTTATATGAAGTGGAGGGGTTGGAGATGACCCAACAGAGCCTAATTTGATATCACTGAATGCATCTTATCAGAAGGAACAAGAAAATATATGTTTATGGGTGGGGGTCTTAATGGTTTCTGAGATATTGGGCCTTTTATGAAGTGGAGGGGGTGGGGAATGGCCCGGGCACATCCCAAGAGCCCCCCAGGTTGGTGTCTCCGAATGTGTTTTATCATAAGAAACAAGAATATATATGGTTTAGGGGTGGGAATCTGATAGGTTTCGGAGATTTATGGCCTTTTATGAAGTGGCAGGGTTGGGCATGGCCCTGGCACACCCCTGAAGACCCCTAGGTTGGAATCACTGAATGCATCTTATCATAAAGAACAAGAATATATATGGATAAGGGGTGGGCATCTGAACGGTTTCTGAGAATTTGGGCCTTTTATGGAGTTGAGGGGGTGGGGCATGGCCCGGGCACATCCCAGAGGACCCCAGATTGGTGTCACTGAATGCGTCTTATCATAAGAAACAAGAATATATATGGTTTTGGGGTGGGGATCTGAAAGGTTTCTGAGATGTATCTCCTTTTAATAAGTGGACGGGTGGGGCAATGGCGCATCCCGGGAGACCCCTAAGTTGGTATCACTGAATACGTCTTACAATCAGAAACAAGAATAAATATGGTTTAGGGGTGGGGATCTGAACGGTTACTGAGATATTGGGCCTTTTTTGAAGTGAAGGAGGTGGGGCTTGGCCCGGGCACTTCCAAGGGGACCCACAGGTTGGTGTCACTGAATGCGTCTTATCATAAGAAACTAGAGCCAGTGTTTATGAAACACAATGCCCCCAACTGCTTGACCCTAACACTGCTTGTCCCTAACAGTAATTGAGATATCTTGTTTTTATGTGGCTGTAATGCTGAAATTACACAAGAAAAGCTGTAGTTAATCAGGTCGTTTATTTATCACCCCCTACTAGTTTTTTAAGTTACAGGATAATAGCTCATACAGTTTTAGAGATACAGTCAAACTTGTCTTAGTGGCCACCTTTATTAAGCGAGCAACCTGTCTTAAGCAAGCATGCATTAAGTTCCACAAACTATTCTTCCGCGAAAAACAAAGAAGCATAATACCTTGCATCTTTTATCCAGTGTTTTTCATGTAACTGTAATGCTCTAAGATACTGTTCATGAACTATGGGTCCAAATTTGTATGTGGTCATCGTTGAATCAAATCCTAAACCGTAGTATAGTGGATATGGAGCAATGAGTTCTCCTTCAGAAATGCGTTGCAGGATCTCATCTGCATTTGGAATCGAACCCTTGCATGTGGAGGACAGTTTCACTGTGATTGGGTTCTTTCTCTCCTCTCGAAACACCATGAGCTTTTCGAACTTTCGTCACTTTGCATTGTAAATGATTTTAGTGTGGTATGTAATGGCTTTGGAATTGATATCTATCCCATAGATAGTGTTCTCCCAACATCTAGAGACTGGAAATATTTTGATTGCAGGAATAATGAAGCTTGCACGTGTACAAATTTCGCTTGAAAGCTTGTAAAGTTGCAGGGCAATCGCTCAAACAATTATTGAGATATCTTGCTTACAAGCTGAAAACACGAAAAAAATCTAAGGGCCATAACTCAAGAAAAAAAAATCGGATTTTTTTCAAAAGTTGATCAGTTCATCTACTCATCATCCCCGACAAGTCTGTGAAGTTTCGGGGAAAAACCTCAAATAGTTTTTTTAGATATCTTGCTTACAAACTTAAAACGCGAAAAATTTCAAAGGGCCATAACTCAAGAAAAAAATTTCGGATTTTTTTCAAAAGTTAATCAGTTCATCTACTCATCATCCCCAACCAGCATGTAAAGTTTCAGGGCAATAGCTCAAACAGTTTTTGAGATATCTTGCTTACAAGATTTCATAGTATTTTTTGCAAAGGGGCATAACTCAAAAAAGGGGCATAATCCTGACGAGAAAAAAAACACGGGTCAATTATTTTTTCATGAGGAATCCATATATGAAATTTCAAAAACCTAGCACCCATGGTTCTAAAGTTATGCTATGCAGTAAAAAGTGGGACGGACGTAAGGACGGAAGGACGGACGGACGAACAGGGCAAAACCAATATGCCCCCACAACTTCTTCGAAGTTGGGGGCATAACAAGAATATATATGGTTTTGGGGTGGGGATCTGAATGGTTTCTGAGATATATGGCCTTTTATGAAGTCGAGGGGTGGGGCAGGGCCCTGGGCCATCCCAAGGGGCCCCCAGGTTAGTGTCATTGAATGTGTCTTATCATAAGGAACAATAATATATATGGTTTAGGGGTGGGGATCTGTAAGGTTTTGGAGTTATTGCCATCACAAGGTTATATTGTCAGGGGAGATAATTAAAAAACCAGGGCACCCAGAGTCATGGTTCTTAAACGTGACACACCTGCTTAACCTCATGTACAACTGTACCAAGTACCATCAATATATCTCAAAGAGTATTGGAGATATGGCAATCACAAGGTAGTGGTTCTATATAATTGGAAGGGGAGATAACTCAAAAACCATGGCACCCAGAGTTGTGGTTCTTGTGCATGACACACCGTCTCGGCCTTGAGAACAACTGTACCAGGTATCATCAATATATCTTAAAGGGTATTGGAGTTATGGCCATCACAAAGTAGTCACTCAATTTTATTGGAAGGGGAGATAACTCAAAAACAATGACAACCAGAGTTGTGGTTCTTGTGCATGACACGCTGTCTCAGACTTGTGAACAACTGTGCCAGGTACCATCAACATATCTCAAAGGGTATTGGAGTTATGGCCATCACAAAGTAGTCATTCTATTTTATTAAAAGGGGAGATAACTAAAAAAGTATGGCATCCAGAGTTCTGGTTCTTGCGCATGACACGCCATCTCAGCCTTGTGAACAATTGTGCTAAGAACCATCAATGAATCTCAAAGGGTATAGGAGTTATGGCCATCACAAGGTTGCGTCTACGAACGGACGTTTTACGGATGTATACTTGTGTGTCTTCATCCCTACAAAGTACCCTTGTGTGTCAAATTTCCAGGAAATTTCTTGGAATTTCTTGGAAAAAAAGACACACAAGCAACTATTTTAGACACACAAAACACTGACGGAATAAATCGCATTGAGTTTAATGGAAGTGTCCATACTTTTAAACACACAAGTATACATTCGTTCCTGCACACGGACAGACCCACGGACGGACGCACGGACGCCAGGCTGATCGCTATATCCCCCGAACCTATTCGGTCGGGGGATAAAAAATTAATCTGGGACATTGATCTTGACCTCGACCTACTTTAAAGATAAAAATCATTGGTAATAACTTTTGGACTTTTTGAGATAGCGCCTTCATATCCCTGTGACAAGGGCTTCCAATTCAAACAAAAATCTTGATCTGTGACCTTGATCTTGACCTATGACCAACTTTGAAGAAAAAATTGACCTTGCCTGGGGACATGTTCGTGTTTCACAAACACGAACTGGCTCATTTTATTTGGTCTGCTTAGAATGGGAGCAAATAATTGATGTATATTTCTTGCCTCTTAACTTACCACTTGATCATCTTCTCTGTTTGATGCACCTGATGACGTCTCTGATAAGTGTCGGATATGTTCATGCTCCAAAACCTCATCTCTAGGCTTAACCTTGTCCAGGCGTTCCTTAAATCGGTCTTGTTCTAGTCGTCGTATCTCCTCCCGCTTTTTGTCTTGTTCTAGTGACTGTTGTATCAACCGTGCTACTTCACTTTTACTTGGATCTTTCTCTCGCCCAATCAAAAATCTGGAAAATATAGAGGAATTTGAAAGCTTATCTCTAAAGGACCTTTATTTTGGGGGCGACTGCATTGGCAATTGATTGATTGATTGTTTTGGGTTTAATGACACGTCAAACTTTGTGGGTGATTTTGTGTCGTCTCCCAGAGAAAGACAAGAAAAGGAAAAGAAGAGATAGGAGAAGAGATGAAAGTGAGGGGCGGTGGAGAAAGAGGAAAATGATTGGAAGTGGAGACAGAAGAAGTAACAATGCTCCCCATCTACCCCTACCTGCTGCAAGGACAGCAGGCTTTGTCCGACTGTAATTCAATATCAGTTGGACGCCCCAGTGAGGGAGTGAGGCAAGTTACATGTTAGGTTTGCTTCACTCAACCACCCCCCTTGGCCATTGCCTCATCATCACGTGAACAAGTCGGTGAAATGAAGACCCCCCTATAACCCACTTTATATAAAGACAAGAGGGCCATGATGGCCCTGGATCGCTCACCTGATCCATAGTGTAACAAGTGGGCCCCAGAGAGGGCCATTATTGGCCCCAGGGTTTTAATGTGCATAATGTTGAGGGAGGTCTTAAAGGTGAAGCTTCATACCAAACATCAACAAAGGCTATAATTAGAACAATCTTGGCAAAGGTCCACTAGATAAAGCTACACATCAAATTTCAAAGACCTGGGCCTTGCAGTTTCAGAGAAGAAGATTTTTTTTAAAGATATTCCCTACATAAGCCTATGCAAAACCAAATGGCCCCAGGGCTATATAAATCTATGTAAAAACAAAGGGCCCCGGCCCGGGATGGGGGCATTTGTGGCCCCAGGGCTATAATTTGAACAATCTTGGTAGAGGTCCACTAGATAAAGCTCCATACTAAATATCAAAGGCCTTGGCCTTGCAGTTTCAGAGAAGATTTTTAAAGATTTCCCTATATAAGTCTATGCAAAACCAAAGGGCCCCGGAGCGGGGACATTTTTGGTACCAGGGCTATAATTTGAATAATTTTGATAGAGGTCCACTAGATGCAGCTTCATACCAAATATCAAAGACCCAGGCCTTGTGGTTTCAGAGAAGAAGATTTTTGAAGATTTTCCCCATGTAAGTCTATGTAAAACCATAGGGCCCCAGAGTGGGGGCATTTTTGGCCCCAGGGCTATAATTTTAACAATCTTGGTAGAGGTCCATTAGATGCAACTTCATACCAAATTTCAAAGTCCTGGGCCTTGTGGTTTCAGAGAAGATTTTTAAAGATTATCCCTATATAAGTCTATGTAAAACCAAAGGGCCCCGGGACGGGGCCACTTTTGGCCCCAGCACTATAATTTGAATCATCTTGGTAGGGGTCCTTTAGAAGAAGCTTCATACCAAATATAAAAGACCTAGGCCTTGTGGTTTCAGAGAAGAAGATTTTTAAAGATTTTCCCTATATAAGTCTATGTAAAACCAAAGGGCCCCTGAGCGGGGGCATTTTTGGCCCAAGGGCTATAATTTGAACAATCTTGGTAGGGGTCCACTAGATGAAGCTTCATACAAAATATCAAAGTCCTGGGCCTTGCGGTTTCAGAGAAGAAGATTTTTAAAGATTTTCCCTATATAAGGCCATGTAAAACCAAAGGGTCCCAGTCGGAGGCTTTTTTTGCCCCAGCACTATAATTTGAACAATCTTGGTAGGGGTCCACTAGATAAAGCTTAATTCCAAATATCAAAGTCCTGGGCCTTGCAGTTTCAGAGCAGAAGATTTTTAAAGATTTTCCCTATATAAGCCTATGTAAAACCAAAGGGCCCGGCGGCGGGGACATTTTTGGCCTCAGCACTATCATTTGAATAATCTTGTTAGGGGTCTTTTAGATGAAGCTTCATACCAAATATAAAAGACCTAGGCCTTGTGGTTTCAGAGAAAAGGATTTTTAAAGATTTTCCCTATATAAGTCTATGTAAAAACAAAGGGCCCCTGAGCGGGGGCATTTTTGGCCCAAGGGCGATAGTTTGAACAATCTTGGTAGAGGTCCATTGGATGAAGCTTCATTCTAAATATCAAAGTCCTGGACCTTGCGGTTTCAGAGAAGAAGATTTTTAAAGATTTTCCCTATATAAGTCTATGTAAAACCAAAGGGCCCCTGAGCAGGGGGATTTTTGGCCCAAGGGCTATAATTTGAACAATCTTGGTAGGGGTCCACTAGATGAAGCTTCATACAAAATATCAAAGTCCTGGGCCTTGCGGTTTCAGAGAAGAAGATTTTTAAAGATTTTCCCTATATAAGCCTATGTAAAACCAAAGGGCCCCAGGTGGAGGCTTTTTTTGCCCCAGCACTATAATTTGAACAATCTTGGTAGGGGTCCACTAGATAAAGCTTAATACCAAATATCAAAGTCCTGGGCCTTGCAGTTTCAGAGCAGAAGATTTTTAAAGATTTTCCCTATATAAGCCTATGTAAAACCAAAGGGCCCGGGGGTGGGGACATTTTTGGCCTCAGCACTATCATTTGAATAATCTTGTTAGGGGTCTTTTAGATGAAGCTTCATACCAAATATAAAAGACCTAGGCCTTGTGGTTTCAGAGAAAAGGATTTTTAAAGATTTTCCCTATATAAGTCTATGTAAAAACAAAGGGCCCCTGAGCGGGGGCATTTTTGGCCCAAGGGCGATAATTTGAACAATCTTGGTAGAGGTCCAATGGATGAAGCTTCATTCTAAATATCAAAGTCCTGGACCTTGCGGTTTCAGAGAAGAAGATTTTTAAAGATTTTCCCTATATAAGGCCATGTAAAACCAAAGGGCCCCGGAACGGGGGCATTTTTTGCCCCAGCACTATAATTTGAACAATCTTGGTAGGGGTCCACTAGATAAAGCTTAATACCAAATATCAAAGTCCTGGGCCTTGCAGCTTCAGAGCAGAAGATTTTTAAAGATTTTCCCTATATAAGCCTATGTAAAACCAAAGGGCCCGGGGGCGGGGACATTTTTGGCCTCAGCACTATCATTTGAATAATCTTGTTAGGGGTCTTTTAGATGAAGCTTCATACCAAATATAAAAGACCTAGGCCTTGTGGTTTCAGAGAAAAGGATTTTTAAAGATTTTCCCTATATAAGTCTATGTAAAACTAGAGTGTTCACAAGTTTTTTCTTTAATTTGACCTACTGACCTACTTTTTGACCCGAAAAGACCTTTATTCAAACTTAGCCAAGATATTGTCACAATGACCATTCTGAGCAAGATTAATGATTTAACCAAACTTGTGGCCTCCTGAGTATTCACAAGGTTTTTCTATGATTTGACCTACTGACCTACTTTTCAACCGGACATGACCCATATTCAAACGTGACCGAGATATTGTCATGATGATCATTCTGAGCAAGTTTGATTATGATTGGACCAAAATTGTGGCCCCTAGGGTGTTCACAAGGTTTTTATATGATTTGACCCGCTGACCTACTTTTTAACCCGATATGACCCATATTCGAACTGGACTGAAATATTGTCACAATGGTCATTCTGAGCAAGTTTCATGATAATTGGACCAAAACAGTGGCCTTCAGAGTGTTCACAAGGTTTTTCTATGATTTGACCTACTGACCTACTTTTTGACCGGACATGACCCATATTCGAACTTGACCAAGATATTGTCATGATGATCATTCTGAGCAAGTTTGATTATGATTGGACCAAAATTGTGGCCTCTAGGGTGTTCACAAGGTTTTTCTATGATTTGACCCGCTGACCTACTTTTTGACCCTACATGATCCATATTCAAACTTCACTAAAATATTGTCACAATGATCATTCTGAGCAAGTTTGATGATGATTGGACCAAAACTGTGCCCTCTAGAGTGTTCACAAGGTTTTTCTATGATTTGACCTACTGACCTACTTTTTCACCCGACATGACCCATATTCGAACTTGACCGAGATATTGTCATGATGATCATTCTGAGCAAGTTTGATGATGATTGGACCAAAACTGTGGCCTCTAGTTTGTTCACAAGAAAAAGTTTACGCACGACGGACGACGGACGACGGACGACGCACGACGACGCCGGACATCTTACGGTCACAAAAGCTCACCATGACCTTCGGTCAGGTGAGCTAAAAACTAGGGTTTACGTGGTATACATTATTTTTCTTATTTTTGCTCCAAGACATAGGTTGTGGGTACTCGTTAGAACGGCCTCAATGAGGCCGTTCTAACAAGTACCCACAACCTATGTCTGCAGTATTTAATAGAAAAAATATCAAGGATTTTCATCTTTGGAGATGTAAAAAAAAAATGCACTATGTCGCATGGGTGTGTTGTCGTAATGTAGTACTCATGAAAGTGATTTCTGGCCTTACGGCATACGACCTTATCACCACCAAGAGACACCATGAGAAAATATTGTGCCATATTCAGAACAGTTCCAAAAGTTCCTCATAAAATGAAATACAGACAAACCTGACATAGCGGCCACCTTTATTAAGGAAGCAGCCAGTCTAAAGCAAGCATTGATTTAGTCCCCAAAAAAGGGCAATTAAATTAAAAGTCACATGTATTAAGCAAGCACCTGTCTTAAGTAAGCACCTTTTGATCGTTCCTGTGGTGCTTGCTTTACACAGGTTGGACTAGTACTGTATGTAGCCGATGGAAATAAATATTGTATAAATTTATTCCATGATTGCACCTGTCCTCCTTTCCAATAAGTTTGCCCTGACAGGATTCAAACTACAAAGGGTGATTTGAGTCTTTGCTGAATACCCCAGCAGTGACAATAATACACATTACAGAAGGATCCATACTACATAATATTTATGCACCCCATCCAAAGAAAACCGTCTTTGTTGTCTGAGACCTGGTAGGACACTGATCAGCTTATTCAGCAATGCTGACTACATCAAGAGTCTTGAACTTCTAGATACTATGAGTAGCATACTATCCAGCAAGTGAACACTGGCATAACGAAACACACCTATTCAAATACAGTGGAACTTCAATGGCTCGAACACCTTTGGGCCCTCAAAAACCTGTTCGAGGCAGGGGTAGTTCGAGCCACCGAGGGTTACTGTCAGGAGATACTTTTGGACATCTTTTCGGTGTTCTATAATGAAAATGTATGTTGTGTGGACTCATTAGAATCGCCTAATTGAGGCGATTCTAATGAGTACACACAGCATACATTTGCAAGATAAAAGACTAAAATCTCCTAAATTATCCCTCACTTTTTCTTATGTAGAGGATTTCCCTAGGGGCTCAAGAATGAGTTCAACTCAGCCATGGTAAACGAGCCATTGGTGTTCGAGCCATCGAAGTTCTACTGTTAGTCGCAAATTTTACCACCAAAAACCGAAAATTTTCAGATAAACAAGATGGCCCTGGATCGCTCACCATATCCATAGTGTAACAAGTGGCCCCGAAGAGGCTCTTATTTGCATAATCTTGAGGGAGGTCAAAAAGGTGAAGCTTCATATCAAATACCAAAGACAGGAGCCTTCTGGTTTCAGACAAGAAGATTTTTAAAGGTTTTCCTTATATACTTAGTCAAAAAAGTAACTATAACAACTTTCGGGTGAAACTCACTAGATATCCTGCAGCTATTCAGCTAAATTTGGCTGTAGACATTTAAATCGGACTTTTAGCTAGAGACTGCTCAAACTTGCATTTGTCCATACCTTTCTGCTCCAGAGTTGTCTTCGAAAATGTGCCTAGAAAGATTATGGTAGAAAATGGGCATTGCGCATGCGCAGAAAGTTCTGTTTTGTCTAAGATGGAAGACAATATTCTCTGAACATCGGATAACACTTTACTTTTACAATATCTCATGATCTCGCATTAAAAGCGAGGTTTTAATTTGTGAAATTCTCAAATTATCTCCCTTGCAATTAAAAATATAGCAATTTTCGAACTGCTGTAATTTTTATTCCTGTCAATCAATTTTTGCCATTTTTTCGAAAAACGCTTTGTGTCCACCATTGCTTTTAATCACGATGGTAAAAAATACAGAAACTTCATGTAGCATGTAGCACTACCGATTGCGATTTTCTATGGAGTTCCCATTGAAAGCAGCATTTGCACACAACTTCTATGAATTGGAGGTCACTATGTGATAGCCTGTTTCTCGTAGCTGATGCAACTTAAGTTCCAAATCTTTTGTGAATAGTCGCAAATGGTATCTAAAGAAATGTAACATGTATCAAATTTTAGAAATGTAGGGTACAGGGAAATTTTTTTGATGTTAAATCATAGCATGTTTTAATGATTTTCTCTGCGAAAATGACACAGTGACCCCTTTGGTGTTTAAAGCAATAGTCTACGATGATGTGTTTACGAAAACAAAAACCAATGGTGCTTTTGCACGGGAAAATGAGTCTTCTTATCAAAACATAACAAACTTTGTGTAGTTTTTATCTGTAGTAGCTATAGTAACAGAAGCAATTTTAGGTATAGGAACTTTTTTGACTGAGTATATAATTAAAAATCTCAAATGAGTTCCTTTAAGAGCAATGAAAACATTCATAAGAAAGAGGATGGGTCATACTACGTAGTTTCGGCTAATAAAGCCTCACCAGCGACCCTGTAATGCTCCGGCAAAGAAAGCCAGAGGAAACATACTGCAATTTTGCGAATTTCGAATAGGCAGTCGATTCAAAGACTGATATAAATCAAAATGGGGTCCAAATAATTAAAAACCTGTCTAGAATATGAGTCTAAACCAATAATATATTTCTGATTTCTCAGAACATTCACGCTGATCCCAAAGGACCAAAAGCAAAACATAAACTGCACTATGGTCGATGTACGGGGAGACGTTTTACGGCCGCCACACGGTACAACACCAGCTGCAGTGAAGGCAAATAAAAATCTAAAATGAGTTCCTTTAAGAGCAATGAAAACATTCATAAGAAAGAAGATGGGTCATACTACGTAGTTTCGGCTAATAAAGCCTCACCAGCAACCCTGTAATGCTCCGGCAAAGAAAGCCAGAGAAAACATACTGCAATTTTGCGAATTTCGAATAGGCAGTCGAATAAGTCTATATAAAAGTTGTGGACCCGAGGCAGAGCCAATTTTGGCCCCAGGGCTATAATTTGAACAATCTTGGTAGAAATCCACAAGACAAAGCTTCATACCAAATATCAAAGACCCTGGCCTTCTGGTTTCAGACAAGAAGATTTTCAAAGGTTTTACCAATATAAGTCTATGTAAAACAAGTGGGCCCCAGAGTGGGCCCATTTTTGGACTCAGGGCTATAATTTGGACACTTTTGGTAGAGGTCCACAATTTGAACAATCTTGGTAGAAATCCACAAGACAAAGCTTCATACCAAATATCAAAGACCTTGGCCTTCTGGTTTCTGACAAGAACATTTTCAAAGGTTTTCTCTTATAAAGTCTATGTAAAACCAGTGGGCACCGGGGTGGACCCATTTTTTGGCGCAAGGGCTATAATTTGAACAATCTTGGTAGAGGTCTACTAGACAAAGCTTCATATCAAATATCAAAGACCTAGGCCTTGTGATTTCAGACAAGAAGATTTTTAAAGGTTTATGCCATATATAAATTAGTTTATGAAAAATCAGTGGACCCCGGGGAGGGGCCATTTTTGCCCCCAGGGCTATAATTTGAACAATCTTGTTAGAGGTCCAAAAGATGAAGCTTCATACCAAATATCAAAGACCTGAGCCTTCTGGTTTCAGGCAAAACAATTTTTATAGATTTTCCCTATATAAGTCTATGTAAAACCAGTTAGCCCCGGGGCCGAGCCATTTTTGGACCCAGTGCTATAATTTGAACAATCTTGGTCGAGGTCCACTAGACAAAGCTTCATAACAAATATCAAAGAACTGAGCCTTCTGGTTACAGACAAGAAGATTTATAAAGATTTTTCCTATATAAGTCTATGCAAAACCAGTGGGCCCCTGGGAGGGGGCATTTTTTGGCTATAATTAGAGGTCCACTAGACAAAGCTTCATAAAACAAGAGGCCCATGGGCCACTACGCTCACCAGAGGTCATGATACAAGCAAGGTGCCCATCTTGGTCATGTGACAATACCACGAATAATGTTTAATTGCCTCACCAATTAGCACAGCTCTTTTACTGGAGAAGAAGATAAAAATACTGAATCAGAGCCATCCAAGACAAGGGTCAGTAATGACCTTGGACCTTTGGAATTGATAAACTTCCATTCAGCTAACTGCAAATATCATTTTTGATGTCACAGTCTACCAGGCAATCAGAAATATCCACTTCTTTGCCATTTTTCCATACAAATGTCTAAGTGACCAAATTGACCTTGACATAAATAGGTCAAGGTCAACCAAAGGTCATCATTTGAACAAACTTGGTAGGGCCAGAGTCCCTGATGCTGCATACCAAGTTTCAAGATCATTGGCCATTCGGTTCTTGAGAAGAAGATTTTTGAAGGTTTTTACCATATATGGGCAAGGCGGCCCATATTGGTCATGTGAGCCAGTCCTCATGAACAAATTTTCGTTCTCTCATTCCATAGAGGCTCCACATGTTATTTGGTTTCAACTGGCCAAGTAGTTTAAGTGAAGAAGAAGATAAAAATACTGAATCTGAGACATCCTGGACAAAGGTCGGTTAATGACCTTGACCTTTGGAACTGATAAACTTCCATTCATCAGAAGGTAAATACCATTTCTGATGCCACTAGCTAATATACAATCAGAAAAATCCACTGTTTTGCCATTTTTCCATACAAATGTCTAAGTGACCAAATTTGACCTTGACCTAAAATAGGTCAAGGTCAACCTAAGGTCATCATTTGAACAAATTTGGTATGGCCAGAGTCCCTGATGCTGTATACCAAGTTTTAAGATCATCGGCCATTCGGTTCTTGAGAAGAAGATTTTTAAAGGTTTTTACCATATATGGACATGGCGGCAATATTGGTCATCTGACCCAGTCCTCACAAATCAACTTTTGTTCCCTCATTCCATAGAGGCTCCACATGTTATTTGGTTTCAATTGGCCCAGTAGTTTAAGTGAAGAGGAAGATACAAATACTGAATCTGAGGCGTCCTGGACAAAGGTCGGTAAATGACCTTGACCTTTGGAACTGATAAACTTCCATTCCGCTGATTGTTAATACCATTTCTGATGCCACTAACTAATCTACAATCAGAAAAATCTACTGTTTTTGCCATTTTTCCATACAAATGTCTAAGTGACCAAATTTGACCTTGACGTAAAACAGGTCAAGGTCAACCTAAGGTCATCATTTGATCAAACTGGTAGGGGCAGAGTCCCTGATGCTGTATACCAAGTTTCAAGATCATAGGCCATTCGGTTCTTGAGAAGAAGATTTTTTAAGGTTTTTTCCATATATGGGCATGGCGGCCATATTGGTCATCTGACCCAGCCCTCACAAATCAACTTTCGTTCCCTCATTCCATAGAGGCTCCACATGTAATTTGGTTTCAACTGGCCCAGTAATTTAAGCCAAGAGGAAGATAAAAATACTGAATCTGAGGCGTCCTGGACAAAGGTCGGTAAATGACCTTGACCTTTGAACTGATAAACTTCCATTCAGCTGATTGCAAATACCATTTCTGATGCCACTAGCTAACACACAGTCAGAAAAATCCACTGTTTTGCCATTTTTCCATAATACAAATGTCTAAGTAACCAAATTTGACCTTGACGTAAAACAGGTCAAGGTCAACCGAAGGTCATCATTTGAACGAACTTGGTAGGGCCCGAGTCCCCGATGCTGCATACCAAGTTTCAAGATCATCGGCTATTCGGTTCTTGAGAAGAAGATTTTTAAAGGTTTTTACCATATATGGGCATGGCGGCCATATTGGTCATATGACTCAGTCCTCCCGAACAAACTTTCGTTCCCCCTTCCCATAGAGGCTCCACGTGTAATTTGGTTTCAATTGGCCAAGTAGTTTCAGAGGAGATGTTGTTTGAAAATGTTGACGACGCAGACGACGACGACGGACGATGGACAATGCCTATACTATAAGCTCCCCCAGAGCCTTCGGCTCTGGTGAGCTAAAAATATCAAAGACCTGAGCCTTCTGGTTTCAGAGAAAAAAGCTTTTTAAAGATTTCCCCTTTATAAGTCTATGTAAAACCAAAGGGCCCCAAAGGGGAGCCATTTTTCACCCTAGGACTATAATTTGAACAATCTTGATAGAGGTCCACTAGATGAAGCTTCACACCATATATCAAAGACCTGGGCAATGCTGTTTCAGAGAAGAAGATTTTTAAAGATTTTCCCTACATAAGTCTATGTAAAACTAAATGGCCCCGGGGCGGGGGCGTTTTTGGCCCGAGGGCTATAATTTGAACAATCTTGGTAGAGGTCCACTAGATGAAGCTTCACACCAAATATCAAAGACCTGGGCCTTGCAGTTTCAGAGAAGATTTCAAAAGATTTTGCCTATATAAGTCTATGTAAAACCAAAGGGCCCTGGGGCTATAATTTGAACAATCTTTGTAGAGGTCCGCTAGATGAAGCTTAATACCAAATATCAAAGACCTGGGCCATGCGGTTTCAGAAAAGAAGACTTTTTTAAGTTTTCATTAAAAAAAAAAAAAAATCTATTTTCGACTCATGTGATCTAGATGTGCAACTGACCAGAACCATTTGAACAACCACCTAAGGATCATTCCTGTGATGTTTGGTCACAATGCGATCAGTGGTTTAGGAGATGTTGTTTGAAGAAATTGTTTACACACGCATGGATGCAAGCGTGCACGACGGACAAAAAGTGATACCAAAAGCTCACCTCGATGACAGGCGAGCTAAAAATACTGATATTTTTCATATTTTTGCTCAAAACATTCATTGTGGGTACTCCTTAGAACCGCCTCAGTGCTCAAAATATAGATCTATGATTTAAGGCAGAAATAAGAAAAATAATTTATATCCCTGTAAACCCCATTTTTACTATATCCTAGAAATGTGTCCATAGGACACGGATGCCCCCGCCTAAAAATATGTCTATGTTCGTATTCATCGACCCTGTTTAAGTATTGGACCCTTTTTTCACATTTGACCTCTAAGTATGACCTTGACCTTTGAGGTAAGGACATTGGTTTTGTGTGAGGCAGATTGTCTCATGATGGCCAACATTTCTGCCAAATAATTTCAAAATCCATCCAGAGATAAGAAAGTTATTGACTGTGTTTAAGCTTCGGACCATTTCTTTTACCTTTGACCTCTAAGTATGACCTTGAACTTGGAGATACGGATCTGGGTTTGCACGTGACACACCGTCTCATGATGGTTAACATTTCTTCAAAGTAATTTCAAAATCCATCAAGAAATAAGTACTTCATTGACTGCGTTTAAGTTTTGGACCCTTTTTTACCTTTGACCTCTAAGTATGACCTTGACCTTGGAGGTACAGACCTGGGTTTTGCACATGACATGTCGTCTCATGATGGTTAACATTTCTGCCGAGTAATTTTAAAATCCGTCAAGAAATAAGAGAGTTATTGACCGCGTTGAAGTTTCAGATGCACGGATGGACGAACGGAATGACAGATGGACAGGGGCAACGCTATATGCCCTTTCCACCATTCTTTGAATGGCAGGGGCATAAAAAGTGCTTTTTTGGGGAATGTTTGATTTTAGGTTTCAACACTATTTAGGTCATTTTGGAGAAGGGACCTTAACCCAACTTAGTGATGAAATGACATCACAATCTCTGCCACCCAATGAAACCAGCATGGACTGTCCAACTCAGGCAGGCGTAGACCTTCTAAGCGGTTTACCAGTAATCACGTGCAGTCGGTTTCAGCTCTGCATGGAAGCAGCATGCAGCCCAATTTATTTCTCCAAGCCACGATTGATGGGGGCTACAAAGTGGCATTTAAAGGGATAAAAAAATTATATATGCCTGTTTCCGTGATGGAGGTGCTTACTAGGTCAGTCTGCCCAGATACACAGGCTGATCTAGACCTCTGTTGTTCCCAAGTGGTTAAGAGTTTTTCTCATGGCGCGGCACATAATTATGAGAACACACATTATAAACCAACCATGCAATTAAATGCCCTATCTTAGGGTTCAAGGGATTGAAAGTTTTTCACACAAACATTGGCTTTGTCGCTACTTATACATTTCAATGCATCAGCATTTCAAAGAAGTCACCATAATGTGTACTCTTAATCTCTATTTTGATCCAGGAAGTTTTTCCGTGAAACCGACCTGCCTCGACAGTTCAGCTGAATGCAGGTATATCTCGTGATCTGGAGGCCACAGATTTGAAACCTGCAAGGGTCAGACTTTTTTCTAAGGACTTTCCCTTCCTAATTCAAGAAGGGCACTTTGTCCACGACTGGCAAAAAGTATGGTTAGGTTAACTGATCGGCTTGCTATGACCTAAATAGTGCTGACTGGGCCGTTTAACTCCCAACAAACAAACAAACCCTGGGATTTGCTGAGGTTTTGTATGGAACAGCTATATCTTCAGGAAGCAACTATTGTGTCAAAAGGGATCACAACGGAATTGAAAGATTACATAGTTCTTGAGGAATGTTGTTGGTTTTACAGCCCTTTCAAAAGCATTTCACTTATTTCCAGCTGATCGTTAATCAGGTGGGGAGAAAACCAGAGTACCCAAAGAAAAACCACCTGACCATCTGTTGCTTTGTTTTGTTTTTGTTTGATTTGAGGTTTAACGTCCACGTCAACACTGTAAAGATCATTTTGGAAACTTTGCTTCCAATTTTGTAGGACTTTTACCAGAACTTGGGATCGCACACATGATATGAGCGAGGCTGGAACCCAGTGTTGAGAGACCTAATGAATAAGAGATAGCTCAGCCATGGCCTGGGGAGCAAAATTTTTTTTGCTTGTATGGAAGATCTCTTTTTAACAAGAAAGCAAACAGGAAATCTCAAAGTTGTCTCACCTGTCCTTGTACAAGAGGCACTAAATGTGGGAGATATATTCATTTCATGGCTTCAGTAAGACAATGACTGAAGGTGTAGGTTATAGGCAACATCAGACACAAAGTTAACAACAGGGGCCAGTTGTTCAAAGCATCGTTAGCTTAACGAGCTCGTTAGTGGTCAAATTGTTAACTATTCTAGCAAGTACAATATTGTAAATTTTGGTATTTTTGCTGAAAAAATGTGAGCAGCTTTTGCGTCTGCAAAAGCTGCTCACATTTTTTCAGCAAAAATTTCAGCATATTTGCCACATTTAATGATCAAAGTTTTAACGATACGTTAACTAACGACGTCCTTAGTTTTGAACAACTGGCCCCAGGACTCCACAAGGAAGCAGCAAAAATCCAATCCATCATGTGAATATGTCCGTAAAATTAACACCCTCCTAAATAAGTTCTGAAGTTAGATCCTTTGGAAGCAAGGAATACACCAAATAAACGAAAATAGGAGACTCAGTTTTATTGAGTCTGTTCAGTACTGAAATGTGCAACACCGGCCACGCCCTCTAGCACCGGCTTAAGCAGAACTCTATTTTCAAAATGATATCAAATGAACTCAATGATACCAAAGGACCAGAAAATACACTTTATATAGAGAAAACCCAACTTTATATAGAGAAAACTGGGGTTTATGGGGATATACATTATTTTTCTTAATTCTGCTCCAAGATATAGGTTGTGGCTACTCGTTAGAACCGCCTCAATGAGGCGGTTCTAACGAGCACCCACAACCTATGTTTGCAATATAAATAAACAAAATATCACAGATTTTCATCAGAAAAGCAGCCATTTTGGACATGAAAAAATGCACAATGTGGCACAGATGTGTAATCGTAATCTAAACTAGGGCATAGCAAAATCTACAAAGACAGTGTAAGCTGCAAACACTCAGATAAGCATATACATCTGTGCAATCTTCTTATTTCACAAGCCTTCTACAGCTTCTTGGCTATCAGAGGCCCAACTCTTCAAAACATCACTAGTTTAACAAGCTTGTCAGTGTTCAAAATGTTAAATGTTCTAGAAAGTACAATATCTAGTGTAGTGGTATTTTTGCTGAAAAAAAAAAATGTGAGCAGCTTTTGCAAGCTTCTCACATTTTTTTTCAGCAAAAATATTAGTATATTTGAAATACTGAATGATTAAAGTTTTAACAATATGTTAACCCATTGTATACGGAAAACCCCTAAAAGGGAACCTTGGCAAACAGTGCAGACCCAGATCAGATGCCACAGAATGTGGGGTCTGAGGCGTCTGAATTCTGAGGTGTCTGATCAGGGCCCACAATATTTGCAAACAGACTTTTCCATAAAAAAAAAACAACTAAAAATGGAAAAATAGGCCTGACACCCCTTATATGACAAATGGACTTGTCCAACATACAGCAATTGATGAGTCCACTAGTATACAATGGGTTAACTAACATCACTTGTTTTGAACAACCAGCCCCTGAAGTGGTAATCCAACACTTTGACTTTATTACACAAATAGTAATATTTCTCAAATATGATTAAGATTGGTCATTGTCAGTAATGACAGACTAACTATTATCATCACTTTGGGGATGCAGAGGTTGAATAGGATTTAGTTGTTCAAAGAATTGTTAGCCTGACAAGCTTGATACTGGTCAAAATGTTAAATGTTTTAGCAAATACAATATCTAATACTCTACTATTTTGATGAAAAAAAGTTAGAAGCTATTGCATTTGCAAAAGCTGCTAGCTATTGCATTTGCAAAAGCTGCTCGTATCTTTTCAGCAAAAATGTTTGTGTATTTGCCACATTAAGTGAACAAAATTTTAACAGTATTTTAACTAACAATTCTGTTAGGTTTCTGAACAACTGTGGGCTCATCACACAGGTCTTCTTGTAAGTTTTGCTGTGCCCAGGTTTTTTTCTATATGTTCAACTAATTGCTGATTTCATAAGGCTCAGAATGTGCTAAACAAGTAAAGAATAAAATAGTAATTACATTTGGTCATTATCCAGGTCATCCTGATCTTCATTGGTAGTCACTTCTTTGGATTTTATATCCTGTTTTTCCAAAATTAATGGCCAGTTTTCATAATTTACTACTTCATTTGTTGCAGTAATATCAGATTTTAGTGTTTCTTTATGTATTACATTTTCCTTTAATCCTTCATTATCTGAATCTGATTCATCTGATTTTTCCAAGGTTTCAAATTTATTTTCTGACTTCAAATAACCATCACCTCTTTCTGGTTTCAAGTTACAACTATGGAGCAGTTTACTCTTTGAATCATCAATAGTTATGATGTCCTTATCAAATTCAATTATATTTTTTTCTACTCCTGTATAATTTTCATTACTTTCTGAATCTGAACTGGAGTCGCAGCTGGAACTGCTGTCAGTTTCAAAACTTCCTGACTGCTTTAATGTTTCACTTTTCTCTGCAGTATTCTCTGTAAAAATTTCAACATTTTCATGACATAACCTTTTTTTCTTTTCTGGACTATATTCCAAGTCACTGTAATTATCTGCCTCTTTTGCAAACTCTAACTGAATGTCATTTTCATTAATTACTTTCTGATAGTCTTTAGCAACATTTTCAGCATCAGTGGAAGCTGATTCAGAGCTATCTTGAAGCACAGGCTTTTTTACTTTGTATGGCATCTCTCTGTCTGACTCGCTTCCAGAATGGCTAGAAAGTCCTCTCTTCTTTTGTTCTGGGCTCTCATCACTGAATTTCACATTGACATTTTCATAGTCAGTTTTCTTTCTTTTCCGTTTCTTTTTATAAACGTTAATGTCTGACTGGGTACTTCTACTACAGCTATTACTGCTTTCTGAAGCCAAATCTGGTACTCTTTTTTCATCTGTTTTCCTATTTTCTGGTTGATTTTGATCATGCTCCATTTTGTCTTCATCTGGACTAGGAACATGCTGCACAAAGTTATCGATCATAACTGCATTTTTCTCTTCCATGTTATAAATGGGTTCTTTCCCATGATCATCCCAAGTATCAGCTATATTACAAGTATCAACTACATAGTTATCATCTTCCATTGTATCTTTTCTAGATTCCTTTTCAGGTTCTACATCTACAAGCCCATGGAGATCTAATTTCAGTTCAGTACAACTATCTTCTGTATTTACCTCTGTTACATCTTCAGGGGATGCTTCCTTAGCAGCTTCAATTTCTATTTCCGGTTCAATTACTTCTGCTTCCATAAAAAGTTTTTTTCTTGGTTCAGTGAGTTCAACTTCAAAAGGATCAATTATCTGATGAAGAAAATACTCTGGATTTTTCAATGAAATAGTAACTCCAGAAACTGGTATGTATTCTGAATTTTTTAGAGTGATTGAATCAATTGCTTCTTCTATCTGTTCATCACTTATGCTTTTCAAACTTGAGTTTTTCAAATTTTTTATATCTTCATCGCTCATACTGCTCAAGCTCGAGTTTTTCAGATTTATCTGATCATCACTTATACTACTCTGGCTGGAGCTTTTCAAACTTTCTGATTTATGCTTTTCCATAGCAATAAGCATCTTTGCCACAGGGGATGTTGGGTCACTTTCAAGAAGTAAATAACAGTTACCATCTTTTCCTTGAAATTTATACTTCATGCCATCTTCACTCTCACTTTGTGCTGACTGATCCTCAGCTTTTTCATCTGCAAAGCTTTCTTTTCCATTTGAGTCCACATCAACACTGGAAATATTTTCAGCAGCTGGTTTACTATGGTTTGGCAAACTACTTTCTGTTGCAATGTCCTCAGATTTGCTATTATTTTTATCATCAGTATTAATGTCTGCTCCAACATTAACTGAATCAATATGATCAGAAATTAACCCTTGTTTCTCATCTTCTTTGCTGATGTCTCCTAATACTGAGGAAGAACTACTGCTACTTGTTGAATCTTTCCTTCTTTTAACATTTTTTTCCTTGGCTTTAGATTCAACCAAGGCACTCAACAAAACTGAATCATCTTCAGGCAGATTACTAACAATGTCAGTAAAGCCATGCTGTTTTAGAACCTCTTCCTCTGGAAACAACATTGGTGATGCTCTATCAAGATCTGGGATAGTACTCTCATAAATGGAAACATTAACTTCTAGTGGTGATGCAATATCATTTGCATCAGCTACAGCACTTAGAATTATCTGGTCCTCAAGTTCACTTATGTTTATTGGTGGTAAAACTTCCTTTTGCACAGTCTGGGCTTCTGTTATCGTTGTTTCAGAAGTTTCTTCAGACTGCAGGGTATCACCAGCAGCAGTATGATGTAAACTCACTAAATCAACTGTTTTATTATTAATTTTAGCATCATCAGATATGTTTTCAATCTTGTTGGAAACATCAATTATCTCCTCCAATAAAGGTGCTTTGAAAGGTTGAGAATCTTCAATTACATTCTTCAGTAACTCATCATCATCCTCATCATCCCCTTCTTTAATAGGTGTCTCGGAAGCTGAAGATGATAATGATTTTGAAGAAGAATACGATAGTGGTGCTTCCTCTTTAATTTCAACTTCACTTATATTAGCGATTTCTTGCAGCTGTCTCTTTTTGGACATGACTTCCACAGCCGTTTCTGAGGCTTTCTGAAGCATCACAGTCTGCGAGGTTTTTTCATTATATTGATTTTGTGCATCAACCCTGATAAATGGTTTAGGTTTGAGTATTATTTCTCTGCATTCTTGCTCAACATTTGAACTATTTGGTAAAGCTCCATCAATCTGACAGCAACTTGAGTCTGAGCTTAATAGAAGCTGATCTTTATCATTATCCTCAACATGTACACCTCTACATGGTTTCTCAATTGAAGCAGCATTTCCTTCAGCCTTGAGTTCTTCATCTTCAGCAACAACTGTTAAGTCTGTGGCATATTTAACTGTATCTTCCCTTTTCTGCAAACTGGACACCAGATTGTCAAAGTCTTCAAATAGATCTTTTTCAGAAACATCTTCATTCTCATCCTTACCTGACAAGCAAATACTATATACAGGTTGACTTGTACTAAATTTTATGTCAGGCTGAACTGCAGCAACGTTTGCATCAGCTGGCATATACCTTGGTGACCAATCAACAGCCAATGACTCCATATGTGGAATCTCTTGTTCTTGCAAATCAATTTCTTTTTCTAGCTCAAAAATAATAGTTTTCAATCCCTCTTTCAATTCTGGCTTCTGAATTTCAACTGATGATGTAGAAGAGGTACTTTCTGATGACAGATTCTGACTGTTATGCATATGTTCACTGTCACTTATGTCTGATGTACTGTTTCTAGATTCCCCTGCAGAAGATTCATCTTCAGTCTTTTTTGTATCTTGACTAAATTCTACCACTTCAACTTCAGCTGATGCTATGTCATTTTCTGAAAGGCTGATTATAAAATCTTCGTTATCAAGAGACCTTCGTTTTGTTGAAGAACTGGTATTTGATGAGGGGACAGCTTTGACTTCACTGGAAGATCCAATTTGCACTGCCAGTGTATGTGGAGAGATTTCTGCGTTAGACATTCCATTGTGATTTTTTTGAATGCTCTCAGGCAGCTTTCCAATAATTTGGTCATCAATATCCGAATTGCACTTACTACCCACATTATCAATATTGCAGATGCCAGTCAGAGACAAAAGTTCACCAGGCTGTTTGTCATTAGCTTGGTCAGGTATTGATGCAGTCTTAACATCTTCAAATTTATGGGATTCTTCAGATGAAGATTCTTTGATATTTTCAGTATCTTCATATTTAGTGAATGGAATACATTTTTCAATTTCTACATCTTTTTCACTATCACTGTTGCTGCATGTTGACTCTGAAGAACTTTCAGATGAGCCTTCCCGTTTGACTTTTACTTTTTTCTTAGATTGAACTGCACTACAATCAAAGTCTCTTGGCAACCCTAGATCAGTAAGTTTGATGTCATTTTCATGACAATTGCTGGAAGTTTCTTTTTGTACCAGCTGATATGGCATATTTTCTGAATCTAATTCAACTTCTCTAGAAATATTTTCATTGTTGCAAGTGGAAATTGTTAACTCTTCCAGATGGTTTTTCCCATCAACAAAATAAGAGGCTACTGCAGATGATGATTTGCCTGTTTGTAGAGCACTTGTATGATCGGACATCTCCTTCCCTTCTGGATTGTTTAAGTCCTCCTTATTAAGGAGTATTTTTGCACTTGAGCCAAATATGGAATTGCATATTCTGGCATTATCTACTTTCAATCGTTTCTTTAAAGATGGCTGGTTCAAACAACTTTGGACATAGTTCAAGACACTTCTACCTGGATATTTTGCAACAACAGTTGAAGGTTCTGTCTTTTGAACTGTCTGATTTGTATCTACTGTAGATGTCCAACGTGGCGACAAACTTGTTCTAGGTCGAGAGTGTCTACCTTGTGACCGAACAGATAAGTCTGAAGCAGTCTTGGCATTGTGTTCTGACTCTGACTGTGTCCCTAGTCTGGGAGATAGAGGCTGAACTGAAATATTCACTTTAGGAGTGTTTTTAGCAGGTGATGTACTGCATATGCTAGCAGAACTCAGGCTATGTCTTCTTGGCAAAGTTTGGTCACTATTATCATCATTTGTTAGCTGTAATGAAACTGGCCTCACCTTCACTTCAAATGAATCCCTTCTAGTAACTGGTTTTCTCTCAGTTGTTGGAGATTTAACATCAGAAGTTTCATAATCATGCTGCCAAATGTTTCTTTCTCTTGAACTGGATCTAGACCTGGGCCTATTAATAGACACTTCCCTTTTTGGAGGATTATACCTATTTAAAGAGTCTTTCCGCTCAAGATCAGCTTTTTTCTTGATACTGCTCTCTTCCTCTGTTAACCCGTATTTAGAATCCAAAGGCTTTATAACCATAGAAAACTCACCAGAATTTCTATTACACTTTGGCAAAGGTGTCGGGACAGGGATGTTTTCGTGTTTGTTTTCTTCTCTTTCTGAATACCTCTGAACAAGTGGTTTGACAGAAACCTTAATTGGCTTTGAATGCTGTGTCTTCCTTGAAAAAACAAACCCAGGAGAGACGCCACCTGTACTCCTCCTGAAAGACAACTTTTCTTTATCCTCCACTGCTGATCTTCCCCTTCTAAGTACCACTTCTGATGAATCTTTATCCTCCACTGCTGATCTTCCCCTTCTAAGTACCACTTCTGATGAATCTTTATCCTCCACTGCTGATCTTCCCCTTCTAAGTACCACATCTGATGAATTGTCTTGCTCAGACACTACAGGATCCTGTCTTTGTTGTGCTGACAGTGATATTTTTCTCACATACTCAGCCACTGACCCAGGTCTAGGACTGGAAGGAAGTGACTGAGTAAGCTTTTGTAGGTTTGATAACTCTTCCCTTGGGGAACCAGGTGTCTGCACAGGAGAGGTTGGAAAGCTGGGAAAATTTTTCTTTGATGCTGAGTCTGGAGTAGAGCTACCGGAACTCAAGCTTATTTCATCTGGTTCCTGTGCTGTTGATGACTTTCTTACCCACATTTTCATCTTGTTTTTAAAGTTAGATGAAGATTCAGAAAAGGAATCACTCTTACCAAGTTCAGCATCCTCAATTCTCTTCTTGGTGGGTCTAGTTGACTTTTGAAGCTGACGAAGAATGTCAAGTTGTCTAGTTCTTGCACCTTCCTTGTCTTTATCTACAGACTTTTCTGCATCTTGTTTTGTCAGATTTTCTTTAGAATCCTCAACATTACTGTCTTCATTCATTTTTTCACTTATGCCTGCATAAGATCTTGGTATATGCTGATATTCGCTCTTCTTTTCAGCCATTTTCTTTGCCATTTCTTTGGCTTTCTGCAAAAGATTAATATCAACATCTGCACTGGAACTCACATCCTTCTTCATAAGAATTCTTTTGGAAGTTCCCTTGGTATCAAATGATTTCAAATTTACATCTGTTTCTTGCTGTACTGTTTTAATGTCTATCCCAGAAGGGTTAACTTCGAAAAAGTGCCCAGACAGTGGTTCTGAAGCAGAAACATTTAACAAAGCCCCATTTACAACTTCTGATACCAATTCTTTAGCAATCTGTTCTATTGCAATATCTTTATTTTGGCTTTCAGACACATCTACATCAAAGCTAGCTGAAAGATCTTCCTTCTTTGGGTATGTTTGAGTCTCTTCACCTGTCATTTTGTCTTCATCATTTTTTATGAAATATTTGCCATCACCTGCTTCATCTTCTGATGAAACAGATTTAATCCTCATAACAGGTAAAGAAGGCATCTTAGAAACTTCCTTTTCAAAACTGTATGAAGGTGAATTCTCCTTTTTACCATGACTACACTCTGAAAATTCTGCTCCATTTATTTCATTTAATGTTAAAGCGTTACCATCTAAAAACACATCCCTTTTTTCCTCAAGGGTAATTCCTTTCTGTTCCGTTTTACCAGCTATGCATGAAGCAATGATTCTGTCATGATCTATTTCATATTCATCCTCAGAAGACGATTCACTGTGAGAAGATGAATCAGATGATGAATGATGGATTTCAGAATCATCTACTTTTAGCATTTTGTCCGTATTATTATTCTGGATATCTCTGTTTACCATAAAAATTGGAGCAGATGTATTGTGAAATGCTCTATTTGGGGGAACAATGTTATTAATTAATGGTAGCTCTGGAGACATTTTTTCTGGTAATTCTTCACAAATGCCCTGTGACACAGTTCTGGGAATTTCTTCATGAATTACCTCAACTGAAGAATCTCCTGTTATATCTACAGAAAGTACCCTATCTTGTGGAGTACCTGCTGCTGAGCATGTCATATCATCAAGTGATATTAATGCAGATTTCACTTCTTTTCTATCATTCTGTAATGGTGCTGCAAGCTCAAAGTTACTATCATTTGTTGCAGTATTTTGACACAGAACTTCTAATTCCCCTTGCATGAGTACTTCCTCGTTACCACAAGCAGTTCTTGCAGACTGTTCTGGCAATGGTGGGGGTCCAACAGTAGGCAATGCAGGTGGCTCTTCATCATCCTCATCAATAAATATTTCAGTTTCACTGTCCTTATCTGGAACTGGTATTTCCGTGTTCGGTTTGACTGAAAAATGCTGAGCTAGATTGTGTTTCTTGTCCTTTTCTTTGCAGTTTTGATCAGTGTCACTGGAGGCTAAAGAAGATGTACTGGTAAAAGATTCTGAGCTTGACACGCCCAGTTGTTTTTTTGTATTACATGTATTGTCTACATAAACATTAGAGTCAATGTGCCCAAGAACAACAAGAAAGTGGTCAGTTTTTCCTTCCCCTGCGGCAATTTCATCTTTAAAATGAATATTACCCTGTCCAGTCTGTTGATCATTGTTATCAACAATAATACATTCAGCACTCTCAAATGAATCTGAACTAGAGGTAGCTAGGCTCTGTTCATGCATGGATTTTATTTTATTTTCTACCTCAGGCGCTACATGCTGCTCAGTAGCTAAAGAGTCATCAACATCTTTGGATTTCTCTAACTGTGCAGTTCTTCCTATTTTCTCTACAGGCATACCATCTTTGATCAATGTTATCTGGATTTCTGGTACCTGTGTATTTCCATTATGCTCTTCTGACAAAATAATTGTATCATTATCATTCAGTTTGCAGTCATTGTCTGAAGCTTGTGTACTTCTGACTCCTACTAGATCATTGTGAATTTCAGTTTCTGTATCATCACCTGCTGTAATGGCAACAGCAGCTATTCCGGCACAAACTGCAGCTCTCAGCACAGCATCAGACTTGTATGAGTCTTTAAAATTATCCGGAATACTGACTGCATCACAATGATCACAGGCATCATTTTCTAAGTTATTATCGGCATCACTGCTACTGTCATTACTTCCCAGTGCTACTTTCTTATCATCTACTGCTACTATCTCCTGCAATAATGCAGCATTTGTTTCAAAAATATCATTTATATCTGCATTACTGTCCTTCTTACCAGTCTTAGTTAAATTAACTGTTTGAACTGCAGTTTGTAAAGTGTCCCCTTTATCACTATCAATATGCTTTAAAACATCCTGTGGGAGATCTTCACTGTATTTTAGGTGAGAACTGTCTGTCTTTCCATTTGAAGCAGAAGGCTGTTCTAAGTTTAATAAGTTATCAACATTCATAGTTTCAAGTCCTGTAGACCTTTCAGTTATTACATGCATTGCTTCCCTTTTATATTCCACTTCAAGTTCAACAATTGGTTCATCTTTAAAATAATCATAGAGCTGAGACACATAAACAGCAACACTTTGTCTGTCAGGGCAAGTCATTTCAACCATATCGTTTGGATCCAATAAACTCATTATTCCAAATTCTTTTTCGGCTATGGAAAAAGCTAACTGATTATTTTCATAAATACTGTCAGGTGATAGGGACCAATAGTCTATCAAATGTGGCCTAAATCTATGAATAAGTGCACAGAATGCAAGTCCATTCCTCCAAGATGAGCTCATATCAGTGACCTCACCCCCACGATATCCTTCAGTGACCTTTTTACACCAATGAGCTAATCCCTTGACTTTTCCAGGCATTTTGATTTATGTCTTGCTAACACTTATGCCATTAGCTTAAAATACACTCCAGCTGATTTGTTACACATCTAGCTGTCAAAACATCCATATACACATGCACAGACTGTCAAGTTATATGTCTTCTTCACATGAATCATGTATCACTCTATCACTGCCGACAGATTTATAACCCATAAAAAACAATGTTTCTCGAGGTATTTTCTATTTCCCTTTTTACTCTTTTCACTCCTTGTATGTTTTGATTTTTCACTTCTAACTAAACATCAGCTTGAATTGTACATTTCATTTTTGTTAGTTTCTTAACTGTAAGTTATTTTGTTCTCAGTCAAAAACCACACTGTCAAGATTAAATCAATTTTTGATGAGTATCATCAATGAAAAGCTTTTAAATAATCCAGACTATCTTGTATTGTTTTAGGCTGGATGCCTCGAGTTAAGATTTCAAACAGTAAATCAACCTATACATTGTGTTTTGAGATAATTCAAATTTTACTGACGATAGTAATGCACATTGCCTGACTGTGAATTAATTAGGTAAATAAGTCAACAAATGCTATGATACTTAGCCTTTAGCATGTTTGGTGTACCACTTTGTATTTATTTTCATTTGTTTGTTTTTTTAAAACAACTGGTTCATTTAATCCCTTTTCAGCTGGCTACATTCACAATATCAAATTGCATATCCAATTGCCATAAAACATCTGTCCATTGAAAGAATTATGTAGTGATTTTCTGCATCTTACAAATAATAGGTAAAACAATATCACACTTTCTTTTTCTGCTTTCAAAAATGTGTATAATGTGAGATGGCTTAATGATTTACTATTGTATCTTTTTATAATATTGACTCATCCAAAGCTTTCTATTATGTGTCCAAACTGTTAGAATTATTTTTTCAATATTCCTATTTCTAGGTGTAATACTAAGTCACCTTTCATATAAAGAATATTACTCTTTTAAGTTATGTTGAGAAAGTACATCTTTGCAACACTAAAAAGCACTTAGCAGATTCATTCAATCCGAATAATTAGGATCACTGTATTTCTTGTCGCACACATTCATGCCAGCTCGAAGTTTTAATTTCTAAAAGACACCGTTTCAATTCTTTTGACATTTGTGGTATAATGGGGACTCCTAAAACACTTTCCAGATCAGTAATTGTCAGAAGGAATTATACTCATTTACTCTGAAACTGTCATCACATAATTTTGTATGTCACTTAACAGAAATTGAAATTAAGCCAATTTGTCAAATTTCATAAATAACCTCAAGGCATCCTGATGTAAACATATTGTATGTTCATTAGTCATTAATAAAACTTTTTCCTACTCAGTGAAATATTTTCTGTCACATTAGCACTTAGAAATTAATACAATTATTATGTTTAATTAATTTCAACCGTCTCTCACTTGGTTTACTTCATAACAAATGAAATAAACTCCAACTGTATCACTTTATAATCCAGTCTATGTTCTGAGATGATCCTATGTTATAATGCAGTCTATGTTCTGAGATGATCCTATGTTATAATGCAGTCTATGTTCTGAGATGATCCTATGTTATAATGCAGTCTATGTTCTGGGATGATCCTATGTTAAAATCCAGCTTATGTTCTGAGATGATCCTATGTTATAATCCAGTCTATGTTCTGAGATGATCTACCTTTATAATCCAGCCTATCCACCATTTTAATCCAGCCTATGTTCAGAATAATCCCAACTATGTTCTTATATAATCCACCTATGTTCTTTGATTATCTGTTGTTATAATCCAGCCTATGTTCTGAAATTATTCAATGTTATAGCCCTGCCTATGTTCTCAGAATCTGATGTCTACCATTATAATCCAGCCTATGTTCTGGATAATCCAGTCTTAGTATAATGTTCTGAAATTATTCACTGTTATAATCCTATTATTAATCCATTATTACATTGTTTGTAAATCTATGTGAATAAATAACATGACTATGTATCATAAAAGTTGTTTCAAATAAAAATTTCAACTTCTTCTGTCAAGCACAATTTTAAATCTACTTTCTTTCACTTTTTCTTCACTATGAAGTAACTTTTCTTTCCAGCAGTTAATTAACTAACTTTGCCTAGCTACAAAGACAATAAATGATCAGTCCATCCAATTACAGCATGTGTTCCGAGTCTTGTGAGACAGTGTCATAATTTCTCCGACAAAACTGTCATCAGTTTACTGCACTTTTACTGTATTTAGTCATTCAGCTCATATTAGAACTGCTTCAAGAGAGAATGTGTCTTCTGACAGGTGAACACAGCAAACACATGTCTGCCCAATCTGATCACAGTCTTTGTTCATGTGCAATGTAGCTATCCAATAACTCAAACACTGGGAAAACTGTATTCTCACTGAGAGGGGGCATTACTATAAACATTGGACATATTAAGAGACTTGCTGTTTATTAAAATTTGTTTCACGGTCCAACAAGAAGTCCAAAAGGTGTAGACAAAAATGGCAAACAGTGTAGACCCTGATCAGACTGATCCTACAGGAGCAGTCTGATCTGGCTCTGTGCTGTTTACTTTGGCCTATCTGTCCCAACTTAGGCTGATTAAAAGTTTTACGTTTTTTTTTTTAATAATTTATTCAGATCAGCCTGTGCATCCACCTAGTAAGGTAAGAGTTTTTGCTTAACCCACTGTATGCTGGCAAACCCCTAAAGAGGTACCTTGGCAAACAGTGCAGGCCCAGATCAGAGTCAGAGACGCCGCAGAATGCGGCATCTGATCAGGGCCTGCACTGTTTGCTAACAGAATTTTGTCAAAAATAGAATAAAAACGAAAAACTAGGCCTGATGGACTTGCCCACTATATAGCAATGGAAGAGTCCACTAGTATACAATGGGTTACCTATCTGGATAGCACGAAGTCCTGTGATCAGTAAACACTCTCATCATGCTGATCTTAATCTTCACTATACAAATACATTGTAAATTTTACCGCCAAAAATATGAACATTTTCAGATGAAAAATTGAGATACTTTTCGAGACGGTTCTAACGAGTACTCACAATCTATATTTTAGAGAAGAAATAAGAACAATAATGCTTACCCCTGCAAACCCCAGTTTTACCACATAAAAGTGATGTTCAAGGGGGTCAAAATTATATAGGTGTGTTTTCTTGATGCATGCTTGTAGTATTCTTGCTGCACTGGCTTGATTTTATTTAAGTTTATTTATTTTTTTATTTAGTTTGTTTGTTTATTATTTTGTTAAACCATAATTATGGTGACAAACAGAAACAGATCAGAAGTCACAGTCTGACCAGAGAAAACACACCTCACCTATATAAATGTTATTTAAATCATCAGTATTCTTCTCTCCGTGACATAGGAGCTCTGTCTAAAAAGTAAAATCTGGACTCAGGGGGAATGGCTGTACTGGATCATTGGCAAATAATGTAAAACAAGATCAGCTGCTGCAAAGAGCCTCTATCATTACGATAACAAACCCGTACGACACAGTGCATTCTTTCATATCTCCAAAATGACTTCATTTCCGATGTATAATTGTGATAATTTTCTTATTAATACCCCAGACATATGTTGTGGCTGCTCGTTAGAATCGCCTCATTGCAACGAGTACCCACAACCTATGTCTAGGAGCAGAAATAAGTAAAATGATGTATACCTCTGTAAACCTCAAATTTCCCTATATAAATTGGGGTATGGAGGGTTGTTTATTTCACGGACTTGTTAACATAATAACTGTTTTCTCAAAGTACAGGTCACTACCAGGTTGAATGAAACAAATATGTCTCCCTTTCAGGCCTATCATATTTCTGATTTACACTCAAGACAATTGACCTAGATTACCCCATTTAGTAAGACAAACCCCAAAACGGGTATTTGGCAAACAGTGCAGGCCCAGATCAGATGCCGCAGGGCCTCCACCATCTGCTAAAAGTTCAGTCGTTTTTTCAAATAAAATTTGAAGAAAATAACCTTTGAAATGAACTCCTGCTATATATAAGGACACATGTTGTGGATTCTAGATAGAATGAGTTGATTCCAACAAATTCCCATAAAAAATGTTTTCAACATTACATGCTTTCTGTAATCCATAGAACAGAACAGTTTTGTTTGATTTGAGGTGTAACGTCCCCGTCAACACTGTAAAGGTCATTTTGGAGATGTTGCTTCCAATTTTGTGGGACTTTTACCCGACACTGAGATGAAATGACATCTCAAGCCCTGTCGCCCAATGAAACCAATAGGGTTTATTAACATGGATGGTCCGCCTCGCACCGCGGTTCCTGGACAGGCTTAGATCCTCTAAGCGGTTTACCAGTACTAGTGTGCGGGCCGGATTCAGCTCTGCCTGGAAGCATCATGCAGCCCATATATTTCTTCAAGCCCCTATGGGCGGGGGCCGACTCTTTTTCTGTAAAATAATAACATAATTAGGTTGTCCTCTACTCTAGAATTTGCTGTAGTCCTTGAATAGTTTAGGTTTAACCCATAATATGTCAATCACAACAACTGTCGTCTGCTTTGTCATCTGCCGATTAGTCATTTTCCATCAGTGTTGACTCAGATCAGACTGCCCTTGTAGGAGCAGTCTGATCTGGGTCCACACTGTTTGCCTGTATGAAAAAATATTTCTAAAAAGTTTGCCATAAGATTCAGCAGATGACATAAGCAGACAACATTAAGGGTTAAGGTCAGATCAATGACCAGCAAATGTTTTGACTGTGACCTAACTCATCAATTTAATCTGTCTGGCTTGACATCTTGTATAATTAGTCCAAATATTTGGATTGCTATAATAATACTGAAGGCAAGCAATGTAGAGTGTAACACAGTCTCTACTGGGTCTGCACAATGTTTTAGTGATTCAGTCCGAAAATTTAGTCAAAAATGGAACATAGTGAAACTTGAAAGACAATTTACACTTATCTTGCTGAATATTCATTTAAGCCACACCCATTTCAATCAAATTACTTGATGTTATATATTGCTACAAATAGATAAACCGAATGCCAAACAGTGTAGATCCTGATCAGATGGCTTCTTCAGAAGCCATCTGATCTGGATCTACACTGTTTGCAAAGATAGGGGTTGTGGTGAACAGCATGATAAGGGTTAACATAGATTGCTCACTGATCACTTATCGAATTTCTCACCATCAATATATTTAGATGACAATGTACACTTGAATCTTATGAGTACAAAGGACACACCTTTACTTTAAAGATGATTGAAAGATCCCCCTTCCAGGTCTCCTCATCTGGTGCTATGATAAACCCATTGTATACTAGTGGAGTCTTCCATTGCTATATGTTGGACAAGTCCATTTGCCATATATGGGGTGTCAGGCCTATTTTTTTTCGTTTTTATTCTATTTTTGACAGAAAATTCTGTTAGCAAATAGTGCAGGCCCTGATCAGACACCGCATTCTGCACCGTCTGATCTGGACCTGCACTGTTTGCCAAGGTACCCCTGTGGGGGTTTCCCCCATACAATGGATTAACCCTGGGTGGCTCAAACTACCCACATCTTGAACAAATTTTCATGGTCACTAACACATTCCACCTATTGATGTTTGACAGTACATCATTTTCAGTACAATTTCCTGCAGGCAAATTCTTTCTGTCATGCATAAATCATTCTAAATATCAGATTATCAAAGCTCATGCCACACATTCCAAAAATGGGACATTGGCAAATAATGTAGCTCCTGATCAGGATCTACACTACTTGCTTGAAGAATAGAAAATCAAGCCGATTGGCAGGGGCTACTGGACTTATCTGGGTCTACATCTGGGTCTACACTGTTCACACAGGCTTATCTGTCTCAATACATGTAGTAAATACTGCTGCAATCATTTCCAGATAATCATATAAACACAAGAAAATGTCACCCAAAATGTAATTCTAGTAGAGACCCAAGAATTTCATTCAGTAAATTATGTCTTAATGGGGCATTAAATTGCACCTGTTCAATTTATCAGGTAAACTGTTTAAATTTCCATTTTCTTTGATATCATATCAAGTATGTGTCGGTGAAATGCAGAAAACAACTAGTTAATGATGTTAACCCTTATCCTGCTGAATAATTTAATCAGCCACACCCATTTCTGACTATTTACCAATCAGATTACATGATTTAATGTTTTTGTTCAACTTCAAAAACTGAATGACAAACCCAGATACAGAAGATGGCTTCTTCCATCTGATCTGGATCTTCACTGTTTTGTCATGAAGAAAAGTTCAAATCGGCAAGAGTCTGCAGCTTTAGGTCCCAAACAACACCATGGCCCTGGATGGCCCACCTGATCCTTATTGTACAAATTAAAAGGAGTTAATAGCTTGAGCAATTTTGGTTAAAAGTGACACATGTTCAGTGGAGCAAGAGGATTTTAACCCTTTTTGTACCAAATGGACTCTTCCTCCTTATATAAAGCACAAGTCCATTTAAACAAGAGTTGTCAGAAGACAACATAGCTCGTCTTTGGGGGCCTAAGATGGATGAGGGCAAGTTATCAAAATTTTTTCTTCTGTAAAAAAGGCCAACAGACTGCAGCAAATGAAAGAGAACCAAAAAGTACCCGTAATCATCCTGTTTTCAAGCCTTTCCACTGTAATAAAGATGAAAAAGAAATCTATATAAAATAAAAAAAATTCTAAAAACTTCCAAGTAATAACAAGGCATCACAGACGATACAAATCCCCTCGTGCAAAACAAATTAAAGAAAGCCTAGCCTAGCATTTGTGTAAAATTACATTATATCCATCAATAAATGTAGGTACTCAGAAGTGATGACAAAGTTTTTATAAAAATTGCCACAGTGACATTGACTTTGAGCCCCAGGCCCTGAAAGTTGATCTGACTTGAGATATTATCAAGATTATCATACCCAACATTTGTATGAAGTTATCTTAAAATCCATCAATAAATGTGGACACTAAAGCAATGATCAAGTTTTTCTAAAAAATAGCCACAGTGACCTTGACCTTCAGCCCCTGACCCGGAAACTCAAAGTCACTCAAGATATCATCATACCAAACATTTGTGTCAAGTTATATTAAAATCCATCAATAAATGAAGGTGCAAGAGCGATGACAAAGTTTTTCTAAAAATAGTCACAGTGACCTTGACCTACAGCCCCAGACCCTGAAAGTCGATCTCACTCGAGATATCATCATACCCAACATATGTGAAAAGTTAAATCAAAATCCATCCATAAATGTAGGCACTAGAGCGATCACAAAGTTTTTTGAAAAATAGCCACAGTGACCTTGACCTTCTGCCCCTGACCCTGAAAGTCGAACTCGCTTGAGATATCATCATACCCAACATTTGTGTAAAGTTGTATTAAAATCCATCCATAAATGTAGGCACTAGAGTGATCACAATGTTTTTTCTAAAAATAGCCACAGTGACCTTGACCTTCAGCCTCAGAACCTAAAAGTCAAAGTCACTCGAGATCATACCCAATATTTGTGTGAAGTTATATCAAAATCCATCCATAAATAAAGGCGCAAGAGCGATGAAAAAGATTTTCTAAAAAAAGCCACAGTGACCTTGACCTTTAGCCCCAGACCCTGAAAGTCGTATCCGCTCGAGATATCATCATACCCAACATTTGTGTGAAGTTATATTAAAATCCATCCATAAATGTAGGCACTAGAGTGATCACAAAGTTTTTTCGAAAAATAGCCACAATGACCTTGACCTTCAGCCCCAGACACTGAAAGTCGAACTTGCTTGAGAAATTATCATACCCAACATTTGTGTGAAGTTATATTAAAATCCATCAATAAATTAAGGTGCAAGAGCAATGACAATGTTTTTTCTAAAAATAGCCTGTGACCTTGACCCCGTGACCCTGAAAGTAGTGACCTTGACCTTAAGCCCCGGTCCCTGAAAGTCAAAGTCACTCGAGATATTATTATACCCAAGTTATATTAAAATCCATCAATAAATGAAGGCGCTAGAGCAATGACAATGTTTTTCTAAAAATAGCCACAGTGACCTTGACCTTGAGCCCCAGACCCGCTATGTTCTTAAAAAGAAAAAAAAAAAAGAAAAAAAAAAAGAAAAAAAAAAAAAAACATGCCATCCCCAGGATTTGAACTCACGCAGCTTGCAGGTAAACTTTAACACAGGATTTCAAGGGAGGTAATACAGATATTAACTTCTCAAAAAGTCCAATTTAAGCCAAAAAACCTGAAAAATGAAGTACAATGATAATGTTAAATATTTTTTTTTACCAATTGTTAATATTATATTCAAAATAAACTTGTAAAACACATATAATGCATAAAAAGTACGTAAAATTTGCCAGGGGCGCGCTTCGTTACGCGTAACAAACGTAACAAAGAGATTATATAGGGAAAAAACACTCTGCACCTCATTTGGACTGTAACGAGCAAATATTTGGGGCACATTTTCTTCCAACGTAACGTAACAAACGTAACGAAGGAAATATATAGGGAAAAAACACCCTGCATCTCATCTGGACCGTAACGAGTGTAACGAGGATATTCTTGGCCATGTCTTCGTTACGTAACAAGCGTAACAGGCAAAAATCTGGGGCACATTTTCTCCCAACGTAACGTAACAAACGTAACGAAGGAAATATATAGGGAAAAAACACTCTGCAACTCATTTGGACTGTAACGAGCGTAACAAGGATATTCTTGGACATGTCTTCGTTACGTAACGAGCGTAACGAGCAAAATTCTGGGGCACATTTTCTCCAAACGTAACGTAACAAACGTAACGAAGGTAATATATAGGCAAAAAACACTCTGCACCTCATTTGGACTGTAATGAGCGTAACGAGGGTATTCTTGGACATGTCTTCATTACGTAATTAGCGTAACGAGCAAAAATTTGGGGCACATTTTCTCCCAACGTAACGTAACAAACGTAACGAGGGAAATATATAGGGAAAAAACCCCTGCACCTCATCTGGACCGTAACGAGTGTAATGAGGATATTCTTGGACATGTCTTCGTTACGTAACGGGCGTAACGAGCAAAAATCTGGGGCACATTTTCTCCCAACGTAACGTAACAAACGTAACAAAGGTAATATATAGGGAAAAAACACTGCACCTCATTTGGACTGTAACGAGCGTAACAAGGATATTCTTGGACATGTCTTCGTTACGTAACGAGTGTAACGAGCAAAAATTTGGGGCACATTTTCTCCCAACGTAACGTAACAAACGTAACGAAGGAAATATATAGGGAAAAAAACACTCTGCACCTCATTTGGACTGTAACGAATGTAACAAGGCTATTCTTGGACATGTCTTCGTTACGTAACGAGCGTAACGAGCAAAAATTTGGGGCACATTTTCTCCCAACGTAACGTAACAAACGTAACGAAGGAAATATATAGGGTAAAATCACTCTGCACCTCATTTGGACCGTAACGAGCGTAACAAGGATATTCTTGGACATGTCTTCGTTACGTAACGAGCTTAACGAGCAAAAATCTGGGGCTCATTTTCTCCCAATGTAACGTAACAAACGTAACGAAGGAAATATATAGGGAAAAAACATTCTGCACCTCATTTGGACCGTAACGAGCGTAACAAGGATATTCTTGGACATGCCTTCTTTACGTAACGAGCAAAAATTTGGGGCACATTTTCTTCCAACGTAACGTAACAAATGTAACGAAGGAAATATGTAGGGAAAAAACACTCTGCACCTCATTTGGAACGTAATGGACGTGACAAGGATATTCTTGGACATGTCTTCATTACGTGACGAGTGTAACGAGCAAATATCTGGGGAATATTTCTCCCAAAGTAACGTAACAAAGGAAATATATTGGGAAAAAACCACTGTGCACCTCATTTGGACCGTAACAAGCGTAACAAGGATATTCTTGGACATGTCATTGTTACGTAACGAGCAAAATTCTGGGCCACATTTTCTCCCAACGTAATGTAACAAATGTAACGAAGGGAAATATAAAGGGAATAAACACTCTGCAACTCATTTGGACCGTACCAAGCGTAACAAGGATATTCTTGGACATGTCTTTGTTACATAACGAGCAAAAATCTAGGGCACATTTTCTCCCAACTTAACGTAACAAATGTAGTGAAGAAAATAGAGAGGGAAAAACACTCTGCACCTCATTTGAACCATATCGGGCATAACGTGGATATCCTTGGACATGTCTTCATTACGTAACCAGAGTAAAATTCTGGGGCACATTTTCTCCCATGCCCTGCGGTAGGATACCAGGTTCAGAACTGGGATACCATGCTGCACCTGTACGATTCAAGGAGTTGGGCTAGGATACCCTGCTGCACCAGTGGGATAATAGGATAAGGTGTGGAATGCTGTCCTCCACCGGTAGGAAGCCAGGATCAGATCTTGGATACTAGAATCATGCATGAGATACCTTGCTGGATCAGTAAGATTCCAGGATCAGGCCATGGATATCATACTGATCAAATAAGAATATTGGTTTCATTGGGTGACAGGGCTTGAGATGTCATTTCATCTCCATGCCAGGTAAAAGTCCCACAAAATTGGAAGCAACGTCTCCAAACTGACCTATTCAGTGTTGACAGGGATTTTAAACCTCAAATCAAACAAATATAAGCTCACCTGAGCCTGTTATCCGATTAGATATATAGTCCTGTGAAGAGATATCATAGTAGTTTAGAATGTGCAAGAGACAGTAACACTCAGGTCAGCAAATAAGGGCCTGCTGAGCCCTCTTGTTAACACATTTACTGCAGTTTTGTTGGGGTAATGGCCCTTAGGAATTTTGGGCAGTTTTACCTAGTTGGCAATATCTTTTCATCAAGATCAGAGTGTCCTAGGCTTTGAGCGACAGCCAAATCCCCTCATGCACTTTATTGACAAGGCTCAACATTGTGACCTTGACCTTGAATCGGCACTATTTTTTTATGGGTTCTGCACATCAGTTCATCGAGGGGCATATTTGACCAAAATTGAATGAAAATTTTTCCAGGGGTAAAGGAGATATGAAACGCACAAAATTATTTAAAGATTCAAACTCATGACCTTCAACCGTGACCTTGACCTTGAGCCAGCATGATTTATTTATTGGTTCTGCTCATCAGCTCACTGAAAGGAATAACTGACTAAAGTTTAATGAAAATCCATCCAGGGGTGAAGGAAATATAGAGGGAACAAAAATTTAAAGATTTATACTCTTGACCTTCAACTATGATCTTGACCTTGAGTCGGCATAGTTTATGGGTTCTAAACATCAGCTCACTGACCAAAGTTTAATGAAAATCCTTCCAGGGGTATTTAAGGAGATATGGAACAGATACAAATTTCAAAGTTTCAAACTCGTGACCTTCAGTTATAACCTTCATCTTGAGCCGGAATAGTTTATTTATGAGTTCTGCACATCAGCTCACTGAGGGGGATATTTGACCAAAGTTTAAAGAAAATTCTTCCAGGGATAAAGGAGATATGGAATGGATACAAAATCCAAAGATTCAAACTTGTGACCTTCAACTGTGTGTTGACATTGAGTTGGCATAATTTATTTATGGATTCTGCACATCAGCTCACTGAAAGGAATATTTGACCAAAGTTCAATGAAAATCTCTCAAAGGATTTAGGAGATAATGAGCAGACAAGAAAGTGAGAAGGACAGACAGGTGGATCGACAGACAGTCAAAGGCCATTTCTATAATCCCAGCCCTGCTCTGCTGCAGGGGATTAAATGAAAGCACTGAGAGTACTGGTGGGATGATTGTCTCCAAGTATAGGTTGGAGAACTAGTCCTGGTCTGTGATTTAAACTGTTTCATTTAACCCTAAAATTCTGGTTTTTAAGCAAATAATGTAGATCTTGATCAGAGGCCATGTTTGTGGTGTGTGGTCTGGGTTTACCCTGTTTGCCAAGCCCAACCTATGATTTCAAGATAACCCTCTTACGCAACACTCTAAGAAGCCTCTGGGGTGTAGTGGATAAGCTACTCGCCTCATAAACCAGGGGCTGTGGTTTCAATCCTGGGCTTCTCCGGACGTTCAGATGAGTCTTTAAACCCAGGTCCCGTCTCTGTATGACCTTAGCTGTTGGTGGGATGTAAAACTCAAATACACTCGCACTCACACAACTCTCTGACCTCACTGCGGCTATTTTTAGCTCACCGTCCCATAGTGTCTAGGTGAGCTTTTGGGACCACTTTTTGTCCGTCGTGCGTGCGTGCGTCCGTGCGTGCGTAAACAATTTCTTTGAACGACATCTCCTCCTAAACCACTGATCTGATTTTGACCAAACTTCACAAGAATGATCCTTAGGTGGTCCCCTTTCAAAGTTGTTCAAATGGTTCTGGTCCGTTGCATATCTAGGTCACAGGAGCCGAAAATAGATTTTTTTCACCAAAAACTTAAAAAATCTTCTTCTCTGAAACCACAAGGCCCAGGTCTTTGATATTTGGTATGAAGCTTCATCTAGTGGACCCCTACGAAGATTGTTCAAATTTAAGTGCTTGGGCCAAAAATGCCCCCGCCCCGGGGCCCTTTGGTTTTACATAGGCTTATATAGGGAAAATCTTTAAAAATCTTCTTCTCTGAAACCACAAGGCCCAGGACTTTGATATTTGGTATGAAGCTTCATCTAGTGGACCCCTACCAAGATTGTTCAAATTATAGTGCTGAGACAAAAAATGCCCCCGCCACGGGGCCCTTTGGTTTTACATAGGCTTATATTGGGAAAATCTTTAAAAATCTTCTTCTCTGAAACCGTAAGGCCTAGGTCTTTTATATTTGGTATGAAGCTGCATCTAAAGGACCCCTAACAAGATTATTCAAATTATAGTGCTGAGGCCAAAAATGCCCCCGCCCCGGGGCCCTTTGGTTTTACATAGGCTTATATAGGGAAAATCTTTAAAAATCTTCTTCTCTGAAACCGCAAGGCCCAGGACTTTGATATTTGGTATGAAGCGTCATCTAGTGGACCCCTACCAAGATTGTTCAAATTATAGTGCTGGGGCAAAAAATGCCCCTGTCCCCAGGCTCTTTGGTTTTACATAGGCTTATATAGGGAAACTCTTTAAAAATCATCGTCTCTGAAACCGCAAGGCCCAGGACTTTGATATTTGGTATGAAGCTTCATCAAGTGGACCCCTACCAAGATTGTTCAAATTATAGCCCTTGGGCCAAAAATGCCATAGCTCCGGGGCCCTTTGGTTTTACATAGACTTATATAGGGAAAATCTTTAAAAATCTTCTTCTCTGAAACCACAAGGCCTAGGTCTTTTATATTTGGTATGAAGCTGCTTCTAAAGGACCCCTACCAAGATGATTCAAATTATAGTGCTGGGGCCAAAAGTGGCCCCGCCCCGGGGCCCTTTGGTTTTACATAGGCTTATATAGGGATAATCTTTTAAAATCTTCTTCTCTGAAACCACAAGGCCCAGGACTTTGATATTTAGTATGAAGCTTCATCTAATGGACCTCTACCAAGATTGTTCAAATTATAGCCCTGGGGCCAGAAATGCCCCCGCTCTGGGGCCCTATGGTTTCACATAGACTAATATAGGGAAAATCTTTAAAAATCTTCTCCTCTGAAACCACAAGGCCTGGGTCTTTGATATTTGGTATGAAGCTGCATCTAGTGGACCTCTATCAAGATTATTCAAATTATAGCCCTGATACTAAAAATGTCCCCACTCGGGGGCCCTTTTGTTTTACATAAACTTATATAGGGAAATCTTTAAAAATCTTCTCTGAAACTGCAAGGCCAAGGCCTTTGATATTTAGTTTGGAGCTTTATCTAGTGGCCCTCTACCAAGATTGTTCAAATTATAGCCCTGGGGCCACAAATGCCCCCACCCCGGGGCCCTTTGGTTTTACATAGATTTATATAGCCCCAGGGCCATTTGGTTTTGCATAGGCTTATGTAGGGAATATCTTTAAAAAAAAATCTTCTTCTCTGAAACCGCAAGGCCCAGGTCTTTGATATTTGATGTGTAGCTTCATCTAGTGGACCTTTGCCAAGATTGTTCAAATTATAGCCTTTGTTGATGTTTGGTATGAAGCTTCACCTTTAAGACCTTCCTCAACATTATGCACATTAAAGCCCTAAGGGCCAATAATGGCCCTCTCTGGGGCCAACTTGTTACACTATGGATCAGGTGAGCGATCCAGGGCCATCATGGCCCTCTTGTTAGCTCACCGTGACATAGTGACGAGGTGAGCTTTTGGGATCACTTTTTGTCCGTCGTGCGTGCGTGCGTCCGTGCGTAAAGAATTTCTTCAAACGACATCTCCTCCTAAACCACTGAGCGGATTTTGACCAAACTTCACAGGAATGATCCTTAGGTGGTCCCCTTTCAAAGTTGTTCAAATGGTTCCGGTCCGTTGCACATATAGGTCACAGGAGCCAAAAATAGATTTTTTTCACCGAAAACTTAAAAAATCTTCTTCTCTGAAACTGCAAGGCCCAGGTCTTTGATATTTGGTATGAAGCTTCATCTAGTGGACCCCTACCAAGATTGTTCAAATTATAGTGCTGGGGCCAAAAATGCCCCCGCCCTGGGCACTTTGGTTTTACATGGGCTTATATAGGAAAATCTTCAAAAATCTTCTTCTCTGAAACCACAAGGCCCAGGTCTTTGATTTCTGGTTTGAAGCTTCATCTAGTGGACCCCTACCAAGATTGTTCAAATTATAGTGCTGGGATCAAAAATGCCCCCGCCCCGGGGCCCATTGGTTTTACATGGGCTTATATAGGGAAAATCTGTAAAAATCTTCTTCTCTGAAACTGCAAGGCCCAGGTCTTTGATATTTGATATGAAGCTTTGATTTGATAGATTTTTTTCACCGAAAACTTAAAAAATCTTCTTCTCTGAAACCCCAAGGCCCAGGTCTTTGATATTTGGTATGAAGCTTCATCTAGTGGACCCCTACCAAGATTGTTCAAATTATAGTGCTGGGATCAAAAATGCCCCCGCCCCGGGGCCCATTGGTTTTACATGGGCTTATATAGGGAAAATCTGTAAAAATCTTCTTCTCTGAAACTGCAAGGCCCAGGTCTTTGATATTTGATATGAAGCTTCATCTAGTGGACCCCTACCAAGATTGTTCAAATTATAGTGCTGAGGCCAAAAACGCCCCCGCCCCGGGGCCCTTTGGTTTTACATAGGCTTATGTAGGGAAAATCTTAAAAAATCTTCTTCTCTGAGACTGCAAGGCCCAGGTCTTTGATTTTTGTTATGAAGCTTTATCTTGTGGACATCTACCAAGATTGTTCAAATTATAGCCCTGAGGCCAAAAATGCATCCCCCCCTCGGGGGCCCTTTGGTTTTACACTGACTTATATAGGGAAAATCTTGAAAAATTTTCTTCTCTGAAACCACAGGGCCCAGAGCTTAGATATTTAGCATGTAGCAACGGCAAGTGGTCACCAACATAATTCCTGCCAATCATGCCCCTGGGTTCCAAATGAGCCACGCCCCGGGGCCCCTTAGCTCCTATAGACTCATAATGAAAAAAAAAAGCTTCAAAAATCTTCTTCTCTGAAATCACAGAGCCCAGAGCTTAGAAATTTAGCATGTAGCAACAGCAAGTGGTCACCTACATAATTCCTGCAAATCATGCCCCTGGTGTCCAAACGGACCACGCCCCAGGGCCCATTAGCTCCTATAGACTCATAATGGAAAAAAGCTTCAAAAATCTTCTTCTCTGAAACCATAGGGCCTAGAGCTTAGATAATTAGCATGTAGGAAGGGCAAGTGGTCAACTACATAATTCCTGCCAATCATGCCCCTGGGTTCCTTAGACCATAGCCTATGACCATGGGCGGCCATTTTACAAAACATGGTCAAACATGGTTTTCCATGGTTGTATGACCATGAACTACCATGGTAGTCCATAGTATTCCATGATAGTTGATGGTCACCTGACCATCATTTTCGCCTGGGTTTGGTTTTACATAGACTTATATAGGGAAATCTTAAAAAATCTTCTTCTCTGAAACTGCAAGGCCGATGTCTTTGATATTTGGTATGGAGCTTCATCTAGTGGACAGTTATAGCCTTTGTAGATTTTTGGTATGAAGCTTCACCTTTTCAGACCTCCCTTAACATTATGCACATTTTAACCATGGGGTCAATGATTGCCCTCCCCAGGGCCCACTTGTTACTCTATGGATCAGGTGAGCGATCCAGGGCAATCATGGCCCTCTTGTCTATAAAAAAAAGTTAATTTGACAGGTTAGTGATAGTCACATGGACTTCAGCAATGAGGAGCTTTACTGCTTAGAAACTGGGTTGATTGACAAACAATCAACCCAAAAATAGCCATGTTATTTGTTCCACTATGGAGTCAGAGTGTTTCGTACATTTAAGAGAGTTACCTATAAAATCTGAACTGGAATCATGTGTTTGGTTTGGCAAACATAGTAGGTCCAGATCAAATGAGTGAGTGTGTTTGAGTTTTACCTCTCACCAACAGCTAAGGTCATAAGGAGACGGGACCTCGGTTTAAAGACTCATCCGAAAGTCTGGAGAAGCCCGGGATCGATCCTCGATCCCTGGTTTACAAGGCGAGTAGCATAACCACTACACCACAGAGGCTTCTACATCTAATCAGTGTCTACACTGTTTATCTTAGGTACAAGAACTAAAGGATTTACCGAAACAGTCCCAAGTTCTCATTCAGGACCATTTTCCAAGCCTGTACTCAGACAATCGGCCAATCAGTGCTGTCAGTGCTTTAATTTATTCACACTCACACCCTTTCACCCTTGTGTTTCTGGAGTGCACTCTTCCTTCACTGAAGTTTGGAACAACCATTCTTCTAAATAGGGTGGCTAACAGGTAAAGCTGTGTGAGTCAGACTGTCCATGCTTATAAACCCTAATGGTTTCATTGGGTGAATGGGCTTGAGATGTCCTTTCATCTCAGTGTCGGGTAATAAAAGTCCCACAAAACTGGAAGCAACGTCTCCAAAATGACCAATAGTGTTGAGGGGGACGTAAAATCTGAAATCAAACAAACAAAAGATCCCCACCTAAAAAAATAGCCATCGGAAGAGATGGCAAATCCCCCGACCAAAAGCCAATATGGCCTTCAGAAGATTGTTCACCAATAGAAAGTGCACCAGAATTAAACCAGCAATATATCACAAAAGTATTGCAGTTATGGCCACCACAAGATTATACTGTCAGGGGAGATAACCAAAAAATCAGGGCACTCAGAAATGTGGTTCTTGCGCATGACATGCATGCTTAAGCTCATGTATTTCTTACAAAGTACATTACCATCAATATGTCTCAAAAGGTATTGGAGATATGGTGATCACAAGCTGGTGTTACTGTTATATTGGAAGGGTAGATAACTCAAATACCACAGCACCAACAGTTGTGGTTCTTGCACATGACATCCCTTCTGTACCTTGTATATAATTGTGCCAAGTTCCTTCAATATATCTCAAAGGGTGTTCGAGTTATGGACATCACAAGGTTATATTGCCAGGGGAGATAACTAAAAAACCAGAGCACCCAGAGTTGTAATTCTTGAGCATGACACACCTGCTTAACCTCATGTACACCTGCATCAAGTACCACCAATATGTCTCAAAGGGTATTGGAGGTACGATGATCACAAGGTTGTCATACTGTTATATTGGAAGGGGAGATAACTCAAATATCATAGCACCCAGAGTTGTGGTTCTTAGGCATGAAGCTCCGTCTCAACGTTGTATACAATTGTGCCAAGTACCATCAATATATCTCAAAGGTATTGGAGTTATGGCCATCACAAGGTTATATTGTCAGGGGATATAATTAAAAAACCAGGGCACCCAGAGTTGTGATTCTTGCAGGTGACACACCTGCTTAACCTCCTGTACAACTGTACCAAGTATCATCAATATATCTCAAAGAGTGTTGTAGATGTGGCCATCACAAGGTAGTGATTCTATATTATTGGAAGGGGAGATAAATAAAAAACCATGGCACCCAGAGTTGTGGATCTTGTGCATGACACCCCGTCTCAGCCTTGTGAACAACTGTGCCAGGTACCATCAATATATCTCAAAGGGTATTGGAGTTATGGCCATCACAAAGTAGTCATTCTATTTTATTAAAAGGGGAGATAACTAAAAAAGTATGGCATCCAGAGTTCTGGTTCTTGCATATGACATGCCGTCTCAGCCTTGTGAACAATTGTGCCAACAACCATCAATGAATCTCAAAGGGTATAGGAGTTATGGCCATCACAAGGTTGCGTCTACGACGGATGGACGGACGGACGGATGCCAAGCTGATCGCTATATCCCCCGAACCTATTTGGTCGGGGGATAAAAATATATATATTCTTGTTTCTTATGATGAGATGCATTCAGTGACACCAGCCGGGGGTCCCCTGGGATGTGCCCAGGCCATGCCCCACCCCCTCCACTTTGTAAAAGGCCAAATATCCCAGAAACCATTTAGATCTCTACCCCTAAACCATATATATTCTTGTTCCGTATGATAAGATGCATATGATAAGATGCATTCCAATGACATCAACCTAGGGGTCTCCAGGGGTGCGCCGAGGCCATGCCCCACCCCTTCACTTCATAAAAGGCAATATATCTCAGAAACCTTTCAGATCCTAACGCAAAAACCATATATATTCTTGTTTCTAATGATATGATGCATTCAGTGACACCAACCCTGGGGTCCACTGGGATGTGCCCGGGCCATGCCCCACTCCCTCTAGTTTGTAATATCTCAGAAACTGTTCAGATCCCCACCCCTAAACAATATCTATTCTTGTTCCTTATGATAAGCCACATTCAGTGATACCAACTTAGGGGTCTCCCAGGTTGCGCTGGGGCCATGCCCCACCCCACCACTTCATAAAAGGCGATACCATTCAAAAACCATTCAGATCCCCACCCCAAAGCCATATATATTCTTGTTTCTTATGATATGACGCATTCATTGACACCAACCTGGGGTCCCCTGGGATGTGCCCGGGCCATGCCCAACCCTCTCCACCCCATAAAAGGCCAAGTATCTCAGAAACCATTCAGATCCCCACCCCTTAACCATATATATTCTTGTTTCTTATGATAAGATACATTCAGTGATTCCAATCTAGGGGTCTCCCAGCGTGCGCCTGGTCCACTGGGATGTGCCGGGGTCATGCCCCACCCCCTCCAGTTCATAAAAGGCCCAACATATCAGAAACCGTTCAGATCCCTGCCCCTAAACCATATTTTTTCTTGTTCCTTATGGTCAGCCTGGATAGCGCAGTGGTTAGCGCGTTCGACTCATGATCGAGAGGTTGTGCGTTCGAATCCGCCACCGGTATCGAGGTGTGTCCTTGGGCAAGACACGTAATGACACTGCCCCACTCCACCCAGGTGTAAATGGGTAGCAGTGGTGTAAAAGCCACTGCCTCTCTCTCGCGCGTGCGTGAAAACACCCGGAATGAGTGTTCGAGAGCGATTCAATAAGCTTAAAGCTTTCATCGCAATCGAACTAAAATAAATTAGTATAAACTAAACTAAGACACATTCAGTGATACCAACCTAGGGATCACCCAGGGTGTGCTGGGGCCATGCCACACCTCACCACTTCATAAAAGGTGATATATCTCAGAAACCATTCAGAGACCCACCCCAAAACAATACAATGTTCTTGTTTCTTACGATATGATTCATTCAACGACACCAACCTGGGGGTCCACTGGGATGTGTCCTGGCCATGCCCAACCCCCTCCACTCCATAAAAGGCCCAATATGTCAGAAACCGTTCAGATCCCCACCCCTAAACCATGTTTATTCTTGTTCCTTATGATAAGACACATTCAGTGATTCCAATCTAGGGGTCTCCCAGGGCGCGCGGGCCATGCCCCACCCCTCCACTTCATAAAAGGCAATATATCTCTGAAACATTTCAGATCCCCACCCAAAAACCATATGTATTCTTGTTTCTTATGATAAGACCCATTCAGTTTAACCAACCTGGGGGTCCCCTCGGATGTGCCCAGGCACCTCCTCCACTTTGTAAAAGGCCCAATTTCTCAGAAACCATTTAGAACCCCACCCCTAAACCTTATAAATTTTTGTTCCTTATGATAAGACACATTCAGTGATACCAACCTAGGGGTCTCCCGGGTTGTGTGGGGGCCATGCCCAACCCGTCCACTTCATAAAAGGCTATATATCTCAGAAACCTTTCAGATCCCCACCCTGAAACCATATATATTTTTGTTTCTTATGATTGATAAGACACATTCAGTGATACCAACCTGGGGGTCCCATGGGATGTGCCCCAGCCATGCCCCATTCCCTCCACTTCATTACAGGCCCAATGTCTCAGAAACAATTCAGATCCCCACCTCTTAACCATATATATTCTTGTTCCTTATGATAAGACATATTCAGTGATACCAACCTAGAGGTCTTCCAGGGTGCGCTGGGGCCATGCCCCACCCCTCCGCTTCATAAAAGGCTATATATCTCAAAAACCATTCAGATCCCCACCCCAAAACCATATATATGCTTTTTTCTTATGATAAGACACCAATTTGGGGATCCCCTGAGATGTGCCTGGGCCATGGCCCACCCCCTCCACTTCATAAAAGGCCCAATATCTCAGAAATCATATATATTCTTGTTCCTTTTGATAAGATGCATTCAGTGATACCAACCTAGGGGTCTCCCGGGGTGCCCAGCGGACATTCCCCATTCCTCCACTTCATAAAAGACGATATATCTCAGAAACCATTCAGATCCCCACCCCGGTCCTTGCCCATCGGTGCTTGAAGAAATAGATGGGCTGCACGATACTTCCACGCAGAGCTGAAACCAACCACACACAAGTACTGGTAAACCGCTTAGAGGATCTAAGCCTGCCCAGGCAAAGCGGTGTGAGTCAGACCATCCATGCTTATAAACCCTAATGGTTTCATTGGGTGACAGGGCTGGAGATGTCATTTCATCTCAGTGTCGGGTAATAAAAATCCCACAAAACTGGAAGCAATGTCTCCAAAATGACCAATACAGTGTTGAGGGGGACGTTAAACCACAAATCAAACAAACAAAAGATCCCCACCCCAAAATCATATATATTCAAGATGCATTCAGTGACACCAACCGGGGGCTCCCCTGAGATGTGCCCGGGCCACGCCCCACCCCCTCAACTTTGTAAAACGTCAAATATCTCGGAAAGACACATTCAGTGATACAGGTACCAACCTAGGGGTCTCCCAGGGTGTGCAATGGCCATGCCCCCCGCCCCCTCCCCTCCCCTCCCCCCATTTCATAAAATGCCATATATCTCAGAAACTGTTCAGATACCCACCACTAATGAGTGAGTGAGTTTTTGAGTTTTATGTTCTATCAACAGCTAAGGTCATATGGAGACGGGACCTCGGTTTAAAGACTCACGCGAAAGTCTGGAGAAGCCTGGGATCGATCCTGGGATCCTTGGTTTACAAGGCGAGTAGCCTAACCACTGCACCACGGAGGCTTCTTCCACCCCTAATGCATGTATATTTGCGTTCCTGATGATAAGACTCATTCAGTCACATCAACCTGGGGAGTCTTTATGTTAGGGCAATGTGTCGATGCCATGGCCCACCCCTCTACTTCAAAACAAGAGGCCCATGGGCCACAATGCTCACCAGAGCTCAGGGGGCCACTGCCCACTGGCAGCAATGTATTTTAATTAACCATGGAATATCTGTGCGCAAGGATGCTACAGATAAAATTTGGACCCACTCAGCCTGGTGGCTTCAGATTCTGAATGCTTGAATGTGTTGATGCAGGACAACAGATGACAATTGACAATATCCCATCTGTGGCAACAAATAGGCCAAAAAGAACATTATTAAAGGAATATTTCTATGAAAGTGTGACAAAATATCTTGGAAGGCAGTAATGTCATTTTTCAATTTTCCCCATTATAAGTCAATGGAAACTCTTAACTTGCCATAGCAAACAAACCAAATGGCCAAATTTCATGAAACGGGGCCCAGGTGGACATTGCCCAATGGCAGCCACGTATTATAACATGATATGATTTTAATCTACCAATTATAAAGTCTCCCAAACAAACTCCAGACCCAAATGAGCACCTATGTGGACTGTATCTGAAATATTAGGTGTTTTATAAAGTAGAGAGGGTGGGGCATGGTTCCAATGGAGACCCAGTTGGTGTTATTAAATGCGTCTTATCAAAAGGATTAAGGAACAGAGACATACATGTATATGGTTTAGCAGTGGGGATATGTATGGTTCCTGAGAGGTGAGGCTTTTTAAGCAATTGAGGGATTCGGGAATGGCAGAGCCCAAAAAAGCCCAAGATTGCAGAGTGTTTTTTCCCTATATATTTCCTTCGTTACGTTTGTTACGTTACGTTGGGAGAAAATGTGCCCATGATTTTTGCTCGTTACGCTCGTTAGGTAACGAAGACATGTCCAAGAATATCTTTGTTACGCTCGTTACGGTCCAAATGAGATGCAGAGTGTTTTTTCCCTATATATTTCCTTCGTTACGTTTGTTACGTTACGTTGGGAGAAAATGTGCCCAAGATTTTTGCTTGTTACGCTCGTTACGTAACAAAGACATGTCCAAGAATATCCTTGTTACGCTCGTAACGGTCCAAATGAGGTGCAGAGTGTTTTTTCCCTATATATTTCCTTCGTTACGTTTGTTACGTTACGTTGGGAGAAAATGTGGCCCAGATTTTTGCTCGTTACGCTCGTTACGTAACGAAGACCTGTCCAAGAATATCCTCGTTACGCTCGTTACAGTCCAAATGAGGTGCAGACTGTTTTATCCCTATATATTTCCTTCGTTACGTTTGTTACGTTACGTTGGGAGAAAATGTGGCCCAGATTTTTGCTCGTTACGCTCGTTACGTAACAAAGACATGTCCAAGAATATCCTTGTTACGCTCGTTACGGTCCAAATGAGGTGTAGAGTGTTTTTTCCCTATATATTTCCTTTGTTACGTTTGTTACGTTACGTTGGGAGAAAATGTGCCCCAGATTTTTGCTCGTTACGCTCGTTACGTAACGAAGACATGTCCAAGAATATCCTTGTTACGCTCGTTACGGTCCAAATGAGGTGCAGACTGTTTTTTCCCTATATATTTCCTTCGTTACGTTTGTTACGTTACGTTGGGAGAAAATGGGCCCCAGATTTTTGCTCGTTACGCTCGTTACGTAACGAAGACATGTCCAAGAATATCCTTGTTACGCTCGTTACGGTCCAAATGAGGTGCAGAGTGGTTTTTCCCTATATATTTCCTTCGTTACGTTTGTTACGTTACGTTGGGAGAAAATATGGGCCAGATTTTTGCTCGTTACGCTTCTTACGTAACGAAGACATGTCCAAGAATATCCTTGTTACGCTCGTTACGGTCCAAATGAGGTGCAGAGTGGTTTTTCCCTATATATTTCCTTTGTTACGTTTGTTACGTTACGTTGGGAGAAAATGTGGCCCAGATTTTTGCTCGTTACGCTTGTTACGTAACGAAGACCTGTCCAAGAATATCCTCGTTACACCTGTTACAGTCCAAATGAGGTGCAAACTGTTTTTTCCCTATATATTTCCTTCGTTACCTTTGTTACGTTACGTTGGGAGAAAATGTGCCCCAGATTTTTGCTCGTTACGCTCATTACGTAACGAAGCCATGTCCAAGAATATCCTTGTTATGCTCGTTACGGTCCAAATGAGGTGCAGACTGTTGTTTCCCTATATATTTCCTTCGTTACGTTTGTTATGTTACGTTGGGAGAAAATGTGCCCCAGATTTTTGCTCGTTACGCTCGTTACGTAACGAAGCCATGTCCAAGAATATCCTTGTTACGCTCGTTACGGTCCAAATGAGGTGCAGAGTGTTTTTTCCCTATATATTTCCTTCGTTACGTTTGTTACGTTACGTTGGGAGAAAATGTGCCCCAGATTTTTGCTCGTTACGCTCGTTACGTAACGAAGCCATGTCCAAGAATATCCTTGTTATGCTCGTTGCGGTCCAAATGAGGTGCAGAGTGGTTTTTCCCTATATATTTCCTTTGTTACGTTTGTTACGTTACGTTGGGAGAAAATGTGCCCCAGATTTTTGCTCGTTACGCTCGTTACGTAACGAAGACATGTCCAAGAATATCCTTGTTACGCTCGTTACGGTCCAAATGAGGTGCAGAGTGTTTTTTTCCCTATATATTTCCTTCGTTACGTTTGTTACGTTACGTTGGGAGAAAATGTGGCCCAGATTTTTGCTCGTTACGCTTGTTACGTAACGAAGACCTGTCCAAGAATATCCTCGTTACGCTCGTTACAGTCCAAATGAGGTGCAGACTGTTTTTTCCCTATATATTTCCTTCGTTACCTTTGTTACGTTACGTTGGGAGAAAATGTGCCCCAGATTTTTGCTCGTTACGCTCGTTACGTAACGAAGACATGTCCAAAAATATCTTCGTTACGCTCGTTACGGTCCAAATGAGGTGCAGAGTGTTTTTTCCATAAATATTTCCTTCGTTACCTTTGTTACGTTACGTTGGGAGAAAATGTGCCCCAGATTTTTGCTCGTTACGCTCGTTACGTAACGAAGACATGTCCAAAAATATCTTCGTTACGCTCGTTACGGTCCAAATGAGGTGCAGAGTGTTTTTTCCCTATATATTTCCTTCGTTACGTTTGTTACGTTACATTGGGAGAAAATGTGCCCCAGATTCTTGCTCTTTACGCTCGTTACGTAACGAAGACATGTCCAAGAATATCCTTGTTACGCTCGTTACGGTCCATACGAGGTGCAGAGTGTTTTTTCCCTATATATTTCCTTCGTTACGTTTGTTACGTTACGTTGGGAGGAAATGTGCCCCAGATTTTTGTTCGTTACGCTCGTTACGTAACGAATACATGTCCAAGAATATCCTTGTTACGCTCGTTACGGTCCAAATGAGGTGCAAAGTGTTTTTTTCCCTATATATTCCCTTTGTTACGTTTGTTACGTTACGTTGGGAGAAAATGTGCCCCAGATTTTTTCTGGTTTTCCTTGTACCATAATCGAGACAAGTCAAAGAATATTCATGTTTTGCTCGTTACGGTCCAATTATGGTGCTGAGTGTTTTTCCCTATATATTTTATTCGTTACGTTTGTTACGTGTAACGTAGCGCGCCTCTGTCGAATTTTACGTACTTTTTGTGAAGTATCTAGTAAAACATCACATATAATAGCTTGCAGGTAAACTTTAACCAAATGCGGACGCCGACGACGGACGCCCGGGGGTATGGCAATAGCTCCCCCTTACTTTCGTAAGGCGAGCTGAAAATTAGGGGTGTCAGGTTGTGTTTCTTGTGCATGACACACCGTCTCGGCCTTGTGAACAACTGTGCCAGGTATCATCAATATATCTTAAAGGGTATTGGAGTTATGGCCATCAAAAGGTAGTCACTCTATTTTATTGGAAGGGGAGATAACTAAAAAACCATGGCAGCCAGAGTTGTGGTTCTTGTGCATGACACGCTGTCTCAGCCTTGTGAACAACTGTGCCAGGTACCATCAATATATTTCATAGGGAATTGGAGTTATGGCCATCACAAAGAAGTCATTATTAAAAGGGGAGATAACTAAAAAAGTATGGCATCCACAGTTCTGGTTCTTGCCCATGACAAGCCATCTCAGCCTTGTGAACAATGAATCTCAAAGGGTATAGGAGTCATGGCAATCACAAGGTTGCGTCCACAGATGGATGGACTGACGGACGGATGGATGGATGGATGGATGGATGGATGGACATCCGGACGGACATCTCTACAAATGGATACTTAAGTGGCTAGGCTTCGGCATATTGACTACTTAAGCGGCAAATTCTCTTAAGCGGCAAGCCACTTAAGAGCGAATTTTTGCCACTTAAGTACCCAAATTACAGAATAAAGTCCATTTGGACTCACGAATATATACCTAAGTGTCAAACTGTCCAAATTTTTGGCCCCCTAAATGTTGTTTTGTTGGTGCGGACGGACGGACGGATGGATGGACAGATGAACAGACATCTCTACGAATGGATACTTAAGTGGCTAGGCGTCGGCATATTGACTACTTAAGCTGCAAATTATCTTAAGTGGCAAGCCACCTAAGAGCGAATTTTTGCCACGAATTTTTGCCACTTAAGTACAAAAATTACGGAATAAAGTCCATTTTGACTCTTGAATATATACCTAAGTGTAAAACTGTCCAAATTTTTTGCCCCCTAAATGTCGTTTCGTTGATGCGGATGGACAGATGGATGGATGGACGGACGTTCTCACGAATGGATACTTAAGTGGCTAGGCGTCGGCATATTGACTACTTAAGCGGCAAATTCTCTTAAGCGGCAAGCCACCTAAGAGACAATTTTTGCCACTTAAGTACCAAAATAACGGAATAAAGTCCATTTGGACCTACGAATATATACTTAAGTGTCAAAATGTCCAAATTTTTTGCCCCCTAAATGTCGTTTCCTTGGTGCGGACAGACGGACGGACGGACACCAGGCTGATCGCTATATCCCCCGAACCTTTTCGGTCGGGGGATAAAAAGCGGCAGTCTACACTGTCAACTTAAAATGCAGAGTTTTCATGGAGATTGTTCTGCTTACACTGCCCAAAATTATTCAGTGGAAGATTATTTTTGCCATGTAATTGGGCTAACCATTTTGAATAGGAAACACCAAATCACTGGCAAACTGTGCAGAACTAGATCAGACACCACAGAATACGGTGTTAGATCTTGGCCTCCAGTGTTTGCAAAATGTTATGCCATTTCCTGTAAAAATTATTAATCTGTCGCCGCTACTCTTGCTATATATTTGACGGGAGATTTCATGTTAACCCTTGTCCTGCTGAGCCCGGATATGTCATATTTTTCAAACAATGAAGATCCAGAAGAAGCCATCTGATCAGGATCTTCATTGTTTGTCAGTCAGTTTATGAATTTGTCACAATATTTTGTATCAAGTAATCTGATTGGTTGATAATCGGTAGTGGGTGTGGCATATTTAAATATTCAGCAGGTCAAGGGTTAAAACATAGTATCACTGAATTTTTATGTACCAAGCATTACAACTGAAGAAAAATAACTCTGCAAGTATAATGTGAAAGGTCACATAAATCTCTCCATGTCATAAATTACTTGAAATTAACACAACAACAGAGTGGTTGTAAATCATACAAAAATTAGAACAGGTGAAAGTTCTCAAAGTCACAGGTAAAAATCAGCAGTGTAAAAGTAGGGGATTATATATAAGAGAAAACACAGTAGGACTGCATGTGAGTGTGAAAGCAGTCTGATCTCACATGCAGGAAGTCTAGTTCATCCACATACTATGTCTGTTTTCCCCATCTATCAAGTGAAGAAGGTCACCAGGCAACTTTCCTATGAAGTTTGAATTAAATTGGCCAAGGGGTATGGGAGGAGAAGTCATTTAAAGATTTTTCTATTTTAAGCTCTGGTGGCCATCTTGTTCATCAGAGCGAAACCATTTAGCTGTATTGGTAGAGAGCCACCTAGGCAACATTCCTGTGAAGTTTAAATGAAACTGGCCCAAGGGTTTAGGAGGAGTAGTCTTTTAAAACAATTGTTGACGACGGACGACGCACAATTGACGACAGACAATGACCGATCACAATAGCTCACCATGAGCACTTCGTGCTTAGGTGAGCTAAAAAGTGGAGTCACAGCATGCCTTAACATTGGTACATTTATTCTGTTTTATACCTTATTCCCCACTATGAATAAACTGTTTTGATCAGTCTGATCCTGGTTATTTTTATCAGATGCATGGTCAACCTAGTTATTTTTGTCTTGCTTCCTGTATGATGCTTCCACACAGAGCTGAAACCGACAACACACGAGTAGTGGTAAACCGCTTAAAGGATCTAAGCCTGCTCAGGTTAAGCGGTGAGAGTCCATGCTTATAAACCCTATTGGTTTCATTGGGCAACAGGGCCCGAGATGTCATTTCATCTCAGTGAAGGGTAAAAGTCCCACAAAATTGGAAGCAACATCTCCAAAATGAACTATACAGGGAGACGGGGACGTTAAACTTGAAATCAAACATTCAACAAAATAAATTTTGGAAGAATAATGTTTGAGACATTTGATACAACAATATAGGGGCTCTAAGAAGCTTATTTTTGAACCTTATCTTGCTGTTCACGACAACCCTTATCTTTGCAAACTGTAGATCCAGATCAGATGGCTTCTGAAGAAGTCATCTGATCAGTGTGTGTGTGTGAATTCGGGTTTAACGTCGCTTTCAACAATTTTTCAGTCATATCACGACGGTGTCTGGTTGCGACAGGGAGCTCAATGCTCACTTTTATAGTGCTGCCTCACTGAAGTATCATGTCCCAGACACATTACATGATACCACACCCAGTCACATTATCCTGACACTGGATCAACCAGTCCTAGCTCTACCCCGTAAATCTGAGTGCCAAGCGAGGAGCAGCTAGTACCATTTTTAACGACTTTGGTATGTCGCGGCCCGGGATCGAACCCGTGACCTCCCGTTCCCCGGAGCGGACACTCTACCAACTGAGCTATCGGGGCCGGTCGTCATCTGATCAGGATCTAGACTGTTCGAAATTCAGTTTATGAATTTGTAGGATAAATTACATCAAGTAATCTGATTGGTTCAAAGTCAGAAATACAGACCAGCTACTGGTAATAACCCATATTTTTTGTTTCACGGAGAAACCACCTAACGCGAAATCGGCTATTTTCTCCGCAAAACAGCGAGAAAAGATAAAATGAGCGAGAAATTTCCCGCTGAAATTTCTCCCGGTTTCGCGGCGAAAATTTGACCGATTGCTTTCATTGAAAATGAAATTACCCACTTTTCGCGGAGAAAAAAATACAACTGGTACAACTAGGCTTACGTGAAATTTTCGGCTCATTATTATTTCTTCGTTTGTTTGGCGTTGTAAACGAAGGCAAAAGGTAGTCATTTTTAAATCATAATCAAATATTCTTCCATGTTACACAATTTCATTTTAGTAATTTATTTCTCCTTTGTATAATCCCTTTTTAAAAGCCTCATGACAATTTTACTTAACATCACGAAAATACGCCTATTTATTTGTTACCCGCTTAAACCCCACTTTTAACTGAGGTTTACAGGTATTTGCATTATTTATCTAATTTCTGCTCACATAGATTGTGGGTACTCGTTAGAACCGCCTCGCCGAGTCGTTTTAGCGTGTACCCAAAATCTTGAGCAGAAATATGAAAAAATGCCAGAATTTTAATCCGAAAATTTTCCGTTTTAGTGGTAAAATTTTACAATATATTTGAATAGGAGAGTTCTCATAATGAGTCGTACATGTAGGTTATTAACACCATAATGATGTGTGACATTTACCAAAAGCTCAGCTTGATGAAATAGATGGGCTGCATGATGCTTCCACGCATAGCTGAAACCGACCCGCATGCCAGTACTGGTAAACCGCTTACAGGATCTAAGCCTGCCCAGGCGTGTTTTCATGATTTCAGGACAAATTCATTCATTTAGAGCCGATCGCGCTCAACTCGCAACGTTGCAGAATTTGAACCGAACGAGGTGCAAACCACAGCAGTGAGAGTCCTAATGAGTGTCAGTGCTTTAAGGATGCCCGTTATCCTATGGGTGTTTAGTGGATTTATGGCACTTTCAAGATTATTTCACTTATTTCGAACGGACCGCTAATCAGAGTTGAGCTAAAACCGGAGTAAGACCACCTTCTGTTGCAGATCTTGGCGTCTCATAATTTATGTGACCCGAGCGAGGCCCAAACCAAAGCGGAGAGACCTAACGACCCGATTATTAACCCTTTTTGTACCAAATGGAATCTTCCTCATTATATATACAGGAGTCCATTTTGAAACCTAGGGGGGTCAGGTTGTTTTTTCTTAAAAATTTAGTTCGGGAAATGGCTTAACGTTTTGCAAACAATGTAGGCCCTTATCAGACGCCGTGTTCTGCGGTGTCTGATCTGGGCCTGCACTGTTTGCCAAGGTACCCCTTTAGGGGTTTCTGGTACTGAATGAGTTAAGCGTCAGCGCTCTTACCCATTAGGACACTGGGGCCAGTTACCTTCGGGGTGTACAGTAGACTTAACAAGATTTTTTTTTTTTTTTTTTTTTTTTTTTTTGGTTTGGGTTTTACGGCCCTTTCAAGATTATTTCACTCATATCGAGCCGGTCGTTAATCAGAGGTGGGCGAAAACCGGAGTACCCGGAGAAAAACCACCTGACCTTCCGTTGCAGAACTTGGCGTCTCACACGTGGCCCGAGCGAGGCTCGAACCTACGGCGGTGAGAGACCTAATGGCTAAGAGTCAGCGCTCTTATCCACTAGGCCACGGAGGCCCGTCAAGACTTAACAAGATACCCAGGTTGCATGTCTGTACAAACTTCGCTGATTATCTTGTAGAATTTTGTAGTTCTGCACCAAGTTAGAGATCAGACTTATATGCAGCCTTGGAATACTTGCCGCGCAATTTCCCCATATTAACCCTTTTTGTACCAAATGGAAGCTTCCTTCTTATATATAGCATGAGTCCATTTCAAAATTTAGGGGTTTCAGGTTGCGTTTTCTTCAAAATTTATTAGGAAAATGGCTGAATGTTTTGCAAACAGTGTAGGCCCTGACCAGATGCCACGTTCTGCGGCATCTGATCTGGGCCTGCACTTTTTGCCACGGTACCCATTTAGGGGTTTCCAGTCTGAGGGTTAATGTACATGTATGAGCAAAAATGAATTGTAAAGGCAACAAACACAAGCGGGCCTCCATGTGAGCTTAAATGTAAGCATCAGTGATGTTTAATTACTCGCAGTGTAAGAAAAAGATCAATCAAAATGTAGAGTGAAATCAGTGCCCACATATACATGTACAAGCCGGATCCCCGTTATTATATACATTGAGTTTGATTTTTCTAAAGTATTTACTTGAGAAAAAAATAAAGTACTCCCAATATGGTGAACCGATAGAAAATCAACAGTTTTCAATTTATGAAGCGTTTACACAACAGTAAGAAAAAGGAACACAGAAAACATTCATCATGTTCATACTGCGTTGTAAAGTGCATAAGATGCAAATCATTATGTTTCCAACCGGATCAAAATCATTCTTTACGATCGCTAGAATTGTCCATCTTTGTACAAAGAACATGCATTTCGTCATATGCTTCAAACTTTGTGTACCAAATTTTAATGCATGAAAAAATACATTTTCTTCTTTGAGAAATTTCTCGCTTGTTCTCCGAGAAAAAAAAAGCCTATTACCGCGGAGAAAAAAAAAATATGGGTTATTACCGGTAGCTGGTCTGTAGGTGTGGCTAAACTGAATATTCAGCAAGAGAAGTGTTAAGATATATCAGTTTGAGGTTTTTTTTTGTTTTTTTTTTTTTTCAGAAAATGGTAGAACCTTTTGCAAACATGATGGCCCAGATCAGGTGCATCCGATCATGTTGTGTTCTGTGGCATCTGGTATGGATTTGCGCAGTTTGCCAGCATCCCATTCTTGGTTTCCCAACTGAAATGGGTTAAAAGGAATATTCCAGAGCATTTTTGCTTGTTTGTTTGATTTGAGGTTTAATGTCCCCATCAACACTGTATGGGTCATTTTGAAGACGTTACTTCCAATTTTATGGGACTTTTACCCGACATTGAGATGAAATGACATGTCAAGCCCTGTCACCCAATGAAACCTATAGGGTTTATAAGCATAGACGGTCCGACTTGCACCGCTTTGCCTGGCCAGGCTTAGATCTGCTGAGCACTTGACCAAAACTCGTGTGGGTCGGTTTTAGCTCATCGTGGAAGCATCATGCAGACCATTTATTTCTTCAAGCCCCGATGGGAGGGGGCCTTCCTGAGCATTTTTAGGGCATATAATTTGACAAACCATTAAATAAATCTAACTTCAATGTTTCAAGCAACAATGAAGACAGATTTGTATAAACAGGTGAAGGGGATGACCTGTTGACAATCTACAAGTTGAGGTGCCTTGTAAAAAAAAATGGCCCAAGGTCATAGGTCATATACACCTGTTTAATATTACATGACTTTTACTTAATGTCAGACACTTCAGAATAAAATGTACCTTATCTTAAGTCAGGTTTTTCAAGCTAATTTAGAATGGCATGTTCACTTTGCATTAACAATAAAAGGCTCAGATAAGAGTGCACACAGAGTTTTACAATCAACCCAAAGTAACTAAATGACAAATCTGAAATAGTGCTGTGGTCCATGTGACTAACACTGCTTTGGGGAAACCAAGATTATGGTTATTAACCCTTATCTTGCTGTTCACAGCAGCCCCTATCTTTGCAAACAGTGTAGATCCAGATCAGATGGCTTCTGAAGAAGTCTTATCTTGCTGTTCACGGTAGCCCCTATCTTTGCAAACAGTGTAGATCCAGATCAGATGGCTTCTGAAGAAGCCATCTGATCAGGATCTACACTGTTTGCCATTCAGTTTATGAATTTGTAGCAATAAATTACATCAAGTAATTTGATTGGTTGATAGACAGAAATGGGTGTGGCTTAAATGAATATTCAGCAAGATAAGGGTTATTAACCCATTGTATGCTAGTGCTTTCTTCCATTGCTACTTGTTGGGAAAGTCCATTTGTCATATAAAGGATGTCAGGCACATATTTTCGTTTTTTATTTTTTATTTTTGACGGAAAATTCTATTAGCAAAGATGTGGCAACATGTGCCGTCTGCTCAGATGGCTGCTCAGGATCTACAATGTTTGATTCAAATACTTGTATTTAGGTATAAGTCTCAGCTATATTCTTCCTTTTATCAAAAGGGTGTACAGTTTTGATCAGTAAGTGCAGTCCTGATATTTCATTGTGGAACTGTCTCAAAATTAAAATTCAGTGTTTGAAACGGATGACGGTTTGCCTAAGTATGTTATGAAATAGATGACAGTATTCCTACATAGAATGACTTTGTACAATCTACGGTTTCAAATTATCCCTTTAGATTCCAGTGTTTGTTACTGGTCATCCCTTACAATCCTAAGGCCCAGTACAGATACTTATGCAAACAGTGTAGTTCCTGATATGATGGCTCTGAGCCATCTTATCGGGATATTTTCTTTTGGTTCAGCTGGACGTCCCTTTTAGTAGATGTGCTCAGCTTCAGTGATGGAATAGTGCACTCCAGAAACTCAATGGGGAAGGGGTTTGAGGATATAAATAAATCAAAGCACTGACAACTCTGACTGGGCGATTGTCTCTGAGTGCAGACTGAGGAAAACAATCATGAACGGGGACTTGAAGTGTTTCAGTATGTCCTTAAGTTCTTGTACACAATGAAAACAGTGAAGAACCGGGTGAGACATTCTGCAGCATCTGATCTTGGTCTACACTGTCAAACCCAACACATGATTCCAGTCCAGATTTTACAGATAACTCTCTAACATGTACACAAAACTCTTGACCTCAGAGTGGAACAAATAACACGGCTATTTTTGGGTCAATTGTCAATCTACCCAAAGTTACTAAGCAGAAAAGCTCTTCAGTGCTAACGTCCACGTTACCATCACTGACATGTCGGAATAATAGCTTTTCATAGATTATAACCCCAGTAAGGTCAGAGTGTTGTGTAAGAGAGTTATCTTGGAATCATAGATTGGGCTTGGCAAACAGTGTAGACCCAGACCAGAGGCCAAAGAACAGGACGTCTGATCAAGATCTACACTATTTGCTTAAAAATCAGAATTTCATGGTTAAATGAAACAGTTTAAATGACAGTCCAGGACTATTTCTTTGACCACACTCAGAGACAATCAAGCCACCAGTACTCTCAGTGCTTTCATTTTCCTTGAAGGTCATTTTTTTCTTGTTACACCCTTGTGTAGGACATTCACCTTATTTGCATTATCTGCTGGTTCCTAGTCTGAAGGTTATCAGTGTTGGAAAAACAGGTAACCAGACCCCCTGACCTTTAAAGGTCAGGGGGGTCTGGTTACCTGTTTTTCCAATATTGACAATGTGCAAGCTGGGAGCCAGCAAATAATGCAAATATGGTGAATACCATGACCAACATAGATTGATTAGCCCAGGGCATGGATAAAATGAGCCAGTGCATAAATTATGATTTTTCTTCTAACTGTTTGACAGTTTCAAGACCAAGGGGATAAATATCCAGGTGTATTCATCAACAACAAATGACATTAATTTGTGAGATCAAATGATGTCATTTTGGATGTCCAGGGTGTATGGTAATTTCATGCAACCAAAAAAAAATCTCCCTGTTCATGTGACCAACTTCTCCAAATTACACACTTGTAACACTTTAACCCATTTTGTACCAGAAGTACCCTGACCAACAGTGCAGGCCCAGATCAGACGCCGCAGAACCTAGCATCTGATCAGGGCCTACACTGTTTGCAAAAAGTTCAGCTATTTTCCAAATAGTTTTTGAAAAAAAAAAAAAAAAACACAACCTGACACCCCTCAATTTTGAAATGGACTCATGCTATATATTAGGTGGAAGATTCCATTTGGTACAAAAAGGTTTTATCGCTTTATAACCCTGTTCACTGATATAACAATTCACCACATTGTAATATGCCTGTTCACTGATATAACAATTCACCACACTGTAATATGCCTGTTCACCTGTTCACTGATATAATCATTTACCACATTAAAACATGCATGTTCACTGATATAACAATTTACCACATTATAACATGCCTGTTCACTGATATAACAATTCACCACATTATAACATGCCTGTTCACTATTATAACAATTCACCACATTATAACATAGCTGTTCACTGATACATTATACTGTCAGGGGAGATAACTAAAAAAACCAGGGCACTCAGAATTGTGGTTCTTGCACATGACATGCCTGTTTAAGCTCATGTATTTCTGTATGAATAACCATTAAAATATGTCTCAAAGGGTATTGGAGATATGGTGATCACAAGCTGGTCATACTGTTATATTGGAAGGGTAGATAACTCAAATACCACAGCACCAACTGTTGTGGTTCTTGCACATGACACCCCTTCTGTACCTTGTATACAAATGCGCCAAGCTCCTTCAGTATATCTCAAAGGGTCGACCCCCGCCCATAGGGGCTTGAAGAAATATATGGGCTGCATGATGCTTCCACGCAGAGCTGAATCCGGCCCGCACACTAGTACTGGTAAACCGCTTAGAGGATCTAAGCCTGTCCAGGAACCGAGGTGTGAGGCGGACCGTCCATGCTAATAAACCCTATTGGTTTCATTGGGCGACAGGGCTTGAGATGTCATTTCATCTCAATGTCGGGTACAAGTCCCACAAAATTGGAAGCAACGTCTCTAAAATGACCTTTACAGTGTTGACGGGGAAGTTAAACCTCAAATCAAACAAACAAACAAATATCTCAAAGGGTGTTTGAGTTATGGCCATCACAATGTTATATTGTCAGGGGAGATAACTAAAAAACCAGAGCACCCAGAGTTGTAATTCTTGAGCATGACACACCTGCTTAACCTCATGTACATCTGCATCAAGTACCACCAATATGTCTCAAAGGGTATTGAAGGTATTGTGATCACAAGGTGGTCATACTGTTATATTGGAAGAGGAGATAACTCAAATGCCATAGCACCCACAGTTGTTGTTCTTAGGCATCAAGCGCCGTTTCAACCTTATATACAATTGTGCCAAGTACCATCAATATATCTGAAAGGGTATTGGGGTAATGGCCATCACAAGGTTATATTGTCAGGGGAGATAATTAAAAAACCAGGGCACCCAGACTCGTGGTTCTTGCACATGACACACCTGCTTAACCTCATGAACAACTGTACCAAGTACCATCAATATATCTCAAAGAGTGTTCGAGATGTGGCCATCACAAGGTATAGATTCTATTTTATTGGAAGGGGAGATGACTCAAAAACCATGGCACCCAGAGGTCTCGGCCTTTTGAACAACTGTGCCAAGTACCATCAATATATCTTAAAGGGTATTGGAGTTATGGCCATCACAAGGTAGTCACTCTATTTTATTGGAAGGGGAGATAACTCAAAAACCATGGCAACCAGAGTTGTGGTTCTTGTGCATGACACGCCATCTCAGCCTTGTGAATAACTGTGCCAAATACCATCAATATATCTCAAAGGGTATTGGAGTTATGACCATCACAAAGTAGTCATTCTATTTTATTAGAAGAGGAGATAACTCAAAAAGTATGGCATCCAGTGTTCTGGTTCTTGTGCATGACATGCTGTCTCAGTCTTGTGAACAATTGTGCTATAAACCATTTATGAATCTCAAATGGTATAGGAATATGGCCATCACAGGGTTGCGTCTACGGACGGATGGATAGACGGATGGATGGACGGACAGATGGACGGTGGCCATCACAGGGTTGCGTCTACGGACGGATGGATAGACGGATGGACAGATGGACGGACGGATGCCAGGCTGATCGCTATATCCCCAGAACCTATTTGGTCGGGGGATAAAAATGAGAAAATCCGCTTTGAATAAGTTTCGAGTCTTTATGGCTTAAATGGCAAAATTTGCTACATGTCCTGTAATACATGGTGATATAATTAAATCCCAATTCCAGTACCTGTGAGTAATTTTCTATAAATTGGTATTATTGTAAGCAACAGTGTTCAAATCTAAATAGAATTTGGAAAATTGGGGGTGGGGAAGAACTAGGCCGGCCCAGTTCTTCCTTGGGCGGGCCAATTTCTTCCCCACCCAAGATTTGAAGTTTTCTTGTTTTTTGGTATTGAATTCTTATAATAAAACTTTTGGCCCCAGATTTATAATTTGAAAAATCGTGGTAGAGGTCCACTATATAAGTCTGTGTCAAACCAGTGGGCCCCGGGATGGGGCCATTTTTGGCCCCCTGACTATAATTTGAATGAACATAGTAGAGGACCTAAGCCTTCTGGTTTCAGAAAGGTTTCCCAGAGCTGTAATTCTTCACATGACACACCTGCTTAACCTCATGTACATCTGTACAAAGTACCATCATTATGTCTCGGAGGGTATTGGAGATATGGTGAAAGTTTTGTCAAAATATCTGCAAAGGCTTTGCAGTTAATGCAATTTTTCAATTTTCCCCATTATAATTGTCAATGGAAAGTCTATTAGTTGCCATAGAAACCAAATAAAAGAGCGAAATTTCATAAAACACACAAAACCTGGTGAATATTTTCATAAAGTCTCAGCCTCATAGAGCATATGGTTTCTGAGGAGATGGATTTTTCTAAAAGTTTTTTTTTTCTATTTTTCTTTTTCATTTTGGTTTCCACCGCAACCAATCAGTAGGCCTAATAACATTTGGCAGATAGTAGTAAGGAACATTTCTATGAAAGTTTTGTCAAAATATCTGCAAAGGCTTGGCATTTAATGCCATTTTTTCAATTTTCCCCATTATAAAACAATGGCAGTTGCCATAGCAACCAAACTAAAGCCGATATCTTTTTTGCCACGTTTTTTGATGATAACTTTTTTATTTTTTTTTGTTTTTTGATCAACACATCCAACAAGCTTCTTCAACTTCTCAAAAGGTTTCATGTCTCTAAGTTATTAAAGAAAAGCTGTAAGCAGAGATTTCTGCGATTTCAACTTTGTGCCAAATTTTCTGTTTCCACAAGTCCCATCTTGATGGTGTGGTTTGTTGATTTGTCAGCTGTCCAGTGCTTGACTGATGGAAAATTATGAGGGTCATTCAAATATTCTATAGGTTTACAATGAGCACATTCGAGATTGAAACAAAAAGTTGCAGTTACTGGTTTAGTTAATTTAGTATTTGAATAACATAGATCAAATGCTTAGGATCTGTTTTATTTCTATGAGGACTGTTCAAATACAAGAGGCTCAATGAGCCTAAACCGCTCACCTGAGGAACTTAAGTTTTAACAATTCACAGACTTGACTACTAAATCTGCTAATAGAATCCAGCCCATTGACCCTTACAGGATATAAGTCATCATTATTGCATTGCATTCCAAGTTTGAGACTTCCAGCTTCTATAGTTCCTGAGAAATCTTTGACGAAAATTTAACATTGGTCAAAATGGAGAGAAAGAAGAATGAAAGAACAAATGAACAAATAAGCTGAGAAAGCCCAATGTCTCTTACACAAAATAAGTCATCATTATTCTATTGAATACCAAATTTGATGCTTCTAGCTTTTATAGTTCCTGAGAAATCTTTGATTAAAAATTTAACATTGGTCTATTATCTCTATATGGAGAGAAAGAAGAATGAAGGAACAAATGAACCAGACTAGCTCCAAAACCTAATGCAGCCTTTCCCCTTGCCCAATGGTGCTACACATAAAATTTAAACAAGATTGGTCGACTGCCTTCTGAGATATGCTGCATTGAAAGTGTGGACGACGGATGGACGGACGACGGACTCCGGAGCCTTGGTATACTATCAGCTCACTGGAGCCTTTGGCTCAGGTGAGCTAAAAATTCAAGTCGCTATTTCTGTCACAACATTTTCCCTACGTTAAGTCTATAGGCAAATTTTTTTGTCTCTCAAGGTCACGTAACTCCGAGGTCAATATTCCGATTCGGCCCAAAATCGAACTTAACCGAGATTTTATGCCTGTCCTCGTTACCTGCAAGTTTGAAGCTGATATGAATAAAAATAAAGTTGCTATCGTGGTCACAACGTATTTTTTTATGCTCAAGGGCAGGTAACTCCAAGGCAAATAATCTGATTCGGCCCAAAATCGAACTTAACCGAGATTTTATGTCTGTCCTCGTTACCTGCAAGTTTGAAGCTGATCTGAAAAAAATTCAAGTCGCTATCGTTGTCACAACATTTTCCCTATGTTAAGTCTATGGGCAAATTTTTTGTCGCTCAAGGTCATGTAACTCCGAGGTCAATATTCCGATTCGAACTTAACTGAGATTTTATGCCTGTACACGTTACCTGCAAGTTTGAAGCTGATCTGAATAAAAATAAGGTTGCTATCGTGGTCACAACGTATTTTTTTTTATGCTCAAGGGCAGGTAACTCCAAGGCAAATAATCCGATTCGGCCCAAAATCTAACTTAACCGAGATTTTATGTCTGTCCTCGTTACCTGCAAGTTTGAAGCTGATCTGAAAAAAATTCAAGTGGCTATCGTAGTCACAACATTTTCCCTATGTTAAGTCTATGGGCAAATTTTTTGTCGCTCAAGGTCACGTAACTCCGAGGTCAATATTCCGATTCGGCCCAAAATCGAACTTAACCGGGATTTTATGCCTGCCCTCGTTACCTGCAAGTTTGAAGCTGATCTGAATAAAAATAAAGTTGCTATCGTGGTCACAACGTATTTCTTCATGCTCAAGGGCAGGTAACTCCAAGGCAAATAATCTGATTCGGCTCAAAATCGAACTTAACCGTGATTTTATGTCTGTCCTCGTTACCTGCAAGTTTGAAGCTGATCTGAAAAAAATTCAAGTCGCTATCGTAGTCACAACATTTTCCCTATGTTAAGTCTATGGGCAAATTTTTTGTCGCTCAAGGTCATGTAACTTCGAGGTCAATATTCCGATTCTGCCCAAAATCGAACTTAACCGAGATTTTATGCCTGTCCTTATTATCTGCAAGAATGAAGCCGACAAGTTTGAAGCTGATCTGAATAAAAATAAAGTTGCTATCGTGGTCACAACGTATTTTTTTATGCTCAAGGGCAGGTAACTCCAAGGCAAATAATCCGATTCGGCCCAAAATCGAACTTGACCGAGATTTTATGCCTGTTCTGGTTATCTGCAAGAATGAAGTCGATCAGAAAAAAATTGACGGAGCTAGAGTGATGACAAGCTTTTTCCTATGTGAAGTCTATGGGAGCTAGATGTTGCCATGGCAACCAGAGTTCCACTCAGATCTGCCTGAAAACCTAATGAAGCCTTTCCACTTGCCCAATAATGCGACACATGAAATTTGATCAAAGTTGGCCAAGTAGTCTTTAAGATATACATTTTTTAAATTCCCATTAACCCTAATGCAAAAACACACAAGGGCAGGTAACTCCTAAGTGAATGATCCGATTCTGCCAGTTATCGAACTTGACCGAGATTTCATGGCTGTGCTGGTTATCTGCAAGAATAAAGCCAATCTGAAAATAATTGAAGCAGCTACGGTGATGACAACATTCTCCCCATGTTAAGTCAATGGGCAATTTTTTCAACGCTCAAGGGCACGTAACTCCTGAGTGAATAATCCGATTCAGCCCAAAATCGAACTTGATCGAGATTTCATGCCTGTCCTCGTTATCTGCAAGAATAAAGTCGATCAGAAAAAAATTAACGGAGCTAGAGTGATGACAAGCTTTTTCCTATGTTAAGAACGCTCAAGGGCACGTAACTCCTGAGTGAATAATCCGATTCAGCCCAAAATCGAACTTGATCGAGATTTCATGCCTGTCCTCGTTATCTGCAAGAATGAAGTCGATCAGAAAAAAATTGACGGAGCTAGAGTGATGACAAACTTTTTCCTATGTTAAGTCTATGGGAGCTATTTGTTGCCGTGGCAACCAGAGTTCCAATCCGATCTGCCCGAAAACAGTATGCAGCCTTTCCCCCTACCTGATAATGCTTCACATGAAATTTGATCAAGATTGGCCCACTGGTTCCGGAGATATACTTCTTTGAAAGTGTGGACGACGACGGACGACGACCGACGACGGACGCCGGTTCGTGGTATACTAATACCTCACATGAGCCTTCGGCTCAGGTGAGCTAATGAATGCAAGTAGAAGGTTTTCTCATGCAATAATGCGAAAATCACCTGGAAATAAATATCACAGCGCAGAAAAACATTTTACCTATAAATTGATACCAAACCTGTTAAAATCCGTGCACTTTAGCCATGTATATCGTTCGATAACACTGTCTACTCTTGTATACTAATACAAAACATGGTTGGGAGAAGGTCAGAGTAAACCGTTGAAATACGGTCCTATATTAAGAATCTTTGTATTCTTGGTATACGGTGCAGACATTTTTGATGAAATATGTTCAGTTTATGGGCATAATGAAATGTCTTTTCCGACAGTTTTTCGTTGGTTTAAGAAATTCAGCTGTGGGCTAGGCTCAACAGAAGATGCACCACATGATCGTCGGCCGAAAAGAGCAACATCTGCCAAGATGGTTGCTAGAGTGAAAGAAATAGTTGCTACCGATGCATGATACACCACTAGGCAAATAGCTAGTATGGTTGGCATCTCATTAGGAGCAGCTCATACAATTCTGAAACGGGATTTGAAAATGAGAAAGATCTGTGCTAGATGGATTCCCCATCTGTTGACAGATGAGCAGAAAAAGACACGCGTTCAGTGCGCCAAGAAGTTGCTTAAAAAGTTTCCAATTTACAATGCACGGTCTTTCGCTAATGTCGTCACAGGTGAGGAGACATGGGTCCACTTTTTTGAGCCAATACGAAAGATTCAGAACAAAAAATGGGCAACAAAGTATTGCAAAAGACCATGCATTGCAAAGCGGACCATGAGCGTCAAGAAGGTAATGTATGCCATATTCTTTTCAAATCAGGGCCCTGCTATTCAGGTTGCTGTGCCTAAAGGCAAATCTGTAAATGCGAAGTTTTACAAGAATAAAGTTCTTCGAAAATTGAAGAAATATTTCAAAGAACGAAGACCCGAAACTGGTTTGGCCAATGTCAGATTGCTACATTACAATGCATCATCGCACAAGGCGTTCATTGTGCAAGACTATATGAAGCAGGAAAAGGTTGTTGAACTCCCTCACTCCCCCCCCCCCCCCGTATTCCTCTGACCTTGCCCCGTGTGACTTTTTTTGTTCCCGCGACTGAAAAATACCTTTCTGGTCGAAAATTTGTACAGCTCAAACACCTTGGTTCTGCAATATTCCAGTGCCTTCATAGTATACCTCGAAAAGACTACCAAAATGCATTCAATGATTGGATCAGAAGACTGAAAGTTTGTATATCTGTTAAAGGGGAATACTTTGAGGGGACAAAATAAATTTTTCATCGAAATCTATCACGGAATCATTTTTATGTGCTTAGTTGCATTCATATTTGAACAGTCCTCGTACAATGGGTTTGCTGACTAAAACCACGTATTTCATGTTTTAGACTGTCTACACCCCAATGCTTTGTACAACGTCCCCTCAGATGGAGGCTTCGTTGGCTGCACGAGATTTATCCATATATAGAAAATGTTGCAACTAAGCTAGTCATTTGTTTACATTTCGACAGTGTGAGTGACAGAATTGGACTTAGTTTCTATCGAAAAATTAAAAAATTGTATAAAGCCCATCTGGTTAGGGCACCAGAAGGCTTAACGAGAAGTTGGCGGAGCTTCTCCTCAAGAACTTTCTCACTGGATAGTGATCAAAATTAAAAAACAAGAGGACCAAGCTAGCTTGGTCCTGTATCGCTCACCTGAGCTAACAGATTCAAAGTTTAAGGAAGTGCCAACCTTTACTGAAGGCTTTATGGGAGGACATGGTGATGACAGGGTAAGCATTTTCTGAAAATCAAGTAGAATGTAACTCTATGGTAAACAGGCTGACCTCAACGGTTTTCAAACTCATTCAAGCTTTTATTCCTGATTTGCTAAGAAGATCCGATCTAAACTGAAGTGGGTATGGTGATGACAAGTTCAAAAACAAGAGTTTTCAAACTCCTCCAAGCTTTCTGCCTGACTTCCTTGTTTGTAAGTTTCATAAAGATCCGTTCAAAACTAAAGGGGCAGCAGTGATGACAATGTAGAAAATAGGCATTTTCAGCAATCAAAGGCATGTCACTCTATGATAAATGTGCCAACTTGGCCCGTATTCGAACTCACCTGAGGTTTTATTCCCAGCCACCTTACATGTAAGTTTCAGAAAGATCCGATCAGACTTGGCCAGTATTCAAACTCATCCAAGATTTTATTCCCAGCCACCTCACATAAAAGTTTCAGAAAGATCCGATCAAAACTGAAGGGGCTACGGTGATGACAAGGTCAAAATTCAACATTTTTAGCAATCAAAGGGAGGTTACTCTATAATAAAGGAGCCGACTTGACCAGTTTTCGAACTCATCCGAGGTTTCATCCCTAGCCACCTTACATATAAGTTTCAGAAAAATCTGATCAAAACTGAAGGGGCTACGGTAATGACAAGGTCAAAAATCAACATTTTCAGCCATCAAAGGAACATAACTCTACAATAAATCAGCTGACTTGGCCTGTTTTCGAACTCATCCAAGATTTTATCCCCAGCCACCTTACATATAAGTTTCAGAAAGATCCGATCAAAACTGAAGGGGCTATGGTGATGACAAGGTAAAAAATCGGCATTTTCAGCAATCAAAGGGACGTAAATCAATGATAAATGGGCCAACTTGGCCGGTATTCAAACTCATCCTAGGTTTTATCTCCAGTCACCTTACATATAGGTTTCAGAAAGATTCGATCAAAATTGAAGGAGCTACGGTGCTGACAAGGTAAAAAATTATCATTTTCAGCCATCAAAGGGACATAACTATATAGTTAATGGGGCAACTTGGCCGGTTTTCGAACTCATCCGAGGTTTTATCCCCAGCTACCTTACATATAAGTTTCAGAAAGATCCGATCAAAACTGAAGGGGCTTCAGTGTGGACAAGGTCAAAAATCATTATTTTCAGCAATCAAAGGGACCTAACTCTATGATAAATAGGCCACCTTTGCCGGTATGCGAACTCATCCGAGGTTTTATCCCCAGCCACCTTGCATATAAGTTTCAGAAAGATCCGATCAAAACTGAAAGGGCTACGGTGATGACAAGGTCAAAAATCGGCTTTTCAGCAATCAAAGGGACGTTACTCTGTGATAAATGGACCAACTTGGCTGGTTTTTGAACTCATCCGAGATTTTATCCCCAGCCACTTCACATATAAGTTTCAGAAAGATTCCATCAAAACTGAAAGGGCTACAGTGATGACAAGGTCAAAAATCAGCATTTTCAGCAATCAAATGGACGTTACTCTACGATAAAAGGGCCGACTTGGTCGGTTTTCGAACTCATCCAAGATTTTATCCACAGCCACCTTACATATAAGTTTCAGAAAGATCAGATCAAAACTGAAGGGGCTACGGTGATGACAAGGTCAAAAATCGGCATTTTCAGCAATCAAAGGGACGTAACTCTATGATAAATTGGCGGTCTTGGCCGGTTTTCGAACTCATCCGAGGTTTTATCCCCAGCCACATTACATATAAGTTTTAGTAAGATCAGATCAAAACTGAAGGGGCTACGGTAATGACAAGGTCAAAAATCAACATTTTCAGCCATCAAAGGAACATAACTCTACGATAAATCAGCTGCCTTGGCCTGTTTTCAAACTCATCCAAGATTTTATCCCCAGCCACCTTACATATAAGTTTCAGAAAGATCCGATCAAAACTGAAGGGGCTATGGTGATGACAAGGTCAAAAATCGGCATTTTCAGCAATCAAAGGGACGTAAATCAATGATAAATGGGCCAACTTGGCCGGTATTCAAACTCATCCTAGGTTTTATCTCCAGTCACCTTACATATAGGTTTCAGAAAGATTCGATCAAAATTGAAGGAGCTACGGTGCTGACAAGGTAAAAAATTGACATTTTCAGCCATCAAAGGGACATAACTATATAGTTAATGGGGCAACTTGGCCGGTTTTCGAACTCATCCGAGGTTTTATCCCCAGCCACCTTACATATAAGTTTCAGAAAGATCCGATCAAAACTGAAGGGGCTACAGTGTGGACAAGGTCAAAAATCATTATTTTCAGCAATCAAAGGGACCTAACTCTATGATAAATAGGCCACCTTTGCCGGTATGCGAACTCATCCGAGGCTTTATCCCCAGCCACCTTGCATATAAGTTTCAGAAAGATCCGATCAAAACTGAAGGCGCTACAGTGATGACAAGCATTTTTCCATAGTAAGTCTATGGGACCTTGTGGTTGCCATAGGAACCAAAGTTTTAGAGCGATTTCAAAAAAAAGTTTATGTCATCAATGCCCCACCAGAGGCATGCTACAGATGAGAAATGATTGAGATCAGCCTGCAGGATACAGAGATATAGCTGCTCAAAAGTGTGGACGGACGACGGACGGAAGACGGACGACAGAGGACCCACTATACTATAAGCTCCCCTGGAGCCTTTGGCCCAGGTGAGCTAATAAAAAAACTTATCACTGAAAAACATGGAAAAAAAGATAAAAAAAGCATTTTTATCGGCCAAATCTCATAAAAAACAAACAAACTTTCAATCTCCCAGCCCAAGGATGCTACAGATGAAATTTGGGCCCAATTGGCCCAGTGGCTTCAGATGAGATGTCGTTTGATTGAAAGTGTTGATGATAGAATGATAGATAGATGAAGCAGACAATGAACAACTGACCATCCTATAAGCTCCCCTGTTATAACAGATGTTCTGACGGATGGACAGACCCATTACTATAGTACCCTTTGACTAACGTTGGGGGACAACAATGCTAGAGCCTTGCCATAGTTTAAAGAAATTATCATAAAGTTTGAGACTTTTACAGAGGGAGAATGAAAATTTTGATGCACTGTTCTGATTTGTCTGAAACATAAAGTGACAAAATTTAAATGTGTCAACAAGAAACTAAAGCCCCTGTCACACTATGCCGCGTTTTCACTGCGATGGAACGGCGTTGTTTAATTTTTCAGAACGCCGCGAGATCGCAAGAAATATGGGTTATTTTTGTGAACATGGGCCAGTCATGGCGTCCCTACAGCGACCAAGACGTTGCTACGGAGCTTAAATGGCGATCTATCATGATCCTGCGGCGTTCTTGATCGCGATTGTATGCGCTCTCACGGCGCTTCCTCTGCGCTTTTACGGCGCTCACAATGCGTGCACTGCGCTTTTACGGAGCTCACAATGCGTGCACTGCGCTTTTACGGCGCTCACATGTTGAAGACGTTCTCAAAGTGTAAACAGGCGTCTTCATAAGTCGGACAGTTTTGTTTGATTTGTAAAGGTTTAACGTCCCATCAACACATAATAGGTCATTTTGGAGACGTTGCTTCTAATTTTGTGGGACTTTTACCCGACATTGAGATGAAATGACATCTCAATCCCTGTCACCCAATGAAATCAATAGGGTTAATAAGCATGGATGGTCCGTCTCGCACCGCTTTGCCTGAGCAAGCTTAGATCCCCTAGGCGGTTTACCAGTATCCCTGTCCCGTCGGAAGCAAGTCCACCGCAATCACCGCAAGTAGGAGCAAGTCCACCGCCATTACCTTACCCGGGATGAGTCACCTAATAAGTAGTTTTTTCGGGACAGTATACAATCAAACTCTACTCTAGCCACTGTTTATACAAGCGGGCGGCCCCCGCCCATCGGGACTGGAAGAAATAGATGGGCTGCATGATGCTTCCACGCAGAGCTGAAACCGACCTCACACGAGTACTGGTAAACCACTCATAGGATCTAAGCCTGCCCAGGCAAAGCGGTGCGAGACGGACCGTCCATGCTTATACGTGTAAACTCTATTGGTTTCATTGGGCGACAGGGCTTGAGATGTCATTTCAAGTCGGGTAAAAGTCCCACAAAATTGGAAGCAACATCTCCAAAATGACCGTTACAGTGTTGACTGGGACGTTTAACGTCAAATTAACCAATCATTAAATCAATTATACAAGCAGAGCTTATATGGATGGCATTGTAGGAGACCTCTGTGTGCCCCTGCCGAGCTCCTGTAGCGTTGTAGGAGACCTTACTGCGCTGCTATGGCAACTTTACGGCGACCTCACTGCGCTCTGATCAGAACGCGGAGCGACGGCGTTTGTTTTGAGCATGCTCAAAATGCGCGCCGTCGCTTGGCGTTCTATGTGATCCCAACGCGCCTACTGGCGATGCCACTGCATTACTACGGCGATGTTTGCGATCGTACTGCGCGCACCTCGGCGTTCTGCATTTTTCTTGGACGCCGTGAGAACACAGCCCTGGTGTGACAGGGGTTTAAACAAAAGGCAGGTGCCAACTATTTATCCCATTTAGTACCAGAAGAATGCGGCGTCTGATCAGGGCCTCCACTGTTTGCTAAAAGTTCAGCCATTTTCCAAATAAATTTTGATGAAAACACAGCCTGACACCCCTAAATTTTGAAATGAACTCCTGCTATATAGAAGGAGGAAGATTCCATTTGGTACAAAAAGGGTTATTGTAATATCAGCCACCATAATAGACATGTTTACAGACATGCACATGGTGAAGATATAATTGAGGATTTACCATAAAGCACACTGCAAAACAGAAGTGAAGGCAATGCAAAGACATTGATCAGACTGCATGGATATACAGGCTAATCTACGTCTTCTACTCGCATATTTTTGCTCAATGTGGCTCATTTATTTTTGAGATAAAAGTTATATATCTAAGGTAGATAAAGACCGTCATAAAACTTGTGTGAAGTGATAAATAAACACTTGTGGTCATCTTAATGTAAGCAAGTTAAACATTATCAATGAACTTTATTATCACTTTCAAAATGTTTACAATCTTGACAAAGGAATGTTAGTTTATTTTTCTTTTATTGGCATTTAAGAACAAACATGAAATTTTAATATAGATACAGCTAATTTAACCCATTTAGTACCAGAAACCCCAAAATGGGTACCCTGGCAAACAGTGCAGACCCAGATCAGACGCCTCAGAATGCGGCGTCAGATCAGGGCCTACACTGTTTGCAAAAAGTTAAGACATTTCCCGAATCAATTTTGAAGAAAAAACAACCTGACATCCCTAAACTTCAAAATGGACTCCTGCCATATATAAGGAGGAAGATTCCATTTGGTACAAAAAGGATTAAAAGTAAAAAATGAAATTAAAAGAGAAGATATAATGTAAGTTGAGCTAAACAAACTAGTGATCAGAGAGAAAGAAGGCATGAGGGATTTTTGCATCTTTTACCATTTGTACCATGACAAGCAAACAGGGGTGTTGGAGTGTGTAAAAAATTTGATGCATCAGACTTTCTTAACCCATTCAGTACCAGAAACCCCTAAAGGGGTACCTTGACAAACAGTGCAGGCCCAGGTCTGATCAGGGCCTACACTGTTTGCAAAAAGTTAACCCTTCTCTTGCTGAATATTCAGATTTGCCACACCCATTTCAGACTTTGAACCAATCAGATTACTTTATCTAATTTATTCCTACAAATTCATAAATTGAATGTCAAACAGTGTAGACCCTGATCAGATGGCTTCTTCAGAAGCCATCTGATCTGGATCTACACTGTTTCCAAAGATAGGGGTTTTCGTGAACAGCATGATAAGAGTTAAGGCATTTCCCGGATAAATTTTGAAGAAAGCACAAAATGACACCCCTAAATTTTGAAATGGACTCCTGCCATATATAAGGTGGAAGATTCCATTTGGTACAAAAAGGGTTAATGCAGACTAAGATCATAATGAGCCTGTAAACAATGATAGCCCTTATCCTGCTGAACATGACAAACAGTGTAGAGAAGCCTCCGTGGTGTAGTGTTTACACTACTCGCCTTGTAAACCAGGGATCACAGGATCGATCCCGGGCTTCTCCAGACTTTCGGATGATCCTTTAAACCGAGGTCCCGTCTCCGTATGACCTTAGCTGTTGGTGGGACATAAAACTCAAACACTCACAAACAGTGTTGATCTAGATCAGATGGCTTCTTCAAGATGGCATCTGATCAGGATCTACACTGTCTGTCATGCAGTTTGTGAATAGAATCTAAACATTATATATCAAGTAATTTCACAGATGAAATATTATTTCAAAATCTGTTCACAGTTTAGGAGAAGATGTCTTTAAAGTAAATTGTTGACAAGAAGGTTTTTCTTTTTTTAGCTCTGTCGGCCATCTTGTTCATCCTAGCAGAACGGTTTTAGCAATTTTGATAAAGGGTCACCTAAGGAACATTTTTTGTGGTATTAGATTAAAAATTGGTGGCCTAGGAGGATATGTCATTTTAAGGATTTTCTATAATTAGCTCTGATGGCCATTTTGTTTAGCAGAACCATTTAGGCAATTTTGGTAGAACATTCTTTTAAAATGATTTCAAAATCTGTTCACCGGTTTAGGAGTAGATTTCTTTGTAAGTAAATAGTTGACAGCCACTCAACACAGGACAGATAACGAACATTGAGTAGTCACAAAAGCTCATTATTAGCCTTCAGCTCAGGTGAGCTAAAAACATTTCCACCTTCTGAGTCTTCTCATAAGTAAAGTTTGGGGTTTGCTACCAGTTAAGACACAGACTGACCTGCCCAGCTACAGACATCCAAGTGCCTGGAAATTCTCATCACGAAAACACGCCTATATTGTTTTCCCCCACCTGAACCCCACTTTTATACAGTAAAACTGGTTTACAGGGGTAAAACTTATTTTTCTTATTTCTGCTCTAAAATATAGAATGTGAGTACTCCTGGTGTATGAATGTCATTTGACGTGTCACCAGTAACAATTCTGAAAATTCTGATTCTGTTAGAAATGCCTCTTTGAGGCATTTCTAAGGAGTACCCACAATCTAAATTTCCTATTGGGCCAATACGGAATTACTTGATTAATGACAATTTTATTAATTGACACCATTAAAACATAATTATTGAGTTTTGACCTCAGTTGCTGTTTACCACAACCCCTATCTTTGCAAACAGTGTAGATCCAGATCAGATGGCTTCTGAAGAAGCCATCTGATCAGGATCTACACTGTTTGGCATTCAGTTTATGAATTTGTAGCAATAAATTACATCAAGTAATTTGACTGGTTGATATAACGAAATGGGTGTGGATTAGATCATTATTCAGCAAGATAAGGGTTAATACTGAAGACTTCCGAACAATACAGGATAGTCAATTAATAAATTGTGGTATTATTGCAATACATTTTGATCATAAAACAATATATCACAATACACTTTTGGTATTTTGTGACAGCCCTATCAAATATCATCGCTCCTAGTCATGGTTCTTGGGCATGATATGCCTATTCAACCGTGTCTACAATTGTACCAAGTACCATCAATATATCTCAAAGGATACTGCAGAATGATATGGTCATCACAAAGTTATGTCTAGGGATAGACAGACAGACACTAGGCGGATCCGTATATCCCTCAAACCTTCTCAGTCAGAGGAGGGGACAAAAAACTTGTTTAGACTTACTTCACATGGCCACTAGTATTTCTCAGCACCGAGGCAGCATATGCTTGTGTGACTCCAACCAAACTTTTACCATCAACTTCGATAATCTGGTCATTCACCTGCATTCTGGCAAAAATGATGAGAAAACACATAATTTCTGTTACAATGATAAATTCTTGACAACTGATGTGTCTTTGCATCACGAAAACACACCTTTACAATTTTGACCCCCTTGAACCCCTTTTTTATACAGTAAAACTGGGGTTTACAGGGGTATACCTTAATTTTCTTATTTCTGCTCTAAAATATAGATTTTTGGTACTAAATAGAGCTGCCTCGATGAGGCGGTTCTAATGAGTACCCACATCTATATTTTGAGCAGAAATAAGAAATTTATCATAATTTTTTATTTTAAAATTTTTGTATTTTTTGGCCGTAGAGTTTACATTGTATTTGTTTAGGCGTCTTATTTTAGGCACAACTTAGGGTAGTAAATTGTACTTATCAAGTACAGACCAGCTACCGGTAATAACCCATATTTTTTGTTTCGCGGAGAAACCGCCTAATGCGAAATCGGCTATTTTCTCCGCAAAACGGCGAGAAAAGATAAAATGAGCGAGAAATTTCTCACTGAAATTTCTCCCGGTTTCGCGGAGAAAATTCTCGGAGATTCTCGGCGAAAATTTGACCGATTGCTTTCATTGAAAATGAAATTACCCGGTGTCGCGGAGAAAAAAATACGACTGGGCTTATGTGAAATTTTCGGCTCATTATTATTTCTTCGTTTGTTTGGCGTTGTTTTTGTAAACGAAGGCAAATGGTAGTCATTGTTAAATCATAATCAAATATTCTTTCATGTTACACAATTTCATTTTAGTAATTTATTTCTCCTTTGTATAATCCCTTTTTAAAAGTCTCATGACAACTTTTATTCACATCACGAAAATACCCCTATTTATTTGTTACCCCACTTTTAACTGGGATTTACAGGGGTATACATTATTTATCAAATTTCTGCTCACATAGATTGTGGGTACTCGTAAGAACCGCCTCGCCGAGTCATTTTAAAGTGTACCCAAAATCTTGAGCAGAAATATGTAACAAGAGGGCCATGATGGCCCTGGATCGCTCACCTGATCCATAGTGTAATAAGTGGGCCCCAGGGAGGGCCATTATTGGCCCAAGGGCTTTAATGTGCATAATGTTGAGGGAGGTCATAAAGGTGAAGCTTCATTCCAAACATCAACAAAGGCTATAATTTGAACAATCTTGGCAAAGGTCTACTAGATGAAGCTACACACCAAATATCAAAGACCCGGGCCTTGAGGTTTCAGAGAAGAAGATTTTTATAAAGATATTCCCTACATAAGCCTATGCACCAGGGCTATATAAGTCTATGTAAAACCAAAGGGCCCCGGGGTGGGGGCATTTGTGGCCCCAGGGCTATAATTTGCACAATCTTGGTAGAGGTCCACTAGATGAAGCTCCATACCAAATATCAAAGACCTGGGCCTTGCAGTTTCAGAGAAGCAGATTTTTAAAAATTTCCCTTTATAAGTCTATGTAAAACCAAAGGGTCTCTGGGCGGCGACATTTTGGCCCCAGGGCTATAATTTGAACAATCTTGGTAGAGGTTCACTAAATGAAGCTTCATACCAAATATCAAAGACCTGGGCCTTCTGGTTTCAGACGAGAAGATTTTTAAAGGTTTTTCCTATAAAAGCCTATGTAAAACCAGTGGGCCCTGGCGCGGGGGCGTTTTTGGCCCCAGGGCTATAATTTGAACAATCTTGGTAGCGGTCCACTTGACAAAGCTACTTACCAAATATCAAAGACCTGGGCCTTTTGGTTTCAGCCAAGAAGATTTTTAAAGGTTTTCCCAATATAAGCCTATGTAAAACCAGTGGGAGTCGGGGCGGGGCCGGTTTTTGCCCCAGGGCTATAATTGAACAATTTTGGTAGAGTTCCACTAGATGAAGCTTCATACCAAATATCAAAGACCTGGGTCTTCTGGTTTCAGACAAGAAGATTTTTAAAGGTTTTCCATATATGAGCCTATGTAAAACCAGTGGGCCCCGGGGCAGAGCTGTTTTTGGCACAAGGGCTATAATTTGAACAATCTTGGTAGCTATCCACTAGACGAAGCTACATACCTAATATCAAAGACCTGGGCGTTCTGGTTTCAGACAAGAAGATTTTTAAAGGTTTTCGCTATATATGCCTATACAAGAGGGCCATGATGGCCCTGGATCGCTCACCTGATCCATAGAGTAACAAGTGGGCCCCGGGGAGGGCCATTATTGACCCCAAGGTTATAATGTGCATAATGTTGAGTGAGGTCTAAAAAGGTGAAGCTTCATACCAAATATCAACAAAGGCTATAATTGTCCACTAGAAGAAACTCCATACCAAATATCAAAGACATGGTCCTTGCAGTTTCAGAGAAGAAGATTTTTAAAGATTTCCCTATATAAGTCTATGTAAAATCAAAGGGTCTCGAGGCATGGGGCATTTTTGGCCCCAGGGCTATAATTTGAAAAATCTTGATAGAGGTCCACTAGATGAAATTTCACACCAAATATCAAATACCTAGGCCTTGTGGTTTCACAGAAGAAAATTTTTAAAGATTTTCCCTATATATAAGTCTATGTAAAACCAGAGGGCCCCAAGGCGGGGGCGTTTTTGGCCTCAGGGCTATAATTTGAACAATCTTGGTAGAGGTCTACTAGCTGAAGCTTCATTCCAAATATCATTGACCTAGGCCTTGTGGTTTCAGAGAAGAAGATTTTTCAAGATTTTCCCTAAATAAGTCTATGTAAAACCAGAGGGCCCCTGAGAGGGGGTGGGGGGGGGGGGGTATTTTTGGCCCCAGGGCTAAAACTGGAACAATCTTGGTAGAGGTCCACAAGATGAAGCTTCATACCAAATATGGGGCCTTGCAGTTTCAGAGAGAAGATTTTTAAAACTTTTCCCTACATAAGCCTATGTAAAACCAAAGGGCCCCAGGGCAAGGCATTTTTGGCCCCAGCACTAAAATTTGAACAATCTTGGTAGGGGTCCACTTGATGAAGCTTCATACCCAATAGCAAAAACCTGGGCCTTGCAGTTTCAGAGAAGAAGATTTTTAAAGATTTTCCCTATATAAGCCCATGTAAAACCAGAGGGCCCGGGGGCAGGGGCATTTTTGGCCCCAGCAGTATAATTTGGACAATCTTAGTAGGGGTCCACTAGATGAAGCTTCATATCAAATATCAAAGACCTGGGCCTTGCGGTTTCAGAGAAAAAGATTTTTACACAGTTTCCTTATATAAGCCCATGTAAAATCAAAGGGCCCGGGGGCGGGGGCATTTTTGGCCCCAGCACTTTAATTTGAACAATCTTGGTAGGGGTCCACTAAATGAAGCTTCATACCAAATATCAAAGACCTGGGCCTTGTGGTTTCAGAGAAGACCACTTTTGAAGATTTTCCCTATATAAGCCCATGTAAAACCAAAGGGCCCCCGGGCAGGGGCATTTTTGGCCCCAGCACTTTAATTTGAACAATCTTGGTAGGGGTCCACTAGATGAAGCTTCATATCAAATATCAAAGACCTGGGCCTTGTGTTTTCAGAGAAGAAGCATTTTGAAGATTTTCCTATATATGCCCATGTAAAACCAAAGGGTCCCGGGGCGGGGGCATTTTTGGCCCCAGCATGATAATTTGAACAATCTTGGTAGGGGTCCACTAGATGAAGCTTCATACAAAATATCAAAGACCTGGGCCTTGCGGTTTCATAGAAGAAGATTTTTAAAGTTTTCGGTAAAAAAAAATCTATTTTTGGCTCCTGTGACCTATATATGCAACGGACCGGAACCATTTGAACAACTTTGAAAGGGGACCACCTAAGGATCATTCCTGTGCAGTTTGGTCAAAATCCGATCAGTGGTTTAGGAGGAGATGTCGTTTGAAGAAATTGTTTATGCACGGAATTGACAGACAAAATGTGATCCTAATATAAAACACAAGAGGGCCATGATGGCCCTGGATCGCTCACCTGATCCATAGAGTAATAAGTGGGCCCCAGGGAGGGCCATTATTGACACCAGGGCTATAATGTGCATAATGTTGAGGGAGGTCTAAAAAGGTGAAGGTTCATACCAAATATCAACAAAGGCTATAATTTGAACAATCTTGGCAAAGGTCCAATAGATGAAGCTACACACCAAATATCAAAGACCTGGGCCTTGCAGTTTCAGAAAAGAAGATTTTTTTAAAGATATTCCCTACATAAGCCTATGTAAAACCAAATGGCCCAGGGGCTGGGGTACTTTTGGCCCCAGGGCTATAATTTAAACAATCTTGATAGAGGTCCACTAGATGAAGCTTCACACCAAATATCCAAGACCTGGGCTTTGCTGTTTCAGAGAAGAAGAGTTTTCAATGATTATCTCTATATAAGTCGATGTAAAACCAAAGGGTCCCGGGGTGGGGGCATTTGTGGCCCAAGGGCTATAATTTGAAAGATTTTGGTAGAGGTCCACTAGATGAAGCTCCATACCAAAATATCAAAGACACGGGCCTTGCAGTTGCAGAGAAGAAGATTTTCAAATATTTCCCTATATAAGTCTATGTAAAACCAAAGGGTCTCGGGGCCGGGGCATTTTTTGCCCCAGGGCTATAATTTGAACACTTTTGATAGAGGTCCACTGGATGAAATTTCACAACAAATATCAAAGACCTAGGCCTTGTGGTTTCACAGAAGAATATTTTTAAAGATTTTCCCTATATAAGACTATGTAAAAACAAAGGGCCCTGAGGCGGGACCATTTCTGGTCTCAGGGCTATAATTTGAATAATCTTTGTAGAGGTCCACTAGATGAAGCTTCATACCAAATATCAAAGAGGTATGGGCAAGATACCAAGATATTTGGTATGAAGCTTCCTCTTGTGGTTTCAGAGAAGAAGATGTTTCAAGATTTTCCCTATAGAAGTCTATGTAAAACCAGAGGGCACCCGAACGGGGGCCTTTTTGGCCCCAGAGCTATAATTTGAACAACCTTGGTAGGGGTCCACAAGAAGAAGCTTCATACCAAATAGCCAAGACCTGGGCATTGCGGTTTCAGAGAAGAAGATTTTTAAACATTTTCCCTATATAAGCCCATATAAAACCAAAGGGCCCTGGGGCGGGGCCATTTTTGGCCCAAGCACTATAATTTGAACAATCTTGGTAGGGGTCCACTAGATGAAGCTTCATTCCAAATATCGAAGACCTGGGCCTTGCAGTTTCAGAGAAGAAGATTTTTAAAGATTTTCCCTATATAAGCCCATGTAAAACCAAAGGGCCCCGGGGTGGGGACATTTTTGGCCCCAGCACTATAATTTGAACAATCTTGGTAGGGGTCCACTAGATGAAGCTTCATTCCAAATATCAAAGACCTGGGCCTTGCAGTTTCAGAGAAGAAGATTTTTAAAGATTTTCCCTATATAAGCCCATGTAAAACCAAAGGGCCCCGGGGTGGAGACATTTTTTGCCCCAGCACTATAATTTGAACAATCTTGGTAGGGGTCCACTAGATGAAGCTTCATACCAAATATCAAAGACCTGGGCCTTGTGGTTTCAGAGAAGAAGATTTTTAAAGTTTTTCCCTATATAAGCCCATGTAAAACCAAAGGGCCCCGGGGCCGGGGCATTTTTGGCCCCAGCACTATTATTTGAACAATCTTGGTAGGGGTCCACTTGATGAAGCTTCATACCAAATATCAAAGACCTGGGCCTTGTGGTTTCAGAGAAGAAGATTTTTTAAGTTTTCGGTGAAAAAAATCTTTTTTTGGCTCCTGTGACCTAGTTGTGCATCGGACCTGAACCATTTGAACAACTTTGAAAGGGTACCACCTAAGGATCATTCCTATGAAGTTTGGTCAAAATCTGATCAGTGGTTTAGGAGGAGATGTCGTTTGAAGAAATTGTTTACGCACGGATGACAGACAAAAAGTGATCCTAATATAAAACACAAGAGGACCATGATGGCCCTGGATCGCTCACCTGATCCATAGAGTAACAAGTGGGCCCCGGGGAGGGCCATTATTGACCCCAGGGTTATAATGTGCATAATGTTGAGGGAGGTCTAAAAAGGTGAAGCTTCATACCAAATATCAACAAAAGGCTATAATTTAAACAATCTTGGCAAAGGTCCACTAGATGAAGCTACACAACAAATATCAAAGACCTGGGCCTTGTGGTTTCAGAGAAGAAGATTTTTTTAAAGATATTCCTTACATAAGCCTATGTAAAACCAAATGGCCCCGGGGCAGGGGCATTTTTGGCCTCAGGGCTATAATTTAAACAATCTTGATAGAGGTCCACTAGATGAAGCTTCACACCAAATATCAAAGACCTGGGCCTTGTTGTTTCAGAGAAGAAGATTTTCAAAGATTATCTCTATTATTAGTCTATGTAAAACCAAAGGGCCCTGGGGCAGGGGCATTGTGGCCCCAGGGTTATAATTTGAACAATCTTGGTAGAGGTCCACTAGCTGAAGCTTCATACCAAATGACAAAGACCTAGGCCTTGTGATTTCAGAGTAGAAGATTTTTCAAGATTTTCCCTATATAAGTCTATGAGAAACCAAAGGGCCCCGGGGCGGGGGCCTTTTGGCCTCAGGGCTATAATTTGAACAATCTTCATAGAGGTCCACAAGATGAAACTTCATACCAAATATCAAAGACCTGGGCCTTGCAGTTTCAGAAAAGAAGATTTTTAAAGATTTTCCCTATATAAGCCTATGTAAAACCAAAGGGCCCCGGGGCGGGGGAATTTTTGGCCCCAGCACTATAATTTGAACAGTCTTGGTAGGGGTCCACTAGATGAGGCTTCATACCAAATAGCAAAGACCTGGGCCCTGCAGTTTCAAAGAAGAAGATTTTTTAAAGATTTTCCCAATATAAGCCCATGTAAAACCAAAGGGCCCTGGGGCGGGGGCATTTTTGGCCCCAGCACTATAATTTGAACAATCTTGGTAGGGGTCCACTAGATGAAGCTTCATACCAAATATCAAAGACCTGGGCCTTGCGGTTTCATAGAAGAAGATTTTTAAAGGTTTTCCCCATATCAGCCCATGTAAAACCAAAGGGCCCCAGGGCAGGGGCATTTTTCGCCCCAGCACTATAATTTGAACAATCTTGGTAGTGGTCCACTAGATGAAGCTTCATACCAAATATCAAAGACCTGGGCCTTGCGGTTTCAGAGAAGAAGATTTTTAAAGATTTTCCCTATATAATCCTATGTAAAACCAAAGGGCCCCGGGGCGGGGGCATCTTTGGCCCCAGCACTATAATTTGAACAATCTTGGTAGGGGTGCACCAGATAAAGATTCATACCAAATATCAAAGACCTGGGCCTTGCAGTTTCAGAGAAGAAGATTTTTAAAGATTTTCCCTATATAAGCCCATGTTAAACCAAAGGGCCCCGGGGCGGGGGCATTTTTGGCCCCAGCACTATAATTTGAACAATCTTGGTAGGGGTCCACTAGATGAAGCTTCATACCAAATATCAAAGACCTGGGCCTTGCGGTTTCATAGAAGAAGATTTTTAAAGGTTTTCCCCATATCAGCCCATGTAAAACCAAAGGGCCCCAGGGCAGGGGCATTTTTCGCCCCAGCACTATAATTTGAACAATCTTGGTAGTGGTCCACTAGATGAAGCTTCATACCAAATATCAAAGACCTGGGCCTTGCGGTTTCAGAGAAGAAGATTTTTAAAGATTTTCCCTATATAATCCTGTGTAAAACCAAAGGGCCCCGGGGCGGGGGCATCTTTGGCCCCAGCACTATAATTTGAACAATCTTGGTAGGGGTCCACCAGATAAAGATTCATACCAAATATCAAAGACCTGGGCCTTGCAGTTTCAGAGAAGAAGATTTTTAAAGATTTTCCCTATATAAGCCCATGTTAAACCAAAGGGCCCCGGGGCGGGGGCATTTTTGGCCCCAGCACTATAATTTGAACAATCTTGGTAGGGGTCCACTAGATGAAGCTTCATACCAAATATCAAAGACCTGGGCCTTGCAGTTTCAGAGAAGAAGATTTTTTAAGTTTTTGGTGAAAAAAATCTATTTTTGGCTCCTGTGACCTATATGTGCAACGGACCGGAACCATTTGAACAACTTTGAAAGGGGACCACCCAAGGATCATTCCTGTGAAGTTTGGTCAAAATCCGCTCAGTGGTTTAGGAGGAGATGTCGTTTGAAGAAAAAGTTTACGCACGGACGCACGCACGCACGCACGGACGCACGACGGACGACGGACAAAAAGTGATCCCAAAAGCTCACCTCGTCACTACGTGACGGTGAGCTAATAAAACCAGTGGGCCTCGGGGCAGGGCTGTTTTTGGCCCCAGGGCTATTAATCCATCCACTGGTTAAGCAGAAGCTCTGGTGGCCATTTTGTTCACCCAGGCAGAACAGTATGAGCAATTTTAGTAGAGGGTCACCAAACGATGATTCCTGTGAAATAATTTCAAAATCCATCCACTGGTTGAGGAGTAGAAGTTGTTTAAAGGTTTTTCTAGCTCTGGCGGCCATTTTGTTCACCCGAGCGGAACGGTTGAGCAATTTTGGTAGAGGGTCACCCAAGGAACATTCCAGTGAAATAATTTCAAAATCCATCCACCGGTTAAGGAGAAAAAGTCCTTTAAAGGTTATTCTATTTTTAGCTCTGGCTGCCATCTTGTCCACCCGAGCGGAACGGTTTGAGCAATTTTGGTAGAGGGTCACCCAAGGAACATTCCTGTGAAGTAATTTCAAAATCAATCCACTGATTAAGGAGAAGAAGTAGTTTAAAGGTTTTTCTATATTTAGCTCTGGTGGCCATTTTGTTCACCCGAGCGGAACGGTTGAGCAATTTTTATAGAGGGTCACCCAAGGAGCATTCCAGTGAAATAATTCCAAAATCCATCCACCAGTTAAGGAGAAAAAGTCGTTTAAAGGTTATTCTATTTTTAGCTCTGGGGCCATCTTGTTCACCCAAGTGGAATGGTTTGAGCAATTTTGGTAGAGGTTCACCAAAGGAGCATTCCTGTGAAATAATTTCAAAATCCATCCACTGGTTAAGGAGAAGAAGTTGTTTAAAGGTTTTTCTATTTTTAGCACTGGCGGCCATTTTGTTCACCTGAGCGGAACGGTTTGAGAAATTTTGGTAGAGTGTCACCCAAGGAACATTCCTGTGATGCAATTTTGAAATCCATTCTCTGGTTAAGGAGAAGAAATCCTTTAAAGGTTTTTCTATTTTTAGCTCTGGCAGCCATTTTGTTCATCCGAGCAGAACAGTTTGAGCAGTTTTAGTAGAGGGGCACCCAAGGAACATTCCTGTGCAATAATTTCAAAATTCATCCACTGGTTAAGGAGTAGAAGTGGTTTAAACGTTTTTCTATTTTTAGCTCTGGTGGCCATTTTATTCACCCAAGGGGAAGGGTTTGAGCAATTTTGGTAGGTCATCGAAGGAACATTCCTGTGAAATAATTTCAAAATCCATCCACTGGTTAAGCAGGAGAAGTCGTTTTAAGGTTTTTCTATTTTTAGCTCTGGCGGCCATCTTGTTCACCCGAGTGGAACAGTATGAGCAATTTTGGTAGAGGATCACCCAAGGAGCATTCCTGTGAAATTAGATCAAAATCTGTCCAGCAGTTTTGAAGACGAAGAAGTTTTTTAAAGCAAAAGTTGACGACAGATGCACTGACGCCGGGACGACTGACGACGGACCGATCCCAAAAGCTCACCTTGAGCACTTGGTGCTCAGGTGTGCTAAAAATGCCAGAATTTTTATCCGAAAATTTTCCGTTTTTAGTGGTAAAATTTTACAATATATTTGAATAGGCGAGTTCTCATAATGAGTCATACATGTAGGTTATTAACACCATAATGACATCACGAGAACATGCCTATATAATTTTGACCCCCTTCAACCCCACTTTTGTATAGTAAAACTGGGGTTTACAGGGGTGTATATTATTTTTCTTATTTATGTTTTGAGCAGAAATATGAAAAATCTTAGGATTTTTATCTTTTTTTTTAGAAAAAAAAATCTTTTTTTTTTCTTTGGTGGTAATATTTTACCAATATATTTGAATAGGCGTGTTTTTGTAATGATGTGTGACATTTACCAAAAGCTCAGCTAGATGAAATAGATGGGCTGCATGATGCTTCCACGCATAGCTGAAACTGACCTGCATGCGAGTACTGGTAAACCGCTTACAGGATCTAAGCCTGCCCAGGCGTGTTTTCATGATGTTCATTTATTTCCAGCTGACCGCGCTCAACTCTCAACGTTGCAGAATTTGAACCGAACGAGGTGCGAATCACAGCAATGAGAGTCCTAATGAGTGTCAGCGCTTTTGAGGATGCCCGTTATCCTCGGGGTGTTTAGTGGATTTACGGCACTTTCAAGATTATTTCACTTATTTCGAACGGACCGCTAATCAGAGTTGAGCTAAAACCGGAGTAAGACCATCTTCTGTTGCAGATCTTGGCGTCTCATATGTGGCCTGAGCGAGGCGCAAACCACAGGGGAGAGACCTAATGACCTGATGATTAACCCTTTTTGTACCAAATGGAATCTTCCTCCTTATATATACAGGAGTCCATTTTGAAACTAAGGGGTGTCAGGTTGTTTTTTTAAATTTAGTTCGGGAAATGGCTTAACGTTTTGCAAACAGTGTAGGCCCTGATCAGATGACGCGTTCTGCGGTGTCTGATCTGGGCCTGCACTGTTTACCAAGGTACCTCTTTAGGGGTTTCTGGTACTGAATGGGTTAAGCGTCAGCACTCTTACCCATTAGGACACGGGGGCTAGTTACCTTCGGGGTGTTCAGTAGACTTAACAAGATACCCAGGTTGCATGTCTGTACAAACTTCGCTGATTATCTTGGAGAATTTTGAAGTTCTGCTTCAAGTTGGAGATCAGACTTATATGCAGCCTTGGAATGCTTGCCCCGTAATTATCCCTTATTAACCCTTTTTGTACCACTGGAATCTTCCTCCTTATATATACATGTAGCATGAGTCCATTTCAAAATTTAGGGATTTCAGGTTGTGTTTTCTTCAAAATTTATTAAGAAAATGGCCGAGCTGTTTGCAAACAGTGTAGGCCCTGATCAGACGCCGCATTCTGCGGCGTCTGATCTGGGCTTGCACTGTTTGCCACGGTACCCATTTAGGGATTTCCAGTCTGAAATGGGTTAATGTACATGTATGAGCAAAATTGAATTGTAAAGGCAAGAAACACAAGCGGGCCTCCATGTGAGCTTAAGTGTAAGCATCAGTGATGTTTAATTACTCACAGTGTAAGAAAAAGATCAACCAAAATGTAGAGTGAGATCAGCGCCCACATATACATGTACAAGCAGGATCCACGTTATTATATACATTGAGTTTGATATTTCTAAAGTATTTACTTGAGAAAAAAATAAAGTACTCCCAATATGGTGAACCGAGAAAAAATCAACAGTTTTTTATTTATGAATTTACACAACAGTAAACAAAGGAACACAGAAAACATACATCATGTTCATACTGCGTTGTAAAGTGCATAAGATGCAAATCATTATGATTCCAACCGGATCAAATCATACTTTACGATCCCTAGAGTTGTCCATCTTTGTACAAAGAACATGCATTTCGTCATTATGCTTCAAACTTTGTGTACCAAACTTTAATGCATGAAAAAAAAAATACATGCACATGAACAAATATACAATGTAGGTATAGGCAGATTTCGCGGAGAAACACCGTGAACGACTTCATCTGTACTATTTAGCTTTCTTCGAGAAAAAGCGATGTTTGCAGAGAAATTTCGCGGCGTTTCGCGGAGAATGTAACCGATTTGAAACACGATTTTTTTTTCTTCTCGGAGAAATTTCTCGCTTGTTCTCCGAGAAAAAAAAGCCTATTACCACAGAGAAAAAAAAAATGGGTAATCGATTGCAAGCTAATCAGTAATGATAATCATTTTTGTGGAATTTATCGATTGAAAAATTGATTATCTGATTAATCGGGCCAGCCTTAGACCTTGATCCCAAGGTTATGGTCATGAGGGCTGATGCTGCTGCTTAAAATTTGAGACAAGTATCTATAACCATACCGAGTATAAACTAAATCCATCCAAAGATAAAGAAGTAAAGAGCTCCTAAAAACTTTAACACAAAAACTTTAAATGGTGGTCAATATATCAGTGAAGTTTCAACCATTATTCCATTGAGTAAAGGAAAAAGTGGCCAAAAACTATTTAATGGGAATTGTTTACATAACAATAACTGTCAAATGTAAATGTATTTATGCCATGAGCAATTTCCAAACCAAACGTTCACAGTACCAATATATATACAAAATTTCATCCAATTATTCCATAAAATAAACAAATAAGAGTCAAAAAAACATTAGATGGAAATTGTTAATGGCAATAACTCTGCCAAATGCAAACTCATTTTGCCTATTAACCCTTATCTTGCTGTTCACGACAACCCCTATCTTTGCAAACAGAAGCCATCTGATCTGGATCTACACTGTTTGGCATTCTGTTTATGAATCTGTAGCAATAAATTACTTCAAGTAATCTGATTGGTTCAAATTCAGAAATGGGCCTGGCTAAACTGAATATTCAGCAAGAGAAGGGTTAACAATCCAAAACCTGCTCCTTACAGTTGTCTATATATGTATCAGTGAAGTTTCATACATATATTCCATTTTGTAAAGGAATAAGTGCCCCAAAACTATTTAATGAGAATTGTTAACGGCCATATGTTTAATGTTAACGTATTTTGTCCATTAACAATCCCAAACCACTCATACCAAATACAAATGTATATACAAAACTTGAAGAGAATCCCTGAAAAAATGTTGAAGTTATTGATCGGAAACACCCCAAAACAACTAATTTTGAACTAAAAAGGGTCATAATTCTGTCAAATGTTAAAGGATTTTGCCCATTAACAATACAATACCACTCATTCCTGGTATAAACATGTATGCAAAATCTAAAACAAATCTGTGAAAAATTACTCAAGTTTTCGATCGTAAATGGTGCTGACGGACGGATGGACGGACGGACACTCGACGGTATACAATAATACCCCACCACTATCGAGTGGTGGGGTATAAAAATGCATTAATGTACCTATTTCCCATTGAAAAGCCTAAGGAAGCAAATTTGATCTTGGTGTCAAATAGGTCAAGGTCAACCTAGACTAATCATTATAGCAAACTTGGTAGTACTCAGTCACCCAATGCCACATACCCAAGTCTCAAGACAATCTGCCAGTGGTTCTGGAGAAGAAGGTTTATTAAGGTAGTTACCATATATTTGGGCATGGCAGCCATCTTGGTCATGTGACCTGGACCATTCAAATAAATTTTTGTTCCCTCACTGTCCAAAGGCTGCATATAAAATTTAAATGAAATTGGCCCAAAGGTTTTAGAGACAATGTATTCTAAAATGTCAATGGGCCTGCATTACAAGTGACCTAGGGCCAAGGTCACCAAATGACCTTGACCTTAAGCATTCATAGACATTCGTTTTGTACCAATTCTCATATCACAGACCACAATTATTTTCGAAAAATGCATTGATTTCCCTATATCCAATTGAAAAGCCTAAGGAACCAAATTTGACCTTGGCAGAAAATAGGGCAAGTCAATCTAGGGTCACCATTTTTGCAAATTTGGTAGTACTCGGTCACCCAATGCTACATACCAAGTTTCAAGACAATCGGCCCAGTGGTTCTGGAGAAGAAGATTATTTTAGGTTTTTACCATATTTGGGCTTGGTGGCCATCTTGATCATGTGACCTGAATCATACTTGCAAACTCTTGTTGCATATGAAATTAACTTGAAATTGTCCCAGTGGTTTCAGAGAAAAAGACCTTTGAAAATGGTGAACCACGGACGGACAACGGACTGACGACAGAGGCCTACCATTCTTTAAGCTCCCCTGGAACCTTTGGCTCAGGGGAGTAAAAATCCATGCTAAGCGCATTTTGTCTCCCCTTTCAAGAAAGATCACTTTTTAAGAAAAGAATTTGCTTCTGATATGGAATCCTGTAAAACAGCCTGTTTTAGAAATCGAAATACTAAGAAAACAGTGGTATCCTTTTAAGAATAGACCCCTTTTTCAGTGGGACAGGGCTTATAGAAAAGTGAACAGGAAGTCCTTAAAGTTGTCTCACTTTGAAAAATGGTGGAAAAATCTACCAGATGTTCCAATTCCCCTTAGTATGTATTTCCTAAAATATAGCTCTCTGTGTTTCTGTGCTATTTTACCCATCAAATGCCAATCAGGATATTGTCGTCTGGGGGTTACCTTCAAAGTAATTTTTTGCAAACAGTGTGGACCCAGATCAGACTGCTTCTGCAGGAGCAGGATGATCTGGGCCCACATTGTGTGCCTGTTAAAAAATTCAGCAGACGCCATAAGCAGACAACATTTTCAGATGTAGTTTTCTCAGCATCTTAAGGGTTAATAGAGTGTGCAATGAAAATAGACAGTGTCTAATGAGTTTTTTCAATATTTTATTGGTTAACCCATATATGCCTAGGTCCCAAAAGTCTAGCAGTGACAGTGTAGAGCCATATCAGATGCCATAAAATGCAGTGTCTGATCAGGGATTACACTGTTTGCTGAAAGTACATGAATTTAAGGGATTAGTTTTTATTGTGTGTGTGTGTGTGTGTGTGGGGGGGGGGGGGGGGGAGAGTGGTATGACCCTTTCAAGATTATTTCACTTACTTCAAGATTATCATTAATCAAAAGTGGGTGAAAACCTGACTACTTGGAGAAAAAACACCTGACCATGGCATCTCGCATGTGACCCGAGCTAGGCGTGAGAGACCTAACGATTAAGCGTCAGTGCTTTTACTCACTAGACCTTATCCTGCTGTTCACGACCACCCCCACTTTTGCAAACAGTGTAGAAACCATCTGATCTGGATCTACACAGTTTGACATTCAGTTTGTAAATTTGCGAGAAAACATTACATCAAGTAATCTCATTGGTTCAAAGTTAGAAATGTGTGTAGCCTAATTAAATATTCAGCGGGATAAGGGTTAATGAAACAATCCATGTCCAGGACGACTTTCATGCTCATAAGTACAATCACTCTTAACCATTATCTTGCTGTTCACGACAACACCTATCTTTGCAAACAGTGTAGATCCAGATCAGGTGGCTTCTGAAGAAGCCATCTGATCAGGATCTACACTGTTTGGCATTCGGTTTATGAATTTGTAGCAATAAATTACATCAAGTAATTTGATTGGTTGATAGACAGAAATGGGTGTGGCTTAAATGAATATTCAGCGGGATAAGGTTTAATGAAACAATCTATGTCCAGGACCACTCTGATGCTCATAAGTACAATCACTCTTAACAAATACTTCAGTTACCTTCCTTCTCTCTGTGCAGCTCCCCCTTCTGTAAGAGTTTTGATGAAAATTCCAAGTTTTTCAATGCCAGAATCTGCACCAACACCCATACCAATAATACTGAGTCCCAGACCTTCTGGTCCTGAAAACAGAAAATGGATCACTCAGAGATAATAGACAGCACACAGAAAGGTCTTATTACATCACATCCTTTTTAACTCTTTTTGTACCAAATGGAATCTTCCTCCTTCTATATAGCAGGAGTTCATTTCAAAATTTAGGGGTGTCAGGTTGTGTTTTCTTCAAAATCTATTAGGAAAATGGCTGAATTTTTGCAAACAGTGAAGGCCCTCATCAAACGCCACGTTCTGCAGCGTCTGATCTGGGCCTGCACTGTTTGCCAACTACCCGTTTTGGGGTTTCGGTACTAAATGGGTTAAAACACTAATATTGGATCCAAAGCAGAAACCATGTGTTATAACCAAACAAGAGGGCCCAGAGGGCCCTGATTCACACACCTGAGGGTAACTGTCTCTAGTACATTCTATTTTAGCTCTGGTGGCCATCTTGTTTACCAGAGAGGAATGATTTTGACTATTTTGGTAGGGAATCATCTGGGCCACATTCTTGTGAAGTTTGAATCAAATTGGCCCAAGGGTCTGGGAGGACTTCAAGTTTGCAGAAAATTTATGTTTTAACGATTTTAGCTTTACCTAGGAAACATTCCTGTGAAGTTTGAATCAAATTGGAGTAAGCTTAAGAGGAGTTGGCATTTAAGGCAAATTCACAATGGTTTTCTAGTTTGAGCAATGGTGGCCAATTTCGCCCATCAGAACTGTTTTAGTAGCCATTTTGGTAGAGAGTCACCTAAGCAACTTTCCTGTGAAGTTTGAATCAAATTGGCCCCAGGGAACAGGACGAGTTGTCGCTTTAAGATTTTTAATATTTACAGCTCTGGTGGCCATCTTGTTCCTCAGAGTGGAATGACTTTAGCTATTTTGGTAGGGAGTCACCTAGGCAACATTCCTGTGAAGTTTGAATCAATTTGGCCCAAATGGTTTAGGAGGGGTTCACATTTGAAGCAAACTTACAATGTTTTTCTATTTTTAGCTCTGGTCGCCATTTTGCTCATTTGAGTGGTACCGTTTCAGCTATTTTGGTTCATTGTCACCTAAACAACATTCCTATGAAGTTTGAATGAAATTGGCCCAAGGGTACAGGAGGAGTTGTTATTTAAAGATTTTTTTATTATAAACTCTGGTTGCGATCATGATTTTAGCTATTTTGGTAGGGGGCCACCCAGGCAACATTCTTGTGAAATTTGGATCAGGTTTAGGAGGCCATTTAGCTAATTTGACAAGGGGTCACTTTTACAACATTCCTATGAAGTTTGAATGAAACTGGCCCAAGAGTTCAGGAGTTGTCGTTTAAAGATTTTTTTTCTATTTTTAGCTCTGGTAGCCATCTTGTTCATCAGAGCAGAAGGATTTTAGCTATTTTGATACGGAGTCACATAGGCAACATTCATGTGAAAGTTGAATCAGATGGGCCGAGGGGTTCAGGAGGAGTTCATGTTTGAAGCAAATTTATGTTTTTCTATTTTGAGCTCTGGTGCCCAATTTGCTCATTGGAGATGTGTGTGTGTGTGAATTCGGGTTTAACGTCGCTTTCAACAATTTTTCAGTCATATCACGACGGCTGCTCATTGGAGAAGAACTGAAATTGCCCAAGGATACAAAAGTTGTCTTTTCTATTTTTAACTCTGGTGGCCAGCTTGTTCATTGGAGTGGAACAATTTTAGCTATTCGGTAGGGAATCATCCAGGCAACATTCCTGTGAAGTTTGAATCAAATTGGTCCAAGGATGTAGGTGTTCCAGTTTGAAGCTAATTTACAATGGTTTTCTATTGTTAGCTGCGGCTGCCATTTTTTCTCATCGGAACAGAACCGTTTTAGCTAATTTGGTAGAGGGTCACCTTTGCAACATTCTAATGAAGTTTGAATTAATTTGGCCCAAGGGTACAGGAGGAATTGTTGTTTAAAGATTTTTTTATATTTTCAGCAATGGCAGCAAGTTTGTTCATCAAAGCAGAAAGATTTTAGCTATTTTGGTAGGGAGTCAACTAGGCAACATTCCTGTGAAGTTTGAATCAAATTGGCCTAAGGGTTAAGGAGGAATTTGTGTTTGAAGCAAATTTATGTTGTATTTCTATTTTTTGCTCTGGCCGCCATTTTGCTCATTGGAGCGGAATTGCATTTTGGTGGGTCACCAAGTAACATTCCTATGAAGTTTGAATGAAATTGGCCCGAGGGTTCAGGCGGAGTTCTGTTGATTTTTCTATTGTTAGCTTTGGTGGGCATCTTGTTCATCGGAGCGGAATGATTTAGCTAATTTGGAAGGGAGCGACCAAGGCAACATTCCCGTGAAGTTTGAATCAAATTGGCCCAAGGGTTTAGGAGGAGTTAACAAATTTACAATGTTTTTTCTATTTTTAGCTCTGGGGCCAATTTGCTCATCGGAGCTACTTTGGTAAGGGGTCACCTAAGCAACATTCCTATGAAGTTTGAATGAAATTGGCCCAAGGGTACTAAAGTTCTCGTTTTAAGATTTTTTCTAATTTTAGCTCTGGTGGAGTTGTCATTTTAAGATTTTGGTGTCTGAGCAGAATGAATTTAGCTATTTTGGTAGGGAGCCACCCTGGCAACATTCCTATCAAGTTTGAATCAAATTGGCAAATCAAAGAGTTTAGCAGGAGTTCGCATTTAAAGCAAATTGTTGAAGCACGACAGACAACAGATATTGACTGATCACAACAGCTCACCATGAGGGCTTTGTGCTCAGGTGAGTGCAACAATAAAGATTTTATCATCATTTCTCTCTCTTTATGTAACTCATCATCCAAATGTCATTCCATTTCTTATGCAAAGGGAGACTACTAAAAGTAGAAAACTGTTTTGTTTTAATCAAGGTTCTTGAACCCTTCCGAAACATATTTCACTTCTATCAAGATGTTTGAACACCAATGCCTCCTAAATTAAGGGCTTGGTCCCTAAATTTTAGGAGTTCACATATCCGAGTCCCTTAACAAGATCAATATTTTTAATGACAGATTCTATCTGTCATTCTATGCTACCAGAAACGCCTGTGGTAACTGACTTTTCACTGCTATATTCAGCTGAACATATTTTGATGTTTTTAAAATATTTAGGTATTTTCTTGCTTATTACCTTGTCCACGACCTAGAATGAAATTTTAATTATTGAAGAAATGTTGCAACTACTGCAAAAAGAGTCGAGTCATGTTAACCCTTATCTTGCTGTTCACGACAACCCCTTTCTATGCAAACAGTGTAGATCCAGATCAGATGGCTTCTGAAGAAGCCATCTGATCAGGATCCACACTGTTTGGCAATCAGTTTATGAATTTGTAACAATAATTTGCATCAAGTAATCTGATTGGCTGATAATCAGTTGTGGGTGTGACATATTTAAATATTGAGCAGGACAAGGGTTAACATTATACAGAAGACCCTAATTATAACAACAGTATTTGTTCCCTAATATCATGCCGTTATAATAAAGAATTTGTGGTTAGAAAGAAACTCAATTAGGAGCATGATAGGTAATAAAGGGCCTGTTTCCCTTCATTACACCAAGAAACAAAAACAAAATGTTATAGATATTTGGCCCAGAGATTCTAACAAATATTTATAACAATTGTTTTTGGAGTAGTAGATTACAAGAATCCTTCATGACTACATAATATGATGTGGACATTACCCAAGCAAAGCCCATAACCGATCGGCACTGAGGCTAAGCCTGGAACTTCGGATTCATTCCACTGAAATTGTCGTTATAATGAGTTTTGTCCTTTATAATGAATGTCTGTATAAACAGGGTTGACTGTATGTATTTGTATTAAATACGCAAGTCTAAGGACAACTTAACCAAGAGAAAAAGCCCATGCAGCCAATTCTCAGCCAAAATTGTACTGCAGTACAAATTCACATAGAGAATCTGCCAGGAGCGTACAGAATAGTTGGCATCTACATGCACAAAACATGCAGCAAAGGAGCAGTCTCTATAAGGCTGTTTTCATGGCCACAACCGATTTCCTTTAAACTTTGTAGCTTCAAATTGGTACATATTGACTGTCTAATGGTGAATTTTTAGACTATTTGGTCCACTGGTTTTTTGCTGTATACACTATTAAAGTGGGTGGGGTAATGTCACCCCATCAAGGGTATACCAACAACAAGAGGCCCATGGGCCACAATGCTCACCAGAGCTCAGGGGGCCACTCCCCACTGGCAGCAATGTATTTTAATTAACCATGGAAGCCCTGCACCCAAGGCTGCTACAGATAAAATTTGGACCCAATCAGACTAGTGGCTTCAGAGGTCTGATGTCGCTTGAAGACAACAGATGACAATTGACAATTTCCCATCTGTGACAACAAATAGGCCAAAAAGAACATTATTAAAGGAACATTTCTATGATAGTTTGACAAAATATCGAGAGGCATTAATGTCATTTTTTCAATTTTCCCCATTATAAGTCAATGGAAACTCTTAACTTGCCATAGCAAACAAACTAAAGAACCAAATTTCATAAACCTGAGCTCAGGTAGGCACTGCCCAATGGAGCCCTGACTACTTGGGTCTTATAAAAAGGAACAGAGACATATATGGTTTAGCGGTGGGGATATGTATGGTTCCTGAGACGTACGGCTTTTTAAGCAATGGAGGGATTCGGCATGGCAGATCCCAGAAAAGTCCAAGATTGTTGTCACAGAATATATCTTATCAAAAAGATCAAGAATATATATGGTTAAATGGTGGGGATCTGAACGGTTTCTGAGATATGAGGCCCTTTTAATGAAGTGGAAGGGAGAGAAATGGCCCATGCAGACCCCTCAAGACAGGGTTGACTGAATGTGTCTAATAAAAATGAACAAGAAAATATGTGATTATAGGATGGGGATTTGAATGGTTTCTGAGATATATGGCCTATTATTAAGTGGAGTCTTACCATCAGGAACAAGAATATATATGGTTTAGGGGCGGGGATCTGAACGGTTTCTGAGATATATGGTTTTTAATGAAGTAAAGGGGTGGGGCATGGCCAGTGGCACCCCGGGGGGACCCCCATGCTGGTGTCACTGTTTGCGTCTTATCATAAGGAACAAGAATATATATGGTTTAGGGGTGGGCTCTGAACAGTTTCTCAGATATATGGTCTTTTGTGAAGTCGAAGGGTGGAGTATGGCCCGGGCGCACCTTGGGTGACCCCTAGGTTGGTGTCACTGAATGTGTCTTATCATAAGGGGAACAAGAATATATATGGTTTTTGGGTGGGGATCTGTTAGGTTTCTGGAATATTAAGCCTTTTATGAAGTGGAGGGGGTTGGGCATGGCCCCGCACATCCCGAGGGACCCCCAGGTTGGTGTCACTGAGTCCATCTTATCACAAGGAACAAGAATATATACTGTTTAGGGGTGGGGATCTCAATTACTTTCTGAGATAAATGGCATTTTATGAAGTGGAGGGGGTGGGGCAATTCCCCGGCACATCCGGGGGGACCCCCAGGTTGGTGTCACTTAATGCATCTTAGCATAAGGAACAAGAATATATAAAGTTTAGGGGTGGGGATCTGAATGGTTTCTGAGATAAATGGCATTTTATGAAATAGAGGGGGCAGGGCATGTCCCTGGCACATCATGGGGGACCCCCAGGTTGGTGTCACTTAATGCATCTTATATTAAGGAACAAGAATATATATGGTTTAGGGGTTGGGATCTGTAAGGTTTCTGAGATATAAGGCATTTTATGAAATGGAGGGGGGCGGGCCATGGCCCCGGCACAACCTACAGAACCCCCAGGTTGACATAAAAGCATATGGCTGAGAGAAGTTTACTCAAGGAACATGTCTATGTAAGTTTAGCAAAATATCTGCAATGACTTGGCAGTAAATGCAATTTTTCAGTTTTCCCCATTATAAGTCAATGGAAACTCTAAGTTGCCATAGCAACAAAACTAAAAGGCCAAAAAAAACACAAAACCTGTAAAGGCAAATATGGTGAATATTTTCATAAAGTATCAGCCTCCTAGAGCGTACGGTTTCTGAAGAGATGATTTTCTAAGTATTTTTTATCTATTTTTTGCATTTTGGTTTCCATGGCAACCAATAAAAATGAGCAGAAGGCCTAAAATCATACGGCGGATAGTAGATTGCCTATGGAACATTTCTATGAAAGTTTTGTCAAAATATCTGCAGAGGCTTGGCAGTAAATGCCATTTTTCAATTTTTCCCATTATAAGTCTATGGAAACTACAAGTTGCCATAGCAACCAAACTAATAAGCTGATTTTCATAAAAAACACAAACTTTCAATCCCCCAGCCAAAGGATGCTACAGATAAAATTTGGGCCCAATCGACCCAGTGGTTTCAGAGGAGATGTCGTTTGAAAGTGTTGACGACGCAGACACCGACGACGACGACGACGGACAACTGCCTATCCTAAAAGCTCCCCCGGAGCCTTCGGCTCTGGTGAGCTAAAAATGCTATTATTTTTGTTCAAAGTGCATGACTGGAGGCGATGTTTGCCATATGCTTACTACCCTTTTAGGCATAACAGCCGGTGATAACAGTCTTATAAATATTAAACAAGAGAAGAGTTTATACGCGCTTGTAAGTTGTACCCAAATATTAGTATTTTTTATTCCCCAACTTTACGAAAAACCACAACACCTTTACAGTTTTCAACTTATTTCAAAGATCTTTCATAAATATAATGTTGATGTAATAGTCATTCTAGGTATATGTCAGAATTATTGTTAGTTCATAAAACTTAAAGAGTTACCTGCCCCTGAAATTGGATTTTACCCATTTTTTTAAATCGGAGTGCATTTATCTAGTACTCACAACTTCATTAGAAAGTGAATAAACCGATTCCATGCAAATATTATTAAATATATGTGGACAAGGAAGTCATTTGATGTAATAGTGCATGCTAATACGAGGACTGTTCATATATGAATGCAAGTAGAACGTTTTCTTATGCACTAATGCGAAAATCACCTGGAAATAAATATCACAGCATAGAAAAACATTTTACCTATACATTGATACCAAACCTGTTACTCTTGTATATTAATACGAAACATGGTTGGAAGAAGGTCAGAGTAGGCCATTGAAATACTATATTATGAATCGTTATATTCTTGGTATATGGTGCAAAGACATTTTTGATGAAATATGTTCGGTTTATGGGCATAATGAAATGTCTTTTCCGACAGTTTTTCGTTGGTGTAAGCAATTCAGCTGTGGACTAGGCTCAACAGAAGATGCACCACATGATCGTCGGCCGAAAAGAGCAACATCTGCCAAGATGGTTGCTAGAGTGAAAGAAATAGTTGCTACCGATGCACGATACACCACTAGGCAAATAGCTAGTATGGTTGGCATCTCATTAGGAGCAGCTCATACAATTCTGAAACGGGATTTGAAAATGAGAAAGATCTGTGCTAGATGGATTCCCCATCTGTTGACAGATGAGTAGAAAAAGACACGCGTTCAGTGCGCCAAGAAGTTGCTTAAAAAGTTTCCAAATTACAATGCACGGTCTTTCGCTAATGTCGTCAGAGGTGACGAGACATGGGTTCACTTTTTTGAGCCAAAACGAAAGATTCAGAACAAATATGGGCAACAAAGTATTGCAAAAGACCATGCATTGCAAAGGGGACCATGAGCGTCAAGAAGGTAATGTATGCCATATTCTTTTCAAATCAGGGCCCTGCTATTCAGGTTGCTGTGCCTAAAGGCAAATCTGTAAATGCGAAGTTTTACAAGAAGTTTTACAAGAATAAAGTTCTTCGAAAATTGAAGAAATATTTCAAAGAACGAAGACCCGCAACTGGTTTGGCCAATGTCAGACTGCTACATGACAATGGGTCATCGCACAAGGCGTTCATTGTGCAAGACTATCTGAAGAAGGAAAAGGTTGTTGAACTCTCTCACCCCCTGTATTCCCCTGACCTTGCCCCGTGTGACTTTTTTTTTGTTCCTGCGGCTGAAAAAATATCTTTCTGGTCGAAAATTTGTACAGCGCAAACACCTCGGTTCTGCAATATTCCAGTGCCTTCATAGTATACCTCGAAAAGACTACCAAAATGCATTCAATGATAGGATCAGAAGAATGAAAGTTTGTATATCTGTTAAAGGGGAATACTTTGAGGGGACAAAATAAATTTTTCATCGAAATCTTTCACGGAATCATGTGTGTGTGTGTGTATTTGAACAGTCCTCGTATTTCCTTTTTTTTGGTTATTTATGAACTCTTAATTTCCAGGTGCAAATTTCCAGGTCAAACATTTTTGACCACCAAAGCAGGCTTTGCTCATGTTGTGGAACCTCATGTTAGACTGACACTGTGCTTAAATATAATTCCGTATGGTCTCATGACATGTTTAAGAATTTGTTAATTTACTAATCTTCCTCTGAATCGCTAGATATACTCCATGTGTCAAAAGCAGCATCATAAACAAAATCAATATGTTCCTGGCTTGGTTTTGTTTCACTATTTTCTGTTTTGTTCCAGTAATATCCCAAATACCAGAGAACAGAAGCCACATGTGCGCAACATCCCACGGTACAAGCTCCACTTCTGCACCCACAATACCATGCAGTGATTGGGTTCAGTCCTTGTGTATATTCAACCCACATGTTATATGTTTTATTAGACGTATGGCGAGAACGTATCTGTGCTTTGAGAACACCATCTTCTTCTTTGTGTGCCATTATCTCATATGATTCATTGTCGTCAAAATGTTCATCTGTGTAGGATTTGGCTTGTTTCAGCTGGTAAATACCCATTGTCAAATCCCTGAGTTCATCCTCGGTCATCTCTGGGAAATTCTCAAGTTTCTCATCATTGATCTTTTTCCAAATAACCCATTTTTTTATCCCAGCCATTTTTTACAACCTTATCCTGCAGCTTATTTGGAGTTTTTGCTAGGGCCATCATTCTTCTAGCAATAACTTTGTCTGAATCTTTGCTTGTTACCAAAGGTGGTCTAAATGCATTGCACAATGAGCAAACAATCCTTACATAGTCGCCAACATATATTATTTGACTATTGGGCATTGTGTTGCTAAGGGCTTTCCACTTTTTTATTCTCCCATTAGCTTATTCGACAACCCATCTCACCTTTGTAACTAGCCTTGACTCATTCGCCTCTTCAGTCGTATGTTGCTTCTTAGATTTGTTTAGGAAGTGAGGCATATGAGAATTGATTCCAAAATCCTTGAGTATATCTATAGCATCCCTAAAGCCGCGGTCTACAACGAGTACATCATCTTCTTCAAACCAGTCAGTAATATTTTCTGCATTAGTCAATTCTCATATGCTTCACTTCCTAACCAAATCTCAGAAGCAATATACGACTGAAGAGGAGAATGATTTAATGCTAGGTACAAAGTGAGATAGGTTGTCGAATCAGCTAATGGGAGAATTACAAAGTGGAAGGCCTTAGCAACAAAATATCCAATAGTAAAATACCATATGTTGGCGACTATGTAAGAATTGTTTGCTCGTTTTGCAATGTGTTTAGACCACAAGGACTGAACCCAATCACTGGATGGTACTGTTGGTGAAGAAGTGGTGCTCGTAACGTGGGATGCTGTGCTCATGTGCTTGCTAGCGTGCACTATTAAATCAAATGACTTCTTTGTCCACATCTATTTAATTATATTTGCATGGAATCGGTTTATTCACTTCCAAATGAAGTTGTGAGCACTACAAATGGATAAATGCACTCTGATTTAAAAGTACCGGGTAAAATCCAATTTCAGGGGCAGGTAACTCTTTAAGTTTTATGAACTAACAATAATTCTGACATATACCTAGAATGACTATTACATCAACATTATATTTATGAAAGATCTTTGAAATAAGTTGAAAACTGTAAAGGTGTTGTGGTTTTTCGTAAAGTTGGGGAATAAAAATTACTAATATTTGGGCACAACTTACAAGCGCGTATAAACTCTTCTCTTGTTTGATATTTATAAGACTGTTATCACCAGCTGTTATGCCTAAAAGGGTAGTAAGCATACGGCAAACATCGCCTCCAGTCATGCACTTTGAACAAAAATAATAGCATTGTTGTTGGTATACCCTTGATGGGGTGACATTACCTCACCCACTTTAATAGTGTATACAGCAAAAACCAGTGGACCAAAGAGTCTTAAAATTCACCATTAGACAGTCAATATGTACCAATTTGAAGCTACAAAGTTTAAAGGAAATCGGTTGTGGCCATGAAAATAGCCTTATAGAGACTGCTCCTTTGTTTCATGTACAAACTGTTATGCCCTGCACAAGTTCATGCTTTCTATAAATAGTCTTGTGTTTCTTTTTGTTTTATCTGTAATAGTTGGCCATCCAATCCCTAAAAAGATTGATATTTTTACTTTTGATGATCCGCAACCTTGCAGCTGCAATCATCCGTGATGGAAAGGTACCCGCTGACTGGGAACAGTCTACAAGGGCAAGGGTGATGAATTGGAACGGGGCAACTACCGTGGTCTCAAGCTGACAGAACAGGTCACAAAAGTCCTGGATAGGATTGTGGATGGCCTCATTAGGCAGTTGGTGTCCATCAACGATTCCCAGTTTGGCTTCGTCCCAGGAAGAGGCGCCAACAGATGCAAATTTTGTTGTACAGCAGCTGCAAGAGAAGTATCTGGCAGCCAACAGGAGACTCTACATGGCTTTTGTAGTCCTGGAGAAGGCATTTGATCGAGTGCCTCGGAAAGTCATCTGGTGGGCACTAAGAAAACTTGGGAGTGGATGATCGGGTTGTGCTACTGGTCCAAGGGATGTATGCTTATGCTCGGAGCCGTGTCCGTGTTGGTGATGGTTACAGTGAAGAATTCAAAGTGAAGGTGGGTGTTCATCAAGGCTCTGTTCTCAGCCCACTGCTTTTCATCATTGTGCTTGAAGCCTTGTCATGCGAGTTCAGCTCTGGAGGACCTGTAAGCTGATAACCTTGTCATCATAGCTGAATCCCTTGAGAAATGTGCCAGGAGGCTCTTAACTTGGAAAGACGCAATGGAGGCAAAAGAGCTGAGAGTTAATGCAGGAAAGACAAAGATCATGATCTGTGGTTCAGGTCTGGACCTCCTGCAGAGTACAGGCCAGTTCCCATGGACTGTATGTCGCAATGGAGTGGGCAGCAACAGTATCTTTTGTAATGGCTGCAAGTTCTGGGTGCACAAGAAATGCAGTGGGCTCAAGCGCTTGATAACGGAACTGATTACAGGTGTACATGGTGCCAAGGAACTGCACAACCCTTAGATTGCAGACCACAGAGGGTAGTCCAAGTTGGAACCGTTTATCTTAAATTTTGCAGGAATTTCCAAACCTATCTACAATAGACAGATGTAAATCCTAAAACAGCGCCTCAGTATCAGAAGAATTTGCTTTATTTAACTGAAGTTCTAGGGGGTAAATTTGACTGATCAAACCATCGAAATAGGTATTGTCAATATTTAATAAATCATCCAAATATCGAAAAGTTGGGCTAAAGGCTTCAATGATTTCAGATTGGTTTTCAACGGAAAGAGATATCATGAAGTGTCTTTCATAACAAAACAAGAGCAGATCAGTCACAAGGGGTGCGGGCACCCATTGGAATACCCATAATCGTCTAAATAACTAAGTACAAAATCTTGTGTAAATATTGTCAAGTAGAAAGGTAAGAGCTTCACACACTTGAAGCATGAAAACTTCTGGATTTCAATACATTTAAAACTTCATTAGAATTTTTTTACAGATCAAACCTCCGTGATCTTTCAAAGAATATTTAATCACATGTTTTTTATGGCAGTAAAACAGGAAGTTAATAATTTGGAAAGTTCAGTGGTGGTACAAGAGCTTGAATTTGCAATAAACCATGCTTTGTATGGTCTTTTATGAAGTTTAGGTAACCAATATAAGGTAGGAAGCTTGTCTTGGCCTTCTGTAACACATACAGCTAACTTGGTGACTGAATGACAAATGACTCCTGACTGTAAAATCTGATATATCTTCAACAGTTTGCATAATAAACACATTTTGACAAATTGATAATTTGTGCTTAGGCCAAAACAAAAAAAAATATGTAATAGATTCTCAAACACTTTTTTTTTTAAAACAGATGAGGGAGGCAGGCTTTTTATTTTTTATTTTTTATTTCCTCAAAAACAGATGAGGCATGTTTTTTTGTGTGTTTTTTAACAAATACCTTCCATATTTGATAACTCTTCCAAAAAATATGATATCCCTACAAAAACTCCTTAGCATCTTAATTAAATAAGGTAAATTTTCAACAAAATAGCAAGAAGAAGAGATGGCAAATCCACTGACCAAAAGCCAATATTATGGAATTCAGAAGGTTCAACACATGCAGATAAAACACACTCATACTGCTAATACCATCAAGAAATCTGCAAGATAATAATTGTATAAATTATGTGGTCAAAGAGTGTTGGAAATTATATGGCAATGAGATAATAAAAATACCATGTTGTAGTTCTTGCTCACGATGTCTTCTTAACATCAAATACAACAAGAGGGCCATGATGGCCCTGGATCGCTCACCTGATCCATAGGGTATCAAGTGGGCCCCTGGGAGAGCCATTATTGGCCTGGGCTATAATATGAATAACCTTGATGGTGGTCTAAAAAGTGAAGCTTCATACCAAATATCAAAGACTGGAGCCTTCTGGTTTCAGACAAGAAGATTTTTAAAGGTTTTCCTTATAAAGGTCTATTTAAACCTTGAGGTCCCCGGGGCAGGCCATTTTTGGCCCCAGGGCTATAATTTGAACAATCATGGTAGAAAATCCAAAAAACGAAGCTTCATACCAAATATCAAAGATCTTGGCTATCTGCTTTCAGACAAGGAGGTTTTCAAAGGTTTTCATTGCCTTGACTTCTATTTCCTAGGGCTATGATTTAAACAATTTAGATGAAGCTTCACACCAAATATCAAAGACCTGAGCCTTGCGGTTTCAGAGTAGAAGATTTTTTAAAATTTCCTTATACATGTGTATAAGTCAATGTAACAAGAGGGCCATGATGGCCCTGGATCGCTCACCTGATCCTATTGTACAAACGGAATTGTGGGTAATATATGGTGGAGTGGAGGGTTTGAGCAATTTTGGTTGGACCCAAAGACCATTTCTGTGAAATTAATTCAAAATCAGTCTGCCTGTTTAGGAGTAGAAGTCATTTTGAGAAGTAGAAGCCATTTTTGATGAAATGACATCTCAAGCCCTGCTGTCCAATGAAACCAATGGGGTTTAAATGTATTGATGGTTCCACTTGCACCACTTTGCCTAGACAGGCTAAAACTTTCAAAGTGGTTTACCAATATTCCTGTAGAAGCACCTTGCAGCCAAGGTGGGTGGGGGCCAAAACTTTCAAAAGACATCTGTCTCTAAAAGGAAGCAATTTTATAGGAATGTTCTATGAGTGACCCTCTAACAATATTGCTAAAAATATTTTGCTTAACTGAACATGATGGCCACCACAGCTAAAAACCTCAAACCTCATTCCTGTCAAATAATTTCATAATCAATCCACTGGTTAAGGAGAAGAAGTTGTTTAAAGGTTTTGTTCACCAGAGCGGCATAGTTTGAGCAATTTTGGTGGAGGGTCACCCAAGGAACATTCCTGTCAAGTAATTTCAAAATCCATCCACTGGTTAAGGAGAAGAAGTCGTTTAAAGGTTTTTCTATTTTTAGCTCTGGCAGCCATCTTGTTCACCAGAGCAGAATGGTTTGAGCACTTTTTGTAGAGGGTCACCCAAGGAACATTCCTGTGAAGTTATTTCAAAATCCATCCACGGGTAAAGAGAAGAAGTTGTTTAAAGTTTTTTCTATTTTTAGCTCTGGTGGCCATTTTATTCAACCGAGCAGAACGGTTTGAGCAATTGTGGTAGAGGGTCACCGAACGAACATTCCTGAGAAATAATTTCAAAATCCATCCACTTGTTAAGGAGAAGTCATTTAAAGGTTTTTCTATTTTTAGCTCTGGCGGCCATTTTGTTGACCTGTTTGTTGGAACGGTTTGAGCAAATTTGGTAGAGGGTCACCCAAGGAACATTCTGGTGAAATAATTTCAAAATCCATCCACTGGTTAAGGAGAAAAGTGCGTTTAAAGTTATTCTATTTTTAGCTCTGGCGGCCATTTTGTTCACCCGAGCTGAACAGTTTGAGCAATTTTGGTGGAGGGCCACCCAAGGAACATTCCTGTTAAGTGATTTCAAAATCCATCCGCTGGTAAAGGAGAAGAAGTCGTTTAAAGGTTTTTCTATTTTAAGCTCTGGCGGCCATTTTGTTTACCCGAGCGGAACAGTATGAGCAATTTTGGTAGAGGGTCACCAAACAAACATTCCTGTGAAATAATTTCAAAATCCATCCACTGGTTATGGAGAAGAAGTCGTTTAAAGGTTTTTCTATTTTTAGCTCTGATGGCCATTTTGTTCACCCGAGGGGAACAGCATGAGCAATTTTTGTAGAGGTTTGCCAAAGGAACATTCCTGTGAAATTTCAAAATCCATCCATTGTTTAAGGAGTAGAAGATGTTTAAAGGTTTTTCTATTTTTAGCTCTGGTGGCCATTTTGTTCACCCGAGCGGAACTGTTTGAGCAATTTTGGTAGAGGATCCCCCAAGGAACATTCCAGTGAAATAATTTCAAAATCCATCCACTGGTTAAGGAGAAAAAGTCGTTGTCGTTTAAAGCTTTTTCTATTTTTAGCTCTGGCGGCCTTTTGTTCACCCGAGCGGAATGGTTTGGGCAATTTTGGTAGAGGGTCACCGAAGGAACATTCCTGTGAAGTAATTTCAAAATACATCCACTAGTTAAGGAGAAAAAGTCGTTTAAAGCTTTTTCTATTTTTAGCTCTGGCGGCCATTTTGTTCACCCGAGCGGAACGGTTTGAGCAATTCTGGTAGAGGGTCACCCAAGGAACTTTCCTGTCAAGTAATTTCGAAATCCATCCACTGGTTAAGGAGAAGATGTTGTTAAAACATTTTTCTATTTTTAGCTCTGGCGGCCATTTTGTTCACCCGAGCTGAACGGTTTGAGCAATTTTGGTAGAGGGTCATCCAAGGAACATTCCTGTGAAACAATTTCAAAATCCATCCACTGGTTAAGCAGGAGAAGTCGTTTAAAGAATTTTCTATTTTTAGCTCTGGCGGCCAGGAATTTTAGCTCTGGCGGTTCACCCGAGCGGAACACTTTGAGCAATTTTGGTAGAGGATCACCCAAGGAGCATTCCTGTGAAATTAGATCAAAATCTGTCCAGCAGTTTTGGAGGAGAAGTTGTTTAAAGCAAAAGTTGACGACGGACGGACGCACGCACGGACGACGGACGACGGACAAAGACTGATCCCAAAAGCTCACCTTGAGCACTTCGTGCTCAGGTGAGCTAAAAATGTCATATACCCAATTGTACCGTCAACATATCATGCAAGGTGTTGGAGGTATTGTCTGCGATGACAATATTCAGTTGTCACCCAAACAAGCAAAATAATACCATAAATCGAGCTATCTCACTTTTTTCAGAGAGAATAAAAGTATATCTTAACTCTTGTTCTGCTGAATATTCAAATATGCCACACCCACTACTGATTATCAACCAATCAGAATACTTGATGCAAATTATTGCAACAAATTCACAATCTGAATGACAAACAATGTAGATCCTGATCAGATAGCTTCTTCAGAAGCCATCTGATCTGGATCTGCATTGTTTGAAAGGTAAGGCATATCCGGGCTCAGCAGGACAACGGTTAACTGGGGGAGTCAGTTTCAACATACCCAGTCATGCTTCCAATACATGCAGGTCTATTAATCCAAGAACACAGAATATGACCTTGAGAATATGACACAATATGCAAAATATATATCCAGAGATTCCAGAAAGGAAATCTTCCTTCTGAATGTTATTCTGATGTCACATTTATTTCCATATAATCCAAATAATCAGACACTTAACCTTATCCTGAATAAATCAAATTATTTCTAATTAATTATATTGCAGATTAAATACTATAAAGTGCTTCCTACAAAGTGTTTTGGCACAGAAAAGCACTCACTTCCTGATAGTTCCCTGCATAAATAGCATTTATTTGGCACACTCTTATATCAACTTCCATAAATCATGAAAGCACTGTAGTTCAAGTATTCTTGTTAAAACCAATCCTCATTTTGTACATATTTTTGCTTATTTCTACACTAAACAGGATGTTGATGGTACACATGTACTCAAAAGAATCGCCTCAGTGAGGTAAGTACTAACAAAACAAATTTTGTGCAGGCAGCAAGACAAATGTCATACATATTCAACCCTTCACATTCTGGTCTAACTGGAGCTTAAAAACTTTTTGTACCAAATGGAATCTTTCTCCTTAAATATAGCAGGAGTTCATTTCAACATTTAGGGGTGTCAGATTGTGTTTTCATCAAAATGTATTTGGAAAATGACTGAAGTTTTAGCAAACAGAGGCGTTCTGCGGCGTCTGATCTGGGCCTGCTCTGTTTGCCAAGTACCCGTTTTGAGGTTTCCGGTACAAAAGGGGTTAAAAGATCAAAGTGCTTTCAGATGTAATAAGTTTTGATAATCTAAAGATGCTGCTGAGATTTCAGAGATAAATAGCCATAACAACCTGGAGAAGAACTTTAGCTAAGATTTCTGAAGATAAATATTAAACAACTGATTGCAAGATCTAAACAAAGCAAGCTGTTGCTGGGCTTCCGAGCATAGTGGGGAACACCAGGCTGTCTGCAAATCCAGATGTTGCCAGTTCAAATCTCAGCCAGACCAGAGACTGGTCATGAAATAGTGCTTAAATCCAATTTCTCCACACCAAGGCAAGGTATAGGCCTCCATTCATAGCCTATGCCCAATTTGTACATCAATCGATCATGATCAGTGTGGAATTGTCTGCATTTCAAGGATTATGCTTCGCTCCCAAGAGGGAACAGCAACTCCATTCTAGTCCTTGTTTTAAACAAAGTCACCTCACAAGGCTTTCAACAGCTGATACCTGTCAGGAATGGAGGCTGAGTCAAGATAACAACCTACAAAAGGCTCAAACGGACTTAATTGCTTACCTGAGTGTCTCTATTAAATTTATTTGTTTTTTCATTTTATTTATATGCTTTGTGATATTCAATTTATAGTGTGGGTTTTATGATCCCTTCAAGAATATTTCGATCATGATGAGCTGATCATTAACCCTTTTTGTACCAAATGGAATCTTCCTCCTAATATATGGCAGGAGTCCATTTAAAATTTTAGGGGTGTCAGGTTGTGTTTTTTTTTTCAAAATTAATTTGGAAATTTGCTGAAATTTTTGCAAACAGTGTAGGCCCTGATCAGACGCCGCGTTCTGCTGTGTCTGAACTGGGCCTGCACTGTTTGCCAAATGGTCCAGTTTAGGGTTTCCGATACGAAATGGGTTAATTAGTGGAGTACTTGGAGAAATACCACCGGACACTTGGTATCTAATTTATAGGAGAGTGCAGTAAAAAGACATGGCATGACAAAATCTTCGTTAACCCTTTTTGTACCTCCTTATATATAGCATTAGTCCATTTAAAAATTTAGGGGCGTCAGGTTGTGTTTTCTTCAAAATGGCAAATGGCAGAGGTTTCTGCATACAGTGTAAGCCCAGATCAGATGCCTCATTTTGCTGCGTTTGATCTGGGCCTGCACTGTTTCTCAATTACCCCTTCTGGGGTTTCTGGTACCAAATGGGTTAATTATGCTGACACGCCATAAAACATCAATCCATCCTAAGTAAGACTATAGGTCAAGAATACATCATGAAGTCACCTCCAAACTAAATGCGCATTGAACGGCAATGTCATTGTTTCCAAACATTACTGGAACGCTGTTTAAAATTCTCCAGTTTTTATTGCAAGAAAGTATTGCAATTAATTTATTTACTTGCTAGGGTGCGTTTGGTTTACCCGAATCAGAATCAGGATTTGAAATCATTGTTTTATTTGTGCAAAACAGAAATATGATTCTGAATCGGGTAAGTCATACTCTATTTATGTTTCAAAATATATCAAGTGCACCAAAATGGCGGAATCGGGGCTTTAATGGAGAAATAGATCGGGCTGCATGATGTTTCCAGATTAGGCTGCATGATGTTTCCACGAAGCGCTTAAACCGGCCGCACACGAGTACTGGTAAACTGCTTAGAAGGTCTGAGCCTGCCCAGGCAAAGTGGTGCGAGTCTGCCCATCCAAGCATATTAACCCTATTTGTTTCAATGGGTGGCAGGGATTGAGATGTCATTTCATCTCGGTGTCAGGTAAAAGTCCACAAAATTGGAAGCAACATCTACAAAATGACCGTAAAAGTGTTGACGGGGACTTTCAACCTTAAATCAAACAAACAATACACCCAGAATAGAAACAAACTGTTTTTAAAGCAGCAGAATCATGTTTCATGATTTGGAATCCGGATTCTGATTCAGGTAAATCAAATGTGAAACAGGACAATGGACAGCTCACAACTGCGGTTTACTGAAATTTTGCAGATACTTTTAATCAAATGCATTATAAGAAAATGTTATTTAGTTTGCTTCAGTGAAAACTCAAATCATTCAGCATTCTCCAGCAATCTATTCATAGTCTTCATAGTACCAGATTATAACTCTTACAGTAGAATATGCATTCCCTGACACTACATGTGTCAGCTGATTAACAGATCAAATCCACAGAATTAACAGCACAGAAAAAACAAGAGGACCATGATGATCCTATATCCCTCACCTGAGCTAACAGATTCAAAGTTTCAGAAAGTTCCAATCTTTACTGAAGGATTTATGCTGATGACAAGGTCAATCAAAGCACTGACAGTACTGGTGTTGCATACATGTGATATTTTCTTGGACCCAAATAGGGAGATTTTGATTTTCAGATAGGGAGATTGGGGTTCCAAATAGGGAGATTTTTCCAGTGATGTTATTTTTGGTTAAAATTTACCTCTGAAGCACTTTTTCACCCATAACATGCCAATACGACAATTGTCGTCTGCTTTGTCGTCTGTCATCTGCATTAAAAATTATTTTTGAAAACAGTGTGGGCCCCAGATTAGACTGCACAGCAGTCTTATGAGGGTCCACATTGTTTGGCTTTATGCAAAAATATGTTATGAAAGCTTGGAAGAAGAAAATGCAGCAGACGACAAACTTCCATTTTATAGAGAGACAATTTCTCGAAGGAACGGTCAAAGAACAAGCACTGACCAATAGATGGGTGTTAAATACCCACCTACCACCTGGCAGAAAAAACAACAGCAAAAAATCTGACATACATTTACTCGTACTCTTACACCCCTTCTGTTATCATTTTTTTTTTTTTTGGGGGGGGGGGGGGGGGGGGGGGGAGTGTGCATGCATGATTGCCGCTATGAAATGTTACATACTGTAAGTATTTTATAAGTTATATTGCATGTTGTTTATGTTTGTTTATTGTTGAAAATTGGCGCATGTACCTTACTTGATTTCCGTTTCTTAGTTTTTATCCAATGAATAATAAATTAGTAAACTTCAAACAGTTTGGATAGCTTCATCTTTAGATCGGTAAACAAATCTAAAGATCGTGAAGTACGGAAGTTTTTGTAATGCCTAATTTTTTAAATGCCCATGCTTTTTCCGAAGGTACGTTCCCCAAAACATGCCTCGGAACTTAGTCGGAACTAATAAGCAGGCATGATTTTTATTGATTTAACTTGGGGGCATATTTCTTTCATAAAAGATCCATTAAAAACACGGCAAAAAATATTTTTCTCGCAAGCTAAAAATGAAACACGTTTGAATAGAAAATTTCACCCTGCAAAACTCCGGTTCTATGTTTATTAATAAATGAAAAAGCGCAGACAGATGCTTAGAAAATACCCGCGTCTGCTCTGCTCTGTTTTGGCGGGAAAAATATTTAGTGCGTTCATCTGTCGGAGGCCAAAAAGCATGCACGAATTTTCATTGATGTCACATGGGGCATATTTCTTTCATCCGTTAAAAACGGCAAAAATATTTTTCTCGGGTTTAAATAGAAAATGTCACTATGTAATACCCCAGTTCTATGATTAATAATAACGGTTTACAGATGCGTAGAAAAAAACAGCGTCTGCTTTAATCTGTTTTGGTGGGAATAACATTTAGCGTCTTCACATATCAATTACAAAGGGATTAAATAAGATATAACTGGTATATCTTGCTTGACTAGTTTTCACACCTTGTCAAATGGTTAATTGTCAGCTTATCAATAAGGCCCGCCTCGGGTGTAAACAGTTTAATAGTGTTGGCAACTTGGGGGGAGTATAATTATTAATTAAATGTATGCAAACATCACTTTTCTTCCTTTTATTTGAAACATTGTTGAATTTCTCACTTTTTATCACCATGATTGCGGCTTGTTTGATGGTTGCATTTTATTACCGGTATTTACCTGTGCCGGTGAGTATTGCAGTTTACCGGTATACCGGTTTATCGTGACAGCCCTAGCATAAACACACTAACGGTTAACCGCATAGGTATTTTACTGCGGTAAACACTAAAATGGTCGGTCGGCGGAAAACTACTATAGGAAAATTGTCGTGTCGGGAGATTAGGGCCGTCGGACAGGAGACCGGGAGATTGGGTTCGAAATCGGGATACCCCAACAAAATCGGGAGATATCACATGTATGTGAGACCACAAACATAAAATTCATTAAGCAAAATGCTTTCTAAAACTTGAAAACCTATCAAGGGACGTAACTCCAACTGTTATGGGCCCTTGGTCACTATTCTGTTACTACACATTCCTTACCAAGACCAAGTGTAGTGACCACAAACATAAAAGTTATTCAGCAAAATGCTTTTTAATTTTGCAGTCATGGAATCACGGAATGACAGAATCATGGAATGACGAAGGACATGGCAAATCCAGTATAGCCCTATACTTTTTCAAAGCCAGGCTAAATCCATTCAGTTGAAAATGGGTTAAAATAACAAACTGGGCATCACATCCCAACTGTAACTGATCACTCTGTTAACCCTTTATGTTTTGGTTTTTCTTTGTTTGATTTGAGATTTAACGTCCCGTCGACACTATTTAGTTAATTTTGGAGACGTTGCTTCCAATTTTGTGGGATTTTTACCTGACATTGAGATGAAATGACATCTCAATCCCTGCCACCCAATGAAACCAATAGGGTTTATAAGCATGGACGGGCTGGCTCCCAGCAATTTTCCTGGGCAGGCTTAGACGTTCTAAGCTGATTACCAGTACTCATGTGCGGTCTGTATCAGCTCTGCGTGGAAATCTATTTCTCCAAGCCCCAATGGGCTAACACTTTTGTTACCAACCTTACATATAGCAGGAGTCCATTTCAAAAGTTAGGGGTGTGAGGTAGTGTTTTCTACAAAATTTTATTTGGAAAGTGAATGAACTTTTAACAAACAGTGGAGGGCCTGATCAGACGCCGCGTTCTGCGGCGTCTGATCTGGGCCTGCACTGTTTGCCAACTATTGGTTTTCGGGTTTCTGGTACTAAGTGGGTTAAAAGTTACAAATTTTTCAAAGGGAGACAAATGTGGAAGCCATTTACAAAATTTAGTACTCCCCGAATTTTTAGGATAAATGTGGCTCATATTCTTGCATGCAGAATTACATCTAAGGTATGATCTAAAGACTGTTTCTGCAGCTGTTGGCTGATGATAAAAGGCTGCTAATATACTTTCTTTTCCACCATTGCAGAATATAAGATATTCTGCTGAGTTCTTCACACACTTTCACAAATGTCTTAAGGGGTTGGAATATATCTTCAAGAGAGGCAACTCTTTTAAAGTTTTTGTTTCCCTGAAATAGATGTTTGTTCCTAAAGAAAACTAGAGCTGTGAGTGAAACTGACTAGGGCCCCGGCAGTGCCATCAGAGCAGTTTGATTTTTTTCAAAGGGCCATAACTCTTAGAGTATTGTAGCTAGAGTTAAGTAACCTGCCATGTAATTGTGTAATGCTATTATGACCTTCTATTTAAAGTTTGAAGTTGTTTTCTTTGATTTGAGGTTTAACATCCCCGTAAACACTGTATAGGTCATTCTGGAGTTGTTGCTTCCAATTTTGTCTGACTTTTACCCGACATTGAGATGAAATGACATCTCAAGCCGTCCAATAGAGTTTATGAGCATAAAGGTCCGACTCACACTGCTTTGCCTGGGCAGGCTTAGATTCTCTAAGTGGTTTACTAGTACTTGTGTGCAGTCGGTTTCAGCTCTGCGTGGAAGCATCATGCAGCCCATCTATTTCTTCAAGCCCTGATGGTCGGGGGCCGTTCTAACCTCATTTGCAACTATACTAAGTACCATCAACACATCTCATATGGTGTTGGAGTTATTGTGATCACAAGGTTAAATTGTCAGGGGAGATAACTAAAATACCATGACACCCACAGTTGTGGATCTTGCTCAAGACACAACTTCTTAACCTCATATTTAATCAATATATCTGAATGAGTATTTAAATTATAGGGATCACATGTTTATACTGTCAGGGGAGATAACAAAAATACTACGACACCCAGAGTTTCGGTTCTTCCTCATGACACACCTTCTTAACCTAATGTACAATTGTACCAAGTACAAGCAAAATATCCCAAAGGGTATTAGAGACATTGTGGGTGGTTAATAAAATACCATGGAATCCAGAGTTGTGGGTGTGTGTGTGGGGGGGGGGGGGGGGGGGGGGTACTAAAATACCATGGCATCCAGAGTTGTGGGGGGGAGGGGGTTACTAAAATACCATGGCATCCAGAGTTGTGGTTCTTGTACAACTATACCAAGTGCCATCAACATATCTCAAAAGGTGTTGGAGTTAATGTGATCATAAGATAAAATTGTAAGGGGAGATAACTAAAAAACTATGGTATCCAGAGTTATGATTCTTTCTCATGACAGGCATTCTTAGCCTGATTCACAATTGTACCAAGTCCCATCAATATATCTCAAAGGATATTGGAGAAAGAATGTGCACTGTACTGGTTAACCGCCTACATATAAGTCTGTCCAGGAAAAAGTGGATAGGTAAACTGACCAGCTCAAAAATGACCTAGTGTTGACTGGGCCGTTAAACTTCAATACAAACAAACAAAGGATATTGGTGTTATTGGGATCAAAAGGTTATACTGTCAGGGAAATAACTGAAACATAACAGTATCTAGAGTTGTGGGTCTTGCTCATGATACAACTACCATCAATATATCTCAAAGGGTATTGGAGTTATGGTGATCACAAGGCTGTGTCTGTGGATGGATGGACAGATGCCAAACTGATAGCTAGATCCTCCTGATCCTATTCGGTGGGTGGATAAAAACCCGCGGGTCCATTGCAGTACCTGGCAACCAACATGACCAGAGCACACTTATTACAATGTCCATGCAAATGTCTTCTCAACTAATGAGATAATAGTCACAATCTAATATATTGCTTAAGGCCCTATGCCCCGTTTCCACTGCGATGGAACGGCGTTGTTTAATTTTACAGAATGCCGCGAGATCGCAAGAAATACAGGATATTTTTTGTCAACATGGACCTGCCATTGCACCCTTTCAGCGACCAAGACATTGCTACGGAGATTACATGGCGATATATTGCAATCCTGCAGAGTTCTTGATGGCGATTGTATGCGCTCTCATGGTGCTTCTTCTGTGCTTACAGTGCACTAACACTGCGAACACTGCCCTTTTACGGCGCTCATAATGTGTGCACGGTGCTTTTACTGTGCTCACATGTTGAAGACGGTCTTTTGCACTATAAAGCAAAGTGTAAACAGACATCTTCATCAGTCGAACAGTTTTGTTTTATTTTGTTTGATTTGAGGTTAAACGTCCCCATCAACACAGTATAGGTCATTTTGGAGACATTGCTACCAGTTTTGTGGGACTTTTACCCGACATTGAGATGAAATGACAGCTCAATCCCTGTCGCCTGCACCTGTTCCCCGCCTGCCCCACACAAAATAATGGAAGTTTATTTAAGGCAGAAGAAATGAATATAGGGCTTTGAGAAGAATCCATAGCCTATATATGTGAGGTAAAAAACTAACTAAGTTCACAATGTGATAAAATGAACTAAAATGATCCAAGAATTATATCCAAAGCACATGAAAATCCTCATATCATGGAGAAAACACATGCTAAGTTTCAAAATGATCAATATAAAACTGTAAGAGGAGTTGCAATGACAAGAGGTACCTATGTATATCAATTGAAGCTTAAAAATGACTAAGTTCACAATGCGCAAAAAGTGAAAAAAAAATATTCTGAGAATTATGCCGAAACCACATGCACATCCTCATACCATGAAAAAAGCACATGCAAAGTTTCAAAATGGTCGGTAGGGGTGGGCGGTAAAACTGGTGCACCGGTAAACAGCGCTATTTTCTTTCGATGGTATGTACCACCTTACTTTTTGGCCACACAGGTACTTTTGGCAAGTTCCGGATTTTATCGGAAATTTTATATAATTCAATTCAATGTTTGCGTGAGAACAAAAATATGTTTGCAAAACGATTTCACTAGCGTCGGCCGTGAAAAAATACCTCAAAGTGACGCAGGTATCTTTACAATGCGCCGATAGTCATGCTGAGCACTGTTAAGTTCAAAGACGCCGACGCACCCTATAGGGCGCTAATATTATCGGAATCTTGAATGAATAGCGTAAATAACTAATAGAGCATGCTTCGCATGCAGGCCACTTCGGATTAACAGATAAATAGGTAATAAATTTATCACCAAAGCGTAACAGTTTGATTCTGCTAATTGGGGCTCAAAGTAATCTTATGTGAAAACTTCGTAACATATATAATTATGCACTGCTTATCGGAACAAGACTCACAAAGATGACATCGCAAGACAGCATGCTGTGCATTGATCAGTCTGTGCAGCAATGGAGAGGAAGAAACAGTTCCGTTTGCAACAATATAATAATGACATATGTAGACTAGTTCTTTCTTTAGCTTTGTACACTGTAGATCCAATATATCGCGGTCTTTGGGGTCCAAGTTCCGCTATCGTGATATATCCAGATCGCGATATAAGTCGCGGTGATAGTTTGGTTTGCAAATACAAGTCGCGGTCGGAGATAGTTTACTGAGACTGCGAGACGCCACTATTCAATACACATTAATGGATGACAGTAAGGCTATCGGCCGTAGTTCATCATTAAAGTAGGGTGAGAACAATTCAGTAGCAGTAAAAACAACGAGGATTATGTCTATCAATTAACTTACAATCGAGTTCAGCTTAAAAACCGCGCTTGAAAACATGCGATCGCTGAAATGTCAAATAAGGACGCCATTATTGACGCTATTGTTTCCTGTACTGGTTTCCGGCCCATCAAGGGAAACTACTCCCATATCAAAGTGCTTGGTCAAACAGGATTTGCATCCCTTTGTTTGTTATGTCTGTTGTGCTATTTAATTTATCTTTACTTATTTATTTTTTATTTTATTGTTTTGTTTGTTTTTTTGTGTTTTTTTTTCGTTTATTTTTCTGCTTGAAATTATTAAAAATGGCTGGGACAGTGTACATCTAACCAAAACAACAGTTAGCAGAAAAAATAGCCATCGGAAGAGATGGCAAATCCACAGACCAAAAGCCAATATGGCCTTCAGAAGATTGTTCACCAATAGAAAGTGCACCAGAATTAAACCAGCAATATATCACAAAAATATTGCAGTTATGGCCATCACAAGATTATACTGTCAGGGGAGATAACTAAAAAATCAGGGCAGTCAGAAATGTGGTTCTTGCGCATGACATGCCTGCTTAAGCTCATGTATTTCTGTACAAAGTACCATCAATATGTCTCAAAGGGTATTGGAGATATGGTGATCACCAGTTGGTCATACTGTTATATTGGAAGGGTAGATAACTCAAATACCACAGCACCAACAGTTGTGGTTCTTGCACATGACATCCCTTCTGTACCATGTATACAATTGTGCTAAGTTCCTTCAATATATCTCAAAGGGTGTTGGAGTTATGGCCATCACAAGGTTATATTGCCAGGGGAGATAATTGAAAAACCAGTGCACCCAGAGTTGTAATTCTTGAACATGACACACCTGCTTAACCTCATGTACATCTGCATCAAGTACCACAAATATGTCTCAAAGGGTATTGTAGGTACGATGATCATAAGGTTGTCATACTGTTATATTGGAAGGGGAGATAACTTAAATATCATAACACCCAGAGTTGTTGTTCTTAGGCATGAAGTGCCGTCTCAACATTGTATACAATTGTGCCAAGTACCATCAATATATCTCAAAGGGTATTGGAGTTATGGCCATCACAAGGTTATCTTGTCAGGGGAGATAATTAAACTAGAAATGTGTCCAGACGACACAGATGCCCCCGCCAAGGGCCCCGCCTCACCCCGAAAATCCATGTTGCAACAAAATTTTCTAAGTGTGTGACCTTTCATCAGGAACATTTTTGAGAAGTTATATTGAAATTGGTGAAAAAATGTAAGCGCTAGAGCAATGACAAAGTTTTTCTAAAAATATCCACAGTGACTTGACCTTGAAAGTCGAACTCGCTCGAGGTATTGTCATAAGGAACATTTGTGTAAAGTTATATTGAAACCAGTGAAGAAATGCAGGCACTAGAGCGATGACAAAGTTTTTCTAAAAATAGCCACAGTGACCTTGACCTTGAAAGTCCAAATGGCTCGAGATATTGTCATAAGGAACATTTGTGTGAAGTTACATTGAAATCGTTGAAGAAATGTAAGTGCTAGAGCGATGACAAAGTTTTTCTAAAAATAGCCACAGTGACCTTGACCTTGAGGCTATGACCTTGAAAGTCGAACTCGCTCGAGATATTTTTATAAGGAACATTTGTGTGAGTGAGTGAGTTTTAGTTTTACGTCTCACCAACAGCTAAGGTCACACGGAGACGGGACCTCGGTTTAAAGACTCATCCGAAAGTCTGGAGAAGCCCGGGATCGATCCTGCGATCCCTGGTTTACAAGGGGAGTAGCGTAACCACTGCGCCACGGAGGCTTCTAAACATTTGTGTGAAGTTATATTGAAATTGGTGAAGAAATGTAGGCGCTAGAGCGATGACAAAGTTTTTTTAAAAATAGCCACAGTGACCTTGACCTTGAGGTCATGACCTTGAAAGTCAAACTCGCTCGAGATATTGTCATAAAGAATATTTGTGTGAAGTTATATTGAAATCATTGAAGAAATATAGACGCTAGAGCTATGTTGTGCGAGGGGATAATTAAAAAATTTTAAGTCTGTGACCTTGACCTTGAGGTCATAGGCATGGGTGGGGGTATTGCTGAATAAACATTGTACCTATATGTATCATCATATGAACCAAAGCCATCATAAAAGTTCTACCAGGTACAAATACCTTAACTGGAGTCTATAACATGGAAAATTTCAAAGTCCATGACCTTGACCTTGAGGCCATAGGCATGGGTGGGGGTATCGCTGAATAGAACTTTGGACCTATATCTATAATCATACCAAATATGAACCAATTCCATCGAATGGTTTGGAAAATATGAGTTCTAAAATGTTCAAGTCTACCTGTTACAAAAACCTTAACCTGAGTCTTTAACATTGAAAATTTCTAAGTCTGTGACCTTGACCTTGAGGTCACAGGCATGGGTGGGGGTATTGCTTAATAAAACTTTGGACCTATATCTATCATCATACCACAGATGAACCAGTTCCATCAAATGGTTAGGAAAATATGAGTTCTAAAAGTTCAGGCTCTACCTGTTACAAAACCTTAACCTGAGGTTACAGGATCACGTACGTACGTACATACGTACGTACGTACACACACACACGTACAGACGGACGTACACATGTACGCACGTACGGAAAACCGAAAAACTATATGCCCACGGCATCATATGATGCGGGGCATAAAAACCAGGGCACCCAGAGTTGTGGTTCTTGCACGTGACACACCTGCTTAACCTCATGTACAACTGTACCAAGTATCATCAATATATCTCAAAGAGTGTTAGAGATGTGGCCATCACAAGGTAGTGATTCTGTATTATTGGAAGGGGAGATAACTAAAAAACCATGGCACCCAGAGTTGTGTTTCTTGTGCATGACACACCATCTCACCCTTGCGAACAACTGTGCCAGGTATCATCAATATATCTCAAAGGGTATTGGAGTTATGGCCATCACAAAGTAATCATTATTTTATTAAAAGGGGAGATAACTAACAAAGTATGGCATCCAGAGTTCTGGTTCTTGCGCATGACACGCCGTCTCAGCCTTGTGAACAATTGTGCCAAGAACCATCAATGAATCTCAAAGGGTATAGGAGTTATGGCCATCACAAGGTTGTCACTTTATTTTATTGGAAGGGGAGATAACTCCAAAACCATGGCAACCAGAGTTGTGGTTCTTGTGCATGACACTCCGTCTCAGCCTTGTGAACAACTGTGCCAGGTACCATCAATATATCTCAAAAGGTATTGGAGTTATGGCCAACACAAAGTAGTCATTCTATTTTATTAAAAGGGGAGATAACTAAAAAAGTATGGCATCCAGAGTTCTGGTTCTTGCGCACGACACGCAGTCTCGGCCTTGTGAACAATTGTGCCAAGAACCATCAATGAATCTCAAAGGGTATAGGAGTTATGGCCATCACAAGGTTGCGCCTACGGACGGACGGACAGACGCCAGGCTGATCGCTATATCCCCCGAACCTATTCGGTCGGGGGATAAAAAACAAACTGACCCTTCAAGGGAAACTACTCACATATCAAAGTGCTTGGTCAAACAGGATTTGCATCCCTTTCCTTGTAATGTCTACTGTGCTATTTAATTTATCTTTACTTTTTTTTTTTATTGTTCTGTTTGTTTGTTCTTTTTTGTTTCTTTTTCGTTTATTTTTCTGCTTGAAATTATTAAAAATGGCCGGGACAGTGTACATCTAACCAAAACAAAACAGCAGAAAAAAACGAACCAACGTCGGGCCGACATTGATACGACGTTAAAACAATGTGTTGCCGTCGACCCGGCATTGCCGCGACATTTTTTACTGATTGGGAATTGGGGGCTTGTTCATAGCTGACATTTTCGCATGAAAGTTGTGAAGAAAACAACGAGGATGCTCTGTATGACTGCCGGTTAGACAGTCGGCGCGTGGACATCGTTAATTGATTATGAGCAGATGTACTCAATTATGACACTGATTATGAGAAGTGTGACAATTAACAATAACTGACTGCCAATTGTTGTGCACTGATTGGCGTTGATTGGATTGTTTGCAAACAGGTGAGATGCAGTAGGCGCGAACAAAATCAATACCAGAACGATTTACAGTCAGTAACAGCAAACATAGTGTATTTTTTTTTATTTTATTTTGTTTGATTTTTTTTTTTATTTTTGCTCGTGAAAAATTGGGGTCCACGTCCGATCCGCGATATATTGGATATCGTGAAATAACGGATCGGGATATATTGGATCTACAGTGTATTGACTTAAATGTCTGGAGTAAAAATACGACAGGCTGACGTAGTATCAACAATTTTTTTACTTATACCTTTCGTTTGTTTCTGGATAAAAATGTTTTAAAAGATGAATAGATTTTACTATTGCATTTTATAAAATCATTATGCTGACGATATACGATTTCAATGCGTTGTGTCAAACTGTGAATAAATAATGGTTATCACGAATTGGCCAGAGAGAGTTTAAATGGATAATGCAGGGAGATAGCACATGGCGACTTCTGAAGAACCCGACGTCTTTAATGTTGTCAATAATTATAAAATATGTTCATTAATTAGCCAACTAAAGCCGTTCACGCAATATCAAAAGAACCGCTACATCAAAGGGTTAAACAGCAGGTGTGGCCATGTCATAGACCAGCAGGTATCGATATTAAGTGACACATGAAAAGAATGACTTGTAATCTTGGCTTACTTTACACTCATTATCACATGGCAATTTGGAAAACAAACATCGTGTCTTATTTGTTAATAATAACGGATTAACTAATTTATTGGCATAAGATTAGTGATGGACAGATTAATAGCAATCAGTAAAGATCACATCCACATAAACTTCAAAGACAATATTATTGACCAATGTCACATTTTTAGCGACCGTAAAGCTCAGAAAAACATATTATGATTCTCTGTTTATTTGTTATTTTCATTTTACGAAGTACAAACACTTGGTGTTTGAAACTTGTGGTATACCACGGTACGTACCGGGGTACATGGGTGTATATCTCGGTACAATTTCCAAAGGCAGTACCCAGCCCTAATGATCGGTATAGAACTGTAAGAGGAGTTGCGATGACAAGAGGTACCTATCATATATCAGTTGAAGGTTAAAAATGACTAAGTTCACAATGTGGAAAAAGTGATAAAAATTTATCTGAAGATAAAGTCCAAACCACATGCACATCCTCATACCATGGAAAAACACACACAAAGTTTCAAAATGATCGATATAAAACTGTAAGAGGAGTTGCGATGACAAGAGGTACCTTTCATATATCAACTGAAGCTTAAAAATGGCTATCAACTGAAGCTTAAAAATGGCTATCAACTGAAGCTTAAAAATGGCTAAGTTCACAATTCGCAAAAAGTGGCAAAAATATTCTGAGAATTATGTCAAAACCACATGCATATCCTCATACCATGGAAAAACATGCAAAGTTTCAAAATGATCGATATAAAACTGTAAGAGGAGTTGCGATGACAAGAGGTACCTATCATATATCAACTGAAGGTTAAAAATGACTAAGTTCACAATGTGGAAAAAGTGATATAAATTGATCCTAAGATAAAGTCCAAACCACATGCGCATCCTCATACCATGGCAAAAGCACACACAAAGTTTCAAAATAATCGGTATGAAATTGTAGGAGGAGTTGCGATGACAAGACACCCAGTGTAAAATGTTAACTGAAAAACGGACAGAAACTTCCACGCCTATGATAAAGTTTAATGAAAATCCTTCCAGGGGAAAAGGAGGTATGGAAAGATACACACGGATGGACAGACGGAAACTTGCACGTCTATGTCTTCCTGCTAAAGCAGGTGCGATACACGGATGGACAGACGGAAACTTGCACGTCTATGTCTTCCTGCTAAAGCAGGTGCGATAAAAAGATTTTCGAACAAACACAAAATTCAAAATATCAAACTCCTGACCTTCATCTGTGACCCTGACTTTGTGTCTGCATAGTTTATTTAAGAGTTCTGCACATCAGCTCACTTATGGGGATATTTCACCAAAGTTTAATGAAAATCCTTCTAGGGGTAAAGGAGATATGGAACGGACACAAAATTCAAAGTTTAAAACTCGCGATCTTCAACTGCAACCTTGACCTCGAGTCAGCATGATTTATTTGTGTTCTGCACATAAGCTCACTGAAGGGGATATTTGACCAAAGTTGAATGCTGCCCCCGCCCATCGGGACTTGAAGAAATAGATGGGCTGCATGATGCTTCCACACAGAGCTGAATCCGACCCAAACACGAGTACTGGTAAACCACTGAGAGGATCTGAGCCTGCACAGGCAAAGCGGTGCGAGTCGGATAGTCCATGCTTATAAACCCTATTGGTTTCATTGGGTGATAGGGCATGAGATGTCATTTCATCTCATTGTTGGGTAAAAGTCCCACAAAATTGGAAGCAACGTCTCCAAAATGACCTATACAGTGTTGACGGGGACGTTAAACCTCAAACCAAACAAACAAACAAAACCAAAGTTTAATGAAAATCCTTCCAGGGGTAAAGGAGATATAGAACGGGCATACAATTCAAAGTTTCAAACTCGCAACCTTCAAATGAACCTTGACCTTGAGTGGGCATGGTTCATTTATGAGCTCTGCACATCAGCTCAGAGGGGGATAATTGACCAAAGTTTAATGAAAATCTTTTGAGGGGTATGGAACGGACACAAAATTCAAAGTTGCAAACTTGTGAGCTTCAAATGTGACCTTGACCTTGAGTCGGCATGATTCATTTATGGGCTCTGTACATGAGCTCAGTGAGGCAGAAAATTGACCAAAGTTTAATGAAAATCTTTTGAGGCAGAAAATTGACCAAAGTTTAATGAAAATCTTTTGAGGGGTATAGAAGATATGAAATGGACACAAAATTCAAAGTTTCAAACTCATGACCTTCAAATGTGATCTTGAACTTTAGTCGGCATGGTTCATTTATGGGTTCTGCACAACAGATCACTGAGGGGGATATCTGACCAAAGTTTAGTGAGAATCCTTGAAGGGATAAAGGAGATATGCAATCGACATGAAAATTAAAGTTTCAAACTCTTGACCTTCAAATGTGACTTTGACCTCGAGTCAGCATGGTTCATTTATGGGTTCTGCATAATTTTATCAGCTCACTGAGAAGAATAAATTTTGACTAAAGTTTAATGAAAATCTATCATAGGGTTCAGGAGATATGGAGCGGATAAGAAAGTGTTATGGATAGACAGATGGACGGATGTTCTTACGAGACTTACATTCTGGGCTTTCCAATGTTAAGTCTATGGAGTTTTTAACCCCATAATGTAGCATTGTACAGCCACTAACCCCACAAGAGTATATGGTAGAGTTTATTTATTATGGCAAACTTGGAAGCATATTCTATTTCTTGAGTGAATACATTAACAAAACCAAGCAGTTAGTGCACCAGTTCTTTCCAGAGTCTGGCCAAACAGATGCAGTCATGGAAATTGTTATTTTTGCAAAAGGCTGAATCCAGCCTTGCTAGTAAATTTTGCCTAAAAAAAAAAACAAAAAAAAAAAACAAGAACAACAAGAGGGCCCAGAGGGCCCTGAATCGCTCACCTGAGAATTAGTGTCTCCAGTACATTCTAGGCCCAAGGGCTATAATTTGAACAAACTTGGTAATGGTCCACTAAATGAAGCTTCATACCAAATATCAAAGACCTGGGCCTTCTGGTTTCAGACAATAAGATTGTTAAAGGTTTTCCCTATATAAGCCAGGGTCCCGGGTTGGGGGCATTTTTGGCCCCAGGGCTATAATTTGAACAATCTTGAAAGAGGTCCACTAGATGAAGCTTCACACCAAATACCAAAGATCTGGGCCTTGCGGATTCAGAGAAGATTTTTAAAGATTTTCCATGTATAAGCCTATGTAAAACCAAAGGCCCCCGGGGCGGTGGCATTTTGGCTCCCAGGGCTATAATTTGAACAATCTTGGTAGAGGTCCACTAAATATCAAAGATCTGGGCCTTGCAGTTTCAGAGAAGAAGATTTTTAAAGATTTTCCTTGTACAAGCCTATGTAAAGCCAAAGGCCCCCGGGGCGGGGGCATTTTTGGCCCCAAGGCTATAATTTGAACAATCTAAGTAGAGGTCCGCCAGGTAAAGCTTCAAATATTAAAGACCTGGGCCTTGTGGTTTCAGAGAAGAAGATTTTTTAATGATTTTCCCTATATAAGCCTATGTAAAACCATTGATCCCCATGGCAGGGGCATTTTGGCCCCCAGGGCTATAATTTGAACAATCATGGTAGAGGTCCACTAGATCAAGCTTCACACCAAATATCAAAGATCTGGGCCTTGTGGTTTCAGAGAAGAAGATTTTTAAAGATTTTCCCTGTATAAGCCTATGTAAAACCAAAGGCCCCCGGGGTGGGGGCATTTTTGGCCCCAAGGCTATAATTTGAACAATCTTAGTAAACGTCCACCAGGTAAAGCTTCACACCAAATATTAAAGACCTGGGCCTTGTGGTTTCAGAGAAGAAGATTTTTTAATGATTTTCCCTATATAAGCCTATGTAAAACCAAAGGCCGCTGGGGCGGGGGCATTTTGGCCCCCAGGGCTATAATTTGAACAATCTTGGTAGAGGTCCATTAGATGAAGCTTCATACCAAATATCAAAGACCTGTGCCTTGTGGTTTCAGAGAAGAAGATTTTTAAAGTTTTCATTTAAAAAATCTATTTTTAGCTCCTGTGATCTAGATGTGCAATGGACCGGAACCATTTGAACAACTTTGAAAGGGGACCACCTAAGGATCATTCCTGTGAAGTTTGGTCAAAATCCTATCAGTGGTTTAGGAGGAGATGTCATTTGAAGAAAAAGTTTACACACACAAGCATCAGTTCATTGATTCTGAATGTATCATCTATAAAATACCTGCCTACCTTTAACAAGTTCAACAGGAAATACATCCATTCTCTCAATACGCTTCTCAAGTTCATACTCAGCAGATGCTGCAACAGGGTTAACATCATCGTTCCTTCTGTCATAATCTTCTGTGGAGTACGTCATGAACACCTAGAATTATCAACACAAAATCCTTTAATGAAAGTAGATAACCTAGCTAGCACGAAACAGCGGGCCAACGTCAGGCCGATCGTATCGCTGTCGGCCCGACGTTGACCTGTCATTCTTTGTTGAATGGGAAGCTTCCTTCTGTACTTATATGACTGATTGAGGTTTAACAAGACATCAACCTTTGTGGGTCATATTGTGTCGTCTTGCAGAGTAAGGGAGAAAAGAGACAGTGGAGATGAAAGTGAGCGACAGAGAGAGGAAAATGAACGGAAGTGCAGAAACCAAAGAAACTTGACAAAGTGCCCAGTGGGGCATGTATACCCCGGCCAGCGCCACCGCCTCTGCTGAAAATGGCAATGTCAAAAGCTTCTTTGCATATACAGGCCATATTCCATATAAAAGGTAATGCTTTAGAGATATCCTGTACCAAATTCAAAGGGAATCTAACATGGTTACCATGTATCAGCAATGAAAAGGGTTTAACACAAAACTTTGACGTAAAAGTTGATTAAAGGATGAACAGCCCACCGAAGGGCTTGACCCAGGAGTTTAGATAATCCATATGAATGATAATGCTATAGAGATATCCTTTACAAAATATGAATAGAATCTAACATGTGGTTACAGAGTTATGACAATGAAAAAGGTTTAACACAAAACTTTGATAAGGTAAAAATGGCCATTTTCAATATTCAAAGGGTAGTAACTCTGAAAGTAGGAAAGCAAGAGTTATGGTTCATGTGTTCTGCATGTCGTCTCATGGTGTTTAAAATTTGTGTGAAATTTCATGAAAATATCTCAAGACGTTCAAAAGTTATGGAGCGGACACGAAAATGTTAACAGACACTTAATTCAGTGATTTTTTTACCCCTGCGTCCTGCGTCCAGGACGCATAAAAAGGACTGAGGACGCACGATCATGAAATATGTGCGTCCGTCGGACGCAAATATTTCATGGGCGAAAAATCCAACTTTCGTTTTCACTGCTGTAAATATCGGCGGAAGTGATAAAATAACGCACATTTACCGAATCTTCAACTGCCCAACGAGTCACCGAAAAATCGATACAGGTACAATTTAATGATCCAACCACAAGACGAGAATCCCCTCCATCCAAAATGAGCCCAATCTTTCACACAAGCAAGTTCAATGCGAACATCAAAGTTTTCCGCCATCCAAATCGCCGCCTTTAAACCAACTCTACCATTTTTTTTGCACGTGATCGGTAAATGTGTCAAATGACGTCATCCGATGCCAGCAACCCAGCACGTGTTTAATGCCATTGTTTTATTTTAATGGGCTGTATCCCATTCTTAAAAAATAGTTTGGAACCGGTAAAAAATATTTTCTCGATAGCTAAACGGTTGTGAATGGAGGTGGATAGAAAACAGCGCTTTGCACAGCCCCCGAATTATCCCCAGCAGCTCCAACAACAGCGTTCGATTTTTCCCGCCAAGCCTAGCGTCTGCTATTTGGCGCCAAAACATAACCAATCACGATCTGTTTTTATAATGCATGCATCTACCGTTAGATGTAGCTAAATGTCTGAGGAGCGAGTAAATCATTTTCAGATTGATTGTGGATTAAATTTTATGATTGGGGAATAAACGCAAATTAGAGACATAACTTGACCATATTTTCACACCTCGTTCAAGTTGGCTTATTGCCAGAAATGAAAGACACGCACCGCAGGGCAATCATGTTTACTTGGCAATTATATGACAGGGATTAACAATAGTGTCATAATTGAACTGTTATAAATACACAGACGGTTTGTCTCTGAATTGTCGACAAAGCAGGACAGTGCAGCACAATTATTGTGATTTACTTACTCTTGTTTTACTGTATTTAAGGACTCAGAAGAGTAACGAAAGTAGAAAACATTACGGAAAATAGACTAAAAAACGTACATTTTAGCAGGGGGCTAGTAAACAACACAAGTTGCTGATTGATTCTGTTCATTGCATATAAAATATACTAGACAGCATTATTATTAACTATGAACAAGCAAATTCGTTGAATTGATATCCCCCGCCGAATGGGTTTTTCGTGTAGAATGGCAAGAAAATATATCTGGCCAAAATTGAGAAAAAAAAAATTGCGCGTGCATCACGGCAGCATAATAATACATATTTATTTCAAGTTTCATTTTATTCCATGCAATAGTTGCTGAGAAGCGGTTCCAGACAAAGTGAGACGACGAAAAATCCAGAATTTTAATCATTTAAGGGGCCATAACTCTGGGTGTAAAAAGTCAATCCGAAAAAAATTTGTGCGTGCATCACCACAGCATAATAATACATATTTATTTCAAGTTTCATTTAATTCCATGCAAAAGTTGCTGAGAAACAGTTCCCGACAAAAAAATGAGACGACGAAAAATCCAGAATTTCAATCATTTAAGGGGCCATAACTCTGGATGTAAATAGTAAATCCGGAAAAAAATGCGCGTCCATCACCACAGCATAATAATACATATTTATTTCAAGTTTCATTTAATTCCATGCAATAGTTGCTGAGAAACTGTTCCGGACAAAGTGAGACGACGAAAAATCCAGAATTTCGATCATTTAAGGGGCCATAACTCTGGATGTAAAAAGTCAATCCAGAAAAAAATTGCGCGTGCATCACTGCAGCATAATAATACATATTTATTTCACGTTTCATTTAATTCCATGCAATAGTTGCTGAGAAACAGTTCCGGACAAAGTGAGATGACGAAAAAATCCAGAATTTCAATCATTTAAGGGGCCATAACTCTGGATGTAAAAAGTCAATCCGAAAAAAATTGCCCGTGCATCACTGCAGCATAATAATACATATTTATTTCAATTTTCATTTAATTCCATGCGATAGTTGCTGAGAAACGGTTCCGGACAAAGTGAGACGACGAAAAATCCAGAATTTCAATCATTCAAGGGGCCATAACTCTGGATGTAAAAAGTCAATCCGAAAAAAAATTGCGCGTGCATCACCACAGCATAATAATACATATTTATTTCAAGTTTCATTTAATTCCATGCAATAGTTGCTGAGAAACGGTTCCGGACAAAGTGTGACGGACGGACGGAAGGATGGAAGGATGGACGGACAACGCCAAAACTATATCCCTCCGCCTTCGGCTAGGGATAATAATGGCATTTATACTGAACCGATCTTTTTTATACTTCCTTTTTTTCCCTCCAAATATTTGGACTCATACTTTCAGATTTGGGACGCACAATTTTTTGGTTGAGCGAGTCCCAGGACGCATAGTTGAAAATTTGTAAAAAAATCACTGCTTAATTTACTATGTTCAAAGGGTAATAATTCAAGTATGTGCAAAGAAAAATAATTCATAAAGCATGCAAACCAGAGTTATGGTTCTTGTGTTCTGCCCTTCCTATTATTGTGCTTTACATTTGTTTGAAGGTTTATGAAATTATCTCAAACGGTTTGAAAGTTACAAAGCGGACACAAGTGAATGGTAAAAATGGCCATTTTCAATATTCAAAGGGTAATAACTCTGAAAGTAGGAAAGCAAGAGTTATGGTGATACCAAATATCAATGACCTGGGCCTTCTGGTTTCAGACAAGAAGATTTTTTTAAGGTTTTACCTATATAGGCCTATGTAAAACCAGTGGGCCCCGGCGCGGGGGCATTTTTGGCCCTAGGGCTATAATTTGAACAATCTTGGTAGAGGTCCATTAGATGAAGCTTCATACCAAATATCAAAGACCAAAGGGCCCTGGAGCGGGGGCATTTTTGGCCCCAGGGCTATAATTTGAACAATCTTGGTAGAGGTCCACAAAATGAAGCTTCATACCAAATATCAAAGACCTGGGCCTTGTGGTTTCAGAGGAGAAGATTTTTAAAGATTTTCCCTATATAAGCCTATGTAAAACCAAAGGGCCCTGGGGCGGGGGCATTTTTGGCCCCAGCACTATAATTTGAACAATCTTGGTAGGGGTCCACTAGATGAAGTTTTATACCAAATAGCAAAGACCTGGGCCTTGCAGCTTCAGAAGAAGAAGATTTTTAAAGATTTTCCCTATATAAGCCCATGTAAAACAAAAGGGCCCTTGGGCGGGGGCATTTTGGGCCCCAGCACTATAATTTGAACAATCTTGGTAGAGGTCCATTAGATGAAGCTTCATACCAAATTTCAAAGACCTGGGCCTTGCGGTTTCAGAGAAGAAGATTTTTAAAGATGTTCCCTATATAAGCCCATGTAAAACCAAAGGGCCCCGGTGCGGGGGCATTTTTAGCTCCAGCACTGTAATTTGAACAATCTTGGTAGGGGTCCACTAGATGAAGCTTCATACCAAATATCAAAAACCTGGGTCTTGCGGTTTCAGAGAAGAAGATTTTTAAAGATTCTCCCTATTTAAGCCCATGTAAAACCAAAGGGCCCCGGTGCGGGGGCATTTTTGGCCCCAGTACTATAATTTGAACAATCTTGGTAGGGGTCCACTAGATGAAGCTTCATACCAAAAATCAATGTCCTGGGCCTTGTGGTTTCAGAGAAGAAGATTTTTTAAGTTTTCAGTGAAAAAATCTATTTTTGGCTCCTGTGACCTATATGTGCAATGGACCGGAACCATTTGAACAACTTTGAAAGGGGACCACCTAAGGATCATTCCTGAGAAGTTTGGTCAAAATCTGATCAGTGGTTTAGGAGGAGATGTCGTTTGAAGAAAAAGTTTACGGATGCACAGATGCATGCACGGACGGACGCACGACGGACAAAAAGTGATCCCAAAAGCTCACCTTGTCACTACGTGACAGGTGAGCTAAAAATAGGCCTGACACCCCTATTATGACAAAAGGACTTGGCCAACATATAGCGATGGAAGGGTCCACTAGTATACAATGGGCTAACAGCCCAGTCAAAACCATGTCATTGTGAGCTGGTCAATTTACACCAACACATTCCCTGTCTGTTTGAACAGCCCAGCCAAAGGAAGCTTTCATGATCAACCCCCACAAAAGAATATAAATGACTGTGAGATACTGATCTTCAGTCAGACTGAGCCACTGAGGCCAGCCTTAGTACTTCCAACAGGTATACCTGTGGACACAAATCTGTTCAACTTTGATAAGCTTCATTTAAATTTGATCGGATGTTTTATTCAATATTTCCTTACATCCTGTCAGTCAACTGCAAGACAGGAATATATTCAAAACACAAAGTGTTGTACATTTCATTGCGGAATCAGAATACATCTCAAATGTCAATCAGATCTAAAAATGGCAAAAAGAAGTGCTTGCCACAATGAGACCAATCAATGTATATTGCTTGATCCAGTTTAACCCTTATCTTGCTGAATATTCATTTAAGTCACACCCATTTCTGTCTATCTGCCAATCAAATTACTTGATGTAATTTATTGCTACAAATTCATAAAATGAATGCCAAACAGTGTAGATCCTGATCAGATGGCTTCTTCAGAAGCCATCTGATCTGGATCTACACTGTTTGCAAAGATAGGGGTTGTCTTGAACAGCAAGATAAGGGTTAAGACTACTTTGATGAATGACATTTGCTTGTCAAACTAACTTGATGGAAAGAGATTCATTGAAAGGTACTTCATCAGAGTTTGAACAGTTTTGTGTCCACAGGTGTACCTTTCAATTAACCTCTTTGCATCATGTCAGTTTGACAAGCAAATGTCATTAATCAAAACCAGATCAAGCAATATACTTTGATTGGTCTCATTTTAATAAACATTTTTTTCCATTTTTAGGTTTGACTGACATTTGAGACATATTTTGATTGGACAAAGCTGAATATGTATTCCTGGCTGGCAGTTTATTGAAATGATGTAAGGATATCTTGAATGATGCTTCAAATCAAGTTAACATGTGGCTCATCAAAGTTTGAACATACTTGTGGTTTAAATTTATTTGGGGTTCTGGTAGGAAATGGTTTACATTGATGAGAGTTGGTAACTGTGACCCATTCATCCCTGAGCTTTTAAAGTGGTCTCTTCCAAACTTGAATTTTAACACATGCAATAGCAAACACAGAAGATGCTGATGAGACAGCTACAGTGCCACTCCTTTAAGCAGCCAGCCAAGGAAAGCTAAACTAGAACTGTCAGAGGATCTGACTATAGCCTCGCTATAGCCCTGTCAGAGGAGAAAGACTCATGAATTAAAGGTAAAGACTTGTGAGAGGGTTAAATCCCTAACAAGGTACCTACGCCTTATAGACTTTTCACATTATTAGATCTGAAAAACAGTCTAAGTTAAAAAATAGGTTTTGGATAATGAAAAAAGCACATGCACATCTTCAGACCTATATGAAAACACCTGTTAAATTTCAAAAGGATTGACTAGAACTGTAAGAGGAGTTGCGATCACAAGGTAGCAACTCCCTATACATTTTAACATTAGTAGATCTAAAAATTGTCTAAGTTAAAAAAGGTGAAATAAGTGAAAAAAATTATTTAAGAATGAAAAAAGAATATGCACATCTTCTGACCTATATGAAAACACCTGTAAAGTTTCAAAAGGATTGACCTAGAACTGTAAGACGAGTTGTGGTCACAAGGTAGCTACTCCCTATACATTTTAACATTAGTAGATCTCAAAAATTGTCTAAGTTAAAAAAGGTGAAATAAGTGTAAAAAATTATTTAAGGATAATGAAAAAAGAATATGCACATCTTCAGACCTATATGAAAACACCTGTAAAGTTTCAAAAGGATTGACCTAGAACTGTAAGAGGAGTTGCGGTAACAAGGAAGCTACTCCCTATACATTTTAACATTAGTAGATCTCAAAAATTGTCTAAGTTAAAAAAGGTGAAATAAGTGAAAAAAATTATTTAAGGATAATGAAAAAAGAATATGCATATCTTCAGACCTATATGAAAACACCTGTAAAGTTTCAAAAGGATTGACCTAGAACTGTAAGAGGAGTTGCGGTAACAAGGTAGCTACTCCCAATATATTTTAACATTAGTAGATCTCAAATATAGTCTAAGTTAAAAAAAAGTGAAATAAGTGAAAACAATTATTTAAGGATAATGAAAAAAGAATATGCACATCTTCAGACCTATATGAAAACACCTGTAAAGTTTCAAAAGGATTGACCTAGAACTGTAAGAGGAGTTGTGGTAACAAGGTACCCACTATCAAATATGACAGACGGAATTCCAGACAAATTCCAGACAGACAGACAGACAGACAGACGGAATTCCGGACAAGCCAAATCCAATATAGCCCCCACTTTTTCAAAGCGGGGCTATAAAAAAATCAGCTGTTTTGAAAAGGTGGCTGTGCAGCAGAGGGAGATGTCTGAGTTAATGTATCACCTGATATACACAAAATGGCCATCAAAGGCTCGCCTGTGGAACAAAATATCATTAGCAATGTTGAGAAAACAAGAGGACCATGATGGTCCAATATCGCTCACCTGAGCTTAGAGATTTACATGTGGGTCCTTGGGCGGGAAAATTTTTGGCCTCAGGGCTATAAATTGAACAATCTTGGTGGAGGTCCATTAAATGAAGTGGAGCGCTGTGGTGCAGTGGTAAAGTATCGGCCTCGGGATCAAGAGGTACCGGGTTCGAACCCCACGAGCGGCAAGTGTAGTTTCCTTGAGCAAGAAACTTTATCCACATTGCTTAGTACTGGTTTCTACCCAGGAAAAGAGGGCCACATGGAAGAATAGTACTAGTTTACTAAATGTGTTACCCTCTATAAATAAGGTCGATTATTATTATTATTATTATTATTATCAAATATCATAAGCCTGGGCCTTCTGATTTCAGATAAAACTAGAGAAAGTGCCCAGTGGGGGCACGTATATCTCCGGCCAGTGCCATCCCCTTATAGTGGAAATGACAATTTGTCTGTAACATTGAACCTTTCCATATAAACTTTCCATTTAGTCCATTGAGAAGAACCATTGCATTTCAACAACAAGGAGTATAATGGAAACAGTTAACACAAAACTTAGATGTAATCAAAATGCCTAAGTCTTAATTATTGACCCCTAGCCCCACCCAGGGGCTTGACCCAGGAGCTTAGATACTCCATATGAAAGTTAATACTATGACTATATTCTGTACCAAATATGAAGAGAATCTAACTAACATGAGGTTACAGAGAGAGATATGAGCAATCAAAAAGGTTTAACACAAAACTTTGACGTAAAATTGACAAACGGACAGACGGTCCACCAAGGACGGACAGTCCACCCAGGGACTTGACCCAGGGGCTTACATATTCCATATGAAAGGTAATGCTAGAGAGATATCCTGTACCAAATATGAAGAGAATCCAACATGTGGTGAAAGAGATAATGGCAATCAAAAAGGTTTAACACAAAACTTTGACGTAAAAGTAGATGAACAGACAGACGGACAGACCAACAGCCCACCCAGGGGCCTGACCCAGGGGCTTAGATATGCCATATGAAAGGTAATGCTACAGGGATATCCTGTACCAAATATGAAGAGAATCCAACATGTGGTGAAAGAGATAATGGCAATGAAAAAGGTTTAATACAAACTTTGACATTTTGTTTGTTTGATTTTAGGTTTAACGTCCCCGTCAACACTGTAAAGGTAATTTTGGAGACTTTGCTTCCAATTTTGTGGGACTTTTACCCGGCATTGAGATGAAATGACATCGCAAGCCCTGTCGCTCAATGAAACCAATAGCGTTTATTAGCATGGACGGTCCGCCCCGCACCGCGATTCCTGGGCAGGCTTAGCCTTCCTTTGTTTAGGTTTCCATTATGGTCTGGTCGCTTAATGTTTGTATTTCTTTCCCTTTGTTGCCTTTTATGGGTGGAGTAAGTTAATTGTATCTATTCCTGATCTTTGTTTTACTTCTACTTAGATCCTCTAAGCGGTTTACCAGTACTAGTGTGCGAGCCGGATTCAGCTCTGCGTGGAAGCATCGTGAAGCCCATATATTTCTTCGAGCCCCTATGGGCGGGGGAGAAAAACTTTGACGTAAAAGTAGATGAACAGACAGACAGCCCACCCAGGGGCTGACCCAGGGGCTTAGATATTATATGTGAAAGGTAATGCTATATAGATATCCTTTACCAAATATGAAGAGTATTTTACATGTGGTTACAGAGATATGAGCTGTCAAAAGGGTTTAACGCAAAACTTTGACATAAAGGTTGACGAATGGCGTAACTGACGGAACTATGAATGAATTAATGAACAAATGAACGAATGGACAGAAAGACGAAAACTATATACCCCCGTCATACTTGTATGCAGGGGGTATAAAAATTCTTTAAGGTTTCCCTATATAAGCCTATGTAAAAGATGCGGGCCGCGGGAAGGGGGGGGGGGGCATTTTTGGCCCCTAGGCTAGAATTTGAACAATCTTGGAAGAGATCCACTAGATGAAGCAGCAAGCGTCATACCAAATATCCAAGATCTAGGCCTTTTGGTTTCAGACAAGATTGGTTTTGAAGGTATTCCCTATATTTGCCTACGTAAAACCTGGGACAGCGCCATTTTTTGCCCAAGGGCTATAATTGGAACAATCTTGGTAGAGGTCCATCAGTTGAAACGTCATATCAAACATCTAAGAGCTGAGCCTTCTGGTTTCTGACAAGAAGATTTTCAAAAGGTTTTCCTTATATAAGCCTATGTAAAACCAGTGGGCCCCGGCGCGGAGAAGAAGATTTTCAAGGTTTTCACTATACAAGAGGGCCCAGAGGGCCCTGGGTTCGCTCACCTGATCCATAGTGTAACAAGTGGGCCTCAGGCAGGACCATTTTAGCCCCTGGGCTTTAATTTGAACAACCTTGGTAGAGGTCCACAAGATGAAGCTTCACACCAAATATCAAAGACCTGAGCCCTGTGATTTCTGAGAATAATTTTAAAGGTATTTCTAACAGAAGTCTATGTAAAACATGTGGGCCCCAGGGCAGGACCAGTTTCTTCCCATTAGGGCTATAATCTGAACAATCTTAGTAGAGGTCCACCAGATGAAGCCTCATATCAAACACCTAGGCCAGGTAGTCGGGGAAAAAGATTTTATAGGTTTCCCTATGTAAGTCTATGTAAATCATGTGGGCCTGGGGGCAGGGCAAATTATGACTCCAGGGCTAAAAATTTGAACACTCTTGGTAGAATTCTGCTGGATGTAGCTTCCTAGTAAATATTGAAGACCTGGGCCTTGGGGTTTCATAGAAGATTTTTAAAGATTTTCCCTATATAAGCCCATGTAAAACCAAAGGGCCCCGGGGCGGGGGCATTTTTGGCCCTAGGGCTATAATTTGAACAATCTAGATAGCAGTCCACTAGATGTTGCTTCACACCAAATATCAAAGACATGAGCCTTGTGGTTTCAGAGAAGAAGATTTTTAAAGATTTTCCCTACATAAGCCTAAGTAAAACCAAAGGCCCCCGAGGCGGGGGCATTTTTGGCCCCAGGGCTATAATTTGAACAATCTTGGTAGAGGTCCACTAGATGAAGCTTCATACCAAATATCAAAGACCTGGGCCTTGTGGTTTCAGAGAAGAAGATTTTTAAAAATTTTCCCTACATAAGCCTATGTAAAACCAAAGGCCCCCGAGCGGGGTCCTTTTTTCTTTCTGGGGCTATAATTTGAACAATCTTGGTAGAGGTCCACTAGATGAAGCTTCATACCAAATATCAAAGACCTGGGCCTTGTGGTTTCAGAGAAGAAGATTTTTAAAGATTTTCCCTATATAAGCCTATGTAAAACCAAAGGCCCTCGGGGCAGGGGCATTTTTGGCCCAAGGGCTATTATCTGAATAATCTTGATAGAGGTCCACTAGATGAAGCTTCACACCAAATATCAAAGACTTGGGCCTTGCAGTTTCAGAGAAGAAGATTTTTAAAGATTTTCCCTATTTAAGCCTATGTAAAACCAAAGGTCCCCGGGGCAGGGGCATTTTTGGCCCCCAGGGCTATAATCTGAACAATCTTGGTAGAGGTCCACTAGATGAAGCTTCATACCAAATATTAAAGACCTGGGCCCTGTGTTTCAGAGAAGAAGATTTTTAAATATTTTCCCTATATAAGCCTATGTAAAACCAAAGGGCCCAGGGGCGGGGGCATTTTTGGCCCTAGGGCTATAATTTGAACAATCTTGGTAGAGGTCTACTAGATGAAGCTTCATACCAAATATCAAAGACCTGGGCCTTGTGGTTTCAGAGAAGAAGATTTTTAAAGATTTTCCTTATATAAGCCTATGTAAAACCAAAGGCCCTCGGGGCAGGGGCATTTTTGGCCCCAGGGCTATAATTTGAACAATCTTGATAGAGGTCCACTAGAAGAAGCTTCACACCAAATATCAAAGACTTGGGCCTTGCAGATTCAGAGAAGAAGATTTTTAAAGATTTTCCCTATATAAGCCTATGTAAAACCAAAGGCCCTCGGGGGCAGGGGCATTTTTGGCCCCAGGGCTATAATTTGAACAATCTTGATAGAGGTCCACTAGATGAAGCTTCACACCAAATATCAAAGACTTGGGCCTTGCGGTTTCAGAGGAGAAGATTTTTTAAAGATTTTCCCTATATAAGCCTATGTAAAACCAAAGGCCCCAGGGGTGGGGGGCATTTTTGGCCCCAGGGCTATAATTTTAACAATCTTGGCAGAGGTCCATTAGATTAAGCTTCACACCAAATATCAATGACCTGGGCCTTGCGGTTTCAGAGAATAAAAGTTTTAAAGATTTCCCCTACATAAGCTTAGGTAAAACCAAAGGCCCCCTGGGCGGGGGCATTTTTGGCCCCAGGGCTATAATTTGAACAACCTTGGTAGACGTCCACTAGGTGAAGCTTCATACCAAATATCAAAGACCTGGGCCTTGTGGTTTCAGAGAAGAAGATTTTTAAAGGTTTGACAATATAAGGCTATGAAAAACCAAAGGGTGCAAGGGTGGGGCCATTTTCGGCCCCAGAAAATGGCCCCAGGGCTATAATTTGCACAATCTTGAAAGAGGTCCACTAGATGTAGCTTCACACCAAATATCAAAGATCTGGGCCTTGTGGTTTCAGAGAAGATTTTTAAAGATTTTCCCTGTATAAGCCTATGAACAACCATAGGCCCCCGGGGCGGGGACATTTTTGGTCCCAAGGCTATAATTTGAACAATCTTAGTTAAGGTCCACCAGGTGAAGCTTCACACCAAATATTTAAGACCTGGGCCTTGTTGTTTCAGAGGAGAAGATTTTTTAATGATTTTCCCTATATAAGCCTATATAAAAACCATAGGCCCCCGGGAGGGGGGGGGGGGGGGGGGGGGGGCCCAGGGCTATAATTTGAACAATCTTGGTAAAGGTCCACTACATGAAGCTTCACACCAAATATCAAAGATCTGGGCCTTTCGGTTTCAGAGAAGAAGATTTTTAAAGCTTTTCCCTGTATAAGCCTATGTAATAACAAAGGCCACCGGGGCGGGGGCATTTTTGGCCCCCAGGGCTATAATTTGAACAATCTTGGTAGAGGTCCACTAGATGAAGCTTCACACCAAATATCAAAGATCTGGGCCTTGCGGTTTCAGAGAAGAAGATTTTTAAAGCTTTTCCCTGTAAAAGCCTATGTAAAACCATAGGCCCCTGGGGCGGGGGCATTTTGGCCACCAGGGCTATAATTTGAACAATCTTGGTAAAGGTCCACTAGATGAAGCTTCACACCAAATATCAAAGATCTGGGCCTTGCGGTTTCAGAGGAGAATATTTTTTAATGATTTTCCCTATATAAGCCTATGTAAAACCATAGGCCCCTGGGGCGGGGGCATTTTGGCCCCCAGGGCTATAATTTGAACAATCTTGGTAGAGGTCCACTAGATGAAGCTTCACACCAAATATCAAAGATCTGGGCCTTTCGGTTTCAGAGAAGAAGATTTTTAAAGCTTTTCCCTGTATAGGCCTATGTAATAACAAAGGCCCCCAGGGCGGGGGTATTTTTGGCCCCCAGGGCTATAATTTGAACAATCTTGGTAGAGGTCCACTAGATGAAGCTTCACACCAAATATCAAAGATCTGGGCCTTGCGGTTTCAGAGAAGAAGATTTTTAATGATTTTCCCTATATAAGCCTATGTAAAACCATAGGCCCCTGGGGCGGGGGCATTTTGGCCACCAGGGCTATAATTTGAACAATCTTGGTAAAGGTCCACTAGATGAAGCTTCACACCAAATATCAAAGATCTGGGCCTTGCGGTTTCAGAGAAGAAGATTTTTTAATGATTTTATAAGCCTATGTAAAACCATAGGCCCCCGGGCGGGGGCATTTTGGCCCCCAGGGCTATAATTTGAACAATCTTGGTAGAGGTCCACTAGATGAAGCTTCACATCAAATATCAAAGATCTGGGCCTTGTTGTTTCAGAGAAGAAGATTTTTTAATGATTTTCCCTATATAAGCCTATGTAAAAACCATAGGCCCCCGGGAGGGGGGGGGGGGGGGGGGGGGGGGGGGGGGGCCAGGGCTATAATTTGAACAATCTTGGTAAAGGTCCACTACATGAAGCTTCACACCAAATATCAAAGATCTGGGCCTTTCGGTTTCAGAGAAGAAGATTTTTAAAGCTTTTCCCTGTATAAGCCTATGTAATAACAAAGGCCACCGGGGCGGGGGCATTTTTGGCCCCCAGGGCTATAATTTGAACAATCTTGGTAGAGGTCCACTAGATGAAGCTTCACACCAAATATCAAAGATCTGGGCCTTGCGGTTTCAGAAGAAGATTTTTAAAGCTTTTCCCTGTAAAAGCCTATGTAAAACCATAGGCCCCTGGGGCGGGGGCATTTTGGCCACCAGGGCTATAATTTGAACAATCTTGGTAAAGGTCCACTAGATGAAGCTTCACACCAAATATCAAAGATCTGGGCCTTGCGGTTTCAGAGGAGAATATTTTTTAATGATTTTCCCTATATAAGCCTATGTAAAACCATAGGCCCCTGGGGCGGGGGCATTTTGGCCCCCAGGGCTATAATTTGAACAATCTTGGTAGAGGTCCACTAGATGAAGCTTCACACCAAATATCAAAGATCTGGGCCTTTCGGTTTCAGAGAAGAAGATTTTTAAAGCTTTTCCCTGTATAAGCCTATGTAATAACAAAGGCCCCCAGGGCGGGGGTATTTTTGGCCCCCAGGGCTATAATTTGAACAATCTTGGTAGAGGTCCACTAGATGAAGCTTCACACCAAATATCAAAGATCTGGGCCTTGCGGTTTCAGAGAAGAAGATTTTTAATGATTTTCCCTATATAAGCCTATGTAAAACCATAGGCCCCTGGGGCGGGGGCATTTTGGCCACCAGGGCTATAATTTGAACAATCTTGGTAAAGGTCCACTAGATGAAGCTTCACACCAAATATCAAAGATCTGGGCCTTGCGGTTTCAGAGAAGAAGATTTTTTAATGATTTTATAAGCCTATGTAAAACCATAGGCCCCCGGGGCGGGGGCGTTTTGGCCCCCAGGGCTATAATTTGAACAATCTTGGTAGAGGTCCACTAGATGAAGCTTCACATCAAATATCAAAGATCTGGGCCTTGCGGTTTCAGAGAAGAAGATTTTTAAAGATTTTCCCTGTATAAGCCTATGTAAAACCAAAGGCCTTCTGGGGCGGGGGCATTTTTGGCCACAAGGCTATAATTTGAACAATCTTAGTAGAGGTCCACCAGGTAAAGCTTCACACCAAATATTAAAGACCTGGGCCTTGTGGTTTCAGAGAAGAAGATTTTTTTAATGATTTTCCCTATATAAGCCTATGTAAAACCAAAGGCCCCCGGGGCGGGGGCATTTTGGCCCCCAGGGCTATAATTTGAAGAATCTTGGTAGAGGTTCTCTAGATGAAGCTTCATACCAAATATCAAACACCTGGGCCTTGCAGTTTCAGAGAAGAAGATTTTTAAAGTTTTTGTTTTAAAAATCTATTTTTAGCTCCTGTGACCCAGATGTGCAATGGACCAGAACGATTTGAACAATTTTGAAAGGGGACCACCTAAGGATCATTGCTGTGAAGTTTGGTCAAAATCTGATCAGTGGTTTAGGAGGAGATGTCATTTGAAGAAAAAGTTTACGCACACACACACACACGCACGCACACACGCACGCACTGACGACGGAAGACGGACGAAAAGTGATCACAAAAGCTCACCTTGTCACTACGTGACAGGTGAGCTAATAAGCCTATGTAACACAAATGGGCCCCAGCGTTGGGGTATTTTTGGCCCCAGGGCTATAATTTCAACAATCTTGGTAGGTCCACTAGATGAAGCTTCATACAAAATATCAAAGACCTGGGCCTTTTGGTTTCTGACAGGAAGATTTTTAAAGGTTTTCCCCCATTGTAAGTCTATGTAAAACCAGTGGGCCCCGGCGCGGGGGCTATAATTTGAACAGTCTTGGTAGAGCTCCAATAGACAAAGCTTCATACCAAATATCAAAGACCTGGGCCTTCTGCTTTCAGACAAGAAGATTTTCCCTATATAAGCCTATATAAGAGGACCCAGAGGGCCCTGATTCGCTCACCTGAATTCTACTGTCTCTAGAACATTCTATTTTTAGCTCGGGTGGCCATCTTGTACATCAGAGCGGAAAGATATTAGCTATTCTGGTAGGGTGTCACTTAGGCAACATTCCTGTGAAGTTTGAATCAAATTGACCCCAAGGGTTTAGGATGAGTTCACATTTGAAGAAAATTTACAATGTTTTTTTTTTTCTATTTTTCTATTTTCAACGCTAGCGGCCATATTGTTCATCGGAGCAGGATCATTTTAGCTATTTTGACAGAGGGTCATCTAAGCAACATTCCTTTGAAGTTTGAATGAAATTGGCCCAAGGGTACAGGAGGAGTTGTTGTTTGAAGATTTTTTTCTATTTTTAGCTCTGGCGGCCATCTTCTTCATCAGAGTGAAATGATTTTAGCTATGTTAGTAGGGAGTCACTTGGGTAACATTCCTGTAAAGTTTGAATCAAATTGGCCTAAGGGTTTAGGAGGAGTTCTCATTTGAAGCAAATTAATATTCTATTTTTAGCACTGGTGGCCATTTTGTTCATCTGAGTGGGATTGTTTTAGCTATTTTAGTATCTTAGTCATCTAAGCAACATTCCTATGAAGTTTGAATGAAATTGGCCCAAGGATACAGGAGTTTTCGTTTGAAGACTTTTTCTATTTTTACCTCTGGCAGCCATCTTGTTCAGCTATTTTGGTAGCGAGTCACCTGGGCAACATTCCTGTGAAGTTTGAATCAAATTGGCCCAAGGTTTAGGAGGAGTTTGCGTTTGAAGCAAATTTACAATGTTTTTCTATTTTTTAGCTCTGGTGGCCATTTTGTTCATTGGAGCAGAACAATTGTAGCTATTTTGGTAGAGGGTCACCTAAGCATCATTCCTATGAAGTTTGGGAGGAGTAGTCATATAAAGATTTTTCTATTTTAGCTCTGGCGGCCATCTTGTTCATCGGAGAATAACGGGTTTAGCTATTTTGGTAGAAAGTCGCCTAGGCAATTTTCCTATGGCCAAGGGGTTTGGGAGGCGTAGTCCTTTAAAAATTTTCTATTTTTAGCCCAGGCAGCCATCTTCTTAATCAGAACAGAACCATTTCAGCAACTTTGGTAGAGAGCCACCTAGGCAACATTCCTGTGAAGTTTAAATAAATTGGCTCAAGGATTTAGGAGTAGTCTTTTAAAGCAATTGTTGACGACGGACGACGGACATTAATTTGAACAATCTCAGTAGAGGTCCACTAGATGAAGCTTCATACCAAATATCAAAGACCTGGGCCTTCTGGTTTCGGACAAGAAGATTTTTAAAGGTTTTCCCTATATAAGCCTATGTAAAACCAGTGGGCCCCGGCGCGGGTGCATTTTTGGCCCCAGGGGTATAATTTGAACAATCTTGGAAGAGGTCCACTAGATGAAGCTTCATACCAAATATCAAAGACCTGGGCCTTCTGGTTTCAGACAAGAAGATTTTTAAAGGTTTTCCCTTTATAAGCCTATGTAAAACCTGTGGGCCCCGGCGCGAAGGCATTTTTGGCCCCAGGGCTATAATTTGAACAATCTTGGTAGAGGTCCACTAGATGAAGCTTCATACCAAATAACAAAGTCCTGGGCCTTCTGGTTTCAGACAAGAAGATTTTTGAAGGTTTTCCCTATATAAGCCTATGTAAAACCAGTGGGCCCTGGCGTGGGGGCATTTTTGATCCCAGGGCTATGATCTGAACATTCTTGTAAGAGGTCCACTAACTGAAGCTCCATACCAAATATCAAAGACCTGGGCCTTCTGGTTTCAGACAAGAAGATTTTTAAAGGTTTTCTCTTATTTTCCCCTTTTCGTTGCCATGGCAACCAGAGTTCTGCATAGAATTGAATTCTTTGAACAACTTTGGGAGAGGACCACCTAAGGATCATTTCTACCAAGTTTTTTAAAAAATCTCTTCAGTGGTTTAGGAGATGATGTTGTTTAAAGAAATTGTGGATGGACGGACGGACGACGACAGACGGTTAACGATCACAATAGCTCACCCTGAGCCTTTGGCTCAGGTGAGCTAACAAAACCAGTGGAACCTGGTGCTGGGGCATTTTTGGCCTTATGCCTATAATTTGAACAATCTTGGTAGAGGTCCACTAGATGAAGCTTCATACCAAATATCAAAGATCTGGAGGCAAGAAGATTTTCAAAGGTTTTTTTCTTATTTTCTCATTTTTGTTGCGATGGCAACCAGAGTTCTCCATTGAATGGAATTCTTTGAAAAACTTTGAGAAAGGACCACCCAAAGATCATTTCTGTCAAGTTTTGTCAAATTCTGTTCAGTTGTTTAGAAGATGTTGTTTAAAGGAATTGCGCATGGACGGACATCATGGATGGACGGACGGATGACGATGACAACGGACGGTGATTGATCACAATAGCTCCCCCGGAGCCTTCAGCTCAGGTGAGCTAAAAACATATGGGAACTGGGGTGGGACCAGTTGTAGCTCCAATGCTGTAATTTGAAAAATCTTGGTAGAGGTCTACAAGATGAAGCTTCATATCAAATACCTGGGCCCTCTGGTTTCAGCGAAGACGATATTTGAAGGTTTTCCCTCTGTAAGTCTAGGTAAACATGTGGGCCCTTGGGCGGGGCCATTTTTGGCCCCAAGGCTACAATTTGAACAATCTTGATAGAGGTCCACCAGATGAAGCTTCATACTAAATATCAAAGACCTGGGACTTCTGGTTTAGAAAACGAAGATTTTCAAAGTTTTCAGTTAAAAAATCTACCTTTGACTCCTGTGACCTAGATGTGTGATGAAGCATTTGATAAAGCTTGGTCAAAATCCAATCAGTGTATTAGGAGATGTCATTTGAAGATATTGTTTATGCACGCATGACGGACAAAAAGTGATCACAAAAACTTGAGAGAGAGAGAGAGACAGACAGACAGACAGGGAGACAGGGAGAGAGAGAGAGAGAGACAGAGAGAGAGAGAGAGAGAGAGAGAGAGAGAGAGAGAGAGAGACAGAGAGAGACAGACAGAGAGAGAGAGAGACAGAGAGAGGCAGAGAGAGAGAGAGAGAGAGAGAGACAGAGAGAGACAGAGAGAGAGAGCTGCTCAGCACAAATGCATAGTGAAATGATTTGGGCTGCTGAAAAGAGATGGCTGCTGATGAAATTTGACCATGAGTGGAGGTTTTGGTAAAGTTGTGATCTATATATAGACCAATACAGGCAACTGTACTGGTCTACATGCTTGAATTTGATAAACCATAAATTGTTTGGTCGAATTTTTGCACTCATACTCACTTTAATGGGAGATCTACTGAACTGCACTTTGGAGCGTTTCTTGTAATCAACATCATCATAATCTTCATCACTGTCCTCATCTGTGGAAGATAACCCCTCGATTTCTGCATATTCAATTGCAATCTCTTCTTCAGTTGCCGATTCTTCAGCTGTAAGGAAGGGGAATAACTCATGCATGTCCTTTCAGGAGGGCAATTAACATAAGCAACAGAGAAACTAGAACCATCACAGCCACGATCAGGGCCCTGTGATGGTATGTTTGAAGTTTTGGGTGTGTGTGTGTGTGGGGGGGGGGGGGAGTATGGTAGACAAGTTCTGGCACACAGTGGGGTTGCCCTGTCAGTTGTCTCAGTCAGTACTCTGACTATTTCTTGCTAGGTATTTAAACATAATTGCATGGTTTTATAACTATGGCCTATGTAAAAGTTTTTAAGTTGATCAAGGGGCATTATTCAAAATTTATTAAAGCTGAGTTGTTGCCTTTTGCTACACGTGTACTGACACTGTCAATAAGTACAGTTAGTTTCACTGAAATATCTATAACTGTGAAAAAATAGCCATCGGAAGAGATGGCAAATCCCCCTACCAAAAGCAAATATGGCCTTCAGAAGATTGCTCACCAATAGAAAGTGCACCAGAATTAAACCAGCAATATATCACAAAAGTATTGCAGTTATGGCCATCACAAGATTATACTGTCAGGGGAGATTACTAAAAAACCAGGGCACTCAGAAATGTGGTTCTTGCGCATGACATGCCTGCTTAAGCTCATGTATTTCTGTACAAAGTACCATCAATATGTCTCGAAAGGTATTGGAGATATGGTGATCAGAAGCTGGTCATACTGTTATATTGGAAGGGTAGATAACTCAAATACCACAGCACCAACAGTTGTGGTTCTTGCACATGACATCCCTTCTGTCCCTTGTATACAATTGTGCCAAGTTCCTTCAATATATCTCAAAGGGTGTTGGAGTTATGGCCATCACAAGGTTATATTGCCAGGGGAGATAATTAAAAAACCAGAGCACCCAGAGTTGTAATTCTTGAGCATGACTCACCTGCTTAACCTTATGTACATCTGCATCAAGTACCACAAATATGTCTCAAAGGGTACTGTAGGTACGATGATCACAAGGTTGTCATACTATTATATTGGAAGGGGAGATAACTCAAATATCATAACACCTAGAAGTGTTGTTCTTAGGCATGAAGTGCAGTCTCAACATTGTATACAATTGTGCCAAGTACCATCAATATATCTCAAAGGGTATTGGAGTTACGGCCATCACAAGGTTATATTGTCAGGGGAGATAATTAATAACCAGGGCACCCAGAGTTGTGATTCTTGCACGTGACACACCTGCTTAACCTCGTGTACAACTGTACCAAGTATCATCAATATAACTCAAAGAGTGTTAGAGATGTGGCCATCACAAGGTAGTGATTCTATATTATTGGAAGGGGAGATAACTAAAAAACCATGGCACTCAGAGTTGTGGTTCTTGTGCATGACACACCGTCTCGGCCTTGCGAACAACTGTGCCAGGTATCATCAATATATCTCAAAGGATATTGGAGTTATGGCCATCACAAAGTAGTCATTCTATTTTATTAAAAGGGGAGATAACTAAAAAAGTATGGCATCCAGAGTTCTGGTTCTTGCGCATGACACGCCGCCTCGGCCTTGTGAACAATTGTGCCAAGAACCATCAATGAATCTCACAGGGTATAGGAGTTATGGCCATCACAAGGTTGCGTCTACGGACGGACGGACGCACGGACGGACGGACGTCTTTACGGATGTATACTTGTGTGTCTTCATCCCTACAAAGTACCCTTGTGTGTCAAATTTCCTGGAAATTTCTTGGAAAATAAGACACACAAGTAGCTATTTTTGACACACAAGTCAGTGACTTGTGTGTCTACGGAATAAATCGCATTGAGTTTAATGGAAGTGTCCATAATTTTAAACACACAAGTATACATCTGTTCCTGCGGACAGACGGACGGACGGACGCCAGGCTGATCGCTATATCCCCCGAACCTATTCGGTCGGGGGATAAAAAGGAGGAAAAATTCTGTAAATCTGATTTTACAAAGGGTCAAAACTCTACCAATCTTGAAGCTAGAGTAACATAACTTGATATAAAACTGAGTATTGTTGTTGTGACCTTATGTTTAAAGCTCACCAGAGCTCAGGTGGGCACTGCCCACGGCATCAATATATTTTAACATGATATGATTTTAATCTACCCAAAATCTCCCAAATGAACCCCCTTACCCAAATGAACACCCATGTGGACTCTGCATCTCAAATATTAGGCATTTTATGAAGTGGAGGGGGAGGGGCATGGACCCAACGGAGCCCTGGTTGGCATCACTGAAAGCGCCAAAACACGAGGAACAAATTCATTTATGGTTTAGGGGTGGAGATTTGTATGGTTCCTGAGATATAAAGCCTTCTCGGCAGTGGAGGGGTTGGGGCATGGCCCCACTGGACACTGGGAAAGTCCAAGATTGTTGTCACTGAATGTGTCTTATCATAAGGACCAAGAATATACATGGTTTTGGGGTATGGATTTGAATGGTTTCTGAGATATGTGGCCCTTTTATGAAATGGTTTGTTAGTTTGATTTGAGGTTTAATATCCCAGTCAACACTGTAAAGGTCATTTTGGAGACGTGGCTTCCCAATTTTGTGGGACTTATACCCGACATTGAGATGAAATGACATCTCAAGCCCTGCCACCCAATGAAACCAATAGGGTTTATAAGCATGGACAGCTGACTCGCACCAATCTGCCTGGGCAGGCTTAGATAATCTAGGCGGTTTACTAGTACTCGTGTGCGAGTTGGTTTCAGTCCTGCGGTTTCCTAGTACTCATGTGCGGGTTGGTTTCAGCTCTGCCTGGAAGCATCATGCAGCCCATCTATTTCTTCAAGCCCTGATGGGCTGGGGCTTGTTTTAAATGGAGGGGAGAGGAACAGTCCCTGTGAACCTCACAAGTTGGTGTTAATTAATGAGTCTAATCATAAGGAACAAGAATATATATGATTATAGGGTGGGGATCTGAATGTCTTCTATGATAAAAGGCATTTTATGAAGTGGGCAGGCGGGGCATGGCCCCAACACATTGACCCATTACAACGAGACCCCCAAGTTGGTGTGAATGAATGAGTCTTACCATAAGGAACAAGAAAATATATGGTTTAGGGGTGGGGATCTTAACGGTTTCTGAGATATGTGGGTTTTTATGTAGTGAAGGGGTGGAGCATCACCTGTTACATGACCTGGGGCATACTGGGGGCCCCCAATGTTGGTGCCACTAAATGCGTCTTTTCATAAGGAGAATTAATATATATGGTTTAGGCTCTGAGATCAGTTTCTGAGATATTGGGCCTTTAACGAAGTGGAGGGGGTGGGGTATGACCCCAGCACACTCAGGGGGACCCCCCAGGTTGGTGTCACTGAATGCATCTTATCACAAGGAACAAGAATATTTATGTTTAGGGGTGAGGATCTGAACAGTTTCTGAGACGTCTGAATGAAATTGGCCCAAGGGTATAGAAGGAGTTGTCATTTAAAGATTTTTCTATTTTTTGTTCTGGTGGCCATCTCGTTCATTGGAGCGGAACCTTTTCAGTTTTTTTTATAAAGGTTCACCTATGCAACATTGCTATGACGTTTATTTGAAATTTGCCTAAGGGTTTAGAGGCATTTAAAGTGAATTGTTGATGCCTCAAGACACACGTGAGCTAACAATGCATTTTACGAAAAATATTGTGGTCTATAACACAGTTACAAAATGAATGCCTATGAATGCTAAGGGTCAATGTCATTTGGTGACCTTGGCCCAAGGTCACTTTGATTGTAAGTCAATTGATAAAACTTTAACTTTAAATAATTGAACTTGGAAATTACAGAACCTGCAATTACGTTTTTCTTACCAAGACATTCTGCAATATTATATGTTTTGTCTTAACATACATGTATTTCTTTTGAAAACTACCTATTTCAGCCAGATTTCTAAAATGTACACAATTCAAGATAAAATGTTAATCTGAATTCAATACTATAAATGGCACTTCTAATTGCTTAGTACTGGTTCCTACCCAGTAAAAGAGGGCCACATGGAAGATTATTACTAGTACAAAATGTGTTACTCTCTATAAATAAGGTAGATTATTATTATACCCACTTTTTCGAAGAAAAATCAGGTATACTGTTTTCTTACCACAGTTCACTCCGACGTCAGTCCGTCTGTCTGTCCATCCGTCTGTCACGTTTCTTGTAAATGGATCTCCTCTGCAACCACTGAAGTTACACTTTTGAAACTTTGTGTGTGGATAGTACATGTTATGTAGATGGCAGTGGTCTCCCTTTTCTGTTACCTTGACCCCAACATGGCTCCAAGGTCAAAGGTCAAATAGTACGATTTGCCATATCTCCTAAATTATTGGAGTTACACTTCTGAAACTTGTTTATTGGATGGTCCTTGGAATATAGAATATGTCGGGTTCGTTTTGGTGTGACCTTGACCTCAAGGTCAAAGGTCAAAACTAATGAATTTGCCATATCTTCTAAACTATCAGAGTTACACTTCTGAAACTTTGGTTATTGGATGGCCCTTGGAATATAGAATAAATTTGGATACTTTTGGTGTGACCTTGACCTCAACAAGACCCCAAGCTCAAAGGTCAAAATTATGATTTGCCATATCTCCTAAACTATTGGAGTCACACTTCTGAAACTTTGCTTATTGGATCGTCCTTGAAATATAAAAATATGTTGGGCTACTTTTGGTGTGACCTCGACCCCAAGGTCAAAGGTTAAAAAGTATGACTTTGCCATATCTTCTAAACTATTGGGAGTTACACTTCTGAAACTTGGTTATTTGATGGCTGTTGGAATATTGAATAAATTGGGATACTTTAGGTGGACCTCAACATAACCCCAAGATCAAAGGTCAAAAAGTATAACTTTGCCATATCTTCTAAACTATAAGAGTTACACTTCTAAAAAACTTTGCTTATCAGTTAGAATGTTCTTTGCAACTTTTTTTAACTTACATGTAGTTTTCGCTAGCTAATGTATAGTCATTAGTGATACTCAAAGACAAGAGGGCCCAATGGCCCTATATCGCTCAACTGTGTACCAGAAAATCATTAGTGTAGGAGACCACTTGACATTGCTACATACTAAATATCAAAGCTCAGGCAAAGTGGTGTCCATGCTAATAAACCCTATTGGTTTCATTGGACATTGTAGGGGTTGAGATGTAATTATATCTCAATGTCAGGTAAAAGTCCCACAAAATTGGAAGAGACATCTCCAAAATGACCTATACAGTGTTGACGGGGATGTAAAACCTCAAATCAAACAAAATCTGTGCCTTATGGTTTTGGAGAAGATGATTTTTTGAAGTTTTTTCCAGTATAAGTCTATAGGAGCTAATGAGCCCTGGGGCTTGGCCAATTTTGACCCAAAGGGCATGGTTGGCAGGATTTATGTAGGCGACCATTTTGTGTTGCTATATACTAAATATCTAAGGTCTGTACTTCATGGTTTCAAAGAAGATGTTTGAAGCTTTTTATCCATTATAAGTTTGTTAAGGGGCCACAGAATTTGACCAATTTGGACCCAGGGGTATGACTGGCAAGATTCATGTAGGCGCCCACTCGACATTGCTACATGCTAAATGCCTAAGCCCTGGGACTTATGGTTTCAGAGAAGAAGATTTTTGAAGTTTTTCCAATTGTAAGTCTATGGAAGCTAAAGAGCCCGGGAGTGGCCAATTTGGATCCCAGGGGCATAACTGACAGGATTTATGTAGGTGGCCACCTGACTTGCTACATATTAAAAATCTAAGCTCTGGGCCTTATGGTTTCATAGAAGAAGATTTTTTAAGTTTTTTTTTTTCCATTATAAGTCTATTGGAGCTGATGAGCTCGGGCGTGGCCAATTTTGATCCCAGGGGCAGGGTTAGCAGGATTTATGTAGCTGGCTAATTTATGTTACTAGATACTAAATATCTAAGTTCTGTGCTTCACAGTTTCTGAGAAGAAGATTTTTGAAGCTTTTTCCATTATGAGTCTATGGGAGCTAAGGGGCCCCGGGGCGTGGCCCATTTGGACCCCAGGGGCATGATTATCATTATGTAGGTGACCACTTGCCGTTGCTACATGCTAAATATCTAAGCTCTGGGCCCTGTGGTTTCAGAGAAGAAGATTTTTGAAGCTTTTTTCCATTATGGGTCTATGGGAGCTAAGGGGGTCTCAGGGTGTGGCCCATTTGGACCCCAGGGGCATGATTTGGCAGGAATTTTGTAGGTGAACACTTGCCGTTGCTACATGTTAAATATCTAAGCTCTGGGCCCTGTGGTTTCAGAGAAGAAGATTTTTGAAGCTTTTTTTGTCCATTATGAGTCTATGGGAGCGAAGGGGCCCCGGGCCGTGGCCCATTTGGAACCCAGGGGTATGATTGGCAGGAATTATGTAGGTGATCACTTGCCGTTGGTACATGCGTAATATCTAAGCTCTGTACCCTGTGGTTTCAGAGAAGAAGATTTTTGGAGCTTTTTTCCATTATGAGTCTATAGGAGCTAAGGGGCCCCGGGGCGTGGCCCATTTGGACCCCAGGGGCATGATTGGCAGGAATTATGTAGGTGACCACTTGCCGTTAATACATGCTAAATATCTAAGCTCTGGGTCCTGTGGTTTCAGAATCGAAGATTTTTTGAAGCTTTTCTCCATTATGAGTCTATGGGAGCGAAGGGGCCCCGGGGCGTGGCCCATTTGGAACCCAGGGGCATGATTGGCAGGAATTATGTAGGTGACCACTTGCTGTTGCTACATGCTAAATATCTAAGCTCATGGCCCTGTGGTTTCAGAGAAGAATATTTTTGAAGCTTTTTTTTCCATTATGAGTCTATAGGAGTCAAGGGGCCCCGGGGTGTGGCCAATTTTGACCCCAGGGGCATGATTGGCAGGATTTATGTAGGTGACCACTTGACATTGTTACAAGCTAAATATCTAAGCTCTGGGCCAAGTAGTTTCAGAGAAGAAGATATCTTAATTTTTTCCGATTGTAAGTCTATGGGAGCTATATGTTGCCATGGCAACCAGAATTCCAATCTGATCTGCCCAAAAACCTTATGCAGCCTTTCCCCCTACCTGATGATGCTTCTCATGAAATTTGATCATGACTGACCGTGGGGTATTAGAGATATACTTATTTGAAATTGTTTACAGACGCACGCACGCGGACAACGGACAAAAAGTGATCACAAAAGCTCACCTTGTCACTACGGGACAAGTAAGCTAAAAAAGCGGGTATTTGCGATGGTATACCATCGACTGCTGATCGAGTTATTATTATTTTTATTATACCCGCTTTTTCGAAGAAAAATCGGGTATATTGTTTTCGTACCAGAGTTGAGTGAGCGTCAGTCCGTCTGTCTGTCTGTCTGTGCCCGTCCTCACGTTTCTTGTAAATGGATCTCCTCTGCAAGCACTGAAGTTATACTTTTGAAACTTTGCATCTGGATAGTACATGGTATGTAGATGGCAGTGGGGTATTTTTTGTGACCTTCACTCCAACATGGCCCCAAGGTCAAAGGTCAAAAAGTATGATTTTGCCATATCTCCTAAACTATTTGAGTTACACTTATGAAACTTTGCTTATTGGATGGTCCTTCAATATAGAATAATTTGGGCTACTTTTGGGATGACCTTGACCTCAACATGATGTCAAGGTCAAAAAGTATGATTTTGCCATATCTTCTAAACTATGGAGTTACACTTCTGCAAAATTGTTTATTGGATGGCCCTTGGAATATAGAATAAATTGGGCTACTTTTGGCATGACCTTGACCTCAACATGACCCAAGGTCAAGGTAAAAAAATATGACTGCCTATCTCCTAAACAACTGGAGTTACACTTCTGAAACTTTGCTTATTGGATGGCCCCTGGAATATATTGGGCTACTTTTGGTGTGACCTCGACCTCAACATGACCCCAAGGTCAAAGGTCAAAAAGTATTATTTTGCCATATCTTCTAAACTTTTGGAGCTACACTTCTGAAACTTTGGTTATTGGCTGGCCTTTGGAATAAAGAATAAATTGGGCTACTTTTGGTGTACCTAGACCTCAACCTGACTCCAAGGTCAAAGGTTAAAAAAATGACTTTGCCATATCTTCTAAACTATTGGAGTTACACTTCTGAAACTTTGGTTACTGGATGGCCAATGGAATAAAGAAAAAAATGGAATACTTTTGGTGGACCTTAACATGACCCAAAGGTCAAAAAGTATGCTTTGCCATATCTTCTAAACTATAGGAGTTACACTTCTGAAACTTTGCTTATCAGTTTGAATGTTCTTTGCAACCTTTTTTTTAACTTACATGTAGTTTTGGCTAGCTAATACATAGTCATTAGTGTTATTCATAGAAAAAGTGGGCATTTGCGATGGTTTACCATCGACTGCGCCATCTAGTTATTATTATTATTATTATTATTATTATGGACTTATATAAACATTTGCAAACATTTTCATTACAGAAATTTTGTAGTACAGCTTTTTGTAAACAATACAATTATTCTGAGCAAGACTGATAATTGGGCAAATACTGTGGTCTCAAGTGTTCACAAGGTTTTTCGATCATTTGTCCTACTGACCTACTTTTTTACCTAACATGACCCATATTCAAATTTATCCTAGAATCCACCAGATGATTATTCCGAGCAAGTTTGATAATTGGACCAAAACTGTGTTTCACAAGGCTTTTCTATAAATTGGCCTACTGGCCTACTTTTGACCCATATTAAAACTTGAATGAGATATTGTCATGATGATCTTTCTGTGTTAATTTGAAGATGATTGGACCAAAACTGTGGCTTCTAGAGTGTTCACGAGGTTTTTTCAATGATTTGAGCTCCTGACCTACTATTTTTACTCAACATGACCCATATTCAAACTTGGCCTTGATATTGTCAGGATATTCTTCTGAGCAAGTTTGATGACTGGGCCAATACTATGGCCTCAAAAGTGTTAACAAGGTTTTTCTATGATTTATCCTACTGACCTACTTTTTGATCAGACAAGAACAATTTTTAAATTTGACCCAGATATTCTCATGAAGATCATTCTGAGCAAGTTTGATGATGATCAGAACAAAGGTGTGGCCTCTAGAGGGTTCACAAGGTTTTTACGAGTAAATGATTTGACAATTGACATCCTTTTTGACCATACATGATTGTTTGTTTGATTTGATTTGATTTTTAACATCCCCCTCGACACTGTAAAGGTTATTTTGGAGACGTTGCTTCCAATTTTGTGGGACTTTTACCTGACACTGAGATGAAATGACATCTCAAACCCTGCTGCCCAATGAAACCAATAGGGTTTAAAAGATGGACGGGCCGACTCGCACCGCTTTGCCTGGGTAGGCTTAGATCCTCTAAGGGGTTTACCAGTACTCATGTGTGGGTCGGTTTCAGATCTGCGTGGAAGCATCATGCAGCCCATTTATTTCTTCAAGCCCCGATGGGCGGGGGCCGTTGACCATACATGATCCATATTCATACTCGACCCAGATATTGTCATGAAAATCATTCTAAGCAAGTTTGATGATGATGGGAACAAAGTGTGACCTCCAGAGTGCTCACAAGGTTTTTCTACTTTTCGACCTGACTTGACCCATGTTCAAACTTGACCCAGATATTGTCAAGATGATCAATTGAGCAAGTTTGATGATGATTGGACCAAAACTGTGACCTCTAGAGTGTTAACAAGGTTTTTCTAATTTGACCTACTTTTCAACCTGACATGACCCATATCAAACTTGACACAGATATTGTCAAGATGATCATTCTGAGCAAGTTTGATGAAGATTGGACCCAAACTGTGGCCTCTACAGTGTTCATAAGGTTTTTCTACGATTTGACCTAATGACCTACTTTTTAACCTGCCAAGACCCATATTCAAACTTGACCCAGATATTGTCAAGATGATCATTCTGAGCAAGTTTCATGAAGATTGGACCATATATTATATAAGTAAAGATCTATCTGAAGTTTCTGACTGAATCTGTGATTTTTCAGCCTTTGGCCCTTTGATTAACTCTGCTGGACGGATTGTTCAACAGAGCTGAACTGTTATAGCTTTTTTTGTAGAGGGTCCCCTGAGCAACATTCCTGTGAAGCTTAAATGAAATTGGACCAAAGGTGTTGCAGAAATTGTCATTTAAAGGTTACTCTACTTTAAGCTCTGGCAGCCATTTTCTTCATCCGAGCACATCCATTTTAGCTATTCTGGTAGAGGGTCTGATAAGCAATATTCCTGTGAAGTTTGATTGAAACTGGCCCAGGGGTAAAGGAGTTGTTGTTTAAAGATTTTTCTATCTGTAGGTCTGGTGGCCATCTTGTTCATTTTAGCCATTGTTGATGTTTTTACTATTTTAAGCTCTGGCTGTCACTTTGTTCATCAGAGCATAACCCTTTTAACTATTTCGGTACATGGTCAACTACGCAACATTCCAATGAGGTTTGAATGGAACTTGCCCAGGGAGGAGTTGCCGTATAAAGATGTTTTCTCTTTTTAGCACTGGTTACCATCTTGTTCATCGGAGCAGAACAATTTTAGGTATTTTGGTTGGGAGCCACCTAGGCAACTTAACTGTAAAGTTTGAATCCAAAGTTCAAGGGTTTATGAGGAGTTTGCATTTAAAGCAAATTGTTGACATCACAAAAACACGCCTATAAATTTCTGACCCCCTTGAACCCACATTTATATAGTAAAACTGGGGTTTACATGGGTAATCTTATTCTTCTTATTTCTGCTCTAAATTATATATTGTGGCTAACCAGGGAACCCACAATTTATATTTTAAGCACAAATAAGAAAAATATCACAATTTTCATCTTAAAATTTTGTTGTTTTTTGGCGATAAAGTTTACAATGTATTTTTACAGGCGTGTTTTCTCAATGGACACCGCACAATGCATGGTGGCACAGAGGGATCACAATAGCTCCCCACGAGCAATTCATGCTGAGGTGAGCTAATAAAGCATACTAAATCTCAACACTGCCCCCACCACTTATCAGTGTATCTGTAAGCCAATATAGATCTGGGCCCAGCTGTTCAAAGCATCATTAGCTTAACAAACTCTTCAAAATGTTACATAAATACAACATCTATTACACAGCTATTGTTGCTGAAAACATGTGAGTAGCTTTTTAAATTCAAAAGCAACCAACATTTTTTTTTTCAGCAAAACTTTAGTTTATCCGCCATATCAAAGATCATCAAAGTTTCAACACTATATTTACTCAAGACATAGTTTGGTTTTGATTTTACGGCCCAGTCCACAATACAGTTTTTGTTTGATTTGAAGTTAAATATTCCCGTCAACACTGTAAAGGTCATTTTGGAGGCGTTGCTTCCAATATTGTGGGACTTTTACCGGACATTGAGATGAAATGACATCTTTAGCATTGCCGCCCAATGAAACCAATAGGGTTCTTAAGCATGGACGTGCAAACTCACACCGCTTTGCCTGGGCAGGATTAGATCCTTTAAGCGGTTTACCAGTACTTGTGTGCGGGTGGGTTTCAGCTCTGCCTGGAAGCATCATGCAGCCCATCTATTTCTTCAGGCCTTGATGGGCGGGGGCTACCACAATACAGTGAAAATCCACTATTAAGACCACCTGAACTTAAGACTAATTCTGCTTTAAAAAGCTTATATAGAAAGCAGCACTTAATCTTTCTTCGTGTTTTCTGCACTCATTATCCTCGGGTCAGGGACCACCTTTGAGATTGCTCAAAAGTGGTCTTAAAGACCACTTTTGAACAGTACTAAAGGTGGTCTTAATACAGGAATTTCACTGTATTTAAACAACATCGACAGCTTTGAACAACTGGACCTGTTAAACTACCTGTACAGTCAACCCTCTTTATACCGACATTCGTTATAACGGAAAAAACTCGTTATAACAGTAATTTGAATGGAATGACTACTTAGCTAAAGGCTTAGCCTCGGTTCTGAGCAGCTTTGGCTTCCCTCAGGTTGGAAATGCACAAGTCGAGTCCATAGTCATGAAAGGGTCTTGTAATCTAATACTCCTAGAAAAAAATGTTATAGATATTTGTTCGAATTGCTTCACTGAGACGATTCTAACAAATGTCTATAACATTTGTTTCTTGGAGCAATAATTGGGAAAAGACCTCGTATTACCTACAAACTTCTAACTGGGAATAAAGGCACAATAATAGGGAACAAATACTGTCATTATAACGAGGGTCCTCTGTATGTACAAAACTACTTGCCTAGGATATAGTCTGGTGGTAATAATTTAGTGTGACCAGGGTAGGCAGGCGGTGGTGGCAGTGCATCATGCAGAAGCAGGTTAAGGTGGTCTGTAGGAAAAGGAGAAAAGAGAACCTTATGTAAATCAGAGTATGAATAGATATAGTAAAGACATTCATGATACAGTTCATGCCAGTTACTTCAGTCAACCACTCGCTGATTTCAAAATCCACCAGATATTCTAACATAGGACCAATGTGACAAGCAATGCCATAATGTCATTATATATTTTATGCGTAGCATTAACCCCTTTAAAATGCAATTCATGTAATACAGTTTTGAATATAACACACCTTAAAGATGAAAGCCAAAATGCATAGATTGTATAGAATGAGAATTCAAGAGGAAACGATCAGGAACTTATACAATCAGATCCCAAATTCTTCCCACAATATCACTAGCGAAAGATTAGTCAAAACATGGAGTGATGACAGTAAACTAAACAGACCACACGCAAGTCAGCAGCTCTTTCCCAAACAGGCTGTGGCTCAGAATATCCAAACCTAACTAAAAAGGAGCAATATACATAAAAGGGGAAAAAATCTAAATCGACAACAAGACAAACATTAAACTGGAAGGACAAATGTAACTAAAAATGAACAACCAAAAAGGTTGGAAGAATCAGAATCATCAATGTAACAACATATATAATTAGGGAAAGAAACAAAACTACCAACACAAAACATTAAAGAACCACAGCAAAAGCACCCACTTGGAACGGTCAGTAAAAGTAACTTGTGGATGTAAGTTAACTTGACAGGATACCAACCCTCACTCTTACTTTCACGTGGCTATGCCATGCTTATGGGGGTGAAATCTGACTAAGAACATATTGTAAGACTGAATCTGAATTCTTATTGGTAAGATAAGCATTCACCGAGGCAAGATTAAATATGGTTTTAACACTATAGCCATTGTATAGTCTTAGAAATAGACTAAACTACATTTGCCAAAGTCAATGACCCAGAAAATACAAGCCATGCTATGTGACTCTAAATGAGAGTGGGTTGGTAGTTTCATAGCTTAACCCGAAGGCTGGAAACCTTTGATTTCATAATAATCAGTAATTTATAAAAAAAAAGGTTAAGGTCAAACATGGCTTTCATTCATGGTAAACCTACATGTATTGAGGCAAGCTTTTACCAAGTATCATTAATTGATTGCGGCCACATAAAATTGATTGAAGCCCCCCAGTGAAATACTTACTAGTGATCATTCCAAGGAGGTTCTTCTGTCGTAGTTTATTATTGTTATAGTTCACCTTTGGATGCTAATATCTTTTTATTTTGGATAGCCCTTTGTCCTTTGCGTGGGAAAGTAACTGTCCTTTTGGATTTCCACTGGTGATGTTTTCATAAGAGTTAAGTTATTTCAGACGTGTTGGTTCATTACAGAACTGCCTCTGAGCTGGAACATTCTTCCAAGCAGGCTCAGGGTGTAATTGTGACGTCACAGCAATGTCGATGCAACAGCATGACGTTTATGCAATGTCCCATCTATGTCGGTTCAACGTCATGACTTTGCACCGACGTTGATTTGACGTTGCCCTAGCGACCTGTGCCTGCTGGGTTGTTGTTTTAAGCCTTCATAACTGTCAGTCATGCCTCAATGGTCTGGAACACACGTGGGACCATAATTATTTATTTAAAGGTTCCATCCACAAAACTCATGACTTCTAGATATGTAGGCGAGTGCTACACCCAATGTGCTACCCATGTTTCAAGTTCCCATCACACTGAAAATCCAAACTAAATGAGCCATCAGTATACTAGCCATTAAGTTCCACTATAATTGAAAACTAGAAATGCATCCACAGTACACAGATGCCCCTGCCTGAAAATATGTCTATGTTTGTGTTAATCCATAGAAAGTTACTGACGGTGTTTAAAGTTTTGGACCCTTTTTTTCACATTTGACCTCTTAGTATGACCTTGACCTTGGAGGTAAGGACCTTGGTTTTATGTAAGGCAGACTGTCTCATGATGGCAAACATTTCTGCTAAGTAATTTCAAAATCCATCCAGAAATAAGAAAGTTATTGACTGCGTTTTAAGTTTTGGACCCTTTTTTTTACCTTTGACCTCTAAGTATGACCTTTGACCTCTAAGTATGACCTTGACCTTGGAGGTATAGGGACCTGGGTTTTGCACGTGACACATCATCTCATGATGGTTAACATTTCAACAAAGTAATTTCAAAATCCATCCAGAAATAAGAAAATTATTGACTGCGTTTAAAGTTTCTGACCCCTTTTTTGACCTTTGACCTCTAAGTATGACCTTGACCTTGAAGTACTGATCTGGGTTTTGCACGCACATCGTCTCATGATGGTTAACATTTCAACAAAGTAATTTCAAAATCCATCCAGAAATAAGAAAGTTATTGACTGCGTTTAAGTTTCGGAAGGATGGGCGAACAAACGAACCGACAGACAGGGGCAATGCTATATGCCCTTCCACCAGGCTCGAACCATGGTGGTGAGAGACCTAATGAGTTTGCAGTTCAGGAGCAAATTCAGTCCTACTGACAAGGGAGACAAAGCTATTTCTGAATGAGTTGCATTTCCTATTAAATTTACAGAATTCATCAACATGAAGACAAAGGACACATTTAAATTGCATGTTTAGTCACAGTTCTCGGGGCTTGAAGAAACAGATGTGCTGCATGGTGCTTCCACGTAGAGCTGAAACTGACCACACATGAGTACTGGTAAATCGCTTTGAAGGATTTAGCCTGCCCAGGTAAAGTGGTGTGAGTCGGACCGTCCAATGCATATAAGCCTCTTGTTTTCATTGGGTGGCAGGGCTTGAGAGTCATTTTATCTCAATGTCGGATAAAAGTCCCTCAAAATTGGAAGCAAAGTCTCCAAAATATAATTTTTATAAGTAAAATTAATTTTAATGAGTACTTACCATCACATATTTGATAAATAGGATAACATTCTATTACCTCCAAAATTAAAATAACTGATTCTTGGAGCTTAACTGAATAACTTAAGGCTGCCTTGGCGCCAAAATGACCACGTGACCACTTGCGCACGAATTGACGCATGCGCATCATATAAAATTTTGTCCCTCAATATAAGTAAGGAACTATATATTGGAAATGAGGGGAGGTCAGAGGTGGGAATTGCTCAAATATGTGATGGTAAGTACTCATTAAAATTAATTTTACTTATAAAAATTATATTTTAATATCGCACTGTACCATCACATATTTGATAAATAGGATAGAATAACAACTATAAGGAGGGAGGATTTCCCTAAAGCATCCAAGAATAAGTTATAATTATTACATATGTTCAGAGAACAGTTAAGAAGATGTTAGAGTGGATTGCTGATAAAACAATATGGAGGAAAGTAAATCCTCTAATATCCTCTTATCTGTTCCCTGATCAGCTGTGTTATAACTAACACATACCTTCTGAGGTTCTGCTCCTGATAGTGCTAGTTCAATTTGGTTTATAGCTGTTCTGTGGGAGCCTCAGAAACGGCCCCCCCCACCACTTTTTGAGCAACGACGACTGGCCCAAGATTGCTTAGATTGGAAGCTTGTTGCCGAAAGTCCCTAAGATAGAACTGAGCAAAGGTGGAAGAACTTGACCAAACAGCTGCATCAAGTATCTCATTTAAAGGGATAGAGTTAAAATAGGCCCATGAAGTGGAAAAAGCCCTTAACTCGTGAGATCTGATTTTAAGAAAAGATAACTGTCTCTTAGAGATATTTTGATATGCCATCTTAATGGTATATTTCACCCAATTGGAAATAGTAGATTTCTTGATATCATGATTTCCTTTTGTGGGAATGAAAAGCCTATTTCGGGAACCCCTAATAGCTTTTGTTCTCTTAAGATATATTTTAACTGCTCTGACTGGACATAAGACCTTGTTAAAACCTGTTTTCCGATTCCCATTATAAAGACAAGGAATTTTAATTGAATCAGGTGCCTTAGATGGAAGTTGGTTCTTTGCTAAGAAACCTACTTGAGTTCTAATGGTAAGAGAACCATCTATTGAACTAAATCTAAGATGTTGTTTGTCCATTGAAAAGGCATGTACTTCACTAACTCTCTTAGCAGAAGCCATAGAGAGCAGAAACGCTGTTTTCATGGAAAGGAACGTTAATGAAACTGATGGAAGTGGTTCAAAAGGTTCCTTAGACAAGTATGTGAGAACATAGGCAAGATCCCATTTGGGAGATATAGATCTAGTAACAGGTCTTTGAATTTGAAAAGATTTCATCAATTCAGAGATAACTGGATCTGAACCTATACAATACCCTTCATTAAACTTAAGTGTATTGGATAGCATTGATCGATAACCCTTAATAGTGCTGACTTGATATTTCCTGATATTAAATAGATAAAGAAAGAAGTCAGCAATCACATGAGAGGGGGCCTTGATCGGATCAATTTCCCTCTGATTTGCCCAATTGGTAAAAATCTCCCATTTTGCATCATAGACTTTCCTAGTAGACTCTCGTCTAGCTCTGGAGACATGTTCTGCAACTTCCCCTGAAAACTGTTTATTTCTGATTGATTGCTTGATAATTCCCAAGCGTGAAGGGCAAGCATTTGGGGGTTTTGATGCAGAATTTTTCCTTGTAACTGAGATAGAAGATCTGGTGTTACTGGAAGAGTTATTGGAGGAGATATCAGTAGATTCAGTAGATCTGGAAACCACGGCCTGTTCGGCCACAGAGGAGCTATTAGAACAATTTTGCACTGTGACCTTTGAACTTTGTTTAGCACCGCTGGAATAAGATGGAAAGGAGGAAATGCGTATGCACTTATCCTGTTCCAGTCCATTGATAGTGCGTCTATCGCCAATGCCTGACTGTCTGGTATTGGAGATACGTACAGAGGCATCTTGTGGTTTAATCTTGTTGCAAAAAGATCTATGTTTGGAAAATTTGTCATCTGACAGATTGTGTTCACTACTGATTGTTTGAGTGACCATTCTGTTTTGATCGGTTTTGTTATTCTTGAGAGCCGATCTGCCAGAATGTTGAATTTTCCTGGTATGTGTCTTACTACAATGTTGATGTTGTTTTGTTGACACCAATGAAACATTTTCCAGGTTTCTAGACAGAGATCTGGAGAATGAGTCCCTCCCTGTTTCCTTATGTATGAAACTACCGTCGTGTTGTCTGTGCATATTAACACTTTTGAGTTTATTATATGAGGATGAGCAAATTTCAGTGCTATTGATATTGCCATCAACTCGAGAAGATTGATATGGAGATCCCTTTGAAACTGGTTCCAAATCCCGTGAAATAGAATCCCTTCTGGTTCTAAATGAGCCCCCCAACCCGTTACACTTGCGTCTGTGTAAAGTTGATGGGTGTGTGCAGGAATTTTTATCGGAACTCCCGACAGAAACCTCTGACGATTGTTCCACCAAATTAGATGATGTCTTATGTTTTGAGAAATCTGAATTTGGTGATCTAATGGGAGAATGTGAGGTCTCCATTGTGCTAGCAATGACATTTGTAGTGGACGGAGATGTAGGCGTCCTAAGACTACAAAATCTGCAGCTGCATTGAGTTTCCCTAAAAGAGAAAGGAATTGTCTGGCTGTAACTATCCTTTTGAGAAGAAATGCATTTATTGACAGTAGAAGAGATTGAATTCTTTCTAGGGGAATTCTGACTGTGTTTGTTTGAGTGAGAAATTCCATCCCTATGAAATTGAAATTCTGCGATGGAACCAAATCTGATTTCTCCTGATTTATCAGTAGTCCTAGTGATGAAATCAGGTGAACTGTGAAGTGGATATGTTCCAGAAGAAGTTGACGATTTTGGTTCTTTGACAACCAATCGTCTAGGTACGGAAAAAGAGTTATAGCTTTCTTGTGAAGATGGGTAGCTATTACTGACATCAGATGAGTGAAAACGTACGGACTTGTGGAGAGCCCGAAAGGTAGTGCCCTGAATTGGAAGACCTTTCCGTTCAGGGTGAACCGAAGATATTTGCGAGACTGAGGGTGAATCAACACATGCAAATATGCGTCCGTGAGATCCAATGAAAAGGCCCAATCGTTTGGGTGAATGGCATTTCTGACCTTTTGTTGAGTTTCCATTCTGAAACTTTGAATGAGCACATGATTGTTCAGATTGGAAAGGTCTATGATTAGCCTCATTTTTCCGTTTTTCTTTGGTACCAGAAAGATTCTGGAATAAAATCCGGGAGATTCCGGTTGAATTCTCTCCACTGCCCTTTTTGAAAGTAGTTTTTCTACTTCTTCTGCTAGCTCCGGTCTGCCTGACTGGCTGAAGAAGATGGGTTCTCTTGAAAGAGGTGGAAGATCTGTGAATGGGATCTTGTACCCTCTTTTTATGACTGATAGAACCCATTTGTTTGCTGTAATTTCCTGCCAGTTTTCGGCAAAATGAGCTAGTCTTCCTCCGACTGGAATCTGAGGTCGAAGGGAGGGCAGTGGAGGAGGGGTTTCACTGTTTTTTGAGGGTAGAGGTTTTTCCCCTGGAGGAGAAATTACCTCTACCTGATTTTGATCCTCTTGAACCTCGAAAGGAGCCACGACCACCGTATGATGTGGAACCTTTTGCGAGGTTACGATCATTATTCCTGCCGAACTTTGACGGAAAGGAAGTTCCTATTTTAGGAATTTTGAACTCGGGCTTGCCTTGTGTAGATGAGGAAGTCTGAGATTTGGCTTGATTAGATGTAATAGTCTTAGTAACTAATTCATCCCTCAAGGTGTCTGAATTTTCCTTATATACCTGTTCAATTTTCCCGCCAAATAATGTCGGAGAATTGAAAGGTGTAGATCTGAGTTTGTTTTTTGCCATGTCCGAAAGGGACTTCGGTGCAGATCTAATTGCAGCTTCTCTTCTCATTTGAACTATTTCTGCTGTCAGAATGGATGCTAAGGAGACCGACGCATTAATAGATTTTGCTAAGGCCTCAAGTATCCTGAGCAAAAGAGTACAATCTGGTTCCTCTTGTTTAGCAGATCGAAAAGCTGCGTAGGAAAATACATCAGCATGAGACAACGTTCTCAAAAGATCCCTGAGCTGTTTCTCATACTGTGCCAAATTCTTGACCGGTATTTGAGTGTTACCAGTGAGCGACATACCAAGTCTACTAGCATCATAGTCAAGAGGAAGATCCCTAGAAGTAGGGACTTTCTCATTGTGCGATTGATAGTATTTCAAGTTGATTAGTGCATCTTGATCTTTTTTCTTGATGCACCAGTCTTCAGGGATGATTTTATCCTTAACTTGGTGTTGAATAAAATCGATCGTACTACCGATGAGTGGGGACTGAGGCAAGGAGATAGACTTTTTCTGCTCCTGTCCAATGTCTTCCTCAATGCAAGATTTCGGTCTTGAAATCTTTGAGGAACTCTCTGACTGTCTTGGAAATTTATCACTAGGTAAGATTTCCAAAATAGCGTCAATAACAGATGCATAGGAAATCCTATCATCTATCTCGGAACTATTCGGATCATTAAAATCTTCAACCGAAGCACGAGAATCCAAGTCATTATCAAGTTCCTTTGTGTCCTCCACTCTTATTGATAAGGAAGGAGAGGAATGCCGAGTACTTTGAGGTTTAGCAGAGTGTTTCACACTAGATACTCTCTTATATACTGGAGAAGGAGATTTATTGGACGAATCTACCTTCTCTGACTGAGAGTCATCCGAAGAGGTAGATCTCTTCCTTTTATGATATCTCTTGTGTTTATGACTCTTGTGCTGACGTCTTCTATAGTCTCTATCCGAAGATAGAGAAGACGACGAAGACGTACTGGGAGAAGAAACATAACGTCTTCTACCCCTGGAAGAACGATGTTTCCTCCTATGCCTTCTTGAGGACGATGACCTAGATCTTCGGGAATAAGACTTACTCCTCGATCTAGTCCTCCGTTTCTTATGCCTGTGAGGCGAATGGACCGATCTTGACCGAGAACGAGATCGTCGACCCGATTGTTTCGATCTGGATCGGATAGATTTCTGTGTAAGCTGAACGTTGGACTTAGTCTTATGAACAGCTACAGATTGATGACTGGGAGACCTCTTACGAATATGTCGTTTTGAGGTTGTAATGATCGATCGATCCCTAGAAGACTCATGTCGACCGGGAATATTTGATGACCGGTCATTTTTGCCCAGAATCATTTGTCTACCCAGTGACTGACCATTTTCGAATGAATGCTCGTCGACTGGTGACTGATCTCTTCCCGGTACCGAGTTACTACCCGGTGACCGGTGACCCGGTGAGTTATGACCCGGTGGAATTGACCGGTCCGGTGCCCGGTCCCGGTCATTAGTATCGGAAGTAGAATCCGCATCTACGACCGATGGTGCCCGGTGATCGCCCGGTGCCGGGTTATCAGAGTCAGGGTCGTCACCGGGATCTGAGCCAGTCAGATCTGTGACCGGTGGTGCTTCCGAACTAGAAGCGTGCTGATGGCTAGACCGATCAGACGAGCTCCTAGACACGGACTGAGTCGATTTGAGATCTCTGGGGTGCTTGGGAGTCTCCCTGCGTGTCCCAGAGTCACTAGACTCAAGACCCCTAGTCGCACCGCGAGTCCTGTCCGCAACCATCGTAAATTTCTCACTCTTCTTAGAGCCTTTGGAAGTCATCCTCCTAGGTCTATTGGAGTACAACCTTTTCTTCTGAAATAAAGACCAGGTATAAGGATCCCAATCTACACAAACAGAACATTTATTATCAAATGAGCACGAACAGCAGGCTGCACAAGTTGAATGATTATCATACGATGGTTTAAGATGCCCACATAAACCTCTGAGTTGGGGCATAAGAGAAAAAACGAGAAGGCCGAAACGACTCGCGACGAAAACACGCTTCGAAAAAGCGAGGAAAAAAAACAAAATGACAAAGAAATTGTCGAAAAACAAAGTAAATAGAAAGAATAATGGAGGTTTAGAACGAAAAATAAGGACGAAACAAGCCTGGTGTGATTAAATATTCCGAAAACGAATATTTTAAATCCAAAGACACAATGGCGAATGTTTTCTTTCGTCCTCCAAAATTTTATATGATGCGCATGCGTCAATTCGTGCGCAAGTGGTCACGTGGTCATTTTGGCGCCAAGGCAGCCTTAAGTTATTCAGTTAAGCTCCAAGAATCAGTTATTTTAATTTTGGAGGTAATAGAATGTTATCCTATTTATCAAATATGTGATGGTACAGTGCGATATTAAAATGACCTAAACAGTGTTGACGGGAACGTTAAACCTCAATTCAAACAAAACAGTTCTCTCAAAACTTAGATTCATTAATTGACTAACTCTAATCCTTTCTGTTTGTATTTACCTGAAGACAATGCTGGTTCCAATCTCTCCTCTGGATGCTCATGTCCATCACCATCCTCTCTCTGTGGAAGACTGTTTGGTGGCAAGGAATTTTCTATAAGTACAGCTTTGCGAGATCTAAAAAACAAAAGACAAATACCAGTATTTGGCCAGTTAAAGGATTGGCTAAAATGCTGTCTCATTAAAGAGAGTTAGGAGATTTCCTGTAGGATCCATAAGCAAAGATAATCAAAGCAACAGCGGTGAAAGCGAGGTAACAGAGTGACAAATGGTGCTGACACTGTTTGCATCAAAATCTGTATGTCTACAGGGCTGAAAGGTTTAAGGATACCTGCTAAAGGGAAATAACTCTGACATGGAATTTTACTTTCCATTCATCTCAGCTGAGGCTTCTTTGAATATAAAGGATTGGCTCCCTCTTAAAGAGGAATTTCTTTTATTTCACCCATTTTATGCATACCGTATTCGATCTAATTACCGCACTGTGCCCTTAGTTTTTTCAAAATCGTGTCAAAAATCATGGTGAGACATCTACCTAATTAGCGCATACATGATACGAAAAAAATAGCTTCCAAGATGATGCATACTGGTATTTAATGGAATGGAAAAGGATACTTAAGCATTGCCTTCCCTGTTGATGAAATAACGGTAAGTTTTTTTTTAAATTTACTGTGAGAGCTTCAAGGGGAGGTTACTGTAAAGTGTGTGCTTATGCATTTCCTTTTCAAAAATAGCTTTGGTGAGCACTTATAGCAGCATGTGCGGTAACTGGAGCTAATAGGGTATATAGTGCAAAATCTGCACAGCCCTAGAGGTGGACATATTTTTCTGTAACGTAACATGTTACAAAGTCACCAACATGGTATCTATATATTCTTGGGAATCATCTCATTTTGTAATTTTTCAAACTGTTACGTAACATTTCAGTCCGTTTCGTACCCCTGTGTAGGTCGATTGTATGCACATTTTGCTGCATCTGAACAGGGCCTTCATGGTTTTTAAAAAAGTTCAGCCATATTCCCCCTAAAAGTTCCAAAAATAAGTAAACCTGACAACCTCTATTTCAACAAGAATTCCGCCGAAGGCTATGTCGCACCTGTGGAGGCGCAAAGTCATCGAAGCATGACGTGTAGGTCAAGGTCAACCATAGATGCTTGCACAAAAGATTCCATTCTCAAATGCAAGCTTGTACTAAGTATCATTAATGAAGCTCTAATAATTCTTGAGAAATGAACTTAACCATTAGGGGGAACACTAGGGTGGTCGCAATATTTTACAAAGTCAGTGAACCATGAATAGTAGGATAAGGTCAAATATGGATGCTTGCATTTAAGTTGCCAACCACAGATACAAAAGTCAGTGAACCATAAAATGTAGGTCAAGGTCAAATATGGATGCTTGCATGTAAGTTGTCATCCCCAGATACAAGTTTGTACCAAGTATCATTAATGAAGCTCTTATAGTTCTTGAGAAATAAACTTGACAGTTAGGGTGAACGCTAGGGTGGTCGCAAATCTTGACGCCTTGACAAACGGATGAACAAACTAACAGACGGAAAACCGGGCGCCAATATCGCGCCATGCTAATAGCAGGTGCAACAATGAAGCTGTTATAGTTTTTGAGAAATAAACTTGAACCTTAGGATGAACGCTAGGGTGGTCGCAATATCTTACAAAGTCAGTGACCCATGAAATGTAGGTCAAGGTCAAATATGGTTGCTTGCAATTCAAGTTGTCATCCCGTGATACAAGTTTGTATGAAGTATCATAAATGAAGCTCTTATAGTTCTTGAGAAATAAACTTGAACCTTAGGGTGAATGCTAGGGTGGTCACAATATCTTACGAAGTCAGTGACCCATGAAATGAAGGTGAAGGTCAAATATGGTTGCTTGCATGTAAGTTGTCATACCGTGATACAAGTTTGTACCAAGTATCATAAATGAAGCTCTTATAGTTCTTGATAAATAAACTTGAACCTCAGGGTGAACGCTAGGGTGGTCGAAAATGTTGACACCTTGACAAACGGACGGATGGATGGACGGAAAACCGGGCGCCTATATCGCGCCATGCTAATAGCAGGCGCGACAAAAAGGACATCTGCTACATAAATTATAGGCTGGAAGATTCCATTTTGTACAAAATGGGTAAAAGGTGGTCCGAACATGTGAAAAGATTAAAAAGTTGCTATTTTCAAAGGATGTGGCCCAACAAGCACCAAGTGTTGTTTCTTTGAGCAAGAGACTTTATCCACATTGCTTAGTATTTGTTTCTAGCCAGGAAGATTCGTACTAGTTTACTAAATATGTTACCTTCTACCGTATCAAAAAAGTTGATTGTTATTATTATTCTTTGTTGTCTCCCTTAAAATGGTGGCAAGATTTGTCATCATTTTGTAACTCCAGTTTCTAGTCAATGGTCAGGATATCCAAATCATCATTTTGTAACTCCAGTTTCTAGTCAATGGTCAGGATATCCAAGTCATCATTTTGTAACTCCAGTTTCTAGTCAATGGTCAGGATATCCAAATCAACAGTTTGTAACTCCAGTTTCTAGTCAATGGTCAGGATATCCAAATCAACATTTTCTATCTCCAAGTCAACACTGTTTAACTCTAGTTTCTAGACAATGGTCAGGATATCCAAGTCGTCATTTTGTAACTCCAGTTTCTAGTCAATGGTCAGGATATCCAAGTCAAAAATGGAAGCAGCAGTTTCCAGCCAATGCTAATGAAATCTCAAGCAACAGTTTGTAACTCCAGTTTCTAGTCAATGGTCAGGATATCCAAATCAACATTTTCTATCTCCAAGTCAACACTGTTTAACTCTAGTTTCTAGACAATGGTCATGGTCTCTAGTCAATGGTCATGACATCCAAGTCAATACTTTGTAACTCCAGTTTCTAGCCAATGGCCATGCCATGCAAGTCAAAATTGTGTTTTCTCAGGTTTCTATTAAATTATCATGATGTCCATGTCAACATTTTATAATTTCAGTTTCTAGTCAACAGTCATCACATCCAAGTCAACACTTTGTAACTCCAGTTTCAAGTCAATGGTCATGATATCCAAATCCACATTTTGTTAATCCAGTTTCTTAAACTGATGTCCATGTCAACATTTTATAACTCCATTTTCTAGTCATTGGTCACGGTGTAACGGTCAGTTACTTCACCCTCCCCCAAGTCTCAAAATTCTATTGAAACTTAAGCACCAAACATTTGTTGCTTATTATATCTGTTTAGATAATAGCAATTTATGTCTGAAAAAGCGAAGAAAATTTATCACAAGAATTTTTAGTAAAAAGAAAAATCTGGGGTGGGGAAGAAATGGGCCAGTTCTTAACCACCCCCACTTTCCAAATTATATTTAGATTGGAGCACTAAAGAGTTGTTGCTTCTTATATCTGTTTAGTTAATACCAATTTATGTCATAAAAAGCTAAGAAAATTAATCATAGATACTGGAATTGGGATAAAAATTTCCTTGGATCTTCATACTTTGTATGGCATAGAGAAAATTTTGCTACATGTATTTAAACTGTAAAGACTCAAAACTAATTAAGAATGGTTTCTTTTCGAATTTTTAACAATTTGTGAGGCATAAATTACTCGTTGACTAAGGTTCTAAAATAATTTCAGGTGGGGAAGAAACTCACTGGGTGGAGAAGAAACGGACTAGCCATTTTTTCATTTTTTTTAAAGTCTATGGAAACTCTCAATCATAGAAACCAAACTAAAGAGCCAAATTTAAAAAAAACAAGAGGCCCATGGGCCACAATGCTCACCAGAACTCAGGCGGACACTGCCCACTGGCAGCCATGTATGGTTTCAGGTTTTAATTTATTGATTATAAAGTCGCCCAAACAAACCCCCATTTCAAAATGAGCACCCATGTGGACTCTGTATCTGAAATATTAGGCCTTTTATGAGGAGGAAGGATGAGACATGGACCCAACAGAGCCCTATATGGTATCACTGAATCCATCTTATCATAAGGCACATGAATATATATGGTTTAGGGGTTGGGATGTGTACTGTTCCTGAGATATAAGGCCTTTTAAGCTGCGAAGGGGTTGGAGCATAGCCCTGGCAGACCCCAGGAAAGCCAAGATTGTTGTCGCTGAATGTGTCTTATAATAAGGACCAAGAAAATATATTGTTTAGGGGTGGGGATATGAACAGTTTCCAAGATATGAGGCCCTCTTATGAAATGATGAGGAGAGGAATGGCCCCTGTGGACCACCATGTTTGTGTGACTGAATGTGTCTAATCATAAGAAACAAGAATATATATGATTATGAGGTGGGGATCTTAATGGTGTCTGAGATATATGGCCTTTTATGAAGTAGAGGCGTGGGCCATGGCATCAGCATGTTGCCCTAGCACATAAGACACATTGATGTGAGTGAATGAGTCTTATTATAGGGAACACAAATATACATATTTTAGGGGTGGGGATCTGAACAGTTTCTGGGATATATTGCATTTTATGAAGTGGAAGGGTGGGACATAGCCCCAGCACACCCCCAGAGACCCCTAGGTTGGTATCACTGAATGTGTCTCATCATAAGGAACAAGAATATATATGGTTTAGGGTTGGGGGTTCTGAATGGTTTCCGAGATATTGAGCCTTTTACGAAGTGGAGGGGGTTGGGCATGGCCTGGGCACATCCCAGAGGACCCCCAGGTTGGTTTCAATGAATGCGTCTTATCATATGAAACAAGAATATATATGGTTTGGGGATGGGGATCTGAATGGTTTCCGAGACGTATCACCTTTTATGAAGTGGAAGGGTGGGGCACAGCCCCCCCTGCGGCCCGGGAGACCATTAGATTGGTATCACTGAATGCGTCTTATCATAAGGAACAAGAATTTATATGCTTTAGGGGTGGGGATCTGAACGGTTTCTGAGATATTGGGCTTTTACTAAGTGCAGGGGGTGGGGCATAGCCCTGGCACATCCTAGGGGACCCCCAGATTGGTGTCACTGATGAGACTTTTCATAAGAAACAAGAATATACATGGTTTTGGGGTGGGGATCTGAAGGGTTTCCAAGATGTATCACCTTTTATGAAGTGGAAGGTTGGGGCATAGCCCTGGTGCGGCCTGGGAGATCCTTAGGTTGATATCACTGAATGCATCTTAACATAAGGAACAAGAATTTATATGGTTTAGAGGTGGGGATCTGAACAGTTTCTGAGATATTGGGCCTTTTATGAAGTGGAGGGGTCGGGCATAGCCCCCATGCAGCAAGGGAGACCCTAAGGTTGGTATCACTGAATGAGTCTTATCATAAGGAACAAGAATTTAAATGGTTTAGGGGTGGGGATCTGAACGGTTTCTGAGATATTCAGCTTTTTACGAAGTGGAGGGGGTGGGGCATAAGCCCCGCCACATCCTAGGGGACCCTCAGATTGGTGTCACTGAATGCGTCTTATCATAAGAAACAAGAATATATATAGTTTAGGGGTGGGGATCTGAATGGTTTCTGAGATATATGGCATTTATGAAGTGGAAGGGTGGGGCATGGCCCCAGCGCACCCCAGAGAGACCCCAATGTTGGTATCACTGAATGTTGCTTATCATAAGGAACAAGAATATATATGGTTTAGGGGTGGGGATCTCAATGGTTTCTGAGATAAATGGCATTTTATGAAGTGGAGGGGGTGGGGCATGTCCCCGGCACATCCCGGGGGGAGCCCAAGGTTAGTGTCACTTAATGCATCTTAGCATAAGGAACAAGAATATATATAGTTTAGGGGTGGGGATCTGAATGGTTTCTGAGATAAATGGCATTTTATGAAATAGAGGGGGCAGGGCATGTCCCCGGCACATCCCGGGGGACCCCCAGGTTGGTGTCACTTAATGCATCTTATCATAAGGAACAAGAATATATATGGTTTAGGGGTTGGGATCTGTAAGGTTTCTGAGATATAAGGCATTTTATGAAGTGGAGTGGGCGGGGCATGGCCCCAGCACAACCTAGGGGACCCCCAGGTTGACATAAAAGCATATGGCTGAGAGAAGTTTACTCAAGGAACATGTTTATGTAAGTTTTGTAAAAATATCTGCAATGACTTGGCAGTAAATGCCATTTTTCAGTTTTCCCCCCATTATAAGTCAATGGAAACTCTAAGTTGCCATAGCAACAAAACTAAAAGGCCAAATTTCATAAAAAACACAAAACCTGTAAAGGCAAATATGGTGAATATTTTCATAAAGTCTCAGCCTCCTAGAGCATATGGTTTCTGAGGAGATGATTTTTTAAGTATTTTTTGTCTATTTTTTGCATTTTGGTTTCCATGGCAACCAATAAAAATGAGCAGAAGGCTTAAAATCATACAGCAGATAGTAGATTGCCTATGGAACATTTCTATGAAAGTTTTCTCAAAATATCTGCAGAGGCTTGGCAGAAAATGCCATTTTTCAATTTTCCCCATTATAAGTCTATGGAAACTACAAGTTGCCATAGCAACCAAACTAATGAGCCGATTTTGATAAAAAACACACTTTCAATCCCCCAGCCCAAGGATGCTACAGATAAAATTTGGGCCCATTCGGCCCAGAGGCTTCAGAGGAGATGTCGTTTGAAAGTGTTGACGCCAGAAGACGACGACGACGACGGACAACTGCCTATCCTATAAGCTCCCCGGAGCCTTCGACTCTGGTGAGCTAAAAAACATAAAACCTTTACTGTAAAGGCAAATATGGTGAATATTTGCATAAAGTCTCAGCCTCATAGAGCATATGGTTTCTAAGATGATTTTTTAAGGTTTTTTTCTATTTTTTTGCATTTTGGTCTCCATGGCAACCAATAAAAGTGAGAAGTAGGCCTTAAATCATATGGCAGATAGTAGATTGCTTTAGAAACATTTTTATGAAAGTTTTGTCAAAATATCTGCAAAGGCTTGGCACTCACAGTTAATGCCATTTTTCAATTTTCCCCATTATAAGTCTATGGATACTCTAAGTTGCTATAGCAACCAAACTATGAAGCCAATTTTCATAAAAAACACACAACTTTCAATTCCCCAGCCCAAGGATGCTAGAGATGAAATCGACCCAGCATTTTTAGAGCAGATGTTTGAAAGTGTTGACGCCATACGACAATGGACAACTGCCTATCCTATAAGATCCCCAGGAGCCTTTGGCTTTGGTGAGCTAAAAATCTGTCCCTCGGGATCACTGTCCAGCATCACTGGGCAAGCCTCGTGATACCGGATCTGGTGACCCTTGGGACAGATTTTTCCATCCACCCCTCACACTCATGTAAAATTCTTATATTCCTCCAAATGCAGACCTTTGTTGATACAGGCAGGGGGAGACAAAATAATTTGAAAGAGATTCCTCTTCAAACCTTAAAGTGAAGGTAATGATCAGGCACCTACCTCTTCTTTCTTAAATATTCAAAACATTTCTTCTTATGTCGCTCTCGTATTCTCTCTAAAGTTCGTCTCGTAGGTTTGTCAATGACTAAAAGTTTCATACTGTGCACTTCCGTTTCTTCTCTCATAACTCAATATTCATGATAATCCGAAAAGCTCACCAATTCATAATTATACTCATTATAGCTCACATATTTTTATCCATTTTATCCTCAAAACTAATCAAGAACACTTTAAACACTTTTTGTACCAAATGGAATCTTCCTGCTTACATAAAGCAGGAGTCCAATTCCAAATTTAGGAGTGTCAGGTTGTAAATTCTTCAAAATTTATTAGGAAAATGGCTGAACTTTTTGAAAACAGTGTAGGCCCTGATCAGACGCCACGTTCTGCGTCTGATCTGGGCCTGCACTGTTTGCCAGGGTACCCATTTTGGGGTTTCTGGTACTAAAGGGGTTTATGTGCCTAATTGTTTAAATGGCTGGCTTTAGGAACTTAGTTACTTACTCTTCATTAAATCACTTTGCTCACAGCTAGAACATATTCCATCAATTGGAATAACCATTAATATTTGTTTACAACTGCACTAATTTCCTGACGTTAGGCTGGTGCATCAGTTGTGCAAGAATATCATTATTTTTTATGTAACAGCTTTTTCAGCATTCTGATATTACTGTGATATAAGACAGAGAACAGCTATCAACCCTTTCAGCCCCAAATTTTTAAGTCAGAATCTGGGCACATCAACTCTTGTAGGTAGTATTTAAGTCCAAATCTCATTTTTGGCCCAAGGGCTATAATTTGAACAATCTTCAAACTTCATACCAAATATCAAAGACCTGGGCCATGTGGTTTCCGAGAAGATTTTTTAAGTTTTCAGAAAAAAAATCTATTTTTAGCTTCTGTGACCTAAATGTTAAACAGACTGGTGAAATAGTCAGTTTTTTCCTCTGGCCCGGTTCTTCCCTGGGGAAGAATTGGGCCGGCCCGTTTCTTCCCCGGGGGAAGAAACTGACTAGTCAGTTTCTCACCAGCCAGTCACCAAATATCAAAGACCTGGGTCTTGCTGTTTCAGAGAAGATTTTCAAAGATTATCTCTACATAAATCTATGTAAAACCAAAGGGCCCCAGGCTGGGGCATTTGTGGCCAGAGGGCTATACTTTGAGCAATCTTGGTAGAAGTCCACTACCTGAAGCTCCATACCAAATATCAAAGACATGTGCCTTGTGGTTTCAGAGAAGAAGATTTTTAAAGATTTCCCTATATAAGTCTATGTAAAACCAAATGGCCCCGGGGCTGGGGCATTTTTGGCCTCAGGGCTATAATTTAAACAATATTGATAGAGGTCCACTTATACACCAAATATCGAAGACCTGGGTCTTGCTGTTTCAGAGAAGATTTTCAAAGATTATCTCTACGTAAGTCTATGTAAAACCAAAGGGCCCCGGGCTGGGGCATTTGAGGCCTGAGGGCTATACTTTGAACAATCTTGGTAGCGGTCCACTAGATGAAGCTACATACCAAATATCAAAGACCTGGGCCTTGTGGTTTCAGAAAAGAAGATTTTTTAAGTTTTCAGTGAAAAAATCTATTTTTGGCTCCTGTGACCTAGATGTGCAAAGGACCGGAACCATTTGAACAACTTTGAAAGGGGACCACCTGAGGATCATTCCTGTGAAGTTTGGTCAAAATCCGATCTGTGGTTTAGGAGGAGATGTCGTTTGAAGAAAAAGTTTACGCATGCACACACACACTCGCACACACACATGCAAGCACGCGCGCACAACGGACAAAAAGTGATCCCAAAAGTTCACCTCGTCACTACGTGACAGGTGAGCTAAAAATAGGCCTTACACCCCTTATATGACAAATGGACTTGTCCAACATATAGCAATGGAAGAGTCCATTAGCATACAATGGGTTAAGAGCTGTCTTATCGGGATCTACAGTTTGCATAGGTAACTTTATTGTTCTACAGATTGTAAGTGTTACTTATTCAATGACAGTAAGCACTCAATGAGCCCATCATTTCTCAAGAGTAATTCAAGCCGAAAAACATTTATATAATACATGTTGATAACAATTTTCATTTTAACTCTTATCTTGCTGTTCACGACAACCCCTACCTTTGCAAACAGTGTAGATCCAGATCAGATGGCTTCTTCAGAAGCCATCTGATCAGGATCTACACTGTTTGACATTCGGTTTATGAATTTGTAGCAATAAATTACATCAAGTAATTTGATTGGTTGATAGACAGAAATGGGTGTGGCTTAAATGAATATTCAGCAAGATAAGGGTTAAAACAGACTCCGTAAAATAGTTAGATCATAGTTTGTCCCTAAAATGAAAATCAGTCATGACCGAATGCAGACCAACTCTTTTTAAAAAAACTTTCCTTGATATTTCTTGTTTCTGTTTTGTAAATTTCATAAATCTCCAAAACAAATGCATAAAACCAACAAACAAGAGGGCCATGATGGCCCTGGTTCGCTCACCTGATCCTTATGGTAGATAATATAAGGTGATCCAGGAGTGGAGGGTTTGAGCAATTTTGGCTGACAAAGAACATTTCTGTGAAATTATTTCAAAATCAATCTAGCTATTTAGGAACTTAAGTGGTTTTAAGGGTTAGATTTTTTTTCTCTGGTGGCTACCCTGTTCAGTGGAAAATTGTCATTCATGGAACATTCCTTCAAAATTGTTTTCTTTTTAGAGGAAGAAGTCTTTCAAAAGATCCCTTTGACAATACAGCTTGACAGGGGTGGGGTGAGGTGAGGGTATGGTCAAGATGAGCAACATTCTGAGCAAGTTTGATGATGATAGGACCAAACTTGTGGCCTCTATAGTGTTTACAAGGGGGGGGGGGGAGGCTTTGAAAAAGGTACCACTCTATTCATAAAATAGCCCTCTTGACCAAGGTGTTACCAAAAAAGGTGGGGGACTTTGGAAAATGTACCACTCTATTCATAAAATACCCCTGCTGACCAAGGTATTACCAAAAGAGGACAACTCTTAGCAAGTTTGATGACGATTGGACAAAAACTGAAGCCTCTACAGAGTTGACAAGGTTTTTCTATGATTTGACCTACTGACCTCCTTTTTGACCCTACATGACCCACATTGGACCTTGACCTAGATATGGTTGGAATGATCATTCTCAGCAAGTTTGATGATGATAGGACCAAAACTGTGGCCTCTACTGTGTTGACAATGTTTTTCTATGATTTGACCTTCTGACCTACTTTTTGACCAACATGACCCATATTCGAACTTGACCTAGATATTGTCATGGTGATCATTCTGAGTTTGATGATGATTGCACCAAAACTGTGGCCTCTTGAGTGTTAACGAGGTTTTTCTATGATTTGACCTACTAACCTACTTTTTGATCCCACATGACTCGTATTCAAACTTGACCTAGCTCTTGTCATGGTGATCATTCTGAGCAGGTTTGATGATGATTGGACCAAACTGTGGCCTCTACAATGTTCACAAGGTTTTTCTAAGATATGACCTAGTAGTGACCTACTTTTTGACACGACATGACCCATATTCGAACTTGACCTAGATATTTTCTATTTCTAACTCTGGCAGCATTTTGCTCATTGGAGCTGAACAGTTTTAGTTGTTTTTGTAGTGGAACAACTGAGCAATATTGTGATTTAGTTTGAATAAAATTGGCCAAGGGGTATGAGAGAAGTCATTTAAAGATTTTTCTATTTTTAGCTCTGGCTGTCATCTGGTTCATTGGAGCCGAACTATTTAAGCTATTTGGTTGAGGGATAACTAAGCAACATTCCTTTGAAGTTTAAATGTGATTGGCCTAAGGGCATGGAAGGTGTAATCATTACAAGATGTTTCTATTTTTAGCTCTGGTGGCCATCTTTTTCCATCTAGGGTTTGGCTGCATGATGCTTCCATGCAGAGCTGAAACCCACTGCACATGAGTACTGATAAATGCTTAAAAGGTCAAAACCTGTCCAGGTAAAGTGATGCGAGTCGGACCGCCCAATGCATATAAACCCTATTGGTTTCATTGGACAGCAGGGTTTGAGATGTCATTTCATCTCAGTGTTAGGTAAAAGTCCCACAGAATTGGAAGCAATGTCTCCAAAATGACCTTAATAGTGTTGACGGGTCCAACAAATCCAACAAAAACTTGTTCAATGGAGCCGAAATATTCTAGCTATTTTGGCAGAGAGCCACCTAGGTAATATTCATGTGAAGTTTAGATGAAGTCGGCCAATGGGATTAGGTGGGTCACCAAAGCAACATTCCAATGAAATTTGAATGAAATTGGCCCAGGGGTATGGTGGATAGTGGTTTAATTTTTTTCTGTTTTTAGCTCTGGCAGCCATCTTGCTCATCAGAGCAGAACGATTTTACAACTTTTGGTAGAGAGCCACCCAGGCAACATTCCTGTACAGGTTAAATGAAACTGACCCAAGGAATTTGGAAAAGTAGTCTTTTAAAGCAAATTGTTGATGATGGATGTGGGACTGATCACAACAGCTCACCATGAGCACGAACTTCGTGCTAAGGTGAGCTAAAAACTCATATTGTTGCTGATAAAAGAAATGCAATTTTAAGCTACTCACATTTTTTTTCAGCATTAACTACTCTGTATTAAATAATGGAACTTACTAGAACAATTAATATTTTAACCTTTAACATTAAGCTAATAAGGCTCAACCTTGTTTCATCTCTGTAGTTTTTTGATTTGTATGTTCTCGGAGATGTTACACTGTCACACTGATGAGTTAGGAGGCTTTCATGCGGGCTGGGCGGGGTTAGTGTATACCGTGACAGAGGTAAGGGCGAGGATTGTGGCCGTGTACTGACCGTTCCAATGCGGTTCTTCAGTGGCGGTTTATTTATGTTGTCGTTTGTTACTTACTATGTGTATCACTTGTGTCTTTTTATTTTGGATGGCCATTTGGCCATTTTGTGGGAAAGTAACTGTCCTTATGGCCTTCCTTTGTTTAGGTTTCCATTATGGTCTGGTCACTTCATGTTTGTGTTTCTTTCCCTTTGGTGTCTTTGATGGGTGGAGTAAGTCAATTGTATGGATTCCTGATCTTTGTTTTTTTACTTCTACTTTGAACAATGTTGAAGGTTCTTTTTACGTGATATGCTTCTGATACAGCCGCACAGATGTAACCAGCCTTCCAATATTCTTAATCTGAAGAACCGCTTGAGCTAGGCTCATGATATTTAGTAGAGAGTTTGGGTCTAATGTGTAGATGACCTGATTAAGTTTTGATGAAAATCCGAAAATATTTAATGGAGTAACGCCCCTTTTCGGACTTATGCATTTTGGCAATGGGGAAACCTTGTGAGCAAAATGTCTGGAGAACTGCTCCAGCTAGACACATGATATTTAGTGGACAGTTTGAGTCTAAGGTATAGATGACCTGATTAACTCTTGATGAAATTCCGAAAATATTTAATGGAGTTACGCTCTTTTTCGGACTTACGCATCGTGGCTATGGGGAAAAATTGTGAGCAAAATATCTGAAGAACCGCTTGAACTAGGCTCATGATATTTAGTAGACTATTTGGGTCTAAGGTGTAGATGACCTGATTAACTTTTGACGAAATTCCAAAAACATTTAACGGAGTTATGCCCCTTTTCGGACTTATGCATTGTGGCTATGGGGAAACCTTGATTTTTAATTATGTTTTTTTAATTATGTGTCTATTAGTGGTAAGCATATGGTTGGGGGCATAGTGTTTCACAAACCCATTTTCCATATCATTACTAAAAGAAACCCTGTGTGCCGAGAAAAAAAGTAGATTGATGTACAACTTCTTTTCTTATGCTTCTATGTAGTGTCTGTTTCTTTCGCAATAGTTAAGATGAGGTTACGGCATGCCTGAGTTGTCCTTAACTTTACGATATGGTTAAGTTGTCTCCACAAATTAGGGTACTTTCGAGTTACTCACACTTATCGCTACGAGGTGATTAAGATATACTTAAGGTCGTCGTAAGCCTAAGAGAGCTTCCAGTTACAAACTCCAGAATGGCAAACAATGTAGATCCTGATCAGATGGCTTCGTCAGAAGCCATCTGATCTGGATCTTCATTGTTTGGAAAATATGGCATATCCGGTCTCAGCAGAACAAGGGTTAATATTGGCATTTGCATTTCCCCAATTGCACATGTAGCTATGCTAAGATCCCCTTTTTGCAGGATGTGTCTCTTTCTGGAAAAACATGTGCAACAGAAGCTAATACTTATCATAAAAGAAAAAGTCGACTAAACTTCAAGATTAGTTACATAAACTGACAAATGCTTTTTAGTCATTAACAAACATCTCTGATGGAACAAGGGGGGAATTGTAAATCAGGCATTTTCACTCTGCAGTGTTATTCCTGAGAAAATATTTGTTTATTTATTTATTTATTTATTTATTTATTTATTTATATGACAGCTAATCAAAGTTATTGAAACACAGGAATACAAACACATCAAATTAGAAATAACACTGTTTGCCAATTTGTCGCTGTCATTGATGAGCAAATGTGTCCAAGTCAATTTAACCCATTTTGTACCAGATGTAATCTTCCTCCTTATATACAGCAGGAGTCCATTTCAAAATTCAGGGGTGTCAGGTAGTGTTATCTTCAAAATTGATTTGGAAAATGGCTTAACTTTTCGCGAACAGTGTAGACCCTGATCAGACGCCGCGTTCTGCAGCGTCTGATCTTGGCCTGCACTGTTTGCCAAGGTATCCCTTTAGGGGTTTCTGGTACTGAATGGGTTAATAATTCATAAACATTTAAACGTCTTTCGTTTGTTTGATTTGAGGTTTAACGTCCCCATCAACAATGCATAGGTCATTTTGGAAACGTAACATTGCTTCCAATTTTGTAAGACTTTTACCCGACATTGAGATCGAGACAAAATGAGATCTCAAGCCCTGTCCCCGCACCGCTTTGCCTGTGCAGGCTTGGATCCTCTAAGCAGTTTACCAGTACTCATGTGCAGTCGGTTTCAGCTCTTTGTGGATGCATCCTGCAGCCCATCTATATCTTCAAATAGTGTGTGTGTGGGGGGGGGGAGGGTTGCGGGGGGGTGGGGGGGTATAGTTGGGGGCCGGGTGCATTTTCAATGTCTGAAAACATCTCTGAGATACATGGGTTTTGGGTAATCAAATTTAAGTTTGCCTAAAGTTCGTTCTTTCTGTTATTTCACAAAGAGTTTTCAGCCTGTTCATTCAAAGAGATATTTTCTGATGCTTAAGCCTTGCAGCCACTTCAAGACCGAGTTCAAGTGAAACTCAAAGCAATTCTTCAGGTACTGAGATGCCAAGTTCTGCAACAGAATGTGAGGTGATTTTTCTCTGGGTGCTCTGGCTTTCGCCCAACTCTGATTAACAATCAGCTAGAGACAACTAGAATTTGTTTTTCTACAAAAACACAGATGTCTCCCCACTTTTTGACCTCTAAGTATTACCTTGACATTGCAGGCATTGACCTGGGTCATGTGTGCAACACATCATCAAATGAAGGTGAACAGTTTCTGCAAAAGAACTTTGAAAAGTTCATCAAGAAATAAGAAAGTTATTGACCGTACAGGAAAAAAGCCCTTTTTTACCTTTGACCTCTAAGTATGACCTTGACCCTTGAGGTCCCTTGGATCTTGGGCGCAACACATCATCTCATGATGGTTAACATTTCTGCCAAGCATTTTCATAATCCATCAAAGAGTAAGATAGTTATTGACCGTACACATAAAAAGGGCCCCTTTTTTACCTTTGACCTCTAAGTATGACCTTGACAATGGTGGTATGGACCTTGGTCTTGCACACGACACATCGTCTGATGAAGGTGAACATTTCTGCAAGGTTACTTTAAAAAGTCCATCCAGAAATAAAAAAGTTATTTAACTGGACACGAGAACAAGAGGGCCCAAAGGGCACTGATTCGCTCACTTGAATGTCACTGTCTCTGGTACATTCTATTTTTAGCTCTGGTGGCCATCTTGTTCATCAGAGTGGACCGATCATCGCTATTTTGGTATGGTGTCACCTAGGCAACATTCCTGTGAAGTTCGAATCAAATTGACCCTAGGGTTTTGGAGGAGTCCGTGTTTGAAGCAAATTTACAATGTTTTTCTATTTTTAGCTCTGGTGGTCATATTGTTCATTGGAGCGCAATCATTTTAGCTAGTTTGCTAGAGGGTCATCTAAGCAACGGTTCTTCAAAGCTTGAATGAAATTGGCCCAAGGGTACAGGAGCAGTGGTCGTTTGCAGATTTTTTTTATTTTTAGCTCTGGTGGCCAAAATCAGAGCGGAATGATTTTAGCTATTTTTTGGGGGAGTCACCTAGGCAACTTTCCTGTGAAATATGAACCAAACTGGCCCTAGTGTTTATGAGAAGTTGGCATTTGAAGCAAATTTACTATGTTTTTCTATTTTTAGCTTTGGCCTCCATATTGTTCATCGGAGCGTAGTCATTTTAGCTATTTTGCTAGAGGGTCATCAAAGCAACATTCCTACAAAGTTTGAATGAAATTGGCCCAAGGGTACAGGATGAGAGTGGTCTTTTGAAGATGTTTTCAATTTTTAGCTCTGGCGGCCATCTTGTTCATCAGAGCGGAATGATTTTAGTCATTTTTGTCGGGAGTCACCTAGGCAACTTTCCTGTGAAGTATGAACCAAATTGGCCCTAGTGTTTAGGAGAAGTTGGCGTTTGAAGCAAAGGACGAATTGCAATTCAAGTGTTTTTTGGTCCACAGTGTATCTTGATGAACTTGATATGGAAGACAGCTTCATATGTCCTAGTTCACTTGAGCACAGTTTTAAACTAGAATTGTTTTCTAAGAAAACAGATGTCCCCCCACCACACTCATTATTTCAAATTCTGCTTTTACCCTTTACTTTTTCAGCCCTGTGACCTTGAAAATTAGGTCAAGGTCACCAAAATCTAATCAGTTCTTAAGATCAGCCCACTGATATGTTGTACCTAGTTTGAACCAAATCCATCCACTGGTTCAGGAGATAGAGTGCAGACAAGGCAATTTTCAACAGTCTAAGTCCCGTGGTGACCTTGAAAATTAGGTCAAGGTCACCAACATCTAATCAGTTCTTAAGACCAGCCCACTGATATAATGTACCAAGTTTGATCAAAATTCACCCACTGGTTCAGGAGAAAGAGTGCAGACAAGCCAATTTTTAAAAGTCTAACTCCCGTTGTGACCTTGAAAATAATTAGGTCAAGGTCAGCAAAAGCTAATCAGTTCTTAAGACCATCCCACTGATATAATGTATCAAGTATGAACCAAATTCTTCCATTGGTTCAGGAGTTAGAGTGCAGACAAGCTTTTTTGGTCTAAAATTTGACAATGGTTTCATCCCTGTGACCTTGAAAATTAGGTCAAGGTCACCAAAATCTAATCAGTACTTTTCCCCCTCCAAATGGTGTATCTGTGTAAGTTTAATCAAAATCCATCCATCCATTCAGGAGATAGAGTGCAGACAAGAGGCAACGCCGAAGCTAACGCCGACGCCGACAGGATCAGCACCAAAACCAATATGTCCCTCTCCCTTTTGGGTGGGGGGCCATAATTTACCACGTCATGTATAGTCACGTGACTTCTGGTTGATCCATCCTGGGGTGGTAACCTGGATAAACTCATTCTATGAAGAAATACTGCAAGTTTTATGCCAATAATGCATACAAATTCCTCTAAATGAAATGAAATATATAAAAAAAAATAGTTTTGGGTAAGTGGCATTTGGATTTATCATAAAACTATCACATAAGTTTAATGAAAATCCTTTGAAGGGTAAAGGAGATATGGAATGGACACAAAATTCAAACTTTCAGACTCTTGACCTTCCAATGTGACCTTAATCTGGTGTCGGCATGATTCATTTATGAACTCTGCACATGAGCTCACTGAGGGATACATCTAATTGACCAAAATTTAATGCAAAGTTTTAAACTTGTGATCTGCAAATGTGACCTTGACATTGAGTCGGCATGATTCATTTATGGGTTCTGCATATCAGCTCACTGAGGGGGATAATTGACCAAAGTTTAATGAGAATCCTTGCAGGGGTAAAGGAGATATGGAACGGCCATAAAATTCAAAGTTTCAAACTCTTGATCTTCAAATGTGACCTTGACCTTGAGTCGGCATGGCTCCCTGAAAAGAATATTTGCCCAAAGTTTAATCAAAATCCTTTGAGGGGAAGAGGAGATATGGAACGGACAAAAAATTCATAGTTTTAAACTCGTAACCGTCAAATGTGACTTGACATTGAGTCAGTATGGTTCATTTATGGGTTCTGCATATCAGCTCACTGAGGGGGATAATTGACCAAAGTTTAATGAGAATCCTCGCAGGGGTAAAGGAGATATGGAACGGCCATAAAATTCAAAGTTTCAAACTCTTGATCTTCAAATGTGACCTTGACCTTGAGTCGGCATGGCTCCCTGAAAAGAATATTTGCCCAAAGTTTAATCAAAATCCTTTGAGGGGAAGAGGAGATATGGAACGGACAAAAAATTCATAGTTTTAAACTCGTAACCGTCAAATGTGACTTGACATTGAGTCAGTATGGTTCATTTATGGGTTCTGCATATCAGCTCACTGAGGGGGATAACTGACCAAAGTTTAATGAGAATCTTTGCAGGAGTAAAGGAGATATGGAATGGAAACAAAATTCAAACTCTTAACCTTCAAATGTGACCTTGACCTTGAGTCGGCATGGTTCATTTATGGGTTCTGCACATCAGCTCACTGAAAGGAATATTTGACCATAGTTTAATGAAAATCCTTCCAAGGGTAAAGGAGATATTGAACGGACACAAAATTCCAAGTTTCAAACTCGTGACCTTCAACTGTGACCTTGACCTTGAGTCAACATGGTTCATTTATGGGTTCTGAACATCAGCTCACTGAGACGAATAATTGACCAAAGTTTAATGAAAATCTATCAAATGGTTCAGGAGATATGGAGGGAACAAGAAAGTGTTACAGACAGACAGATGGATAGACGAACAGACAGACATTCTTACGAGACGTACATTGTGGGGGTCTCAATGATGTCTATGGAGATTTTAACCCAATGATGTAGCATTGTACAGCCACAGGCATGTTTGGTGTTGTGGGGTTGAAAATTTACAGAATAAACCTCATTAAGTATGAAAAGTACAGAACATAAACCCCATTATATATTTGGTGTATGTACGGACAGACAGACGAAGGCCATTCGCGGCGGGAGATTAAAAATGACTGAACTTTTAGCAAACAGTGGAGGCCCTGATCAGATGCTGCATCTTGCAGCATCTGATCTGGGTCTGCACTGTTTGCCAGGGTACCCATTTTGGGGTTTCTGGTATTAAATGGGTTAAGGCAATACAAGATAATAATATTATGTTTCAGTATCACTTACCCAGTTCTTTGTAGAGGTTCTAGCTCCTCAGAGTCGGCACTTTCTTCAACTTCGTCACCATGTCTTAACATCACAACTGGTCCCCTATGATGTCTCATTGGTACTGGTGGTATGTTAATGTCTGATGGCAATACTGAGCCCACAGAAACTTGAGACTGTACAACTGGCTGGATAGATTCTGCTTCTTCTGCCAGGCCTGGACATGGTGCTGGAGGTGGTGGTTGTGTTGGTACAGGCGGACGGTACTTAGGTGGTGAACCTCTAGCTTTAGGTGGAGGGGGTGGTGGGGATTCTAATGGAGGAGAAGGGGCATGGCGCCTTGGTGTTGGGACTGGAATGGGTCTCTGGGGCAATGGTGGCCCCTGTGTTATGGAATGTGAAATTCTACTGAGATTATGAGCCCTATCAGGTTCATGATCATTTGGAACACTTGGTATTGTACCCAAATTTTCTGTTTTCAGTACTATACTTTTTTCGCTTGTAACTGTTTCATCTCTTACAGAGTTATCACTTTCACTTATGTCAGTGTTCATAGATTGTTTAATAAAACTAGTTTCACCAGTCCTTATAGTATCATGTTTTGAACTCAATCTCTCGCTTGTGTCTTGTTGTGTATTTGTTTCTGGGCTTTTTGATCGCTCTGGTGATTTTGACAAGTTATCTAATGAAGCTTTTCTGAAACTACTCACACTAGTATCTGATATGCTGCCTAGATTAGATATGTCACCAACTTTGTCTTCTAAATAATCTGATGTTCGAGAATACCTCTGGTTACGGTAACGAGCCCAGCTTCTTAACTGAGATTGTGGGTCTGCTGATTGCACTGTAGTTTCTGATTTGCTCATTAATTGTTCCGACACTGGTCCTTTTTGTTCTGCTATATGTGGTATAATATCAGATTTGGTCATTTCAAAATCAGGAGAAAGTGGTTTTGGTTTGGAATCAGTTTCATCTGAGGATGCACTAGTCCTCTGTAGATATGTATCAGCTCTATCCAGAGCTGCTTGAATTTCTTCTTTGCTTAGTCTCTTTCCAGGTGCACTTGTTATAATTTTACTTGGTGCTTTATGACGATATGTAACAACAGGCTTCTGGCCTTCTTCATGACCATTTGGCCTTGACCTTTCACTGGTTGGTTTGGAAAATTCATTAGATGATGAATGTGACCTGCTTGTTAATACTTCTTCTGAAGATGATAAATTTTTATCAAATTGTGAACGACTTTGCGGAAGATAAGACTTTCTGGGCTGGTAAGCAGAAGTCACTGACAAATCCTCAGAAATTGAACCATTAGTTTTACTTAAGTCTGGCTGACTAAATACAGAATTTTCTAAATTTTGGCTGCTGTTTTCAACATCCATAGATTCCTCTAGCTGTAAGGATGATTGTGACAAGTTTGTTTTATTTTTAGAAGCACCAAGTTTGTCTAAGTTACTAATTTCAGACAGAACATCCTCATTCTGCCTTCGTTTCCACAGCAACCCTCCTGGGGTGCTACTTACTGAAGTTATCACAGATTTTGGAATACTAGGTTCAGAATACGCCGGACGCAAATCTGGTTTCCGACTTGGAATGGGAGGTCTCTGATCAGCCCGTGATCGTCGACTTGTTCCACTTGAAGTTTTTGCGGAATCAGTAGCCTCTTTAAGATCCAGTGCTGATTTGTATTTCTTTTGTGCCTCTGGATGCCTTGCATCTTCAGAAGGTGTATGCTTAAATCCTTCAGGAGATCTTGCTGTCAGTCGGTCAGGAGACAGCACAGGAGATGTAGCGCCACTAACTGGTGAAGGTCTACGCAATCTTTCTCTCTCCTGCTGCACTTTTGTCTCTTCTTCCAAACGTGCAAACAATGCACGTGTATAATTGAACCGTTGCACATGATTGGAGGGTTCATGTAAGGCCTTTACAGTTCCAGATGTGGGTGAAGTTGGTTCTCTTTCTTTCTGTGCAGAAATGGGTGGAGACGTGGGGTCCTGAGGCAATTTACGTTTTGACGTTGGTGGAGGACTTATAATCTGTGGTGTATAATGATGATATGAAGTATGTGTTTTTATGGGCTGAAACTTGTTTTCTTCTGTTCCATTATGAGGCTGAAACATTTCTTTGATTCGACTCACTTTCGTCCCCACTTTTCTGGACCTTGTTAAAGAGTCTGGGTTATACACTGGAGGGAAATCTGGGTATATGTTTTCCTCTATCATAACAGGGGACAGAGGCTCTGTAGGGGATGAAATATCCTCTGATTCATGTAAACTGCCACTACGGTGTTTGCTAGCAATCAAAACTTCAGACCTTGGGTTCCTATGAGACATGGTCACTAATTTTCATTTTGAATTCCGTTTTAAAAATGAATCCGAGTCATAAAATAAAAATTCAAACAGATTATCTCCAAAACTAATTTTTTCAACTTTTTATCTTTTAGTTTTACTCTTTTGTTTTGTTTTAAACACATTGCCTTTTTAAACTTTAAAACACAATTTACAGCAGAGCAACAAACAGCGTGTAGATTTTAAAGAAATATTTACACCAGGACAAGGTCACTATGCCTCCAGACTGGACACAAGAGTCCCTAGTAGGTTGTCTTCCTTCACACCTGCCTACATTTCCTTGCTTTTGTGTGAGTTCAAGGGTCATCCATTCTTGAAGAACACCCTAAAACAGAAGAAAAGGTTTTGAGATCAAGAGGGCCATAATGACCAAGATCGCTCATCTGATCCTTATTGTACACATAAAATGGAAGATACGAGGACTGTTCAAATATGAATGCAAGTAGAACATTTTCTCATGCACTAATGAGAAAATCACCTGGAAATTAATATCACAGCGCAGAAAAACATTTCACCTATACACTGATACCAAACCTGTTAAAATCCGTGCACTTTAGCCATGTATATCGTTCGATAAACACTGTCTACTCTTGTATACTAATACAAAACATGGTTGGAAGAAGGTCAGAGTACGTCGTTGAAATACGGTCCTATATTAAGAATCGTTGTATTCTTGGTATACGGTGCAAGAAATTCAGCTGTGGGATAGGCTCAACAGAAGATGCACCACATGATCATCGGCCGAAAAGAGCAACATCTGCTAAGCTGGTTGCTAGAGTGAAAGAAATAGTTGCTACCGATGCACGATACACCACTAGGCAAATAGCTAGTATGGTTGGCATCTCATTAGGAGCAGCTCATACAATTCTGAAACGGGATTTGAAAATGAGAAAGATGGATTCCCCATCTGTTGACAGATGAGCAGAAAAAGACATGCGTTCAGTGCGCCAAGAAATTGCTTTAAAAGTTTCCAAATTACAATGCACTGTCTTTCCCTAATGTCGCCACAGGTGACGAGACATGGGTTCACTTTTTTGAGCCAAAACGAAAGATTCAGAACAAAATATGGGCAACAAAGTATTGCAAAAGACCATGCATTGCAAAGCGGACCATGAGTGTCAAGAAGGTAATGTATGCCATATTATTTTCAAATCAGGGCTCTGCTTTTCAGGTTGCTGTGCCTAAAGGCAAATCTGTAAATGCGAAGTTTTACAAGAATAAAGTTCTTCGAAAATTGAAGAAATATTTCAAAGAACGAAGACCCGCAACTGGTTTGGCCAATGTCAGATTGCTACATGACAATGCGTCATTGCACAAGGCATTCATTGTGCAAGACTATCTGAAGCAGGAAAAGGTTGTTGAACTCCCTCACCCCCCGTATTCCCCTGACCTTGCCCCGTGTGACTTTTTTTTGTTCCCGCGGCTGAAAAAGTACCTTTCTGGTCGAAAATTTGTTCAGCGCAAACACCTCAGTTCTGCAATATTCCAGTGCCTTCATAGTATACCTCGAAAAGACTATCAAAATGCATTCAATGATTGGATCAGAAGACTGAAAGTTTATATATCTGTTAAAGATACTTTGAGGGGACAAAATAAATTTTTCATCGAAATCTATCACGGAATCATTTTTATCTGCTTAGTTGCATTCATTTTGAACAGTCCTCGTAATGTAAGGTGGAGTGGATGGTTTGAGGCATTTTGGTTGACAGTGACCCAACAAACTATTTCAATATCAGTCTACCTATTTAGTAGTATAAGTTATTTTATAGGTTGTTTATTTTTTAGTTTTGCAACTTTGTCAGAGCTTCAGCCAAGGAACATTCCTTCCAAATTGTTATCTTGGCAAGGACGAAGTCTTTCAAAAGTTCCCTTCGAAAATACAAGCTGACTTGTATGTTACTATCTGGGCACCTTCTGGACTCTGGACATTGAGGGACAGAGATGAATTTGTTCAGACAACTTACAACTTATGCATAAATGGACACATGCATGCACACATACACTCATGCATGCATGCACACCTTTGCAAGCATGCATGCACACATGCATTTATGCAGGTATGCATGCACACATACTTGAAAGCACTCACACATGCATGCATGCACACATGCACACTCATGCATGCACTCACACATTCATGCATGAACACACACATACACGCATGCACACACACCCACACCCACATGCATTTGGTGTTATGGCCCTTGAAAAATTGGGCATTTAGGGGCAAGCACATGGTTGAGGGCATTGTGTTTTACAAACCCCATTTCTAGTTTATTTTTCAAACTGTTAGAAGACAACTTTCATAAGTCACCAAAAATTATTCTTTATTTAGACCCCAAGCTTCTTCATCTTAAATAATTGGGCAGCAGGACTTGAGATGTCATTTCATCTCAATGTCAGGTAAAAGTCCCACAAAATTAGAAGTAGCATCTTCAAAACAACATTTTTAGTGTTGACTGTTGACTGGGATGTTAAACCTCAAATCAAACAAATCTTCATCTCAAGAGGCAAATCTCACTCACGATCATCATCAAAATATCATGTATGATTCATATTCCTATAAAACCCATTTTTCTCCATATAAATAGGTGTTTATAGGTTGTTGCCCGGCTTTAAGCTGTACCCACTTCTCCTTAGACCCAGCAAACTTCTCCCTATTTTCCCAGGAGGGAGAAAGCACTTCTCCCGAATTTTTTGGGCTAGCTTGGGCCCTGGTATGACATGATTTCTCCATCAAATACTATTCAAGATAATCAGCAAAATCAATGAACTATGAAATATAGGTCACAGTGACCTAGATATATTTTGAGGTCAAACATGGGGTTACATGGTACTTAAATCCCAGGTATCAAGTCTTCAAGATATAAGGCAAAAACACTGGACCGTGAAATGTAGGTCACCATAGCTATTTTGGTAGAAGTTCACCTGAGCAACATTCAAAAGAAGTTTGAATGAAATTATCCCAAGGGTATAGAAGAAGTCGTCGTTTAAAGACTTCTATTTTTAGCTCTGGTGACCATTTTTTTTCATCAGAGCGGAACCATTTTAATTATTTTGGTAGAGGGTCACCTAAGCAATTGACTGAAATTGGAACAGAAGGAAAGAAACTTTTGTTTAAAGATTTTCCAATATTTAGCCCTGGTAGCCATCTTGTTCATCTAAGCAGAACGATTTTAGCTATTTTGGTAGGGAACCACCTAAGCAACATTCCTGTGAAGTTTGAATCATATTGGCCCAAGATCTTAGGAGGAGTTTGCATTTAAAGCAAATTATTGACGATTTTCTATTTTAAGCTGTGGTGGCCATTTGGCTCATTGGAGCAGAACCATTTTAAATATTTTGGTTAAAGGGTCACCAACATTCATACAAAGTTTGAATGAAATTGTCCAAAGGGTAAAGGAACTGATATTTAAATAGTTTTTCTATTTAAGCTCTGCTGGCAACCTTGTTCATAGGAGCAAATTGATTTTAGCTATTTTGGTAGGAGGTGTCCTAGGCAACATTTCTGTGAAGTTTGAATCAAATTGGCTCAATGGTTTAGGAGTTCACATTTAAACCAAAAGCTGTTGATGAAGCCCGATGGACATTCACTGCCATTCGGATTCATGCTCAGCTGAGCTAATAATTTTGAAATAGCCTCTTCAAAGAAGAAAATCTTGGGGCCCCTGATTGGATAAACAGCTGGTTCTAGTCTGGAAAATCAATTTCCATGTCATTTAGGAAAATGCTCTGGTTATTAAATCCATCTAACTGTAAACTTAGTTTATTTTTTTTTGCTCCTCAGAGAAACAGTTAGATTTGCAAGTTTTGTTTTCTTTTAGCTTTGAGTTAGTCACACACTAGTAACTGCTGACAAATGCTCCCAGGATGTTGATCAAGAGCCTCTAGGTTATCCCTGACTATACATACATGTAATAAAGGATTTTGATAACCCATCAGCTAAGGCTAACAGAAACCAGTTGCTTTTTCGCTTCCTGGCTCATTTGTTTGTTTTTGTTTGATTTGAGGTTTAACATCCCCGTCAACACTGTAAAGGTCATGTAATGGCCATATTTTCCTCTAAAGACTTCACTGACCCCAGGGTTTTCTCTCCTTTATCAAAGGGGTCTTCTTTAACCCATTTAGTACCGGAAACCCCTATCTATCTATCTACTGATACTGCGTCGTCACATTTGACCATTACCGCAGGTGTGCATTACACACACTCCAGGTTTGCAGGATGAAAGCCTACACAGTACTCATGTAATTACGGTAGGGATCTTTAACCTGCACAGGGAATGGTTCTCCCTCCACAGGGGGCCTCCAGTTAACGTCCCGATCCGAAGGACGGTGCACTTTATGACATTCATCCCTGCAAATGATGCCAATGGAGCGTGTTCGGACACCGAAATTTTATCGCCGCTGCCGGGGATCGAACCTGGGACATCTAACATCAGAGGCAAGTGCACTAACCACTGAGCTATCGCGCTCCACTGGGGTAATTGGCAAACATTGCAGGCCCTGATCAGGGCCTACACTGTTTGCAGAAAGTTCAGTCATTGTCCAAATAAATTTTACGGAAATACAACCCGATACCCCTAAATTTTGAAATGGACTCCTGCTATATATAGGAGGAAGATTCCATTAGGTACAAAAAGGGTTAAGAGGTTATAATTTGCTTCTAAAGAGCAAATCCTTACCTCTGGAGTAGTCCCCAATGGGTAAAAGTAATGTTTGACATGGTTGGCTCCCCTGAAAGTGTATCCTCCTGAAAGGTTTGCTCTAAGGTATAAACAGCAATTAAAAGTGCCCCCCCAGTGTTGTTTGACGTGTTCTTCCTTGTTTGGTGTTGCTTAGTCTGCTATCTCACAATAACTACCATAAATACACTATTACAGTGGGGGCATAAAAATACTGTTCTTATCCACTAGGCAATCGAGAGACCAATCAAAACCATGAATATCTGCCCAACAACATACAAACATAAATCCCTTTGTGTAGCTACTTTTGGTTGCCTTAGAAGATATTTAACTCTTTTTGTACCAAATGGAATATGCCCCCGCCCATCAGGGCTTGAAAAAATACATGGGCTGCATGATGCTTTCACGCAGAGCTGAAAACGACCCGCACCGAGTCTTGGTAAACCGCTTAGAGGATCTAAGCCTGGCCAGGCAAAGTGGCGTGTGTCGCCCGTCCATGCTTATAAACCCTATTGGTTTCATTGGGCGGCAGGGCTTGAGATGTCATTTCATCTCCATGTTGGGTAAAAGTCCCACAAAATTGGAAGCAATGTCTCCAAAATGACCTTTACAGTGTTGACAGGTACATTAAACCTCAAATCAAACAAACAAACAAACTAAATGGAATCTTCCTCCTCATATATGGCAGGTTTAGGGGCGTCAGGTTGTTTTCTTCAAAATCTATTCAGGAAATGGCTTAACTTTTTGCAAAAAGTGTACTGTGTAGGCCGTGATCAGACACGGCATTCAAGGTACCCTTTTAGGGGTTTCTGATACTGAATGTGTTAAAAGATACACCTGCTCAGTTTGCCTTAACCCTTTTTGTACCAAATGAAATCCTCCTTATATATAGCAGGAGTCCATTTCAAAATTTAGGAGTGACAGGTTGTGTTTTCTTCCAAATTTATTTGGAAAATGGCTGGACTTTTTGCAAACAGGGTAGGCCCTGATCAGACACTGCATTTTGCAGCGTCTGATCAGGATCTGCACTGTTTGCCAGGGTACTCATTTTTGGGTTCCGGTACAAAATGGGTTAACCTTTAAGATGCCGATCACGACAATTATCGTCTGCTTTGCTGTCTGCCGGTTACCTTAAAAGTAATCTTTTGCAAATAGTGTGGCGAGGAAGTAGTCTGATCTTGGCTTACACTGTTTGCCTGTGTGCAAAAATATTTTTCAAAAGTTTGCAAGAAGATTCAGCAGACGACATAAGAAGATGACATCTTGTTGTTTTTCTCGGCAATTTAAGGGTATTTATAATAGACATTTGCAGATGTCATTTTCAAATATTTATGTCTTATTTTATAGAGAAAATATGGCTGACATGATTAATCGTATAATCGATCGATAAATTCCACAAAAATCATCATTTCTGATTTGCTTTTAATCGATTAACCCTTATCTTGCTGTTCACGACAACCCTTTACTTTGCAAACAGTGTAGATCCAGATCAGATGGCTTCTGAAGAAGCCATCTGATCAGGATCTACACTGTTTAGCATTCAGTTTATGAATTTGTAGCAATAAATTACATCAAGTAATTTGATTGGTTGATAGACAGAAATTGGTGTGGCTTAAATGAATATTCAGCAAGATAAGGGTTAAAATCGATAGGTACAATTTACGACAGGTATTGATAGGTACAATTTACTACCCAAAGTTATGCCTAAAATAGCGGGATGAGTGGCAAACAGTGCAGACCCTGATGAGAAGCCGCATTTTGCTCAGGCCTGTCCGTTCAAATATACATATGATAATGGGCAACATATTGTTAGAGTCATTCTCAGACATAAAGCCAGACAGATAAAATTATGACAAAAACCCAAGCGATTAATAATCGATTATCGATCGCAATGACATGACTGATAATCGATTATCTTTTCAGGTCCGATTAGCCAGCCCTATATGGCTGGGCAGATAATTCACATGAAATGTCAAGCCTAATCTTTTCTCTGAAAATAATTCAACAAATAAAATTACCAACCTGCTCTAAACGAATGCTTCTGTGGTGATTTAAGGCGTACAAAATATTGAAACAGCCAAGTTTACCGTAGTACAGTATTAGTTGGACAGGAGACACCACAGAATGCAATGTCTCATCAGGGTCTAAACTGTTTGCCACACATCCAGCTATTGTTAGATACAAGCTCACATTGTAAATTGTACTTGTTCAAATTTTAGAACAAACTTGTATGGATAGGGGTTGAGGACTCGACTGTCTGTATAATTAGGGTCAATACTGTTGCCCATAGTCTACTTTGGATATAATACCTATGTTGTGTTTTATTTTTCATTCAGGGCAACTGCTATAAATGCAGAAGCCTGTCCAGATTGTTCTGTAATACAGTGGAAACTCGTTATTCCAACGCCGATTTTTCGAAACTACCAGATTTTTCGAAGACGACTGACGGTCCCGACATTTTTCACTATTTTTTTATTGCAAAAATATTACTGAAATCAATTTTTCGAACAGATTCGTTGGTTCTGATCAAAGAAATTCCCATTAAAATCCCGTTAAATTTGAAATTGAAATACCACTTGGCTAATCATGGTCATGCATGATGATCACATTTTTTGTGAGGCGAGTTTGATTGTTACACACTCGATTGACTTCATGGGTTATCCAATACAGGCGTAACTGACACGGGAATAACGGTCACACTATAGGTGATGATCATTAATTGAGTAAATGGTGGCTTTAATTGAGTTCGGCTGCAATGATCATGATTCATATAATTTGATGTTTTACGGAATGGCCAGAATGGCCGTAGAAAAGATTTCGTAATCAATGGACCATTTCCTGCTTTCGAAGGCCTGTCAAACGTAAAAGACGATAAGATTAGCCTTCAGGCAGCTCTTTTTCTTAAATGCTTTGACAGATGTTCCCATTCTTTCACCAAAGTGCCGAAATGAAAAATAGAAGTGAAGGCAATGTTCAAACTGCAAATTTTGAAAATTCGAACTACTGATAATTCGAAGGAATTTCTGCAGTCACTGGCACTTCCAATTATCTAGGTTTGACTGTATATAAGTTCAGACCCGATACATGTGCTGTTCTTTTTTTTTTTGTTATTTTTTTTTTCTTTCAAACAAAATTAGGACAAATGCTATAGTCCAGATTGTTTTGGGTCACTTTTTAACCCATTGCATGCGGGGAAACCCCCAAAGGAGTACCTTGGCAAACAAAGCAGGCCCAGATCAGACGATGCAGAACGCAGTGTCTGATCAGGGTCTGCACAATTTGCTAACAGAATTTTCTATCAAAAATAGAACAAGAGGGCCATGATGGCCCTGGATCGCTCACCTGATCCCTAGTGTAACAAGTGGGCCCCTGGGAGAGCCATTATTTTCCCCGGGCTATAATTTGAATAATCTTGGTAGTGACCAAATATCAAAGACCAGAGCCTTCTGGTTTCAGACAAGAAGATTGTTAAAGGTTTTCCTTATATAAGTCTATATAAACCTTCAAGTCCCCGGGGCAGGCCTATTTTGGCCCCAGGGCTATAATTTGAACAATCTTGGTTGAAATCCACAAGACAAAGCTTTATTCCAAATTTCAAAGACCTTGGCCTTCTGCTTTCAGACAAGAAGATTTTCAAAGGTTTTCATTGCCTTGACTTCTATTTCCTAGGGCTATAATTTGAACAATTTTGATAGAGGTCCACTAGATGAAGCTTCACATCAAATATCAAAGACCTGGGCCTTGCGCTTTCAGAGTAGAAGATTTTTAAAGATTTTCCCTATATAGGTCAACATAAAACCGAAGGGCCCCGGGGCAGGGGTATTCTTGGCCCAAGGGCTATGATTTGAACAATCTTGGTAGAGGTCCACTAGATGAAGCTACACATAAAAAATCAAAGAACTGGGCCATGCGATTTCGGAGAAGAAGATTTTTAAAGATTTTCCCTGGGTTATTAGAGCATGAGAGATTTTACAGTACCCCCTTCAAATTTTGTTTGCAGGGGGGGGGGGGGGCACAGGCACAGCTGATCTGTACAATGGACGGAGACTTGAACCTTATCCCATGTGCATTTGTAACAAGAGGAACTTGATGGTTCTATATTGCTCACCTGAGCTAAGATTTGCATGTGTCCCAGTGGGGGGGGGGGGGAATGAAGCTACATACCAAATGTCAAAGACCTGGCCTTCCATTTTGAGACAAGATTTTGAAGGTTTTTCCCTTATATGTCTACGTAAAGCAAGTGGGCCCCAGGGCAAGCCATTTTTGGTCCCTGGGACATAATTTGAACACTCTTGGTAGAGGTCCAATAGATGAAGCTACATAACAAATATCAAAGACCTGGGCCTTCTGGTTTCAGAAAAGGTTTTTCCCTTATAAGTTTATGTAAAACAAGCAGGCCCCGGGTCTGGGCCATTATTGGCCTGAGGGCTATAATTTGAACAATATTGGTCGAGGTCCACTTGATGAAGCTACATAGGTACCAAATATCAAAGACCTGGGCCTTCTGGCTTCAGACAAGAAGATTTTTAAAGGTTTTTCCCTTATAAGTCATTGTAAAATAAGTGGGTCCCAGAGCAGGGCCATTTATGGCCCTAGGACTATAATTTGAACAATCATGGTAGAGGTCCCCTAGATGAAGCTTCATACGAATGATCAAAGACCTTGGCCTGCTGGTATCAGACAAGAAGATTTTTAAAGGCTTTTCCAGTATAAGTCTATGTAAAACCAGTGGGCCCTATTGTGGGCCAGATTGGGCCCCAGGGCTATAATATAAGCGATTTTGGTAGAGGTCCACTAGGTGAAGCTACATACTAAATATCAAACACCTGGGCCTTCTGATTTCAGACAAGAAGACATTTAAAGATATTTCCCTTACAAGTCTATGTAAAACAAGTAGGCCCCAGAGCAGGGCCATTTTTGGCCCCAGTGCTATAATTTGAACAATCTTGGTAGAGGTCCACAAGGTGAAGCTACAAATCAAATATCAAACATCTGGGCCTTCTGGATTTTTAAAGGTTTTTTTCCCTTATGAGTCTATGTAAAACAAGGACCATGATGGTCCTATATCGCTCACCAGAGCTAAGAGATTTACACACTTAATATTCAAGTTTCACATGGTAAATTGCTTTAGGATTTTGTTTGTTTGTATGATTTGAGGTTTAACGTCCCCCGTCAACACTGTCAAGGTCGTTTTGGAGACGTTGCTTCCAATTTTGTGGGACATTTATCGACATGAGATGAAATGACATCTCAAGCACTGTCACCCAATGAAACTAAAAGGATTTATAAGCATGGACGGGCCAACTCGCATCGCTTTGCCTGGGCAGGCTTAGATCCTCTAAGCGGTTTACCAGTAATCGTGTTACTTAATATAATTAGTTTAGCCGCACCCATTTCTGACTATTAGCCAATCAAAATACTTGATACTATGTATTCATTCAAATATGCAAACTGAATGACAGTGTAGATCCTGATCAAATGGCTTCTTCAGAAGCCATCTGATCTGGATCTACACTTTATGCAAAAGTAGGGGTTGTTGTGTTCAGCTGGATAAGTGTTAACCCTTATCATGCTGTTCACGACAACCCCTATCTTTGGAAACAGTGTAGATCCAGATCAGATGGCTTCTGAAGAAGCCATCTGATCAGGATCTACACTGTTTGGTATTCAGTTTATGAATTTGTAGCAATAAGTTACATCAAGTAATTTGATTGGATGATTGACAGAAAAGGGTGTGGCTTAAATGAATATTCAGCAAGATAAGGGTTAAGGTAAGTTTCATGTATTGCGGGAGGAATCAGCTGAAAATTTAGGCGCCATTGGTAGCTATTAACACATATATGTATGTACCGGATAAAACTATGTATACACAGCAAAAGGAAGCTATTCACTATAATATAATATGCCCTCATATACAGGTATATCGGCTTATATCACATGACCTGTATCTTCGACATAAAATTTGATTAAAGGGTAATTCATGTCAGTATTAAAACTCATACTATCTGAAAAAGGTAAATTTATCAATTTTTGTGTCACAATATGAGGGCTGTCATTGTGAAGAGTCGCTTCAAAGATTATGATTTATCAATGGTCATAATATCACAACAAGAGGCCCACAGGCCACAATGCTCACCAGAGCTCAGGTCCAGCCCACTTGCAACCACATATTTCAACAAACAATGGTTGCTTGAAAATCATCCACACAAGGATCATTGCTACCGAATTATGTCATTGATTTTTGAAACAATAAGACTACTAAAGTACTTAACCCTTCTCTTGCTGAATATTCATTTTAGCCACATCCATCTCTGATTTTGAACCAATCAGATTGCTTGATGTAATTTATTCCTGCAAATTCATAAAAAGAATGTCAAACAGTGTAGATCCTGATCAGATGGCTTCTTCAGAAGCCATCTGATCTGGATCTACACTGTTTACAAAGATAGGGGTTGTCGTGAACAGCAAGATAAGGGTTAAAAGTAGTATATATCAAGTTTGAGGCTTCAAAATTTCACAGTTTCTGAGAAATCTTTGACATTTTTATATATATTGAGACTTCTATCACTTAACCATGCAATTGACAAAGATACACTGACCAAGATATATTTTGAGATCAATCATCCGGTCACCTGGAACTAGGTATGACATTTCTCTATCACATTGTCTTCAAGTTATAAAGCCGGCTCCCATCCACTGGGGCTTGAAGAAATTAATGGGCTGCATGATGCTTCCACACAGAGCTGATACCGACCGCACACGAGTACTGGAAAAACCCTTAGAGCCTGCCCAGGTAAAGCAGTGCAAGTCAGACCATCCACGTTTATAAACCCTATTGGTTTCATAGGGCGACAGGGCTAGAGATGTCATTTCATTTCAATGTCGGTTAAAAGTCCCACAAAATTGGAAGCAACGTCTCCAACATGACTTATACAGTGTTGACGGGGACGTTAAACCTCAAATCAAACAAACAAACAAACAAACAAAGATATAAGGCAAAGTCCCTGGACCATGAAATATATGTCACACTAACCTACATACATGTATTTTTTTATGTCACTCATAGTGTCATGTGGATCTTATAATCCAGGTATGATATTTCTCTTTCACACTCGAACCAATGTCACATAATTGGTTGATGTATAACCCAACTGTGTCTAAATGGAAATGCAAATAACATGTTTAGTTACAAATGTGTCCTAGACTTTGATCCCTAGCCCCACATCCCCACCCCCAGGCATGAACCCAGGGATGTGTTCTTTTGGAATCTCAGAAGACCCTTCAAGTACCAACGACCTAATATGAATGCTCTTTGATGAGTGACTGTCCAAATCTAAGCATAAAACAGTATTACAAAGATGTCCTTGATTTTGACACCCAGCCCCATACATGGCTTGAACCAAGAGGTACAGTAAAACCTGTCTTAGCAGCCACTTCTACTAAGCAAGCAACCTGTCTTATGCAAGCAGGTATTCAGTTCCTAAAAAAGGCAAATATGTAAAATTTCACCTGTATTAAGCAAGCATCTGTCCTAAGCAAGCACATTTTGTTTATCCCTTAGGTGCATGCTTAATACAGGCTGGACTGTATATTCTCTTGGAATATCAGATGATCCGCCCAGGTACCCAAGTTCCAAATATGATTGCTCTATGACCAATGATTGTTGAGATATTTGAAAAGCATTAGAAAAACTTTAACGCATGAACAGTAATGGTAACGCAAAAGGGGACGACCAGAGTGACAACAACAGATCTCCTTGTACTTTGTACAGGTGAGTTAAAAACAGATAACATGACATACATGTAAAGGGCACAATAAAGATAGTTAAAGGAAGAAAAGAGACGGTGGTAGGGAGGGCTACAGGAGAACAAGGAAAAGATGGAAGTGAAGAAACATAAGTAACTAGATCGTGCAGTCAATGGTATACCATTGCAAATACCCGCTTTTTCTATGAATAACACTAATGACTGTATTAACTAGCCAAAACTACATGTAAGTTAAAAAAAGTTGCAAAGAACATTCTAACTGATAAACAAAGTTTCAGAAGTGCAACTCTTATAGTCTAGAAGATACGGCAAAGTCATACTTTTTGACCTTTGACCTTGGGGTTATGTGAGGTCCACCCAAAGTATCCCAATTTATTCAATAGTCAAACGGCCATCCAATAACCAAGTTTCAGAAGTGTAACTCCAATAGTTTAGAAGATATTGCAAAATCATACATTTTGACCTTGGGGTCATGTTGAGGTCAAGGTCATGCCAAAAGTATCCCAATATATTCTATATTCCAAGGGCCATCCAATAACCAAAGTTTCAGAAGGTAACTCCAATAGATTGGAAGATAAGGCAAAATCATACTTTTTGACCTTTGACTTTGGAGTCATGTTGAGGTCGAGGTCACACCAAAAGAAGCCAAATATTCCAAGGGCCATCCAATAACCAAAGTTTCAGATGTGTAACTCCAATAATTTAGGAAATATGGCAAAATCATACTTTTGACCTTGGACCTTGGGGTCATGTTTAGATCAAGGTCATGCCAAAGGTAGCCTAATTTATTCTATATTCCAAGGGCCATAGATTAACTAAAGATTCAGAAGTGTAACTCCAATAGTTTAGGAGATATGGCAAAGTCATGCTTTTTTACCTTTGGCCTTGGGATCATGTTGAGGTCAAGGTCATGCCAAAAGTAGCCCAATTGATTCTATATTCCAAGGGCCATCATAAAACCAAAGTTTCAGAAGTGTAACTCCAATAGTTTAGAAGATATGGCAAGCCATACCTTTTGGCCTTTGACCTTGGGGTCATGTTGAGGTCAATGTCACACCAAAGTTAGCCCAATTTATTCTATATTCCAAAGGCCATCCAATAACCAAAGTTTCAGAAGTGTAACTGCAATAGTTAAGAAGATATGGCAAAATCATACTTTTTGACCTTTGACATTGGGGTCATGTTGAGGTCAAGGTCATGCCAAAAGTAGCCCAGTGTCATCTACATCCCATGTACTATCCCAAGGCAAACTTTTAAAAGTGTACCTTAACCCGTCTCAGAGGAGATCCATTCCATAGAAACCTGACGGACAGACGTACACACACACACACATACATAGATACAAACCCATGGATTGACAGACACTTGACTCTGTCACGAAAACAATATACCCCATTTTTCTTCGAAAAAGCAGGTATAAATAACAAGATGTGTTTGTGAAACACTGATGCCCCCCGGACAGCGCCATGCACAAGGTATGTCCAATGTAGCCAATGTTAAAATTTTGAAAAAAGTAGGTCAAGGTCAAGAGATCAAAAATTATGAAACCACTGGAAAGGTCTTGTGAAAAGGTATACACACATGAAATATGAAAGCTCTATCTATTACCATTCAAAAGTTATGGCCAATGTTAAGGTTTTTGTACACAGACAAATGGACAAACAGACAGACATGAAAAATTGTTGTTGTTTCAGATTGTACCACCATCTCTGTTTCCCCCCCCCCCCCCCCCCCCCCCCCCCCCTTAGAAGCCTCCTTGGTGCAGTGGTTACGCTACTCGCCTTGTAAACCAGGGATCGCAGGATCGATCCCGGGCTTCTTCAGACTTTCGGATGAGTCTTTAAACCGAGGTCCCGTCTCCGTATGACCTTAGCTGTTGGTGGGACGTAAAATTAAAACTCACTCACTCACTCCCCCCCCCCTCACACACACACACACACAACTAACAACAAAATCTTCTTCCCTCTTAAACTTTGAAAATATCAATTATTTAACATAACCTTTTGACCATAAAATTTTAAAGATTATGTCAAAAAGCAGTTCACATATAATTTTGATGTTATTGCAAAAAATTGTCACATTCATGTACATGAATTGACAAACATGTGAATAGCACCTGTCTTGTGGCCTGTGAAGCCCATCTGTAAAAGGCAATAATTAATTTAACAATGTTTGAAGGTTCACTAATAGCTTTGCAGCATATTAACCATATTTAAGTATCTGCAACACCTGTAAGCTTCTGTCAGAACAGATTAACAAGAGGGCCATGATGGCCCTGGATCGCTCACCTGATCCATATTGTACAAATAAAATTTCTAAAAATAGCCACAATGACCTTGACCTGAGGATCCTGAAAGTCAAACCCGCTTGAGATATTATCATATCCAACATTTGTGTGAAGTTATAGTGATGAAAAAGTTTTTCTAAAAATAGCCAGTGACCTTGACCTTAAGACCGAACTCGCTCCAAATATTGTCATTTGCAAAAGTTGTGAAAAAATATATTAACCCTTTCCCACTCAGATATGTCTTTTTACGTGTCTGAATCCCCCCACCCCAACACACTTTTTGAGCCCCAGAACCACCTATAGTTTATCAACGACCTTTGAGAGTTCAACGTTCAAGTGTGACAAGACTATTCCATGTTTAAGGGGAAGCAGGTTTCGGATTTCTTTTTTTCATGTCCAAGTTGTGGCCAAGCCGTTAATATGATGCAGTACGAATCTCAGTAAAACAATATCACCCTATGTAAAATCCCAACTGAAGGCAACTTAACTAAAACACGGAATAGTCGAAAATTAAAAGTGCAATCACGTCTCACTGCGTTTTGAAAGACTATGAAATCTGCATTCCCCACTCCTGGATAGCTATGTTTGCGTTAGGATTAGTTGTCAAAAAAAATCGGCCTGTTTTTTTTTCGCGCGGCTCCCCACTAAAAATATACCTTTGGGGGACCACCGAAAAAAAATTTGGGGTATGGCCCAGCCGGCCGCTGAAATGAAATCTGAGAGTGTCTGGGGTCAAAAATGCCTCGAAATTTACACTGACAAAACATAATTGTTGCCTGGACAGCAGTGTGAAGATTAAGATTCGGTCAAAAATACATGTGAAATCACACTTTTTGACAACTTTGAGATGCCCCCTCGTTACCATGGCATCAATGATTTAGCCTAAAGAGGTTCCATTTGAAAGGCTAATGCCCAGTGAACATTTCTGCCCGGTTTTATGTAAAACAGACCATTCATTATGTGGGTGTGTGTGTGTGAATTCGGGTTTAATGTCACTTTCAACAATTTTTCAGTCATATCAAGACGGTGTCTGGTTGCGACAGGGAGCTCAATGCTCACTTTTATTGTGCTGCCTCACTGAAGTATCATGTCCCAGACACATTACATGATACCACACCCAGTCACATTATCCTAACACTGGGTCGACCAGTCCTAACTCTACCCCGTAAATCTGAGTGCCAAGCGAGGAGCAGCTAGTACCATTTTTAACGACTTTGGTGTGTCACGGCCCGGGATCGAACCCGTGACCTCCCGTTCCCCGGATCGGACACTCTACCAACGCAAAAACTTTAACATTTGTGAACGCCGGGGGTTCCGGTAACAGGGGTGTAAAATTCCACTCGCCCGCTCGCATTTGCGAGTAAGTTTTAAGGCAGGGCGAGTAAGGTTTTCAAAACTGACCTTACTTTTCTTCATTTTTAGCACCTAAATGAAAAGTTTAGACGATAAGGGCGAGTAAGTTTGAGGGAAATTTTACACCTCTGGGTAAGCTAAAATGTTTCTATCATGTTGTCTAACTTATTTGTCTCCATTTTTATCATGCAGCCAAAAACTAAAGATAAATCTAGCAACAACTAGAGCTGTCAGTGAAACTGACTAGGGCCCCGGCAGCGCTATCAGAGGAGTAGGAAAATGTTGATGTTAAAAAAGACGTTTTTTTTCCTTTCACCTCTAAGTATGACCTTGACCTTTGAGGTACGGACCTGGGTCTTGCGCGTGACACACTGTCACATTATGGTTAATATTTCTGCTAAGTAATATTTAAATCCATCCAGGTATAAGAAAGTTATAGATTGGACACAATGAAAAAGACGCTTTTTTGACCTTTTATCTCTAAGTATGACCTTGACCTTTGAGGTACGGCTGTGGGTCTTGCGTGTGACACTTCGTCAGATTATGGTTAACATTTCTGCCAAGTAATATTTAAATCCATCCAGGAATAATAACAAAGTTATTAATTGGACACAGGAAAGACCCTTTTTTGACCTTTAACCTCTAAGTATGACCTTGACCTTTGAGGTACGGACCTCAGTCTTGCGCGCAACACTCCATCACATTATGGTTAACATTTCTGCCAAGTAATATTTAAATCCATCCAGGAATAAGAAAGTTATGGAGGTTAAAAAAAATTGTGGACGGACAGACGGACAGACAGACAGACAGACGGACGGACAGAATGATGCCAAGTAATATTTAAATCCATCCAGGAATAATAAAAAGTTATGGAGGATAAAAAAATTTGTAGACGGACAGACGGACGGACAGACAGACAGACGGACGGACAGTGATTACTATAGGGCACCCACACTTTCAGTGCGGGGCCCTAATAAATAGTATTATCTAAGGGCCCCCTACATTTCCAAATAGCCCCCCTTTTCCAAGGGCCCCCTAACCACAAATCCTAAACTGAAAACTGAAAACATGCCTTCCAGGATAGCAGTAACTAGACAGTTGGCTGATCAGTCTCAGTCACATTAGTCAGAGGCCCTAATACAGTCTTTATACCAACACTCGATATAACGGCAAAACTTCTTATAACCACAATTTCAATGGAATGAATTCTTTGTGGAGCGCTGTGGTGCAGTGTTAAAGCATGATATTGGAGATCGAGAGGTAGCCGGTTAGATCCTAGCAAGCGCCGTGTGTTGTTTCCTTGAGCAAGAAACTTTATCAACATTGCTTAGTACTGAATCCTATCCAGGAAAAGAGGGCCACATGGAAGATTAGTACTAGTTTTAAATGTTACCTTCTATAAATAAAGTTGATTATTATTAGCACAAGGCTTAGCCTCGATTTTGAGCGAATCCAGTCATGAAAGATTCTTCTAATTTTATACTCCAAGAAACAAGATTAATGTTACAGCTATTTGTAAGAATCACCTCACCGAGGCAATTCTAACAAATGTCTATAACATTTGATTCTTGCAGTAATGCTGTAGAAGACATTTTATAACCAATCATACTCATAACTGGGATTCTTTATAACGGCAAATTGATTTTAACGGCACAATAACAATAGGGAACAAATGCTGTCGGTATAACGCGGGTCCTCTATACCAAAAGATAAATGGTTTGATTATTTTGCCTCACCCATACACCTTAGTTGGAGGCAATTGAAGAAAACCAAAAATCTTTTTTTTTTTCAAAACTGACACTGTCCAACCATATGCAAATCAATTTTCCAATAAAATCTCACCAAAGACTAAGACCTCTAATTCAGCATTAAGCCATTCCAAGACAATGAGATCTCTTCACACTGCTAAGACTCTTTCAACTTCATTGATTTTCTGTCGAAAAACAAAAGCCCTCTTTATGGCTACAATACTAAGTTCTGGTTTACATCAATGGGGTAAAAAAAAATAATTAACCCTTATCTTGCTGACTATTCATTTAAGCCACACCCATTTCTGTCTATCAACCAATCAAATTACTTGATGTAATTTATTGCTACAAATTCATAATCTGTATGCCAAACAGTGTAGATCCTGATCAGATGGCTTCTTCAGAAGCCATCTGATCTGGATCTACACTGTTTCCAAAGATAAGGGTTGTCGTGAACAGCAAGTTAAGCGTTAAATGCAACTATTGGGCTCAACAGTTTACCGCCTTTCAAATATTTTTTTTTCTTAGTTTTTGGAGAAAATAAGGACTGGAGTTTTTCTTATTTTTCAGAGAAAATATAGGCTGGATTTTCATGTGCATCATCACATGAGTGAGTGAGTGAATGTTTGAGTTTTACCTCTCACCAACAGCTAAGGTCATACGGAGATGGGACATCGGTTTAAAGACTCATCCAAAAGTCTGGAGAAGCACAGAATATAATTCACATGATATGTCAAGCCCCATTTTATCTCTATGTTTGGTGCTTTGTTTCTCTCCCTCAATATGACACCTCTGTAAATTAACCCTTTTTACACCGGAAACCCCAAAATGGGTATCTTGGCAAACAGTGAAGGACCAGATCAAAAGCGACAGAATGTGGCATCTGATCAGGGCCTACACTATTTGCAAAAAGTTCAGCTATTTTCCGAAAAAAAATTAAAAAGAAAAGCATAAACTGACATCCCTAAATTTTGAAATGGACTCTGCTACATATAAGCTGGAAGACTCCATCTGGTTTGTTTGGTTCAAACTACCGTATTCGCCCTAATTACCGCACATGCTCCTATAAGCGCACATCAAAGCTATTTTTGAAAAGGAAATGCATAAGCGCACACTTTACAGTAACCTAATGATACAGGTCCCTTTATTTTGATATGTGAATGCTTCCAAATGTTTGAAAGTTTAAAATGGAGCAGAAAGAGTAACGGCTTATAAATAGCTGTTTCTCTTTGCCTCCATATTAAAGATAGACACATATGGATGAATAAAAGATTTTAGATGGAGTAGAAAGTGTATAGGCTTATATATATATATAGCAGTTTCTCTTTGCCTCCATATGAAAGACACGGTTGAATGACCAAAATAGATTTTAGCTGGGGTAGGAAGAGTATAGGCTTATAATAGCAGTTACTCTTTGCCTCCATTAAAACACATTTGAATGAACAGGAATGAGATTTTACTTTTTTAGCAGGGATCTCCCTAGGGTTTTGAAAATTGGAGTAAAAATGCAGTCCTCCAGAAAAAGTTGTAGTTTTACCATACTTTTCAAAAAAGTTGGGAGTCAGAAATGAAAAAGTTGGAGTAAATTACACCAAATTTCGAATTAACTAGAACTCTGTTTAGCCACAGCGTTGTTTACAAGTTATCTTGGGTACTATCTTCTAGGCAAAATTCTGAAAAGGCTCATTCAAGTTCAATGTGGTTTTTTAATGTTCAGAGAGCTTCAAGGGTCAGCTAGCTCAGTGGGTTGAGGGATTATCCCAATAAAGCTTAACATTGAAATACAGACAGTTAAGGAATTGCACGACCCGCAGAAAAAGCGACCGACTGAAGTCGGTTGATTTTCTAAGAGTGCCGTCAAATCACTGTGTCATTCTGTCAGTCTGTCCATCCGTAACCCGTTTGTGAAAATTGGTGATAGTGACTTAACCGCTTGGAATATTTAAACAATTTTTGGCATACTGATAGATATCAATGAGATCTAACCAATAAACTTGCGAAACATTACATTCCATTTAGTATAGCCTCACCGAGGCAAAAAATGTGAAAATTTTCGAACTGCTTCTCCTCGGAAACCGTTGGGCCGATTGAAGTCAAATTTCATATGGAGCCTCTATGGGATGGGGGAAACCAAAATTTGCTCATGGGGTCCAGGTCACATGACCAAAATAGCCACCAAGCCATATATGGTCTGTCTGTCTGTCCGTAACCCGTTTGTGAAAATTGGTGATAGTGACTTAACCGCTTGGAATATTTTAACAATTTTTGGCATACTGATAGATATCAATGAGATCTAACCAATGAACTTGCAAAATATTACATTCCATTTAGTATAGCCTCGCCGAGATGAAAAATGTGAAAATTTTCTGACTGCTTCTCCTCGGAAACCGTTGGGCAGATTGAAGTCAAATTTCATATGGAGGCTCTATGGGATGGGGGAAACCAAAATTTGCTCATGGGGTCCAGGTCACATGACCAAAATGGCCACCAAGCCATATATGGTACAAACCCTTCAAAAATAGTCTTCTCCAGAACCACTGGGCAGATTTCCACGAAACTTAATAAATAGCATCTGGGACGTAAGCCCATCATAAATTGCTAAAATGGTGACCCTGGTTTAACCTTGACCTTCTTTGTGCCTAGGTCAAACTTTGACACATATGCTTTTGTATTGGAAAAGTGAGAAATGCATTTTATCCTGCAAACGATTCAGAATACAGTACTAAAGTATAAGATATATTTTTGCTCCTTACGATAAGGCGCATTTATTGGGGGAACCGTTTTAGGTCCAGGTCACATGACCAAAATGGCCGCCATACCCATATTTGGTAACACTCATAAAGCTAAAAGCATCCGGCGGGTCTTGCACTTCAGCTGAAGCACTGATTCAGATCCTCTGATGCCATGTGCAGCATACCGGACATGAGTACCAGTAATCTATTTAGGGAGCCGGGCCTGCCCGGTAGGGTTAGTGCAAGTCTGACTCTCCATGCATATAGGCTATGCTGGTTTCCTTGGGTGACAGGAATTGAGATGTCTTTTAATCTCTGGTAAGGATCACGCAGGATTGGGGACGGTGGTCTAGGTGGTGTTGATGGGGACGTTGGGTCTCAGGATCAGGTAAACAGAAAATGTCTATCTGACACACAAGCTGTAGTTATGCCCTTTGGTGGTTGTCATTACTGCACCAGGCCAGATGTTTAATGGGTCAGGTTCACGGAAAATGTGGGTGGCTCCATTCAGGTACTGGGTAGGTAGGAAAAAATGATGGCATATAACATAAGTAGACAACCACAGAGATGAAAGACAAATTGTTACTAGAAGATGCACACGGATAAAGCATTACCTGGTAACCATTAGGTATACTGATTAAAGCTGCACTTTTCGAAGAAAATTCGGATATACTGTAATCGGTCCCGTCGGTCCGTCAGTCAGTCCGACAGTCAGTGCACATTTCCACTAACGCGAACTCCTCCTACACTGGTTGTCGGATGGTGTTCATATTTCACAGGATGATTGCCTGGGATGTGTAGATTACACATAAGGTTTTGGATGCTGGCTGTGACCTCCAGGGTCAAAGGTCAAAAGGTAAATTTCACAAAAGCGCGGATATATTTGCGATGGTCTCGGGTCGTTTTGCCCGTGAGTCGTTTCGCCCTGATTAGGTGGGTCGTTTCGCCCTTATTTTTTTCTAGCCCTATTGATTGAGGTTATGTTTGTTTTGGTATGTAAAGGAATTGTTGGGGGTATTGGGAGTTCCGGAAAACATGGTTTTGCCCTTGTGTGGTGCAGCTGGACGACCTACTGACGGCTTCTACGTCAGGTTTGAGCAACTGAGCTACCCCTAAACCCCACCTTTTATGAAGAAAACTGGGGTTTACTGGGGTATACATTATTTTTATTTCTGCTACAAGACATAGGTTGTGGGTACTCGTTAGAACCGCCTAAACCTATGTTTGCAGTATAGATAAGAAAAAACACCACATATTTTCACAATAAAATAGTAATTTTAGAGATGTGAAAAAAAATAAACACTATGTCGCATGGCTGCGTTATCGTACTGGTCTGTTTAATAGTTTGCAGTACGAAAACATGCTTATTCAAATACTGGAAAATTGTACCACCAAATAAAAAAAATCAAAATTGTTCTGATCAAAGATTCTTATATTTTACACATTTCTGCCCGGGTGCTCGTTAGAAACGCCTCGGTGAAGCGGTTCTAACAATCACCAATGGTCTGTGTATTTTGGGCTGAAATATGAAAAACAATGTGTTGCATGTTCGTTGTGTGTTTTGTGGGTAGTACCCATAGTCTGCTATTTCTGCTCCTGGCATGGAATGCGGGTGGTCATTAGAACCGCCTCGGCAAAGCGATTCTAACGAGTACCCATATATCACATACTTAACACATTTTGACACTGTTGTTTGTATTTGTGAAGATCACATACACAGTTTATAATGTTTTTTTTTTATTTCACTTTTTATCTCTATCCGAACTCTGAAACGAGCCCGTCCATACATCACCCATCCGTAGGTGTCATTTGACGTGTCACCATGAACAGTTCAGATCCGTTCGTCCGTCCGTCCATCTACACAGGCATCACTTCATTCATTCATTCATTTCCGATTGTCCATCTAACAATACTCTCCATTCATTCATTCATTAATTTATCTATATCTGTATATTCAAAATGCCGTCCGTTCATCCGTACGTCCGTCCATTTACCAACGCACAACTCCATTCACCCATTTATTCATTTATTTATTCATCCATCTGCCCATTTACTCATCCATTCCGTTTGTAACTCCCTTAAAATAAAATTGTTGCGAAATGACCCACGGGCGAAACGACCCACGGACGAAACGACCCGGAACCTTTGTGATTGGCAACCAATCGACTTTGCTCTAGTTTATACTTAAGTTCACTGGTTAACAAACTGTGCTGATCTTTTGGAAGTATCCACTAAGAAAAAAGGAAAGATTGGTTTTCTAGATCGCACAGATCCAGAAATGTGTCTTCTAGACAACTGTCTATCTGTGGATTTCTGTAATAGTCTACTAAATGACATTGAGCTTCTAGTTCTGTCAAGAAAGGAAAGATTGGTTTTCTAGATCGCACAGATCCAGAAATGAGTCTTCTAGACAACTGTCTATCTGTGGATTTCTGTAATAGTCTACTAAATGACATTGAGCTTCTAGTTCTGTCAAGATTTCTGGAATTCTATAGTTCGAAATCTGTTGGACTTAACAAGATGGCCAGACAGAAAATTGAAAGCGTGTCTTTCTAGTCTGCTCAAGCTGTCAAATAACAAGCTAGACTCAACACAGCAGCTTGCAAGTGAGACTTCTAGTCTCCTTCAAGCCAGACAATAGAGGGTGAGATTTCTAGTCTTGCCCAAGCCCGAAGTGACAGTGGGACTCAAGAAATGAAGGATGAACTTGGCAGCCGGTGACAAGTGAGTGAGTTTTAGTTTTACTTCCCACCAACAGCTAAGGTCATACGGAGACGGGACCTCGGTTTAAAGACTCATCCGAAAGTCTGGAGAAGCCCGGGATCGATCCTGCGATCCCTGGTTTACAAGGCGAGTAGCGTAACCACTGCACCACGGAGGCTTCTGCAGCCGGTGACAAGGCCTTCAAGATAAAGTGGGGAGGAGTATTGTGTCGTGTCTTATTTTTTGTTTGATTTGAGGTTTAACGTCCCTGTCAACACTGGAAAGGTCATTTTGGAGACAGTGCTTCCAATTTTGTGGGACTTTTGCCAGACATTGAGATGAAATGACATCTATCTATCTTCTGATACTGCGTCGGTCACATTTGACCATTACCGCAGGTGTATATTACATACACTCCAGGTTTTGCAGGATGAAAGCCTACACAGTAATCATGTAATTACGGTAGGGATCTTTTACCTGCCTAAGGGATGGTTCTCCCTGCACAGGGGGCCTCCAGTTAACGTCCCGATCCGAAGGACGGTGCACTTTATGACATTCATCTCAAGCCCTGTCGCCCAATGAAACCAAAAGGGTTTATTAGCATGGACGGTCCACCTCGCACAGCGGTTCCTGGACAGGCTTAGATCCTCTACGTGGTTTACCAGTACTAGTGTGCGGGCCGGATTCAGCTCTGCCTGGAAGTACGATGCAGCCCAAATATTTCTTCAAGCCCCTATGGGCGGGGGCAAAAGTATTGTGTCGTGGGCTACCCAGAAATGCTGACCCGGATGGTGATGGGTTTTACTCACTTCGGTATTCCATGGTACCCAGGAAGCGAGAAAAGCATGCAGCAAAAAAGACCATGCTCTACTGTCTAGAAAGGCCTCTTCAAGTGACAACACCAGCGTATTGCCAGGGGAAAATCAACCATTTATCCAGGTAAGACTTCTTCGCTGTCCTATCTATCTATCTATCTTCTGATACTGCGTCGGTCACATTTGACCATTACCGCAGGTGTATATTACATACACTCCAGGTTTTGCAGGATGAAAGCCTACACAGTAATCACGGTAGGGATCTTTAACCTGCACAGGGGATGGTTCTCCCTGCACAGGGGGCCTCCAGTTAACGTCCCGATCCGAAGAACAGTGCACTTTATGACATTCATCCCTGCAAATGATGCCAATGGAGCATGTTCGGACACCGAAATTTTATCGCCGCTGCCGGGGATCGAACCCGGGACCTCTAGCATCAGAGGCAAGTGCACTAACCACTGAGCTATCACGCTCCACTTTTAAACTGTACCTAGTCCTGGTCCCACATATGGGTTATTAAAAAAAACATTAGTGTTGCAGTTTATATAGAAAGAAAGAATCCTAAAAAATCAACAACTGTCAACTCTACTCCACCCACTTTGTTTTGACAGTTTACATTGACTTCCGGTTTTAACTTGCTTGTCAACTTCTGTGCGAAAAATGAGTTCTAGAGCCAAACAACAGACGTTAACCCACCCGATATCTTAACATGGCCTTCTCAAACCAAAAACAAATCCACTTTGATATCAAATTCCATATAACTGCGTACGCAAACAATTTATTCATCAAACCTAGACCCACCTTTTAGGTCGCACTACACCGCCATTTTTGTTTCTTGACCTATGCACTTCGTTAACTGGATGCCTGTGTTCTATTGAGAGCTATAGGGAGAGGGAACCAGTCAATGCACTTCGATAAACCGGGTCCGGTCTCCCTATTACTGATGAAGCCCAGGAGAGGTGCAGATGCAGCAGAGTCAAATGAAGCTGGAAATGTGATATGATTACATGAGTATCCCCTGAACATTTGAAAATAATAATAATGCTAATAATAATAATTGTCTCTTTGTAGGATGGAGTGCAACAATAAATATGTATTTAGAGTGCATGATTAATGGTCTCATCTATATCTTAACCCTGTTGATTGCTGTTTATGTCTGATTTTCATCATGTTGGGTGAAAGAGGGAGGGAAAAAAAAAAAAAAATAAATAAAAAAATAATCCTCTATACTATGAGTTATTACGCAGACACTACTTGTGAAAGATTATACTAGTGAGTTATCTCGGCCACTAGAAGGCTTTGAAATGAAATGAAATGAAATTTGGTGACAAGAAGTGACAAGAGGTGACAAGAAGTGACAAGAGCTATTTTATGGTGCCAAGAAGCATTAAAACGCATTTGCGACCCTTTTTAAATGTAAAATATGATATATTAAACATTTTGCAAGCGTTTGAATTTCTTTTAAGACTCCTATGGTGCACTGCAGCTAAGGAATCGAGCCAGAGAAACGCAAACGCTCGCATGCGTATTAAAGCCTGTAAATGACTACATCCCTATCATAAACCAAATTATTTATTGTAACATGACTAGACAAATGATTTGTTTATGCATGAACATGAATTTCATACAATATAAGATACTAGAACCCCAACTGACCCACTAGAATCATATCAGGACCGTCTTCAGATTTTCTTGTCGGGAATAAATTCAAGCTGGTGACAAGAGAATGTACACTATGTGTCGCACTGTCACACAAAATTCCAATAAAATGTGTATAGACCTTAGCAGAGATTCGTATATCAGGCTGCGCGTATTCGCAGGCTGATCCAAGTCTTTTCTAGGCACACATGCTCGATGACGCTTCGGTGTTCTTCAGATTTTCTTGTCTGGAATAAAGTCAAGCTGGTGACAAGAAAATTTTACATGTATGAAATGATCTACTATATTTCTCCGTCACATAAAATTATACCCTCAGCAATGAAAACATACCGGACTGCGCATATGCGCAGGCTGATCCAAGTCTTTTTTAGGCACACATGGTCGATGACGCATCAGTGCCGCTTCAGTTAATAAAGACAAGTTAGATTGGTGTCAAGAGTCAAGAAAATTTTGCATGTATGAAACGATCTACTATATTTCTCAGTCACATAAAATTATACCCTCAGTGGAGAAAACATACCATGGAGGCTGCGCATAAGCGCAGGCTGATTCAAGTCTTTTTCTTGGCACACTTGCTTAAAGCCCCCCCCCCCCACCCCACACACACACAGCGGAGATCAGCGATTCGGATATAGCAGACTGCGCAGGCTGATCTGAGTCTTCTCTAGGAACACATGCAGAGAGAAATATAAATCTGAGAATTAGATTTAACTTTAAAAAAATACTATTTTATTTATTTATTTATTTATTAATTTATTTATTCTCTTGTCAAAGCTATGAATTTATGATTAGCAAGCGGAGTCAAAATAATATGTCGAGCAAATGCTAATAACACAAGCTTGTGATTAATCAACCGAGATAACTCAATACTGAGTAACAGCAATTATCTTAATGAGTGGCACACGCACGATTAAGGAAGGAAGACTTCTATCTCAACTGCTTGTTTGTTTGTATTGCGGTCTAACGGCCCAGTCAACACTATTTAGGTCATTTTTGAGCCGGTCAGTTCATTTATCCACTCTTTTCCTGGGCAGGCTAATACGTAAGTGGTTAACCAGTACGTACAGTGCAATTCTTTCGCCAGAAACTGACAACTGCCCTTCTTGAATGAACGTGTGACTTATCATAATGGGTTCGTCCCCGCCAATCTGGGGCTTGGAGAAATAGATTGGGCTGCATGATGCTTCCACTCAGAGCTGAATCTGACCACACACGAGTGCTGGTAAACCACTTAGAAGGACTAAGCCTGCCCAGGCAAAGCGGTGAGAGTCAGATCGTCCGATGCATATAAGCCTTCTGGTTTCATTGGGCGGCAGGGCTTGATGTCATTTCATCTCAATGTCGGGTAAAAGTCCCACAAAATTTGAAGCAACGTCTCCAAAATGACCTTAATCTCTTGTCGGTAAATGCGGTTAGCCCCCTTCTTCGGTTATAACGAGTACGCACAGTCTATGTTTATGAGCAGAGAAAAAAATCATGAAGAAACGTCACAGATACCCACTTAAAATTCAATGTTTTGCTTATAAAATGAAGTGACTTTGTATATAAAGAGAACTTTCTTGTCGGTAAATGCGGATAAACATCTGAATAAAGCATGTTGCTTTTTCCTCCAAACGTCTTTAAATTTGGCCAAAATTAATTTCTAACTCAAGAATAAAATTAAGTTTATCATTTTAAGCAATAATATAGTAAAATTTTGTGCTAGAAAGTTTCTTATCACCATAAAATAGCTCTTGTCACTTCTTGTCACTTCTTGTCACCTCTTATCACTTCTTGTCACCAAATAGGGAGACCCTCCGGGTCGCTTATGAACTTGAAACAAGAGGGCAAAGATGGCCCTGAATCCCTCACCTGAATTAAAGCTGACGTTTTTTTTTTTTTTTATTGCTGGTACTAGCTCACATCTGAGCATTACGAGCAGGATTTCCTGGGTAGTAATCCGGTTCGTAGAAATACCGGAAAACACCGGAACACACTGGTAAAATTTTACCGGAACACGCTTTGATGCAGTGGTAGCGCATCGGATTTGTGATCAAGAGGTTGCGGGTTCGAGCCTCACATTGACCAAAGTGTTGTGCCCTTGAGCAAGGCACTTCATCCACATTGCTGAAAAAATGTGAGCGAGTAGCAGTAATAGGAGAAAAAGAAGAAAAAGGAAAAAAAAGTTTGGTGGGCTAATTAAACAGTTTTTTGGGAATATGTGTTTAATATATATTTTGTGTGTCATATTATGACCAAATGTTACATGTGAACATACTTTATTTACTCTGGCTCTGTTAAGAACCAAATGATTAATGCTGCAGTGTGATCCGGTAAATTTTTGTCACGATGTGTTAGGTATAAGACGGGCCTCTGAGGTTCAATCAGAGCACAAACAATACTTTAAAAGTCACCCACCATACCCAAAATGCCTGTCAGCGAGCGTAGGTCGCCATATGCACAAATAGGCGTTTAGTCTTCTTGATCAGCCGATTTATTGAATTGATGTAACGCCAGACGCCCGTGGGTATAAGATAAGACAAAGAAGCTTTATTAAACGTCGCATATTCGAAACAAATAACATAAGCTCTATAGAGCTTTTATTGCGACAAACAAAGTATCCTTTAACAAATACTTACCTACCTTCATTTATCTTCCTAGGACTACCCCTGATAATGCGAGCGTCAGCCAAGGGAGCTCCTAGTACCATTTTCACGCCATTGGTATGGCGCGGCCGGGGATCGAACCCGCGACCTCCCACTCCCGAAGCGGAATTAGAAAGTTATAATTCATTAACTTCAAAATGTTTGTTTGTTTGTTTGTTTCAATTAAAAAAAAAGCATTACGATGAGGATTAATTTATAAAAAAAAAATGGGTATTGTCTAATTTGAGGTTTAACATCCTCATCAACACTTTATAGGTTATTATAGAGATGTTGTTTCCCATACCTGACATTCAATTATAATAACATATCAAGCCCTGCCGCATAGCGGAACCAAAGAGTTTATAAATATGCATGTACGGTCCGACTTGCATCGCTACACAGTCTGTTCTGGACTTTTGCTGGCAACATAGGTTTGATGACAGGTTTTCTCATGGCATGGCACATATCGGGCCGCTTCTTCAAACTCTTTAGTTAAGTTGATTTTTGAGAATACGTTTTTTATATTCTTTATACAATGTTTGAGAGAGAGAGAGAGAGAGAGAGAGAGAGAGAGAGAGAGAGAGAGAGAGGTTATAACATGTTTTATATTGAATTGATGAATGATGAAATGAAACTGTGCAAATAAACAAACATGTCTTGCTATGTTTCATCACCACTTTATCCACATTCTCTGCTCAGAATAAAACCAATGCATTACAGACATACCTGACCTTATCTGTTCATTAGGCCGTAAACCACATATAACATCAGACAGGGCAAAAGCATGGGGCGGACAGCCAGCACTAACCAGGCTGGTTAAAATTTCAGATATTATTTTGATATATTTTCCCAGCTAATGGTTTTGACATTTCAAACGGAGATGTCATTTTTTTTTTTTTTTTTTTTTTTTGATGGAAGAATGAATATGCAGACTGACTTCATTTTGTAATCAGATGAGTTATATCAGAGAGTTGTAACCTTAAAAAATATCTCTGCAATATTCTATCTATCTATCTATCTTCTGATACTGCGTCGGTCACATTTGACCATTACCTCAGGTGTATATGACATACACTCCAGGTTTACAGGATGAAAATAAAAATAAAAAATGAGTTCCTTTAAGAGCAATGAAAACATTCATAAGAAAGAAGATGGGCCATACTACGTAGTTTCGGCTAATAAAGCCTCACCAGCGACCCCGCAATGATCCGGCAAAGAAAGCCAGAGGAAACGTACTTCAATTTTGCGAATTTCGAATAGGCAGTCGATTCAAAGTAGAAGTAAAACAAAGATCAGGAATCGATACAATTAACTTACCCCACCCATCAAAGACACCAAAGGGAAAGAAATACAAACATTAAGCGACCAGACCATAATGGAAACCTAAACAAAGGAAGGCCATAAGGACAGTTACTTTCCCACAAAATGGCCATATGACCATCCAAAATTAAAAGACACAAGTGATACACACAGTAAGTAACAAACAACAACATAAATAAATCGCCACAGAAGAACCGCCTTGGAACGGTCAGTGGAAAGATTTCCACTGGGGGGCTTAAATCGATTTTACGTGGCCACAATCCTCGCCCTTACTTCCGTCGCGATTTAGACAAATAATTTGTTCAGTCCGCATGAAGGCCTCCTAACTCATCAGTGCAACATCTCCGTGAACACAAAAAAATCAAAGAACCACAGAGGTGAGACAACGGTGAGGACTCGACAGCAAGAAACCACTGAAATGCTGGAGCAAAAGAAAACCAACAGTTAGACTCCGATGGGCCCGACCAGAGACAGAGCATCAGGCACCAACCAACATTACCAAGAATTAGATCTCTCTAATTCTCAATAATAAAAATAAAAAATGAGTTCCTTTAAGAGCAATGAAAACATTCATAAGAAAGAAGATGGGCCATACTACGTAGTTTCGGCTAATAAAGCCTCATCAGTGACCCTGTAATGATCCGGCAAAGAAAGCCAAAGGAAACATACTGCAATTTTGCGAATTTCGAATAGGCAGTCGATTCAAAGACTGATATCAATCAAAATGGGGTCCAAATAATTAAAAACCTGTCTAGAATATGAGTCTAGTGTTTATATTGACTTTGGCAGACAGATGAGAGTGCAGACTGATGCAAGATTTTCACCAAATTCTTATAAGATTCGTGTCATATGTCTACTGTGTTCTGCAGGGGAACAGGGTCGGTTGATTTTCATTGATTCTTTCAAGGGCTGTTTAAAAGGTACCAAGTTTTACCTAAAATAGCCGTGTTGGATAGAAGTACCATGTTATACTTCACCAGCACTACATATTCCTCACTCCTCACAATGGGGGATTAGGCTTAATATGTGACCCTTCATATTGATAAACATAACTGGTTGCATCAAATTTTGTGGTCTATGAATCTAATGTGAAATGTTCACATCATTCTTATCATCTATGTAAAATAAAATTCAATATTAAGTACTTTCTTTCATTTTCCCGTTCTCAGACAAGCTTAAAACACGAACTTGTTGGGAATATCTGCTTGTGTGTCTGTCTGTCCGTCGGAACATTTGACTGTGGGTCTGTCTGTCAGAACTTGTGACTATCTGTCCGTCCGTCTGTCTACGACTGTTCAGGGGGATAGATATATTTCATCTATCCATCCCTACAGTTTTCTTAACACGCATGTCCTTCCTGGTTTGGCCGTGTAAGAGTGGCTGTATGTAAACATTGACGGCCCAGGCAGATACTGAGCAGATATTGTTATTTTATATTCATAACGGGAGAGAATCTTGCTATAGTTTATGTTCGACAGGGCTTATCCGGCGTACTGTCATTACTCAACAGTGGAAAACCTAGCCACTGCCCGTTACAGTTGCAATTCATTGGAAGGCAATTCACTGGAATGTAAGCCACTGGAATTAAACGATTCTTCATATTTTTATGTGCAGCGATCCAACGATCCAACCCACTAGGTTCTGTAGAACATCCATCAATCCAACTTTGTGGAAGATTGTGTTTTTGGCATAGTCTATTACGTTTTGATGATACTCTGTTTGATTTGTTTTTAGGATCTTAGTTGGAGTTCCTTGAACATTGTGAGTTTGTTTTGGTGGCACAGGTTTTGTGTTTACACCATTGTTTAACCCAAGATCTTGAGCATCAGAGGCTATGACAATTTCATCTTGTATTGTACCAATACGTAATTCCATATTACTTGTTGCCAAATATTGTCCAATTCCAAAGACAAAATCCAATTTACTTCTTGCATATTTTAATGTATTTTGATATCTTGCTATTTGACTGGGTAAATCGACAGGACTATTAATTGCATCATCGACATTAGCAAGAAACAGTTTTTGCGCATCAAAGGCAGTACCAGTTCCTAAGATGTCAGTTCTGGTTTGTGATTGAGCCACTAGAATTGCCCAGCAGTATGTTCTGATACTTTCATTTATACGTTCAACACCCGCTCTTGTAAAACCTTTAGCATCGTCTATGATGAATGTAGACCATACATCTTTTGATGGCGCTCCTTGAGCTATAAAATCTATTTTAATGTTTCCTGCACCTGTTGGTTTTGTGAATGAAAACGATATTCCGTCTTATCGAGATGCTCCAAGTTCTAGTCCCCAATCAAATGCTTCGTAATCTCCAATCCAAGGTTTCTTTTTCCATTCGTATTGTTTCCAACCTTTTTTGTATTGATATATTCTACCAAGACCTTGGTTATCATTCTTTTTTTTTCTCCAGTCAGTGCTAATGTCAATTTTAATTTCCTTGCAGTTTCTTTCATAAGCACTACGATTATAATTATTGTTAAACGCATTCCAACTTGGGTCTTGTGGTAATGCAGCACTCATTTCTTTGAGTATTCGACGTATTTGATAATACACATGAAACCTAAACAGTGATCCAATCATGCTAGTGTCTTTTAAGTGATGGTTGTAGTCAACTCCACACCCAATAGTAGATAGCCAGATTGCGAAATTTAATTGGTTTTGCCAAAAAGACATCCAGGTTGTTCTTCATTTAGTAACTATTTCTTCAGAGCTGACATGGTGGAGAATGTATTTTTCTTGGACATTTGGGAAAGAAACATTAAAGCTTTTGCCATCTGAAGTGGCAATTATATTTTTATTAATAATATCAATTCTTTTGACTTTGAAAACACCACCAGCTTGATAGTGAGCATTGTCACTGTATTTGAATTTTTTTGGAATCATTTTTATTGTATAATGTATTTTTTTCTCAAAATATAAATAACAGCTCACTGTTGATGAAAATTTTCTAACCTATTTATATGGCTCCTGATTTCGATATTGCACGACCCGCAGAAAAAGCGACCGACTGAAGTCGGTTGATTTTCTAAGAGTGCCCTAAAATCATTCTGTCATTCTGTCAGTCTGTCAGTCTGTCTGTCCGTCCGTAACCCGTTGTGAAAACTGGTGATAGTGACTTAACCGCTTGGAATATTTAAACAATATTTGGCATACTGATAAACTTGCGAAATATTACATTCCATTTAGTATAGCTTCGCCGAGGCGAAAAATGTGAAAATTTTCGAACTGCTTCTCCTCGGAAACCATTGGGCCGATTGAAGTCAAATTTCATATGGAGCCTCTATGGGATGGGGGAAACCAAAATTTGCTCATGGGGTCCAGGTCACATGACCAAAATAGCCGCCAAGCCATATATGGTCTGTCTGTCTGTCTGTCTGTCCGTCCGTAACCCGTTTGTGAGAATTGGTGACAGTGACTTAACCGCTTGGAATATTTAAACAATTTTTGACATACTGATAGATATCAATGAGATCTAACCAATGAACTTGCCAAATATTACATTCCATTTAGTATAGCCTCGCCGAGGCGAAAAATGTGAAAATTTTCGAACTGCTTCTCCTCGGAAACCGTTGGGCCGATTGAAGTCAAATTTCATATGGAGCCTCTATGGGATGGGGAAACCAAAATTTGCTGATGGGGTCCAGGTCACATGACCAAAATGGCGGCCAAGCCATATATGGTAAAACCCTTCAAAAATAGTCTTCTCCAGAACCACTGGGCAGATTTCCACGAAACTTGATAAAAAGCATCTGGGACGTAGGCCCATCATAAATTGCTAAAATGGTGACCCTGGGTTGACCTTGACCTTCTTTGTGCCTAGATCAAACTTTGACACGTATGCTTTTGTATTGGAAAAGTGAGAATGCATTTTATCCTGCAAACGATTCAGAATACAGTACTAAAGTATAAGATATATTTTTGCTCCTTACGATAAGGCGCATTTATTGGGGGAACCGTTTTAGGTCCAGGTCACATGACCAAAATGGCCGCCATTCCCATAAATGGTAACACTCATAAAGCTTAAAGCATCCGGCGGGTCGTGCACTTCAGCTGAAACACTGGTTTTCATCTACAGGTGCTTGAATTCTAGATGATACATAACCTTGATTTACTGCATCATAACTATCAAGAGGATCAGCAAGACCAATTATGTTATGTTGCTTCATGTCTAGTCGCCCATCAAGTACACTGTCTTTATTTGCTTTTAAGAATTTTTTGTCAGCAATCTTGACATAATCATACAAAAATTTAGCTATAACTACATCATTTTCATACTCAGCGTCATGTTCTGGGTTTCTTGGATGAGATGCGTTAGAAATCCGATGGTTTCCCATATTCAGATCAGAGGACATCGGTTTTGTACCATCAAAAGCTGAAATTTTCGTTTCAAGGGTGGTAAGTTTATTCTCTAAATCTTTTGTCTTGAAGTCGATCCCCCTGTTCAGATAACGTTTGTTGATTGCATCATTTGAGTCAATTGGACTCTTGAGTTATCTTATTCTGTTTTCAATTATATCAAGATCATCTGATATTTCCAGTGTATTGTAATCTGCTCCGAAAATACTCATTTTTTTTTATTTAATATTATTTTACTAAAAGTTCGATTATAATTGGTAGACCATGATTATTCAACACAGTGCCAGTTTCATCATTAATTTGCAATGATAATTCTGTAATGCATCCGTTTACAAGTTTCTTGAAGATTGGAAATTCAAATCTATGAGAAACTGCTTGCCCAAAAGGCTTGGCTGAAACTGGTATTATTCCAAGTAATGTACTTGGTGCCCCATCAACGTAGTTTGTTGATGTGTTAATCTAGCCAAGATAAATTTGAAGATCTCTAGGTTGTGCAAAGTTAATTATTTTGTCTCCTTTATATTTGCCTGCATTCAGCCTGCCATGTTTTGAGATAACACCAAGCAAAGAAAGAATGCCACTCGATAATTAAATTTCCATATTTTGTGGTATCTTTATTTTGATAAATAGGTGTTATTCGCAGAAAAAGAAATGGATTCATTTGCAAATATCTTTTGAATGTCGCCGAAGTTATATAAGCCTGGTTCTAAATCAATTCTTTTGTTTTTGGTTGCAATATATTGTTACCTGTTACATTATACCAGCCTACCCAGTATGTTATAGATTTTAATCCGATTGTTTTATCACTGTCTCTATTGTCGATATAATTCTGTAACTGGTAAGGCTTTCCAAGCTGAGCATTTGTTAATGTATGAGTTATCATTTTTTTATTTTGAAATATTTTTTAAAGAAATAATATAAAAAAATGAAACAGCCAACAGCTCCTCCAATATATCCAATATATCCAAACCTGTCAACTGAAGACGGGCAAAATTCTCGATTACAAAAGATTTCAGAAGTGGAAAAACAGTTAACCAATGAACGTCAAACTAGTAACTCTCTTTATAAGAAATATAAACGAGCAATCAACTTCACTGATAGAATAGATATAGCATTGATCTCAGCTGGTGTTATTTTGGGTGGTTTGGGTATGGTTATTCCGCCTTTGCTGCCTCTGCTGTGATTTGTGGGGTTAAGGGGTTTGCGTTAAGTTTGTTAGAAGAAAATTGCATACAAAACACAAAAACCTGACCAGATCAGAACTATTGCAGATTCTAAACTGAACAGCATAAAGGATTTGATTTCAAGAGCACTCCAAGACGGGCAGATATCACAACAAGAATTTAAAATGGTTCTTGATAAATTGGGCAAATATAATGACCTCAGAGATAAGGCTCGAACTAAAGTCTGGTTTGAACGAAGCCGAAAGATAAAAGCTATTAGAGGAAGGAAAATCTCAGGCGTTCAGCGCCATTCAAAAAAGATAAAAGACACATAATTTTGTTCAATAAGTTTGTATTTGTCAATGATCCACCCCCGAAATATAAAAAAGCACAATAGGTTGAGAAACAAGAATAAAAGCTATTTAGGCTAGTCATTTTATACCAAAAAGACCCTTAACCTCAAACAAATTCCTTCAGAAAGGTTTTCACTGTTTTCAAAATCAGTGAGGTGTTCTGACTTACAGGAAAAAAAATCCCCAAAAATATTCCCTGGCGAAATCGAATTTTTGGGGTGAAATGTTCAAAATTTGAATAAAAATCGCCAAAAACAGAAATGAAATCATAAAATTTTCATGAATTAATACCAAATTGATTTAAATAGCCAGACATCGATGAACTGTTGTCAAGTAGCAATAAAAAAAAATTCATTTTCATACATTTACAGAAAATTGTCTTTTTGGGGTAAAAACTTTGAAAAATTGACAAAAATGCGGAAAACGGGAATAATTTTTCAAAAAGTTAGTGATGAGGATTCTTAAAAATGTCTTGCTGTAAAAAGTGACATATGGGTCTAAGTCAACGACAGGAAAAAATGAAATTTTAAATGTATAAAAAAATATCATTTTGAGGGATTCAAAAATGCAACTTTTTGCATAAAAACACACTGAAAGTCCATTATTTCGGGAATTTAGAAACTTCGTTACAAAAGTAAATTGTATTACATGGAACTTATCTGACCTGATGTGCACTCTCTAGTCACTACTTTCAAGTAGCTATCAAAGATCTTTCAACTTCGAATCTGCACAGAAACTGGGCTTTTTAAGGTAGAAATCCGAAATTATGAAAAAAAGTGTGGAAAACAAGATATTTTTTTTTTTTTAGAAAAAGTAAGTGGTGAGGATTCTTCAAAATGTTTTGATGTAGAAATGTACATATGGGTAAAAGTTAATTACAGAATAAAAAAAACTTGATATTGATATTTCATAAAGTTCTGTTATTTTAGACTATGAAAATGCTCAGTTTAACCAGCAAGAGGCTCAATGAGCCTAAATGGCTCACCTGAGTAACATTTAAATATGTAAGCTGTGTACCCCGTGGTTTCAGGGCAGAAGATTTTTCGAAGTTCTTTAACTTACATGTTTAAGTCTGTGGAAGCTATTGAACCTAAGGGTGTGGCCAATTTGGACCCCACGGACATGGCTGGCAGGATTTATGTTGGTGACCACCTGACCCTGCTGCATACTAAATATCGATTCTTTGGGCCTTATAGTTTCAGAGAAGAAGAGTTTTGAGGTTTTTCCTATTATAAGTCTGTAGAAGCCAAGGAGGCCTGGGACATAGCCCATTAACACTCCAGGCACAGGATTTGCAGGATTTATGTAGGTGACTACATAATTACATCTAAGGTCTCTGCCTTATGGTTTCAGGGAAGATTTTTGAAGTTTTTCAAATTTTAAGTCATTGGCAGCTAATGAGCCCAGGGTGTGGTCATTTTGGACCCCAGTAACATGACGGGCATTTATGTGGGTAACCACTTGATATTGCTACATACTAAATATCTAAGCTCTTGGCCTTTTGGTTTCGTAGAAGAAGATTTTTGAAGTTTTTTTTTTCATTATAAGTCTATTGGAGCTAATGAGCCCTGAGGGTGTGGCCAACTTTGACTTTAGGGGCATGATTAGCAACATTAATCTAGGTGGCCACTTGGCATTGCTTCATACTATATATCTAAGCTCTGCGCCCTGTAGTATCAAAGACGAAGATTTTTTAATCCATCATAAGTCTATGGGAGCTGATGAGCCCTTGAGCTGGACCACCTTGGACACCAATGTCATGCTTGGCAGGATTTATGTAGGTGACCAGTTGGCATTGCTGCATACTAAATATCTAAACTCTGGGCCCTGTGGTTTCGGAGAAGATTTTTGAGGTTAAGCTATTTAAAAAAGGCTATTAGAGCTAAGGAGCCCTGGGACATAACCAGATTGGACTCCAGAGGCATGGTTGGCAGGATTTATGTAGGAGACCACTTGACATTGCTACATGCTAAATATTTAAGCTCTGGGCCATCTGGTTTTAGAGGAGAACATTTTTTGAAGTTTTTTTTTTATTATGAGTCTGTGGAAGCTGATGAGTCCCGGTCTTGGCCAATTTTGCCCTGAGGGACATGGTTCGCAGGATTTATGTAGGTGACTATTTTATATTGCTACATACTGAATATCTAAGCTCTGTGCTTCATGGTTTCAGCGAAGATTCTTTAAGCTTCCATTATATGTCTATGGGAGGTAAGGGGCCCCAGTGAAGCCAATTTGGACCCCAAGGGTATGATTGGCAGGATTTATAATGTAGGTAACTACTTGAAGTTACCACATGCTTAATGTCTAAGCTCTGGGCCCTGTGGTTTCACAGAAGAACATTTTTGAAGTTTTTCCAATTTTAATTCTATGGGAGCTAAAGAGCCCTGGGCTGTAGCTTTTTGGAGCCTGGGAGCATGATTGGCAGAATTTATGTATGTGACCTTGGGACATTGCTACATGCTAAATGTCTAAGACCTGGACCCTGTAGTTTCTGTAAGTTTTCCCCATTGCAAGTCTTTGGGAGCTATATGTTACCATGGCAACCAGAGTTCCCATCCAATCAGCCCGAAAACTTTTGTAGCCTTTCCCCCAACCTGATGATACTCCTCATGAAATTTGATCAAGATCGGCTGTGGGGTATTAGAGACATATTTATTTAAAATTGTTTACGGATGGATACACGCACTGACGGACGGACGATAGACAAAACATGATCACAAAAGCTCACTTTGTCACTACGTGACAGGTGAGTAAAACACTAAAAATTCATTAATGTTTAGCTCAAAAGAGCCGAAGGCTCATAGGGAGCTTATAGGATAGGCAGTTGTCCATTGTCGTCATCGTCATCGTTCGTGTGGCATCAACACTTTCAAACGACATCTCTTCTAAAGCCGATTGGGCCTAAAGCCGATTCATCTGTAGCATCCGCGGACGGGGGAATTGATGTTTTTTTTTTTTTTTTTTTTTTATATATATATAAATTGGCTCATTAGTTCGGTTGATATGGCAACTTATTGCAAGTTTGCAAGTTTCCATAGACTTATATTTGGGAGATTAGAAAAATGGCATTTACTGTCAAGCCTTTTGGGATATTTTGACATTTTTATAGACATGTTCCTTGAGTAAACTTCTTTCAGCCATATGCTTCTATGCCAACCCCAGGGTGTGTCGGCGCATTGACCCGCCCCCTTCATTTCATGCATATATCTTATAACCAGTTAGATACATGTTCAAGCCATGATACATGATCGATCCTGCGATCCCTGGTGTACAAGGCGAGTAGCGTAACCGCTTCACCACGGAGGCTTCTTTTGGACGCATGAGAAGAGCAAGATTATTGATCAGCTTGTTTATCGTTATGTCGTAGCCGGTTGACACAATTGGAAATAGGCATAAAATGTGTATAAAGAAACATTTTCTTTGTTGTTTATAATTTTATTCTTCTAAAATTATGAATAGGAATCAAAGACATCTTCAAAAATTCAAATCAGACGTCAGGGCTGTTAAAAGAATGGCGCAGGAGAAAAAGTAAACTGTTTAGGTCACTTGTTTTTGTAAGTATTCGAATTGTACAGGTCAACTGCGATTCGGTTGAACGGTCATTTGTTCAGTGACATTCTGAATATGCTGAATGAAGTCTTTCGCTTACTGGCACCTAAATTCCCCACCTGTCCACCCTTCTACTCACATTCTGTATTGACATATCACGGTAATCTCTCCCCGCCTTTTTAGGTTAAACAGTTTAAAAACAGGTACCCATTTTTTTATTTTGTTTTTTAAGAAAAAAAAAACAAGACTTTATGCATGCATGGTAGTTAACCCAATCACGGCATGCATGGTAGTTAACCCAATCACGGTTGGCAACTTTGCTTCCCTCTTTAATTGCACGCCGGTGGGTCAGGCCTCAGATTCTATGACGGCTCCAACGTAAAGGCTTATTGAAAATTAAAGAGATAATGTTGGTTGGTGCCTGATGCTCTGTCTCTGGTCGGGCTCATCGGAGTCTAACTGTTGGTTTTCTTTTGCTCCAGCATTTCAGTGGTTTCTTGCTGTCGAGTCCTCACCGTTGTCTCACCTTTGTGGTTCTTTGATTTCTGTGTTCACGGAGATGTTGCACTGATTAGTTAGGAGGCCTTCATGCGGACTGAACAAATTATTTGTCTAAATCGCGACGGAAGTAAGGGCGAGGATTGTGGCCACGTAAAATCGATTTAAGCCCCCCAGTGGAAATCTTCCACTGACCGTTCCAAGGCGGCTCTTCTGTGGCGATTTATTTATGTTGTTGTTTGTTATTTACTGTGTGTATCGCTTGTGTCTTTTAATTTTGGATGGCCATATGGCCATTTTGTGGGAAAGTAACTGTCCATATGGCCTTCCTTTGTTTAGGTTTCCATTATGGTCTGGTCGCTTAATGTTTGTATTTCTTTCCCTTTGGTGTCTTTTATGGATGGAGTAAGTTAATTGTATCAATTCCTGATCTTTGTTTTACTTCTACTTTATAACTCTTATTTGTCAAAATTGTATGAGGATATATATGAAATTAACTCCTGCCTATAGACCCACTTTTATAAAAATTGTTTTTTATCCCCGCTGCGAAGCGGAGATGGGATTATAGCAATGCCCTCTGTCTGTCCATCTGTCTGTCCGTCTGTAAGACTTTATTGCCCGCTTCGTATAACCTGAACCCTTTTAAAGATTTTTACTAACCTTTGGTCTTATATTCGCCTCAGGAAGCTGATATGCATAATCTATAAATAAACGATATCGACTCAAGTTCAAGGTTAAATTTGAAGGTCATAAGTTTGAGCCTTGAATGTTTTTGCTTTTTGTTCGTTCCCTCTCTCCTTTACTCCTGAAAGGATTTTCATTACACTTTGATCAAGTGTTGGCTTAGGTAAGATGATGTGTGAAATCTATAATTCAACCATGCCGACTCAAGGTGAAGATCACAACTGAATGCCATGCATTTGAGCCTTGTATTTCGTGTCCGCTCTATATTTCTTTAACCGCAAGGAAAGATTTTCATTAAATTTTGGTCAAATATTTGCCTCAGTGTGATGATGTGTAGAACCCATAACTACACAAGCCCGACTTAAGATGACGTTTACAATTGAAGGTAACGAGTTGTATTTTTTCCGTTCCTTATTTTCTTCACCATTCGATCGGTTTTCATTAAACTTTGGTAAAATATTCGCCTCGGTGAACCAATGTGCAAAACCTATTTATAAACAATGCCGACTCAAGGTCAAAGTCACAACTGATGGTCACGTGTTTGAGCCTTGAATTTTGTGTCCATTCCATATCTCCTTTACCTCTTGAAGGATTTTCATTAAACTTCGGTCAATTGATGGCCAAAGTGACATACAAAATGTGCAGAACCCATAACTCATTCATACCGACTCAAGATGATGACCACAGTTGAAGGTCACGAGTTTGAGCCTTGTATTTCGTGGCCGCTCTATATTTCTTTAACCCCTTAACAGATTTTTTTTTAACTTTGGCAAAATATTTGCCTCCGCGCACTGATGCACAGAATCCAAGACTACACCATGACGACTCAAGGTGACAAGGTCACAATTGAAGGTAATGAGTTTGAGCCTTGAATCGTGGGACCGTTCCATTTATTTTTTACCACTGGAAGGATTTTCATTTAACTTTGGTCCAATAATGGCCAAAAAGAGATGACGTGCAGAACGTGTAACTCAGCCAAGCTGACTCACGGTCATGATCACAATTGAAGGTCAAGAGTTCACATCGTTACCGCTGAAAGGATTTTCATTAAACTTTGGTCCAGTGTTGGCCTATGTGGGCTGATATGCAAAAAAATAATAACTATGCTAGATCAAGGTCAAAGTCACAATTGAAGGCCATGAGTTCGAGCCTTGAATCGTGGATCCGTTCCATATCTTTTTATCCATGGAAAGATTTTCATTTTACTTTGGTCAAATATTGGCCAAAGTGAAATGATGTGCCAAACACGTAACTCAGCCATGCTATCGCAAGGTCATGGTCCCAATTGAAGGTCAAGTTTGAACCTCAAAGGAGCAGTCTCTATAAGGCCAATTTCATGGCTGAAACCGAATTTCTTTAAACTTTGTATTCTTAAACTGATATGGATTGACTCTCTTAAGGTGCAATACCAGATTGTTTTGCTGTTTACACGATTTAAGTGGGCGGGGCTATTCCAACCCATTAAAAGTATAAATACAAAAATGCTATTTTTTTTTCTTTCCAAGTTCATGCTTCAAAATGGTGGTTGCAAAAGGAAAATTACACTTCTGAACATGATAATAGTGTTATGTAATTCATACCAGAATAGAGTTTATATTCACTTGTAAGATGTACCTGGTGTATGAATGTCATTTGACGTGTCACCAGTAACAATTCTGACCACAATTTCAGTATTTTTTTGGTCTCCGAATTTGCGAAAAACCACAACACGTTCACAGTTTTCAAGATTATTTAAAATTCTTTTGTTATTATTATGTTGATATAATAGTTATTGCAGGCATATGTCAGGATTTATTTTGCGGTCGTTAACATGAGAGTTATCTCCCCACAAAATCCGATTTTGTCCATTTTTCAATATTAGCATGCATGTGTCATTCCATATAACTCCAAACTCCATTTGGAAGTTAATAACACCTTTTGATGCAAATATTTGTTGATTTTATAGGCATTGCACGACCCGCAGAAAAAGCGACTGACTGAGGTATGTACGGAGATGGTTATTGGAATCAGTAACCATGCAAGTCACCATGCAATACGCATGCGCCGACTGGAGTGCTGGCTCTACGTTTTGCATTTCCGGCCTGCTTTCCTACTTTCGATTTATTATTTACAACCAACTGACTGACAACCTGTTCACCTGAGAATACTAAGTCTTAGGTTTATCAATGTTATAATTAATTCTCATGATCCACACACACTAGAAATAAGACTGTGTCATATGTTAATTCTTACACATGGTATTTGTAATCATACATCCTCTATCAGCTGAATTGTCCGCTGGAGAGAAAATTGTCAATAAATTCGTCATGGTCCTAGTACGGCAAATGTCACTGTGAAGGTAGGGTATTGTATCCCGTGGTGACTGGGAAGTATGGCAAGCCATTTTACTATTTATTATGGAGAGTGTGTGTGTGTGTGAATTCGGGTTTAACGTCGCTTTCAACAATTTTTCAGTCATATCACGACGGTGTCTGGTAGCGACAGGGAGCTCAATGCTCACTTTTATAGTGCTGCCTCACTGAAGTATAATGTCCCAGACACATTACATGATACCACACCCAGTCACATTATCCTGACACTGGGTCGACCAGTCCTAGCTCAACCCCGTAAATCTGAGTGCCAAGCGAGGGGCAGCTAGTACCATTCTTAACGACTTTGGTATGTCTCGGCCCGGGATCGAACCCGTGTTCCCCGGAGCGGTCACTCTACCAACTAAGCTATCGGGGCCAGTCTATTTATTATGAATTGTAGATATCTTATTTATTATAAAATATATCATATATTATATTAGATATTTATTATATATGATATCTTACATATATAAGATATCTAATATAATAAATAAGATATCTTATATAGCATATAAGAATATGATATGTTATATAAGATATCTTATATGCTATATTAGATATCTTATATAGGATATAAGATATCTAATATAGGATATAAGATATCTAGTATGATATATAAGATATCTTATTTACCAAAATATATAAGCTATCTGATATGCTAAATAAGATATCTAATATAGCATATAAGATATCTTATATAACATATCAGATATCTTATATATTACATAAGGTATCTTATGTAATATATAAGATATCTTATTTAATAAGGGAAATAAGATATCTTATATGATATATAAGATATCTCATATATTATATAAGATATCTTATATGTTATATTTGATATCTTATTTGGTATATTAGATATCTTATTTAGCATATCAGATATATATTCCAGTAAATAAGATATCTTATATCCTATATCAGATATCTTATTTAATATATTAGATATCTTATATAGCATAACAGATATCTTATATAATATATAAGATATCTTATTTACCTAACTATTTAAGATATCTTATATGACAAATAAGATATCTAATATATTTTACCAAAAAAATAATGAAGTCTCCCCGAAACTGCCAAGGAATGACTACCCCCATTTATGCCTAACATTCCAGAAACCCTGGCAAACAGTGCAGGCCCAGATCAGATCAGGGCCTACACTATTAATAAAATGTTCAGCTTTATTCAGATTACACAACCTCTCATCATGTGTCATACCTAATTTTCGAAATGGGCTCCTGTCCTAAATAAGCAGGAAGATTGCATTTGGTAAAAAAAAAAAAAAGATAAAAGGGACAAAGAAAAATTGAACTAATTATGCGAAAAGTAGAGGCAGAAACCAGGCTGAATATATGGACAGTCTGGTGAGAGTCTTTGTCTTTTGTTTTTGTCAAAATACATGCAATGAGCAGTGCTTGGCATACCTCAAGTTTGAAGTTAATTAATACTTCCACTATCTTGTAAGGGAAGGTAATTAAATTATACAAACAAAAGCAAGCTGGATTTTCTCTCTCTCTCTCTCTCTCTCTCTCTCTCTCTCTCTCAAAAAAGAAAGATGTTGTCTTTAATCTGATCGCACGTGTTTGGGAACCTCGTTTTATTTATAAACACATATGTACAATTACAGTTTATAATTAACAATTATAATTTCTCCAGTCCTCTGTAGCAGTCTAATGGAGAGGTAGTGACTATTATTTGTCATTTCTTTCTAATTTATATAATATATCTTATATGTTAATTAAGATATCTTATTTATCAAACTTATATAAGATATCTTATATGTTAAATTAAATATCTGATATACCAATTAAGATATTTTATATAAAAATATAAATAAGATATCTGATATAATATATCAGATATCTGATATGTTATATTAGATATTTTATATGCTATATAAGATATCTTATTTAGTATATTAGATATCTTATATAGCATATAAGATATCTTATATGTTTTAGTTAACAAGATATCTTATATGTTATATAAGATATCTTATATGTTAAATAAGATATCTTATATAACATATAAGATATCTTGTTTACTAAAACATATATCATATCAGATATCTGAATTGCAGAATTAAATAAGATATCTCATATAGGATATAAGATATCTACTTTAGGATATAAGATATCTTAATTGTTATATCAGATATCTTATATAGGATATAAGATATCTTATATAAATTTTTTTACATTCCATAATAAATTCATAATTTCTTTGCATCAAACAAAGTATCCTTTAACAAATCCTTACCTACCTTCATTTATGAGGTGCCATTTTACTATTTAATTGAAATTCAAGATTTTGTTTGTTTGTATTGGAGTTAAACGGCCCAGTCCTAACTATTTAGGTCATTTTTAAGCCGGTCAGTTTACCATTCCACACTTTTAGTGGGCAAGCTTATACGTAAGCTGTTAACCACATTTCGAAAACACTGCATATACAAATACATTGTAAAGTTTATCACCACAAAAAGGAAACTTTAAAGATGAAAAATTGATATTTTTCTTATTTCTGCTTAAAATAGAGATTCTGGTTACATGTTAGAACCGCTTCCCCGAGGCGGTTCTAACGAGTACCCACAATCTATATTTTGGAGCAGAAATAAGAAAAAAAAGGTTTACCCCTGCCAACCCAAGTTTTACTATATTAAAGTGGGGTTCAAGAGGGTCAAACGCTTTATAGACGTGCTTCATGATAAGTACAGTGCTCATTCTTTCACAGAAACGGACAACTGCCCTTCTTGAATCAGCAGAATGGAGAAAATGACTGTAAAATAGATTTCATGATCCATGTCCAGGAAAGAATGTTGCCGACACCGACATGACTCGAACACGTGTCCTTCTGATCACCAGTCAGACCTACATCTCACTGAGCTACCGAGGTCAGCTTGAATTTCAAGATATTTGTTAATAAAATTTCTGATATCTATAATAAAATTATTGGATTGCAATAAATATTATTAGATATGTATAAATAATATTAGATATCTATTATCTATTTTATGATATACATAATGCATTTAGGGACATCTATAATTCATATTGTAGATATCTTTTATTCGATGGAAAGATGTTAAATATTTAAGAACATATAATTACATTTCTTGATATCAATAATATAGTTTCTTTTATTCATTATTGAAAATTGTGACATCTATAATTTAGCCTTCTAAATGATATCTAAAATTTGATTTTTAGATATCTATATATGCAAAGGAATTATATATGTATATATCTATATATTGAAAAATAGAGAGCTATAATTTAAACATATATTAGATGTCATTATTATAGATATTATTTATAGATATCATTATTATAGATATTATTTATAGATATCATTATTATAGATATTATTTATTGATATCTTGCAATAATTATTGATATACTTTAGTTTATTACAGATATCTATAAATCAAATTATAATTATCAATAAATCAAATTATAGATATGAACAATTAACATTATTGATATCTATAATTATCTGTATTTTTTGCTATCATAAAATGAAATTCATGATATGTTATATATATTTCTTGATATCAATAGATTTGTTTCCTGATATCAATAATTTCTTTGCATATATAAAATCTAAAAATCAAATTATAGAGATCATTTAAAAGGCTGAATCATAGATATAAAAATTTTCAATAATGGATATCATAAAATACATTTTGGTCATGAATAAGTGAAATTATTGATATTTTATAATATTTATCTATATATTGAAAAATAGATAGCTATAATTTAAACATATATTAGATATCATTATTATAGATATTATTTATAGATATCATTATTATAGATATTATTTATTGATATCTTGCAATAATTATTGATATACTATAGTTTATTACAGATATCTATAAATCAAATTATAATTATAAATAAATCAAATTATAGATATGAACAATTAACATTATTGATATCTATAATTATCTGTATTTTTTGCTATCATAAAATGAAATTCATGATATGTTATATATATTTCTTGATATCAATAGATTTGTTTCCTGATATCAATAATTTCTTTGCATATATAAATATCTAAAAATCAAATTATAGAGATCATTTAAAAGGCTGAATCATAGATATCACAATTTTCAATAATGGATATCATAAAATACATTTTGGTCATGAATAAATGAAACTATTGATATTTTATAATGCTCTTTAATATTTGGTATCCATATATCAAAATAAAAGCTATCTACTATTGAAATTATTGATAACCATTTACTTACTATGGATATCATGAAAAAAAAATATATCTAATATCAGTAATGTTAATTATCTATAATTTGATTTATAGATATCTACAAACTGATTTATAGATGTCATTATTACAGATGTTATTTATCGATATCTGACAATTATTATTATTAAACTGTAGTTTATTTCAGATATCTATCAATCAAATTATAGATATCAATAAATCAAATAATAGATATGTACAATTAACATTATTAATATTTATAATTATCTGTATGTTTTGCTTTCATAAAATGAAATCCGTGATATGTAATATATATTTCTTGATACCAATAGATTTGTTTCCTGATATCAATAATTTCTTTGCATAAATAAATATCTAAAAATCAAATTATAGAGATCATTTTAAAGGCTGAATCATAGATATCACAATTTTCAATAATGGATATCATAAAATACATTTTTGTAATGAATAAATGAAACTATTGATATTTTATAATGCTCTTCAATATTTGGTATCCATATAACAAAAAAATAGATATCTACTATTGAAATTATTGATAACCATTTACTTACTATTAATATCATGAAAAAAAAATAAATATCTAATATCAGTAATGTTAATTATCTATAATTTGATTTATAGATATCTACAAACTGATTTATAGATGTCATTATTATAGATGTTATTTATCGATATCTGACAATAATTATTATTAAACTGTAGTTTATTTCAGATATCTATAAATCAAATTATAGATATCAATAAATCAAATTATAGATATGTACAATTAACATTATTAATATCTATAATTATCTGTATGTTTTGCTTTCATAAAATGAAATCCGTGATATGTAATATTTATTTCTTGATACCAATAGATTTGTTTCCTGATATCAAAAATTTCTTTGCATATATAAATATCTAAAAATCAAATTATAGAGATCATTTATAAGGCTGAATTATAGATATCACAATTTTCAATAATGGATATCATAAAATATATTATTGTCATAAATAAGTGAAACTATTGATATTTTAAAATGCTCTTCAATATTTGTTATCCATATATCAAAATAATAGATATCTAATATTGAAATTATTGACAACCCTTTACGTATTATGGATATCATGAAATAAATAATAAATATCTAAAATCAATAATGTTAATTATCTATAATTTGATTTATAGATATCGACAAGTTGATTTATAGGTGTCTATAACAAAGATATAGGATATCAATAAGTATTATTACATATCTATAAATAATATTAGATATGTATTATTTATTTCATTATATCCATAATGTGTTAAGGGATATCTGTAGTTCCAATTATAGATATCTTTTATTCGATATAGAGATATCAAATATTGATGAACATTTCAGGATATCAAGAATTACATTTATTGATATCCTTCATATATTTTCTGATATCCATTATTGAAAACTTTGATATCTATTATCCAGCCTTGAAATGGTATCTGTAATTTGATTTTTAGATATCTATATATGTAAAGGAATCATGGATATCATTAGACAAATTTATAGATATCAAGAAATATATATTACATATCATTGATTACATTTTATGATGTCAAATTATTGATAATAATGTTAATCATACATATCTATAATTTGATTTATAGATATCTATAATTTGATATATATAATATCTAAAACACAATTACAGATTCCTCCGAATTGTATTAAATAGTAATATCGCATCATGCCTAATACACTTGTCATGATGACTCATACCGCTGTCATTATGACTCGCATAGCTGTCATGATTACTCATATACCTTTTGTCCTGACTCAAACACGTGCCACTCTCTATCACTTTGACTCGTTTAGCTCTTGCTATGACTCACTTTGACCCATACAGCTGTCACGGTGACTCATACTTCTGTAACCATTACTTATCATGCTGTCACGAGTTGCATACAGCATGGATCATACAGCTGTCACGACTACTTAAACACTTGTCAGCATAACTTATAAAGCTAATGACTAATACTGCTGTCACCATGAATCATACGCTACCATAAATCAAACAGCTGTCATCTTGACTCATACAGCTGTCAGTGATGCATGCATCTAGCATCATGGCTTTTACAGCTGACACCATTACACATAGAGCTGTCACAATGACTTATGTAGCTATAACCGTGACCGGAAGCACAAAGCAGTAAATATTAACATTACCACAGTTATGTTCTAACAATCTAATTAAAAATAGTACTGTTACTCTTCACAAACAATTATATTAAAAAAAAAAAGAGTTCAAATAATAGCTATATGAGTCCAAGTGGTAGCTTTATTAGTCATCGTAAAGTAAAACATGTATGAGTCATATTGACAGCTGTTGTAGACATGGTGACAGTTGTAGTAGTCATGGTGGCAGCTGTAGGAATCATGATGTGAGTCATGTTGACAGGTGTATAAGTGATGTTAACACTTTCTGTTCTAATTGGTTTCATATACACATGTAAACTGATTTACTATGTTATTTTTCATATATATTGTGTAAGTCATGTATACTTTGCAATGTATGATTCCACTGATGTTGTAATCAGTATTTCATAAATAAATAAAAGAACTATCAACAGGACTCACATAGCAAAAAACCTTCATTCCGACAGCTTTCACCATGAATCCCAAAGCTATCTCAATGACTCATATAACTGTCAGCATGATTCGTGCATCTCTAAGCGTGATTCCTAAAACTATCCCCTTGATGAAAGCAGCTGTCACCATGGCACATACATCTGTCTCCGTGATTCATACAGCCATCGGTATGTCTCATCCAGCTATAAGCATGACTCATATAGCTGTCACCAGGGGTCAGTGACACCCACAGCTGTCTCCAAGGCTCATACAGCTATCACAATGACCCATATAGCTGTCATAATGACTCTCATACTGCTGACTCATGCAATTGTAACAATGGCTCATACAGCTGTCTATATGGCTCATACAACTATCACCATGACTCATTCAACTATCATCATGACTCGTACTGCTGCCACCATGACTGATAAAGCTGTCATCATCACTCATACAGCTATCGCCATGACGTATGCGGACAGCACTTTCATAGCTGTTAGCATGGCTCTTCCAGCTGTCTCTGTGGTTTTTACAGCAATCACCATGACTCATACCGCTGTCACCATTACTAATTCAGCGATTGTCATGACCTATTCAGCTATCACCATGAATACAGCAAACATCTATCTCCATATCTACTGTAGATATTGCGATGACTCATACAGCAATTAGATCACTCACACAGCTGTTACCATAACTCATACAGCCAATAGTCTTTCTATGCTAATTGGTTGCACATACACATGCCACTGATTTACTATTTTATTATTTCTTATATATTGTGTATACCATGTATGCTTTGCAGTGTATGATACCACTGATATTGTTTTCAGTATTTCATTTATAAATAACAGAAATATCAATATGACTAACACTGCTAATACCTTCATTCATACAGCTTTCACCGTGACTACGATAGCCATCACAATGACTCATATAACTGTCATCATAATTCATGCATCTCTAAGCGTGATTCCTACAGCTATCACCGTGCTGAAAGCAGCTGTCACCATTGCATATACTTCTGTCTCCGTGACTCTTACAGCCATAAGTATGTCTCATACAACTGTATGCCAGACTCATATAGCTGTCACCAGGAGTCATTGAGCTTTCACTTTGACACTTACAGCTGTGTCCAAGGCTTATGCAGCTATCATAATAACCCAAACAGCTGTCACAATGACTCATACTACTGTCATCATGACTGATACAGTTGTAACCATGGCTCAAACAACTATCACCATGACTGATACAACTATCATCATGACTCGTTCTGCTGCCAGCATGACTGATAAAGTCGTCATCGTCACCCATACAGCCATCGCCATGACGATGCTGACAACACTATCATAGTGCTGTAAGCATAACCCATGGAGCTGTCATCATTGATCATACAGCTGTCTCTGTGGTTCTTACAACAATCACCATGACTCATACTGCTGTCGCTATTTCTAAAGTAAAGTAATTATCATGCCCCATTCAGCTGTTACCATGACTAACACAATGTCTCGGGAATCTTAATTTCACATACAGCTGCCACCAATACTTATTCTGTTTTCAACAGTTATAGCTTCTATAGCCATCAACATGGAATATGCAGCTGTATCCATTGGTCATACATCACCTTAAAGGCTGTCACAATGACTCAAATAGCTTTCTTTACGACTTCTATAGCTCTTACAATCACTACTCCAGGTGTCAGCATGAATCTTACGAAGGTAACCATGACACCTTGTCACCATGACTCATACAGTTACCACCATGACTCGCATCCCTTCCACTAAGACTTATATAGCTTTCATCGTGTCTAATACAGCAATCACTATAACTAATACAGCTGCCACGACAACTCATAGCATAACTCATACGGCAATCACGATAACTCGTACAGCTATCAACACGACACAAACAGCTATTACAATAACTCATAGAGCTATTTCCATGACTCGGATATCTCTCAGCACGACCTTTAAAGCTTTCACCAAGACACCTATAGCTACCACCTTTACTCATTCAGGTGTTATTTTGACTTTTTAGCTATCGTAAACACCTATACGGCTGTAACCATGACTAATACAGCTGTTAACATCACACATACAGCTGTCCCCATGACTCACTAATCTTTCATCATGACTACTGCTACGAGTGTCAGTATAACTACTACAGCTATCAATATGACTAATGCATCTTTAAAAATAGCTCATACGATCGTCATCATGGCTTATATAGCTATCGCCAATGCTTACAGCTTCCACAGTAACTCTTACAACTGTCACCATTATTCATGCAGCTCTAAACGTGATCCCAACAGCTATCACCATGGCGAATGCAGCTGTCACCACAGCTCATACAGCTATCTCCATGACTCATAGAGCCACCAGTCTGTGCTCATACAGCTTAAAGCATCGCTCATATTGCTATCGGCAGGGTTCATACAGCAAACACTATGTCTAATACAGCTGTAACAATGAGCCAGATGACTACGCCTAAAGCTGTCTTCATGCCTGGATGACTCGAACGGCTGTCACAGTCACTCATTCATTGACCACCATGGCCCATATAGCTATCATAATGACTAATACAGCAAGCTCCCGCCCATCGGGACTTTGAGAAATAAATCGGTATGCAAAGTGCTTCCACGCAGAGCTGAAACCGACCGCACATGAGAAGTGGTATGCAGCATAGGTCTAAGCCTGTTCAGGCAAAACGGTGCGAGTCGGACCGTCCATGCATATAAACATTTTGATTTCAAAGGGCGACAGGGCTTGGGATTTCATTTCATCTCAATGTCGGGTAAAAGTCCCACAAAATTGAAAGCAACATTTCGAAAATGACCTAAATAGTGTTGACAGGGACTTTAAACCTCTATTCAAACAAACAAACAAACAAACAAAGAAAAGACTAATAGAGCTATCTCAATCACTCAAACAGCTATCACCATGAGGGTTGTAGCTATTACCATCACTCATACAGCAATTAAGATGACTCATACAGCTGCCACCAGGACTCACATAGATATTACCACGACTTCTATAACTATCACCATGAATTATACAGCTACCACCATGATTCATACAGATATATTTATTCACATACAGCTGTCATCACGACACACAGCGCATTCAATAGCCATATCTCTAAAACTGTCACAAAGAACCATGCAGCTGAAACCAATCGCTCATACAGCTGTCCATATCAACATGACTCACACAGCTTTCCTCACGACTCCTACAGCTGTCACCATGACTTCTTCAGATGTCATCATGTCTCATACAGCGGTCCCCATGACACATATAGCTGCCATCATGACGCATACAGCTGCCAGCACGACTTCTACACGAATCATACGGCGCCCAAAATGACTCGGATATCCTAATTTCATATACAGCTGCCATAAAGACTTATTCCTTTTCAACAGTCGTATCTCCTGTAGCTATAAATTATGCAGCTGTAACCATTGTTCATGTAGCTCTAAACATCGCTTATAAGGCTGTCAACATGACTCACACGGCTTTCTTTATGACTTCTACAGCTGGCACTATGACTACTTTAGTTGTCACCATGACTCTAACAATGGAACCCATGACACCTATAGCTGTCACCATGACTCAAACAGCTGTCAACGTTGCTCGCATCCCTCTCACTAAGACTGATATAGCTTTTGTCGTGTCTAATTCAGCGATCACTATAACTTATACAGCTGACACGACGAGTAATATCATGACTTATACAGCCATCACGATGACTGATACAGCTATCAACACACCACCACGACACATACAGCTATGACCATAACTCAAACAGCTTTTACCATGACTCCGATATCTATTGGCACGCCTTTTAAGCTTTCACCAAGCCACAGATATTGCAATTACACAATCAGATGTCACATTGACTTGTATAGCTATTGTTATGACCCATTACCAATTCAACTGTTAACATCACACATACCATGACTCACAAATATGTCATCATGGCAACTGCTGCTTTCAGTATGACTACTACAGCTGTCAATAGATCTTTCAAAATGGCTCATATGGCTGCCATCATGGCCTTTACAGCTATCACATGACAACAGCTTTCACCGTGACACTTAGAACTGTTACCATAATTCATGCAGCTCTCATCTTGATCACTACAGCTGTCACCATGATGAATACAGCTGTCATCTTAGTTCATGCAGCTATCTCCGTTACTCATACAGTCATCACTCCGTGCTCATACAGCTATGAGAATCGCTCATATTGCTTTCGTCAGGGGCCATAAAGCTTACACAGCTGTAACAATGAACCAAATGACTATGCCTAAAGCTGTCTTCATGCCTCATACAGCTATCAGCATGAATCAAACAGCTGTTACAGTGACTCATTTAGTGACCATTATGACTAATATAGCTATCACTATGATTAATACAGCAAGCCCCGTAAACCTCTATTCAAATAAACAAAGGGAAGACTAATACAGCTATCACAATTACTCGTACATATATCACTTTGAAATTTTGATTCTTGTAGCTATTTCCATAACGCATACAGCTATTAAGATGACTCATACAGCTTTCACCGTGACTCACGCAGCTATCACCACGACTTCTATCACTATCACCATGATTCATACAGCTACCAACATGACTCATACAGATATTTTAATTTCAAACACAGCTGTCACCAAGACCCATAACACTTTCATCAGCCATATTATCTAATGTAATGTCACTATGATTTGTGCAGCTGCAACCATTGTTCATACAGCTGTCCATATCAACATGACTCACACAGCTATTCTCACGACTCCTACAGCTGTCACCATAACTGCTTCAGATGCCATTTTGTCTCACACAGCAGTTGCCATGACACATACAGCTGTCATCATGACGCATACAGCTATCAACATGACTAGCATAAGTCTTCACAGTTGCTCACACAACTGTCAACATGACTAATACAGCTAGCCCCATGACTTACAATGCTATCATCATGACTCATTGAGCTGTGACCACCATTAAAGCCTCCGCGGGTGTAGTGGTTAAACTACTCGACTTAGAAACCATGTATCTTGGGGGTTCGATTTGAGCAGATAATGTTATCTTAGTGCAGATTATATTTTCCTTTCCTTTATGATCATACGCCTTGCAAACTATATTGCTGTGTATGAAGATACTCAATAAAACCGAGTCTCCGATTTTCGTTCTTTATGTGTTCTTTGTTTCCAAAGGCAACCTTTACCTCACTGCAGCTGTTGTTAAGTGCCGTGTGGCGGCCGTAAAAAGTCTCCCTGTGCTTCATCATAGGGCAGATTATATTTTCTTTTCCTCTGGGATCATTGAGCCTATTTTGTTTACTTTGAATATCGAATATCGCTTAAGCCGGTGCTAGGCATATGCAGCCTTGCAAACTATATTGCTGTGTATGAAGAGCCTCAATAAAACCGAGTCTCCAATTTTCTTTCTTGTATGTGTTCTTTGTTTCCAAAGGCAACCATTTAGCTTTTTATTCTCCAAACTTTTGGATAAGTCTTTAAACTGAGGTCAACTTTCTATATGATCTTTGTTGTTGGTGGGAGAAAACATGCCTCAGCACGCATGCACACACACACACACACACACACACACACACACACACACACACACACACAGAGCTGTCACCATGACTTACATGTATACTGCTTCCACCATGACGACTACAGCTGTCACTACGACTGATAAATGTACGTATCACTACCACAGGGACACATTCATTTATTTCCATGACTCTTTTAGCTATTACTAGGACTTAAACAGCTTCCACCATGACTCCTAAAGCTATTACCATTACTCATACTGATATTACTGTGACTAATACAGCAATCAACACGACTCACGCTGCTAGCGCATTGACGACTAAAGTTATCACCATGACTCATACAGCTGCCACTTTGATTCATACAGCTGTCCCTATGACGTATAAAGCTGCCAGAAGACCAAAACAGTTGTCACAATGACTCTTTCAGCTGCTGTCATAATTCAGAGGTTGGTGCTATCGTTATTACTATACTACAGCTGTCACCATGACTCCTTCATTGGCCAGTCTGGCTTATACCACCATGACTCATACAGCTGTCCCTATGACGTATAAAGCTGCTACAAGACCTATACAGTTGTCAAAATGACTCTTACAGCTGCTGCCATAATTCATAGGTTGCTGCTATCGCTATGACTACACTATAGCTGTCACCATGACTCCTTCATCGGCCACTCTGGCTCATATCACCATGACTCATACAGCTGTCCGTATAAAGCTGCCACAAGACCCATACAATTGTCACAATGACTCTTACATCTGCTAAGCCCCGCCCATAGGGGCTTGAAGAAATATATGGGCTGCATGATGCTTCCAGGCAGAGCTGAATCCGGCCTGCACACTAGTACTGGTAAACCGCTTAGAGGATCTAAGCCTGTCCAGGAACCGCGGTGCGAGGCGGACCGTCCATGCTAATAAACCATATTGGTTTCATTGGGCGACATGGCTTGAGATGTCATTTCATCTCAATGTCGGGTAAAAGTCCCACAAAATTGGAAGCAGCGTCTCCAAAATGACCTTTAGAGGGTTGACGGGGCCGTAAAACCTTAAATCAAACAAACTTACAGCTGCTGTCATAATTAGGAGGTTGCTGCTATCGCTATGTCTACACTATAGTTGTCACCATGACTCCTTCATCGGCAACTCTGGCTCATATCACCATGACTCTTGCAGATGTCACTATGGTTCATAAAGCTAATATAGACTCATAGAGCTATCATCATGTCGCCTTAAGCTGTCACCATGGCTAATAAACTATCATCCGGATTCACACAGCTTTCATCATGACTCACACAGTTATAAGCATGGCTCATATAGCTTTCAACATAGGTCATACAACTATCACTATGACTATCCCCAAGAATCACATAGCCAAGGTAATCCTGAACCCTACGATTTTCTGTTCCATGTTGTAGTACTTGCTTCCAAAAGATTATCCCTTATATATGACATTTTAACTTCAGCTGGTGTTTAGGGAATGTGTGGCGGCTGTCAAAAGTCTCCCTGCCCTTCGGCATAGTTTGGGTTATATTTTCTAGTCCATTTCGATCATTGATTCCACTGCTTAAATTTTAGAATATTTGAGGGTCACTGGCAAGGCCTAAATGCGGAAACTAGCTAGTCCGTCCCATAAAAACTTGGTTCCGTATTGTAGCCCTTGGTTGCTTGCAAAGGATTGCCCATTATATAGAACATCATGCAGTTATTACCATGTATCAAATGGCTATCACCATGTCACCCGCAGCTGACTTCCTGACTCATACAGCTATCATCATGATTCATTTAGCTGTCATCATGACTCATTCAGCTATCCCCACAAATCATTTTGCTATCACTGTTACGCCTGTATTACCTTGGCACATACAACTATCACCATTACTCATACAGCTGTCACGATTACTAATACACCTACCACAAATACTTCTGCAGCTGTCAAGATTATTCATAAATGATTCAGATTCTGTCTCATGAATGAATCAGTGAAATTTGTTCAAACTTGGTACAATATATCATTGTGACCGACCTTAGTTTTTGATGACCTTGACCTTATTTCTAAGGTCAAAGGTACCCAAAACTGTCAATTTTGGCTTATCTGCACAGGTGTCTTGAATGAATAGCTGTAATTTGGCCAGACTTTCTAGAACATTATTTGTACAATATGTCATTGTAACCTACCAAAGATTTGGTTTGCTTTTGGTGACCTTGACCTTTTTTCAAGGTCACAGGCCCTCAAAAACTGTCAATTTTAGGTCAGAAATGGCTTACCAGCACCCTTTCACATGAGCGAATTGTGATATACTTTTATCTACTCTGTAAACAGTAGATATGTACCGTAAACTTCGCATAAATGTTACGTACCCTGAGTGGTTCTACAGAAAATAGGAATTGTAATTCTGGTTTACTTCCTTTCGGAGATATGGCCCCTTTGAACATTGAAAATAGTCACCTTATTCATGTATTAATGTCAACTTTAATAAGGGAAAGACTAATGCACCTTCACTTTGAATTCATTTTGACAGTGTTTATGGCAGCCCATCGGGGCTTGAAGAAATAGATGGGCTGCATGATGCTTCCAGAGCTGAAATCGACCACACACAATTACTTTTAAACCGCTTAGAGGGTCTAAGCCTGCCCAGGCAAGGCGGGGCGAGTGGACCCATCCAAGGTTATAAACCCTATTGGTTTCATTGAGAAGTCATTTCATTTCAGTTTTGGGTAAAAGTCCCACAGAATTGGAAGCAACTTCTCGAGAATGACCTATACAGTGTTGACGGGGATACTTAACCTCAGATCAAACAAACAAGTGTTATGGCACTTGCTTGATGAAAATTAGTGGCAAGGCATAATGCATTGCTTTAATTTTTCTAATGGCATACTGCACTTGTTTTTTTTTTTTTTTTTTTTTTTTTGATTTGAGGTTTAACATCCCCATCAACATTGTAAAGGTCATTGTTGGAGATGTTGCTTCTAGTTTTGTGGGACTTTTACAAGACATTGAGATGAAATGACATCTCAGGCCCTGCCGCCCAATGAAACCAATATATTTTATATGTATGACGGGCCCAACTCGCACCACTTTTTCCTGGTTAGGCTTAGAACCTCTAAGCAGTTTACCAGTACTCATGTGCCCTCTGTTTCAGCTCTGCGTGTAAGGATCATGAAACCCAGTCTATTTCTTCAAGCCCCCATGTGTGGGGGCCAGTATACATTTTGATTGTTTTCATACAGCATGCCTTTTTGATCTAATTTGTATAATTTCTACATTTAGGCATGATATAGTGAAGCTGGAGACTAAAGATCGCTGCCATGAGGAAGGTACAGTACAATATTTGAGGAACCAAAGGAATTTTGTAAGAACTTTTTACTCGAAATTAGGAAAGCTTTGAGTGAGTTGACTTAAGATTACAGTTTGCCAATTAGACGTGTGCCATTAATTGGTGTAGTCTCAAATATGTTATGCTATCCAATTGATAGGAGTTGTTTAGATGATTCCATTTAAATACCAGTTAAAGTTAATGGGGCTTGACCAGAAAATATGCAAAAGTAGGATTGGCTCAGCCGTTACATATTTTAGGTGAAGCTTTAGACCTATGCTATAAAATAAAAGTGAAGGCATTGATCTGGAATCGAAACAATTGCCTCACACCTCCCATCATTGACAAGAAAGTGATGTTCCATGTATCATGTACTTGTAATTACAGGATTATACTAAATCGTTAAATACGGTTATAAAATCAGACTAAAGATTTTTAGCTCACCAGAGCCGAAGGCTGTGGCAGATCTTATAGGATAGGCTGTTGTCCGTCGTCTGCGTAGTATGTCTGGCATCAACATTTACAGACAACATCTCTGCTGAAGCCACTGGTCCGATTGAGATCAGATTGTATCTGTAGCATCCTTGGGTTGTAGGATTTAAAGTTTATGTTTTTTATGAAATAAGTGTGGTTGCTATAGCAACTTTGAGTTTCCATAGACTTCTGATGGGGAAAATTGAAAAATTGTATTAACTGCAAAGCTTTTGCAGATATTTTGACAAAACTTATGTTCCTCGTGTAGTCTAGCATATGCCAACTGATTTTAGGCATACTGTTCCTTTTTAGCTCGCCTGTACTAAGTACATGGAGAGCTATTGTTGTCATCTCGGTCGTCTGCGTGCGCGTTTGCATTTTTATTTGTGTGATCCTTCCCGTCACACTTCTTAAAGTTATTCAAATGCTTAAAACTCAACAGCCACTCATATTTGGAACTTAAGTACCTGGGAGGGTCTTCTGATGTTTAAAGAGAACCGACCGCTGGGTTTATGCCCCTGAGTGGGCCTAGGGGTCAAAATCTAGAACACCAATGTAATTCTGTGTTAAAGTTTTTGAAATGCTTATATCTCAACAGTCACTCATCACAAAACATTCATACTTACAACTTGGATACCTGGGAGTGTCTTCTGAGATTCCAAGACAGCACAGCCCTGTGTTCATGCCTGGAAATGGGGATGGGGTGGGGCTAGGGGTCAAAATCTAGGACACCTTTGTAATTTGTTGTATACGTTTCCATTATGCTAACAAGTTTTAGACACAATTGGTTATACATCAACCAATCAAGTGACATTGGTCCACGTGTAAAAGGGTGAGGGGGATGATGACCTACATTTCACAGTCCTGGATTATTAGTTCCATGTGACCCGATAATTGACCGCAAAATATATCTAGGTCATGGTGACCTACATTTCATGGTCTAGTGATTTTGCCTATTACTTTTAATATTATTTGATGGATAAATGTCAAACCTGGGTTATTAGTTCCATATGATCCCATTATTGACCGCAAAATATATCAAGGTTAGTGTGACCTATATTTCATGGTTCAGTGATTTTGCCTATTATCTTGAATACTTTTCGATGGAGAAATGTCATACCTGGATTATTAGTTCCATGTGACCCGATAATTGACCGCAAAATATATCAAGGTCAGTGTGACCTATATTTCATGGTTCAGTGATTTTGTCTATTATCTTGAATACAATTTGATGGAGAAATGTTAAGCTTGGATTATTTATTCCAAGTGACCCCATGATTGAGCTTGAATTATATCTAGGTAAGTGTGACCTGTATTTCATGGTTCAGTGATTTTGCCTATTATCTTGAATACGATTTGATCGAGAAATGTCTCACCTGGATTATTAGTTCCATGTGACCAGATGATTGACTTAGAAATATATGTAGGTCATTGTGAGCTATTTTCATGGTTCAATGATTTTGCCTTATATTCAGACACAATTTAATTCTGATATGTAATATTTGGAATTATGTTCCATGTGTCCCAGTTATTGATCTCAGAATATATCTAGGTGAGTTTGACCTATATTTCATGGTTCAGCAATTTTACCTTATATCTTGAAGGCGCGAAACAGGCGAGCTATGTTTTCATGTAACAGCTCTTGTTAGTTTTTGCCAAACCAAAATGCCAAAAAGAATAACTAAAAAAATCATCTCCCCAGAAACTATATGCTCTATGAGGCTGAGGCTCAATGGACATATTCACCATATTTTCCCTTACATGTTTAGTGTTTTTCTTTTGTTTTTATTTTTCATGAAATTCTGCTCATTATTGTGGTTGCTATGGCATCTTAGAGGTTACATAGCCTTATAATGGTGAAAATAGAAAAATGGTAGTTACTGCCAAGTCTTGCAGATATTTTGACAAAACTTTCATATTAATATCCTTTATGCTGTCATCTATCTGATTTTAGGCCTAATGATCACTTTTATTTGTTGCTTGGCTGCCATGGAAACCGAAATGCCAGAAAAATACTTAAAAAAAAAAAAAACATCTTCTCAGAAACCATATGGGACTGAGACTTTATGGAAATATTCACAAAATTTGCCATATCATGTTTAATATATTTTATGAAATTCGGCTCTTTAGTTTGGTTGTTATGTCAACTTAGAAGTTCAATAGACTTGTAATGTGGAAAATTGAAAACTGGTACTGACTGCCAAAATATAAGTGAAGGCAATGATCAGGAATAGATGCAATCAACCCACAGCTCCCATCAGAGACACCAAAGGGAAAGAAACACAAACATGAAACAACAGACCCTAATGGAAACATCAACTCAGAAAGCCAAAACGGACAGTTAATTTCTCACAAAATGGCCAACTAGCTATCCAAAACAAAATAATATACGCGACACAAACACTTGAGACAAACCATAACAAAAATAAACTGCGACAGAGGAACCACCTTGGAACGGTCAGTAAAATGTGGGGGGGGGGGGGGGGGGCTTGAATCAATTTTTCATGGCAACAATCCTCGCGAATACTTCCGTCGCGATTTAGACAAATACTTTGTTCAGTCCGCATGAAGGCTTTCTAACTCATCAGTGCAACATCCCATACCTATATTGTTAATACGTGAAAGTACATCAAGTACATCTTTTGATGAAAAGTCATGCTTGAATGGCCCCCGGGATGTGGCCAGTTTAGACCCCAGGGACATGATTGGCACAATTTATGTAGGGGACCACTTGACATTGCTACATGCTTAATATATATGCTCTGCGCCTAGTGGTTTCAGAGAAGAAGAATTTTTAAGCTTTTTTCCATTATAAGTCTATGAGGGCTAAGGGGCCCGGGGTGTGGCCAATTTAGACCCCAGAGGCATGAATGGCACAATTTATGTAGGGGACCACTTGACATTGCTACATGCTTCATATGTAAGCTCTGGGCCTAGTGGTTTCAGAGAAGTTTTTCCCAATGTAAGTCTATAGGAGCTATATGTTGCCATGCCAACAAGAGTTTCCATCTGATCTGCCCCAAAACATAATGCATCTTTTCCCTCAACCTGATAATGCCTCTCATGAAATTTAATCATGATTGGCCAACTGGCTTTAAAGATATACTTAGTTGAACATGTGAAAGGACGACGGACGACTGATACATGTACGTATCACTCATACAGGGACAGATTCATTTATTACCATGGATCTTATACTATTACCAAAGGACTTAAACAGCTTCCACCATGACTCTTATAGCTATTACCATTAATCATACTGGTATTACTATGACTAATACAGCAATCACCACGACTCACACAGCTAGCACATTGACTCCTTAAGTTATCACCATGACTCATACAGCTGCCATGATTCATACAGCTGTCCCTATGACGTATAAAGCTGCCACAAGACCCATACAGTTGTCACAATGACTCATAAAGCTGCTGTCATAATTCAAAGGTTGCTGCTATCGCTATGTCTACACTACATCAGTCACCATGACTCCTTCATCGGCCACTCTGGCTCATATCACCATGTCTCGTGCATATGTCACTATGGTTCATAAAGCTATCACCATGGCTCATAGAGCTATCATAATGCCGCCTTAAGCTGTCACCATAGCTAATAAACTATCATCCTGATCCACACAGCTTTCACCCTGAAGCATGGCTCATATAGCTTTCCCCATAGGTCATGCAACTATCACTATGACTATCCCTAAGAAGCACATAGCCCAGAAAATCATGTACACTACTACAACCGGCACCGATAGCTCAGTTGGTAGAGTGTCCGCTCCGGGGAGCGGGAGGTCACGGGTTCGATCCCGGGCCGCGACATACCAAAGTCGTTAAAATGGTACTAGCTGCTCCTCGCTTGGCACTCAGATTTACGGGGTAGAGCTAGGACTGGTCGACCCAGTGTCAGGATAATGTGACTGGGTGTGGTATCATGTAATGTGTCTGGGACATGATACTTCAGTGAGGCAGCACTATAAAAAGTGAGCATTGAGCTCCCTGTCGCAACCAGACACCGTCGTGATATGACTGAAAAATTGTTGAAAGCGACGTTAAACCCGAATTCACACACACACTACGATTTTCGGATCCGTGTTGTAGTCCTTGCTTCCAAAGGATTATCCCTTATATATGCTATTTTACCTTCACCACAGCTGGTGTTAAGGGAATATGTGGCGGCCGTAAAACGTCTCCCTGGCCTTCATCATAGTGTGGGTTATATTTTCTAGTCCTTTTGGATCATGGATTCCACTGCGAAAGTTTGAGAATATTTGAGGGTCACTGGCTAGGCCTAATTGCAGAAACTAGCTAGTATGCCCCAGAAAGACTTGTACACTACGTTGCTATCACTATGTCAACCGCAGCTACCTTCATGACTCATACAGCTTTCATCATGATTCAGTTAGCTGTCATCATGACTCATGGAACTGTCACCATGAGTCAAACAGCTGTCATCATGACACATACAGATATCCCCACGAATCATATAGCTATCTCGGATACGCCTGTATTACCTTGGCCCATACAGCAATCACCATAACTTATACAGCTATCAGCACGACAAATACAGCTACCGCAACTACTCATGCAGCTGTCAAGATAAATCATCGAGCTCTCACTATAACTCACACAGCTATCACACAGCTTTCACAATGAATCATATTTTAGAATAATTACTCTTATAGCTATCACCATTTGTTATACAGCTATCACCATGATTCGTACTGCTGTAATTATGTGTCATACAGCTGTCCCCATGATTCATATACCGTAGCTACCATCATGAATCATATAACTACTCTTACAGCTGTCATCTTGGCTTATACTGATATCAGAGTGACCCATGCAACTGTCAACAAGGCCATTAAACTGTAAAAATGGACTTATACAGCTATTACTATGACCAGTTAGTGTACTACATATATCTAACAATCTTCAAGCCAAATATTCATGTTGGAGAGGTACAGATAAACACCTCGTTTTTCATCACTATAAGAATATAAAAAATGCATATATATATATAAATATATATGACTATATTGTGATGAATGTTACAAGTTTTAAAATGTCTGCAAAATGTACAGATCTGTCCATGTTCATTAAAGACGTTGGAGGGGCATATTGCTTCTACTTCGTTCGTTCGTCTGTCTGTCCGTTTTGATGCGTAACATATCCTAAGAACCGCGTATGCTAGCGTTTTGAAATTTTATATATGGATTCCTCGTGGACAATTAGGTGACGCGATTTTTTTTCTCATCCCCTTTCGAGAGTTATTGCCACTTGTTTTTTTTGTGGGGGGTGGATAAAATCTTGTCAGCAAAATATCTCAAAATTCATTGGAGCTAGAACATTGAAAGTTAGTGAATAGATTTGTGGTGATGAGTTATGACCCTTTATCACTTTGGGTATTTGTACATTGTACCTCTGTATGTTTTGTGATACAAAGCATAACTTAAGAGTTGCGTGTGCTAGGGTTTTGAAATTTCATATATTCTCTTATCCGGAGAATGCCCTTTTCAGGAGTTATTGCCCTTTGAATTTTTTTATAAAATCTTGTCAGCAAAATATCTCAAAGACTATAAGAGCTGGAGCCTTGAAAGTTGGTAAATAGATTGGTTATGATGAGTAGATGACCGGATGAACTTTTGATTAAATTCCGAAAAATACTTCATGAGTTATGGCCTTTTGTCACTTTGGGTATTTGTACATTGTATGTTTTGTGATGCATGACATAACTTAAGAATCGTGTGCCAGTGTAGATGATAGAGTGCTGGACTACTAATCAGATTGTCGATTATGAATCAGAGGGTTCAAATGTTCAAGAGTTCAAATGCCGGTGGAGGAATGGAAATGTGTTCTCTTTTGTTCTTATTTTCTTTTTTCTTCATATATACACATTAACGGTTATCATCTCCCTCGCACAGTGAGTGAGTGTTTGGGGTTTTACGTCTCACCAACAGCTTAGGTCATACGGGGAAGGGACCTCGGTTTAAAGACTCATCCGAAAGCCCGGGATCGATCCAATCTCTGTCCCTCGCACAACCAAATTAGAAGTGGCGGCAATGATCAGGAATCGATACAATCAACCCACAGCTCCCATCAGAGACACCAAAGGGAAAAAAACACAAACATGCAACAACAGATCCCGATGGAAACATCAATAGCGGAAAGCCAAAAGGACAGTTACTTTCCCTCAACATGGGCAATAGGCTATCCAAAATAAAATAATATAAGCGGCACAAACACCCAAAGACAAACCATAACAAAAATAAACCGCGACAGAAGAACCGCCTTGGAACGGTCAGCGGAAACGAATTCCACTGGTGGGGGTATTAAATCGATTTTACGTGGCAACAATCCTCGCCCTTATTCCCGTCGCGATTAAGACATAATTTGTTCAGTCCGCAAGAAGACCTCCTAACTTATCAGTTCAACATATCCGTGAACACAAAAATCAAACAACCATAGAGATGAAACAACGGTGAGGACTCACAGCAAGAAACCACTGAAATGCTGGAGCAAAAGAAAACCAACAGTTAGATTCTGATGGCCAAGTTGTTAGGGAATGGGGATATTGCATTTATCCATGCATGCACGAGTGTGTGTGTGTGTGTGTGTGTGTGTGTGCATTTGTGTGCATGTATGCATGCATGTGTGAGTGCATGCATGCATGTATATGTGCATGCAAGTCTACATTAGTGTGTGTGCATGCTTGCATGAGTGTGTGTGCATGCATGTGTGCTTGCATGCATGCTTGCGTGTTTGCACACGCATATGCATTCATGTATGTATGTGTGCATGCATGATGGCATACATGTGTGTGTGCGCATGCAAACGTGTGTGTGCATGCATGTATATGTGCATGCATGCATGTGTGTGAGTGTGCATGCATATGTGCATGTCTGCATGTTTGCATGACTCGCATCCCTCTAAAAAAATGTCCATAAGTATCTGTCAATCTTTTATATTTAAATTGCGATGAACTTTTCCTTGTGTTTCAGAATCAACATGGAGGGGAAGAACAACAGTTACAGACGCTAAAAGCAGGAAGAAGTGAAATGAATTATAAATAAAAATTAAATAAAATACTGTCTGCCAACAAAATTCAGTTGTTTTCTTGCTTACTATCAGTTTTTGTTTTGTGTGTGTGTGTGTTTTTTTTTTTTTTGACATGCCTGCTTTTAACACGGCACGACTTAGGGACCTATTTTTCTGTCCATTTGTTTGTTCACCCACCAGCCATCAAAATAGATGTGAAGGCAATGATCAGGAATCGATAAATAAAACCACAGCTCCCACTATCTAGAGACACCAAAGGGAACGAAACACAAACATGAAACAACTAGACCCTAATTGAAATATCAATTAACACAGAATGGCCAATTGGCTATCCAAAATAAAACAATATAAGCGACACAAATACTCAAAGACAAGCCAAAAAAAAAAAATAAAATAAACCGCGACAGAAGAACCGCCTTGGAACGGTCAGCGAAACGAATTCCACTCGGGGTTTAAACTGTGTTTTGTACAAATAATTTTGCAGTGGAACTTTCTTATAGAATTGGGACATAGCGAGTTCACAGGACTCATAAGAAAAAAAAATGTAAATAGATCACCAATATGCTGATAACCAGTGCAAGTATAGTGCGCATTCAGCTTTTAGAAACGGACAAGCAGAAGAGGGCGAAATACCATAGAATATAGTCCGTGATCATTCTCACTCGCAAGAAACATCCTCAGTCTAGAGATGATCAATCCCTCGAGCTTGCGCATTCAATTGAGCCACTGGGATACTTTATGGACACAAAGCTGCTGTTGAAATAAATTATGCCTTTACTGTTGAAACAAATTAACAAGTCCGGGAAATACATACCCATTTAGACCCCACTTCATACATATGAAAGTAGGGGTTGGCAAGGGTATTCATTTTTACCATATTCTTACCCACAGCATAGACGTATATACTCATTAAAATTGCCTCGAACAGTCTGTTCTAATGAGCACTAACAATCTAAATTTGAACCAGAAATAGGAAAAGTGCCACAAACTTCAATAGATGAAGAACAACTGACAGAAAGCAGTGTAAGATGTGTGTGTTATAATGGGTCCCATTGACAGAAGTACTGAATTGAAGAGCTTATACATTTTCCAATGTTTTACAATGTCATTAACATGCTGATTAAAGCATCAAAAATAACATTGATGAAATTATTCGGAAATGTAAGCAGAGAAACGTTTGTTAAATGCATTGCCAAAATATTCGCACAATAAAATGACGTCTGTAAACGTGTTAGAAATGTTAATAAAATCGTACTGAAGGCAATGATCAGGAATCGATACAATTACGGCTTACAGCTTATAAGAAATAAGCCTTCCCAGGATAATGTGGTGCGAGACGAACCGTTTTTTAGTTCACCTGAGCCAAAGGCTCAGGGTGAGCTATTGTGATCATTCACCGTCCGTCGACGTCGGCGTCGTCGTCCGTCCGTTTACAATTTCTTTAAACATCATCTCCTCCTTAACCACTGAACAGATTCTGACCAAACTTGGCAGAAAAGATCCATATGTGGTCCTCTCTCAAAGTTGTTCAAAGAATTCAATTCCATGCTTAACTCTGGTTGCCATGGCAACGAAAAGGGGAAAATAAAAAATCTTAAAAAATCTTCTACTCTGAAACCAGAAGGCATAGGTCTTTGATATTTGGTATGAAGCTTCATCTAGTGGACCTCTACCAAGATTGTTCAAATTATAACCCTGGGGCCAAAATGCCTCCATGCCGTGGCCCACTGTTTTTACATAGGCTTATATAAGGAAAACCTTTAAAAATCTTCTTATCTGAAATCCAAAAGCCGCGTCTTTGATATTTGGTATGAAGCTTCATCTAGTGGACCTCTACCAAGATTGTTCAAATTATAGCCCTGGGGCCAAAAATGGCCCCGCCTCGGTGCACACTTGTTTTATAAAGGCTGATATAGGGAAAACATATAATATAAAAATCTTCTTGTCTGAAACCAGAAGGCCCAGTTACTGAACCTCTACCAAGATTGTTCAAATTATAGCCCTGGGGCCAAAAACGCCCCCCCCCCCCCCCGCGCGCCAGGGCCCACTGGTTTTATATAGGCTGATATAGGAAAAACATATAAAATCTTTTTGTCTGAATACAGAGGGCCGAGGTCTTTGATATTTGGTATGAAGCTTCATCTAGTGAACCTCTGCCAAGATTGTTCAAATTATAGCCCCGGGGCCAAAAACGCCCCCGCACCGGGGCCCACTCGTTTCACATAGGCTTATATAGGGAAAACATATAAAAATCTTCTTGTCTGAAACTTGAAGGTCCAGGTCTTTGATATTTAGTATGAAGCTTCATCTAGTGAACCTCTACCGAAAATTGTTCAAATTATAGCCCTGTGGCCAAAAACGCCCCCCCCCCCCGCGCCGGGGCCCACTGGTTTTACATATGCTTATATAGGGAAAATTTTAAAAATCTTCTTCTCTGAAATCAGAAGGCCCAGGTCTTTGATATTTGGTATGAAGCTCCATCTAGTGGACCTCTACCTAGATTGTTCAAATTATAGCCCTGGGGCCAAAAACGACCCTGCCCCGTGGCCAACTGGTTTTACATAGGCTTATATAGGGAAAACCTTTAAAAAATCTTCTTCTCTGAAACCAGAAGGCCCAGGTCTTTGATATTTGGTATGAAGCTTCATCAAATGGACCTATACCAAGATTGTTCAAATTATAGCCCTGGGGCAAATAATGCCCCTGCGCCGAGACCCACTTGTTTTACCTGGGCTTATAAGGGAAAACCTTTAAAAATCTTCTTGTCTGAAACCAGAAGGCCCAGGTCTTTGATATTTGGTATGAAGCTTCATCTAGTGAATCTCTACCAAGATTGTTCAAATTAATACCCTGGGGTCAATCATGCCCCCATTCCGGGGCCCACTGGTTTTACATAGGCTAATATTGGGAAAACATATAAAAATCTTCTTCTGTGAAACCAGCTGGTCCAGGTCTTTGATATTTAGTATGAAGCTTCATCTAGTAAACCTCTACCACGATTGTTCAAATTATAGCCGTGGGGCTAAAAATGCCCCCGCGCTGGTGTTCACTGGTTTTACATAAGCTTATATTGGGAAAACCTTTAAAAGTCTTATTGTCTGAGACCAGAAAGCTCAGGTCTTTTGATACTTGATATGAAGCGTCATTTAGTGGACCTCTTCCAAGATTGTTCAAATTATAGCCCTGTGGCCAAAAATGCTCCCGCGCCGGGGCCCACTGGTTTTACATAGGCTAATAGAGGGAAAACCTTTAAAAATCTTCTCGTTTGAAACCAGAAGGCCCAGGTCTTTGAAATTTGGTTTGAAGCTTCATCTAATGGACCTCTACCATGATCGTTCCAATCATAGCATGGGGGCCAAAAATGGCCCCGCCCTTGGGTCCACTGGTTTTACATAGACTTATAAAGAGAAAACTTTTGAATAATCTTATTGTCCAAAACCAGAAGGCCATGCCTTTTATATTCGATGTTTAGCTTCATTCAGTGGACCTCTGCTTAGGTTGTTCAAAATATAGACCTGGGTCCAAAAAAAATTGCACCGCCCTGGGGCCTACATGTTAATCTCTTAGCTCATGTGAGCGATATAGGACCATCATGGTCCTCTTGGTTAAACCCTTGCGGTTTCTTTGGGTGGTAGGCCTTGAGATGTCAGTTTATCTCAGTGTCGGGTAAAAGTCCCTCAAAATCTAAAGCAACCTCCAAATATCCAAAATGGTATTGCCTGGGAAGTAAAAACTATTGACAAACAAATCTTAGCTATCACCACAGTTAATATGGCTGTCATCTTAGTAGCACAGCTATCATCAGAGGAAGAACGACTGTCAACTGGTTCATATATGTCTACACGGGTAAGTTTCACAGCTATCACCACAGGTGATGAGGCTGTTACCGGAGTTATACGCATGTCACCACAGGTTGAATTGCCAGGTAGAATGGCTATCACAACTGATGCCGCACACACCTTTTACCATTAATATTTTGGCTTGTATGGCTTTGAACTTATTCTCACAGATATCACCACAGGTAATATGGCGATCACCTAAGTTTCACTGCGATCACCACAGGTAGTATGGCTAACTCTTCAGTTTTACAACTGTCACCACGGGTTGTTAATCAATGACCTCTGTCTCACAAAAGTCACAATTAGTAGTATGGTTAAAGGAGTTTAACAACTATCAACAAAGTCAACATTGGTATCACCCGAATTTTTCAGCTACCACCACAACACCGCAGTTAATATGGTTATCACCTCAGTTTCACAGCTGTCACCACATATATTATAGCAATCACTTCAGTTTCACCGCTGTCACTATAGGTATTATGATTATCACCTTAGTTTCACAGCTATCACCACAATATGGCTAAGACCCGACATTCTCAACTTTCCTTCACAGCAGGTAATATGGCTATCACCAGAATATTCACATATACCACCAAAGGTTATTTCGCTATCACCTCAGGTTTACATCTGTCACCATAGGTAATAATTATACTAATCAACTATGCTTCACAATTGTCACAACAGGCAGTATGATTATCGGACGAGTTTCAAAGCTATCACTGCAGGTAACATGGCTATCACCTCAGTTTGACAGCTGTCACCACAGTTTATATTGTTTTCAACAGAGTTTCACAGCTATCACCTTAGGTAATATGGCTATCACCTCCGTTTCATAGCGGTCATCTCAGGAAATATAGCTGTCGCCTGAACTTCACAACAAGAAATATGACTATCACCTGATTTCCACAGCTATCATCGCAGGTAATACGGTTCTTGCCTGTATTTTACAGCAATCGCCTCTGTTTCATAGCTATTACTAAATTGAGTATGGATATCACCTGAGTTTCTCAGCTGTCACCACAGGTAGTAAGGCTATCATCTGAGCAGGTAATATGGCTTTAACAGCTACCACCACAGGTAATATGGCTGCCACCTCAGTTTTATATCTTTCACCTCAGGCAATATGGCTGTCACCTGTATTTCACAAGAAGTAGTATGACTATCATCTGATTTTTACACATGCCATTATAGGTAATATACATATCACCTCGGTTTAGCAGCTGTCACCACAGGTAATGCAGCACTCACCTCTATCACCGCAGGCTATATATGGCCACACCTGAATAACAGTTGCCACTATATATAATATGGCTATCACCTCAGTTTCACAGCTGTCAGTCCAGGTAATAAAACAGAAGTGGAGGCAATGATCAGGAATCGATACAAATAACCCACAGCTCCCATCAGAGACACCAAAGAGAAAGAAACACAAACATGTAACAACAGACCCCAATGGAAACATCAACAGCGGAAAGCCAAAAGGACAGATACTTTCCCACAAAATGGCCAATAGGCTATCCAAAATAAAATAATATGAGCGACGCAAACACCCAAAACAAATCATAACAAAAATAAACCGCGACAGAAGAACCGTATTGGAAAGGTCAGTGGAAACGAATTTCACTTGGGTGTGTGTGTGTGTGTGGGGGGGGGGGGGGGGCTTAAATCGATTTTACGTGGTCACAATACTCGCCTTTCCGTCGCGATTTAGACAAATAATTTGTTCAGTCTGCATGAAGGCCTCCTAACTCATCAGTGCAACATCTCTGTGAACACAAAAGCTCAAACAACCATAGAGATGAAACAACGGTGAGGACTCGAAAGCAATAAACCAATGAAATGCCGGAGCAAAAGAAAACCAACAGTTAGACTCCGGGGTAAGGCTTTCAAATTAGTCTTATAGATATCGCCACGGGTAATATGGCTATCTCCTGAGTTTCCAGTTTTACAGCTGTCAACACATGTGATGTGACTTTATGCGGACTTTAACAATTATTTGTCTAAACCATAAAAGAACCAAGGACGAGGACTGAGGCCATGTAAAATCGATTTAAGCCCCTGAGTTGAACACTTTTTGCTGACCATTCCAAGGCGGTTCTTGTGTTGTGGTTTATTATTGTTACAGTGCGTCTTTGCATGTATGTATTGCTTATGTCTTTTTATTTTCGATCGCTGTTTGGCAATTTTTGTGTGAAAGTAAAAGTCCTTTTGGCTATCCGCTTGTGGTGTTTTCATTAGGATTTAGTTATTTCAATTTCGAATTATTTCCCATTGTTGTCTCTGTTAGGAGATTACGGGTAATTGAATCCATTCCTGATCACTGTCTTCACCTCTAGTTTTAAACCCTGTTTCACAGCTATCACCAAAGGTGGTATGACAAACACATCAGTTTCACAACTGTCACCTCAGGTTATTAAGCATGACCTCCGTTTCACAAATGTCAGAACAGGTAGTTTGGTTATCACCAGAGTTTCACAGCTTTCAGCAGGTAATATCGCCATTACCTCAGTTTCTTAGCTATCATCACATCACCACAGGTAATATAGCTATCACATCAATTTCACAGCTGTCATAACATAATATATAGCAATCATTTTACCATGTATGGTAGTATGGCTGTCACCTTAGTTTCACAGCTATCACCACAAGTAATATGGTATCATCTGAATATCTCAGCTTTCCTTCACAGCAGGTAATATGGTTATCACCTGACTTTTACATCTATCACCAAAGATCATATCGCTATCACCTCAGACTGACAGCTGTCACCACAAGTAATACAGCAATCCACTATGTTTCACACTTGTCACAACAGGTAGAATGGTTTATCACCTGAGTTTCAGAGCTATCACTACAGGTAACATGGCTGTCACCTTAGTTTGACAGCTGTAACCACAGGTTATACTGCTGTCAACTGAGTTTCACAGCTATCACCAGAGCTAATATGGATATCACCTCCATTTCACAGCTGTCACCACAGGAAGTATAGTTATCATCTGAGCTTCCCACAAACATAATCACCTGAATTTCAGAGCTATCATTACAGATAATACGGCTGTTATCTTGGTTGACAGCTGTCAGAACATGTTATACACCAATCACCTCTGTTTCACAACAGTCACTAAAACTCGTACGGTTACCGCCATGTTTTCCCAGCTGTCACCACAGGTAGTAATGCTATCACATGAGTTCACAGGTTTTTGTTTTCATTGATTGCAGTTTAATGGCCCAGTCAACACTATGTAATTTTTGAGCCTGTCAGTTTACCTATCCACACGTTTCCTGGGCTGTCTTGTACATAAGTGGTTGACCAGTACAGTGTACATTCTTTCGCCAGAAACTGACAACTGCCCTTCTTGAATCAGCGGAAGGGAAAGAATGATGATAGAAACGATATAATGATCAATCTCCACGAAAAAATACTGCCAACCCCGGCAAGTATTGAATCCGCGTACTTCTGATCACCAGTCAGACGCATCACCGCCGGTAATATGGCTATAAACTCAGTTTTACAGCTACCACCACGGTTAATATGGCTGTCACCTCAGTTTCGCATTTTACACCTCAGGTTATATGGTTATCACCTGAGTTTCACAAGAAGCAGTATGACTATCATCTGTAATATGCCTGTCACCTCGGTTTGACAGCTGCCACAGGTAATACAGCAATCAAGTCTGTTTCACAGCTATTCCCATAGCTTGTTTGGCTATCCCCTTAGCTTGACAGCTATCACTACAGGCTATATGGCCATCACCTTAGTAGTATGGTTATCACCAGAGTTAAACAGCCATCGCCAAAGGTAATATCGCCATCACCCCAGTTTCACAGCTGTCACCATATATTATAAAGCAATCGTTTAACTATAGGTAGTATGGCTATCATTTTAGTTTCACAGCTATCACAACAAGTAATATGGCTATCACCTGACTTTCTCAGCTTTCCTTCACAAAAGTTAGATTGCTATCACCTTAGTTTGACAGTCGTTACCACAGATAGTATAGCAGTCAACTATGATACATAATTGTCAAACAGTTAGTATGGTTATCACCCGAGTTTCAGATGTATTCCTACAGGTAACAACGATATCCCCTCAGGTTATATTGCTATCATCTGGGTTCCATAGCTATAAATGCATGTAATATGGCTATCACCTCCATTTCACAGCTGTCACCGCAGGAAATATGGCTATCACTTGAGCTTCACAACAAGAAATATGACTATGACTTGAATTTCACAGCTATAATCACAAGTAAAACGGTTATGACATCGGCTGACAGCTGTCACAAGAGGTAATGCAGAAATAACATCTGTTTTACAACTGTCGCTACAACTAGTATGGTTATCACCTGGCTTCATTGCTATCACAGATGGTAATGTGGCTATAACCTCAATTTTACAGCTACCACCACAGGTAATATGGCTGTCACCTCAGCTTCACATATTTCGCCTGAGTTTCACTATGCTTAGTATAACTATCATCTGAATTCAACAACTATCATTATAGGTAATATGCCTATCGCTTCGGCTTGTCACCACCGGTAGTACAGCTGTCACCTCTGTTTCACAGCTGTTTGCAGAATTAGTATGGCTATCCCCTAAGTTTCACAGTTATCGCCACAGTTAATATGGCCATTACTTGAGTAATAGTTGCCCAAATATGTAATAAAGCTATCAACTAAGTTTCACAGTCTATCACCTGAATTTCACAACTATCTCCAAAGGTATTATGGCTATCACCTTAATTTGACAGCTGTCACCACAGTTTTTCACCTACATTTTATAGCTATCACCACAGGTAATATGGCTATCACCACGGGTAGCATGGCTATCATCGCATATCTGCGAATTTGTTGTGAGTTATTGTTCAGTGTTTTCTAATGGTCTGCTCACCCCCTGTGGGGAAGAGAGGGCTGATTGTTCCGTATAAACGCTCGTATTTTTTCTTGTTTTGTGTATGTTTCCTCTTCCTGTCGTGAGTGGGCTGTGTCTTGTGACTGTGGCGCTCCCTGGGTCTTTCTTTTAAATTTTTACAGCTGTCGCTAAAGATAGTATTTAGCACCCAATTTCGTAAAATCATTCTTCGATATAAAAAGATTGGGTACAACATGGATATTATACGCAGACTGCATGCATGGTAGTTAACCCAATCACGGTTGGCAACTTTGCTTCCCTCTTTAATGGCACGCCGGTGGATCAGGCCTCAGATTCTATGACGGTTCCAACGTAAAGGCTTATTGAGAGTTAGAGAGATCTAATTCAAGGTAATGTTGGTTGGTGTCTGATGCTCTGTCTCTGGTCGGGCCCATCGAAGTATAATTGTTGGTTTTCTTTTGCTCCAGCATTTCAGTGGTTTCTTGCTGTCTAGTCCTCACCGTTGTCTCACCTCTGTGTTTCTTTGATTATTTGTGTTCACGGAGATGTTGCACTGATTAGTTAGGAAGCTTTCATGCGGACTGAACAAATTATTTGTCTAAATCGCGACGGAAGTAAGGGCGAGGATTGTGGCCAAGTAAAATCGATTTAAGCCCCCAGTGGAAATCTTTCCACTGACCGTTCCAAGGCGGTTCTTCTGTGGCGATTTATTTATGTTGTTGTTTGTTACTTACTGTGTGTATCACTTGTGTCTTTTTATTTTGGATGCCCATATGGCCATTTTGTGGGAAAGTAACTGTCCTTATGGCCTTCCTTTGTTTAGGTTTCCATTATGGTCTGGTCGCTTAATGTTTGTGTTTCTTTCCCTTTGGTGTCTTTGATGGGTGGAGTAAGTTAATTGGATCGATTCCTGATCTTTGTTCTACTTCTACTTTGCTGTCACCCCAGTTTCACACACAAAACCTATCATCTCAGTTTTCACAACTGTCGTAAAAGAAAGGTAATACAGTAAACACCTCTTATTTACAGCTGTCACCAGAGGTAGTCACAGCTATCACCACAGGTAATATGGCTGCCACCTGAGGTGCACAACTGTCATCACAGGTTATATAACAATCACCTCAGTTTCACAGCTAGCAATAAAGGTAGTATGGCTATCACATGATTTTCACAGCAATCAAATCAGGTAACATGGCTGTCGCCTTAGTTTTACAGCTTCTACCACAGATTATATCATTTTAGCTGAGTTGCTCAGCTTTCTTAATTGATAGTTTGATATTCACAGGTAATATGGCTATAACATTACTTTCTCAGCTCACCAAAGATGGTATACATATGACATCAGACTTACAGTTGTTACTATAAGATATATAGCTATCATCTGTGTTTCACATCTGTCGTCCATAGGTAATATAGCAATCACCTGTGTTTCATCATTGTCACCAGAGGTAGTATGGCTATTACTTGAGTTTCACAGCTATCACTTCAGCATCACACTTATTACCACAGGTAGTATGGCTATAGCCTCAGTTTCACAGACGTCACCACAGGTAATCTTGCTATAATCTGACATTTACAGTTGTCACCTCGGGTGATATGCTATCACCTCGTATTCACAGCTATCACCAAACGAAAACAGCTTTCACCACATGTAATATAGCATTCACCTGTGTTTCAAAATTGTCACCACCTGCAGAATGGTTATCACCTGGGTTTCACAGCTACCACCACAGGGAATAAAGCTATCACATTAGTTTCACAGCTGGATTTTACATCAGAGTTACAGCTGTCACCACAGAAATATGTCTATCACCTCAGTTTCACAGCTATCGCCAGAGACAGAATAGAAATCACCTGTGTTTCACATTTTTCACCAGAGGTAGTATGGCTATCACTTGAGTTTCACAGCTATCACCTCAGCATTACATTTATCACCAAATATAGAATGGCTATCGCATCGTTTCACGGCTTTCAACATTGGTAATATGACTACAATCTGAGTTTTACTTTATCACCGCAGGTAAGATGCTATCACCTCGGTGTCACAGCTATCACCATAGGAAGTTTAGCTATCACATCAGTTTCACAGCTGTCATCAATGTTATATAGCAGTGACCTTTGTATCTCCATTATCGCAACAGGTAGAATGTCCATCAACTGAGTGAGTGGGTGTTTGAGTTATACATCCCACCAAAGCTAAGGTCATACGGAGACGAGACCTCGGTTTAAGACACATCCGAAAGTCTGGAGAAGCCCAGGATCGATCCTGCGATCCCTGGTTTACAAGGCGACTATCGTAACCACTACACCACGGAGGCTTCTATCCATCACCCGAGTCTCACAGCTAACAGCACATATGACATGACAATCACTTCACTTTCAAATCTGTTAGCACGATAAATAAATAATCCTCAGATAATAAGGCTATAACGTGAGTTTCTCATCTATAACAACAGGTAGTATAGCTATCACATCCGTTTTATAGATATCACCACGGGTAATATGGCTATCCCCTAAGATTTTAAAGTGGTCACCACAGATTATGTAGCAGTAATATTAGTTTCACAGCTGTCACCATAGGTGGTATGGCTATCACATGGGTTTCGCAGCAAACAAAACAGGTAAAACAGGTAAAATGGCTTTCACATTAGTTTCGCAGCTATCACCATAGCTAATATGGCTATCGTATGGCTTTCAGAGCTTTCCCTACTGGTAGTATGGCTATCTCCTCGGTTTCACAGCGGTCACCACAGGTGTTATGGCCATCGTGTGAATTTCACAGCGTTCACCACAGATTATATAGCGTGAGTTAAACAGCAATCATAACAGGTTATATTGTTTCTCCTCAGTTTAGCTGTTACCACAAATAATATGGTTATCACCTGGGTTATATACTATAGGAAATATGGCTATGACATTAGTTTCACATTTGTAATCACAGGAAGTGCGGATATCACATCAGACTTGCAGTTGTCGCAACAGGTCTTTTGGCTTTCACCCCAGTCTAACAGCTTTCAACACAGGAGGTATAGATACACCTTACTTTTACAGCCTTTCACCAAAGGGCACACGGCTATCACCTCATTTTCACAGCTGTCCCAACAGGTTATATAGCAAACATCTCTGTTTCACAACTATCACCTGAATTTCTCAGCTATCACCAAAGGTTATATCGCTATCACCTCAGTTTCACAGCTGGCGGTTAAACATTAAAATTGATCTTTAGTTTAACGCTGCAGCATATATCCAAGCGAAAGTTACCTGACGTCCCTTCTGACGTTTTGAAAACGTTTATAAAACACAACTGTTAGCTGGGTATCACCACAGTTGCACAGCTGTCACCACAAAATAGAAGTGAAGGCAATCACCAGGAATCGATACAGTTATCTCACAACCCCCATCCAAGACACCAAAGAGAAAGAAACATAATCATAACATTCACCGCAATGAAAACGCCACAATCGGAAAGACCAAAGGACAATTACTTTCCCACAAAATGACTGTCCAAAATAAAAAGATACTGTAACAATAATAAACCACAACAGAAGAATCGCCTTGGAACGGTCAGTATTTTTACTGGAGGGTGAAATCGAGTCTAACTGTTGCTTTTCTTTTTGCTGTCGAGTCATCAGCGTTGTTTCATCTCTGTGCTTGTTTGATTATTTGTGTTCACGGAGATGTTGCACCGATGAGTTAGGAGGCCTTCATGCGGACTGAACAAATTATTTGTCTAAATCGCGACGGAAGTAATGGAGAGGAGTGTAGCCACGTAAAATTGATTTAAGCCCCCTAAATGGAATTCGTTTCCGCTGACCGTTCCAATGCGGATCTTCTGTCGCGGTTTATTTTTGCTATGGTTTGTCTTTGGGTGTTTGTGTCGCTTATGTTATTTATTTTGGATAGCCTATTGGCCATTTTGTGGGAAAGTAACTGTCCTTTTGGCTTTCCGCTGTTGGTGTTTCCATTAGGGTCTGTTGTTACATGCGTGTTAATCCATCCCTTTGGTGTCTCTGATGGGAGCTGTGGGTTGATTGTGTCGATTCCTGATCATTGCCTCCACTTCTATTTTACATGGCTATCGAATGTTTTACAACTGTTTTTTTTTTTCATGAATTATGGTTATCAACACAGTTTACCAATTATCACCACAGGTTATATGCCTATGTACAGTTTAATAGCTATAACCACATACTATGTGGATGCCACTACAATTTCGCTGCTATTGATTGATTGTGTTGGGGTTTAACGACATGTCAACCCTTGTGGGTCACTTTGTGTCGACTCCCAGAAAAAGGAGAAAAGAGAAAGAAGAAGTAGAGGAGATGAATGAGAGTGGGCAGAGACAGCGCTAAATAAATGAAAGTGAAGAAATAGAAGAAATACCAGCGTTACCTTCTATCCTTAACTGCTGCTAGGCCAGCAAGCCTTGCCTAACTGTAAGCCAATATCACTTGGCGCCCAGTTGATGCAACACCTACGCCTCACCCAACCCCCCCCCCCCCATTTTGCAGCTATATGTAATCTGTCACGACAAGTTATGTGGCCACTACTACTGAAACATAACTATTACAACAGGTTATGTGACTAACACTTACTTCACAGCTGCCACCACAAGATATTTGGCTATAACACGACATGTTTACTTTACTATCACTACTTTGTCCAGCGGTCACCTTAAGAGATATGGCTATTATAACAGTTTCAAGGCAGTCACATCGGGAATATGAAATTAACTCGATTACAAAACTGTTACCACATAGTTTAAGGTTATCATTACAGCTTTACAGCACAATCTCAGGTTCAAAATACCATTATTTCAAATCTGTCACTACATGTTATATTCCTATCACTGCAGTTTCTCATATGCAACCACATTTTATATGACTTTCGCAACATATTCACTGCTATCACCATACACTAAATATCTATTACCACAGCTTCATAAGTGTCTCCACATAGTGTAGTGGTTTTGCTACTCGTCTCATAAACCAGGGATCGCAGCTTATAAACGTGTCGCCACCGTTTCTGTCATCGAAATATCAACATAGGCTATATAGCTATTTACACAGTTTCAGCGCTGTCGCCGCTGGTTATTTTGATAATCAGCACAGTTTCCATGACTATCACCACAGGTCACATGTGTAATATTACTTTCACAACAATTTCACGGCTATAACCATAGGTAATAAATAACGACACTATCACAGCGCTCACGACAGATTACATGGCTATTATAGCAGCTCACAGTTATCCCCGAAGCTATATTGCTATCACAACAGTTTTGCTCTTTCACCACCCGTTATATGGTTATCAAGCCAATATCACAGCTAAAATCACACGGTTATTTAGATTTAAACAGTCTCATAAGTGGCTTTCGCCACAGTATAACAGCTATCACCACATGTTTATTAGGTTTCAGCACCTTTTTACAGCAGCTGTCACCATGGAGTTATTTAAATTTCATTACGCTTGCACCTTTACTATAGGTTGCGTCGCTATAACCACAAATTCGAAGCTATGACCACAGAATATATGGATTTCAGCAGAGCTTCACAGCTGCCACCAAAGGTTATGTGGCTATCAGCGCAGTTTTACAGCTATCACCACATGTAATTTAGATTTTAGCACAGTTTCACAGCTATCATCACAGTTTCACAGTTATCACCGCAAAATATATAGATTTGTTTGTGTTTCTTTCCCTTAGGTGTCTCTAATGGGAGCTGTGTGTTAATTGTATCGATTCCTGGTCAATGCCTTCACTTCTATAAAGTACATTTACATGGATGTCGCAGTCCATAAGTTTATTTGACTATCGCCACAGTTTCATAGCTGTCGACGTAGGTTACGTTGGTTTCACCACAGTGTTACATCTATCACTACATATTATTTAGATTTCATCATAGTTTGACAGCTGTCACCATTGGTTATGTGATAATCCCTGCAGTTCCACGGTTCATTAAGGTTTTAGCACAGTTCCAAAGCAGACATCACAGGTTACATGGCCATCATCACAGTTTCACAGATATCAACACAGAATTTAAAGATTTCAGCACAGTTTCACAGCTGACACCAAATGCTTTTATAGATTTCAGCACAGTTTCAGAGCTGTTACCAAAGGTAACGCAATAATCAGCACAGGGCAAAGCTTTCCTCACACGTTGTTGAGTTTTTAGCTCAGATTCATAGCTGTCATCACACGTTACGTGGGTGTCATCACCGTTTAACAGCTATGACTACAGATTATATAGGTTTTAGCAGCACAGATTATATAGGTTTTAGCAGCACAATTTCACAGCTGTCACCACCGGTCACACCAATTCCACAGCTTTCCCCACAGATTATATAGATTTCAGCAGTTTCATAGCTGTCACGTGTGCACAGGTAATGTGTATATCGCCAAAGCTTCACAGCTATTACCACGGGTTATTTATAAATTTCAGCGCAGTTCATAGCTGTCACTGCATGTTACGTGGCTATCACCACAGTTTAACAGCTATCACCATAGGTTATCTCGATTTCAGCACAGTTTAACCTCATCATCACAGGTTATTTGGATTTCAGAACAGCTTCGCGGTAGTCACCACAGTTACGTGGCTATCGCGGCAGTTTTACAGCTTTCACCACATGTAATTTATATTTCAGCACAGTTTCACAGCTCCCACCACAAATAATATTGATTTCAGCACACTTTCACAGCTGTCACCACTCGCAAAGGTTATTTGTCTATAACAATAGTTTCACAGCTGTTGTCGCCATAGATTACATGACTTTTACGACAGGGTCACAGCTATCACCACAGGTAAATTATATTTCAGCACAGATTCACAGATGTAATCACCTCACAGTTTCACAGCTCCCATCATAGATAATATAGATTTCAGTACACTTTCACAGCTTTCACAACTCTCAAAGTTTATTTGGCTATAACTATAGTTTCACAACTGTTGTTGCCACATATTATATGTTTTTTGCGACAGTGTCACAGCTATCACCACAGTGAAGAGCTTATTAGAGGAGAGCACCAAACCCCTCTATTAAATACATACGGACAGTTGTTTCCGTGGATTTGTATCTGCTTGTTTAAAAGGCAGCCAGTTAACAGTTTCTGCCAAGGGCCATAAGTGTCAGATGCTGAAACCACAAAGTGTTTTATTACCCAGTAATCTGGAGTTTATATCACAGCCAGTGAATCAGACAATGTATTTGAAATGTATTGATGATCAGTTTATATAAAAGTGCTTTAGTGTTATGCAATTAATGGTCAGTTCTTCATTTATATATATATGTGTTTTGTTTTGTTTTTCAAGGAATGAATCGTATTTTATTAAATGGACTGGCGGTAAGTTTTTACCTGATGCGACTTCAGTTTGAAGTAAACATTGATATAGATAAGAGGGTATTTGATTATACGATTAAAGGATAATTAATTAAAGGATACTTTTCTCCATACTTGGATATTCATTATAATCGCGAAGGCGATTCTAAAGAGTGCAATGACAGTTATCCCTTTCAACAAATACTCAATGGAAAAAGGAAAATGTCCCTTGTAGGGACAATGTTCCAGATAAGGCCGGTTGCTTTAGTTAATTTTCAAAATGTTTTTACTCCTTAAGTTTTTTTTTGTTGCTGTATTTTTTGGGCCAAGACATTTCAGCTTTTCCTTTAATTTTGACGACATCCTGAGCTATCAACAAGAATAAAGACTGTGTAAATTCAAGAAAGCATAGCCCATCTGCATCTCGGTTTCAAATGATAAAGCTCGTTAACAAAAATATGACTTCTGACATTAAAGTCTCACCACACTGTAATGATAACTAAAGATCATATTTGAACTTTTCTGTTTGAACCTAACCAATCAGATCAGTTTTCCGGAAATGGCAGGCTGAAGAGTTAACAGCTCTAGTATTATGTACCACTTGCCACATGCTATTTAGATTTCTGCATAGTTTCACAGCTGTCACCATAGGCAACATAATAATCACTGCAGTTTCACAGCTGTCACCACAGGTTTAGTTTCAAGCATAGTTCCATAGCTGTCATCACAGGGTACGTGGTCATCACACATTTTCACAGCTATCACCACATATTTTGGAGATTACAGCACAGTTTCAAAACTGTCATCGCAGATTACGTGGCTATCACACCAGCTGCAGAGCTATAACCACAGTTTCCAATTTATCACCACAGGTTATCTAGATTTCAGTACAGTTTCACAGCTCTAACGCCAGGTTATTTCGCACAGATCACAGCTGTCACCACTGATTACGTAACCATCGCCAGTTCCACAGGTTTTATTACAATATTTCAGAATCCTGATGCGATAATTGGTCGAAACTAGAAAGTTTGGCCAAAACATGTACTTTCCATGCTTTTCAGTTCTGTTGTTTTGCTCTTCCAAATGATAAACCTTTCATTGAACATATTTGATGTGGCTATAGCAGGCGTTAATGGAGTGTGTGGCGGTCGTAAAATGTCCCCCCGCCTTTCGTCATAATGTAGTTTATATTTTCTTGTCCTTCGGGATCATTGGTTTATAGTGGAATTTTGAAAATATGTCAGGGCCACTGATGAGGCCTTATTGGCCGAAACTAGCTGCTCTGGCCAAGTAACCTTTTGCGCTTCATGCTTTTCGGATTTGTTGTTTATTCCTTGCTTTCAAAGGATAACTCTTTAATAGAACATATTTCACAGTAGGTTATTTTGAATTCAACAGTTCCACAGCCGTCACCATAGGCTACGTGACTAGCACCACAGTTTCACAACTATCACCACAGGTTATTTATAATTCAGCATCGTTTCATAGCTGCCACCATAGGTCAAATTGCCATCACCGATGTTTCACAGATATCACCACAGGTTATTTAGTCTTCAGTATAGTTTTATAGCTGTCACAACAGAAAACTCGCAGTCACAACAGGCAACTCGGCATCACAAGAGTTTCACAGCTTTCACAATAAGTTATTTTAATTTCAGCACAGTTTCACAATAAATAACATAGTTGTCATCACAGTTTCACAGCTGTCACCATAAATTATACAGATTTCAGTAGATTTTCACAGCTGTCACACAGATACTTGGCTCTCACCAAACTTTCGCAGGTATCACCACAGGTTATTCCGATTTCATCACAGTTTCACATCTGTCACCACAGGTTATGTGGTTATCACCACAGTTTCGCAGGTATAACCCCAGGTTATTCAGAATTCAGCACAATTTCACATCTGTTACCACAGGTTATGTGGTCCAGCTGTCACCACATATTACGTGGCTATCGCACCAGCTGTAGAGCTATAACCACAATTACCCATCTATCACCACAGGTTATTTAAATTTCTGTAGAGTTTCACAACCCTTGCACCAGGTTATTTAGCACAGATCACAGCTGTCACCAGGGGTTACGTGACCATCGCCAGTATCACAGTTGTTATATAATATTTCTGAGTCCTGATATGATAATTGGTCGAAACTAGAAAGTTTAGCCAACACGTGTACACTCCATGCTTTTCAGTTCTAATGTGACTATAGCTGGCGTTAAGGGAATGTGTGGCGGCCGTAAATTGTCTCCCCGCCTTTCGTCATAATGTAGTTTATTTTCTTGTCCTTCGGGATCATTGGTTTCTTGTGGAATTTTGAAAATAAATTCAGGCCTTATTGACAAAAACTAGCTGCTCTGGCACAGTAAATAATTGTACTCAAAGCTTTTCGGATCTATTATTAATTCCTTGCTACCAAAGGATAACTCTTATAGAACATACTATTTTGAATTCAGCAGTTTCACAGCTGTCAGGGTACGTGACTATCACCACAGTTTCACAGTTATCACCACTGGTAATTTAAAGTTTAGCGCTGTTTCACAGCTGTCACCATAGAGTAAAAGCCATCATCGCTGTTTCATAGATATCACCACAGGTCATTTAGTTTTCAGTATAGTTTATAGCTGTCACGAAAGACAACTCGGCATCACAACAGGTAACTCGGCATCACCACAGTTTCACAGCTTTCTCAATATGTTATTTTGATTTCAACACAGTTTCACAGCTTCACAACAAATAACATAGCTGTCACCACAGTTTCACAGCATCGTTTCATAGCTGCCACCATAGGTCAAATTGCCATCACCGATGTTTCACAGATATCACCACAGGTTATTTAGTCTTCAGTATAGTTTTATAGCTGTCACAACAGAAAACTCGCAGTCACAACAGGCAACTCGGCATCACAAGAGTTTCACAGCTTTCACAATAAGTTATTTTAATTTCAGCACAGTTTCACAATAAATAACATAGTTGTCATCACAGTTTCACAGCTGTCACCATAAATTATACAGATTTCAGTAGATTTTTACAGCTGTCACACAGATACTTGGCTATCACCAAACTTTCGCAGGTATCGCCACAGGTTATTCCGATTTCATCACAGTTTGATCTGTCACCACAGGTTATGTGGTTATCACCACAGTTTGCCATCAATTACTACAGGCTTTTAGATTTCAGTGCAGTTTCACAGCTGTCGCCAAGGTTATTTAGATTTTAGCACAGGTCACAGCTGTCACCACTGGTTGCCTGGCCATCGCAACAGTTTCACTGTTTGTTTTACTATATAAGGATCATGATGAGGCTCATTGGACGAAACTAGTTAGTTTTGCCCAAGAAAACTTGTACACTCCATGCTTTCAGCTCTGTTGTATATTCCTTGCTTCCAAATGATAAGCCTTTCACAGAACATATTTGCTGTGACTATAGCTGGCGTTAATGGAGTGTGTGGCGGCCGTAAACTGTCTCCCCGCCTTTCGTCACAATGTAGTTTATATTTTCTTGTCCTTCGGGATCATTGATGGAATTATTAAAATATTTCAGGGCCACTGATGAGACCTATTTGGCCGAAACTAGCTGCTCTGGCCCAGAAAACTTGTGCACTCCATGCTTTACGGATCTGTTGTTTATTCCTTGCTTCCAAAGGATAAATCTTTTATGGAACACATATCACAGTAAGTTATTTTGAATTCAGCAGTTTCACTGCTGTCACCACAGGCTATGTAACTAGCACCACTTTTTCACAGCTATCATCACAGGTTATTTATAATTCAGCATCGCTTCATAGCTGTCACCATAGGTTAAATGGCCATCATCGCTGTTTCACATATATCACCCCAGGTCATTTAGTTTTCAGTATAGTTTTATAGCTGTCACAGCAGACAACTCGGCATCACAACAGGTAAATCGGCATCACCACAGTTTCACAGCTTTCTCAATATGTTATTTTGATTTCAACACAGTTTTACAGCTTCACATCAGATAACATAGCTGTCACCACAGTTTCACAACTGTCTCCACAAAGTATACAGCTTTCAGTACATTTTCACAGCTGTCACACAGATACTTGGCTATCACCAAACTTTGGCAGGTATCACCACAGGTTATTCAGATTTCAGCACAGTTTCACAGCTGTCACCACAGGTTAAGTGGCTATCCCCACAGTGTGCCATCAATCACCACGGACCTGTACATTCCATGCTTTTAGGCTCTGTTGTATATTCCTTGCTTCCAAATGATAAGCAATGACTTCAGCACCCAATTTCGTAAAATCATTCTTCGATATAAAAAAATTGGGTACAACATGGATATTATACGACAGACTGCATGCGTGGTAGTTAACCCAATCACGGTTGGCAACTTTGCTTCCCTCTTTAATTGCACGCCGGTGGGTCAGGCCTCAGATTCTATGACGGCTCCAACGTAAAGGCTTATTGAAAATTAAATAGATAATGTTGGTAGGTGCCTGATGCTCTGTCTCTGGTCGGGCTCATCGGAGTCTAACTGTCGGTTTTCTTTTGCTCCAGCATTTCAGTGGTTTCTTGCTGTCGAGTCCTCACCGTTGTCTCACCTCTGTGGTTCTTTGATTTCTGTGTTCACGGAGATGTTGCACTGATGAGTTAGGAGGCCTTCATGCGGACTGAACAAATTATTTGTCTAAATCGCGACGGAAGTAAGGGCGAGGATTGTGGCCACGTAAAATCGATTTAAGCCCCCCAGTGGAAATCTTCCACTGACCGTTCCAAGGCGGCTCTTCTGTGGCGATTTATTTATGTTGTTGTTTGTTACTTACTGTGTGTATCACTTGTGTCTTTTAATTTTGGATGGCCATATGGCCATTTTGTGGGAAAGTAACTGTCCATATGGCCTTCCTTTGTTTAGGTTTCCATTATGGTCTGGTCGCTTAATGTTTGTATTTCTTTCCCTTTGGTGACTTTTATGGATGGAGTAAGTTAATTGTATCAATTCCTGATCTTTGTTTTACTTCTACTTTTCATAGAGCATATTTGCTGTGACTATAGCTGGCGTTAATGATGTGTGTGGCGGCCGTACACTTTCTCCCCGCCTTTCGTCAAAATGTAGTTTCTATTTTCTTGTCCTTCGGGATCATTGGTGGAATTTTTAAAATATTTCAGTGCCACTGATGAGACCTATTTGCCCGAAACTAGCTGTTCTGGCCCAGAAAGCTTGTGCATTCCATGCTTTACGGATTAGTGTTTATTCCTTGCTTCCAAAGAATAACTCTTTTATGGAACATATTTCACAGTAACTTATTTTGAATTCAGCAGTTTCACTGCTGTCACCACAAGCTACGTGACTAGCACCACTATTTCACAGCTATCATCACAGGTTATTTATAATTCAGCATCGCTTCATAGCTGTCACCATAGGTTAAATGGCCATCATCGCTGTTTCACAGATATCACCACAGGTCATTTAGTTTTTAGTATATTTTATAGCTGTCACAACAGACAACTTGGCATCACAATAGGTAAATCGGCATCACCACGGTTTCACAGCTTTCACAATATATCATTTTGATTTCAACACAGTTTTACAGCTTCACATCAGATAACATAGCTTCCACCACAGTTTCATAGCTGTCACCACAAAATTATACAGATTTCAGTACATTTCCACAGCTGTCACACAGATACTTGGCTATCACCAAACTTTCGCAGGTATCACCACAGGTTATTCCGATTTCGGCACACTTTCACAGCTGTCACCACAGGTTAAGTGGCTATCACCACAGTTTGCCATCAATCACCACGGACTTGTACATGCCATGCATTTAGGCTCTGTTGTATATTCCTTGCTTACAAACGATAAACCTTTCATAGAACATATCTGATGTGAATATAGCTGTCGTTAAGGGAGTATTTGGCTGCCGTAAAATGTCTCTTTGCCTTTCGTCATTATGTTGTCAATAATTTCTTGTCCTTCGCGATCATTGGTTTATTTTGGAGTTTTCAAAATATTTCAGGGTCAATGATGAGGCTGAATTGGCCAAAACCAGCTGCTCTGGTCCAGAAAACTTGTGCACTCCATGCTTTTCTGATCTGTTGTTTATGCCTTGCTTCCAAAGGATAACTCCTTTATAGAACATATTTCACAGTAGGCTATTTGAATTCAGCAGTTTCACAGCTGTCACCACAAGCTACGTAACTAACACCCACTATCATAGCTATCACCACAGATATTCATAATTCTGCCCCATTTCACAGCTGCCACCATAGGTTAAATGGCCATCACCGCTTATTTACAGATATCACCACAGGTTATTTAGTTTTGAGTATAGTTTTATAGCTGTCACAACAGACAACTCAGCATCACAACAGGAAACTCGGCATCAGAGCTTTCTCAATGTGTTATTTTGATTTCAGCAAAGTTTTACAGCTTCACAACAGATAACATAGCTGTCAACATTGTTTCACAGCTATCACCACAAATTATACAGATTTCAGCACAGTTTTACAGCTTCACAACAGATAACATAGCTGTCAACACAGTTTTACAGCTTCACATCAGATAACATAGCTGTCACCACAGTTTCACAGCTGTCACCACAATTTTATGCAGATTTCAGTACATTTTCACAGCTGTCACACAGATACTTGGCCATCACCAAACTTTGGCAGGTATCACCACAGCTTATTCAGATTTCAGCACAGTTTCACAGCTGTCACCACTGGTTAAGTGGCTATCCCCAAAGTTTGCCATCGATCACCACGGACTTGTATATTCCATGCTTTTAGGCTCTGTTGAATATTCCCTGCTTCCAAATGATAAGCCTTTCATAGAACGTATTTGCTGTGACTATAGCTGGCGTTAATGGAGTGTGTGGCGGCCGTAAACTGTCTCCCCGCCTTTCGTCTCAATGTAGTTTAAATTTTCTTGTCCTTCGGGATCATTGCTGGAATTTTGAAAATATTGCAGGGCCACTGATGAGACCTATTTGGCCGAAACTAGCTGCTCTGGCCCAGAAAGCTTGTGCACTCCATGCTTTACGGATCTGTTCTTTATTCCTTGCTTCCAAACGATAACTCTTTCATGGAACTTATTTCAAAGTAAGTTATTTTGAATCCATCAGTTTCACTGCTGTCACCACAGGCTACGTGACTAGCACCACTGTTTCAAAGCTATCATCACAGGTTATTTATAATTCAGCATCAATTCATAGCTGTCACCATAGTTTAAATGGCCATCATCGCTGTTTCACAGATATCATCCCAGGTCATTTAGTTTTCAGTATAGTTTTATAGCTGTCACAACAGACAACTCGGCATCACAACAGGTAAATCGGCATCACCACAGTTTCGCAGCTTTCTCAATATGTTATTTTTATTTCAACACAGTTTTACAGCTTCACATCAGATAACAAAGATTCCACCACAGTTTCATAGCTGTCACCACAAATTATACAGATTTCAGTACATTTCCACAGCTGTCACACAGATACTTGGTTATCACCAAACTTTCGCAGGTATCACCACAGGTTATTCCGATTTCAGCACAGTTTCATAGCTGCCACCATAGGTTAAAGTCTTTCGCTGCCGTAAAATGTCTCCCGCCTTTCGTCATAATGATGTCTATAATTTCTTGTCCTTCGGGATCATTGGTTTATTGTGGAATTTTTAAAATATTTCAGGGCCAATGATGAGGCTGAATTGGCCGAAACCAGCTGCTCTGGTCCAGAAAACTTGTGCACTCCATGCTTTTCTGATCTGTTGTTTATGCCTTGCTTCCAAAGGATAATTCCTTTATAGAACATATTTCACAGTAGGCTATTTGAATTCAGCAGTTTCACAGCTGTCACCACAAGCTACGTAACTAACACCCACTATCATAGCTATCACCACAGATATTCATAATTCTGCCTCATTTCACAGCTGCCACCATAGGTTAAATGGCCATCACCGCTGTTTCACAGATATCACCACAGGTTATTTAGTTTTCAGTATAGTTTTGTAGCTTTCACAACAGACAACTCAGCATCACAACAGGAAACACGGCATCAGAGCTTTCTCAATGTGTTATTTTGATTTCAGCACAGTTTTACAGCTTCACAACAGATAACATAGCTGTCAACATAGTTTCACAGCTATCACCACAAAGTATACAGATTTCAGCACAGTTTTACAGCTTCACAACAGATAACATAGCTGTCAACACAATTTTACAGCTTCACATCAGATAACATAGCTGTCACCACAGTTTCACAGCTGTCACCACAAATTATACAGATTTCAGTACATTTTCACAGCTGTCACACAGATACTTGGCTATCACCAAACTTTGGCAGGTATCACTACAGGTTATTCAGATATCAGCACAGTTTCACATTTGTCACCACAGGTTAAGTGGCTATCCCAACAGTTTGCCATCAATCACCACGGACTTGTACATTCCATACTTTAGGCTCTGTTGTATATTCCCTGCTTCCAAATGTTAAGCCTTTCATAGAACATATTTGCTGTGACTATAGCTGTCGATAATGGGGTGTGTGGCGGCCGTAAACATGACCACAGGCTATTTATAATTCAGCATCGCTTCATAGCTGTCACCATAGGTTAAATGGCCATCATCGCTGTTTCACAGATATCACCACAGGTCATTTAGTTTTCAGTATAGTTTTATAGCTGTCACAACAGACAACTCGGTATCACAACAGGAGAATCGGCATAACCACATTCTCACACCTTTCTCAATATGTTATTTTGATTTCAACACAGTTTTACAGCTTCACATCAGATAACATAGCTTCCACCACTGTTTCACAGCTGTCACCACAAATTATATAGATTTCAGTACATTTCCACAGCTGTCACACAGATACTTGGTTATCACCAAACTTTCGCAGGTATCACCACAGGTTATTCCGATTCCAGCACAGTTTCACAGCTGTCACCACAGGTTAAGTGGCCATCTCCACAGTTTGCCATCAATCACTACGGACTTGTACATTCCATGCTTTTAGGCTATGTTGTATATTCCTTGCTTACAAATGATAACCCTTTCATAGAACATATTTGCTGTGACTATAGCTGTCGTTAAGGGAGTCTTTGGCTGCCGGGAAATGCCTCTCCGCCTTTCGTCATAATGTTGTCTATAATTTCTTGTCCTTCGGGATCATTGGTTTATTGTGGAATTTTTAAAAATATTTCAGGGCCAATGATGAGGCTGAATTGGCCGAAACCAGCTGCTCTGGTCCAGAAAACTTGTGCACTCCATGCTTTTCTGATCTGTTGTTTATGCCTTGCTTCCAAAGGATAACTCCTTTATAGAATATATTTCACAGTAGGCTATTTGAATTCAGCAATTTCACAGCTGTCACCACAAGCTACATAACTAACACCCTCTATCATAGCTATCACCACAGGTATTCATAACTCTGCCTCATTTCACAGCTGTCACCATAGGTTGAATTGCCATCACCGCTGTTTCACAGATATCACCACAGGTTATTTAGTTTTCAGTATAGTTTTATAGCTGTCACAACAGGCAAAGTAGAAGTAAAACAAAGATCAGGAATTGATACAATTAACTTACTCCCCCCATAAAAGACACCAAAGGGAAAGAAATACAAACATTAAGCGACCAGACCATAATGGAAACCTAAACAAAGGAAGGCCATAAGGACAGTTACTTTCCCACAAAATGGCCATATGGCCATCCAAAACCAAAAGACACAAGTGACACACACAGTAAGTAACAAACAACAACATAAATAAATCGCCACAGAAGAGCCGCCTTGGAACGGTCAGTGGAAGATTTCCACTGGGGGGCTTAAATCGATTTTACGTGGCCACAATCCTCGCCCTTACTTCCGTCGCGATTTAGACAAATAATTTGTTCAGTCCGCATGAAGGCCTCCTAAATCATCAGTGCAACATCTCCGTGAACACAAAAATCAAAGAACCACAGAGGTGAGACAACGGTGAGGACTCGACAGCAAGAAACCACTGAAATGCTGGAGCAAAATTCAGCATCACAACAGGAAACTCGGTATCACAGCTTTCTCGATGTGTTATTTTGATTTCAGCACAGTGTTACAACAGATAACACAGCTGTCAACATAGTTTCACAGCTGTCACCACAAATTATACAGATTTCAGTACATTTTCACAGCTGTCACACAGATACTTGGCTATCACCAAACTTTGGCAGGTATCTCCACAGGTTAATCAGATTTCAGCACAGTTTCACAGCTGTCACCACAGGTTAAGTGGCTATCCCCACGGTTTGCCATCAATCACCACGGACTTGTACATTCCATGCTTTTAGGCTCTGTTGTATATTCCTTGCTTCCAAATGATAAGCCTTTCATAGAACATATTTGCAGTGACTATAGCTGGCGTTAATGGTGTGTGTGGCGGCCGTAAACTGTCTCCCCGCCTTTCGTCACAATTTAGTTTATAATTTCTTGTCCTTCGGGTTCATTGGTGGAATTTTTAAAATATTTCAGGCCCACTGATGAGACCTATTTGCCCGAAACTAGCTGCTCTGGCCCAGAAAACTTGTGCATTCCATGCTTTACGGATCCGTTGTTTATTCCTTGCTTCCAAATGATAACTCTTTTATGGAACATATTTCGCAGTAAGTTATTTTGAATTCAGCAGTTTCACTGCTGTCACCACAGGCTACGTGACTAGCACCACTGTTTCACAGCTATCATCACAGGTTATTTATAATTCAGCATCACTTCATAGCTGTCACCATAGGTTAAATGGCCATCATCGCTGTTTCACAGATATCACCACAGGTCATTTAGTTTTCAGTATAGTTTTATAGCTGTCACAACAGACAACTCGGCATCACAACAGGTAAATCGGCACCACCACAGTTTCGCAGCTTTCTCAATATGTTATTTTGATTTCAACACAGTTTTACAAATTCACATCAGATAACACAGCTTCCGCCACAGTTTCACAGCTGTCAACACAAATTATACAGATTTCAGTACATTTCCACAGCTGTCACACAGATACTTGGTTATCACCAAACTTTCGCAGGTATCACCACAGGTTATTCCGATTTCAGCACAGTTTCACAGCTGTCACCACAGGTTAAGTGGCTATCACCACAGTTTGCCATCAATCACCACGGACTTGTACATTCCATTCTTTTAGGCTCTGTTGTATATTCCTTGCTTACAAACGATAAACCTTTCATAGAACATATTTGATGTGAATATAGCTGGCGTTAAGGGAGTCTTTGGCTGCCGTAAAATGTCTCTCCGCCTTTCGTCACAATGTTGTCTATAATTTTTTGTCCTTCGGGATCATTGGTTTATTGTGGAATTTTTAAAATATTTTAGGGCCAATGATGAGGCTGAATTGGCCGAAACCAGCTGCTCTGGTCCAGAAAACTTGTGCACTCCTTGCTTTTCTGATCTGTTGTTTATGCCTTGCTTCCAAAGGATAACTCCTTTATAGAACATATTTCACAGTAGGCTATTTGAATTCAGCAGTTTCACAGCTGTCACCACAAGCTAGGTAACTAACACCCACTATCATAGCTATCACCACAGGTATTCATAATTCTGACTCATTTCACAGCTGTCACCATAGGTTAAATGGCCATCACCGCTGTTTCACAGATATCACCACAGGTTATTTAGTTTTCAGTATAGTTTTATAGCTGTCACAACAGACAACTCAGCATAACAACAGGAAACTCGGTATCACAGCTTTCTAAATGTGTTATTTTGATTTCAGCACAGTTTTACTGCTTCAAAACAGATAACATAGCTGTCAACATGGTTTCACAGCTATCACCACAAATTATACAGATTTCAGCACAGTTTTACATCTTCCCCACAGATAACATAGCTGTCAACACAGTTCTACAGCTTCACATCAGATAACAATGCTGTCACCACAGTTTCACAGCTGTCACCACAAATTATACAGATTTCAGTACATTTTCACAGCTGTCACACAGATACTTGGCTACCACAAAACTTTGGCAGGTATCACCACAGGTTATTTAGATTTCAGCACAGTTTCACAGCTGTCACCACAGGTTAAGTGGCTATCCCCACAGTGTGCCATCAATCACCACGGACTTGTACATTCCATGCTTTTAGGCTCTGTTGTATATTCCCTGCTTCCAAATGATAAGCCTTTCATAGAACATATTTGCTGTGACTATAGCTGGCGTTAATTGAGTGTGTGGTGGCCGTAAACTGTCTCCCCGCCTTTCGTCACAATGTAGTTTATATTTTCTTGTCCTTCGGGATAAATGATGGAATTTTTAAAATATTTCAGGGCCACTGATGAGACCTATTTGGCCGAAACTAGCTGCTCTGGCCCAGAAAACTTGTGCACTCCATGCTTTACGGATCTGTTGTTTATTCCTTGCTTCCAAATGATAACTCTTTTATGGAACATATTTCACAGTAAGTTATTTTGAATTCATCAGTCTTACTGCTGTCACCACAGGCTACGTGACTAGCACCACTGTTTCACAGCTATCATCACAGGTTATTTATAATTCAGCATCGCTTCATAGCTGTCACCATAGGTTAAATGGCCATCATCGCTGTTTCACAGATATCACCACCGGTCATTTACTTTTCAGAATAGTTTTATAGCTGTCACAGCAGACAACTCGGCATCACAACAGGTAAATCGGCATCACCACAGTTTCACAGCTTTCTCAATATGTTATTTTGATTTCAACACAGTTTTACAGCTTCACATCAGATAACATAGCTTCCACCACAGTTTCACAGCTGTCATCACAAATTATACAGATTTCAGTACATTTCCACAGCTGTCATACAGATACTTGGTTATCACCAAACGTTCGCAGGTATCACCAAAGGTTATTCAGATTTCAGCACAGTTTCACAGCTGTCACCACAGGTTAAGTGGCTATCACCACAGTTTGCCATCAATCACCACGGACATGTACATTCCATGCTTTTAGGCTCTGTTGTATATTCCTTGCTTACAAATGATAAACCTTACATAGAACATATTTGATGTGAATATAGCTGGCGTTAAGGTAGTCTTTGGCTGCCGTTAAATGTCTCCGCCTTTCGTCATTATGTTGTCTATAATTTCTTGTCCTTCGGGATCATTGGTTTATTGTGGAATTTTTAAAATATTTCAGGGTCAATGGTGAGGCTGAATTGGCCGAAACCAGCTCCTCTGGTCCAGAAAACTTGTCACTCCATGCTTTTCTGATCTGTTGTTTATGCCATGCTTCCAAAGAGTAACTCTTTATAGGACATATTTCACAGTAGGCTATTTGAATTCAGCAGTTTCACAGCTTTCACCACAAGCTACGTAACTAACACCCACTATCATAGCTATCACCACAGGTATTCATAGTTCTGCCTCATTTCACAGCTGTCACCATAGGTTAAATGGCCATCAACGCTGTTTCACAGATATCACCACAGGTTATTTAGTTTTCAGTATAGTTTTATAACTCTCACAACAGAGAACTCAGCATCACAACAGGAAACTCGGTATCACAGCTTTCTCAATGTGTTATTTTGATTTCAGCACAGTTTTACAGCTGCACAACAGATAACATAGCTGTCAATATAGTTTCACAGCTATTACCACAAATTATACAGATTTCAGTACATTTTCACAGCTGTCATACAGATACTTGGCTATCACCAAACTTTCGCAGGTATCACCTCAGGTTATTCAGATTTCAGCACAGTTTCACAGCAGTCACCACAGGTTAATATGTGGCTATCACCACAGTTTGCCATCAATCACCACGGGCTATTTAGATTTCAATACAGTTTCACAGCTGTCACCCTAGATTATTTAGATTTTAGCACAGGTCAAAACTGTCACCACTGGTCGCCTGGCCATCGCAACTGTTTCACATTTTTTTTTTTTTTTTTGTTTGTTTTTTTGTACTATTTCAGGGTCCTGATGAGGGTCATTGGACGAAACAAGTTAGTTTGGCCAAGGAATACATGTATACTTTATGCATTTCATAGAACATATTTGATGTGACTATAGCTGGCATTAAGGGAGTGTGTGGCGGCCGTAAAATGTATCCCCGCCTTTCGTCATAGGTAGTTTATATGTTCTTCTCCTTCGGGATCATTGGTTTATTGTGGAATTTTGAAATTATTTCAGGGCCACTGATGAGGCCTAATTGGCCGAAACTAGCTGTTCTGGGCCAGAAAACTTGTGCACTCCATGCTTTTAGGATCTGTTGTTTATTCCTTGCTTCCAAAGGATAAATCTTTTATAGAACATATTTCCGGTTGGTGTTTTTGAATTCAGCAGTTCCACAGCTGCCACCACATGCTACGTGACTAGCACCACAGTTTCACAGCTTTCACCACAGGTTATTTATAATTCTGCATCGTTTAATAGCTGTCACCATAGATTAAATTGCCATCACCGCTGTTTGACAGATATCACCATAGGTTATTTAGTCTTCAGTATAGTTTTATAACTGTCACAACGGAAAACTCGCAATCACAACAGATAACTCGGCATCACCACAGGTTTACAGCTTTTTTTTTATTTCAGCACAGTTTCACCGCTTCACAACAGATAACATAGCTTTCACCACAGTTTAACAGCTGTCACCACAGATTAAAGATTTCAGCACTTTTTCACAGCTGTAACACAGATACTTGGCTCTCACCAAACTTTGGCAGGTATCACCACAGGTTAATCAGATTTCAGCACAATTTCACAGCTGTAACCGAAGATTATGTGGCTATGACCACCGTCTTATAGCTACCATCACAGGTTATTTTTAATTCAGCACCGTTTCACAGCTGTCCAAATGTCCATCACCGTTGTTACACAGATTATCACCGCAGGTTATAGTGTCAACTCGGCATCACAACAGGTAACTCAGCATCACCACAGTTTATCAGCTTTTCCATATGTTCTGTTGATTTCAGCACAATTTCACATTTCGTGTTGTGAAGCTCTAGTGATAGCCATTTTTCCTGAGGTGACAGTGTGAAATGGAGGTGATAGCCATATTACATACATTAATGGCTATGGGACTCAGATGATAGCAATACAACATGAGGTGATATCGTTGTTACCTGTAGGGACAGCTCTGAAACTCGGGTGATAACCATTCTAACTGTTGTGACAATTATTAATCATAGTTGACTGCTGTATTACCCGTGGTGACGACTGTCAAACTTAGGTGATAGCGATCTTACTTTTGTGAAGGAAAGCTGAGAAAGTCAGGTGATAGCCATATTACTTGCTGTGATAGCTGAAAACTAAAATGATAGCCATACTACCTTAGTGACAGCGGTGAAACTGAAATTATTGCTATATAATGTGTCGACAGCTGTGAAACTAAAGTGATAGCCATATAACCTGTGGTGATGTGATGAAAGCTAAGAAATTGAGGTGATGGCGATATTACCTTTGGCGATGGCTGTTAAACTCTGGCGATAACCATACTACCTGGGGTTATAGCCATATTACCTGTGATGACAGCTGTGAAACTTGAAAAATCACGTGATAGCCATATTACTTGTGGTGATATCTGTGAGACTTATTTGAAAGCCTTACCACCTACGGCAACATTCGTGAAACTGAAACGATAGCCATAATACCGTAGTGGTAACTGCTACTCAGGTAATGACCATATAGCCTCTGGGAATAGCTGTCAAGCTAAGGGGATAGCCAAACAATCTATGGGAATAGCTGTGAAACAGACTTGACTGCTGTATTACCTGTGGTGGCAGCTGTCCAACTGAGGTGACAGGCATATAACCTGTAATGCTAGCTGTGCAATTCAGATGATAGTCATACTGCTTCTTGTGAAACTCAGGTGATAGCCATATTACCTGAGGTGTAAGATGCGAAACTGAGGTGACAGCCTTATAACCTGTGGTGGTAGCTGCAAAACGGAGGTTATAGCCATATTACCGGCGGTGATGCGTCTGACTGGCGATCAGAAGTACGCGGGTTCGATGCTTGCCGGGGTTGGCAGTATTCTTTCGTGGAGATTGATTATGAAATCTTTTCTACGGTCATTCTTTCCAGGAAAATTCTGGATAGGTAACCTGACTGGCTCAAAAATGACAAAATAGTGTTGATTTGGCCATTAAACTCCAATGCAAACAAAAACTGTGAACTCATGTGATAGCATTAATTACTACCTGTTGTGACAGCGGGGAAAATCAGGTGTTAACCATCCTAGTTAAAGTGACAGTTGTGAAACAGAGGTGATTGTTGTATCACCTGTTGTGACAGATGTCAACCGAGATGATAGCCGTATTGCCTGTAACGATAGCTCTGAAATTCAGGTGATACTTATTTTTTGTGGGAAGCTCAGATGATAGTCATAGTTCCTGTCGTAAAAGCTGTGAAATGGAGGTAATATCCATATTACCTATGATGATAGCTGTGAAACTCAGTTGGCAACAATATAACCTGTGGTTACATCTGTCAAACTGAGGTGACAGCCATGTTACCTGTAGTGATAGCTGTGAAACTCAGGTGATAACCATTCTACCTGTTGTGTCAAGTGTGAAACACAGTGGATTGCTATATTACCTTTGGTGATAGCTATCAGTCTGATGTGATAGCGATACGGCCAGGTGATAACCATACTACCTGCGATAATCACACTACCTGTTCTGAGATTTGTGAAACGGAGGACATTGCTTAATAATCTGTGGTGACAGTCGTAAAACTGAGGTGTTTGTCATACCACCTATGGTGATAGCTGTGAAATTTGGTTTAAAAATAGAGGTGAAGGCAATGATCAGGAACGAATACAATTACCCAAAATCTCCTAACAGAGACACCAATGGGAAAGAAATACGAACATAAAATAGCTAAACCCTAATGAAAACACCACAAGCGGATAGCCAAAATCACAAATAGTTTCACACAAAATGGCCAAACAGCTGTAGAAAATAAAAAGACATAAGCAATACATACATGCGAAGACGCAATATAACAAAAATAAACCACAACAGTAGAACCGCCTTGGAACGGTCAGCAAAAGTCTTCCACTCGGGGGCTTAAATCGATTGTACATGGCTTTGGTTCTTTTATGGTTTAGACAAATAATCGTTTAAGTCCGCATTAGGTCACATCACATGTGATGACAGCTGTGAAACTGGAAACTCAGGTGATGGCCATATTACCTGTGGTGATATCTGTAAGACTAACCTGAAAGCCTTACTACCTGGGGTGACAGCTGTGAAACTGCGGTGATAGCCATATTATATATAGTGGTAACTGTTATTCAGGTGGCGGCCATATATAGCATGCGGTGATAGAGGTGACTGCTGCACTACCTGTGGTGACAGCTGCCAAACCGAGGTGATATGTATATTACCGTTAATGACAGGTGTAAAATTCAGGTGATAGTCCTACTACTTCTTGTGTAATACAGGTGACAGCCATATTATCCGAGGTGAAAGATATGAAACTGAGATGACAGCCATATTACCCGTGGTGGCAGCTATTAAAGCCATATTACCTGCTCAGGTCTAATAGCCTTACTACCTGTGGTGACAGCTGGGAAACTCAGGTGATATCCATACTCAATTTAGTGACAGCTATGAACAGAGGCGATTGCTATATTATCTTTGTTGACAGCTGTAAAACACAGGCGATAACCGTATTACCTGCGATGATAGCTGTGAAAATCAGGTGATAGTCATATTTCTTGTTGTGAAGCTCAGGCGATAGCCATATTTCCTGAGATGACAGCTATGAAACGGAGGTGATAGCCATATTACCTATGGTGATAGCTGTGAACTCTGGTGAAAACAATATGAACTGTGGTGACAGCTGTTAAACTTAGGTGATAGCCATGTTACCTGCAGTGATAGCTTTGAAATTCGTCCGATAACCATACTTCCTGTTGTGAAAAGGTGAAACATAATTGATTGCTATAATTATTACCTATGGTGACAGCTGTAAACTGATGTGATAGCGAAATAACCTTTGGCGATATATATGAATATTCTGGTGATAGCCATACTACCTGCTGTGAAGGAAAGCTGAGAAAGTCAGGTGTTAATCATATTACTTGTGGTGATAGCTGTGAAGCTAAGGTGATAATCATAATACCTCTAGTGACAGCGGTGAAACTGAAGTTATTGCTATAATATACAAGGTGACATTGTGGAACTGAGGTGATAGCCATATTACCTGCCGTGTTGTGGTGATCCCTGAAAAACTCGGGTGATAGCGATATTGACTTTGTTGATAGTTGTGAAACTCTAGGAACCATACTACCCATTGCGACTTTTGTGAGACAGAGGCCATTGATCAATAACATGTGGTGACACTTGTAAAACTGAAGAGTTAGCCATATAACCTGTGGTGATAGCAGTAAACTTGGGTTCCAGTCATATCACCTGTGGTGATAGCTGTGAAACTCAGTTGATAGCCATATTTCATGCGGTGATATCTGTGAGAATAAGTTCAAAGCAATACAAGCCAAAATATTAATGGTAAAAGCTGTGTACGGCATCAGTTGTGATAGCCATTCTACCTGGCAATTCAACCTGTGGTGACAGCCGTATAACTCAGGGAACAGCCTCATTACCTGTGGTGATAGCTGTGAAACTCACCCGTGTAGACATACATGTATATGACTCAGTTGACAGTCATTCTTGCTGTGATGATAGCTGTGCGCTAAGATCATAGCCATATTAACTGTGGCAATAGCTGAGATTTGTTTGTCTTTGGTTTTTACGTCCAAGGCAACACCATTTAGGAGATTTAGGGGTTGCTTTCTGTTTTGAGGGATTTTTACCTGACACTGAGATAAACTGACATCTAAAGGCCTACCGCCCAAAGAAACCGCAAGGGTTTAAAAGACGGTCCGTCTCGCACCACTTTTCCTGGAAAGAACTGAACAAATTATTTGTCTAAATCGCGACGGAAGTAAGGGCGAGGATTGTGGCCACGTAAAATCGATTTAAGCCCCCCAGTGGAAATATTCCACTGACCGTTCCAAGGCGGCTCTTCTGTGGCGATTTATTTATGTTGTTGTTTGTTGCTTACTGTGTGTATCACTTGTGTCTTTTAATTTTGGATGGCCATATGGCCATTTTGTGGGAAAGTAACTGTCCTTATGGCCTTCCTTTGTTTAGGTTTCCATTATGGTCTGGTCACTTAATGTTTGTATTTCTTTCCCTTTGGTGTCTTTTTTGGATGGAGTAAGTTAATTGTATCAATTCCTGATCTTTGTTTTACTTCTACTTTTTAGATCTTCTAAGCGGTAAGCCGTAATTGCATCGATTCCTGATCATTGCCTTCAGTTCGATTCCATTAACGTTTCTAACACGTTTACAGACGTCATTTTATTGTGCGAATATTTCGGCAATGTTTCAAAAACGTCATTTATCAAGGGCGTCTCTTGCATGATGCCTCCAGTTGACCTGTCTCACGAGCTACGTCGGTCGGTGTGTGCTGGGAGGGGGATGTGCTGTGTTTGCCGGATCTTGTCCATCATCCGTTTCGGTTTCAGAACTTTGGGGTTGAGACACACTGATGAAGATTAAATATCAGAAAGGCCTCTGTGTCACTAAATTAGGTATAATTACGCCTTAATTATCAAACGTTTCTCTGCTTACATTTGCGAAGATTTCATCAATGTTATTATACCCGCTTTTTCAAAGAAAAATCGGGTATATTGTTTTCGTACCAGAGTTGAGTGAGCGTCTGTCCGTCCGTCTGTCTGTCCGTCCGTCACGTTTCTTGTAAATGGATCTCCTCTGCAACCACTGAAGTTACACTTTCGAAACTTGCATGTGGATAGTTCATGGTATGTAGATGGCAGTGGGTTACTTTTTGTGACCTTGAACTCAACGTGGCCCCAAGGTCAAAAGTCAGAAAGTAGGACATTATCGTATCTTCTAAACTGTTGGGATTGCACTTCCGAAACTTGATTATTGGATAGCCCTTGGAATGTAGAACATATTGGAATACTTTTCGTGTGACCTTGACGACAACGTGGCCCCTGGGTCAAAGGTCAAAAAGTATGACTTTATCATATCTTCTAATCTGTTGGGATTGCACTGCCGAAAATTAATTATTGGATAGCCCTTGGAAGTAGAACATATTGGAATACTTTTCGTGTGACCTTGACGACAACATGGCCCCAGGGTCAAAGGTAAAAAATATGACATTGCCATATCTTTAGTGTTATTTACAGAAAAATCGGGTATTTGCGATGGTATACCATCGACTGCGCCATCTAGTTTTGATGCTTTAATCACAATTTTAATGACATTATAAAACATTGGAAAATGCATTAGCTCTTCAATTCAGTACTTCTGTCAATGGGACCCATTGTGAAAACACACACGTCTTACACTGCTTTCTGTCAATTTTTCTCCATCTATGGAAGTTTGTGACACTTTTCTTAATTCTGGTTCAAATTTAGATAAATGGTGTTCATTAGAACAGACTCTTCGAAGCAGTTAGAAAAAACGACCAGTGGGTCACGTATACCCCAGGCCAGCGCCACCCTCTAATATAGTTTTGAGCTGGTATGTAATATGAATGAAGAAGTCAAGAAGCTATAAGAATCTATATATGTGCTTGTAAGAGCTAAACCAAACATAAAAATTCTAAATGGACCACCGAGTGAGTGCATCAAAGTTACTGAAGGGTTGGGGGCATCAATGTTACTGAAGCAGCAGGGTGGGATATGCATCAATAAAATCTTTGGACTGCTAAGCAAACTCGATGCAAGTATAAATTGGATTTGTCTTAGAGTTAAGAACATACAGACATCTATAAACTTTGTCATAAAACTTTAAACAAATGTAAAATTTCTAAGTCTGTGACCTTGAGATCACCTTGGGTGGGGGAAAGACAAACATAACGAAATCTTTGGACTGGTTTGCAACATTGATGCAAGTATCAACTGAATTTGTGTTAGAGTATAGAATATACAGGCATCTATAAACTTTGTCATAAAACTTTGACCAAATATAATTTTTTAAGTCTTTGACCTTGACCTCAAGGTCACTGTGGGGCTAGGACATGCATCAATGATATCTTTAGACCAGTATGTAACTTCAGTGTAAGTATCAACTAAATCTATCAAAGGGTTCAGAAGATATAATCTCTTAGAAACTTTGACGCAAAACTTTAACCACAATGTTAACGGACGGAAGAAGGATGGACGGACATCGGGCGGACAGATGGACGGACGGACGTTCTCACAAATGGATAGTTATGTGGCTATTTTTGGCAGGATCGATACTTAAGTGGCTACTTTTAGCCACAGAAAAGAAGTAATTTCGGTGTCTAACGGAATAAATCCTATTGACTTACATTGATTCTGTCCATTTACATAGCCACCTAACTATCCATTTGTTGGTGCGGACAGACGGAAAGACGGACGGAAGAACGGCAGGACGAAAGCATTATACCCCATAGCATACCTCGTATACCGGGGGTATAATGAGTACATAGTACGTCTACGCTGTGGATAAGATTATGGTAAAAATGTATGCCCTTGCCAACCCTACTTTCATCTATATGAAGTGGGGTCTAAATGGGTATGCATTTCCCGGACTTGTTAGTTTGTTTTAACAGTATAGGCATAATTTATTTCAACAGCAGCTTTGTGACCATAAAGTATCTCAGTGGCTCAGTTGAATGCGCAAGTTGCTAATGATCAGCTCGTGCGATTGATCCTCTCTAGGCTGAGGATGTTTCTTGCAAGTGATCTTAACACGAACTATGTTCTATAGCATCTCGACCTCTTCTGCTTATCTAAAGACCGTTGTCAGTTTCTAAAAGACGAATGTGCACTATACTTGCACTGGTTATCAGCACATTGATGATCTATTTACATTTTTCTAATGAGTCCTGTGAACTCGCTATGTCCCAATCTATAAGTTCCACTGCAAAATTATTTGTACAAAACACAGTTTTCCTAAGTATTTCGAAATAATGGTGAGTCTTGGGACTTGCAAAATTTAATTTGTAAGTCCCTCGGAGAAATTATGAGTTGTTTGTTTGATTTGAGGTTTAACGTTCCCGTCAACACTGTAAAGATAATTTTGGAGACGTTGCTTCCAATTTTGTGGGTTTATTTGTCGATTCCTGATCATTGCCTTCACATCTATTTTGTGTGCTGGTGGATGAACAAACAAATGGACAGAAAAATAGGTCCCTAAGTCGTGCCATGTTAAAAGCAGGCATGACCAAAAAAAACTGAAAGTAAGCAAGAAAACAACTGAATTTCGTTGCCAGACAATATTTCATTTATTTCTTAATTATAATTCATTTCAATGCTTCCAGCCTTTAGCGTCTTTTACTGTCCTTCTTCCCCTCGATGTTGATTCTGAAACACAAGGAAAATTCCATCACAATTTAAATATAAAAGACTGACAGATACTAATGTTCATTTTTGAGAGGGATGCGAGTCATGCAAACGTGCACACATGTACACATGCACATATGTATGCATGCACAAACACATGCACACAAACATGCATGCATGCACAAACACATGCATGCACACACACGCTTGCATGCGCGCACACAAATGCATACATGCACTCTTGCATGCACACATACATACAGCATGTACATGAGTGTACACACACGCAAGCATGCATACAAGCACACATGCATGCACACATACACTCATGCAAGCATGCATACACACACTCATGCAAGCATGCACACATACATGCATGTATGCACTCACATATGCAGGCACGCATACATGCACACATGCATGCATGCACACGCACACACAGGTATGCATGTATAAATGCAATTGCAATATCCCCACCCCTAACAGCTTGGTTGTGCGAGGGAGATGATAACTGTTTATGTGTGTTTATGAAGAAAAAAAAGAAAAGAAAAGAAAAAAAAAAACAAATTTCCATTCCTCCACCGGCGTTTGAACTCACGACCCTCTGATTCATAATCGACAATCTGATTCGTAGTCCAGCACTCTATCGACTCCACTGGCACACGTTCCTAACGCTATGCTATGCATCACAAAACATACAATGTACAAATACCCATAGTGACAAAAGGCCATATCTCATGAATTATTTTTTCGGAATTTAGTCAAAAGTTCATCAGATCATCTACTCATCACAACCAATCTATTTACCAACTTTCAAGGCTCTAGCTCTTATAGTTTTTGAGATATTTTGCTGACAAGATTTTATAAAAAAAAATCAAAGGGCAATAACACTTGAAAATGGCATAATCCGAATAAGGAGAAAAAAACACGTGTCTGCTAATTTTACATGAGAAGATTATATATGAAATTTCAAAACCCTAGCATACACGGTTCTTAAGTTATGCTATGCATCACAAAATATACAGAGGTACAATGTACAAATGTCCAAAGTGACAACGGATCATAACTCATCACCACAAATCTATTCACCAACTTTCAAGGCTCTAGCTTCAATGGATTTTGAGATATTTTGCTGACAAAAGTTTATCAAAATAAAAATCAAGGCAATAACTCTTGAAAGGGGCATAATCCGAATGAGAAAAAAAATCGTGTCTCCTAATTTTCCATGAGGAATCCATATATTACATTCAAAGCCCTAGCATACATGGTTCTTAAGTTATGCTATGTATCACAAAGCATACAATGTACAAATACCCAAAGTAACAAAGGGTCATTACTCATGAAGTATTTTTCGGAATTTAGTCAAAAGTTAATGAAGTCATCTAATCATCACCACCAAATTATTCACAAATTTTCAAGGCTCTAACTCTTCTAGGTTTTGAGATATTCTGCTGAAAAGATTTTATCAAAAAGAAAAATTCAAACTCTTGATAGGGATGAGAAAATAATACGTGTCACCTAATTTTCTATGAGGTATCCATATATGAAATTTCAAAACCCTAGCATATAGGTTCTTAGGTTATGTTATGCATAAAAAGCGTAACGGACGGACGGACAGACGGACGAACGAAGCAGAATCAATATGTCCTTCCAACTTCTTTGAAGTTGGGGATATAATGAACATGGACAGATCTATACATTTTACAGAAATTTTAAAATATGTAACATTCATCACAATAGAGCTAAAGTTATACCTATATACTTGCATATTTTTATATTCTAAAAGTGACGAAAAACTACTATGTGTTTATCTATACCTCTCAAACATGCATATTTGGCTTGAAGATTGTTAGATACATGTAGTACACTAGCTGGTCATAATAATGTAGAAGGCGAGGCAATGATCAGGAATCGATACCATTAACCTACAACTCCCATCAGAGATACCAAAGGGAAAGAAACGCAAACATGAAACAACAGACCCTAATGGAAACATCAATAGCGGCTAGCCAAAAGGACAGTTACTTTCCCACAAAATAGCCAATAGGCTATCCAAAATAAAATGATATAAGCGACACAAACACCCAAAGACAAACCATAACGAAAATAAACCACGACAGAAGAACCGCCTTGAATAAGTCATGTTTACAGATTCATGGCCTTGTTGACAGTTGCATGGGCAATGCTGATATCTGTATGAGCCAAGATGGCAGCTATAAGAGTAGTTATATGATTCATGATGGTAGCGACGGTATATGAATCATGGAGACAGCTGTATGACACACAATTACAGCAGTACGAATCATGGCGATAGCTGTATAACAAATGGTGATAGCTATAAGAGTAATTATAAGAGTAAGACTAAAATATGATTCATGGTGAAAGCTGTATGAGTCATGGTGATGGCTTTTTGAGTTATAGTGAGAGTTTGAAGATTAATCATAACAGCTGCATGAGTATTTGTGGTAACTGCATGAGTCATGTTGACAGTTGTATGAGTCATGGTGATAGCAGTATGTGCAAAGGTAATACAGGCGTAATCGTGATAGCAATATGATTCGTGGGGATAGCTGAATGAGTCATGATGACAGCTAAATGAATCATGATGATAGTTGTATGAGTTATGAAGGCAGCTAAGGGTGACATCTTGATAGCCATTTGATACATGGTAATAACTGTATGATGTTCTATATAATGGGCAATCCTTTGGAAGCAAGGGCTCCAATACGGAACCGAAACCCGTAGTGTACAAGTTTTTTCTGGGACAGACTAGCTAGTTTCCACAATTAGGCCTAGCCAGTGACCCTCAACTATTCTCAAATTTTCGCAGTGGAATCAATGATCCAAAAAGACTTGAAAATATAACCCACGCTATGATCAAGGGCAGGGAGACGTTTGACGGCCGCCACACATTCCCTAAATACAAGCTGTGGTGAAGTCATATATAATAATCCTTTGGAAGCAAGGACTACAACACGGAACAGAAAATCATAGTGTACAGGGTTATCTGGGCTATGTGATTCTTGCGATAGTCATTGTGACAACTGTATTGGTATTGTGACAGCTTTATACGTCATAGGGACAGCTGTATGAATCATAGTGGCAGCTTTATGAGTCATGGTGATAACTTTAGGAGTCATTGTGTTAGCTGTGTGAGTTGTGGTGATAGCTGTATAAGTCATATTTACACCAGTATGAGTAATGGGAATAGCTATAGGAGTAATGTTGGAAGCTGTTTAAGTCCTGGTAATAGCTACCAGAGCCATGACAATAAATGAATGTGTCCCTGTGGTAGTGATACATACATGTACCAGTCGTAGTGATTGCTGTAGTCGTCGCGGTGGCAGCGGTTTAAGTCATGGTGACAGCTCTGTGTGTGTGTGTGTGCGTGCGTGCTGGGGCATGTTTCGTCCCACCAACAGCTAAGATCATATAGAAACGGGACCTCGGTTTAAAGATTTATCCGAAAGTCTGCAGAATAAAAAGCTGAAAGGTTGCCTTTGGAAATAAAGAACACATACAAGAACGATAATCGGAGACTCGGTTTTATTGAGTCTCTTCATGCACAGCAATATAGTTTGCAAGGCTGCATACGCCTCCTACCACCGGCTTAAGCGATATTCGATTTTCAAACGCAATGATCCCAGAGGCTAAGAAAATATAATCTGCACTATGATGAAGGACGGGGAGACTTTTTAGTGGCCGCCACACGGCACTTAACACCAGCTGCAGTGAGGTAAGGGTTGCCTTTGGAAACAAATCAAATAAAAGAACGAAAATCAGAGACTCGGTTTTATTGAGTACCTTCAGAAATAGCAATATAGTTTGCAAGGCGTATGATCCCAAAGGAAAAGGAAATATAATCTGCACTAAGAAAATATGATCTGCCCAAATCGAACCCAAGATACCTGGTTTCTATGACGAGTAGCTTAACCGCTACACCCGCGGAGGCTTTAATGGTGGTGACAGCTGAATGAGTCATGGTGATAACATTGTAAAGTAGAAGTAAAACAAAGATCAGGAATTGATACAATTAACTTACTCCATCCAAAAAAGACACCAAAGGGAAAGAAATACAAACATTAAGCGACCAGACCATAATGGAAACCCAAACAGAGGAAGGCCATATGGACAGTTACTTTCCCACAAAATGGCCATATGGCCATCCAAAATTAAAAGACACAAGTGATACACACAGTAAGTAACAAACAACAACATAAATAAATCGCCACAGAAGAGCCGCCTTGGAACGGTCAGTGGAAGATTTCCACTGGGGGGCTTAAATCGATTTTACGTGGCCACAATCCTCGCCCTTACTTCCGTCGCGATTTAGACAAATAATTTGTTCAGTCCGCATGAAGGCCTCCTAACTCATCAGTGCAACATCTCCGTGAACACAGAAATCAAAGAACCACAGAGGTGAGACAACGGTGAGGACTCTAACGGTAAGTCATGGGGCTAGCTGTATTAGTCATGGGGACAGTTGTGTGAGCAATGGTGAGAGCTATGCGAGTCATGCTGATAGCTGTATGCGTCATGATGACAGCTGTATGTGTCATGGCGACCGCTGTGTGAGACATGATGACACCTGAAGTAGTCATGGTGACAGTTGTAGGAGTCGTGAGGACAGCAGCTGTGTGCATCATGTTGATATGGACAGCTGTATGACCAATGGTTACAGCTGCACGAATCATAGTGACAGTACATGAGATAAAATGGCTGATGAAAGTGTTATGGGTCTTGGTGATAGCTGTATTTGAAATTAAGATATCGTTATAGTCATGCTGGTAACTGTATGAATCATGGTGGTGGTTGGAGAAGTCCAGGTGGTAGCTGCGTGAGACACGGTTACAGCTGTATGAGTCATCTTAATAGCAGTATGAGTTATGGTAATAGCTACAAGAATCATGGTGATAGATGTATGCGTGACTGCGATAGCTGTATTAGTCTTTCCTTTGTTGATCTGAATTGAGGTTTACGGGGCTTGCTGTATTAGTCATGGTGATAGCTATATTGATCATGGTGGTCACAAAATGAGTCATTGTGACAGCTATTTGATTCATGCTGATAGCTGTATGAGGCGTGAAGACAGCTTTAGGCATACCCATGTTATTCAATCATGTTATTCAATGCATCAGGCATAGTGTAAGCTTTATGGCACCTGACGAAATATAAGCGATGCTTATAGCTGTATGAGCACGGAGTGATGGCTGTATGAGTAACGGAGATAGCTGCATGAACCAAGATGACAGTTGTATTCATAATGGTGATAGCTTTAGTGATAACGGTTAGAGCTGCATGAATTATGGTGACAGTTGTAAGCGTCACGGTGAAATCTGTTGTCATGGTGATAGCTGTGTAAGCCATGCTGACAGCCGTATGAGCCATTTTGAAAGGGGTATTAATTATATTGACAGCTGTAGTAGTCATACTGAAGACAGCATTTGCCATGATGACAGATGTGTGAGTCATGGTATGATTGATGTTAACAGCTGAATTGGAAATGGTGACAGCTGTATTGGTCATGGCAATAGCTTTAAAAGTCAAGGTGACATCTAAATGTTTAATAGCGGTATATGTATGTGTCTTAGTGAAAGATTAAAAAGGCGTGCTGATAGATATCAGAGTCATGGTAAAAGCTGTATGAGTTACGGTAATAGCTGTATGTGTCGTGGTGGCAGCTGTATGAGTCATGTTGACAGCTGTGTGAGTCATCGTGATGGCTGTATTAGTCATTATATGACTCGTCGTGGCAGCTGTATTAGTTATAGTGATCGCTGTATTAGACACGATAAAAGCTATATTAGTCTTGGTGAGAGGGATGCGAGCAATGGTGATAGCTGTATGAGTCATGGTGACAGCTATAAGTGTCATGGATACCATTGTAAGAGTCATGGTGACACCTGAAGTAATCATGGTGACAGCTGTAGAAGTCGTAAAGAAAGCCGTGTGAGTCATGTTGACAGGCTTATAAGCGATGTTGATTGCTACATGAACAATGGTTACAGCTGCATAATTTATGCTAATAGCTACAGGAGATATGACTGTTGAAAACGAAATAAGTTTGATGGCAGCTGTATATGAAATTAAGATATCCGAGTCATTTTGGGCGCCGTATGATTCGTCTAGAAGTCGTGCTGATAGCTGTATGAGTCATGATAACAGCTGTATGTGTCATGGCGACCGCTGTATGAGACATGATGACATCTGAAGAAGTCATGGTGGCAGCTGTAGGAGTCATGAGGAAGGCTATGTGAGTCATATTGATATGGACAGCTGTATGAGCAATGGTTCATAGTGACAATACTGGAGATATGGCTGATGAAAGCGCTATGGGTCGTGGTGACAGTTGTATGTGAATTAAGATATCTGTATGAATCGTGGTGGTAGCTGTATGATTCATGGTGATAGTTATAGATGTCGTGGTGATAGCTGTGTGAGTCCTAGGGACAGCTGTATGAGTCATCTTAATACGAAGGTAGGCTGGGAAGTTCTGAGCCTGACCAAGAAGCAGGCATCGAACAGCCATGAAATTTTGTATTCATTAAATCCAAACCTTTATTTCTTGATTTGACTCAAGTGAGTTCAAGTTTACCTGCAATAACGTAGAAATTCTAGACTTTGAAAATTGATACTAACACGTTTTTGAGAAAATGGACAAAATCTGGCATCGTGGTGTCATCAAGTACCTCCATAAAAAGGGGTTAGCTCCTAAGGACATTCATATCAATATGGTTGCTACATTAGGGAATGATGCTCCTTCGTATGCAACCGTAAAAAGGTGGGCAGGAAATTTTAAGATGGGCAAGGACAGCCTTGAAGATGATGACCGGTGCGGACGACCCACGACGGCAACAACTGAGGAAACCATCAGCCAAGAGCACACGGCCGTGATGGATGACAGGCGTTTAACTGTGAATCAGTAAGCTAACACTGTTGGCATCTCCCGTGAACGAGTAGAGAACATTCTACACAGTGAGTTAGGAATGTCGATGGTTTCCGCCAGATGGGTGCCACGGCTTTTGACGCCTGACCAGACTGAACCTGTCACAAGCCAACTTGGCTATTTGTGAAGCAGACCAAGATGGTTTTCTTGACCGTTTTGTCACTCAGGATGAGTGTTGGGTTCATCACTTTGAGTCAAAGACCAAAAGACAATCCATGCAATGGAAGCACCCTGGCTCACCCCCTCCAAAGAAGGCAAAGGTCGTCTCCTCTGCAGGGAAGGTGATGACATCAGTGTTCTGGGATGCCAAGCGTATAATATTCATAGATTACATTCAAAAGGGCAGACCAATTAATGGGGAGTATTATGCAGATCTGCTAAAACAAATGCGAAAAGCAATTAAGGCTAAACGACCCGGAAAATTGACAAAAGGGGTCTTGTTCCATCAGGACAATGCGCCTGCTCAGAAATCGGTTGTCGCAATGGCTGCTGTGCATGACTGTGGCTTCACACTTGTCGATCACCCTCCGTATTCACCTGATCTAGCTCCATCAGATTATTTCCTGTTTCCAAACATGAAAACGCACTTGGCTTGGCAGTATTATCGGTCAGCCGAGGAGGTGATAGCTACTGTGGAGGAGTTTTTCAGGGACCAAGATGAGACCTTCTATACCACTGGGATCCAAGGACTCCAGCATCGCTGGAGGAAGTGTGTGGACAGGAAGGGAGACTATGTTGAAAAATAAGGCACTTTCAGCATGGACAAACCATTGGATCTTGGTCAGGCTCAGAACTTTTTAGCCTACCCTCGTAGCTGTATGAGTTAAGGTAATAGCTACAACCCTCATGTTGATAGCTGTATGAGTGATTGAGATAGCTGTATTGGTTTTTTGTTTGTTTGTTTGAATAGAGGTTTAACGTCCCCGTCAACACTATTTAGGTCATTTTCGAGACGTTACTTTCAATTTTGTGGGTCTTTACCCGACATTGAGATGAAATGAAATCGCATGCCCTGCCGCCCTATGAAACCAAAAGGTTTATATGCATGAACGGTCCGACTCGCACCACTTTGCCTGAACAGGCTTAGACCTATGCTGTATACTAGTACTCGAGTGCGGTCGGTTTCAGTTATGCGTGGAAACACTTTGCATCTTAATTTAATTCTCCAAGTCCCGATGGGCTGGAGCTTGCTGTATTGGTGATGGTGATAGCTATATGGCTCATGGTGGTCACTGAATGAGTGATTGTGACAGCTGTTCGAGTCATCCTGATAGCTGTATGAGGCATGAAGACAGCTTTAGACGTAGTCATCTGGTTCATTGTTACTGCTGTATTAGAAATAGTGTTTGCAGTATGAACCCTGTCGACAGCAATATGTGCGAAGCTTTAAGCTGTATGAGCACAGAGTGATGGCTGTATGAGTCACGGAGATAGCTGTACGAGCTGTGGTGACAGCTGTAATCGTCATGGTGATAGCTGTCGGGATCACGATTAGAGCTGCATGAATTTTGGTGACAGTTGTAAGAGTCTCTGTGAAAGCTGTAAGCATTGGCGATAGCTGTATAAGCCATACTGACGGTCGTATAAGCCATTTTTAAAGATGCATTAGTCATATTGATAGCTGTAGTAGTTATATTGACAACAGCAGTAGTCATGATGATAGATTAGTGAGTCATGGTGACAGCTGTATGAGTAGTGTTAACAGCTGTATTGGTCATGGTTACAGTCGCTTAGGTCATGACGATAGCTATTAAAGTCAAGGTAACACCTGAATGAGTAAAGGTGGTAGCTATATGTGTATTGGTGAAAGCTTTAAAAGTCGTGCTGATAGATATCCGAGTCATGGTAATAGCTGCATGAGTTATGGTAATAGCTGTTCGTGTCGTGTTGACATCTGTATGAGTTATCGTGATGGCTGTATTAGTCATGATATGGATCGTCGTGGCAGCTGTATTAGTTATTGTGATCGCTGTATTAGACATGACGAAAGCTATATAAGTCCTAGTGGAAGGGATGCGAGTCATGGTGGTAGCTTTATGAGTCATGGTGACAAGGTGTCATGGTTATCTTCGTAAGATTCTTGCTCACACCTGAAGTAGTGATTGTGAGAGCTATAGAAGTCGTAAAGAAAGCTGTGTGAGTCATGTTGACAGCCTTATAGGTGATGGTGACAGCTGTATGAACAATGGTTGGAGCTGTAAAATCCATGCTGATAGTTATAGGAGATATGACTGTTGAAAAAGGAATAAGTCTTGGTGGCAGCTGTATATGAAATTAAGATAGCCAAGACATTGTGGGCGCTGTATGATTCATGGTGATGGCTATAGAAGTCGTGGTGATAACTGTATGAGTTATGGTGACAGTTGTGTGAGTGTCCTAATTGCTGTATGAGTCATTGCAATAGCTACAGAAGACATAGTGTATGAGAGACTTTGTGACAGCTGTATGGGTCATTGTGATAGCTGTATGAGCTTTGGAGACAGCTGTAGGTGTCAAGTGAAGGCTCAATGACCAATGGCGGCAGCTATATGAGTCATTCATATAGCTGTATGAGACATACCTATGGCTGTAAGAGTCACAGATGTATGTGCAGATGTATGTGCAAGGGTGACAGCTGCTTTCGTCACGGTGATAGCTGTAGGAATCACGCTTAGAGATACATGAATCATGATGACAGTTATATGAGCCATTGTGATAGCTTTGGGATTCATGCTGAATTCGGTAGGAATGAAGGTATTAACTGTGTGAGTCATCTTGATAATTCTATTATTTATAAATGAAATACTGAATGCAATATCAGTGGTATCACACACTGCAAAGCATACATGGCATACACTATATTTATGAAATAATAGCATAGTAAATCAGTGACATGTGTACGTGCAACCAATTAGCACAGAAAGACTATTTAAACTACAATGGGCCAAAGTAGCACAAAGTTGTAAATATTATATGTAAATATTACCACAGTTATTTCTAACATTTCAATTAAAATAGTACTGTTGCTCTTCTGGGACATTTATATTTTACAAACATATACTGAGAAGCAAAAGTAAGTATACAGGTTACTGAACGCTGATTTGCGTCCCAATGTCTCCCTCTCTACATACATATGTGGCATCATAAATAAGAACAACCACTTCTGCGTGATTTGCAGCAGTTTCCGTTAAAATTGATTAAAGGATAATGAAATTTCGTCACTTGAAATGGACAGGGCGCTCTCATCCAATATTTTGTCTTGAGTAGTTTCCCTTTAAACATGTGTTTCGAATAAGTGTTATTCAATAAATGATTTTTTTCTGCAACAGATTCAAAGAAGGGGAACTGATTGGCAAGAATATATCCCATATTTAAATTAAACACAAGGTAAAATGCAACATTTTTTGTCAAAGAAAATGTCATTTTCGCCTTTTACGTTCTTCCTTTGATTAAATGCTTTATGTTACTTTGGGATTTGTTTGTACTGGTGATTAACTTTTCTTTGAGTAATTTTCGAGGCATCACTATGGAGTAAAGATAAAAATGCCGAGGAAAACAAAAATTATGTGAAAATTTCAAATGAATATCTTACACGATTTGAAAAAAAGACTCATTTCATTCACTATGATTTTAATTGAAAGGGAGATAATCCGGAACAGGCAGAAATTACAATTGAGTTTGAAGCTGTTTGTTTGGGTTTAATGGTAAAGTAATGATGGCGTCTTATCGATGAACGTTCGTACATGACTTGTGCGATGCGCATAAGTTTGAATGTCATGTACAACACGAGATTTTGTTGGAAATATTGATTATCAATTAAGGGCAATAACTCCATCATGGATAACTGCAACAGGAAAAGAATTGGACTTCTACAAACTTAGACGTTTGGGAAAAACGGACATAGGCATATTTTATGACAGACAGCAATATAAGTAAAAATAAAAATCAAAAATGAGTTCCTTTGAGAGCAATGAAAACATTCATAAGAAAGAAGATGGGTCATACTACGTAGTTTCGGCTAATAAAGCCTCATCAGTGACCCTGTAATGATCCGGCAAAGAAAGCCAGAGGAAACATACTGCAATTTTGCGAATTTCGAATAGGCAGTCGATTCAAAGACTGATATAAATCAAAATGGGGTCCAAATAATTAAAAACCTGTCTAGAATATGAGTCAAAACCAATAATATATTTCCGATTTCTCAGAATATTCACGCTGATCTCAAAGGACCAAAAGTAAAATATAAACTGCACTATGGTTGATGTACGGGGAGACGTTTTACGGCCGCCACACGGCACAACACCAGCTGCAGTGAAGGCAAATAAAAATAAAAAATGAGTTCCTTTGAGAGCAATGAAAACATTCATAAGAAAGAAGATGGGACATACTACGTAGTTTCGGCTAATAAAGCCTCATCAGTGACCCTGTAATGATCCGGCAAAGAAAGCCAGAGGAAACATACTGCAATTTTGCGAATTTCGAATAGGCAGTCGATTCAAAGACTGATATAAATCAAAATGGGGTCCAAATAATTAAAAACCTGTCTAGAATATGAGTCAAAACCAATAATATATTTCCGATTTCTCAGAATATTCACGCTGATCTCAAAGGACCAAAAGTAAAATATAAACTGCACTATGGTTGATGTGTGTGTGTGTGTGAATTCGGGTTTAACGTCGCTTTCAACAATTTTTCAGTCATATCACGACGGTGTCTGGTTGCGACAGGGAGCTCAATGCTCACGTTTATAGTGCTGCCTCACTGAAGTATCATGTCCCAGACACATTACATGATACCACACCCAGTCACATTATCCTGACACTGGATCGACCAGTCCTAGCTCTACCCCGTAAATCTGAGTGCCAAACGAGGAGCAGCTAGTACCATTTTTAACGACTTTGGTATGTCGCGGCCCGGGGTCGAACCCCCGACCTCCCGTTCCCCGGAGCGGACACTCTACCAACTGAGCTATCGGGGCCGGTACTATGGTTGATGTACGGGGAGACGTTTTACGGCCGCCACACGGCACAACACCAGCTGCAGTGAAGGCAAATAAAAATCAAAAATGAGTTCCTTTGAGAGCAATGAAAACATTCATAAGAAAGAAGATGGGTCATACTACGTAGTTTCGGCTAATAAAGCCTCATCAGTGACCCTGTAAAGATCCGGCAAAGAAAGCCAGAGGAAACATACTGCAATTTTGCGAATTTCGAATAGGCAGTCGATTCAAAGACTGATATAAATCAAAATGGGGTCTAAATAATTAAAAACCTGTCTAGGATATGAGTCAAAACCAATAATATATTTCCGATTTCTCAGAATATTCACGCTGATCTCAAAGGACCAAAAGTAAAATATAAACTGCACTATGGTTGACCCGGTATTCCAAATCAAAAACTGTTTACTTTTTATTGCCTCTGAGTATATTTAAAATAATACCTATATGAATCCTAGTGATAGATTTATTAGTCATCGTCATACATGTATGAGTCATACTGACAGCTGTTGCAGTCATGGTGACAGTTGTAGTAGTCATGGTGGCAGCTGTAGGAGTCATGATGATAGCTGTGTGAGTCATGATGACAGGTGTAAAAGTGATATTAACAGCTATATTGGTCATGATGACAGCTGTATAGGTCATGGCGGTAGTTATAGGTGTCATGTTAACGGCTGTACAAGTCATGACAGAAGCAATAAAGAGCCTTGGTAAAAGCTACAGAAGTCGTGCTGATAGATATAGGCGTCATGGTGACAGATGTATGGTTATAGCTATGTAGGTCATGGTGACAACTGCATGAGTCAGCTGTATGAGCCATCATGATAGCTGTATAAGTAATGTTATGAGTCTTCGTTAGAGCTGTATTAGTCGATGTGATAGCTGTATTAGTCACGGTTATAGCTATATGATAAGTAATTGTGAAAGCTTTATGAGTCATTGTGTCAACTGTATAAGCCATGGTACCAGCTGAATGCATCATCGTGACAGCCGTATGAGCTAAGATGACTGCTGTTTGATTTACGGTGTTGTATAATGGTAGTAGTCATTAGCTTCATGGGTTTTGCTGACAACTGTTTGAGGCGTCGTCACAGCTGTAGGAGCCATGCCGTCTGCAACTCGTAACAACATGATGAGTCATGGTTACAGAAGTACGAGTCATCGTGACAGCTGTATTGGTCAGTGTGACAGTTGTGTGAGTCATAGCATGGGTAAACGAGTCAAAGTGACAGGGAGTGATATGTGATAGAGTCATGATGACAGGTGTATGAGTCATAATGATAGTTGTGTGTGCTAGTGATAGCCGTATGAGTCATCATGCCATGTGTATGGGGCGAGGTGATACCTGTATATTTCACGGTGACAGCTAAATCAGTCATGGTGATAGCTGTATGCATCATGGTAGTGGTAGTCATGGTCATGGCTGTATATGAGTCGTGATTTGTGACAGATGTATTAGCCATCATGTTATGCAGCTGTTTGAATCATCGCGACAGCTGTTCGAGCCATGATACATGCCGATAGCTGTATGAAGCATGTTGATATCTGTATATGAGTCATGGTTAAAGCTGTACGGATCATGGTGACTGCTGTGTGTGCCATGTTAACTGTTCTATGAGTTATGGTGACAGCTGAAAGGCATCGTGACAGTCCTATGAGTCGTCGTGACAGGTATATGAACAATGGTTACAGTCGCATAATTCATGCTGAGAGCTATAGGATATACATGTATGACTGTTGCAAACGGAATATATCTTGGTGGCAGTTGTATTTGAAATTAAGATATCCGAGTCATTGTGGGCGCTGTATGATTCCTGGTGATAGCTGTAGAAGTCGTCCTGATAGCTGAATGAATTATGGTGACAGCTGTGTGAGTGATCAAATTGCTGTATGAGTCAATGCAATAGCTGCAGGATACATGGTGGTAGATGTTTGCTGTATTCATGGTGATAGCTGAATAGGCCATGACAATCGCTGTATTAGTAATGGTGGCAGCAATATGAGTCGTGGTGATTGCTGTAGGAACCACAGAGACAGCTGGAAGAGCCATGATAATAGCTATATGAGTTATGCTGGCAGCACTATGATAGTGTTGTCAGCATACGTCATGGCGATAGCTGTTTGAGTGATGATGACGGCTTAATCAGTCACGCTGGCAGCAGTTCGAGTCATGATGATAGTTGTATGAGTCATGGAGACAGTTGTATGAGCCATGGTTACAACTGTATTAGTCATATTTGCAGCTCTATGGGTCATTGCGACAGCTGTATGGACCTTGGAGACAGCTGTAGGTGTCACGGTGAATGCTCAATGACCCATGACGACAGCTATATGTATGAGTCATGCTTATAGCCGTACAAGACATACTGATGGTTGTATGAATCACGGAGACAGATGTATGTGCCGTGGTGACAGCTGCTTTCCTCAAGGTGATAGTTGTAGGAATCACGCTTAGAGATGCGTGAATCATGGTGACAGTTATATGAGCCAGTGTGATAGCTGTGAGATTCATTGTTAAAGCTGTAGGAATGGAGGTATTAGCTGTGTGAGTCATGTTGATAGTTTTATCATTTATCAATGAAATGCTGATTTACGGTGTCGTATAATTCATCTCTGTAGTTTTTTTTATTTGTATGTTCTCGGAGATGTTACACTGGTGAGTTAGGAAGCCTTCATGTGGACTAAACAAAATTATTGTATACCGTGACAGAGGTAAGGGCAAGGATTATGGCCATGTAAAATCGGTTAAAGCCCCCCCCCCCCCCCCCCCCAGTGGAATTCTTTCCACTGATCGTTCCAAGGCGGTTCTTCTGTGGCGGTTTATTTATGTTGTTGTTTGTTACTTACTGTGTGTATCACTTGTGTCTTTTTATTTTAGATGGCCATTTGGCCATTTTGTGGGAAAGTAAATGTCCGTATGGCCTTCCTTTGTTTAGGTTTCCACTTTTGTCTGGTCGCTTCATGTTTGTGTTTCTTTCCCTTTGTTTTCTTTGGTGGGTGGAGTAAGTTAATTGTATCGATTCCTGATCTTTGTTTTACTTCTACTTTACAATATCAGTGGTACCATACATTGCAAAGCATATATGACACACACAATATATATGAAAAATAACAGGACTCTTGCATTATCAGGGGTAGTCCTAGGAAGATAAATGAATATGGGGTGCCGAATTACTATTTAATACAATTGGGAGATATCTATAATTTTACTCTAGGTATCTATATATCAAATTATAATTAACATTATTATCAATATTTTGGTATCATAAAATGTAATCATTGATATGTAATATATATTTCTTGATGTCTATAAATTTGTTTAATGATATCCATTATTCCTTTACATATAACGATATCTAAAATCCAATTATAGATACCATTTAAAGGCTGGATAATAGATATCACAGATTTGAATAATGGATATCAAAAAATACATTATGGATATCAATAAATGTAATTATTGATATCCTGATATGTTCATCCATATTTGATATCTATATATTGAAAAAAGATATCTATAATATGAATTATCGATATCCCTTAACTCATTATGGATAAAATGAAATAAATAATACATATCTAATATTATTTATAGATATTTAATAATATTTGTTGATATCCTATATTTTTATTACAGACATCTATATATCAATTTGTGGATATTTATAAATCAAATTATAGATATCTATAAATCAAATTATAGACATTTATAATTAAAATTATTTATATTGGATATTTATTATTTATTTCATGATATCTATAATATGTAAAGGGTTATCAATAATTCCAATTGTAGATATCTTTTACTTGATATATAGATACCAAAGATTGAAGAGCATTTGAGGATAACAATATTTTCATTTATTGATGTCAATAATGTATTTTATGATATCCATTATTGAAAATTGTGATATCCATAATTCAGCCTTTTAAATGATTTCTATAATTTGATTTTAGATATTTATATATATTCAAAGAAATAATTGATATCATAAAACAAATATATTAATATCAAGAAATATATATAACATATCTTGGATTTCATTTTATGATAGCAAAAAATACAGATAATTATAGATATCAATAATGTTAATTGTGCATATCTGTAATTTGTTTTAATGATATTTATAATTTGATTTATAGATATCTGTAATTAAATATAGGATATCAATAATTATTATTAACTATCTATAAATAATATTAGATATCTATTATTTATTTTATGATATTTGAAATATGTTTAAGGATATCTATAATTCAAAATATAGATATCTATTATTCTATATATAGATAGCAAATATAGAAGAACATTTTAGGATATCATAAATATCATTTATTGATATCCATAAAATATTTTCTGACATTCATATCTAAAAATAATATTAGATATCTATTATATATTTTATGATATCTAAAATATGTTAAGACATATCTATAATTCAGTTATAGATATCTTTTATTCGATATATAGATATCAAATATTGAAGAACATTTTAGGATATCGATAATTTCATTTATTGATATCGAAAATATATTTTCTGCTATTAATTACTGAAAATTGTGATATCTATAATTCAGCCTTTGAAATGATAACTATAATTGGATTTTTTTTTTGGATATCTATATATGCAATGGAATAATTGATATCATAAAATAAATTTATAGATATCAAGAAATATATTTTACATATCATTGGTTACCTTTTTTATGATATCAAAAAATATCGATAATTACAGATATAAAAAATGTTACTCTTAGTTATCTATAATTTGACTAAAAGATATCTTGGTAGGTCAGTCAGATGCAGGTCTGACTGGTGATCAGAAGGACACGTGTTCGATTCCTGTTGGAGTCGGCAACATTCCTTCCTATCTTTTCTATTTTCATTTTCTCCCTTTTGCTGATTCGAGAAGGGCAGTTGTCAGTTTCTGTGAAAGAATGTGCACTGTATTAGTTAACCGCTAACGTATAAGCTTGCCCAGGAAAAGTGTGGATAAGTTAGCTAACCGATTCAAAAATGTCCTAAATGGGGATGTCTTGGCCTTTAAACTCCAATACAAGCAAATAACTAAATCTTGAAATTCAATTAAATAGTAAAACAGCACCTCATAAATGAAGGTAGGTAAGTATTTGTTGAAGGATACTTTGTTTGTCGCAAAGAGCTTATGAATGCAACGTTGCTACACAATGGCAGACCTTTTTACTATTTATTATGGAATGTAGATATCTTATTTATTATATAAGATATCTTATTTATTATATAAGATATCTCATATAGGATATAAGATACCTTATATCCTAAAGTAGATATCTTATATCCTATATGATATATCTTATTTAATTCAGCAATGCAGATATCTGATATGATATATAAGTTATCTTATATCCTAAATAAGATATCTTATATAACATAGATACCTTATATAAATAAGATATCTGATTGTCTTAATTACTAAAACATATAAGATATCTTATATGCTATATAAGATATCTAATATACTAAATAAGATATCTAATATAGCATATAAGATATCTTATATAACATATCAGGTATCTTATATATTATATAAGATATCTTATTTATATTGGTATATAAGATATTTTAATTGGTATATCAGATATCTTATTCAACATATAAGATATCTTATGAAGCGTATAAGATATCTTATTTAACATATGATATATAAAGTGTATAAGATATCTTATTTAACATATGATATCTTATATACGTTTGATAAATAAGATATCTTAATCAACATATAAGACATCTATGTAAATTCGAAAGAAATAACAAATAATAGTCGCTCCCTCTCGTACCTATATGCACAAAAGACTGCTACACAGACAGAGAACTGGAGAAAATTGATTATAAATGCATTCTTGAAGTGTGGGTTTCCCAAACAGGTGCGATACATTTTTTTTTTTTAAGGGAGAGAGAGAGAGAGAGAGAGAGAGAGAGAGAGGAGAGAGATATATATAGATAATAAATCCAGCTTGCTTTTGTTTGTATAATTTAATAATCCTCCCTTACAAAAATTCTTCAGATAGTAGAAGTCTTTAATTGAACTTCAAACTCCGAGTTATGCCAAGCGCTGCTCGCTGCATGTATTTTGATAAAAAAAAACAAAGCCTCTCACCAGACTGTGCATATATTCAGCATGGTTTCTGCCTCTACTTTTCGCATAATTAGTTCAATATTTCTTTGTCCCTTTTATCCCTTTTTACCAAATGGAATCATCCTCCTTATATATGGCAGGAGTCCATTTTGAATATTAGGTATGACAGGTTGTGTAATCTGAAAATTGTTGAACGTTTTGCAAATAGTGTAGGCCCTGATCTGATCTGGGCCTGCACTGTTTGCAAGGGGTTCTGGCACAAAATGGGTAATGGAATGTTAGGCATAAATGGGGGTAGTCATTTCCAGATATGCTTTTGGCAGTTTGGGGTACACTTCATTATGTTTTTTGGTAAAATATATTAGATATCTTATTTGTCAAATAAGATATCTTATATATTTAGGTAAATAAGATATCTTATATATTATATAAGATATCTTATATGTTGTATAAGATATCTAATATATCAAATAAGATATCTGATATAGGATTTAAGATATCTTATTCACTGGAATATATAAGATATCTGATATGCTAAATAAGATATCTAATATACCAAATAAGATATCTAATATAACATATAAGATATCTTATATAATATATCAGATATCTTATGTATCATATATGATATCCTATTTCCATCTTTAAATAATATATCTTGTATAATAAATAAGATCTTATATAATAAATAAGATATCTTATACAATATATAAGATATCTGATATGCTACAAAAGATATCTCATATGCTATATTAGCTATCTTATTTAGTATATAAGCTATCTTATACATTTTGTAAATAAGATATCTGTTATCCTTTATTAGATATCTCATATCCTTTATAAGATATCTAATATAATAAATAAGATATCTATTAAGCATACACGATATCTTATATGACATATCAGATATCTTATATATAAAGATATCTTATATATTATATAAGATATCTTATATGCTATATAAGATATCTTATATAATAAATAAGATATAAAGATGTCTCATATATTATATAAGATATCTTATATGCTATATAAGATATCTTATATAATAATTAAGATATCTAATATAATATATATCTTCTATGATAAATTAGATATCTACATTCCATAATAAATAGTAAAAAGGCTTGCCATACTTCCCAGTCACCACGGCAGCCCCCGCCCATACGAAATATATGGGCTGCATGATGCTTCCAGGCAGAGCTGAATCCGGCCCGCACACTAGTACTGGTAAACCGCTTAGAGGGTCTAAGCCTGTCCAGGAACCGCAGTGCGAGGCGGACTGTCCATGCTAATAAACCCTATTGGTTTCATTGGGTGACACGACTTGAGATGTCATTTCATCTCAATGTCGACTAAAAGTCCAACAAAATTGAAAGCAACGTCTCCAAAATGACCTTTACAGTGTTGACTGGGACGTTAAACCTCAAATAAAACAAAAACCAGTCACCACGGAGCTTCCCAGTCACATTTGCCGCACTAGTACCATGACGAATTTATGGACAATTTTCTCTCCAGCGGACAATTCAATTGACAGAGGATGTATAAATACAAATTATGGCCCCAATTATACCATATGCAAGAATTAACATATGACACAATCTTATTCTAGTGTGTGAGGATTCTGATAATTAATTATTACCCAAATATTCTCATGTGAACAAATTACTCGGTGTCAATAAAGGCCGTCAGTAAATCGAAAGTAGGAAATCAGGCCGGAAATGCAAAACGTGGAGCCAGCACTCCAATCGGCGCATGCGTATTGCATGGTGACTTGCATGGTTACTGATTCCAATAACCATCTCCGTACATACCTCACTGACTGAAGTCGGTTGATTTCTACATATGTAAGAGTGCCCTAAAGCCTGTCTCACACAGAACACACGGCTTATACGGTTGGCCACCCATGTAAACCGTACATACAACCGAACCAACCGTGACCTTATGCGAGTTACACTCGGACCATTCGAGTGAATCTGTGAAAGCCGTGTATGATTTTTAAAACTTCTAAAAAACTGGCACGGGTGCCATGTCCGTGTATGATCGTATTAGCGATCGTACAAGACCGTGTGAGACCGTACGAGACCGTATATACAACCGCACATGAAGTCCACTCCACGAGTGAGCTCAACCGTGTCAACATTGTATAAAAATCGTATGGAATCGTGTGAAACCGTTCCCAAGTCCTACATCCAACACCCGGATTAACACTCGAATGTCACACGATCACCGTGCGATTCACACGAGTGTACACACGGTTTTATACGCTCGCCATACGACCAATACGGTTTCATACGATCGCCATACGACCAATATGGTTCAAGTACGAATTATACATGGTCAAGTACGACCAGACACAGTCTCTACGTCTGTATAAAGCTCGTGTATGATCATACAGCACTCGAACAAAACAGAAAACACAACAACCTGCTGCCACCTTGAAACAACAGAGTACTTGCTACATAATTCCTCCAAAGAAGAAGAAGGTCCCCAAAAGAATCCCCATGGAAGATTCTACCAGCGAGAATACAAAAAGGGACACCAAGGCCCTCCGACCACTTCAATCTGTTGACCTATCTGCTTTGGAGTCATTCTCTTGTCCAAACTTGCCTCCTTCTTCTTCTCCTTCTGTTGGCTTCTTCTTGTCTCCCCTCACGCCTTCTGGCCAAAATAATCTCAATGTCTATCAGTCTTATCATGATTTCTAATTCCCTTATTCTGTCATCTGCCATTTTGATAACTTCTCTGTTGAAAGTTCGAAAATTTATGATGCCAAGCCATTAAAAGGAGTCAATTTATATCAAAACATACACGAATGTGTGATAATTCGAGCATAACTCGAACAAAAGTCGGTGGGACCGTATGTAATCCCTGTAAATGTCCTGTTAATCGAGTAAAAGTCGTGTTTAATCGTACTAGGCCGTAACAGACCGTACTATACCGTACTTGGAACCGTACAACAATCGTATGAAAATCGTTTTGCAACTCGTGTTCCAACTGTGACAAACCTTGCTTGACCGAGTATATCCGTACTTTGTTCGTACATACTCGTGCTACATTCGAATCTAAATTGTACCAACACATCCCCAGGCACGGTTGGAGCTCAATACTCGTACCAGTCAACCCGTGTATAACCGAGTATACCGTATTGGAACCGTGTGCCCAACCGTATTCTGTGTGAGACAGGCTTAAAATCACCATGTCATTCTGTCAGTCTGTCAGTCTGTCCGTCCGTAACCCGTTTGTGAAAATTGGTGATAGTGTCTTAACCGCTTGGAATATTTAAACAATTTTTGGCATACTGATAGATGTCAATGAGATCTAACCAATGAACTTGCGAAATATTACATTCCATTTAGTATAGCCTCGCCGAGGCGAAAAATGTGAAAATTTTCGAACTGCTTCTCCCCGGAAACCGTTGGGCCGATTGAAGTCAAATTTCATATGGAGCCTCTATGGGATGGGGGAAACCAAAATTTACTCATGGGGTCCAGGTCACATGACCAAAATGGCCGCCAAGCCATATATGGTCTGTCTGTCTGTCCGTCCGTAACCCATTTGTGTAAATTGGTGATAGTGACTTAACCACTTGGAATATTTAAACAATTTTTTGGCATACTGATAGATATCAATGAGATCTAACCAATGAAGTTGCGAAATATTATATTCCATTTAGTATAGCCTCGCCGAGGCGAAAAATGTGAAGATTTTCGAACTGCTTCTTCTCGGAAACCGTTGGGCCGATTGAAGTCAAATTTCATATGGAGCCTCTATGGGATGGGGGAAACATAAAATTTGCTCATGTGGTCCAGGTCACCTGACCAAAATGGCCGCCAAGCCATATATGGTAAAAACCCTTCAAAAATAGTCTTCTCCAGAACCACTGGTCAGATTTCCACGAAACTTGATAAATAGCATCTGGGACGTAGGCCCATCATAAATTGCTAAAATAGTGACCCTGGGTTGACCTTGACCTTCTTTGTGCCTAGGTCAAACTTTGACACATATACTTTTGTTGGAATATTTAAACAATTTTTCGCATACTGATAGATATCAATGAGATCTAACCAATGAAGTTGCGAAATATTACATTCCATTTAGTATAGCCTCGCCGAAAAATGTGAAAATTTTCGAACTGCTTCTCCTCGGAAACCGTTGGGCCGATTGAAGTCAAATTTCATATGGAGCCTCTATGGGATGGGGGAAACCAAAATTTGCTCATGGGGTCCAGGTCACATGATCAAAATGGCCGCCAAGCCATATATGGTAAAAACCCTTCAAAAATAGTCTTCTCCAGAACCACTGGGCAGATTTCCACGAAACTTGATAAATAGCATCTGGGACGTAGGCCCATCATAAATTGCTAAAATGGTGACCCTGGGTTGACCTTGACCTTCTTTGTGCCTAGGTCAAACTTTGACACAATTCATATGCTTTTGTATTGGAAAAGTGAGAATGCATTTTATCCTGCAAACGATTCAGAATACAGTACTAAAGTATAAGATATATTTTTGCTCCTTACGACAAGGCGCATTTATTGGGGGAACCGTTTTAGGTCCAGGTCACATGACCAAAATGGCCGCCATACCCATATATGTAACACTCCTAAAGCTAAAAGCATCCGGCGGGTCGTGCACTTCAGCTGAAGCACTGGTTGGAGTTATTTTTGCATGCGAGGATGTCATATTTTATGTATCTTTGAAAAAAAAAAGATGCCTCGCATCTGGAAAATTAACAAATTGCAAACGACATACAAAGAGGGTTTGCTTAGTTTTTGCAACTTATACTTAATACTTAAATTAAAATCCTTAAGGCCCATTCCTGTTTTTACGCTGGTTATTATTAGGGTCCCCAAAATATTTGCGGTGCCCTATAGTAATCACTCTGTCTGTCCATCTGTCTGCCTGTCTGTCCATCCACATTTTTTATGTTTTTCTTAATAACTTAAAAACCATCAACCGCAACAACTTCAAACTTTACATATAAGTTCAGAATAAAATTGCACAGTATCATGACAAGTTAAGTAACTCTAACTATAATACTCTTAAGAGTTATGGCCCTTTGAAATACTTAAAAATCCATTTTTTCCGTCTTTTTCCATCTTTATTTCAGACCCCTATAGATATACAAATGAAACTTCCTGTAGTTATTGACAGTTGCCCTATAGAAATACCCTGTCTGTCTGCCCATCCGTCCATCTGGCTGTCTGTCTGTTTGCCAACATTTTTTCATGTTTTTTTTTTTCTTAATAACTTACAAAGCTTCAAACGCATCAATTTCTATCTTTAAACCTAAGATCACAACATTACACAATTTTATGGCAAGGTACATAACTCTAGCTACAATACTCAAAGAGCTATGGCCCTTCGAAAAACAATCACCAGGTCTGTTAGAAGCCTCCGTGGTGTAGTGGTTACGCTACTCGCCTTGTAAACCAGGGATCGCAGGATCGATCCCGGGCTTCTCCAGACTTTCGGATGAGTCTTTAAACCGAGGTCCCGTCTCTGTATGACCTTAGCTGTTGGTGGGACGTAAAACTCAAACACTCACTATCGTGCGTCCACAAAATAATATGTCTCTGGTGTCTTATCAACAAGACATGTGAATCACGTATAATCCTTATTTTATCGGAACAAAAATGAATATTTGATACCACAAGTGACTGATCGCCCACTGTACAAACCACAAGTCCTGTTCAATCGCAATTGTTCATTCACGTACGCTCCCCTGCTGTGGTTCTGCACCGAATGATGACGCGCGTAATGGCATTCATTCCATTAAATGATGGCAGTTGAGTATGTTCTTGCACAATAATTTTATCAACCTTTGTCGAGAATCAAACTTGTAACCTCTAGCTTTAGAAATAAGTGCTTTAACCACTGCGCCTCTACGCGAAGTAGTGTATGTGTGAAGACGCTGTGACGCTTTCAGTGTCGGGGCGTTCTTCGTTTGTTTGTTTGATTTGAGGTTTAACGTCCCCGTCAACACTGTACAGGTCATTTTGAAGATGTTGATTCCAATTTTGGGGGACTTTTACCCGACATTGAGATGAAATGACATCTCAAGCCCTGTCGCCAAATGAAACAAAAAGGGTTTATAAGCATGCACGGTCCGACTTGCCCCGCTTTGCCTAGGTAGGCTTAGATCCTCTAAGCGGTTTACCAGTCCTCGTGTGCGGTCAGTTTCAGCTCTGCGTGGAAGCATCATGCAGCCCATCTATTTCTTCGGGGCTCTTCAGTTGTTTGTTTGTTTTCTGCTCTATACCATCTTTCCTAGTTCTAATACCTCATCGCTTGGCAACGGCTTCAGATGGACGGTTGCATGATCACTCGGCACTTTACTCATTGGCTGCTGACAGTTATTGTCGGGGAGGGGTGGGGTGGGGGCTTCACTTAGTAGCTTATAAGGTCTAAGTATAAGCCTGTATTGGAACAGTGAAGGTAACTGACCGACCCAACATGACCTTAGCTGTTGACTGGTCCGTAAAACCACAAACATGGTCAGATATATACTTGTGTAGCAAGTTTCAATGTCCTGCACTAAAAACTGTAAGAGGAGTTGCGGAGACACGAACAGTACTATTTAACCTCTTCTGCTACACATATGACCAAAATGTTTGTCGTTCAAGGGGACATAATTTTGCAGTCAGAGTCCTGTTTGCTTTATGCATATTTTCAATGCATGTCTGAACTGTGTGCCCTACATCAAAGAATGTACGAGGAGTTGCGGAGACGAGAACAATACTACAAAGTGTGGCGTACAGAGGACAACTATGTGGCCCTCCTCACTTTTTGGCGGGGCATAAAAATAGAGCACCCGGGGGAGAAAACCCATCCGAGCTTCACGTTTTCACATGTAGCCGACCTAATGATGAAGAGCCAGCGCTCTTACCCATTAAGCCACGGCCCGAAGAAAATAAGTCAATTCAGCTGTTCATTTCACATATATAAATGATCCTTTTTATTTTATTCTATTTTATTTGGACATGCAGGACCAGGCCACGGTCTAGGCAATCAGTGCACGCCCAGATGAGTCTGGATCTGAAAAGGAACCATGTGTTGAGTTTGACAAATGGTGACGACCCGGTCAAACTCCGAACAACACGGCATTGTGAACAGTATAAGAAATCATTGCTGTTACTGAGGCAGTTCGATCATCTACCAGACCATGGTAGCGGAAGTCAAATTGTGCACGTTCTTCCCATGATTTCCATGTTTTTTTTCACCGGTGTGATCGAACGACGTCTGGTAGATGTTTGGTTGACTGGTACACAGACCCTCTATTTCTTAAAAATAAGCAGTCTAGACAAACATGGGGTGATTAGTATAAGCAACCTTGCTTGTTTTCAAATCCTGTTGATCTTTCTAATATGTTACATTCTTGTTATATATCTGTAATTGAAAAGAAGTAAATAAAATATTGTTTAAACTAAACATGGGGTGCACACTAATGTCCGGAAATTGTCCGGGAAAGGTGGGTTTGTGGTGCGTTATCCCTAATTTCTCCACTTTGGGTGTTCAACAATTAATAAAATTAGTATCAAATAAAATTTTAAGCTCCATTCTAAAAGATAAAAAAAATATCTTTTTTTTTAACAATTTAGGAGTAATTTTTTAAGTCAATTTGTCCGGGAAATTCTCGGACAAATCAACTTCAGAAATGGACCCTTAATCTGTTAAAAATGAAAAATATTGTTTACTAATATTTTAGAATGAAGCTTAAAATTTTATTTGATACTAATTTTATTAATTTCTGACCACCCGAAGTGGAGATATTAGGGATAACGCACCACTATCCCTCATTTCCCGGACAATTTCCGGATAATTCCCGGACATTAGTGTTCGCACCTTTCGCCGCCATCTTTGTTACGTATGGTGTGACGTATCTACCGAGGTATATACGGAGATGGTTTATGGAATCAGTAACCATGCCAGTCATCATGCAATACGCATGCGCCGACGGGAGTGCTGGCTCCAGGTTTTGCATTTCCGGCCTGATTTCCTACTTTCGATTTACTGACGGCCTTTATTGACACCGAGTAATTTGTTCACATGCGAATATTTGGGTAATAATTAATTATCAGAATCCTCACACACTAGAATAAGATTGTGTCATATGTTAATTCTTGCATATGGTATAATTGGGGCCATAATTTGTATTCATACAGCCTCTGTCAATCTGTCAATTGAATTGTCCGCTGGAGAGAAAATTGTCAATAAATTCGTCATGGGCCTAGTACGGCAAATGTAACTGGGAAGCACCGTGGTGACTGGTTTTTGTTTGATTTGAGGTTTAACGTCCCAGTCAACACTGTAAAGGTCATTTTTGAGACGTTGCTTCCAATTTTGTGGGACTTTTACCCGACATTGAGATGAAATGACATCTCAAGCCGTGTCACCCAATGAAACCAATAGGGTTTATCAGCATGGCAGTCTGCCTCGCACCGCGGTTCCTGGACAGGCTTAGATCCTCTAAGCGGTTTACCAGTACTAGTGTGCGGGCCGGATTCAGCTCTGCCTGGAAGCATCATGCAGCCCATATATGTCTTCAAGCCCCTATGGGCGGGTGCTGCCGTGGTGACTGGGAAGTATGGCAAGCCATTTTACTATTTATTATGGAATGTAGATATCTAATTTATTATATAAGATATATATTATATTAGATATCTTATTTGTTATATAAGATATCTTATATAGCATATAAGATATCTTATATAATATATGAGATATCTTTATATATAAGATATCTGATGTTATATAAGATATCGTATATGCTTTATTAGATATCTTATTTATTATATTAGATATCTTATATAGGATATGAGATATCTAATGTAGGATATAAGATATCTTATTTACCAAAATATATAAGATAGCTTATATAATAAATAAGATATCTAAAATAGCATATGAGATATCTTGTATAGCATATCAGATATCTTATATATTATATAAGATATCTTATTTATTATATAAGATATCTTATTTATTAGACAAGATATATTATTTTAAGATGGAAATAAGATATCCTATATGATACATAAGATATCTGATATATTATATAAGATATCTAATATGTTATATTAGATATCTTATTTGGAATATTAGATATCTTATTTAGCATATCAGATATCTTATATATTTCAGTGAATAAGACATCATATCCTATATCAGATATCTTATTTGATATATTAGATATCTTATGCAACTTATTAGATATCTTATATAATATATAAGATATCTTATTTACCTAAATATATAAGATATCTTATTTGACAAATAAGATATCTAATATATTTTACCAAAAAACATAATGAAGTCTACCCCAAACTGCCAAAAGCATATCTGGAAATGACTACCCCCATTTATGCCTAACATTCCATAACCCATTTTGTGCCAGAACCATTTGCAAATAGTGCAGGCCCAGATCAGATCAGGGTCTACACTATTTGCAAAACGTTCAACTATTTTCAGATTACACAACCTGTCATACCTAATTTTCAAAATGGACTCCTGCCATATATAAGGAGGAAGATTCCATTTGGTAAAAAAAAGGGATAAAAGGGACAAAGAAATATTGAACTAATACGCGAAAAGTAGAGGCAGAAACCATGCTGAATATATGCACAGTCTGGTGAGAGGCTTTTTTTTTTTTTTTTTTTTTGTCAAAATACATGCAGTGAGCAGCGCTTGGCATAACTCAGAGTTTGAAGTTCAATTAAGACTTCTACTATCTGAAGAATTTTTGTAAGGGAGGATTATTAAATTATACAAACAAAAGCAAGCTGGATTTATTATCTATATTTCTCTCTCTCTCTCTCTCTCTCTCTCTCTCTCTCTCTCTCTCTCTCTCTCTAAAAAAACACACTTCAAAAAAGCATTTATAATCAATTTTTTTCCAGTCCTCTGTCTGTGTAGCAGTCTAATGTGCATATAGATACAAGAGGGAGCGACTATTATTTGTTATTTCTTTCGAATTTACATAAGATATCTTATATGTTGATTAAGATATCTTATTTATCAAATGTATATAAGATATCATTTGTTAAATAAGATATCTTATATGCTTTATAAGATATCTTATATGTTCAATAAGATATCTGATATACCAATTAAGATATCTTATATACCAATATAAATAAGATATCTTATATAATATATAAGATATCTGATATGTTATATAAGATATCTTATATGCTATATTAGATATCTTATTTAGTATATTAGATATCTTATATAGCATATAAGATATCTTATATGTTTTAGTAAATAAGACAATCAGATATCTTATTTAACATAAAAGATATATTCTATGTTATATACGATATCTTAATTAAGATATAAGATAACTTATATATCATATCAGATATCTGAATTGCTGAATTAAATAACTTATATCATATAGGATATATGATATCTACTTTAGGATATTAGGTATCTTATATCCTATATGAGATATCTTATATAATAAATAAGATATCTTATATAATAAATAAGATATCTATATACCATAATAAATAGTAAAATGGCTTGCCATAGGGAAGCAACATTGCATTCATAAGCTGTTTGCGACAAACAAAGTATCCTTCAACAAATAATTACCTGTCTTCATTTATGAGGTGCCGTTTTACTATTTAATTGAATTTCAAGATTTAGTTTATTTGCTTGTATTGGAGTTTAATGGCCCAGGCATCACTATTTAGGTCATTTTTGAATCGGTCAGTTAACTTATCCACACTTTTCCTGGGCAAGCTTATACCTAAGCGGTTAACCAATACAGTGCACATTCTTTCACAGAAACTGACAACTGTCCTTCTTGAATCAGCAGAAGGGAGAAAATGACCATAGAAAAGATAGGAAGGAATGTTGCCGACTCCAACAGGAATCGAACTCGTGTCCTCCTGATCACCAGTCAGACCTGCATCTGACTGACCTACCGAAATATCTTGAAGTCAAATTATAGATAACTATAATTAACATTTTTTATACCTGTAATTATCGATATTTTTGATATCATAAAAGGTAACCAATGATATGTAAAATATATTTCTTGATATCTATAAATTTATTTTATGATATCAATTATTCCATTGCATATATAGATATTCAAAAAATCCAATTATAGATATCATTTCAAAGGCTGAATTAAAGATATCACAATTTTCAGTAATTGATACCAGAAAATATATTTTGGATATCAATAAATGTAATTATCGATATCCTAAAATGTTCTTCAATATTTGATATCTATATATCGAATAAAAGATATCTATAACAGAATTATAGATATGTCTTAACATATTTTAGATATCATAAAATATATAATAGATATCTTAATATTATTTTTAGATATGAATGTCAGAAAATATATTATGGATATCAATAAATGATATTTATGATATCCTAAAATGTTCTTCTATATTTGCTATCTATATATAGAATAATAGATATCTATAATTTGAATTATAGATATCCTTTAACATATTTTAAATATCATAAAATAAATAATAGACATCTAATATTATTTATAGATAGTTAAAAATAATTATTGATATCCTATATTTAATTACAGATATCTATAAATCAAATTATAAATATCAATAAACCAAATTACAGATATGTACAATTAACATTATTGATATATATTATTATCTGTATTTTTGATATAATAAAATGAAATCCAGGATACGTTATATATATTTCTTGATATTAATAGATTTGTTTTATGATATCAATTATTTCTTTGCATATATAAATATCTAAATTCAAATTATAGAAATCATTTAAAAGGCTGAATAATGGATATCACAATTTTCATTAATGGATAACATAAAATACATTATTTACATCAATAATTGAAAATATTGATATCCTAAAATGCTCTTCAATCTTTGATATCTATATATCAAGTAAAAGATAACTACAATTGGAATTATTGATAACCCTTTACATATTATAGATATTATGAAATAAATAATAAATATCCAATATCAATAATGTTAATTATAAATGTCTATAATTTGCTAATTTGATTTATAAATATCTACAAATTGATATATAGTTGTCTGTAATAAAAATATAGAATATCAACAAATATTATTATATATCTATAAATAATATTAGATATGTATAATTTTTCTCATTTTATCCATAATGTGTTAAGGGATATCTATAATTCAAGTTATAGATATCTTTTATTCAATACATAGATATCAAATATGGATGAACATAACTGGATATCAATAATTACATGTATTGATATCCATAATATATTTTCTGATATCCATTATTCAAATCTGTGATATCTATTATCCAGCCTTTAAATGGTATCTATAATTGGATTTTAGATATCGTTATATGTAAAGGAATAATGGATATCATTAAACAAATTTATAGACATCAAGAAATATATATTACATATCATTGATTACATTTTATGATACCAAAATATTGATAATAATGTTAATTATAGATATCTATAATTTGATTTATAGATATCTATAATTTGATATATAGATACCTAGAGTAAAATTATAGATATCTCCCAATTGTATTAAATAGTAATTCGGCACCCCATATTCATTTATCTTCCTAGGACTACCCCTGATAATGCAAGAGTCCTGTTATTTTTCAGATATATTGTGTGTGCCATGTATGTTTTGCAATGTATGGTACCACTGATATTGTCAAGTAGAAGCAAAACAAAGATCAGGAATCAATACAATTAACTTACTCCACCCATCAAAGACACCAAAGGGAAAGAAACACAAACATGAAGCGACCAGACAAAATTGGAAACCTAAACAAGGAAGGCAATAAGGACAGTTACTTTCACACAAAATGGCCAAATGGCCATCGAAAAAATAAAAAGACACAAGTGATACACACAGTAAGTAACAAACAGCAACATAAATAAACCCTCACAGAAGAACCGCCTTGGAACGATCAGTGGAAAGAATTCCACTGGGGGGCTTAAACCGATTTTACCGATTTCCACTGACCGTGACTCACATCAACATGACTCACACAGCTAATACCTCCATTCCTACAGCTTTAAAAATGAATCTCACAGCTATCACAATGGCTCATATAACTGTCATCATGATTCACGCATCTCTAAGCGTGATTCCTACAGCTATCACCTTGACGAAAGCAGCTGTCACCATGGAACATACATCTGTCTCCGTGATTCATACAACCATCTGTATGTCTCATACAGCTATAAGCATGACTCATACAGCTGTCGTCATGGGTCATTGAGCATTCACCGTGACACCTACAGCTGTCTCCAAGGTCCATACAGCTGTAAACATGACTCATACAGTTGTAACCATGGCTCATACAACTGTCTCCATGACTCATACAACTATCATCATGACTCGAATTGCTGCCAGCGTGACTGATAAAGCCGTCATCATCACTCATACAGCTATCGCCATGACGTATGCTGACAACACTATCATAGTGCTGCCAGCATAAGTCATATAGCTATTATTATGGCTCTTCCAGCTGTCTCTGTGGTTCTTACAGCAATCACCACGGCTCATATTGCTGTCACCATTACTAATACAGCGATTGTCATGGCCTATGCAGCTATCACCATGAATACAGCAAACATCTACCACCATGTATCCTGTAGCTATTGCATTGACTCATACAGCAATTTGATCACTCACACAGCTGTCACCATAACTCAAACAGCTATCAGCACGACATCTACAGCTATCACCAGGAATCATACAGCACCCACAATGACTCGGATATCTTAATTTCAAATACAACTGCCACCAAGATATATTCCGTTAGCAACAGTCATATATCCTATAGCTCTCAGCATGAATTATGCGACTGTAACCATTGTTTATATACCTGTCACGACGACTCATAGGACTGTCACGATGTCTTTCAGCTGTCACCATAACTCAGTGAACATGGCACACACAGCAGTCACCATGATCCGTACAGCTTTAACCATGACTCATATACAGATATCAACATGCTTCATACAGCTATCGGTATATATCATGGCTCGAACAGCTGTCGCGATGACTCACACAGCTGCATGACATGATGGCTAATACATCTGTCACAAATCACGACTCATATGCAGCCATGACCATAACTACCACTACCACGATGCATACAGCTATCACCATGACTGATTTAGCTGTCACCGTGAAACATACAGGTATCACCATTCCCCATACACATGTCATGCTGACTCATACGGCTGTCACTAACACTAACACACACAACTGTCATTATGACTCATACACCTGTCATCATGACTCTAGCACATGTCACTCCCTGTCACTTTGACTCGTTTACCCCTGCTATGACTCACACAACTGTCACACTGACCAATGCAGCTGTCACGATGACTCGTACTTCTGTAACCATGACTCAACATGTTGTCACGAGTTGCAGACAGCTTGGCTACAGCTGTGACGACGCCTCAAACAGTTGTCAGCAAAACCCTTGAAGCTAATGACTACTACTGCTGTCACCATGAATTATACGACATGGTAAATCAAACAGCAGTCATCTTAGCTCATACGGCTGTCACGATGATGTATTCAGCTGGCACCATGGATTATACAGTTGACACAATGACTCATAAAGCTTTCACAATTACTTATGATATAGCTATAACCGTGACTAATACAGCTATCACATCGACTAGTACAGCTGTAACGAAGACTCATATCATTACTTATACAGCTATCATGATGGCTCATACAGCTGACTCATGCAGCTGTCACCATGACCTACATAGCTATAACCATACATCTGTCACCATGACGCCTATATCTATCAGCATGACTTCTGTAGCTTTTACTAAGGCTCTTATTGCTACTGTCATGACTTGTACAGCTGTAAACATGACTCCTATAACTAAGGCTCTTATTGCTACTGTCATGACCTATACAGCTGTCATCATGACCAATATAGCTGTTAATATCACTTTTACACCTGTCATCATTACTCAAACAGCTATCATCATGACGCCTACAGCTGCCACCATGACTACTACAACTGTCATCATGACTGCAACAGCTGTCAGTATGACTCATACATGTATGACGATTACTAATAAAGCTATCACTAGGATTCATATAGGTTTTATTTTAAATATACCCAGAGGGAATAAAAAGTAAACAGTTTTTGATTTGGAGTACCGGATCTTATATTGCTGTCTGTCATAAAATATGCCTATGTCTGTTTTTCCCAAACGTCTAAGTTTGTAGTAGTCCAATTTTTTTCCTGTTGCAGTCATCCATGATGGAGTTATTGCCCTTAATTGATAATCAATATTTCCAGCTGTTAACACCACTCATACAGCTGTCACCATGACTCACTAATCTATCATCATGACTACTGCTGTTGTCAGTATAACTACTACGCAAAGCCTTTTCGAAATTTTATAGACGCCATTCTGATTTAATTTCAAAATTCAATATTGGACTTAAATCTCTTCTGCAACATGGTCTATCGGAACCCGAATTTTATGGTGACTTAGCATATAAATTCAGAAAAATATATAACCGCAATGACTTCAGCACCCAATTTCGTAAAATCATTCTTCGATATAAAAAGATTGGGTACAACATGGATATTATACGACAGACTGCATGCATGGTAGTTAACCCAATCACGGTTGGCAACTTTGCTTCCCTCTTTAATTGCACGCCGGTGGGTCAGGCCTCAGATTCTATGACGGCTCCAACGTAAAGGCTTATTGAAAATTAGAGAGATAATGTCGGTTGGTGCCTGATGCTCTGTCTCTGGTCGGGCTCATCGGAGTCTAACTGTTGGTTTTCTTTTGCTCCAGCATTTCAGTGGTTTCTTGCTGTCGAGTCCTCACCGTTGTCTCACCTCTGTGGTTCTTTGATTTTTGTGTTCACGGAGATGTTGCACTGATGAGTTAGGAGGCCTTCATGCGGACTGAACAAATTATTTGTCTAAATCGCGACGGAAGTAAGGGCGAGGATTGTGGCCACGTAAAATCGATTTAAGCCCCCCAGTGGAAATCTTCCACTGACCGTTCCAAGGCGGCTCTTCTGTGGTGATTTATTTATGTTGTTGTTTGTTACTTACTGTGTGTATCACTTGTGTCTTTTGGTTTTGGATGGCCGTGTGGCCATTTTGTGGGAAAGTAACTGTCCTTATGGCCTTCCTTTGTTTAGGTTTCCATTATGGTCTGGTCGCTTAATGTTTGTATTTCTTTCCCTTTGGTGTCTTTTATGGGTGGAGTAAGTTAATTGTATCAATTCCTGATCTTTGTTTTACTTCTACTTTACAGCTATCGATATGACTAATGCATCTTTAAAAATGGCTTATACGACCGTCAGCATGGCTTATACAGCTATCGCCAATGCTTACAGCTTTCACAGAGACTCTTGCAACTGTCACTAAAATTCATGCAGCTCTAATCGTGATCCCGACAGCTATCACCATGACGAATATAGCTGTCACCACAGCTCGTACAGCTTTCTCCGTGACTCATACAGCCATCATTCTGTGCTCATACAGCTTAACATATTGCTGTCGACAGGGTTCATACTGCAAACAGTATGTCTAATACAGCTGTAACAATGAACCAGATGACTACGTCTAAAGCTGTCTTCATGCCTCATACAGCTATCAGGATGACTCGAACAGCTGTCACAATCACTCATTCATTGACCACCATGAGCCATATAGCTATCACCATCACCAATACAGCAAGCTCCAGCCCATCGGGACTTGGAGAATTAAATTAAGATGCAAAGTGTTTCCACGCATAGCTGAAACCGACCGAACGCGAGTACTAGTATACAGCTTAGGTCTAAGCCTGTTCAGGCAAAGTGGTGCGAGTAGGACCGTTCATGCATATAAACCTTTTGGTTTCATAGGGCGGCAGGGCATGCGATTTCATTTCATCTCACTGTCGGGTAAAGGCCCACAAAATTGAAAGCAACGTTTCGAAAATGACCTAAATAGTGTTGACGGGAACGTTAAACCGCTATTCAAACAAACAAACAAAAAACTAATACAGCTATCTCAATCACTCATACAGCTATCACCATGAGGATTGTAGCTATTACCGTAACTCATACAGCTATTAAGATGACTCATACAGCTGTCTCTAGGACACACACAGCTATCACCACGACATCTTTAACTATAACAATGAATCATATAGCTACCACCATGATTCATACAGATATCTTAATTCTTATACAACTGTCACCACGACCCATAGCGCTTTCATCAGCCATATCTCCAGTACTGTCATTATGAACCATTGCTCATACAGCTGTCCATAGCAATATGACTCACACAGCTTTCCTCACGACTCCTACAGCTGCCACCATGACTTCTTCAGATGTCATCATGTCTCATACAGCGGTCGCCATGACACATACAGCTGTTATCATGACTCATACAGCTATCAGCACGACTTCTACACGAATCATACGGCGCCCAAAATGACTCGGATATCTTAATTTCGTATATAGCTGCCATCAAAACTTATTCCGTTTTCAACAATCATATCTCCTGTAGCTATTAGCATAAATTATGCAGCTGTAACCATTGTTCATGTAGCTATCAACATCGCTTATAAGCCTGTCAACATGACTCACGCGGCTTTCTTTTCGACTTCTACAGCTGTCACTGTGACTACTTCAGGTGTCACAATGACTCTTACAATGGTATCCATGACACATATAGCTGTCACCATGACTCATACAGCTATCACCATTGCTCGCATCCCTCTCACCAAGACTAATATAGCTTTTATAGTGTCTAATGCAGCGATCACTATAACTAATATAGCTGCCACGATGAGTCATATAATGACTAATACAGCCATCACGATGACTCATACAGCTGTCAAAATGACTCATACAGTTGCCACCACGACACATACAACTATTACCGTTACTCATACAGCTTTTACCATGACTCTGATATCTATCAGCACGCCTTTTTAATCTTTCACTAAGACACATATATATACCGCTATTAAACATTCAGATGTCACCTTGACTTTTAAAGCTATTGCCATGACCAATACAGCTGTCACCATTACCAATTGAGCTGTTAACATCAATCATACCATGTCTCACACATCTGTCATCATGGCAAATGCTGCCTTCAGTATGACAACTACAGCTGTCAATATAATTAATACATCTTTCAAAATGGCTCATACGGCTGTCAGCATGGCTTACACAGCTAACACCATGACAACAGATTTCAACGTGACGCTTACAACTGTCACCATAATTCATACAGCTCTAACCGTTATCACTACAGCTATCACCATTATGAATACAACTGTCATCTTGGTTCATGCAGCTATCTCCGTTACTCATACAGCCATCACTCCGTGCTCATACAGCTATAAGCATCGCTTATATTTCGCCAGGGGCCATAAAGCTTACACTATGCCTGATGCATTGAATAACATGATTGAATAACATGAGTATGCATAAAGCTGTCTTCACGCCTCATACAGCTATCAGCATGAATCAAATAGCTGTCACAATGACTCATTTTGTGACCACCATGACCAATATAGCTTTCACCATAACTAATACAGCAAGCCCCGTAAACCTCTATTCAGATCAACAAAGGAAAGACTAATACAGCTATCGCAGTCACGCATACATCTATCGCCATGATTCTTGTAGCTATTACCATAACTCATACAGCTATTAAGATGACTCATACAGCTGTAACCGTGACTCACGCAGCTATCACCACGACTTCTCCAACCATCACCATGATTCATACACTTACCAGCATGACTCATAACGATATCTTAATTTCAAATACAGCTATCACCAAAACCCATAACGCTTTCATCAGCCATTTTATCTCATGTACTGTCACTATGATTCGTGCAGCTGTAACCATTGGTCATACTGCTGTCCATATCAACATGACGCACACAGCTGCTGTCCTCACGACTCATACAACTGTCACCATGACTACTTCAGGTGTCATCATGTCTCACACAGCGGTCGCCATGACACATACAGCTGTCATCATGACGCATACAGCTATCAGCATGACTCGCATAGCTCTCACCATTGCTCACACAACTGTCCCCATGACTAATACAGCTAGCCCCATGACTTACAATGCTATCACCATGACTCATTCAGCTGTCACCACCATTAAAGTAGAAGTAAAACAAAGATCAGGAATTGATACAATTAACTTACTCCATCCATAAAAGACACCAAAGGGAAAGAAATACAAACATTAAGCGACCAGACCATAATGGAAACCTAAACAAAGGAAGGCCATATGGACAGTTACTTTCCCACAAAATGGCCATATGGCCATCCAAAATTAAAAGACACAAGTGATACACACAGTAAGTAACAAACAACAACATAAATAAATCGCCACAGAACAGCCGCCTTGGAACGGTCAGTGGAAGATTTCCACTGGGGGGCTTAAATCGATTTTACGTGGCCACAATCCTCGCCCTTACTTCCGTCGCGACCCAGACAAAAAACCTGTTCAGTCCGCATGAAGGCCTCCCAACCCATCAGCGCAACATCCCCGTGAACACAGAAATCAAAGAACCACAGAGGTGAGACAACGGTGAGGACTCGACAGCAAGAAACCACCGAAATGCTGGAGCAAAAGAAAACCAACAGTTAGCCTCCGCGGGTGTAGCGGTTAAGCTACTCGTCTTAGAAACCAGGTATCTTGAGTTCGATTTGGGCAGATTATATTTTCTTAGTGCAGATTATATTTCCTTTTCCTTTGGGATCATACGCCTTGCAAACTATATTGCTGTTTCTGAAGGTACTCAATAAAACCGAGTCTCCGATTTTCGTTCTTTTATTTGTTTTTTTGTTTCCAAAGGCAACCCTTACCTCACTGCAGCTGGTGTTAAGTGCAGTGTGGTGGCCGTAGAAAGTCTCCCCGTCCTTCATCATAGTGCAGATTATATTTTCTTTTCCTCATGGGTTATTGAGTTTGAAAATCGAATATCGCTTAAGCCGGTGGTAGGAGGCGTATGCAGCCTTGCAAACTATATTGCTGTGTATGAAGAGACTCAATAAAACCGAGTCTCCGATTTTCGTTCTTGTATGTGCTCTTTATTTCCAAAGGCAACCTTTCAGCTTTTTATTCTCCAGACTTTCGGATAAATCTTTAAACCGAGGTCCCGTTTCTATATGATCTTAGCTGTTGGTGGGACGAAACACGCCCCAGCACGCACGCACACACACAGAGCTGTCACCATGACTTAAACTGCTGCCACCGTGACGACTACAGCTATCACTACGACTGGTACATGTACGTATCACTACCACAGGGACACATTCATTTATTGTCATCGCTCTGGTAGCTATTACCAGGACTTAAACAGCTTCCACCATGACTCCTATAGCTATTCCCATTACTCATTATGGTATTAATATGACTAATACAGCCATCACCACAACTCACACAGCTAGCACATTGACTCCTAAAGTTATCACCATGGCTCATACAGCTGCCACTATGATTCATACAGCTGTCCCTATGACGTATAAAGCTGTCACAAGACCAATACAGTTGTCTCAATGACTATCACAAGAATCACATAGCCCAGATAACCCTGTACACTATGATTTTCTGTTCCGTGTTGTAGTCCTTGCTTCCAAAGGATTATGATATATGACTTCACCACAGCTTGTATTTAGGGAATGTGTGGCGGTCGTCAAACGTCTCCCTGCCCTTGATCATAGTGTGGGTTATATTTTCAAGTCATTTTGGATCATTGATTCCACTGCGAAAATTTGAGAATAGTTGAGGGTCACTGGCTAGGCCTAATTGTGGAAACTAGCTAGTCTGTCCCAGAAAAAAATTGTACACTACGGGTTTCGGTTCCGTATTGTAGCCCTTGCTGCCAAAGGATTGCCCATTATATAGAACATCGTACAGTTATAACCATGTATCAAATGGCTATCAAGATGTCACCCCCAGCTGCCTTCATAACTCATACAGCTATCATCATGATTCATTTAGCTGTCATCATGACTCATTCAGCTATCCCCACGAATCATATTGCTATCACGGTTACGCCTGTATTACCTTTGTACATACAGCTATCACCATGACTCATATAACTGTCAACATGACTCATGCAGTTACCACAAATGCTCATGCAGCTGTCAAGATTAATCATCAAACTCTCACTATAACTCAAAAAGCCATCACCATGACTCATACAGCTTTCACCATGAATCATATTTTGGTCTTACTCTTATAATTACTCTTATAGCTATCACCATTTGTTAAACAGCTATCACCACGATTCGTACTGCTGTAATTGTGTGTCATACAGCTGTCCCCATGATTCATATACCGTAGCTACCATCATGAATCATATAACTACTCTTACAGCTGCCATCTTGGCTTATACAGATATCAGCATAGCCCATGCAACTGTCAACAAGGCCATGAATCTGTAAACATGACTTATTCAAGGCGGTTCTTCTGTCGTGGTTTATTTTCGTTATGGTTTGTCTTTGGGTGTTTGTGTCGCTTATATCATTTTATTTTGGATAGCCTATTGGCCATTTTGTGTGAAAGTAACTGTCCTTTTGCCTTGCCGCTATTGATGCTTCCATTAGGGTCTGTTGTTTCATGTTTGCGTTTCTTTCCCTTTGGTGTCTCTGATGGGAGTTGTAGGTTAATTGTATCGATTCCTGATCATTGCCTCCACTTCTACATTATTATGACCAGCTAGTGTACTACATGTATCTAACAATCTTCAAGCCGAATATGCATGTTGGTGAGGTATAGATAAACACATAGTAGTTTTTCATCACTTTTAGAATATAAAAATATGCAAGTATATAGGTATGACTTTAGCTCTATTGTGATGAATGTTACAAATTTTAAAATTTCTGTAAAATGTATAGATCTGTCCATGTTCATTATGGCCCCAACTTCAAAGAAGTTGGAAGGGCATATTGCTTCTGCTTCGTTCGTCCGTCTGTCCGTCCGTCCGTTACGCTTTTTATGCATAACATAACCTAAGAACCTATATGCTAGGTTTTGAAATTTCATATATGGATACCTCATGGAAAATAAGGTGACGCTTATTATTTTCTCATCCCTATCAAGAGTAATTGCCCTTTGAATTTTTCTATTTGATAAAATCTTGTCAGCAGAATATCTCAAAACCTAGAAGAGTTAGAGGCTTTGAAAATTTGTGAATAATTTGGTGGTGATGACTAGATGACTTCATTAACTTTTGACTAAATTCCGAAAAATACTTTATGAGTTATGGCCCTTTGTTACTTTGGGTATTTGTACATTGTATGCTTTGTGATGCATAGCGTAACTTAAGAACCATGTATGCTAGGGCTTTGAAATGTAATATATGGATTCCTCATGGAAAGTTAGGAGACGCGATTTTTTTCTCATTCGGATTATGCCCCTTTCAAGAGTTATTGCCTTGATTTTTATTTTAAAATTTTGTCAGCAAAATATCTTAAAATCCATTGAAATTGAAGCTAGAGCCTTGAAAGGTGGTGAATAGATTTGTGCTATTGAGTTATGACCCGTTGTCACTTTGGACATTTGTACATTGTACCTCTGTATTTTTGTGATGCATAGCATAACTTAAGAACCGTGTATGCTAGGGCTATGAAATTTCATATATGATCTTCTCATGGAAAATTAGCAGACACGTGTTTTTTTCTCCTTATCCGGATTATGCCCTTTTCAAGTGTTATTGCCCTTTTTTTTTTTTTTATAAAATCTTGTCAGCAAAATATCTCAAAAACTATAAGAGCTAGAGCCTTGAAAGTTGGTAAATAGATTGGTTGTGATGAGTAGATGACCTGATGAACTTTTGACTAAATTCCGAAAAAATAATTCATGAGTTATGGCCTTTTGTCACTTTGGGTATTTGTACATTGTATGTTTTGTGATGCATAGCATAGCGTAAGAAACGTGTGCCAGTGGAGATGATAGAGTGCTGGACTACGAATCAGATGGTCGATTATGAATCAGAGGGTCGTGAGTTCAAACGCCGGTGGAGGAATGGAAATGTGTTCTTTTTTTTCTTTTTTTCTTTTTTTCTTCATAAACACACATAAACAGTTATCATCTCCCTCGCACAACCAAGCTGTTAGGGGTGGGGATATTGCATTTATACATGCATACCTGTGTGTGCGTGTGCATGCATGCATGTGTGCATGTATGCGTGCCTGCATGTGTGAGTGCATACATGCATGTATGTGTGCATGCTTGCATGAGTGTGTGTATGCATGCTTGCAAGAGTGTATGTGTGCATGCATGTGTGCTTGCATGCATGCTTGCGTGAGTGTATGCACACTAATGTACATGCTGTATGTATGTGTGCATGCAAGAGTGCATGCATGCATTTGTGTGTGCGCATGCAAGCGTGTGTGTACATGCATATGTGTTTGTGCATACATGCATGTTTGTGTGCATGTGTGTGTGTGTATGCGTACATGTATGCATGTGTACATGTGTGTACGTTTGCATGACTCGCACCCCTCTCAAAAAGGACCATAGGTATCTGTCAATCCTTTATATTTAAATTGTGATGGAATTTTTCCTTGTGTTTCAGAATCAACATCGAGGGGAAGAAGAAAAGTAAAAGACGTTAAAGGCTGGAAGCAGTGAAATGAATTATAATTAAGAAATAAATGAAATATTGTCTGGCAACGAAATTCAGTTGTTTTCTTGCTTACTTTCAGTTTTTTTTGTAATGCCTGCTTTTAACATGGCACGACTTAGGGACCTATTTTTCTGTCCATTTGTTTGTTCATCCACCAGCACACAAAATAGATGTGAAGGCAATGATCAGGAATCGACAAATAAACCCACAAAATTGGAAGCAACGTCTCCAAAATAATCTTTTCAGTGTTGACGGGGACGTTAAACCTCAAATCAAACAAACAGCTCATAATTTCTCTGAGGGATTTACAAATGAAATTTTGCAAGTCTCAAGACTCACCATTATTTCGAAATACTTAGGAAAACTGTGTTTTGTACAAATAATTTTGCAGTGGAACTTATAGATTGGGACAATACGAGTTCACAGGACTCATTAGAAAAATGTGAATAGATCACCAATATGTTTATAACCAGTGCAAGTATAGTGAACATTCGTCTTTTAGAAACTGACAACGGTCCTTAGATAAGCAGAAGAGGGCGAGATGCTATAGAACACAGTTCGTGATCTAGATCACCTGCAAGATACATCCTCAGCCTAGAGATGATCAATCCCACGAGCTGATCATTAGTAACTTGCGCATTCAACTGAGCCACTGAGATACTTTATGGTCACAAAGCTGCTGTTGAAATAAATTATGCATATACTGTTAAAACAAACTAACAAGTCCGGGAAATGCATATCCATTTAGACACCACTTCATACAAATGAAAGTAGAGTTGGCAAGGGCATACATTTTTACCATATTCTTACCCACAGCATAGACGTACTATGTACTCATTATACCCCCGGTATACGAGGTATGCTATGGGGTATAATGCTTTCGTCCTGCCGTTCGTCCGTCCGTCTTTCCGTCTGTCAGCACCAACAAATGGATAGTTAGGTGGCTATGTAAATGGACAGAATCAATGTAAGTCATTTGTATTTATTCCGTTAGACACCGAAAATACTTCTTTTCTGTGGCTAAAAGTAGCCACTTAAGTATCGATCCTGCCAAAAATAGCCACATAACTATCCATTTGTGAGAACGTCCGCCCGTCCATCTGTCCGCCCGATGTCCGTCCATCCTTTTTCCTTCCGTTAACATTGTGGTTAAAGTTTTGCGTCATAGTTTCTAAGAGATTATATCTTCTGAACCCTTTGATAGATTTAGTTGATTATTACACTGAAGTTATATAATGGTCTAAAGATATCATTGATGCATGTCCCAGCCCCACAGTGACCTTGAAGTCAAGGTCAAAGACTTAAAAAGTTTGCATTTGGTTAAAGTTTTATGACAAAGTTTATAGATGCCTGTATGTTCTAAACTCTAACACAAATTCAGTAGATACTTGCATCATAGTTGCAAACCAGGCCAAAGATTTCGTTATGTTTGTCCCTTCCCCCACCCAAGGTGATCTCAAGGTCACAGACTTAGAAATTTTACATTTGTTTAAAGTTTTATGACAAAGTTTATAGATGTCTGTATGTTCTATACTCTAAGATAAATTCAATATATACTTGCATCGAGTTTGCTTACCAGAACAAAGATTTTATTGATGCATATCCCACCCTGCTGCTTCAGTAACATTGGTGCCCCCAACCCTTCAGTAACATTGATGCCCTCACTCGGTGGTCCATTTAGAATTTTTATGTTTGGTTTAGCTTTTACAAGCACATATATAGATTCTTATAGCTTCTTGACTTCTTCATTCATATTACATACAAGCTCAAAAGCTATATTAGAGGGTGGCGCTGGCCTGGGGTATACGTGACCCACTGGTCGTTTTCTCTAACTCCTTCGAAGAGTCTGTTCTAATGAACACCATTTATCTAAATTTGAACCAGAAGTAAGAAAAGTGTCACAAACTTCCATAGATGGAGAAAAATTGACAGAAAGCAGTGTAAGATGTGTGTGTTTTCATAATGGGTCCCATTGACAGAAGTACTATTGAAGAGCTACTACATTTTCCAATGTTTTATAATGTTATTAAAATTGTGATTAAAGCATCAAAACTAGATGGCGCAGTCGATGGTATACCATCGCAAATACCCAATTTTTCTGTGAATAACACTAAAGATATGGCAATGTCATACTTTTTTACCTTTGACCCTGAGGCCATGTTGAGGTCGAGGTCACACGAAAAGTATTCCAATATGTTCTACATTCCAAGGGCTATCCAATAATCAATTTTCGGCAGTGCAATCCCAACAGGTTAGAAGATATGATAAAGTCCTACATTTTGACCTTTGACCCAGGGGCCATGTTGGGGTCAAGGTCACACGAAAAGTATTCCAATATGTTCTACATTCCAAGGGCTATCCAATAATCAAGTTTCGGAAGTGCAATCTCAACAGTTTAGAAGACATGATAATGTCCTGCTTTATGACCTTTGCCCTTGGGGGCCATGTTGGGGTCAAGGTCACAAAAATGTAGCATACTGCCATCTACATACCATGTACTATCCACATGCAAAGTTTCAAAAGTGTAACTTCAGTGGTTGCAGAGGAGATCCATTTACAAGAAACGTGACGGACGGACAGACAGACGGACGGACAGACGCTCACTCAACTCTGGTACGAAAACAATATACCAGATTTTTCTTCGAAAAAGCGGGTATAATATCATTGATGAAATCATTCGCAAATGTAAGCAGAGAAACGTTTGATAATTAAGGCGTAACTATACCTTATTTAGTGACACAGAGGCCTTTCTGATATTTAATCTTCATCAGTGTGTCTCAACCCCAAAGTTCTGAAACCGAAACGGATGATGGACAAGACCCGGCAAACACAGCACATCCCCTCCGAGCACACACCGACCGACGTAGCTCGTGAGACAGGTCAACTTGAGGCATCAGGCAAGAGACGCCCTTGATAAATGACGTTTTTGAAACATTGCCGAAATATTCGCACAATAAAATGACGTCTGTAAACGTGTTAGAAACGTTAATGGAATCGAACTGAAGGCAATGATCAGGAATCGATGCAATTACGGCTTACCGCTTAGAAGATCTAAACCTTTCCAGGAAAAGTGGTGCGAGACGGACCGTCTTTTAAACCCTTGCGGTTTCTTTGGGCGCTATGCCTTTAGGTGTCAGTTTATCTCAGTGTCAGGTAAAATCCCTCAAAATAGAAAGTAACCCCTAAATCTCCTAAATGGTGTTGCCTGGGACGTAAAAACCAAAGACAAACAAATCTCAGCTATTGCCACAGTTAATATGGCTATGATCTTAGTCGCACGGCTATCATCACAGGAAGAATGACTATCAACTGAGTCATATACATATATGTCTACACGGTTGAGTTTCACAGCTATCACCACAGGTAATGAGGATGTTCCCTGAGTTATACGGCTGTCACCACAGGTTGAATTGCCAGGTAGAATGGCTATCACAACTGATGCCGTACACAGCTTTTACCATTAATATTTTGGCTTGTATGGCTTTGAACTTATTCTCACAGATATCACCGCATGAAATATGGCTAGCAACTGAGTTTCACAGCTATCACCACAGGTGATATGACTTGAACCCCAGTTTCACTGCTATCACCACAGGTTATATGGCTAACTCTTCAGTTTTACAAATGTCACAAAAGGTTTTTGATCAATGGCCTCTGTCTCACAAAAGTCCCAATGGGTAGTATGGTTCCTAGAGTTTCACAACTATCAACAAAGTCAATATTGCTATCACCCGAGTTTTTCAGGGATCACCACAACACGGCAGGTAATATGGCTATCACCTCAGTTCCACAACTGTCACCTTGTATATTATAGCAATAACTTCAGTTTCACCGCTGTCACTAGAGGTATTATGATTATCACCTTAGTTTCACAACTATCACCACAAGTAATATGACTAACACCTGGCTTTCTCAGCTTTCCTTCACAGCAGGTAGTATGGCCATCACCAGAATATTCATATATATCGCCAAAGGTTATTTCGCTATCACCTCAGTTTACAGCTGTCACCATAGGTAATAATTATAGCAATCAATTATGTTTCACCTTTTCACAACAGGCAGTATGGTTATCTGACGAATTTCAAAGCTGTCACTGCAGGTAACATGGCTATCACCTAAGTTTAACAGCTGTCACCACAGTTCATATTGTTTTCACCAGAGTTTCACAGCTATCACCATAGGTAATATGGCTATAACCTCCGTTTCATAGCTGTCATCTCAGGAAATATGGCTATCGCCTGAGCTTCACAACAAGAAATATGACTATCGCCTGATTTTCACAGCTATCATCGCAGGTAATACGGTCATCGCCTGTGTTTTACAGCTGTCAACAAAGGTAATATAGCAATCGCATCTGTTCATAGCTGTCACTAAATTGAGTATGGATATCACTTGAGTTTCCCAGCTGTCACCACAGGTAGTAAGGCTATTACACCTGAGCAGGTAATATGGCTTTAACAGCTGCCACAACGGGTAATATGGCTGTCACCTCAGTTTCATATCTTTCACCTCGGGTAATATGGCTGTCACCTGTATTACACAAGAAGTAGTAGGACTATCACCTGAATTTTACACCTGTCATTAACGGTAATATACATATCACCTCGGTTTGGCAGCTGTCACCACAAGTAGTGCAGCAGTCACCTCTATCACCGCAGGCTATATATGGCCGCTACCTGAATAACAGTTACCACTATATATAATATGGCTATCACCGCAGTTTCACAGCTGTCACACCAGGAAGTAAGGCTTTCAGATTAGTCTTACAGATATCACCACAGGTAATATGGCCATCACCTGAGTTTCCAGTTTCACAGCTGTCATCACATGTGATGTGACCTAATGCGGACTTACGATTATTTGTCTAAACCATAAAAGAACCAAAGCCATGTACAATCGATTTAAGCCCCCGAGTGGAAGACTTTTGCTGACCGTTCCAAGGCGGTTCTTCTGTTGTGGTTTATTTGCATGTATGTATTGCTTATGTCTTTTTATTATCTACAGCTGTGTGGCCATTTTGTGTGAAAGAAAATGTGATTTTGGCTATCCGCTTGTGATGTTTTCATTAGGGTTTAGCTATTTTATGTTCGTATTTCTTTCCCATTGGTTTCTCTGTTAGGAGATTTTGGGTAATTGAATTCGTTCCTGATCATTGCCTTCACCTCTATTTTTAAACCAAATTTCACAGCTACAACCAAAGGTGGTATGACAAACACCTCAGTTTTACAACTGTCACCACAGATTATTAAGCAATGACCTCCGTTTCACAAATGTCAGAACAGGGAGTGTGGTTATCGCAGGTAGTATGGTTATCACCTGGCCGTGTCGCTATCACATCAGACTGATAGCTATCACCACATATAATATAGCAATCCACTGTGTTTCACACTTGTCACAACCTGTAGAATGGTTATCACCTGAGTTTCACAGCTATCACTACAGGTAACATGGCTGTTACCTCAGTTTAACAGTTGTAACTACAGGTTATATTGCTGTCAACTGAGTTTCACAGCTATCACCAGGGGTAATATGGATATCACCTCCATTTCACAGCTGTCACGACAGGAACTATGACTATCATCTGAGTTTCCCACAAAAAAATAAGAATCACCTGAATTTCAGAGCTATCGTTACAGGCAATACGGCTATCATCTCGGTTGACATCTGTCACAACAGGTAATACAACAATCACCTCTGTTTCACAACAGTCACTTCAACTAGGATGGTTTACACCTGATTTACCCCGCTGTCACAACAGGTAGTAATTAATGCTATCACAGGAGTTCACAGGTTTTTGTTTGCATTCGAGTTTAATGGCCAAATCAACACTATTTTGTCATTTTTGAGCCAGTCAGGTTACCTAGCCAGACTTTTCCTGGAAAGAATGACCGTAGAAAAGATTTCATGATCAATCTCCACGATAGAATACTGCCAACCCCGGCAAGTATCGAACTCGCGTACTTCTGATCACCAGTCAGACGCATCACCGCCGGTAATATGGCTATAACCTCCGTTTTACTGCTACCACCACAGGTTATAAGACTGTCACCTCAGTTTCGCATCTTACACCTCAGGTAATATGGCTATCACCTGAATTTCACAAGAAGCAGTATGACTATCATCTGAGTTGCACAGCTAGCATTACAGGTTATATGCCTGTCACCTCATTTGGACAGCTTCCACCACAGGTAATACAGCAGTCAAGTCTGTTTCACAGCTATTCCCATAGCTTGTTTGGCTATCCCCTTAGCTTGACAGCTATTCCCAGAGGCTATATGGCCATCATCTGAGTAGCAGTTACCACTGCGGTATTATGGCTATCATTTCAGTTTCACAAATGTCGCCATATGTGGTTAGGCTTTCAAATAAGTCTCACAGATATCACCACAGGTAATATGGCTATCACGTGATTTTTCAAGTTTCACAGCTGTCATCACAGGTAATATGGCTATGACACCAGGTAGTATGGTTATCGCCAGAGTTTAACAGCCATCGCAGAATTATAAATAACCTGTGGTGATAGCCATCACCTCAATTTCTTAGCTTTCATCACAACACCACAGGTTATATGGCTATCACTTAAGTTTCGCAGATGTCGACACATATTATATAGCAATAATTTCAGTTTCACCGCTGTCACTATAGGTAGTATGGCTATCATTTTAGTTTTCAGCTTTCACAGCAAGTTATATGGCTATCACCTGACTTTCTCAGCTTTCCTTCATAAAAATAAGATCGCTATCACCTCAGTTTGACAGTCGTCACCACAGGTAATACAGCAGTCAACTATGATTAATAATTGTCACAACAGTTAGTATGGTTATCACCCGAGTTTCAGAGTTGTCCCTACAGGTAACAACGATATCACCTCAGGTTATATTGCTATCATCTGAGTCCCATAGCTATAAATGTATGTAATATGGCTATCACCTCAATTTCACATTGTCACCTCAGGAAATATGGCTTTCACTAGAGCTTCACAACACGAAATGTGAAATTGTGCTGAAATCAACATAACATATTGAAAAGCTGTTAAACTGTGGTGATGCTGAGTTACCTGTTGTGATGCCGAGTTGACACTATAACCTGCGGTGATAATCTGTGAAACAGCGGTGATGGACATTTGGACAGCTGTGAAACGGTGCTGAATTATAAATAACCCGTGGTGGTAGCTGTAAGACAATGGTCATAGCCACATAACCTTCGGTTACAGCTGTGAAATTGTGCTAAAATCTGATTAATCTGTGGTGATACCTGCCAAAATTTGGTGAGAGCCAAGTATCTGTGTTACAGCTGTGAAAAAGTGCTGAAATCTTTAATCTGTGGTGACAGCTGTGAAACTGTGGTGACAGCTATGTTATCTGTTGTGAAACTGTGCTGAAATAAAAAAAAAACATTTTGTGAAAGCTATAAACCTGTGGTGATGCCGAGTTATCTGTTGTGATTGCGAGTTTTCCGATGTGACAGTTATAAAACTATACTGAAGACTAAATAACCTGTGGTGATATCTGTGAAACAGCGGTGATGGCAATTTAACCTGTGGTGACAGCTATGAAACGATGCAGAATTATAAATAACCTGTGGTGATAGTTGTGAAACTGTGGTGTTAGTCGCGTAGCATGTGATGGCAGCTGTGGAACTGCTGAATTCAAAAAACACCAACCGGAAATATGTTCTATCCTTTGGAAGCAAGAAATAAACAACAGATCCGAAAAGCATGGAATGCACAAGTTTTCTGGCCCAGAACAGCTAGTTTCGGCCAATTAGGCCTCATCAGTGGCCCTGAAATAATTTCAAAATTCCACAGTAAACCAATGATCCCGAAGGACAAGAACATATAAACTACCTATGACGAAAGGCGGGGATACATTTTACGGCCCCCACACACTCCCTTTACGCCAGCTATAGTCACATCAAATATGTTCTATGAAATGCATAAAGTATACATGTATTCCTTGGCAAAGTAACTAGTTTCGTCCAATGACCCTCATCAGAACCCTGAAATAGTACAAAAAAAACTGTGAAACTGTTGCGATGGCCAGGCGACCGGTGGTGACAGTTTTGACCTGTGCTAAAATCTAAATAATCTGGGGTGACAGCTGTGAAATTGTATTGAAATCTAAATAGCCTGTGGTGATTGATGGCAAACTGTGGGGATAGCCACATATTAACCTGTGGTGACTGCTGTGAAACTGTGCTGAAATCTGAATAACCTGAGGTGATACCTGCGAAAGTTTGGTGATAGCCAAGTATCTGTGTGACAGCTGTGAAAATGTAATGAAATCTGTATAATTTGTGGTGATAGCTGTGAAACTATGTTGACAGCTATGTTATCTGTTCTGAAGCTGTAAAACTGTGCTGAAATCAAAATAACACACTGAGAAAGCTCTGATACCGATTTTCCTGTTGTGATGCTGAGTTGTCTGTTGTGACAGCTATAAAACTATACTGAAAACTAAATAACCTGTGGTGATATCTGTGAAACAACGGTGATGGCCATTTAACCAATGGTGGCAGCTGTGAAATGAGGCAGAATTATGAATACCTGTGGTGATAGCTATGATAGTGGGTGTTAGTTACGTAGCTTGTGGTGACAGCTGTGAAACTGCTGAATTCAAATAGCCTACTGTGAAATATGTTCTATAAAGGAGTTATTCTTTGGAAGCAAGGCATAAACAACAGATCAGAAAAGCATGGAGTGCACAAGTGTTCTGGACCAGAGCAGCTGGTTTCGGCCAATTCAGCCTCATCATTGACCCTGAAATATTTTAAAAATTCCACAATAAACCAATGATCCCGAAGGACAAGAGATTATAGACAACATAATGACGAAAGGCGGAGAGACATTTTACGGCAGCCAAAAACTCCCTTAACGCCAGCTATATTCACATCAAATATGTTCTATGAAAGGTTTATCATTTGTAAGCAAGGAATATACAACAGCACCTAAAAGCATGGAATGTACAAGTCCGTGGTGATTGATGGCAAACTGTGGTGATAGCCACTTAACCTGTGGTGACAGCTGTGAAACTGTGCTGAAATCGGAATAACCTGCGGTGATACCTGCGAAAGTTTGGTGATAACCAAGTATCCGTGTGACAGCTGTGGAAATGTACTGAAATCTGTATAATTTGCGGTGACAGATTTGAAACTGTGGTTGAAGCTATGTTATCGGACGTGAAGCTGTAAAACTATGTTGAAATCAAAATTACATATTGAGAAGTTGTGAAACTGTGGTGATGCCGATTTACCTGTTGTGATGCCGAGTTGTCTGTTGTGACAGCTATAAAACTATACTGAAAACTAAATGACCTGTGGTGATATCTGTGAAACAGCGATGATGGCCATTTAACCTATGGTGACAGCTATGAAGCGATACTGAATTATAAATAACCTGTGATGATAGCTGTGAAACAGTGGTGCTAGTCACGTAGCCTGTGGTGACAGCAGCGAAACTGCTGAATTCAAAATAACCTACTGTGAAATATGTTCCATAAAAGAGTTATCATTTGGAAGCAAGGAATAAATAACAGATCCGTAAAGCATGGAGTGCACAAGTTTTCTGGGCCAGAGCAGCTTTTTTCGGCCAAATATGTCTCATCAGTGGCCCTGAAATATTTTCAAAATTCCACCAATGATTCCGAAGGACAAGAAAATATAAACTACATGGTGACGAAAGGCGGAGAGACAGTTAACGGCCGCCACACACTCCATTAACGCCAGCTATAGTCAAAGCAAATATGTTCTATGAAAGGCTTATCATTTGGAAGCAGGCTATATACAACAGAGCCTAAAAGCATGGAATGTACAAGTCCGTGGTGATTGATGGCACACTGTGGGGACAGCCACTTAACTTGTGGTGACAGCTGTGAATCTGTGCTGAAATCTGAATAACCTGTGGTGATACCTGCCAAAGCCAAGTATCTGTGTGACAGATGTGAAAATGTACTGAAATCTGTATAATTTGTGGTGACAGCTGTGAAACTGTGGTGACAGCTATGGTATCTGATGTGAAGCTGTAAAACTGTGTTGACAGCTATGTTATCTGTTGTGAAGCTGTAAACTGTGCTGAAATCTGTATAAATTGTGATGATAGCTGTGAAACTATGTTGACAGCTATGTTATCTGTTGTTAAGCTGTAAAACTGTGCTGAAAACAAAATAACACATTGAGAAAGCTGTGATACCGAGTTTCCTGTTGTTATACTGAGTTGACTGTTGTGACAGCTATAAAACTTTACTGAAAACTAAATAACCTGTGGTGGTATCTGTGAAACAGCGGTGATGGCCATTTAACCTATGGTGACAGCTGTGAAATGAGGCAGAATTATGAATACCTGTGGTGATAGCTATGATAGTGGGTGTTAGTTACCTATCTTGTGGCGACAGCTGTGAAACTGCTGAATTCAAATAGCCTACTGTGAAATATGTTCTATAAAGGAGTTATCCTTTGGAAGCAAGGCATAAACAACAGATCAGAAAAGCATGGAGTGCACAAGTTTTCTGGACCAGAGCAGCTGGTTTCGGCCAATCCAGCCTCATCATTGGCCCTGACATATTTTAAAAATTCCACAATAAACCAATGATCCCGAAGGACAAAAAATTATAGACAAGATTATGACGAAAGGTGGAGAGACATTTTACGGCAGCCAAAGACTCCCTTAACGCCAGCTATATTCACATCTAATATGTTTTATGAAAGGTTTATCATTTGTAAGCATGGAATATACAACAGAGCCTAAAAGAATGGAATGTACAAGTCCGTGGTGATTGATGGCAAACTGTGGTGATAGCCACTTAACCTGTGGTGACAGCTGTGAAACTGTGTTGAAATCGGAATAACATGTGGTGATACCTGCGAAAGTTTGGTGATAACCAAGTATCTGTGTGACAGCTGTGGAAATGTACTGAAATCTGTATAATTTGTGGGGACAGCTGTGAAACTGTGGCGGAAGCTATGTTATCTGATGTGAAGCTGTAAAACTGTGTTGAAATCAAAATAACATAATGAGAAATAAAAATCAAAAATGAGTTCCTTTAAGAGCAATGAAAACATTCATAAGAAAGAAGATGGGTCATACTACGTAGTTTCGGCTAATAAAGCCTCATCAGTGACCCTGTAATGATCCGGCTACGAAAGCCAGAGGAAACATACTGCAATTTTTCGAATTTCGAATAGGCAGTCGATTCAAAGACTGATATAAATCAAAAAAGTGTCCAAATAATTAAAAACCTGTCTAGAATATGAGTCTAAACCAATAATTATATATGATTTTCCAGAATATTTACGCTGATCTCAAAGGACAAAAAGTAAAATATAAACTGCACTATGGTTGATGTACGGGGAGACGATTTACGGCCGCCACACGGCACAACACCAGCTGCAGTGAAGGCAAATAAAAATCAAAAATGAGTTCCTTTAAGAGCAATGAAAACATTCATAAGAAAGAAGATTGGTCATACTACGTAGTTTCGGCTAATAAAGCCTCATCAGTGACCCTGTAATGATCCGGCAACGAAATCCAGAGGAAACATACTGAAATTTTTCGAATTTCGAATAGGCAGTCGATTCAAAGACTGATATAAATCAAAATGGGGTCCAAATAATTAAAAACCTGTCTATAATATGAGTCTAAACCAATGATTATATATGATTTCCTGAATATTTACGCTGAAAGCTGCGAAACTGTGGTGATGCCGGCTGAAATATTTTCGAAATTCCACCAATGATCCCGAAGGACAAGAAAATATAAACTACATTGTGACGAAAGGCGGGGAGACAGTTTACGGCCGCCACACACTCCATTAACGCCAGCTATAGTCACAGCAAATATGTTCTATGAAAGGCTTATCATTTGGAAGCAGGGAATATACAACAGAACCTAAAAGCATTGAATGTACAAGTCCGTGGTGATTGATGGCAAACCGTAGGGATAATCACTTAACCTGTGGTGACAGCTGTGAAACTGTGTTGAAATCGGAATAACATGTGGTGATACCTGCGAAAGTTTGGTGATAACCAAGTATCTGTGTGACAGCTGTGGAAATGTACTGAAATCTGTATAATTTGTGGGGACAGCTGTGAAACTGTGGCGGAAGCTATGTTATCTGATGTGAAGCTGTAAAACTGTGTTGAAATCAAAATAATATATTGAGAAATAAAAATCAAAAATGAGTTCCTTTAAGAGCAATGAAAACATTCATAAGAAAGAAGATGGGTCATACTACGTAGTTTCGGCTTATAAAGCCTCATCAGTGACCCTGTAATGATCCGGCTATGAAAGCCAGAGGAAACATACTGCAATTTTTCAATTTTCGAATAGGCAGTCGATTCAAAGACTGATATAAATCAAAATAGTGTCCAAATAATTAAAAACCTGTCTAGAATATGAGTCTAAACCAATAATAATATATGATTTTCCAGAATATTTACGCTGATCTCAAAGGACAAAAAGTAAAATATAAACTGCACTATAGTTGATGTACGGGGAGACGTTTTACGGCCGCCACACGGCACAACACCAGCTGCAGTGAAGGCAAATAAAAATCAAAAATGAGTTCCTTTAAGAGCAATGAAAACATTCATAAGAAAGAAGATTGGTCATACTACGTAGTTTCGGCTAATAAAGCCTCATCAGTGACCCTGTAATGATCCGGCAACGAAATCCAGAGGAAACATACTGAAATTTTTCGAATTTCGAATAGGCAGTCGATTCAAAGACTGATATAAATCAAAATGGGGTCCAAATAATTAAAAACCTGTCTATAATATGAGTCTTAACCAATGATTATATATGATTTCCAGAATATTTACGCTGAAAGCTGCGAAACTGTGGTGATGCCGGCTGAAATATTTTCGACATTCCACCAATGATCCCGAAGGACAAGAAAATATAAACTACATTGTGACGAAAGGCGGGGAGACAGTTTACGGCCGCCACACACTCCATTAACGCCAGCTATAGTCACAGCAAATATGTTCTATGAAAGGCTTATCATTTGGAAGCAGGGAATATACAACAGAACCTAAAAGCATTGAATGTACAAGTCCGTGGTGATTGATGGCAAACCGTAGGGATAATCACTTAACCTGTGGTGACAGCTGTGAAACTGTGTTGAAATCGGAATAACATGTGGTGATACCTGCGAAAGTTTGGTGATAACCAAGTATCTGTGTGACAGCTGTGGAAATGTACTGAAATCTGTATAATTTGTGGGGACAGCTGTGAAACTGTGGCGGAAGCTATGTTATCTGATGTGAAGCTGTAAAACTGTGTTGAAATCAAAATAACATATTGAGAAATAAAAATCAAAAATGAGTTCCTTTAAGAGCAATGAAAACATTCATAAGAAAGAATATGGGTCATACTACGTAGTTTCGGTTAATAAAGCCTCATCAGTGACCCTGTAATGATCCGGCTACGAAAGCCAGAGGAAACATACTGCAATTTTTCAATTTTCGAATAGGCAGTCGATTCAAAGACTGATATAAATCAAAATAGTGTCCAAATAATTAAAAACCTGTATAGAATATGAGTCTAAACCAATAATAATATATGATTTTCCAGAATATTTACGCTGATCCCAAAGGACAAAAAGTAAAATATAAACTGCACTATAGTTGATGCACGGGGAGACGTTTTACGGCCGCCACACGGCACAACACCAGCTGCAGTGAAGGCAAATAAAAATCAAAAATGAGTTCCTTTAAGAGCAATGAAAACATTCATAAGAAAGAAGATGGGTCATACTACGTAGTTTCGGCTAATAAAGCCTCATCAGTGACCCTGTAATGATCCGGCAACGAAATCCAGAGGAAACATACTGAAATGTTTCGAATTTCGAATAGGCAGTCGATTCAAAGACTGATATAAATCAAAATGGGGTCCAAATAATTAAAAACCTGTCTAGAATATGAGTCTAAACCAATAATTATATATGATTTCCAGAATATTTACGCTGAAAGCTGCGAAACTGTGGTGATGCCGGCTGAAATATTTTCAAAATTCCACCAATGATCCCGAAGGACAAGAAAATATAAACTACATTGTGACGAAAGGCGGGAAGACAGTTTACGGCCGCCACACACTCCATTAACGCCAGCTATAGTCACAGCAAATATGTTCTATGAAAGGCTTATCATTTGGAAGCAGGGAATATACAACAGAACCTAAAAGCATTGAGTGAACAAGTCCGTGGTGATTGATGGCAAACCTTGGGGATAATCACTTAACCTGTGGTTACAGCGGTGAAACTGTGATGATAGCTGTGAAACAGTGGTGCTAGTCACGTATCTTGTGGTGACAGCAGTGAAACTGCTGAATTCAAAATAACTTATTGTGAAATATGTTCCATAAAAGAGTTCTCCTTTGAAAGCAAGGAATAAACACTAATCCGTAAAGCATGGAATGCACAAGTTTTCTGGGCCAGAACAGCTAGTTTCGGCCAAATAGGTCTCATCAGTGGCCCTGAAATATTTTCAAAATTCCACCAATGATCCCGTAGGACAAGAAAATATAAGATACATTGTGACGAAAGGCGGGGAGACAGATTTCGACCGCCACACACTCCATTAACGCCAGCTATAGTCACAGCAAATATGCTCTATGAAAGGCTTATTTGGAAGCAGGGAATATACAACAGAGCCTAAAAGCATGGAATGTACAAGTCCGTGGTGATTGATAGCACACTGTGGGGATAGCCACTTAACCTGTGGTGACAGCTGTGAAACTGTGCTGAAATCTGAATAACCTGTGGTGATACCTGCCATAGTTTTGTGATAGCCAAGTATCTGTGTGACAGCTGTGAAAATGTACTGAAATCTGTATAATTTGTGGTGACAGCTGTGAAACTATGTATACAGCTATGTTATCTGTTGTAAAACTGTGCTGAAATCAAAAAAACACATTGAGAAAGCTGTGATACCGAGTTTCCTGTTCTGATGCTGAGTTGTCTGTTGTGACAGCTATAAAACTATACTGAAACTAAATAACCTGTGGTGATATCTGTGAAACAGCTGAGATGGCCATTTAACCTATGGTGACAGCTGAGAAATGAGGCAGAATTATGAATACCTGTGGTGACAGCTATGATAGTGGGTGTTAGTTACCTATCTTGTGGCGACAGCTGTGAAACTGCTGAATTCAAATAGCCTACTATGAAATATGTTCTATAAAGGAGGTACCCTTTGGAGCCAAAACATAAACAACAGATCAGAAAAGCATGGAGTGCACAAGTGTTCTGGACCAGAGCAGCTGGTTTTGGCCAATTCAGCCTCATCATTGGCCCTGAAATATTTTAGAAATTCCACAAGAAACCAATGATCCCGAAGGACAAGAAATTATAGACAACATTATTACGAAAGGCGGAGAGACATTTTACGGCAGCCAAAGACTCCCTTAACGCCAGCTATATTCACATCAAATATGTTCTATGAAAGGTTTATCATTTGTAAGCAAGGAATATACAACAGAGCCTAAAAGCATGGAATGTACAAGTCCGTGGTGATTGATGACAAACTGTGGTGATAGCCACTTAACCTGTGGTGACAGCTATGAAACTGCGCTGAAATCGGAATAACCTGCGGTGATACCTGCGAAAGTTTGGTGATAACCAAGTATCTGTGTGACAGCTGTGGAAATGTACTGAAATCTGTATAATTTGTGGTGCCAGCTATGAAACTGTGGTGGAAGATATGTTATCTGATGTGAAGCTGTAAAACTGTGTTGAAATCAAAATAGCATATTGAGAAACCTGCGAAACTGTGGTGATGCCGATTTACCTGTTGTGATGCCGAGTTGTCTGTTGTGACAGCTATAAAACTATACTGAAAATTAAATGACTTGTGGTGATATCTGTGAAACAGCATTGATGGCCATTTAACCTATGGTGACAGCTATGAAGTGATGCTGAATTATAAATAACCTGTGATGATAGCTGTAAAACAGTGGTGCTAGTCACGGAGCCTGTGGTGACAGCAGTAAAACTGCTGAATTCAAAATTACTTGCTTTGAAATATGTTCCATGAAAGAGTTATCATTTGGAAGCAAGGAATAAATAACAGATCCGTAAAGCATGGAATGCACAAGTTTTCTGGGTCAGAACAGCTAGTTTCGGCCAAATAGATCTCATCAGTGGCCCTGAAATATTTTCAAAATTCCACCAATGATCCCGAAGGGCAAGAAAATTTAAATTACATTGTGTCGAAAGGCGGGGAGACAGTTTACGGCCGCCACACACTCCATTAACGCCAGCTATAGTCACAGCAAATATGTTCTATGAAAGGCTTATCATTTGGAAGCAGGGAATATACAACAGAGCCTAAAAGCATGGAATGTACAAGTCCGTGGTGATTGATGGCAAACTGTGGGGATAGCCACTTAACCTGTGGTGACAGCTGTGAAACTGTGCTGAAATCTGAATAACCTGTGGTGATATCTGCCAAAGTTTGGTGATGGCCAAGTATCTGTGTGACAGCTGTGAAAATGTACTGAAATCTGTATAATTTGTCGTGACAGCTATTAAACTGTGGTGACAGCTATGTTATCTGATGAAAAGCTGTAAAACTGTGTTGACCTGTAAAACTGTGCTGAAATCTGTATAATTTGTGGTGATAGCTGTGAAACTATGTTGACAGCTATGTTATCTGTTCTGAAGCTGTAAAACTGTGCTGAAATTAAAATAACACATTGAGAAAGCTCTGATACCGAGTTTCCTGTTGTGATGCTGAGTTGTCTGTTGTGACAGCTATAAAACTATACTGAAAACTAAATAACCTGTGGTTATATCTGTGAAACAGCGGTGATGGACATTTAACCTATGGTGACAGCTGTGAAATGAGGCAGAATTATGCATACCTTTGGTGATAGCTATGATAGTGGGTGTTAGTTACGTAGCTTATGGTGACAACTGTGAAACTGCTGAATTCAAATAGCCTACTGTGAAATATGTTCTATAAAGGAGTTATTCTTTGGAAGCAAGGCATAAACAACAGATCAGAAAAGCATGGAGTGCACAAGTTTTCTGGACCAGAGCAGCTGGTTTCGGCCAATTCAGCCTCATCATTGACCCTGAAATATTTTGAAAATTTCACAATAAACCAATGATCCCGAAGGACAAGAAATTATTGAAAACATGATAACGAAAGGCGGAGAGACATTTTACGGCAGCCAAAGACCCCCCTAACGCCAGCTATATTCACATCAAATGTGTTCTATGAAAGGTTTATCATTTGTAAGCAAGGAATATACAACAGAGGCTAAAAGCATGAAATGTACAAGTCCGTTGTGATTGATGGCAAACTGTGGTGATAGCCACTTAACCTGTGGTGACAGCTGTGAAACTGCGCTGAAATCGGAATTACCTGTGGTGATACCTGCAGAAGTTTGGTGATAGCCAAGTATCTGTGTGACAGCTGTGGAAATGTACTGAAATCTGTATAATTTTGTGGTGACAGCTGTGAAACTGTGATGGAAGCTATGTTATCTGATGTGAAGCTGTAAAACTGTGTTGAAATCAAAATAACATATTGAGAAAGCTGTGAAACTGTGGTGATGCCGATTTACCTGTTGTAATGCCGTGTTGTCTGTTGTGACAGCTATAAAACTATACTGAAAACTACTTGACCTGTGGTGATATCTGTGAAACAGCGATGATGGCCATTTAACCTATGGTGACAGCAGGGAATATACAACAGAGCCTAAAAGCATGGAATGTACAAGTCAACGGTGATTAATAGCACACTGTGGGGATAGCCACTTAAACTGTGGTGACAGCTGTGAAACTGTGCTGAAATCTGAATAACCTGTGGTGATACCTGCCAAAGTTTGGTGATAGCCAAGTATCTGTGTGACAGCTGTGAAAATGTACTGAAATCTGTATAATGTGTGGTGACAGCTGTGAAACTGTGGTGACAGCTATGTTATCTGATGTGAAGCTGTAAAACTGTGTTGAAATCAAAATAACATATTGAGAAAGCTGTGAAACTGTGGTGATGCCGATTTAACTGTTGTGATGCCGAGTTGTCTGTTGTAACAGCTATAAAACTATACTGAAAACTAAATGACCTGTGGTGATATATGTGAAACAGCGATGATGGCCATTTAACCTATGGTGACAGCTATGAAGCGATGCTGAATTATAAATAACCTGTGATGATAGCTGTGAAACAGTGGTGCTAGTCACATTGCCTGTGGTGGCAGCAGTGAAACTGCTGAATTCAAAATAACTTACTGTGATATATGTTCCATAAAAGAGTTATCCTTTGGAAGCAAGGAATAAACAAGAGATCCGTATAGCATGGAGTGCACAAGTTTTCTGGGCCAGAGCAGCTAGTTTCGGCCAAATAGGTCTCATCAGTGGCCCTGAAATATTTTCAAAATTCCACCAGAAAGCTGTGAAACTGTGGTGATGCCGAGTTACCTGTTGTGATGCCGAGTTGTCTGTCGTGACAGCTAAAAAACTATACTGAAAACTAAATGACCTGTGGTGATATCTATGAAACAGCGGTGATGGCTATTTTACACTATGGTGGCAGCTGTGAAACAGTGCTAAATTATAAATAACCAGTGGTCATAACTGTGAAACTGTGGTGATAGTCACGTACCGTTTGGTGACAGCTGTGAAACTGCTGAATTCAAAATAGTATGTTCTATAAGAGTTATCCTTTGGTAGCAAGGCATAAATAATAGACCCGAAAAGCTTTGAGTACAAACGTTTAATGGGCCAGAGCAGCTAGTTTTGGTCAATAAGGCCTGAAATATTTTCAAAATGCCACAATAAACCAATGATCCCGAAGGACAAGAAAATATAAAACTACATTATGACGAAAGGTGGGGAGACAATTTACGGCCGCCACACACTCCATTAACGCCAGCTATAGTAACATTCGAACTGAAAAGCATGGAGTGTAAATGTTTTGGTCAAACTTTATAGTTTCGACCAATTATCACATCAGGACTCAGAAATATTATATAAAAACTGTGATACTGGCGATGGTCACGTAACCCCTGGTGACAGCTGTGATCTGTGCTAAATAACCTGGTGTAAGAGTTGTGAAACTCTATAGAAATCAAAATCACCTGTGGTGATAGATGGGAAATTGTGGTTTCAGCTCTGCAGCTGTTGCGATAGCCACGTAATATGTGGTGACAGCAGAACCACATAACCTGTGGTGACAGATGTGAAACTGTGCTGAATTCTGAATAACCTGTGGTGATACCTGCGAAACTGTGGTGATAACCACATAACCTGTGGAGACAGATGTAAAACTGTGATGAAATCGGAATAACCTGTGGTGATACCTGCGAAAGTTTGTTGAGAGCCAAGTATCTGTGTTACAGCTGTGAACATATACTGAAATCTGTATAATTTATAGTGACAGCTGTGAAACTGTGGTGATAACTATGTTATTTGTTGTGAAGCTGTGAAACTGTGCTGAAATCAAAATAACATATTGAGAAAGCTGTGAAACTGTGGTGATGCCGAGTTACCTGTTGTGATGCCGAGTTGTCTGTCGAGACAGCTAAAAAACTATACTGAAAACTAAATGACCTGTGGTGATATCTATGAAACAGCGGTGATGGCTATTTTACACTATGGTGGCAGCTGTGAAACAGTGCTAAATTATAAATAACCAGTGGTCATAACTGTGAAACTGTGGTGATAGTCACGTACCGTTTGGTGACAGCTGTGAAACTGCTGAATTCAAAATAGTATGTTCTATAAGAGTTATCCTTTGGTAGCAAGGCATAAATAATAGACCCGAAAAGCTTTGAGTACAAACGTTTACTGGGCCAGAGCAGCTAGTTTTGGTCAATAAGGCCTGAAATATTTTCAAAATGCCACAATAAACCAATGATCCCGAAGGACAAGAAAATATAAAACTACATTATGACGAAAGGTGGGGAGACAATTTACGGCCGCCACACACTCCATTAACGCCAGCTATAGTAACATTCGAACTGAAAAGCATGGAGTGTAAATGTTTTGGTCAAACTTTCTAGTTTCGACCAATTATCACATCAGGACTCAGAAATATTATATAAAAACTGTGATACTGGCGATGGTCACGTAACCCCTGGTGACAGCTGTGATCTGTGCTAAATAACCTGGTGTAAGAGTTGTGAAACTCTATAGAAATCAAAATCACCTGTGGTGATAGATGGGAAATTGTGGTTTTAGCTCTGCAGCTGTTGCGATAGCCACGTAATATGTGGTGACAGCAGAACCACATAACCTGTGGTGACAGATGTGAAACTGTGCTGAATTCTGAATAACCTGTGGTGATACCTGCGAAACTGTGGTGATAACCACATAACCTGTGGAGACAGATGTAAAACTGTGATGAAATCGGAATAACCTGTGGTGATACCTGCGAAAGTTTGTTGAGAGCCAAGTATCTGTGTTACAGCTGTGAACATATACTGAAATCTGTATAATTTATAGTGACAGCTGTGAAACTGTGGTGATAACTATGTTATTTGTTGTGAAGCTGTGAAACTGTGCTGAAATCAAAATAACATATTGAGAAAGCTGTGAAACTGTGGTGATGCCGAGTTACCTGTTGTGATGCCGAGTTGTCTGTCGTGACAGCTAAAAAACTATACTGAAAACTAAATGACCTGTGGTGATATCTATGAAACAGCGGTGATGGCTATTTTACACTATGGTGGCAGCTGTGAAACAGTGCTAAATTATAAATAACCAGTGGTCATAACTGTGAAACTGTGGTGATAGTCACGTACCGTTTGGTGACAGCTGTGAAACTGCTGAATTCAAAATAGTATGTTCTATAAGAGTTATCCTTTGGTAGCAAGGCATAAATAATAGACCCGAAAAGCTTTGAGTACAAACGTTTACTGGGCCAGAGCAGCTAGTTTTGGTCAATAAGGCCTGAAATATTTTCAAAATGCCACAATAAACCAATGATCCCGAAGGACAAGAAAATATAAAACTACATTATGACGAAAGGTGGGGAGACAATTTACGGCCGCCACACACTCCATTAACGCCAGCTATAGTAACATTCGAACTGAAAAGCATGGAGTGTAAATGTTTTGGTCAAACTTTCTAGTTTCGACCAATTATCACATCAGGACTCAGAAATATTATATAAAAACTGTGATACTGGCGATGGTCACGTAACCCCTGGTGACAGCTGTGATCTGTGCTAAATAACCTGGTGTAAGAGTTGTGAAACTCTATAGAAATCAAAATCACCTGTGTTGATAGATGGGAAATTGTGGTTTTAGCTCTGCAGCTGTTGCGATAGCCACGTAATATGTGGTGACAGCAGAACCACATAACCTGTGGTGACAGATGTGAAACTGTGCTGAATTCTGAATAACCTGTGGTGATACCTGCGAAACTGTGGTGATAACCACATAACCTGTGGTGACAGATGTAAAACTGTGATGAAATCGGAATAACCTGTGGTGATACCTGCGAAAGTTTGTTGAGAGCCAAGTATCTGTGTTACAGCTGTGAACATATACTGAAATCTGTATAATTTATAGTGACAGCTGTGAAACTGTGGTGATAACTATGTTATTTGTTGTGAAGCTGTGAAACTGTGCTGAAATCAAAATAACATATTGTGAAAGTTGTGAAACTCTTGTGATGCCAAGTTGCCTGTTGTGACTGCGAGTTTTCTGTTCGGACAGCTATAAAACTATACTGAAGACTAAATAACCTGTGGTGATATCTGTGAAACATCGGTGATGGCAATTTGACCTATGATGGCAGCTATGAAACGATGCTGAATTATAAATAACCTGTGGTGATAGCTGTAAAACTGTGGTGCTAGTCATGTAGCCTATGGTGACGGCTGTGGAACTGTTGAATTCAAAATAACCTACTGTGAAATATGTTCTATAAAAGAGTTATCCTTTGAAAGCAAGGAATAAACAATAAATCCGAAAAGCATGGAGCGCAAAAGGTTACTTGGCCAGAGCAGCTAGTTTCGGCCAATAAGGCCTCATCAGTGGCCCTGAAATGTTTTCAAAATTCCACAATACACCAATGATCCCGAAGGACAAGAAAATATAAACTACATTATGACGAAAGGCGGGGAGACATTTTACGACCGCCACGCACTCCCTTAACGCCTGCTATAGTCACATCAAATATGTTTTATGAAAGGTTTATCATTTGGAAGTGCAAAACAACAGAACTGAAAAGCATGGAAAGTACACGTTTTGGCCAAACTTTCTAGTTTCGACCAATTATCGCATCAGGATTCTGAAATATTGTAATAAAAACTGTGAAACTGGCGATGGTCACGTAATCAGTGGTGACAGCTGTGATCTGTGCTAAATAACCTGGCGTTAGAGCTGTAAAACTGTACTGAAATCTAGATAACCTGTGGTGATAGATGGGAAACTGTGGTTATAGCTCTGCAGCTGGTGTGATAGCCACGTAATCTGCGATGACAGTTGTGAAACTGTGCTTTAATCTCCAAAATATGTGGTGATAGCTGTGAAAATGTGGTGATGACCCCGTACCCTGTGATGACAGCTATGGAACTATGCTTGAAACTAAACCTGTGGTGCCAGCTGTGAAACTGCAGTGATTATTATGTTGCCTGTGGTGACAGCTGTGAAACTATGCAGAAATCTAAATAACATGTGGCAAGTGGCACATAATACTAGAGCTGTTAACTCTTAAGTCTGCCATTTCCGGAAAACTGATCTGATTGGTTCGGTTCAAACAGAAAAGTTCAAATCTGATATTTAGTTATCATAACATTGTGGTGAGACTTTAATGTCAGAAGTCATATTTTTGTTAACGAGCTTTGACATTTGAAACCGAGATGCAGATAGGCTATGCTTTCTTGAATTTACACAGTCTTTATTCTTGTTGATAGCTAAGGATGTCGTCAAAATTAAAGGAAAAGTTTAAATGTCTTGGCACAAAAAAACAGCAACAAAAAAAACTTAAGGAGTAAAAACATTTTGAAAATTAATTAAAGCAACCGGCCTTATCTGGAACATTGTCCCTACAAGGGACATTTTCCTTTTTCCATTGAGTATTTGTTGAAAGGGATAATTGTCCTTGTTTCCCATGCACTCTTTAGAATCGCCTTCGCGATTATAATGAATATCCAAGTATGGAGAAAATTATCCTTTAATTAATTATCCTTTAATCGTATAATCAAATACTCTCTTATCTATGTCAATGTTTACTTCAAACTGAAGTCGCATCAGGTAAAAACTTACCGCCAGTGCATTTAATAAAATACGATTCATTCCTTGAAAAAAACAACACATATATATAAATGAAGAACTGACCATCAACTGCATAACACTAAAGCACTTTTAAATAAACTGATCATCAATACATTTCAAATACATTGTCTGATTCACTGGCTGTGATATAAACTCCAGATTACTGGGTAATAAAACACTTTGTGGTTTCAGCATCTGACACTTATGGCCCTTGGCAGAAACTGGCTGCCTTTTAAACAAGCAGATACAAATCCACGGAAACAACTGTCCATATGTAGTTAATAGAGGGGTTTGGTGCTCTCCTCTAATAAGCTCTTCACTGTGGTGATAGCTGTGACACTGTCGTAAAAAACATATAATATTTGGCGACAACAGTTGTAAAACTATAGTTATAGCCAAATAAACTTTCAGAGTTGCGAAAGCTGTGAAAGTGTGCTGAAATCTATATTATCTATGATGGGAGCTGTGAAACTATGAGGTGATTACAGCTGTGAATCTGTGCTGAAATATAATTTACCTGTGGTGATAGCTGTGACCCTGCCGTAAAAGTCATGTAATCTATGGCGACAACAGCTGTGAAACTATTGTTATAGCCAAATAACCTTTGCGAGTGGTGACAGCTGTGAAAGTGTGCTGAAACCAATATTATTTGTGGTGGGGGCTGTGAAACTGTGCTGAAATATAAATTACCTGTGGTGAAAGCTGTAAAACTGCCGCGATAGCCACGTAACCTGTGGTGACTACCGTGAAGCTGTTCTGAAATCCAAATAACCTGTGATGATGAGGTCAAACTATGCTGAAATCGAGATAACCTATGGTGATAGCTGTTAAACTGTGGTGATAGCCACGTAACGTGAAGTGACAGCTATGAACTGCGCTGAAATCTATAAATAACCCGTGGTAATAGCTGTGAAGCTTTGGCGATATACACATTACCTGTGCACATGTGACAGCTATGAAACTGCTGAAATCTATATAATCTGTGGTGAAAGCTGTGGATTTGTGGTGATAGCCATGTGACCGATGGTGACAGCTGTGAAATTGTGCTGCTAAAACCTATATGATCTGTAGTCATAGCTGTTAAACGGTGATGACACCCACGTAACGTGTTATGACAGCTATGAATCTGAGCTAAAAACTCAACAACGTGTGAGGAAAGCTTTGCTCTGTGCTGATTATTACTTTACCTTTGGTAAAAGCTCTGAAACTGTGCTGAAATCTATAAAAGCTTTTGGTGTTAGCTGTGAAACTGTGCTGAAATCTTTAAATTCTGTGGTGATATCTGTGAAACTGTGATGATGGCCATGTAACCTGTGATGTCAGCTTTGGAACTGTGCTAAACCTTAATGAACCGTGGTACTGCAGGGATTATCACATTACCAATAGTGACAGCTGTCAAACTATGATGAATTCTAAATAATATGTAGTGATAGCTGTAACACTGTGGTGATACCAACGTAACCTACGTCGACAGCTATGAAACTGTGGTGATAGCCAAATAAACTTTATGGGCTGTGACATCCATGTAAATGTGCTCAATAGAAGTGAAGGCATTGACCAGGAATCGATACAATTAACTCACAGCTCCCATTAGATACACCAAAGGGAAAGAAACACAAACAAATCTATATATTTTGCGGTGATAACTGTGAAACTGTGATGTCAGCTGTGAAATTGTGCTAAAATCTAAATTACATGTGGTGATATCTGTAAAACTGCGGTGATAGCCACATAACCCTCGGTGGCAGCAGTGAAGCTGTGCTGAAATCCATATAACCTGTGGTCATAGCTTCGAATTTGTGGTTATAGCGACGCAACCTATGGTAAAGGTGCAAGTGTAATGAAATTTAAATAGCCCAATGGTGACAGCTGCTGTAAAAAGGTGCTGAAACCTAATAAACATGTGCTGATAGTTGTTAAACTGTGGCGAAAGCCACGTATGAGACTGTGTTTAAATCTAAATAACCGTTTGATTTTAGCTGTGATATTGGCGTGATAACCGTATAACGGGTGGTGAAAGAGCAAAACATAGCAATATAGCGTCGGGGATAACCGTGAAGCTGCTGTAATAGCCATGTAATCTGTCGTGAGCGCTGTGATAGTGTCGTTATTTATTACCTATGGTTATGGCCGTGAAACTGTTGTGAAAGTTTTATTACACATGTGACCTGTGGTGATAGTCATGGAAACTGTGCTGATTATCAAAATAACCAGTGGTGACAGCGCTGAAACTGTGTAAATAGCTATATAGCCTATGTTGATATGGCGACAACTGAAACGGTGGCGACACGTTTATAAGCTGCGATCCCTGGTTTATGAGACGGGTAGCAAAACCACTACACTATGTGGAGACAGTTATGAAGCTGTGGTAATAGATATTTAGTGTATGGTGATAGTAGTGAATGTGTTGCGAAAGTCATATAAAATGTGGTTGCATATGAGAAACTGCAGTGATAGTAATATAACATGTAGTGACAGATTAGAAATTATGGTATTTTTAACCTGAGATTGTGCTGTAAAGCTGTGAGGATAACCTTAAACAGTTTTGTAATCGAGTTAATTTCATATTCCCGATGTGACTGCCTTGAAACTGTTATAATAGCCATATCTCTTAAGGTGACCGCTGGACATAGTAGTGATAGTAAAGTAAACATGTCGTGTTATAGCCAAATATCTTGTGGTGGCAGCTGTGAAGTAAGTGTTGGCCACATAACTTGTCGTGACAGATTACATATAGCTGCAAAATAGGGGGTGGGGGGGGGTGCATCAACTGGGCGCCAACTGATATTGGCTTACAGTTAGGCAAGGCTTGCTGGCCTAGCAGCAATTAAGGATAGAAGGTAACGTTGGTATTTCTTCTATTTCTTCACTTTCATTTATTTAGCGCTGTCTCTGCCCACTCTCATTCACCTCCTCTACTTCTTTCTCTTTTCTCCTTTTTATCTGGGAGACGACACAAAATGACCCACAAGCGTTGACATGTCGTTAAACCCCAACATAACCAATCAATAGCTGCGAAATTGTAGTGGCGTCCACATAGTATGTGGTGATAGCTGTGAAACTGTACATAGGCATATAACCTGTGGTGATATTTGGTAAACTGTGTTGATAACCATAATTCATGAAAAAACAGCTGCAAAACATTCGATAGCAATGTAAAATAGAAGTGGAGGCAATGATCAGGAATCGACACAATCAACCCACAGCTCCCACCAGAGACACCAAAGAGAAAGATAAACACACATGAAACAACAGACCCTAATGGAAACACCAACAGCGGAAAGCCAAAAGGACAGTTACTTTCCCACAAAATGACCAATAGGCTATCCAAAATAAATAACATAAGCGACACAAACACCCAAAGACAAACCATAACAAAAATAAACCACGACAGAAGAACCACCTTGGAACGGTCAGCAGAAACGAATTCCACTGGGGGGCTTAAATTAGTTTTACGTGGCTACAATCCTCGCCATTTCTTCCGTCGCGATTAAGACAAATAGTTTGTTCAGTCCGCATGAAGGCCTCCTAACTCATCAGTGCAACATTTCCGTGAACACAAATAATCAAACAAGCACAGAGATGAAACAACGCTGAGGACTCGACAGCAAGAAACCACTGAAATGCCTGAGCAAAAGAAAGCCAACAGTTAGACTCGATTTCACCCTCCAGTTAAAATACTGACCGTTCCAAGGCGATTCTTCTGCTGTGGTTTGTTATTGTTACAGTATCTTTTTATTTTGGACAGTCATTTTGTGGTAAAGTAATTGCCCTTTGGGCTTTCCGATTGTGGCGTTTTTATTGTGGTGAAGTTGTTTTATGATTATGTTTCTTTCTCTTTGGTGTCTTGGATGGGAGGTGTGAGATAATTGTATCGATTCCTGATTATTGCCTTCACTTCTATTTTGTGGTGACAGCTGTGAAATTGTGGTGATACCCAGCTAACAGTTGTGTTTTATAAAAGTTTTCATAACGTCGGAAGGGACGTCATGTAACTTTCGCTTGTATATATGCTGCAGCGTTAAACTAAAGATCAATTTTAATGTTTAACCGCCAGCTGTGAAACTGAGGTGATAGCGATATAACCTTTGGTGATAGCTGAGAAATTCAGGTGACATATGTGAAACAGAGATGTTTGCTATATAACCTGTTGGGACAGCTGTGAAAATGAGGTGATAGCCGTATGCCCTTTGGTGAAAGGCTGTAAAAGTAAGGTGTATCTATACTTCATGTGTTGAAAGCTGTTAGACTGGGGTGAAAGCCAAAAGACCTGTTGCGACAGCTGCAAGTCTGATGTGATATCCGCACTACCTGTGATTACAAATGTGAAAGTAATGTCATAGCCATATTTCCTATAGTGTATATCCCAGGTGATAACCATATTATTTGTGGTGACAGCTAAACTGAGGTGAAACCATGTAACCTGTTATGATTGCTGTTTAACTCACGCTATATAATATGTGGTGAACGCTGTGAAATTCACACGAGGGCCATAATACCTGTGGTGACCGCTGTGAAACCGAGGAGATAGCCATACTACCAGTAGGGAAAGCTCTGAAAGCCATACGATAGCCATATTAGCTATGGTGATAGCTGCGAAACTAATGTGAAAGCCATTTTACCTGTTTTACCTGTTTTGTTTGCTGCGAAACCCATGTGATAGCCATACCAGCTATGGTGACAGCTGTGAAACTAATATTACTGCTATATAATCTGTGGTGACCACTTTAAAATCTTAGGGGATAGCCATATTACCCGTGGTGATATCTATAAAACGGATGTGATAGCTATACTACCTGTGGTTATAGCTGAGAAACTCACGTTATAGCCTTATTATCTGAGGATTTTTAATTTATCGTGCTAACAGATTTGAAAGTGAAGTGATTGTCATGTCATATGTGCTGTTAGCTGTGAGACTCAAGTGATGGATAGAAGCCTCCGTGTTGAAGTGGTTACGCTAGTCGCCTTGTAAACCAGGGATCGCAGGATCGATCCCGGGCTTCTCCAGACTTTCGGATGTGTCTTAAACCGAGGTCTCGTCTCCGTATGACCTTAGCTGTTGGTGGGACGTATAACTCAAACACCCACTCACTCAGTTGATGGACATTCTACCTATTGCGATAATGGAGAAACACAGGTCACGGCTATATAACATTGATGATACCTGTGAAACTGATGTCCTATGGTGATAGCTGTGACACCGAGGTGATAGCATCTTACATGCAGTGATAAAGTAAAACTCAGATTGTAGTCATATTACCAATGTTGAAAGCCGTGAAACGACGCGATAGCCATTCTACATTTGGTGATAAATATAATGCTGAGGTGATAGCTGTGAAACTCAAGTGATAGCCATACTACCTCTGGTGAAAAATGTGAAACACAGGTGATTGCTATTCTGTCTCTGGCGATAGCTCTAAAATTGAGGTGATAGACATATTTCTGTGGTGACAGCTGTAACTCTGATGTGAAATCCAGCTGTTAAACTAATGTGATAGCTATATTCCCTGTGGTGGTAGCTTTGAAACCCAGGTGATAACCATTCTACATGTGGTGACAATTGTGAAACACAGGTGAATGCTATATTACATGTGGTGAAAGCTGTTTTCCTGTGGTGATAGCTTTGAATACGAGGTGATAGCATATCACCGAGGTGACAACTGTAAATGTCAGTTTATAGCGAAATTACCTGTGGTGACGTCTGTGAAACTGAATCTATAGCCATACTACCTGTGGTAATAAGTGTGATGCTGAGGTGATAGCTGTGAAACTCAAGTAATAGCCATACTACCTCTGGTGACAATGATGAAACACAGGTGATTGCTATATTACCTATGGACGACAGATGTGAAACACAGATGATAGCCATATATCTTGTGGTAACGGCTGTAAGTCTGATGTGATATCTATACCATCTTTGGTGACAGCTGAGAAAGTAATGTGATAGCCATATTACCTGTGAATATCAAACTATCAATTAAGAAAGCTGAGAAACTCAGCTAAAAATGATATAATCTTCGGTAGTAGCTGTAAAACTAAGGCGACAGCCATGTTACCTGATTTGATTGCTATGAAAATCATGTGATAGCCATACTACCTATATTGCCAGCTGTGAAACTGAGGTGATTGTTATATAACCTGTGATGACAGCTGTGCACCTCAGTGGCAGCCATATTACCTGTTGTGATAGCTGTGACTATTTCTGGTGACAGCTGTAAATAAGAGGTGTTTACTGTTTTACCTTTCTTTTACGACAGTTGTGAAAACTGAGATGATAGGTTTTGTGTGTGAAACTGGGTTGACAGCAAAGTAGAAGTCAAACAAAGATCAAGAATCGATGCAGTTAACTTACTCCACCCATCAAAGACACCAAAGGGAAAGAAACACAAACATTAAGCGACCAGACCATAATGGAAACCTAAACAAAGGAAGGGCATAAGGACAGTTGCTTTCCCACAAAATGGCCATATGGCCATCCAAAATAAAAAGACAAAATTGATACACACAGTAAAGTAGAAGTAAAACAAAGATCAGGAATTGATACAATTAACTTACTCCACCCATAAAATACACCAAAGGGAAAGAAATACAAACATTAAGCGACCAGACCATAATGGAAACCTAAACAAAGGAAGGCCATAAGGACAGTAACTTTCCCACAAAATGGCCATACAGCCATCCAAAACCAAAAAACACAAGCGACACACACAGCAAGCAACAAACAACAACATAAATAAATCGCCACAGAAGAGCCGCCTTGGAACGGTCAGTGGAAGATTTCCACTGGGGGGGGGGGGGCTTAAATCGATTTTACGTGGCCACAATCCTCGCCCTTACTTCCGTCGCGATTTAGACAATTATTTGTTCAGTCCGCATGAAGGCCTCCTAACTCATCAGTCTCCGTGAACACAAATAACCATAGAACCTCAGAGGTGATACAACGGTGAGGACTCGACAGCAAGAAGCCACTGAAATGCTGGAGCAAAAGAAAACCAACAGTTAGACTCCGATGGGCCCGACGAGAGACAGAGCATCAGGCACCAACCAACATTACCTTGAATTAGATCTCTCTAACTCTCAATAAGCCTTTACGTTGGAACCGTCATAGAATCTGAGGCCTGATCCACCGGCGTGCAATTAAGAGGGAAGCAAAGTTGCCAACTGTGATTGGGTTGACTACCATGCATGCAGTCTGTCGTATAATATCCATGTTGTACCCTATCTTTTTATATCGAAGAATGATTTTACGAAATTGGGTGCTAAATACTATCTTTAGCGACAGCTGTGAAAATTTAAAAGAAAGACCCAGGGAGCGCCACAGTCACAAGACACAGCCCACTCACGACAGGAAGAGGAAACATACACAAAACAAGAAAAATACGAGTGTTTATGAAACGGAACAATCAGCCCTCTCTTCCCCACACGGGGTGATCAGACCATTAGAAAACACTAAACAACAACTTACAACAAGTTAGCAGATATGCGATGATAGCCATACTACCCGTGGTGATAGCCATATTACCTGTGGTGATAGCTATAAAATGTAGGTGAAAGACTGTGGTGACAGCTGTCAAATTAAGGTGATAGCCATAATACCTTTGGAGATAGTTGTGAAATTCAGGTGATAGACTGTGAAACTTAGTTGATAGCTTTATTACATATTTGGGCAACTGTTACTCAAGTAATGGCCATATAAACTGTGGCGATAACTGGAAACTATGGGGATAGCCATACTAACTCTGGTAACAGCTGTGAAACAGAGGTGACAGCTGTACTACCGGTGGTGACAGATGTCAAGCCGAAGCGATAGGCATATTACCTATACTGATAGTTGTGGAATTTAGATGATAGTTATACTAAGCATAGTGAAACTCAGGCGAAATATGTGAAGCTGAGGTGACAGCCATATTACCTGTGGTGGTAGCTGTAAAATTGAGGTTATAGCCACATTACCTTCTGTGATAGCAATGAAGCCAGGTGATAACCATACTAGTTGTAGCGACAGTTGTAAAACAGATGTGATTTCTGCAAATACCTCTTGTGACAGCTGTCAGCCGATGTCATAACCGTTTTACTTGTGATTATAGCTGCGAAATTCAGGTCATAGTCCTATTTCTTGTTGTGAAGCTCAAGTGATAGCCATATTTCCTGAGGTGACAGCTGTGAAATGGAGGTGATAGCCATATTACATACTTTTATAGCTATAAAACCCAGATGATAGCAATATAACCTGAGGGGATATCGTTGTTACCTGTAGGGATAACTCTGAAACTCGGGTGGTAACCATACTAACTGTTTGACAAGTATGTATCATAGTTGACTGCTATATTATCTGTGGTAACGACTGTCAAACTGAGGTGATAGCATCTAACTTTTGTGAAGGAAAGCCGAGAAAGTCAGGTGATAGCCATATTACTTGTGATAGCTGTGAAACTAAAATGATAGCCATACTACCTATAGTTAAACGATTGCTATATAATATATGGTGACAGCTGTAAAACTGAGGTGATGGCGATATTACCTTTGTCGATGGCTGTTAAACTCTGGTGATTACCATACTACTCAGGTGATGGTCATTTAGCCTGTAGTGATAGCTGTCAAGCTAAGGGGATAGCCAAACAAGCTATGGGAATATCTGTGAAACAGACTTGATTGCTGTATTACCTGTGGCAGCTGTCAAACCGAGGTGACAGGCATATTACAGATGATACTGCTTCTTGTGAAACTCAGGTGATAACCATATGATCTGAGGTGTAAAATGCGAAACTGAGGTGACAACCATATTACCTGTGGTGGTAGCTGTAAAACTGAGGTTATAGCCATATTACCGGCGGTGATGCGTCTGACTGGTGATCAGAAGTACGCGGATTCAATACTTGCCGGGGTTGGCAGTATTTTTTCGTGGAGATTGATCATGAAATCGTTTCTATCATCATTCTTTCCCTTCCGCTGATTCAAGAAGGGCAGTTGTCAGTTTCTGGCGAAAGAATGTACACTTTACTGGTTAACCACTTATGTACAAGACAGCCCAGGAAACGTGTGGATAGGTAAACTGACAAGCTCAAAAAATACATAGTGTTGACTGGACCATTAAACTGCAATCAATGAAAGCAAAACATTTGTACTCATGTGATAGCATTACTACCTGTGGTGACAGCTGGGAAAAAATTGCCTTAATCGTACGAGTTTTAGTGACTGTTGTGAAACAGAGGTGATTGTTGTATTACCTGTTGTGACACCTGTCAACCAAGATGATAGCCGTATTATCTGTAATGATAGCTCTGAAATTCAGGTGATTATGTTTTGTGGGAAGCTCAGATGATAGCTATACTTCCTGTGGTGACAGCTGTGAAATGGAGGTGATATCCATATTAGCTCTGGTGATAGCTGTGAAACTCAGTTGATAGCAATATAACCTGTGGTTACAGCTGTCAAACTGAGGTGACAGCCATGTTGCCTGTAGTGATAGCTGTGAAACTCAGTTGATAACCATTCTACCTGTTGTGACAAGTGTGAAACATAGTGGATTGCTGTATTACTTGTGGTGACAGCTGTCAGTCTGAGGTGATAGCGATATGATCTTTGGTGACAGATGTTATAGTCAGGTGATAACCATACTACCTGCTGTGAAGGAAAGCTGAGAAATTCAGATGATACCATATTACTTGTGGTGATAGCTGTGAAACTAAGGCGACAGCCATACTACCATACATGGTAAAATGATTGCTATATATTATGTTATGACAGCTGTGAAATTAATGTGATAGCCATATTACCTGTGGTGATGTGATGATAGCTAAGAAACTGAGGTAATGGCGATATTACCTGCTGAAAGCTGTGAAACTCTGGTGATAAACAAACTTCCTGTTCTGACATTTGTGAAAAGGAGGTCATTGCTTAATAACCTGAGGTGACAGTTGTGAAACTGAGGTGTTTGTCATACCACCTTTGGTGATAGCTGTGAAACAGGGTTTAAAAATAGAGGTGAAGACAATGATCAGGAATGGATTCAATTACCCCTAATCTCCTAACAGAGACAACAATGGGAAAAATACGAAATTGAAATAACTACACCCTAATGAAAACACCACAAGCGGATAGCCAAAAGGACATTTACTTTCCACAAAAATGGCCAAACAGCGATCGAAAATAAAAAGACAATAAGCAATACATACATGCAAAGACGCACTGTAACAATAATAAACCACAACACAAGAACCGCCTTGGAATGGTCAGCAAAAAGTATTCCACTCGGGGGCTTAAATAGATTGTACATGGCCTCAATCCTCGTCCTTGGTTCTTTTATGGTTTAGACAAATTATTGTTAAAGTCCGCATAAAGTCACATCACATGTGTTGACAGGTGTAAAACTGGAAACTCAGGAGATAGCCATATTACCCGTGGCGATATCTATAAGACTAATTTGAAAGCCTTACCCCGGAGTCTAACTGTTGGTTTTCTTTTGCTCCGGCATTTCATTGGTTTATTGCTTTCGAGTCCTCACCGTTGTTTCATCTCAATGGTTGTTTGAGTTTTTGTGTTCACAGAGATGTTGCACTGATGAGTAAGGAGGCCTTCATGCGGGCTGAACAAATTATTTGTGTAAATCGCGACGGAAGGGCGAGTATTGTGACCACGTAAAATCGATTTAAGCCCCCCCCCCCCCACACACACACACACACCCAAGTGGAATTCGTTTCCGCTGACCTTTCCAGTTCTTCTGTCGCGGTTCATTTTTGTTATGAACTATTTTTGGGTGTTTGCGTCGCTCATATTATTTTATTTTGGATAGCCTATTGGCCATTTTGTGGGAAAGTATCTGTCCTTTTGGTTTTCCGCTGTTGATGTTTCCATTGGGGTCTGTTGTTTCATGTTTGTGTTTCTTTCTCTTTGGTGTCTCTGATGGGAGCTGTGGGTTAATTGTATCGATTCCTGATCATTGCCTCCACTTCTGCTTTATTACCTGGACTGGCAGCTGTGAAACTGCGGTGATAGCCATGTTATATATAGTGGCAACTGTTATTCAGGTGGTGGCCCTATATAGCCTGCGGTGATAGAGGTGACTGCTGCATTACCTGTGGTGACAGCTGCTAAACCGAGGTGATATGTATATTACCAATAATGGCAGGTGTAAAAATCAGATGATAGTCATACTACTTCTTGTGAAATACAGGTGACAGCCATATTGCCTGAGGAAAAAGATATGAAACTGAGGTGGCAGCCATATTACCTGTGGTGGTAGCTGTTAAAGTCATATTACCTGCTCAGATGATAGCCTTACTACCTGTGGTGACAGCTGAGAAACTCAGGTGATATCCATACTCAATTTAGTAATAGCTATGAAACAGAGGCGATTGCTGTATTGTTGACAGCTGTAAAATACAGGCAAGAACCGTATTACCTGCGATGATTGCTGTGAAAATCAGGTGATAGTCATATTTCTTGTTGTGAAGCTCGGGCGATAGCCATATTTCCTGAGATGACCGCTATGAAACGGAGGTGATAGCCATATTACCTATGGTGATAGCTGTGAAACTCTGTTGAAAACAATATTAACTGTGGTGACAGCTTTCAAACTGAGGTGATAGCCATGTTACCCGCAGTGATAGCTTTGAAACTCGTCCGATAATCATACTGCCTGTTGTGACAATTGTGAAGCATAGTTGATTGCTATAATTATTACCTATGGTGACAGATGTAAACCTGAGGTGATAGCGAAATAACCTTTGGTGTAATATGTGAATATTCTGGTGATAGCCATATTACCTGCTGTGAAGGAAAGCTGAGAAAATCGGGTGTAAGCCATATTGTGGTGATAGCTGTGAAACTAAGGTGATAATCATAATACCTATAGTGACAGCGGTGAAACTGAAGTGATTGCTATAATGTATGTGGTGACAGCTGTGAAACTGAGGTGATAGCCATATTAACTGCGGTGTTGTGGTGATAGCTGAAAACTTCGGGTGATACCAATATTGACCTTGTTGATAGTTGTAAAACTCTTGTAACCATACTACTTATTGTGACTTTTGTGAGACAGAGGTCATTGATTAACAACCCGTGGTGACAGTTGTAAAACTTACGAGTTAGCCATACTACATGTGGTGATAGCAGTGAAACTTAGGTGATCGCCATATTACCTGTGGTGATATCTGTGAGAATAAGTTCAAAGCCATACAAGCCAAAATATTAAGGGTAAAAGCTGTGTGCGGCATCAGTTGTGATAGCCATTCTACCTGGCAATTCAACCTGTGGTGACAGTCGTATAACTCAGGTAACAACCTCATTACCTGTGGTGATAGGTGTGAAACTTACCCGTGTAGACATATATGACTCAGTTGACAGTCGTTCTTCCTGTGATGATAGCTGTGCTACTAAGCTGACAGCCATATTAACTGTGGTGATAGCTAAGATTTGTTTGTCAATAGTTTTTACTTCCCAGGCAATACCATTTAGGATATTTGGAGGTTGCTTTCGATTTTGAGGGACTTTTACCCGACACTGAGATAAACTGACATCTCAAGGCCTACCACCCAAAGAAACCGCAAGGGTTTAACCAAGAGGACCATGATGGTCCTATATCGCTCACCTGAGCTAAGAGATTAACATGTAGGCCCCAGGGCGGTGCAATTTTTGAACCCAGGTCTACAATTTGAACAACCTAAGCAGAGGTCCACTGAATGAAGCTAAACATCGAATATAAAAGGCATCGGCCTTCTGGTTTTGAACAATAAGATTTTTCAAAAGTTTTCTCTTTATAATAAAATTAAAAAAAGAGTTCCTTTAAGAGCAATGAAAATATTCATAAGAAAGAAGATGGGTCATAATGCGTAGTTCGGCTAATAAAGCCTCATCAGTGACCCTGTAATGATCCGGCAACGAAAGCCAGAGGAAGCATACTGCAATTTAGCGAATTTCGAATAAGCAGTCGATTCAAAGACTGATATAAATAAAAAATGAGGTCCAAATAATTAAAAACCTGTCTAGAATTTGAGTCTAAACTAATAATTTATTTCTGATTTCTCAGAATATTCAGGCTGCTCTCAAAGGACCAAAAGTAAAATATAAACTGCACTATGGTTGATGTACGGGGAGACGTTTTACGGCCGCCACACGGCACAACACCAGCTGCAGTGAAGGCAAATAACATTAAAAAAAGAGTTCCTTTAAGAGCAATGAAAATATTCATAAGAAAGAAGATGGGTCATAATACGTAGTTTCGGCTAATAAAGCCTCATCAGTCACCCTGTTATGATCCGGCAACGAAAGTCAGAGGAATAGCGAATTTCGGATAGGCAGTCGATTCAAAGACTGATATAAATAAAAAAATGAGGTCCAAATAATTAAAAACCTGTCTAGAATTTGAGTCTAAACTAATTATTTATTTTTGATTTCTCAGAATATTCACGCTGATCTCAAAAGACCAAAAGTAAAATATAAACTGCACTATGGTTGAAGTCTATGTAAAACCAGTGGACCCAAGGGCGGGGCCATTTTTGGCCCCCATGCTATGATTGGAACAATCATGGTTGAGGTCCATTAGATGAAGCTTCAAACCAAATATCAAAGACCTGGGCCTTCTGGTTTCACACAAGAAGATTTTTAAAGGTTTTCCCTCTATTAGCCTATGTAAAACCAGTGGGCCCAGGCGCGGGAGCATTTTTGGCCACAGGGCTATAATTTCAACAATCTTGGAAGAGGTCCACTAAATGAAGCTTCATATCAAGTATCAAAAGACCTGAGCTTTCTGGTTTCAGACAATAAGATTTTTAAAGGTTTTCCTAATATCAGCTTATGTAAAACCAGTGAACACCAGCGAGGGGGCATTTGAACAATCGTGGTACAGGTTCACTAGATGAAGCTTCATACTAAATATCAAAGACCTCGACCAGCTGGTTTCACAGAAGAAGATTTTTATATGTTTTCCCTATATTAGCCTATGTTAAACCAGTGGGCCCCGGCATGGGGGCATGATTGGCCTCAGGGTATTAATTTGAACAATCTTGGTAGAGATTCACTAGATGAAGCTTCATACCAAATATCAAAGACCTGGGCCTTCTTGTTTCAGGCAAGAAAATTTTTAAAGGTTTTCCCTTATAAGCCTAGGTAAAACAAGTGGGCCCGGGTCTATAATTTGAACAATCTTGGTATAGGTCCATTTGATGATGCTTCATACCAATTATCTAAGACCTGGGCCTTCTGGTTTCAGAGAAGAAGATTTTTTATAGGTTTTCCCTATATAAGCCTATGTAAAACCAGTTGGCCACGGGGCAGGGTCGTTTTTGGCCCCAGGGCTATAATTTGAACAATCTAGGTAGAGGTCAACTAGATAGAGCTTCATACCAAATATCAAAGACTTTGGCCTTCTGATTTCAGAGAAGAAGATTTTTAAAATGTTCCCTATATAAGCATATATAAAACCAGTGGACCCGGCTCGGGGGCGTTTTTGGCCTCAAGGCTATAATTTGAAAATCATGGTAGAGGTTCACTAGATGAAGCTTCTTACTAAATATCAAAGACCTGGACCTTCTGGTTTCAGACAAGAAGATTTGTATATGTTTTCCCTAAATAAGCCTATGTAAAACGAGTGGGCCCCGGTGCGGGGGCGTTTTTGGCCACAGGGCTATAATTTGAACAATTTTTGGTAGAGGTTCACTAGATGAAGCTTCATACTAAATATCAAAGACCTGGACCTTCTGGTTTCAGACAAGAAGATTTTTATATGTTTTCCCTATATAAGCATATGTGAAACGAGTGGGCCCCGGTGCGGGGGCGTTTTTGGCCCCAGGGCTATAATTTGAACAATCTTGGCAGAGGTTCACTAGATGAAGCTTCATACCAAATATCAAAGACCTGGGCCTTCTGGTTTCAGACAAAAAGATTTTATATGTTTTCCCTATATCAGCCTTTATAAAACCAGTGGGCCCCGGCGCGGGGGGGGGGGGGGCGTTTTTGGTTCCAGGGCTATTATTTGAACAATCTTGGTAGAGGTTCAGTACCTGGGCCTTCTGGTTTCAGACAAGAAGATTTTTATATCAGCCTTTATAAAACCAGTGTGCCCCGGGACGGGGCCACTTTTGGTCCCAGGGCTATAATTTGAACAATCTTGGTAGAGGTCCACTAGATGAAGCTTCATACCAAATATCACAGACCTGGGCTTTTGGGTTTCAGATAGGAAGGTTTTTAAAGGTTTTCCTTATATAAGCCTATGTAAAAACAGTGGGCCACGGCATGGAGGCATTTTTGGCCAAAGGGCTATAATTTGAACAATCTTGGTAGAGGTTCACTAGATGAAGCTTCATACCAAATATCATAGACCTAGGCCTTCTGGTTTCGAGAAGAAGATTTTTAAAGATTTTTTTCTTATTTTCCTTTTTTCGTTGCCATGGCAACCAGAGTTCTGCATGGAATTGAATTCTTTGATCAACTTTGATAGAGGACCACATAAGGATCATTTCTGCCAAGTTTGGTCAGAATCTATTCAGTGGTTTAGGAGGAGATGATGTTTAAAGAAATTGTAAACGGACGGACGGACGGACGACGACGCCGACGTCGTCGGACGGTGAATGATCACAATAGTTCAACCTGAGCCTGCTCAGGTGAACTAAAAACGGTTCGTCTCGCACCACTTTTCCTGGGAAGGCTTAGATCTTATAAGCTGTAAGCCGTAATTGTATCGATTCCTGATCGTTTACAGACGTCATTTATTGTGCGAATATTTTGGCAATGCATTTAACAAACGTTTCTCTGCTTACATTTCCGAATACGTTCATCAATGTTATTTTTGATGCTTTAATCACCATGTTAATTACATTGTAAAACATTGGAAAATGTATAAGCTCTTCAATTCAGTACTTCTGTCAATGGGACCCATTATAACACACACATCTTACACTGCTTTCTGTCAGTTTTTATTCATCTATTGAAGTTTGTGGCACTTTTCCTATTTCTGGTTCAAATTTAGATTGTTAGTGCTCATTATAACAGACTGTTCGAAGCAATTTTAATGAGTATATACGTCTATGCTGTGGGTAAAAATATGGTAAAAATGTATACCCTTGCCAACCCTTTGTTTGTTTGATTTGAGGTTTAACGTCCCCGTCAACACTGTAAAGGTCATTTTGGAGACGTTGCTTCCAATTTTGTGGGACTTCTACCCGACATTGAGATGAAACGACTTCCCAAGCCCTGTCGCCAAATGAAACCAATAGGGTTTATTAGCATTGGCGGTCCGCCTCGCACCGCGGTTCCTCGGCAGGCTTAGATCCTCTAAGCGGTTTACCAGTACTAGTGTGCGGGCCGGATTAAGCTCTGCGTGGAAGCATCATGCAGCCCATATATTTCTTCAAGCCCCTATGGGCGGGGGCAGCCTTGCCAACCCTACTTTCATATGTATGAAGTGAGGTCTAAATGGATATGTATTTCCCGGACTTGTTAATTTGTTTTAACAGTATAGGCATAATTTATTTCAACAGCAGCTTTGTGTCCATAAAGTATCCCAGTGGCTCAATTGAATGCGCAAGCTCGAGGGATTGATCATCTCTAGACTGAGGATATTTCTTGCGAGTGAGAATGGTCACGGACTATATTCTATGGTATTTCGCCCTCTTCTGCTTGTCCGTTTCTAAAAGCTGAATGTGCACTATACTTGCACTGGTTATCAGCATATTGGTGATCTATTGACATTTTTTTTTTCTTATGAGTCCTGTGAACTCGCTATGTCCCAATTCTATAAGAAAGTTCCACTGCAAAATTATTTGTACAAAACACAGTTTAAACCCCCAGTGGAATTCGTTTCGCTGACCGTTCAAAGGCGGTTCTTCTGTCGCGGTTTATTTTATTATGGCTTGTCTTGAGTGTTTGTGTCGCTTATATTATTTTATTTTGGATAGCCAATTGGCCATTCTGTGTTAATTGATGTTTCAATTAGGGTCTAGTTGTTTCATGTTTGTGTTTCGTTCCCTTTGGTGTCTCTAGATAGTGGGAGCTGTGGTTTTATTTATCGATTCCTGATCATTGCCTTCACATCTATTTTGATGGCTGGTGGGTGAACAAACAACTGGACAGAAAAATAAGTCCCTACGTCGTACCATGTTAAAAGCAGGCATGTCAAAAAAAAAAAAAAAAAAAATGATAGTAAGCAAGAAAACAACTGAATTTTGTTTGCAGACAGTATTTCATTTAATTTTTATTTATAATTCATTTCACTTCTTCCTGCTTTTAGCGTCTGTCACTGATCTTCTTCCCCTCCATGTTGATTCTGAAACACAAGGAAAAGTTCATCACAATTTAAATATAAAAGATTGACAGATACTTATGGACATTTTTAGAGGGATGCGAGTCATACAAACATGCACACATGTACACATGCAGACATGCACATATGCATGCACACTCACACACATGCATGCATGTACATACACATGCATGCACATACACGTTTGCATGTGTACACACACATGTATGCCATCATGCATGCACACATACATACATGAATGCATATGCGTGTGCACACACGCAAGCATGCATGCAAGCACACATGCATGCACACACACTCATGCAAGCATGCACACACACACTAATGTAGACTTGCATGCACACATACATGCATGCATGCACTCACACATGCATGCATACATGCACACACATATGCATGCATGCACACACACACTCATGCATGCATGTATAAATCCAATATCCCCATCCCCTAACAACTTGGCCATCAGAATGTAACTGTTGGTTTTCTTTTGCTCCAGCATTTCATTGGTTTCTTGCTGTGAGTCCTCACCGTTGTTTCATCTCTGTGGCTGTTTGATTTTTTGTGTTCACGGAGATGTTGCACTGATAAGTTAGGAGGCCTTCATGCGGACTGAACAAATTATGTCTTAATCGCGACGGGAGTAGAGCGAGGATTGTTGCCACGTAAAATCGATTTAATCCTCCCACCCCCACCAGTGGAATTCGTTTCCGCTGAACGTTCCAAGGCGGTTCTTCTGTCGCCGTTTATTTTTGTTATGGTTTGTCTTTGGGTGTTTGTGCGGCTTATATTATTTTATCTTGGATAGCCTATTGCCCATGTTGCGGGAAAGTAACTGTCCTTTTGGCTTTCCGCTATTGATGTTTCTATCGGGATCTGTTGTTGTATGTTTGTGTTTCTTTCCCATCGTTGTCTCTGATGGGAGCTGTGGGTTGATTTAATCGATTCCTGATCATTGCCTCCACTTCTAATTTGGTTGTGCGAGGGAGAGAGATTGGATCGATCCCGGGCTTTCGGATGAGTCTTTAAACCGAGGTCCCGTCTCAGTATGACCTAAGCTGTTGGTGAGACGTAAAACCCAAACACTCACTCACTGTGCGAGGGAGATGATAACTGTTAATGTGTATATATGAAGAAAAAAGAAAATAAGAACAAAAGAGAACAAATTTCCATTCCTCCACCGGCACTTGAACTCTTGAACATTTGAACCCTCTGATTCATAATCGACAATCGGGCAATAACTCCTGAAATGGTATATACTCCGGATAAGATCATATATGAAATTTCAAAACCCTACCACACGCGGTTCTTAAATTATGCTTTGCATCACAAAACATACAGAGGTACAATGTACAAATACCCAAAGGGTCATAACTCATCACCACAAATCTATTCACTAACTTTCAAGGTTCTAGCTCCAATGAATTTTGAGATATTTTGCTGACAAGATTTTATCCACCCCCACAAAAAAAATGAAGTGGCAATAACTCTCGAAAGGGGATGAGAAAAAAAATCGCGTTACCTAATTGTCCATGAGGAATCCATATATAAAATTTCAAAATGCTAGCATACGCGGTTCTTATGATATGTTACGCATCAAAACGGACAGACAGACGGACGACCGAAGCAGAAGCAATATGCCACTCCAACTTCTTTAGTGAACATGGACAGATATGTACATTTTGCAGACATTTTAAAAATTGTAACATTTATCACGAGAGAGAGAGAGAGAGAGAGAGAGAGAGAGAGAGAGAGAGAGAGAAATAAACTATTCCGATGTCCAAAAACACTATAATTGATTTGCTTCTACCGCGGTTTCACTGCTTTGCAGATTTTCAAGAAGACATTGAATAACCTAGCAACGAACGTCACGTCATAAGTAACGTTTCCGCCTGATGTTAATAACGTTTCCGGTAGTTGAATAACATAAATGAGATTCAATGTATAACCATATATCTGCCCGTGTGTAAATGAACATACATTGTTTTTATGTAAGTATATCCTTAGAAACTGTTTTAACTTCAAGCTGCGATTTCAAAATACATGCATAACAAAATATAAATGCATACAAAATTGAATACCCTGATGGCATCATATCTATCTAAATTATCAAATTCCTTTACATACTAACTAGCCCTGTTTAATTTGGGTTTTAAACTGTTGATGAATGCGTTTTCCTTAGCCCGTCGTAGTGTTGTACTTTCTGAGTACATCTTATAAAAGGGGAAGATGTAGTATTTAGGGTTCAAGTCGCCAGCGCATTCATCGATGTGCCCACTGACTTGCAGCATTCTGGTACGGGGGTCTCTAATCTGCTGGTTATGGATAGTGACTCGCGTACGCAGAAAATTGCCTGTTTCCCCAATGTATTCCTCCCCACAGCCCCTGCACATCATCATGTAGATAACGTTTTTGACTTCGCAGGTCATGTTTTCATGCACCGTGAAGTCAATTGCACAGTTGAATTTGAATGAACTTCCTTCCACAAGATGAATGCAGAGGCCGCAGTTATATATATATTCACTTGCATATTTTTATATTCTTATAGTGATGAAAAACGAGGAGTTTATCTGTACCTCTCCAACATGCATTTTTGGCTTGAAGATTGTTAGATACATGTAGTACACTAACTGGTCATAGTAATAGCTGTATAAGTCAATCTTTACAGTTTAATGGCCTTGTTGACAGTTGCATGGGTCACTCTGATATCTGTAAAGCCAAGATGGCAGCTGTAAGAGTAGTTATATGATTCATGATGGTAGCTACGGTATATGAATCATGGGGACAGCTGTATGGCACATAATTACAGCAGTACGAATCGTGGTGATAGCTGTATAACAAATGGTGATAGCTATAAGAGTAATTATTCTAAAATATGATTCATGGTGAAAGCTGTGTGATAGCTGTGTGAGCTATAGTGAGAACTCGATGATTTGTCTTGACAGCTGCATGAGTAGTTGTGGTAGCTGTATTAGTCGTGCTGATAGCTGTATAAGTCATGGTGATTGCTGTATGGGCCAAGGTAATACAGGGGTATCCGAGATAGCTATATGATTCGTGGGGATAGCTGTATGTGTCATGATGACAGCTGTTTAACTCATGGTGACAGTTCCATGAGTCATGATGACAGCTAACTGAATCATGATGAAAGCTGTTTGAGTCATGAAGACAGCTGCGGTTGACATGGTGATAGCAACGTAGTGTACATGTCTTTCTGGGACAGACTAGCTAGTTTCCGCAATTGGGCCTAGCCAGTGACCCTCAAATATTCTCAAACATTCGCAGTGGAATCCATGATCCAAAAGGACTAGAAAATATAACCCACACTATGATGAAGGCCAGGGAGACGTTTTACGGCCGCCACACATTCCCTTAACACCAGCTGTGGTGAAGTTAAAATACCATATATAAGGGATAATCCTTTGGAAGCAAGGACTACAACACGGAACCGAAAATCGCAGTGTGTGTGTGATTTCGGGTTTGCCGTCGCTTTCAACAATTTTTCAGTCATATCACGACGGTGTCTGGTTGCGAGAGGGAGCTCAATTCTCACTTTTTATAGTGCTTCCTCACTGAAGTATCATGTCCCAGAAACATTACATGATACCACACCCAGTCACATTATCCTGACAATGGGTCGACCAGTCCTAGCTCTACCCCGTAAATCTGAGTGCCAAGTGAGGAGCAGCTAGTACCATATTAACGACTTTGGTATGTCGCGGCCCGTGATCGAACCCTTTGACCTCCCGTTCCCCGGAGCGGACACTCTACCAACTGAGCTATCGGGGCCGGTTGTAGTAGTGTACAGGATTTTCTGGGCTATGTGATTCTTAGGGATAGTCATAGTGATAGTTGCATGACCTAAGGGGAAAGCTTTATGAGCCATGCTTATTGCTGTGTGAGTCAGGATGAAAGCTGTGTGAATCAGGATGATAGTTTATTAGCCATGGTGACAGCTTAAGGCGACATGATGATAGCTCTATGAGTCATGGTGATTGCTTTATGAACCATAGTGACATATGCACGAGACATGGTGATATGAGCCAGAGTGGCCGATGAAGGAGTCATGGTGACAGATGTAGTGTAGACATAGCGATAGCAGCAACCTTTGAATTATGACAGCAGCTTTAAGAGTCATTGTTACTACTGTATGGGTCTTGTGGCAGCTTTATACGTCATAGGGACAGCTGTATGAATCATGGCAGCTGTAGGAGTCATGGTGATAACTTTAGGAGTCAATGTGCTAGCTGTGTAAGTCGTGGTGATTGCTGTATTAGTCATAGTAATACCAGTATGAGTAATGGTAATAGCCTTAAGAGTCATGGTGGAAGCTGTTTAAGTCCTCTGGTAATAGTATAAGATCCATGGTAATAAATGAATGTGTCCCTGTATGAGTGATACGTACATGTATCAGTCGTCCGTCGTCCGTTCACATGTTCAACAAAGTATATCTTTAAAGCTGGTTGGCCAATCATGATTAAATTTCAATTAGGTTGGGGGAAAAGATGCAGTATGTTTTGGGGCAGATCAGATGGAACGGGCCTCCGTAGCCTAATGGATAAGAGCGCTGACTCTTAGTCATTAGGTCTCTCACCGCCGTGGGTTCGAGCCTCGCTCGGGTCAGACGTGTGAGACGCCAAGTTCTGCAACGGAAGGTCAGGTGATTTTTCTCCGGGTACTCCGGTTTTCGCCCACCTATGATTAACGATCGGCTCGATATGAGTGAAATAATCTTGAAAGGGCCGTAAAACCCAAACCAAAAAAAAAAAAAAAAAAAGATCAGATGGAAACTCTTGTTGGCATGGCAACATATAGCTCCCATAGACTTACAATGGGAAAAAAACTTCTTCTCTGAAACCACTAGGCCCAGAGCTTACATATGAAGCATGTAGCAATGTCAAGTGGTCCCCTACATAAATTGTGCCAATCATGCTCCTGGGTTCTAAACTGGCCACGTCCCGGGGTCCCTAAGCCCCCATACACTTATAATAAAAAATAGCTTAAAAATCTTCATCTCTGAAACCGCTAGGCACAGAGCTTACATTTAAGCATGTAGCAATGTCAAGTGGTCCTCTACATAAATTGTGCCAATCTTGCCCCTGGGGTCTAAATTGGCCACGGCCCGGGTCCCCTTAGCCCCCATAGACTTATAAAAAAAAAACTTAAAAATCTTCATCTCTGAAACCGCTAGCCACAGAGCTTACATTTAAGCATGTAGCAATGTCAAGTGGTCCCCTACATAATTGTGCCAATCATGCCCCTGGGGTCTAAACTGGCCACACCGGGGTCCCTCAACCCCCATAGACTTATGTGGGAAAGTAACTGTCCATATGGCCTTCCTTTGTTTAGGTTTCCATTATGGTCTGGTCGCTTAATGTTTGTATTTCTTTCCCTTTGGTGTCTTTTATGGATGGAGTAAGTTAATTGTATCAATTCCTGATCTTTGTTTTACTTCTACTTTATAATGAAAAAAAGCTTAAAAAATCTTCTTCTCTGAAACCGCTAGGCACAGAGCTTACATATAAGCATGTAGCATTGTCAAGTGGTCTTCTACATAAATTGTGCAAATCATGCACCTGGGATCTAAACTGGCCACACCGTGGTCCCCTCCATAAATTGTGCCAATCATGGCCACACCCTGGTGCCCCTTAGCCCACATAGACTTATAATGGAAAGAAAGGCTTAAAAAATAATCTTCTCTGTAACCGCTAGTATTATTAACTCACCTGAGCCAAGGGCTCATGTTAGGTATTAGTATGCTTATGGTCCGGCGTCCGTTCATATTTTCAAATAAGTATATCTTTAAATCCACTTGGCCAATCATGATTAAATTTCATGGGAAGCATTATCCGATTGGGGGAAAAGATGCAGTATGTTTTGGGGCAATTCAGATTGAAACTGGTGTTGCCATTGCAACATATAGCTCCCTTAGACTTACAATGGGAAAAACTTAAAAAAATCTTCTCCTCTGAAACCACTAGGCCCAGATCTTACATATAAAGCATGTAGCAATGTCAAGTGGTCGCCTACATAAAATGTGCCAATCATGCCCCTGGGGTCTAAACTGATCACCAGTTAGATGCGCATCTGACTGAGCTACGGAGGTTGGAATTTCTTCTCTAAAACCAAAGGTCAAAAGCTTAAATATTGAGTATTTTGCAGCATTAACTCGTCACCTACATTAATCCTACTAAACATACCCCTAGGGTCCAAACTGACAATGCCGTGTCCCATAAGGAAGAACTTCAAAAAAAAAATATGCTCAAAGACCATGAGACAAACAGCTAACTAAAACGTTCCTCAGGTGAGTGGTTAGGCTCATTGAACTTCTTGTATCAAGTACTTTTATTGGTTGATGGTCAAATATGGGTGTGGCATTATTTATTCAGCAAGACAAGGATAAAAGGTGGGGGAAAAGATGAATTATGTTTTGGGGCAGATCAGATGGAAACTATTGTTGCCATGGCAACATATAACTCCCATAGACTTACAATGGGAAAAATTTAAAAAATCTTCTTCTCTGAAACCACTAGGCTCAGAGCTTACATATGAAGCATGTAGCAATGTCAAGTGGTCCCCTACATAATAATTATGCCAATCATGCCCTAGGTTCTAAACTGGCCACGCCCGGGGTCCCTTATCCCCCATAGACTTATAATAAAAAATGCTTAAAAGATCTTCCTCTCTGAAACTGCTAAGCACAGAGCTTACATATTAAGCATGTAGCAATGTCAAGTGGTCCTCTACATAAATTGTGCAAATCATGCCCCTGGGGGTCTAAACTGGCCACGCCGTGGGGCCCCTTAGCCCTAATAGACTTATAACGGAAAAAAAGCTTAAAATAATCTTCTCTGAAACCGTTAGGCACAGAGCTTACATATAAAGCATGTAGCATGTCAAGTGGTCCTCTACATAAATTTAACCAATCATGCCCCTGGGATCTAAACTGGCCACGCCCCGGGGCCCCTTAGCCCCCATAGACTTAAAATGGAAATAAAAATAAAAAAAATCTTCTTCTCTGAAACCACTAGGCCCAGAGCTTACATATTAAGCATGTAGCAATGTCAAGTGGTCCCCTACATAAATTTTGCCAATCATGCCCCTGGGTTCTAAACTGGCCACGCCGTGGGGCCCCTTAGCCCCCATAGACTTATAATGGAAAAAAGCTTAAAATCTCTTCTCTGAAACTGCTAGGCACAGAGCTTACATATTAAGCATGTAGCAAGGTCAAGTGGTTCCCCTTCATAAATTGTGTCAATCATGCCCCTTGGGCCTAAACTGGCCAGGCCCCGGGGCCCCTTAGCCCCCATAGATTTATAATGGAAAGGAAGCTTTAAAAATCTTCTTCTCTGAAACCACTAGGCCCAGAACTTACATATTAAGCATGTAGCTATGTCAAGTACTCCCCTTAAATAAATTGTGCCATTCATGCCTCTGGGGTCTAAACTGGCCACTCTTCGGGCCCCTTAGCCCCCATAGACTTATAATGAAAAAAAGCTTAAAAATTCTTCTTCTCTGAGACCACTAGGCCCAGAGCATATATATTAAGCATGTAGCAATGTCAAGTGGTCCCCTACATAAATTGTGCCAGTCATGCCCCTGGGGTCTAAACTGACCAAGCCCCGGGGCCCCTTAGCCCCCATATATTTATAATGGAAAAAAAGCTTTAAAAATCTTCTTCTCTGAAACCACTAAGCCCAGAGCTTACATATTAAGCATGCAGCTATGTCAAGTGGTCCCCTACATAAATTGTGCCATTCATGCGTCTGGGGTCTAAACTGGCCACTCCCCGGGGCCCTTAGCCCTCATAGACTTATAATGGAAAAAAGCTGAAAAATTCTTCTTCTCTGAAACCACTAGGCGCAGAGCATATATATTAAGCATGTAGCAATGTCAAGTGGTCCCCGTACATAAATTGTGCCAATCATGTCCCTTGGGGCTAAACTGGCCACATCCCCGGGCCCCTTTCAAGAATGACTTTTCATCAAAAGCATGTACTTGATGTACTTTCACATAATACCAATATAGGTATGAGATGTTGCACTGATGAGTTAGAAAGCCTTCATGCGGACTGAACAAATTATTTGTCTAAATCGCGACGGAAGTAATCGCGAGGATTGTGGCCGTGAAAAGTTGATTTAAGCCCCCCCCTCCCCCCTCCCCCAGCGGAGCGGAGTTCATTTTACTGACCGTTCCAAGGTGGTTCTTCTGTCGCAGTTTATTTTTGTTATGGTTTGTCTCAAGTGTTTGTGTCGCGTATATTATTTTGTTTTGGATAGCCAGTTGGCACTTTTGTGAGAAAGTAACTGTCCGTTTTGGCTTTCCGCAGTTGATGTTTCCATTAGGGTCTGTTGTTTCATGTTTGTGTTTCTTTCCCTTTGGTGTCTCTGATGGGAGCTGTGGATTGATTGCATCTATTCCTGATCATTGCCTTCACTTATATTTTGGCAGTCAGTACCAGTTTTCAATTTTCCACATTACAAGTCTATTGAACTCCTAAGTTGACATATCAACCAAACTAAAGAGCCGAATTTCATAAAATATATCAAACATGATATGGCAAATTCTGTAAATATTTCCATAAAGTCTCAGTCCCATATGGTTTCTGAAAAGATGTTGTTTTGTTTGTTTTTTAAGTATTTTTTTCTGGCATTTCGGTTTCCATGGCAGCCAAGCAACAAATAAAAGTGATCATTAGGCCTAAAATCAGATAGATGACAGCATAAAGGATATTAATATGAAAGTTTTGTCAAAATATCTGCAAGACTCGGCAGTAAATACCATTCTTCTATTTTCACCATTATAAGGCTATGTAACCTCTAAGATGCCATAGCAACCAAAATAATGAGCAGAATTTCATGAACAATAAAACAAAAGAAAAACACTAAACCTGTAAGGGAAAATATGGTGAATATGTCCATTGAGCATCAGCCTCATAGAGCATATAGTTTCTGGGGAGATGATTTTTTTAGTTGTTCTTTTGGGCATTTTGGTTTGGCAAAAAATAACAAGAGCTGTCACATGACAGCATAGCTCGCCTGTTTCGCGCCTTCAAGATATAAGGTAAAATTGCTGAACCATGAAATATAGGTCACACTCACCTAGATATATTCTGAGATCAATAACTGGGATGCATGGAACATAATTCCAGATATTACATTTCGAATTAAATTGTGTCTGATTATAAGGCAAAATCATTGAACCATGAAAATAGCTCACAATGACCTACATATATTTCTAAGTCAATCATCTGGTCACATGGAACCAATAATCCAGGTGAGACATTTCTCGATCAAATCGTATTCAAGATAATAGGCAAAATCACTGAACCATGAAACACAGGTCAAACTTACCTAGATATAATTCAAGCTCAATTATGGGGTCACATGGAAGATAATAGACAAAATCACTGAACCATGAAATATAGGTAACACTGACCTGGATATATTTTGCGGTCAATTATCGGGTCACATGGAAATAATAATCCAGGTATGACATTTCTCCATCAAAAAGTATTCAAGATAATAGGCAAAATCACTGAACCATGAAATATAGGTCACACTGACCTAGATATATTTGCGGTCAATAATGGGGTCACATGGAACTAATAACCCAGGTTGGACATTTCTCCATCAAATAAAATTAAAAGTAATAGGAAAAATCACTAGACCATGAAATGTATGTCACCATGACCTAGATATATTTTGCGGTCAATTATCGGGTCACATGGAACTAATAATCCACGTATGACATTTCTCCATCAGATAGTATTAAAGATAATAGGCAAAATCACTGAACCATGACATATAGGTCACACTGATGTAGATATATTTTGAGGTCAATCAGCCGGTCACTTGGAACTAATAACCCAGGTATGACATTTTTACATCAAATAGTATTCGAGATAATAGGCAAAATCGCTGAACCATTAAATATATAGGTCACAGTGGCCTAGATATATTTTGAGGTCAATCATGGAGTCACATGGAACTAATATCCCAGGTTTGACATTTCTCCTACTAATAGTCTTCAAGGTATAAGGCAAAATCACTGGACCCTGAAATGTAGGTCATCATCTCCCTCACCCTTTTACACGTGAACCAATGTCACTTGATTGGTTGATGTATAACCAATTGTGTCTAAAACTTGTTAGCATAATAGAAACGTATACAACAAATTACAAAGGTGTCCTAGATTTTGACCCCTAGCCCAACCCCATCCCCATTTCCAGGCATGAACACAGGGGTGTTGTCTTGGAATCTCAGAAGACACTCCCAGGTATCCAAGTTGAAAGTATGAATGTTTTGTGATGAGTGACTGTTGAGATATAAGCATTTCAAAAACTTTAAACATAGAATTACATTGGTGTTCTAGATTTTGACCCCTAGGCCCACTCAGGGGCATAAACCCAGCGATCTGTTCTCTTTGAACATCAGAAGACCCTCCAAGGTACTTAAGCTCAAAATATGAGTAGCTGTTGAGATTTAAGCATTTGAATAACTTTAACGCAGTGTGACGGGAAGGATCCCACAAATACAAATGCAAACGCGCACGTAGATGACCGAGGTGACAACAATAGCTCTCCATGTACTTAGTACAGGCGAGCTAAAAAGGAGCATTATGCCAAAAATCAGTTGGCACATGCTAGACTACACGAGGAACATAAGTTTTGTCAAAATATCTGCAAAAGCTTGGCAGTTAATGCAATTTTTCAATTTTCCCCATCAGAAGTCTAGGGAAACTCAAAGTTGCTACAGCAACCACACTTATTTCATAAAAAACATAAACTTTAAATCCTACAACCAAAGGATGCTACAGATACAATCTGATCTCAATCGGACCAGTGGCTTCAGAAGGGATGTTGTCTGTAAGTTTTGATGCCAGATATACTACGCAGACGACGGACAACTGCCTATCTATAAGATCTGCCACAGCCTTCGGCTCTGGTTAGCAAAAAATCTTTAGTCTGATTTTATACCTGTATTTAACGATTTAGTATAATCATGTAATTACAAGTACATGATACATGGAACATCACTTTCTTGTCAATGATGGGAGGTGTGAGGTAATTGTATCGATTCCAGATCAATGACTTCACTTTTATTTTATAGCATAGGTCTAAAGCTTCACCTAAAGTATGTAACGGCTGAACCAATCCTATTTTGGCATATTTTCTGGTCAAGCCCCATTAACGTTAACTCGCGTTTAAATGGAATCATCTAAACAACTCCTATCAATTGGATAGCATAACATATTTGAGACTACAACAATTAATGGCACACGTCTAATTGGCAAACTGTAATCATAAGTCAACTCACTCAAAGCTTTCCTAATTTCGTGTAAAAAATGTTCTTACAAAATTCCTTTCGTTTCTCAAATATTGTACTGTACCTTCCTCATGGCAGCGATCTTTAGTCTCCAGCTTCACTATATCATGCCTAAATGTAGAAATTATACAAATTAGATCAAAAAGGCATGCTGTATGAAAACAATCAAAATGTATACTGGCCCCAACACATGGGGGCTTGAAGAAATAGACTGGGCTTCATGATCCTTACACGCAGAGCTGAAACAGACCGCACATGAGTACTGGTAAACTGCTTAGAGGTTCTAAGCCTGACCAGGAAAAAGTGGTGCGAGTTGGGCCCGACATACATATAAACTATATTGGTTTCATTGGGTGGCAGGGCCTGAGATGTCATTTCATCTCAATGTCTGGTAAAAGTCCCACAAAACTAGAAGCAACATCTCCAACAATGACCTTTACAATGTTGATGGGGATGATAAACCTCAAATAAAAAAAGTACAGTATGCCATTAGAAAAATAAAAGCAATGCATTATGCCTTGCCACTAATTTTCATCAAGCAAGTGCCATAACACTTTGTGTTTGATCTGAGGTTAAGCATCCCCGTCAACACTGTATAGGTCATTCTGGAGAAGTTGCTTCCAATTCTGTGGGACTTTTACCCAAAACTGAAATGAAATGACTTCTCAATGAAACTCATAGGGTTTATAACCTTGGATGGGTCCACTCGCCCCGCCTTGCCTGGGCAGGCTTAGATCCTCTAAGCGGTTTACAAGTACTCATGTGCGGTCGATTTCAGCTCTGGAAGCATCATGCAGCCCATCTATTTCTTCAAGCCCCGATGGGCGGCCATAAACACTGTCAAAATGAATTCACAGTGAAGTTGCATTAGTCTTTCCCTTAATAAAGTTGACATTAATACATGAATAAGGTGACTATTTTCAATGTTCAAAGGGCCATATCTCCGAAAGGAAGTAAACCAGAATTACAAAAAAAAAATCCTATTTTCTGTAGACCCACTCATGGTGCGTAACATTTATGCGAAGTTTACGGTAAATATCTACTGTTTACAGAGAAGATAAAAGTATATCACAATTCGCTCATGTAAAAGGGCGCTGGTAAGCCATTTCTGGCCTAAAATTTACAGTTTTGGAGGGCCTGTGACCTTGAAAAAAAAGGTCAAGGTCACCAAAAGCAAACCAAATCTTTGGTAGGTTACAATGACATATTGTACAAATAATGTTCTAGAAAGTCTGGCCAAATGTCAGCTATTCATTCAAGACACCGGTGCAGATAAGCCAAAATTGACAGTTTTCGGGACCTTTGACCTTAGAAATAAGGTCAAGGTCATAAAAAACTAATCAAATCTAAGGTCGGTCACAATGATATATTGCCCCAAGTTTGAACAAATTTCACTGATTCATTCATGAGACAGAATGTGAATCATTGATGAATAATCTTGACAGCTGCAGGAGTATTTGTGGTAGCTGTATTAGTCATGGTGACAGCTGTATGAGTCATGGTGATAGTTGTATGTGCGAAGGTAATACAGGCGTAACAGTGATAGCAATATGATTTCTGGGGATAGCTGAATGAGTCATGATGACAGCTAAATGAATCATGATGATAGCTGTATGAGTCAGGAAGTCAGCTGCGGGTGACATGGTGATAGCCATTTGATACATGGTTAATAACTGTATGATGTTTTATTTAATGGGTAATCCTTTGAAAGCAACCAAGGGCTCAATACGGAACCGAAAACCGTAGTGTACAAGTTTTTATGGGACGGACTAGCTAGTTTCCGCATTTAGGCCTAGCCAGTGACCCTCAAATATTCTAAAATTTAAGCAGTGGAATCAATGATCGAAAAGGACTAGAACATATAACCCAAACTATGCCGAAGGGCAGGGAGACTTTTGACAGCCGCCACACATTCCCTAAACACCAGCTGTGGTAAAGTTAAAATGTCATATATAAGGGATAATCTTTTGGAAGCAAGTACTACAACATGGAACAGAAAATCGTAGTGTGCAGGATTATCTAGGCTATGTGATTCTTGGGGATAGTCATAGTGATAGTTGTATGACCTATGGTGAAAGATATATGAGCCATGCTTATAACTGTGTGAGTCATGATGAAAGGTGTGTGAATCAGGATGATAGTTTATTAGCCATGGTGACAGCTTAAGGCGACATGATGATAGCTCTATGAGTCTATGATAGCTTTATGAACCATAGTGACATCTGCAAGTGTCATGGTGATATGAGCCAGTGTTGCCGATGAAGGAGTCATGGTGACAACTATAGTGTAGACATAGCGATAGCAGCAACCTCTGAATTATGACAGCAGCTGTAAGTTTGTTTCTTTGATTTGAGGTTCAACGTCCCCGTTAACACTCTAAAGGTCATTTTGGAGACGTAGCTTCCAATTTTGCGGGACTTTTACCCGACATTGAGATGAAATGACATCTCAAACCCTGTCGCCCAATTAAACCAATAGGGTTTATTAGCATGGACGGTCCGCCTCGCACCGCGGTTCCTGGACAGGCTTAGATCCTCTCAGCGGTTTACCAGTACTAGTGTGCGGGCCGGATTCAGCTCTGCGTGGAAGCATCATGCAGCCCATATATTTCTTCAAGCCCCTATGGGCGGGGCTTAGCAGCTGTAAGAGTCATTGTGACAATTGTATGGGTCTTGTGGCAGCTTTATACGCCATAAGGACAGCAGTATGAGTCATGGTGATATGAGCCAGAGTGCCCGATGAAGGGGTCATGGTGACAGCTATAGTGTAGTCATAGCGATAGCAGCAACCTCTGAATTATGACAGCAGCTGTAAGAGTCATTGTGACAACTGTATAGGTCTTGTGGCAGCTTTATACGTCATAGGGACAGCTGTATGAGTCATGGTGGTATAAGCCAGACTGGCCCATGAAGGAGTCATGGTGACAGCAGTAGAATAGTCATAACAATAGCACCAACCTCTGAATTATGACAGGAGCTGAAAGAGTCATTGTGACAACTGTATTGGTCTTCTGGCAGCTTTATACGTCATAGGGACAGTTGTATGAATCATAGTGGCAGCTGTATGAATCATGGTGATAACTTTAGTCGTCAATGCGCTAGCAGTGTGAGTCGTGGTGATTGCTGTATTAGTCACAGTAATATCAGTATGAGTAAAGGTAATAGCTTTAGGAGTCATGGTGGAAGCTGTTTAAGTCCTTGTAATAGCTATAAGAGCCATGGTAATAAATGAATGTGCCCCTGTGGTAGTGATACGTACATTTATCAGTCGTAGTGATAGCTGTAGTCGTCATGGTGGAAGCAGTATACATGTAAGTCATGGTGACAGCTTTGTGTGCGTGTTTGTGTGTGTGCGTGCATGCGTGCTGGGGCATGTTTCGTCCCACCAACAACTAAGATCATATAGAAAGTGGACCTCAGTTTAAAGACTTATCCAAAAGTCTGGAGAATAAAAAGCTAAACGGTTGCCTTTGGAAACAAAGAACACATACAAGAACGAAAATTGGAGACTCGGTTTTATTGAGGCTCTTCATACACAGCAATATAGTTTGCAAGGCTGCATATGCCTAGCACCGGCTTAAGCGATATTCGATTTTCAAAGTAAACAAAATAGGGTCAATGATCCCAGAGGAAAAGAAAATATAATCTGCCCTATGATGAAGCACAGGGAGACTTTTACGGCCGCCACACGGTACTTAACAACAGCTGCAGTGAGGTCAAGGTTGCCTTTGGAAACAAAGAACACATAAAGAACGAAAATCGGAGACTCGGTTTTTTTTAGTATCTTCATACACAGCAATATAGTTTGCAAGGCGTATAGCATAAAGGAAAGGAAAATATAATCTGCACTACGATAACATTATCTGCTCAAATCGAACCCCCAAGATACATGGTTTCAAAGACGAGTAGTTTAACTACTACACCCGCGGAGGCTTTAATGGTGGTCACAGCTCAATGAGTCATGATGATAGCATTGTAAGTCATGGGGCTAGCTGTATTAGTCATGTTGACAGTTGTGTGAGCAACTGTGAAAACTTATGCGAGTCATGTTGATAGCTGTATGCGTCATGATGGCAGCTGTATATGCCATGGCAACCGCTGTGTGAGACATAATGGCATCTGAAGCAGTTATGGTGACAGCTGTAGGAGTCGTGAGGACAGCTGTGTGAGTCATGTTGATATGGACAGCTGTATGAACAATGGTTGCAGCTGCACAAATCATAGTGACAGTACATTAGATAATATGGCTGATGAAAGTGTTATGGGTCTTGGTGACAGCTGTGTTTGAAATTAAGATATCTGTATGAGTCATGTTGGTAGCTGTATGAATCATGGTGATAGTGATAGAAGTCGTGGTGATAGCTGTGTGAGTCACGGTGAAAGCTGTATGAGTCATCTTAATAGCTGTATGCGTTATGGAAATAGCTACAAGAATCAAAGTGATATATGTACGAGTAATTGTGATAGCTGTATTTGTCTTCCCTTTGTTTATTTGAATAGAGGTTTACGGGGCTTGCTGTATTAGTCATAGTGATAGCTATATTGGTCATAGTGGTCACTAAATAAGTCACTGCGACAGCTGTTTGATTCATGCTGATAGCTGTATGAGGCATGAAGACAGCTTTAGGCATAGTCATGTGGTTCATTGTTACACCTGTGTAAGCTTTATGGCCCCTGACGAAAGCAATATGAGCGATTCTCATAGCTGTATGAGCACGGAGTGATGGCTGTATGAGTAACGGAGATAGCTGCATGAACTAAGATGGCAGCTGTATTCATCATGGTGACAGCTGTAGTGATCAAGATGATAGCTGCATGAATTATAGTAACAGTTCTAAGTGTCATGGTGAAAGCTGTTGTTATGTGATAGCTGTAAAAGCCATGATGGCAGCCGTATGAGCCATTTTGAAGATGTATTGACAGCTGTAGTAGTCATACTGAAAGCAGCAGGTGCAATGATGACAGATTTGTGAGTCATGGTATGTGTGATGTTAACAGCTGAATTGGTAATGGGTCATAACAATAGCTATACAAGTCAAGGTGACATCTGAATGTGTAATTGCGATATCTGTATGTGTCTTGGTGAAAGCTTAAAAGGCGTGCTAATAGATATCGGAGTCATGGTAAAAGCTGTATGAGTTATGGTAATAGCTGCATGTGTCGTGGTGGCGTGTTGACAGCTGTATGAGTCATCGTGATGGCTGTATTAGTCATGATATGACTCGTCGTGTCAGCTGTATAAGTTATAGTGATCGCTGAATTAGACACGATAAAAGCTATATCAGTCTTAGTGAGAGGGATGCGAGTAACGTTGACAGCTGTTTGAGTCATGGCGACAGCTATAGGTGTCATGGGTACCATTGTTAGAGTCATGGCGACAACTGAAGTAGTCATAGTTTCAGCTGTAGAAGCCATAAAGAAAGCCGTCTGAGTCATGTTGACAGCCTTATAAGCGATGTTGATAGCTACATGAACAATGGTTACAGCTGCATAATTTATAGCTACAGGAGATACAACTGTTGAAAAGGAATAAGTCTTTATGGCAGCTGTATATGAAATTAAGATATCCGAGTCATTTTGGGCGCCATATGATTCGTGTAGAAGTCGTGCCGGCAGCTGTATGCGTCATGATGGCAGCTGTATGTGTCATGGGGACCGCTGTATGAGACATGATGACATCTGAAGAAGTCATGGTGACAGCTGTAGAAGTCGTGAGGAAAGCTGTGTGAGTCATGTTGATATGGACAGCTGTATGAGCGATTGGTTTCAGCTGCATGGTTCTTTGTGACAGTTTTGGAGATATGGCTATTGAAAGGGCTGTGTGTCGTGGTGACAGCTGTATGTGAATAAATATATCTGTATGAATCATGGCGGTAGCTGTATAATTCATGGTGATAGTTATAGAAGTCGTGGTGATAGCTATGTGAGTCCTGGTGACAGCTGTACGAGTCATCTTAATTGCTGTATGAGATATGGTAATAGCTACAACCCTCATGGTGATAGCTGTTTGAGTGATTGAGATAGCTCTATTAGTCTTTTGTTTGTTTGTTTGTTTGAATAAAGGTTTAAAGTCCCTGTCAACACTATTTAGGTCATTTTCGAAACGTTGCTTTCAATTTTGTGGGACTTTTACCCGACATTGAGATGAAATGAAATCCCAAGCCCTGTCGCCCTATGAAATCAAAATGTTTATATGCATGGACGGTCCGACTCGCACCGTTTTGCCTGAACAGGCTTAGACCTATGCTGCATACCAGTACTCACGTGCGGTCGGTTTCAGCTCTGCGTGGAAGCACTTTGCATACCGATTTATTTCTCAAAGTCCCGATGGGCGTGAGCTTGCTGTATTAGTCATTATGATAGCTTTATGGGCCATGGTGGTCAATGAATGAGTGACTGTGACAGCCGTTCGAGTCATCCTGACAGCTGTATGAGGCATGAAGACAGCTCTAGGCGTAGTCATCTGGTTCATTGTTACAGCTGTATTAGACATAGTGTTTGCTGTATGAACCCTGCCGACAGCAATATGAGCGATGCTTTAAGCTGTATGAGCACAGACTGGTGGCTCTATGAGTCATTGAGATAGCTATATGAGCTGTGGTGACAGCTGTATTCGCCATGGTGATAGCTGTTGGGATCACGTTTAGAGCTGCATGAATTATGGTGACAGTTGTAAGAGTCACTGTGGAAGCTGTAAGCATTGGCGATAGCTATATAAGCCATGATGACGATCGTATGAGCCATTTTTAAAGATGCATTAGTCATATTGATAGCTGTAGTAGTTATACTGACACTCGTAGCAGTAGTCATCATGATAGATTAGTGAGTCATGGTGACAGCTGTATATGTGATGTTAACAGCTGTATTGGTAATGGTTACAGCCGTATAGGTGTTTGCGATAGCTAAAAAGTCAAAGTAACACCTGAATGAGTAAAGGTGGTAGCTATAGGTGTCCTGGTGAAAGCTTTAAAGGTCGTGCTGAGAGATATCCGAGTCATGGAAATAGCTCTATGAGTTTTTGTAATAGCTGTTTGTGTCGTGTTGATAGCTGTACGAGTTATCGTGATTGCCGTATGAGTTATGCTATGAGTCGTCGTGGCAGCTATATTAGTTATAGTGATTGCTGTATTAGATACGATGAAAGCTATATAAGTCTTAGTGGAAGGGATGCGAGTCATGGTGGTAACTGTATGAGTCATGGTGACAAGGTGTCATGGTTACCTTCGTAAGATTCATGCTGACACCTGGAGTAGTGATTGTAAGAGCTATAGAAATCGTAAAGAAAGCTGTTTGAGTCATTGTGACAGCCTTTAAGGTGATGTATGACCAATGGATACAGCTGCATATTCCATGCTGATGGCTATAGAAGCTATAACTGTTGAAAACAGAATAAGTATTGGTGGCAGCTGTATGTGAAGATATCCAAGACATTGTGTTAGTCATGGTAACAGCTGAATGGGGCATGATAATTACTTTACTGTAGAAATAGCGACAGCAGTATGAGTCATGGTGATTGTTGTAAGAACCACAGAGACAGCTGTATGATCCATGATGACAGCTCCATGTGTTATGCTTACAGCACTAGGACAGTGTTGTCAGCATCGTCACGGCGATAGCTGTATGGGTGACGATGACGACTTTATCAGTCATGCTGGCAGCAGAACGAGTCATGATGATAGTTGTATGAGTCATGGTGAGAGTTGTATGAGCCATGGTTACAACTGTATCAGTCATGATGACAGCAGTATGAGAGTCATTGTGACAGCTGTTTGGGTCATTATGATAGCTGCATGAGCCTTGGAGACAGCTGTAAGTGTCAAAGTGAAAGCTCAATGATTCCTGATGACAGCAATATGAGTCTGGCATACAGCTGTATGAGACATACTTATGGCTGTAAGAGTCACGGAGACAGAAGTATATGCAATGGTGACAGCTGCTTTCATCATGGTGAAAGCTGTAGGAATCACGCTTAGAGATGCATGAATCATGATGACAGTTATATGAGTCATTGTGATGGCTATCGTAGTCATGGTAAAAGCTGTATGAAAGAAGGTATTAGCAGTGTTAGTCAGCTTGATATTTCTGTTATTTATAAATGAAATACTGAAAACAATATCAGTAGTATCATACACTGCAAAGCATACAAGGGATACACAATATATAAGAAATAATAAAATAGTAAATCAGTGACATGTGTATGTGCAACCAATTAGCACAGAAAGACTATTTTAAATACAATGGGCCAAAGTAGCACAATGTTGTAAATATTATATGTAAATAGTAATGAAGATATTTCTAACATTCTAATTACAAATAGTACTGTTGCTCTTCATGGACATATTTATATTTCATAAAAATATTTAAAATAATAGCTATATGAGTCCTAGTTACAGCTTTATTAGTCATTGTCATAGATGTATAAGTCATACGGACAGCTGTTGCAGTCATGGTGACAGTTGTAGTAGTCATGGTGACAGCTGAAGGAGTCATGGTGATAGCTGTGTGAGTCATGTTGACAAGTGTATAAGTGATGTTAACAGCCACATTGGTACTGATGACAGCTGTATAGGTCATGGCGGTAGTTATAGGAGTCATGTTTACAGCTGTAGAAGTCATGACAGTAGCAATAAGAGCCTTGATGAAAGCTACATAAGTCGTGCTGATAGATATAGGCGTCATGGTCACAGCTGTATGGTTATAGCTATGTGCGTCATGGTGACAGCTACATGAGTCAGCCATCTTCACAGCTGTATTTGTAATGATATGGGTCACCGAGAGAGCTGTATTTGTCAATGTGATAGCTGTATTAGTCACGGTTAAAGCTATATAAGTCATTATGATAGCTCTATGAATCATTGTGTCAGCTGTAAAATACATGGTGCGAGCCGTATGAGTCAAGATGAGTGCTGTTTGATTTACGGTGTCGTTCATTTCATGGTGACAGCAGTGTTAGTCATTAGCTTCATGGGTTTTGCTGACAACTGTGCGGCGTTGGCACAGCTGTAGGAGCCATGCTGTATGCAACTCGTAACAACGTGATGAGTCATGGTTACAGACGTACGAGTCATCATGACAGCCGTATGGGGCAATTTGACAATTGTGTAGGTCATAGCAATAGTAAACGAGTCAAAGTGACAGGGAGTGACATGTGTTTGAGTCATGATGACAGGTGTATGAATCATAATGACAGCTGTGTGAGTCATAATGACAGACGTATGAGTCATCATGACAAGTGTATGAGGCATGATGAGACCTGTATGATCCCCGCTGACAGCTGAATCAGTCATTGTGATAGCTGTATGCATCATGGTAGTGGCAGTCATAGTCATGACTGTATATGAGTCATGACTTGTGACAGATGCATGAGCCACCATGGCATGCAGCTGTATGTGTCATCGTGACAGCTGTTCAAGCCATGCCGATAGCTGTATGAAACATGTTGATATCTGTATATACTCAGTGCTAAGAGTTGTACGGATCATGGTGACAGCTGTATGTGACATGTCGACTGTTTTATGAGTCATTGTTACAGCTGAAAGACATTGTGACAGTCATATAAGTCGTCGTGACAGCTGTATGAACAATGGCTACGAATGCATAGTTCATGCTGATAGCTATAGGAGATACAATAAATCTCGGTGGCAGTTGTATGTGAAATTAAGATATCTGCGTCATTGTGTGCGCTGTATGATTCCTGGTGATAGCTGTAGAAGTCGTGCTGATGGCTGTATGAGTTATGGTAACAGCTGTGTGAGTGATCTAATTGTTGTATGAGTCATTGCAATATCTACAGTAGATATGGAGACAGATGTTTGCTGTATTCATGGTGATAGCTGAATAGGTCGTGACAATCGCTGAATTAGTAATGGTGACAGCGGTATGAGTCATGGTGATTACTGTAAGAACCACAGAGACAGCTGGAAGAGCCATGATAACAGCTATGAAAGTGCTGTCCGCATACGTCATGGCGATAGCTGTATGAGTGATGATGACAGCTTTATCAGTCATGGTGGCAGCAGTACGAGTCATGATGATAGTTGAATGAGTCATGGTGATAGTTGTATGAGCCATGTAGACAGCTGTATGAGCCATTGTTACATATGCATGAGTCATTGTGACAGCAGTATGAGAGTCATTATGACAGCTATATGGGTCATTGTGATAGCTGTATGAACCTTGGAGACAGCTGTGGGTGTCACTGACCCCTGGCGACAGCTATATGAGTCATGCTTATAGCTGGATGAGACATACTGATGGCTGTATGAATCACGGAGACAGATGTATGAGCCATGGTGACAGCTGCTTTCATCAAGGGGATAGTTTTAGGAATCTCGCTTAGAGATGCACGAATCATGATGACAGTTATATGAGTCATTCAGATAGCTTGGGGATTCATGGTGAAAGCTGTCGGAATGAACGTTTTTTGCTATGTGAGTCCTGTTGATAGTTCTTTTTTATATTTATGAAATACTGATTACAATATCAGTGGAATCATACATTGCAAAGTATACATGACATACACAATATATATGAAAAAATAACATAGTAAATCAGTTTACATGTGTATATGAAACCAATTAGAACAGAAAGTGTTAACATCACTTATACACCTGTCAACATGACTCACATCATGATTCCTACAGCTGCCACCGTGACTACTACAACTGTCACCATGTCTATAACAGCTGTCAATATGACTCATACATGTTTTACGATGACTTATAAAGCTACGACTAGGACTCATATAGCTATTATTTGAACTCTTTTTTTTAATATAATTGTTTGTGAAGAGCAACAGTACTATTTTTAATTAGATTGTTAAAACATAACTGTGGTAATGTTAATATTTACTGCTTTGTGCTTCCGGTCACGGTTATAGCTATATAAGTCATTGTGACAGCTCTATGAGTAATGGTGTCAGCTGTAAAAGCCATGATGCCAGATGCATGCATCACTGACAGCTGTATGAGTCAAGATGACAGCTGTTTGATTTATGGTGACGTATGATTCATGGTGATAGCAGTATTAGTCATTAGCTTTATAAGTTATGCTGACAAGTGTTTAAGTAGTCGTGACAGCTGTATGACCCATGCTGTATGCAACTCGTGACAGCATTATAAGTCATGGTTACAGACGTATGAGTCACCGTGACAGCTGTATGGGTCAATGTGAGTCATAGCAAGAGCTAAACGAGTCAAAGTGAAAGAGAGTGGCATGTGTTTGAGTCAGGACGAAAGGTGTATGAGTCATCATGGCAGCTTTGCGAGTCATAGTGATAGCGGTATGAGTCATCATGACAAGTGTATGAGGCATGATGTGATATTACTATTTAATACAATTCAGAGAAATCTGTAATTGTATTTTAGATATTTATAAATCAAATTATAGATATCTATAGATATCTATAAATCAATATGTATGATTAACATTATTATCAATATTTTGACATCATAAAATGGAATCAATGATATGTAATATATATTTCTTGATATCTATAAATTTGTCTAATGATATCCATGATTCCTTTACATATATAGATATCATAAAATCAAATTACAGATACCATTTCAAGGCTGGATAATCGATATCAAAGTTTTCAATAATGGATATCAGAAAATATATGAAGGATATCAATAAATGCAATTCTCGATATCCTGAAATGTTCATCAATATTTGATATCTCTATATCGAATAAAAGATATCTATAATTGGAACTATTGATATCCCTTAACACATTATGGATATAATGAAATAAATAATACATATCTAATATTATTTAAAGACATGTAATTATATTTATTGATATCCTATATCTTTGTTATAGACATCTATAAATCAATTTGTAGATATCTTTAAATCAAATTATAGATAATTAACATTATTGATATTAGATATTTATTATTTATTTCATGATATCCATAATAAGTAAAGGGTTATCAATAATTTCAATAGTAGATATCTATTATTTTGATATATGGATAACACATATTGAAGAGCATTTTAAAATATCAATAGTTTCATTTATTCATGACCAAAATGTATTTTACGATATCCATTATTGAAAATTGTGATATCTATGATTCAGCCTTTTAAATGATCTCTATAATTTGATTTTTAGATATTTATATATGCAAAGAAATTATTGATATCAGATAACAAATCTATTGATATCAAGAAATATATATAACATATCATGAATTTCATTTTATGATAGCAGAAAATACAGATAATTATAGATATCAATAATGTTAATTATACATATCTATAATTTGATTAATTGATATCTATAATTTGATTTATGGTTATCTGAACTAAACTACAGTTTATCAATAATTATTGTCAGATATCGATAAATAATATGTATAATAATGACATCTATAAATCAGTTTATAGATATCTATAAATCAAATTATAGATAATTAACATTACTGATATTAGATATTTATTATTTTTTTCATGATATCCATAGCAAGTAAATGGTTATCAATTATTTCAATATTAGACATCTTTTATTTTAATATATGGATACCAAATATTGGAGAGCATTATAAAATATCAATAGTTTCATTTATTCATGACCAAAATGTATTTTATGATATCCATTATTGAAAATTGTGATATCTATGATTCAGCCTTTTAAATGATCTCTATAATTTGATTTTTAGATATTTATATATGCAAAGAAATTATTGATATCAGATAACAAATCTATTGATATCAAGAAATATATATAACATATCATGAATTTCATTTTATGACAGCAAAAAATACAGATAATTATAGATATCAATAACGTTAATTGTTCATATCTATAATTTGATTTATTGATAATTATAATTTGATTTATAGATATCTGTAATAAACTATAGTATATCAATAATTATTGTTAGATATCAGTAAATAATATCTTAAATAATGATATCTATAAATAATATCTATAATAATGATACCTTTAAATAATATCTATAATAATGATATCTAATATATGTTCAAATTATAGATATCTATTTTTCAATTTATAGATATATACATATATAATTCCTTTGCATATATAGATATCTAAAAATCAAATTATGGATATCATTTAAAAGGCTGAATTATAGATGTCACAATTTTCAATAATGAATAAAAGAAACTATATTATTGATATCAATAAATGTAATTATATTTTCTTAAATATTTAACATCTTTCCATCGAATAACAGATATCTATAATTCGAATTATAGATGTCCCTAAATGTATTATGTATATCATAAAATAGATAATAGATATCTAATATTATTTATACATATCTAATAATATTTATTGCAATCCAATAGTTTTATTATAGATATCAGAAATTTTATTAATAACTATCTTGAAATTCAAGCTGACCTCGGTAGCTCAGTGAGATGTAGGTCTGACTGGTGATCAAGAGGACACGTGTTCGAGTCCTGTCCGTGTCGGCAACATTCTTTCCTGGACATGGATCATGAAATCTTTTTTACAGTCATTTTCTCCATTCTGCTGATTCAAGAAGGGCAGTTGTCCGTTTTTGTGAAAGAATGTGCACTTACTAATCATGAAACGCGTCTATAAAGCTTTTGACCCTCTTGAACCCCACTTTATATAGTAAAACGGGTTGGCAGGGGTAAACCTGTTTTTTCTTATTTCTGCTCCAAAATATAGATTGTGGGTACTCGTTAGAACTGCCTCGGTGAAGCGGTTCTAACGTGTAACCAGAATCTCTATTTTAAGCAGAAATAAGAAAAATATCACAATTTTTCATCTTTAAAGTTTCCTTTTTGTGGCGATAAACTTTACGATGTATTTGTATTGGCAGTGTTTTCGAAATGTGGTTAACAGCTTACGTATAAGCTTGCCCACGAAAAGTATGGAATGGTAAACTGACCAGCTTAAAAATGACCTAAATAGTTAGGACTGGGCCGTTAAACTCCAAAACAAACAAAATATCCAAAACAAACAAAATCTTGAATTTCAATTAAATAGTAAAATGGCACCTCATAAATGAAGGTAGGTAAGGATTTGTTAAAGGATACTTTGTTTGATGCAAAGAAATTATGAATGCAACGTTGCTTCCCTTTGGCAAGCAATTTTACTATTTATTAGGGAATGTAGATATCTGATATATTATACAGGGTATAAGATATCTTATTTCCTATATAAGATATCTGATATAACAATTAAGATATCTTATATCCTAAAGTAGATATCTTATATCCTATATGAGATATCTTATTTAATTCTGCAATTCAGATATCTGATATGATTTATAAGATATCTTATATGTTAAATAAGATATCTTATATAACATATAATATATCTTGTTTACTAAAACATATAAGATATCTTATATGCTGTATAAGATATCTAATATACTATATAAGATATCTTATATAGCATATAAATATCTTATATAACATATCAGATATCTGATATATTATATCAGATATCTTATTTATATTTGTATATAAGATATCTTAATCGACATATCAGATATCTTATTTAACATATAAGATATCTTATATACTTTTGATAAATAAGATATCTTAATTAACATATAAGATATCTTATATAAATTGGAAATAAATGACAAATAATAGTCACTACCTCTCTCCATTAGACTGCTGCAGAGGACTGGAGAAATTCTAATTATTAATTATAAACAGTAATTGTACATATGTGTTTATAAATAAAACGGGGTTCCCAAACAGGTGCGATCAGATTAAAGACTACATCTTTTTCTTTTTTTTTTTTTTTTGATAGAGAGAATAAATCCAGCTTGCTTTTGTTTGTTTAATTTAATAACCCTCCCTTACAAGATAGTGGAAGTATTAATTAACTTCAAACTTGAGTTATGCCAAGCACTGCTCGTTGCATGTATTTTGACAGAAACAAAAAACAAAGACTCTCACCAGACTGTCCATATATTCAGCCTGGTATCTGCCTCTACTTTTCGCATTTATGACAGGAGCCCATTTCGAAAATTAGGTATGACACATGATGAGAGGTTGTGTAATCTGAATATAGCTGAACATTTTATTAATAGTGTAGGCCCCGATCTGATCTGGGCCTGCACTGTTTGCCAGGGTTTCTGGTACAAAATGGGTTATGGAATGTTAGGCATAAATGGGGGTAGTCATTCAGTTTCGGGGAGACGTCATTATTTTTTTGGTAAAATATATTAGATATCTTATTTGTCATATAAGATATCTTAAATAGTTAGGTAAATAAGATATCTTATATATTATATAAGATATCTATTATGCTATATAAGATATCTAATATATTAAATAAGACATCTGATATAGGATATAAGATATCTTATTTACTGGAATATATATCTGATATGCTAAATAAGATATCTAATATACCAAATAAGATATCTAATATAACATATAAGACATCTTATATAATATATGAGATATCTTATATATCATATAAGTTATCTTATTTCCATTATTACATAAGATATCTTATATATTACATAAGATATCTTATATAATATATAAGATATCTGATATGTTATATAAGATATCTTATATGCTATATTAGATATCTTATTTAGCATACAAGATAGCTTATATATTTTGGTAAATAAGATATCTTATATATCATACTAGATATCTTATATCCTATATTAGATATCTTATATCCTATATAAGATATCTAATATAGCATATAAGATATCTTATATAACATATATATATATATATATATATATATATATATATATATATATATATATATATATATATATAAGATATCTTATATAATAAATAAGATATATATAAGATATCTTATATAATAAATAAGATATCTTATTTAATATATATCTTATATAATAAATAAGATATCTACAATCCATAATAAATAGACCGGCCCAGATAGCTCAGTTGGTAGAGTGTCTGCTCCGGGGAACAGGAGGTCACAGGTTCGATCCCGGGTCGCGACATACCAAAGTCGTTAAGAATGGTACTAGCTGCTCCTCGCTCGACACTCAGATTTACGGGGTAGAGCTAGGACTGGTCGACCCAGTGTCAGGTTAATGTGACTTGGTGTGGTATCATGTAATGTTCCTGGGACATGATACTTCAGTGAGGCAGCACTATAAAAGTGAGCATTGAGCTCCCTGTCGAAACCAGACACCGTCGTGATAAGACAAATTTTATTTTAAGTCGGACAAGATGGTGATATGACCAAAAAATTGTTGAAAGGGACATTAAACCCGAATTCACACACACACACTCCATAATAAATACTAAAATGGCTTGCCATTCTTCCCAGTCACCACGGGATAAAATACCCTACCTTCACAGTGACATTTGCCGTACTAGGACCATGACGAATTTATTGACAATTTTCTCTCCAGCGGACAATTCAGCTGATAGAGGATGTATGATTACAAATACAAATTGTGTAAAAATTAACATATGACACAGTCTTAATTCTAGTGTGTGTGGATCATGCGAATTAATTATTACTTTGATAAACCTAAGACTTAGTATTCTCAGCTGAACAGGTTGTCAGTCAGTTGGTCGTAAATAATAAATCGAAAGTAGGAAATCAGGCCGGAAATGCAAAACGTGGAGCCAGCACTCCAGTCGGCGCATGCGTATTGCATGGTGACTGGCATGGTTACTGGTTCCATAAACCATCTCCGTACATACCTCATCTACCAGAGTAACCTACGCTTTAGAGGTAGTTCGACCACGAACCGTGGTTAACCATGGTTAACCAGGTTAACCATTGTTTAACCAAACTGTGATCGAACTCAGTCTGGTAGCGGTCTGGTAGCATGGCGGAAGTCTCGTGACGTCACTCTGGTCGAACCAGACTAAAGCGTGGGTTACTCTGGTAGATACGTCACACCATACGTAACAAAGATGGCGGCGAAAGGTACGAACACTAATGTCCGGGAATTGACTGCTTCTATACAAGAAATAGAGGGTCTGTGTACCAGTCAACCAAACATCTACCAGACGTCGTTCGATCACACCGGTGAAAAAACATGGAAATCATGGGAAGAACGTGCACAATTTGACTTCCGCTACCATGGTATGGTAGATGATCGAACTCCCTCTTAGTCTGGTTCGACCAAAGTGACGTCACACTTTCCCGCCATGCTACCAGACTGCTACAAGACTGAGCTCGATCACACTTTGGTTAACCAATGGTTAACCTCGGTACCTGATCCAACTACTTCACTATATAACCTTTATATGGGGCGCCGTTTTACTATTTAATCCGCATTTATAGATATCCATAATTATTTATGGATATCCATAATTCGAATTATGGATATCCATAATTCGAATTATGGATGTCCATTATTATTTATGGATATCTATAATTATTTATGGATATCCATAATTCGAACTAGAATTTGTTTTTCTACAAAAACACAGATGTCTCCCCCGTTTTTGACTGCTAAGTATAACCTTGACATTGGAGGTATTGAGCTGGGTCTTGTGTGCAACACATCATATAATGAAGATGAACATTTCTGCATAGTAACTTTAAAAATGTTCGTAGAAAAACAAAAAAGTTATTGGCCGTAAACAAAAAAAGCACTTTTTTACCTTTGACCTCTAAGTATGACCTTGACCTTTGCGGTACAACACATCGTCTCATGATGGTTAACATTTCTGCCAAGTAATTTCATAATCCATCAAAGAATAAGGAAGTTATTGACTGTCCTTTTTTTTACCTTTGACCTCTAGGTATGACCTTGACATTGGAGGTATGGACCTTGGTCTTGCACATGACTCATGGTCCAACTTTCAAGCCTCTAGCTCCAATAGTTTTTGAGATATCTTGCTGACAAGATTTTATTTAAAAAAAAAATCAAAGGGCAATAACTCTTGAAAGGGGCATAATCCTGATGAGAAAAAAATACGCGTCAGCTTATTTTCCATTAGGAATGCATATATGAAATTTCAAAACCATAGCATACACAGTTCTAAAGTTCTGCTATGCATCACTTTTAGCATTCATTACAATGGGCACAAATTACCAAAATGACAAAGGGCCATAACTCGCAAAGTATTTTTCGGAATTTTGTCAAAAGTTAATCAGTTCATATACTCATCACCACCAATATACTTAACAACTTTCAAGGGTCTAGCTCCAATAGTGTTTGAGATATTTTGCTGACAAGATTTTATTAAAAAAATTTCAAAGGGCAATAACTCTTGAAAGGGGCATAATCCGGACGAAAAAAAAAAAATACGCATCAGCTAATTTTTCATGAGGAATCCATATATGAAATTAAAGTTATGCTATGCATCACTTTTAGCATACATTACAATGGGCACAAATTACCAAAATGACAAAGGGCCATAACTCACAAAGTATTTTTCAGAATTTTGTCAAAAGTTAATCAGTTCATCTACTCATCGACACCAATATATTCACCAACTTTCAAGCCTCTAGCTCCAATAGTTTGTTGAGATATCTTGATGACAAGATTTTATTAAAAATTCAAAGGGCAATAACTCTTGAAAGGGGCATAATCCGGACGAGAAAAAAAATACGCGTCAGCTTATTTTCCATCAGAGATGCATATATGAAATTTCAAAACTATAGCATACACGGTTCTAATGTTATGCTATGCATCACTTTTAGCATACATTACAATGGGCACAAATTACCAAAATGACAAAGGGCCATAACTCACTTAGTATTTTTCGGAATTTTGTCATAAGTTAATCAGTTCATCTACTAATCACCAACAATCTATTCACCAACTTTCAAGGCTCTAGCTCCAATAGTTTTTGAGATATCTTGCTGACAAGATTTTATTTAAAAAATTTCAAAGGGCAATAACTCTTGAAAGGGGCATATTCCGGACGAGAAAAAAAATACGCGTCAGCTAATTTTCCATGAGGAATCCATATATGAAATTTCAAAACCCTAGCATACACGGTTCTAAAGTTATGCTATGCATCACTTTTAGCATACATTACAATGGGCACAAATTACCAAAATGACAAAGGGCCATAACTCACAAAGTATTTTTCAGAATTTTGTCAAAAGTTAATCAGTTCATCTACTCATCACCATCAATATATTCACCAACTTTCAAGGCTCTAGCTCCAATAGTTTTTGAGATATCTTGCTGACAAGATTTTATTTAAAAAAAAATTTAAAGGGCAATAACTCTTGAAGGGGGCATAATCCGGACGAGAAAAAAAATATGCGTAAGCTAATTTTCCATGAGGAATCCAAATATGAAATTTCAAAACCCTAGCATACACGGTTCTTTAGTTATGCTATGCTATGCATCAAAAGCGTAACTGACGGACGAACGGACAAACAGACGAACGAACCAGAACCAATATGCCCCTCAAACTTTTTCAAAGTTGGGGCATAATAAGAAGTTATTGACAGAACACAAAAAGGCCCTGTTTTACCTTTAACCTCTATCTTTGACCTTGACCTTTCAGGTATTAAACTGGGTCATGCGTGCAACACATCATCTCATGGTGGTTAACATTTCTGCCTAGCAATTTCAAAATCCATCTAAAAATAAGAAAGTTATTGACCAAACACGAAAAAAGGCCCCTTTTTTACCTTTGACCTCTATGTATGACCTTGACATTTTAGGTACCAAACTGAATCATGCATGCAACACATCGTCCCATGATAGTTAACATGTTTGCCAAGTAACTTCAAATTCTATTTAAAAATAGGCAAGTTATTGACAAAACCCGAAAAAAGGCCCCTTTTTTTACCTTTGACCTCTAAGTATGACCTTGACCTTTAAGGTACCAAACTGGGTCATGCGCGCAACACATCGCCTTATATTGGTTCACATTTCTGCCATGTGATTTCAAAATCCATCTCAAAATAAGAAAGCTATTGACCAAATACGAAAAAAAGGCCCACTTTTTGACCTTTGACCTCTAAGTATGACCTTGACCTTTGAGGTACCGACCTGCCTCATGTGCACCACACATTGTCTCATGATTGTTAATAATTATGCCCTGTAATTTTAAAATCCATCTCAAAATTAGAAAGTTATTGACCAAATACGAAAAAAGGCCCCTTTTTTGACCTTTGACCTCCAAGTATGACCTTGACCTTTGAGATACCGACCTGCCTCATGCCCACCACACATCGTCTTATGGTTGTTAATAATTATGCCAAGTAATTTTAAAGTCCATCTCATAATAAGAAAGTTATTGACCAAATACGAAAAAAGGCCCCTTTTTGACCTTTGACCTCTAAGTATGACCTTGACCTTTGAGGTACCGACCTGCCTCATGCGCACCACACATCGTCTTATGGTTGTTAATATTTCTGCCGAGTAATTTTAAAATCCATCAAAAAATAAGAAAGTTATTGACCGGACAGGATTTGCCCATACATATATACATACCAACAAACTTCCAAGGGAGATAATTAAAAAAGTATAAATGCGAGAGTTATGGTTCTTGCGCACTGCACGTCGTCTAATGCTGATTAATATTTATACGAAGTTTCGTGAAGATAGCTCTAACGGTTTTCAAGTTACAGAGCGGACACGAATGTGTGACAGACAGACAGACGGACAGACGGACAGACAGACAGACGGACAGACAGACAGACGCCCGGGGGAAAAACAATATGTCTCTCCGAAAAAAATTTTTCGGGGGAGACATAATTATGGATATCCATAAATCGAACTGAATTAATGATATCCATAAATCGAATAATGGATATCCATTATTCGATTTATTGATATCCATAAATCGAATTACGGATATCCATTATTCGGCTGATTTATGGATATCCATAAATCGAATTATGGATATCCATAAATCGATTTATGGATATCATTAATTTAGATCGAAATATGGATATCCATAAATCAAATTAAGGATATCCTTAATTCAAATTATGGATATCCATTATTCGGCTGATTTTGGATATCCATAAATCGAATTATGGATATCCATAATTCAACTCTGCAAATAAACCTAATGAATAATGACTGCTCCCTTTGCATAACAAAACACAAAAAACTCGACTATTCGCGTCAGGTTTCTGTTTTAGGTGTGTAATAAAAGCCGGTAATGTAGGGTAGGCTTAGTGGTGGCCTATTGTGTAGGAGAGATATGTTTTGTTTGATTTGAGATTTAACTTCCCCTTCAATACTATTTATGTCATTTTGGAGACGTTGCTTCCAATTATGTTGGGCATTAAGCCTCATTGAGATTAAATGACATCTAAATTCCGCTGGCCTCGGTAGCTCAGTCGGATGCGCGTCTGACTGGTGATCAGAGGGACGTGGGTTCAATACCTGCCAGGGTCGGCGGAATTCTTTCGTGGAGATAAGTCATGAAATATTTTCTACTGTCATTCTCTTCCTTTCGCTGATTCAAGAAGGGCAGTTGTCAGTATCTGGCGAAAGTATGTGCACTGTACTGGTTAACTGCTTACGTATAAGCCTGTCCAGAAAAAGTGTGGATAGGTAAACTGACCGGCCCAAAAATGACCTAAATTAGTGTGGACTGGGCCATTAAACTCAAATCCAAACAAAAAAACAAACAGCTCAATCCCTGTCACCCATTGACTCACACGACTTTGTTTTGACAGGCTTAGACATTCTAAGCGGTTTACCAGTACTCTCAGATAATGTAGCCAAATCTATTTTTCCAAGCCCCAATGGGCGGGGCCAGGAGGTATATCTGAATTTGCCTGCTTCTCCATACATCTCAAGTAGAGTATTATATGGATATATGTTAATGTTATTTACAGCGAATTTCTGCTATTAAGACCACCTAAAATTAAGACAAATTCTGCTTTAAAAAGTTCATTTAGAAGGGTGCAGTTATTCTTTCTTCGCGAATTCTGTACACATTGTCCTCTGGTCAGGGACCACCTTTGGAACTGTTCAAAGGTGGTCTTAATATAGGAATTTTACTGTATAACGACCATGTGCATTTTTCTCCAGAAAGCATGTACGGACGGCCTGTTTGGATAAATATAATCTAACGTCCGACTTTCAGTGTCCTTAGGTGCGCAGTCCTCATAGAGGTGTTTCCAGAGGGACCGGATGCGCTGGCCGGAATTTCCAGATCTTACGGCTGGTTCCGATATTTAACTGCACACGTGGCGCGGGTTCATTGTATGGCGTCTGTTGCTTTGGAAGCCTTACGGGCTGAAAAGGCTGCACGGCAGAGATGTCCCTTTGACTGCCCTGAAGATTTTTTTACATTAAACAATCACGTGTCTTAGGGAGAAATCATTGAACCAAAAGCTTTGACGGTGATTTATGGATATCCATAATTCGAATTATGGATATCCATTAATCGATCTGAATTATGGATATCCATAAATCGAATTGTGGATATCCATAATTCGAATTATGGATATCCATAAATCGAATTATGGATATCCATAAATCGATCTGAATTAATGATATCCATAAATCGAATTATGGATATCCATATCCATAATTCGATTTATGGATATCTTTAAATACGGATTAAATAGTAAAACGGCACCCCATACCTTTAACCCTTTTTGCACCAAATGGAATCTTCCTGCTTCCTGTATATTCAAAATTTAGAGGTCTCACGTTGTGTTTACTTCGAAATCTCTTTGGAAACTGGCTGAATGTTTTGCAAATAGTGTAGGCCCTGATAAGACGCCGCGTTCTTTTGCGTCTGATCTGGGCCTGTACTGTTTGCCATCTACCCGTGTTTGGTTTTCGGCACAAAATGGGTTAAGATGCGATTGTATGTTTTGTTTGCGTCCGCGTCAACACTATATAGGTAATTTTGGAGACGTTGCTTCCAATTTTGTGGGACTTTTACCCGACATTGAGATGAAATGACTTTTCAAGCCCTGACGCCCAAGGAAACCATTAGGGTTTATAAGCATGGACGGTCCGATTCGCACCGCTTTGCCTGGGCAGGCTTAGATCCTCTAAGCAGTTTAACATCGGTTTCAGCTCTGCGTGCCCATCTATTTCTTCAGGCCCCGATGGGCGGGGCGTATGCGATTGTTTATGTCGTCTGCTTTATATATAACTTCAAACTTTTCAAACTTTTTGCGTGAAGGCAGACAGTGCAGATGCTGATCAAACCGCTCCTAGTTAAACATTGAATGTGTGTGTGTGTGTGCGAGCGTGTGCGTTTTTTTTTTTTTTTTTTTTTTTTGATTTGAGGTTTAACGTCCCCGTCAACACTGTAAAGGTCATTTTGGAGACGTTGCTTCCAATTTTGTGGGACTTTTACCCGACATTGAGATGAAATGACATCTCAAGCCCTGCCGCCCAATGAAACCTATAGGGTTTATAAGCATGGACGGGCCGACTCGCACCGCATTGCCTGGGCAGGCTTAGATCCTCTAAGCAGTTTACCAGTACTCGTGTGCGGGTCGGTTTCAGCTCTGCGTGGAAGCAACATGCAGCCCATCTTTTTCTTCAAGCCCCGATGGGCGGGGGCTAGCGAGCGTGTGTGTGCGTGTTTCATAGTATGATGATGTGCAGGTTATTTGGCTGTAATTGTTGGATCAGTGTTTTTCTTCTGGTACACCTCAGCTTAGCAATAGGCTCGAAATAAGTGTAATAATCTTGAAGGTCGTAAAACCAAGAAAGAAGAAGAAAAAAACTTAATTTCGCAGCCTGAGTAAGCTCAGTATTGCTGCTATCCGTGCGTGCATTCCTCGGGGATTCGTTCATTGTTTAACCAATCTATAGGTTTACATAACCGGGTAGGCTTTTTAGTTTGCTTTGTTGGTTGCTTTGTGTGATTTATGGTCACTTGCCGAGCTACCATACAACTTTGCACACACCCACCCACACACAATCGCTCTTCCTCCCCACCCCTGCCCCCAATCGCCCATCGGGGCTTGAAGAAATAAATTGGGCTGCATGGTGCTTCCACGCAGAGCTGAAACTGGCCACACATGAGTTCTGGTAAACCGTTTACAAGGCCAATGTATAAAAGCCTTTTGGTTTCATTGGGCGGCAGGGCTTGAGACGTCATTTCATCTCAATGTCGGGTAAAAGTCCCACAAAATTGGAAGCAACGTCTCCAAAATGACCTTAATAGTGTTGACGGGGACGTTAAACCACAATTCAAACAATTCAAACAAAAACAGACACACACGATCATCCCAACTGGCACATGACGTTAATGGGACGTCGGATCGACGTGCATGTAACGTCATGACAATACCTCAACGTCACACCAACTGCGATGCATTGTCGGCATTTATAGAACGTCACATCTACGTCGGTGCAACGTCGTGCAACGTTGCACCGACGTTTTTTTTTTGACACGTTTGCCTGCTGACTTAGATAAAACAAAGACGATGGACACATTGAGAATCAAGCCACACAGTCTGTGCGGTGTCTTTGCTGCCTCCGCATGTGATTTCACAGGCACTGCCTTGTCGGCATCCCATTATGTCTGTGACCACAAAAATGATCGCAGGCAACCACCAGAATCAAATATGTGATGCATCCCCACTTCGTAGCTTCGCAGAGGCGCATTCAGAACGCGTATCGTATTTGTTTGTTTGAATTGAGTTTTAAAGACCCACTGGGCCAGTCAACACTATTTAGGTCATTAAAATGAAAAGACGCAAAAATAACTCCAACAGTGTTTAACCTCACCAGTGCTTACGTGAACGTAAAACCTCACAAACACATAAGAGTGTTAACGGGCTGTCCTTTTTTCATAAGTTGCCCTCGCCTTAATTTTCCAAGTATTCCATGCCAAGTCCTGAGTTATTTTTTCTTTCTTTCTTTTTTTTCTTTCTTGTTTATCAATAAAGGACTCGCTGCTTTTCAATGCTAAAGTCCACGTGATTATCACTAAATTTGTAGGAAATCCAGGTAATTTATTGACCCCCGCCCATCGGGACTTGTCTGTATGATGTTTCCACGCAGAGCTGAAACCGACCGAACATGAGTACTGGTAGACCGCTTTGAACGTTTAAGTTTGCCCAGGTAAAGTACTGTGAGTCGGACCGGACCGTCCATGGGATGTCATTTACTGTCGGGTAAAAGTCCCACAAAATTGGAAGCAACGTCTCAAAAATGACCTAAATAGTGTTGACGGGGACGTTAAACCAGTAAGTAACTTATTTCTTCTGGAATTATATGGGTTTGGTTTGGCAAACAGTTAAGACCCAGATTAGATGCCACAGAACGCGTTGAAAATCTATATTGTTTGCTTAAGGTACAGGCGTTTAAGGGTCAGAAGCCCATGAAAACAATGTCTGATCACGGTGTACATTGTTTGTTTCTTTGTTTGATTTGAGGTTAAACGTCCCCGTCAACACTGTAAATGTCATTTTGGGGGTGCTGCTTCCAATTTTGTTGGAAAATACAGCACCGAGCCGCTAGATGGACCACTAACAATTATGATTATAGGTCCAGTGTTACAACGATGCTTGAAGGCCTAGGCTGGCGGACCCTCCAACAAAGAAGGTCAGACGCTCGCCTATGTCTATTCTACCAAATTGTCCACGGGCTAGTGGCAATACCCATTCCAGACTACATACAACCTAAAACTTGATTTCTAAAAATTGCCACTCAATGACCTTTCGCCAAGTCCCCACGTACAAGAACTTTTACAAAATATTCTTTCTTCCCCCTGCCGGGCTATTGTCCAATGGAATGCCCTCCCAGAATCAGTTTTATGTTTGCCAACCCTTGAGGCTTTCAATGGTGAAGTTGGTAAACTGCACCACTCCCGCCCCTAGTTCCCGAAAGTGATGTTTTTAATTTTGATTTTAACTTCTCTACCTCACCAACTGTTTTTAAACCCTATCATCTTTTATCCTCTCACTATCCCCTCTTAACTTTTGTCTATATTTTCCTTCTTACTTCAGCACGACAGCGCACACCTGCCTAGAATGCCCGCGAGGGCGTAGGGCAGTATATAGAGATAGATAGATAAACGTTGAGATGAAATGACATCTCAAGCCCTGTCGCCCAATTCAAACAATGGGGTTTATAAGCATGGACGGTCCAACTCGCACCGCTTTGCCTGGGCAGGCTTGGATCCTCTAAGCGGTTTACCAGTACTCGTGTGCGGGTCGGATTTAGCTCTGCGTGGAAGCATCGTGCAGCCCATATATTTCTTCAAGCCCCAATGGGCGGGGGCCTAGAGTACAGGAAGGTAAAAGCTAATAGCTAAAGGAAATGTTAGCCCTTAAGACGCAGAGAAAATTTGAAAATGGCGTCGGCTCAGGCTCTGTTGTCTGCTGATTTTTTTTTTTTTTTTTTTTGTAAATGTTTTAAAAAAATATTTTTGTCGAGACTGTCCAATAAGTCAGTATATATATCTTGTTGTCGGCAGTTGAAGATTGACCAATCGCTGAACGTGTAGTATAGACGAGCCCAACACAGGTTTCACACTTTCCAAAAAAGCCTGAAAGAAGATTCACGTATTTTCTACAAGCTGAAGAACTTATGCGCTAAACTGTGCTATTTTAGCTACCAGATTTTTTTTCTTTGTTGGAGTTACTGGTCGCTTTGGTAAGAAAAGACTGAAATTATGCGCGAAGATGTTAAAACTTGCTCCTCTCAGAACCAGGACCCCCGCTCTTCGGGCCACACGAGTATGCCCGTGTCTCCAGTTATCGTCATCTCTCATGTTATCGTCATCATGCCTTTTCTGGTATCTATGACTAAGAAGCCACTAGATACTGTTCAAGCAGTCATTGTAAATCAAGAATCATTCACCTTGAGGAATCAGAGGACGTTAAAAAGCTTACAAAACATGTTATTGTTCTATTGTCTTCCAATTTATACAGACATGTGCAGCAGACAGCTGTCCCCCATTTTATTATACCCGGCATACGAAGTATGCAATGGGGGTATATAGTTTGTCTTTTCCGTCTGTCTTCTCTGTCCGTAAACAATTATTTTGTGTCAAAGATATCTCAGGAACTGCTTCACATAGAAACTTGAAATTTTGCACACATGATCAGTATGACTATTTGTATTGTGGGAAAGAAAATAAGGGCCAAGGGGTCAGGCCTTTTAGAGTTATTTCCCTTTGTAGTTCTTGTTTCAGCTGAGGCGATGGCCCTGGCCGGGGGTATACGTGCCCCACTGGGCACTTTGTCTAGTTTTCCCACTATCTGGTCACGTGACACTTGATTTCCCAGCATTCAAAAATAAAAAAGCTTACAGTGCTGGCCCAAAAGTATGCAACATTCCCACAGTTATCTCTTCTTTATTTGTATTTTTTGTTATGTTAGTGTAGTGTACCGGTAGTTTGTTTGTACACCCACTTTTTGCATCAGGAGAAACACTGACTTCATTTGCCCCCCAATGTGTAGCCTGAAATAACCAGCTATTACTATTGATATTGAATTATAATTAGCCCTTGTCCTGCTAATCCCGGATATGCCTTATCTTTGAAACAATGACGAAGCCATCTAATCAGGATCTACATTGTTTGCCATTCAGATTGTGAATTTATTGCAATAATTTGCATCAAGTAATATGATTATATGATTGGTTGATAATCAATAGTGGGTGTGGCATATATAAATATTCAGCAGGACAAGGGTTAGTATGTGTGTACTGTGTCAATTACTTACCCTTTACCTTAACTGTTATCAGCTTTCAGAGACTTTATTGAAAACTGATCTGTAAATTAATTTCATTGATTTTCATGTTAATGCATTCAGTTGCCTGCACAACTGCCTATTCAAATAATTTTGCAAAGAAAATCTATATATTTTTTTTTTTCAAATTAACGCTTGTCAGTCTATATTGTCTGTAAAAAAGTTATGCATAAGTTTTGGACACTAACTGTACTTAGGGAGCACCTGCTTATGCTATGGCGTCATGCCCAGCAGACATTTGACGTCTAATAGACGTCAGATTGACGTCAGACTCCAACGTCAGAATGACGTTGGATTGACGTTGATTTTGAAAGTTTTTCAGACGTCAGAAAACAGACGTCAATCTGACGTCAGAAAACAGACGTCAATCTGACGTCTTAAAACCAACGTTGATTTAACGTCGGGTTTCTGACGTCAGAATGACGTTGGATTTACGTTGATTTTGAAAGTTTTTCAGACGTCAGAAAACAGACGTCAAAAATCTGACATCCTAAAACCAATGTTGATTTAACTTAGGGTTTCAGACGTCGAATAACTCTTTCCAGCTGACAACATTTGGACATCTTTATGTCGTCTTTTGACGTTTCAATGATGTCTGTTTTAGGGCCCCACACATAAGGCAAGTGTGTATGTATCTCTCAATTAAAAGTTTCAATAAAACAGAGTCTGGTATAATTTTCCTTGCTTCCAAAGGATTGTTCTACTTTTTCACAATTTATCATGCTACATGTACATGATCATAATATGAAATCTGTACCACTCCAACACGAATGTTGGGCTTTAAGATTGTTCAGAGAACTCACTCTGCCACAACAAGTTGGCCAGAAGATGACAGCATCATATCATTTTGTTTAATACCAATCTGAAGGGTTTTGGAATCTGTACCACTCCAACATGAATGTTGGGCTTTAAGATTGTTCAGAGAACTCACTCCACCACAACAAGCTGGCCAGAAGATGACAGAATCATGATATCAGTTTGTTTAATAATGAAATCTGTACCACTCCAACACGAATGTTAGGCTTTAAGATTGTTCAGAGAACTCACTCCGCCACAACAAGCTGGCCAGAAGATGACAGAATACACATTTATTAAAAGTTTAAATTTCTGTGCTATATATTTTAGATTTAACAATAATGTTCCTGAATTTTTCGATACACTTGGGTAAACAGTGAAGACTCAATTAGCCTGCTTCTGAACTGGATCTTCACCGTTTGCCATTTTGTCTGAATCCTTCGCCTTTATTATTCTATGTTGAAATTTTAGGGTTCTAACAGGCAATATTAGGTGCTGATTTTTACATACATGTATAATTTTTGCTGTAAAAAGAGATCCTTGGAAAAAACTAAGTTTTAAAAAAGCAGACTCTGTTTTTTTAGTGTATTCATGAGAGATAATGAATGGTAGATGCGACAGACATGTACTTCGTCCAAAGCCTGACGACGTTTTAAGATGCAATTTTTCTTGGCAGCTAAAGGGTTAAATTGGTTATCATAGTTGTATAACATGATTAATCTATGATAAGCGAGTTCTGCATGACTGTTAATAGTAACATCATGCAACCCTAAAATGTTTCTGTTCTCCACGCATTTCATCCCATCCCTTCCATTCGCAGAATATGGCAGCCCAACTCGAACACCACTACTGTAACACTTTTTGTTGTTGTTTTTATTTTATATATGTCTTCTGGGCAGTTGGATGATATTGAAGTCCAGCTCAACTAGAAAAGACACAGCATACACTGTCTGATGTATAACTTGCCTTCAAATCAACTTATGTAATGAAATACGACGAATAAAACAGTCGATTTCAAAAACATAAATTAAAAATATAGGCTTTTGTTTTCAGGTAACAAACTGTATTAATATCAAATATCCCAGTTAGCATGGTTACAATTATCAGATGAATCTGAATTATCTTGGAACAAGCTGCCAGTTGAATATTTCAGCATCTGGAGTTTTTGCAGAAGATCTGCAGATGAATTTTACTATAGAGCCAGTGCATCACATCATATGCACAGCTATGACATGCTGAAAAAGATTAAATTAAGAAAATTATATATATATATACAGTATGTACGTACAGGTCAGTCCTGTTATTACTATCCGGTTCCATGTGGATACGCCTAAAATGCAGAGTTTTATTAATGCCTCCAAGGCCCAAATTTTCTCTTCTGACTGTGAAAAAAGCTATCTTTTTCAATATTTCAAATTCTATGTCTCCTAGTTTATTGATTCTTATCTGTTTAATTCTGAAATGGTTTGCTTTTTCACAGGGTTTTTGTAACAAATGATGTGTGGGTGAATCTTGAGAGTACAAATTAATCTATTCAGCTGGACAATGGTTCAATGTGAGAAACAAGCCGCAAAATTATCCTTAAATAGGTCCAGATATATAAAGCACCTCTAATATAACATACTTTCAGTTTCATCAGGCCATGCAATGTACACGTACCAGGTCAAATGAATATTTAAGACCGTTTCTGACATGAGAAGAGTAAAAGATCAGGCAACCAGTCGGCTAAAGGGGTGTGGTATTGCTAAACTTATCCAGCATTTATTTCATTTAGGTGTAGAATAAAGTCGGACAAAAATATCAAAAGGTCTTCTTCAGAGTGACAGTTACATGGACAATTTTTTTTTTTTTTTTTTTTTTGGTTTGGGTTTTACGGCCCTTTCAAGATTATTTCACTCATATCGAGCCGATCGTTAATCAGAGGTGGGCGAAAACCGGAGTACCCGGAGAAAAACCACCTGACCTTCCGTTGCAGAACTTGGCGTCTCACACGTGGCCCGAGTGAGGCTCGAACCTACGGCGGTGAGAGACCTAATGACTAAGAGTCAGCGCTCTTATCCACTAGGCCACGGAGGCCCGTGTTACATGGACAAGGGTGGAAAAAAAAAACATGGCTCGACTGGGACTTGAACCCAGGGCCTCTTGCATACCATGAGAACACTCCACAGACTGAGCTACCAAGCCACATGGCCGACCTGGCTAACGAGATTCTTCCCTAATCTCTGTCCTATCCAATCCGGCTGCGCTACTTATTCTTCATACCATTTCATGCTCTCAGACGTGGTGCTGGACCCACACTAGGCCACCAAATGTCACAGGGGTTGGCAAAAGAACATGACTTGACCGGGAATTGAACCCAGGGCCGTGCAAAGAATCTACGGAGCGAGCTACAAGCCGTTACACGAGTATGTCTTGATTCTTAGTGTCGGACATTGGTATGCTATCTGTCTATCTTCTTATGCTGTGGTCGGTCATATTTGATCATAAATAGCTTGTGTACACACCAGGTTTGCAGGATGGAAGCCTACACATTATGTAATTACAGTTGAGGTCTAAAGTTAACCTTCACAAGGGATGACTCTCTTTGCACAGGGGGAGGGGGGGGGGGGGGGCTCCAGTTAATGTTCCGAACCGAATGACAGTGTACATTTTTACATTCATCCCTGCAAATGATGCTAATGGAGCGTATTTGGACACCGAAATAACCACCGCTGTCAGGGATCAAACAGGGGAGCCTCTAGCATCAGAGGCAAGAGCACTAACCACTGAGCTCATGCTCCAATAGGCAATATTTTTATCCATCTGTCTATTTTTTTTTTTAATTTATGTTTAGTTCTGATGAAAGAAAATTTTTGACAATATAGACTTTCAGGGGCAGGGACACTAATTTTCGAAACTCTATTCACCATATTTGCATTATTTGCTGGCTCCTTAGAGGATCTAAGCCTGCCCAATCAAAGCGGTGCGAGTCGGACCGTCCATGCTTATAAACCATATTGGTTTCATTGGGCGACAGGGCTTGAGATGTCATTTCATCTCAACGTCGGGTAAAAGTCCCACAAAATTGGAAGCAACGTCTCCAAAATGGCCTTTACTGTGTTGACGGGGACGTTAAACCTCAAATCAAACAAACTATGCGGTTAACCGTCAGTGTATTTACGCTAGGCGGTATGCAGGTAAATTGCAATACACACCTGCCCAAGTATAATATCGCAATATGAAAAGAACGTACCGGTAAATACAATTATTAAAATGCAACCCGCAAACAAGCCGCAAACAATGTGATAAAAAGCGAGAAATTCAATAAGGAAGAAATGTGATTCTTGCATACATTTATTACTGATCACCGATTTGCTCAAGTTGCCAACGCTATTAAACCGTTTACACCCGAGGAGGGCCTTATTGATAAGCCGACAATTAACAATGTGACAAGGTGTGAAAACTAGTCAATCACGATATACCAGTTATAGCTTATTTAATCCCTTTGTAATTGACACGTGTAGACGCTAAATATTATTCCCGCCAAAACAGAGCAAAGCAGACGCTGTTTTTATTTCTACGCGTCTGGAAACCGTTATTCTTTTATTAATCATAGAACTGGGTAATTACTTAGTGACATTTTCTATTTAAACCCGAGAAAAATATTTTTGCCGTTTTTAACGGAAGAAAAAACGGAAGAAAGAAATATGCCCCATGTGACACCAATGAAAATTCGAGCATGCTTTTTGGCCTTTGACAGGTGAACCGCTAAATATTTTTCCCGCCAAAACAGAGCAGAGCAGACGCTGGTATTTTCTAAGCATCTGTATGTAGTTTTTCATTTATTAATAAACATAGAACCGGAGTTTTGCAGGGTGATATTTTCTATTCAAACCAGTTTCATTTTTAGCTTGCGAGAAAAAATATTTTTGCCGTGTTTTTAATGGATATTTTATGAAAAAAATATGCCCCCAAGTTAAATCAATAAAAATCATGCATGCTTATTAGTTCCGACTAAGTTCCGAGGCACGTTTTGGGGATGATAAGAGAAGGGGTGTAAGAGTATGAGTAATTTTTTGCTATGCGGGTATTCTGAACGTTGTTTTTTTTTCTGCCAGGTGCTAGGTGGGTATTTAACACCGATCTATTGGTCAGTGCTTGTTCTTTGATCGTTCTTCCGAGAAATTGTCTCTCTATTAAAATACGAAATGGAAGTTTGTCGTCTGCTGCTTTCTTTTTCCAAGCTTTGATAACATATTTTTGCAGAAAGGCAAACAGTGTGGACCGTCATCAGAATGCTCTGCAGTCTGATCTGGGCCCACACTGTTTTCAAAAAAGATTTTTAATGCAGATGACAAAGCAGACTACAATTGTCGTGTTGGCATGTTATGGGTGAAAAAGTGCTTCAGAGGTAAATTTTAACCAAAAATAACATCACTTTTTACCGCGGAAAAATCTCCCGATTTGGGACCCCAATCTCCCTATCTGAAAATCAAAATCTCCCTATTTGGGTCCAAGAAAATATCACATGTATGTCAATGAATACTTTCTTTGACGAAAACCAAAACAAAGATGATGAAGAACCAAAAATTCACCGTGAAGACATCTACCAACAATTAGATGTTTTCATATCATCAACAAACAGATTTTAAATTTAACGGAGGGGGGGGGGGGGGGGGGGTGATGCTAGGACATTTCAAGGTAATGGGGTTGTTTGGCGTAAGAGTGATGCAATCATTATTTCTTCTGAAGGACAGGAAGTGGCCGATACGGCTGTACCTGGCCTGATGATATACATACATATGATACATTCATCATACATTATGGGAATGGGTGTGGTTCACATTCAATTACTTCATCTATCTTGATATATTGAAATCATCATTTGTTTTCATGGTTATAGCTGGACGACAGGAAGTGGCCGACACGGCTGTACCTGGCCTTCCAAAAAAAAAAAAAATCATCAAACATTATGGGAATGAGTGTGGTTCATGTTTTCATTGTTATATCTGGAGGACAGGAAGTGGCTGACACGGCTGTACCTGGCCTTCAAAATTCATCAAACATTTTGGGAATGATTGTGGTTCATGTTTTCATGGTTATATCTGGAGGACAGGAAGTGGCCGACACGGCTGTACCTGGCCTTCAAAATTCATCAAACATTATGGGAATGAGTGTGGTCCATGTTTTCATGGTTATATATGGAGGACAGGAAGTGGCCGACACGGCTGTACCTGGCCTTCAAAATTCATTAAACATTATGGGAATGAGTGTGGTTCATGTTTTCATGGTTATATCTGGAGGACAGGAAGTGGCCGACACGGCTGTACCTGGCCTTCAAAATTCATTAAACATTATGGGAATGAGTGTGGTTCACATTTAATGAAGTACTACATATTCTTTGATGTATTGTAATCATTATCTATATTCATGGTTATATCTGAACGACGGGAAGTGGCCGACACGGCTGTACCTGGTCTGAGGATATACATAAATTTATCATACATTATGGGACTGAGTGTAATTACTACATATTCTTTGATATATATATCAATCATTATTTTTGGGGCACTCGGTTGGTTTTTCTTTACAGATTGTTCTCCTCAGATGCAGTGGTATCTGGTGGGGTGGTTGCCCGTGGGTCCTGGGGTGGATGTGGATGCAGCGGAGTCAAAGAAATCTGGAAATGTGATTCATTCTGCAGGTGGTGCGGTTGGAGTGTGTTTGGGCGTCGGCCTTTTGTGGCCACTGCCGATATCAAGCCCAGGACCTATGGTGTCCGGGGCAAGTGGATTAACCACTGAGTTATCACGCTCCTTTAATCATCGGTCGGGGCACTAGACTGGATTTTTTTTTTTTTTTTTTTTTTTCTCCTACTACAGTGGTGCCTGGTGCCGGGATGATTATTGCTGCAGCCCATGGGATGGACCAGATTAAGCGGAGTCAAGAGGATCTAAAAATATGACATGTTTTAATGAGTCTCTCTTAAACATTAAAATATTGGTTTCTTTGTAGGATAGAGGAATGAAGTAGCATGCCATAATAAATCGCCTTATTTGGAGTGCATAAGTGACCGGTCTGGCTGGCCCGAACCTTTTGGCCTGGTGTTTGACTCGCTTGCTTTTTGCCCCAGGGTCGTGGGCTCAGTCCCCGGTCGGGGCACTTGGTGTTTTTCTTTACAATTTTTCTCCTCAGTTTGCAGTGGTGCCGGGATGGTTACTGATGAAGCCCAGGAGAGGTGCAGATGCAGCAGAGTCAAATGAAGCTGGAAATGTGATATGATTACGAGTATCCCCTGAACATTTGAAAATAATAATAATGATATTAATAATAATTGTCTCTTTGTAGGATGGAGTGCAACAATAAATATGTATTTAGAGTGCATGATTAATGGTCTCATCTATATCTTAACCCTGTTGATTGCTGTTTATGTCTGATTTTCATCATGTTGGGTGAAAGAGGGAGGGGAAAAAAAAAAAAAAAAAAAAAAAAAATCCTCTATACTATGAGTTATTACGCAGACACTACTTGTGAAAGATTATACTTGTGAGTTATCTCGGCCAGTAGAAGGCTTTGAAATGAAATGAAATGAAATGTCATTGTCAATATTGGAAAAGCAGGTAACCAGACCCCCCTGACCTTGAAAGGTCAGGGGGGTCTGGATACCCATTCTTCCAACACTGATAACCTTCAGATAATGCAAATAAGGTGAATTCTGCATTGTTGATTTGAATAAAAAAGAATTTGCTCCCAAGGAGCAAATTCTTTCTTTTAGAAAAAGCCCTCTTTTCGGAAGGGAAAACAATAAAAAACAAGTATATGTAAAATATATGTTAACATATCATGGTGTTGCTCCGACGTTAATTTTAGTGTCTGACAGAATTTTGAATAGTCAGATAGTCGCGAAAACATATGTCAATTGAGTAAATCTGCAATAGTTCCATTCATTTAAGACAAACTATTAAACAGATTACCTGCTGGTTGATTTTGAGATTACTTTGTCTGTTTTTCTGATGCGTCATAATTACTAAAACACTCACAATGTGACATTTTACGCCCGTTTTCAAGTTGCAGATTTCTTCAATGTTGACCTCCCGCACGAAATCATGGCGCTCGATTTCAAATTTGTGTAAATACACAACAATTAGCTTTTTGAAAAAGCTTGAGCCTACAATAATTATTAGCACACAGGATTTTTTATCTATCTGTAATTAGAACTCGCGTATTAGGACACTAAAACACCATTGATTTATTTTCAGTTGCAAAATTTCTATTTTTTTTCTTTACTTTACCAACAATGTAGTCGGCCCCCGCCCATCGGGGCTTGAAGACTGCATGATGCTTCCACACAGAGCTGAAACCGACCCGTACACAAGTGCTGGTAAACCAGTTAGAGGATCTACGTAAGGCTTCCCAGGCAAAGCGGTGCGAGTCGGCCCATCCATGCTTATAAACCCTATTGGTTTCATTGGGCGACAGGGCTTGAGCTGTCATTTCATCTCAACGTCGGGTAAAAGTCCCACAAAATTGGAAGCAATTAAGTCACCAAAATGACATTTACAGTGTTGACTGGGACGTTAATCCTCAAATCAAACAAACAAAACCAACAAACCAACCATGTAGAGATGATAGGTATAAAATAGGTGTACTGGGCATTCCGGCAGGGGCTGGTTATTATAGCGACGGGGTAGAGTGCCCGTCACCCCGGTCGGTACATATCATGCATGCAAACTCGCATAGGTTGCAAAAAAAGAAAAAAGAAAAGAAACGTTAAACGACGTTTAGGTTTAGACGTTGAATTGACGTTTGTTCTGACGTCTGTTCAACGTCTAATCAGTACGTCTGACTGACGTCAGGATATGACGTCGAACCGACGTTATTTTTTGGTTATATGACGTCGCGACCAAAATCCAACCAAAATCTGACGTCAAAAGGACGTCATGTGCCTGCTGGGTGATAACAACACATGACGATAACTTGAGAGAGAATCCAAATGTTTTAAGGTCAAGGTAGCTATGTTTATTTAAAGAATTTCAACGGTAAAAGAGCAATGGAAATCGTAAGTCTTGAAAAATTGATTGGATATATAATGGTACCCAGCGGGCAATAATCGGTTGATTCAACGTTGAGTCAACGTTGAAGGCAAACGTTGAATAAACGTTGATTTTGGGTTGAATATGAAATTTGAATCAATGTTGCACAGTCAACGTTGACTCAAAGTTGACAATCCAACAGTGAATCAACGTTGATATTTCAGTGTTGATTCAACGTTAAGATATTAATGTTGAATAAACGTTGATATTCGGTTGAATATGAAAGTTGAATCAACGTTGATCAGTCATCTTTGAACCATAGCTTAATTTTCAACCTTGCATCAACGTTGAAATATCAACCATTAAATCAAACTGATATAACTACAGAAACAGCGTTTAAGAAACAATGATTTATTAAAGAAACGAAACTAACATATAAATTTGCAAACTGTAAATATTTCATTCGCATGCAAGGTCGCCCTCTTTTTCACTTAAATTTTCTTTTAAGCTATTACAAGCCACAAACACTGTTGTACTTAAAGTTTGTAGAACTGATCACTGTGTGTTTTTTTTTTGTTCGACATTAGCTACCGCCTGTTCTGTAAGCTGTCTATTTTAGTCGGACGCTAATTTCTTTTCTTTTCTTTTTTAATTCTCTCGGGGTCAAGGGTGGTCCTATTCATAACACTATCTGAAAAACAAGAAAGGCAATTCTTCAAATGCATTTTATCTTTCTGCTGTTTATGTAAATATGAACTCAGTGGGTCGCATGCAAATTAAATGAACACCGAAGGGGTTCGCGTAAACTTTAACCGCGATCCGCTGTCGTTCAAGTTTTCTGGAAAAGTATGTATGTAAGTGCTGTATGCTCTGAAGTATCAATACCACCTCGCATTAGGATCATCTTCTAAAAAGCCACCTCTCCTCGACAGACTGGTGTGAGGATCGATCGAAAATTGAAAAAGCATGAGCATAGAGAAGTTTAAATTCTAAGTATTTCCTTACTTCATGTGCTAATTACGTAAATAATGAAACCATGCTTGTAAACCGAAAGTATGTATGTGTAAGTGCTGTATGCTTTGAAGTATCGATACCACCTCACCGTGAATGCAGGGCATGAGGATCGTTTTCTAAAAAGCCACCTCTCCTCAACAGACTGGTACGAGGATCGATCGATAATTGAAAAAACATGACCATAGAGAAGTTTACATTCTGAATTAGGGTTTCCTTACTTCATGTGCTAATTACGTAAATAATGAAATCATGCTTGTGAACCGAAAATATGTATGTGTAAGTGCTGTATGCTTTGAAATATCGATACCACCTCACCATGAATGCAAGGCATGAGGATCGTTTTCTAAAAAGCCACCTCTCCTCAACAGACTGGTATGAGGATCGATCGAAAATTGAAAAAAAACATGCGCATAGAGTACTTTAAATTCTGAATTAGCATTGCCTTACCTCGTGTGCTAATTACGTAAATAATGAAATCATGCTTGTAAACCGAAGGTATGTATGTGTAAGTGTTGTATTCTTTGAAGTATCGATACCACCTCACCATGAATGCAAGGCATGAGGATCGTTTTCTAAAAAAGCCACCTCTCCTCAACAGACCGGTATGAAAATCGATCGAAGATTGAAAAAAAAACTCATGAGCATCGAGAAGTTTAAATTCTGAATTAGATATTTATTGTGTTTAATTCCTTACTTTATGTGCTACTTAAATAGTGAAATCATGAGTGGTGTATGCTTTGCAGTATCGATACCACCTCACCATAACTGCTAGGTATGAGGATCGTTTTCTACGTTGTAAGCCACCTTTCCACAACAGACTGGTTTGAGGATCGACCGATAATATAAATATATATGCAGCAAGAGTTTTAATTATGAATTAGTAATTTAAAACGCACATCATGATAAGTTCTTATTTATGAACAATTTACACTGGATCCTCTATTTTACACGAAAACATGCGGAAAATAACGTTTTATCTTGAAAATGCCATAACCAAAAATAGTACTGAACTAAAAATCTGAGTTAATTAACCTCACAATGACCAAACATTTTTTTTCGGTTTTACTTATCGTGGTAGACTGGAATCAGTCCAAATGTTCACTCTAATTCACTCTAGACCTATAAATGTCTCTCTGATTACCTACCATATCCCTCTCTAAAACCTGTTCCTTCATCTTCAAAATTTCATTCATTAAAGAAGTCATTATTTATTAGAGGAGAGAAAGATAAATATGCTTATGAACAAACTAGGTAAATAAATGTTGCTGCATGCAGGTAGTGTTTGTTAATGCCATACACTTTACTGCGTCTGTACCACCTGACCATGAATGCTGAATATACTGTTATTGCCATTATGTATGACACTGCACCGGAATTGGGGGCGATGGTGACAATTTCGTAAACTCCGGATTTGAAACCCAATCAGTAGTTTAACTACTGGTGGTCACATCATGTTAACAAGTCCATGCAATGATTACCCTTTTAAACACTACTTTATATAGAGAAAGGTGGGGTTTACATTATTTTACTTATTTCTGCTCCAAAACATAAATGCGCTGGGGTGCAGTGGTAAAGCATCGGGTTTTAGATCGAGAGGTCGATTATTATTATTATTATTAATTGTGGATACGCGTTAGAACCTGCTCTAACGAGCATCTACAATCTGTTTGGAGCAGAAGTAAGAAAAATCACCAATTATCATCTCTGGGTACATAAAATATTGTCCTGCATTACATAGGCATGTTGTCGTAATGATTCCGTTGCAGTTTCTGGTTTTGTACTGTTGGTGCACGCACATTTCGATTGTGTATGTGACGTGTCGTCTCATCATTTCTAACTGTTATTTTGGTGGCTTGTGGTGGCTGTGGTCTTTGATTATGGCTTTTCCTGAGTAACCTTTTCTTACTAAATAAAATTAACGTCTATCATGTTCCATGCATACGTACCCGTAGCTTGTTGTTGCTTGTTGGAACCGCCTTCTAACGGGTACCCACGACCTATGTTTTGAGAAGAAATAAGAAAAGTAAAATAATAATAATAATAATAATAATAATAATAATAATAATAATGCAGGGGTGGGCCTATGCTTCTGTTTATTTCTGAATTAAATTTTTTTTCTAGATATAGTGTCATGATTTTAGTTTTGTTTTATTTGAGGTTTAACGTCCCCGTCAACACTGTATAGGTCATTTTGGAGTCGTTGCTTCCAATTTTGTGGGACTTTTTCCCGACATGGAGATGAAATGACATCTCAAGCCCTGTCGCCCAATGAAACCAATAGGGTTTATAAGCACGGACAGTCCAACTCGCACCGCTTTACCTGGGCAGGCTTAGATTCTCTGAGCGGTTTACCAGTACTCATGTGCGGTCGGTTTCAGCTCTGCGTTGAAGCATCATGCAGCCCATTTATTTCTGTCAGTCCCAATGGGCGGGGGCCGCACATGTCTTGTAACAAACGTTTAAATATGCATTTTTAGCTCACCGTCACGTAGTGACGAGGTGAGCTTTTGGGATCACTTTTTGTCCGTCGTCCGTGCGTCCGTGCGTGCGTGCGTGCGTGCGTGCGTCCGTGCGTGCGTAAACAATTTCTTCAAATGACATCTCCTCCTAAACCACTGATCGGATTTTGACCAAACTTCACAGGAATGATCCTTAGGTGGTCCCCTTTCAAAGTTGTTCAAATGGTTCCGGTCCGTTTCACATCAAGGTCACAGGAGCCAAAAATAGATTTTTTTCACCGAAAATTTAAAAAATCTTCTTCTCTGAAACCGCAAGGCCCAGGTCTTTCATATTTGGTATGAAGCTTCATCTAGTGGACCCCTACCAAGATTGTTCAAATTATAGTGCTGGGGCCAAAAATGCCCCCGCCCCGGGGCCCTTTGGTTTTACATGGGCTTACATAGGGAAAATCTTTAAAAATCTTCTTCTCTGAATCCGCAAGGCCCAGGTCTTTGATATTTGGTATGAAGCTTCATCTAGTGGACCCCTACCAGGATTGTTCAAATTATAGCCCTGGGGCGATAAATGCCCCCACTCCGGGGCCCTTTGGTTTTACATGGGCTTATATAGGGAAAATCTTTAAAAATCTTCTTCTCTGAAACCGCAAGGCCCAGGTCTTTCATATTTGGTATGAAGCTTCATCTAGTGGACCCCTACCAAGATTGTTCAAATTATAGTGCTGGGGCCAAAAATGCCCCCGCCCCGGGGCCCTTTGGTTTTACATGGGCTTACATAGGGAAAATCTTTAAAAATCTTCTTCTCTGAATCCACAAGGCCCAGGTCTTTGATATTTGGTATGAAGCTTCATCTAGTGGACTCCTACCAAGATTGTTTAAATCATAGTGCTGGAGCCAAAAATGCCCCCGCCCCGGGGCCCTTTGGTTTTACATGGGCTTATATAGGGAAAATCTTTAAAAGTCTTCTTCTCTGAAACCGCAAGGCCCAGGTCTTTGATATTTGGTATGAAGCTTCATCTAGTGGACCCCTACTAAGATTGTTCAAATTTTAGTGCTGGGGCCAAAAATGCCCCCGCCCCGGGGCCCTTTGGTTTTACATGGGCTTATATAGGGAAAATCTTTAAAAATCTTCTTCTCTGAAACCGCAAGGCCCAAGTCTTTGATATTTGGTATTAAGCTTCATCTTGTGGACTCCTACCAAGATTGTTTAAATCATAGTGCTGGAGCCAAAAATGCCCCCGCCCCAGGGCCCTTTGGTTTTTAATAGGCTTATATAGGGAAAATCTTTAAAAATCTTCTTCTCTGAAACCGCAAGACCCAGGTCTTTGATATTTGGTATGAAGCTTCATCTAGTGGACCCCTACCAAGATTGTTCAAACTATAGTGCTTGGGCCAAAAATGCCTCTGCCCTGGGCCCTTTGATTTTACATGGGCTTATCTAGGGAAAATCTTTAAAAATCTTCTTCTCTGAAACCGCAAGGCCCAGGTCTTTGATGTTTGGTATGAAGCTTCATCTAGTGGACCCCTATCAAGATTGTTCAAATTATAGTGCTGGGGCCAAAAATGCCCCCGCCCCAGGCCCCTTTAGTGCTGGGGCAAAAAATGCCTCTGTCCCGGGGCCTTTTGATTTTACATGGGCTTATATAGGGAAAATCATTAAAAAATCTTCTTCTCTGAAACCGCAAGGCCCAGGTGTTTGATATTTGGTATGAAGTTTTATTGGTAGTGGACCCCTACCAAGATTGTTCAAATTATAATCCTGGTGCCAAAAATGCCCCCGCCCCGAGGCCCTTTGGTTTTACATAGACTTATATAGGGAAAATCTTGAAAAATCTTCTTCTCTGAAACCACAAGGCTGGGTCTTTGATATTTGGTATGAAGCTTCAGCTGGTGGACCTCTACCAAGATTGTTCAAATTATAGCCCTGAGACCAAACATGCCCCCCTCTGGTGGCCCTTTGTTTTTGCATAGACTTATATAGGGAAAATCTTTAAGAATCTTCTTTCTATGAAACCACAAGGCCTAGGTCTTTGATGTTTGGTGTGAAATTTCATCTGGTGGACCTCTGGTGAAATTTCATCTGGTGGGCCAAAAATGCCCCTGCCCCAGGGCCATTTGGTTTTACATAGGCTTATGTAGGGAATATCTTTAAAAAAATCTTCTTCCCTGAAACTGCAAGGCTCAGGTCTTTGATATTTGGTGTGTAGCTTCATCTAGTGAACTTTTGCCAAGATTGTTCAAATTATTGCCTTTGTTGATATTTGGTTTGAAGCTTCACCTTTTTCGACCTCCCTCAACATTATGCACATAATAACCCTAAGGTCAATAATGGCCCTCCCCTGGGCCCACTTGTTACTCTATGGATCAGGTGAGCGCTCCAGGGCCATCATGGCCCTCTTGTTATTCTAAACCCTGTTGGATTACATTTGCTAATTATAATGCCTATATAGGGTACAATGGATGAGATTTGGGTAAATAGTGTAGACCCACGTACTACGTACACCCAGGGCATCTTACACTATTTGCATAAAAATAAATGTATAATAACAGTAACATATAATAGGGAACGGAATCGTCCAAACAAACCATGTACAGGCATAAAACATATGGGCCTCCTTGGCCTAGTGGATAAGAGCGCTGACTCTTAATCATTAGATCCCTCACCGCTGTTGTTCGAGCCTGGCTCGGGTCACACGTGAGACGCTAAGTTCTGCAAGGGAAGGTTAGGTATTTTTTTCTCCGGTTACTCCGGTTTTCGTCCACCTCTGATTAACGATCGGCTCGATATCAGTGAAATAATCTTGAAAGGGCCGTATAATCCATCACATGAACTCGTCCGTGAAATTAACACCTCCTAAACCCCACTTCATACAGAGAAAACTGGCGTTTACGGGGGTATATATCATTTTTCTTATTTCTTAAGTTCTGCTTCAAAACATAGGTTATGGGTACTTGTTAGAACCGCCTCAATGAGGCAGTTCTAACAGGCACCCACAACATATATTTGAAGTAAGAGTAACAAAAATATCACAAATTTTCATCAGAAAAGAAGCCATTTTTGAGATGTGAAAAAATGTACTATGTCGCACGGGCGTGTTATCGTATAAAAAAAGCATAAAACTTGTGGCATAAGCTGGGAATCATAAACACCAGACGCTCTAATATTACACGCCTATAATGTGGAAAAACTGATAAGCACAGTTATGTATACACAAAGGAGTAAAGCCAGAGCATAACAAAATTTTAAGTAGTTGGCTGAAAATCATATATTTTCTTAAAAGGTTCCCAGTGACTTAAAATAAGCATTACATGGCCCAGAAGCTTGATTTTACTGTTAAGTAATAGAAATAGAATCGTGCATTTTACCGGGCATTTTAATTTATATATTTTTCCTTTGACTGGCCAATTATATATTCCTCATTGCACTTCGTTTCGTTCGATTTAAAAGTTAACTGGAAAAATGAAAAGTTTCTCTTCATTTAAAAGTTAATTTTAAAATTTATAAAGAACAAAGCTATTACAACATCACTTTTAAATGATATTTTGTATTAACTGCAAGTTGAGAAGCCCGTTTCAGTTTCTGGCGGTGTATTTTCATAACTGCGCGTCTGCGTGCATGCGCTTGTAATGCGCACTTGAAAGAGTACAAAATTTATGAATCAAAAGTTTCTTCGTTTCCATTGTATTGTGTGTAATAACACATGCTATTATGAAAATGTATGCAGTAATAATGATAATAATAAATCTTACCTCGCACAATGAATACTTTTTTTCTGTTGTTTTTTCCCCTCTCTGTCTCAAGTTCACGAAAAAACTTACACGCTCTGTGGGCATATGATTTTCCCGGCGCGTCACGTCACGACCAAAGGCTCAAAAGATATGAAAATAAGATCTAACAAAGCCTGCATTTTTTATAAGAACCATCTCATCAACTAGTATTCGTTTAGACGCAGGATAAGCCAAACACTGGCTATGCCTGCGACGTACGTTAGGATAAAACTCTAAATACCTTTTTCTGTTCGGCGCCGCCTTTTTTTGTTTCTGTGAGCTTCGTGGGAAAGTCCATTCAAAACTTACAAACTGATCAGATCCATATATAATTGGTATTTGACAAGCAAACAGCGTAGACCCTGATCGTTTGCTGCACCTGCGCGCCTTCTGGATTTTTATCCCAACGACGTTGACCCGACGTGATGTGCTCTTTCATATTTGCGAGTGCTGTTTTAAAGCAGCAGCAGCAGCAACAACAATAATAATAATAATATCGTTGCTGTTGTTGTTGTTTATTATGTCGTAATAACCAAATGTTGGTTGTCAGCCAAATTTCAACGTTGATTAAATAATGACATCGTTTAATCAGCAGAGTTTTACCAACTTAAGTTCAACTTTGCAGAATCAGTTGTTTATATACAACAACATATCAACTTTGATTCAACGTTATACTGCCAACGTTTAATCAGTGTTGATAAATCACCGTTGAACAGAGGTTGATATAAGGTTGATCAACCAATCAACCTAATTTCAACACAAACTCAACGTTGATTCAACGTTGAGTGCCTGCTGGGTAATTATATTAAAATTAGAAATATTTAGAATGATTAAAGCAGACAGTTGTTACTGTCATTCAAATTCTTAGCATGACCATAACTGGAGAAAACAGCATAATGGTAAACCCCACAGAGGATCTAAGCCTGCCCACAGCCTGCCCACAGGAGCTTGACGTATTACAATATTAAAGGGTTCATCTCTACGTTTCTATGTAATATATATATATAAATAGGAACGTAAGGACAACCCTTTAAATTTCAAGCTCCTTTGAGCCTGCCCAGGCAAAGCGGTGCAAGTTTTTTTTTTTTAAACTAAATTCTAAATTAAGCTAAATTCTAAATTTAGCTACGCACCCAACTGAGGTAATGGCCAAATATGACCGACTCGGTATATAGATAAAGACATACTGGTGATACCTCAAAATGACTTACCGGCCCCGATAGCTCAGTTGGTAGAGTGTCCGCTCCGGGGAACGGGAGGTCACGTGTTCGATCCCGGGCCGCGACATACCAAAGTGGTTAAAAATGGTACTAGCTGCTCCTCGCTTGGCACTCAGTTTATTTATTTGCGGTTTAACATCCCTGTCAGGTCATTTTGGAGATGTTGCTTCTAGTTTTGTGGGACTTTTGCCCGACATCGAGATAAAATTATATCTTTAAAAGCCCTTTCCACCCAATGAAACCAATAGGGTCATTATGCATGGACGGTCCAACTGGCATCACTTTTCCTGGGCAGGCTTAGAACCTGTTTACCAGTACTCGTGTGTGGTCGGTTCCAGCTCTGCATAGAAGCACCATGTAGCCCAGTCTATTTCATCAAGCCCCGATGGGCATTAATGATTTTCTGGTACACAGGTGAGCGATATAGGACCATTTGGCCCTGTTGTTTATTTTCTGATTTGGCGGCTTTGTAGGTCACTACAGCCAGAGATCTTTGGTTAGGGTTTATTGTGTTAACCCTTTTTGTACCAAATGGAATCTTCCACCTTAGATATGGCAGGGGTCCATTTCAAAATTTAGGGGTGTCAGGTTGTGTTTTTCTTCAAAATTTATTCCGGCAATGGCTCAACTTTTTGCAAACAGTGTAGGCCCAGATCAGACACCACGTTCTGTGGCATCTGATCTGGGCCTGCACTGTTTACCAGGGTACCCGTTTTGGGGTTTCTGGTACTAGATGGGTTAAGCAGGTTAAGGATCAATCATATAGACTGGGTTGTCAGCTGTCTTTTGTTTTATTGGTTGTTGTTTAACTTTCAGGACCTTGAGGTCTTAAGGTCAGAGGTCTTGGGAGTTTGAAGGTACTACCACGTCTGAGACAATCACAGCAGGAGAGTTGGAGATTGGAGTAGGACCACAGGCAGAGGTGGGTTTTTATTCACCTTATATTTTTAGCTCACCAGAGCCGAAGGCTCCGGGGGAGCTTATAGGATAGGCAGTTGTCCGTCGTTGTCTGCGTCGTTGTGGCGTCAACACTTTCAAACATCTCCTCTGAAGCCACTGGGCCGATTCAGCCCACATTTCATCTGTAGCATCCTTGGGCTGGGGGATTGAAAGTGTTTTTAAAGAAAATCGGCTCATTAGTTTGGTTGCTATGGCAACTTAGTTTCCATAGACTTATATTGGGGGAAAATAGACAAATGGCATTTACTGCCAAACCGTTGCAGATATTTTGACAAAACTTGATACCAACCTTGGGGTCTCCCTTGGTGCGCCGGGGCCATCCCCCACCCCTCCACTTCATAAAAGGCGATATATCTCGGAAACCATCCAGATCACCACCCCAAAACCATATACAGTAGAACTTCGATGGCTCTAACATCGATGGCTCTAACATCGATGGCTCGTTTACTATGGCTGAGTCGAACCCGTTCTTGAGCCCCTAGCGAAATTCTCTACAGAAGAAATAGTGGGGGATAATTAAGGAGATTTTAGTCTTTTATCTTGCAAATGTATGCTGTGTGTACTCATTAGAATCGCCTCGATGAGGTGATTCTAATGAGTACACACAGCATACATTTTCATTATAGAATACCGAAAAGATGTCTAAAAGTATCTCATTATGCCTCCTGAAGTAACCCTAAGTGGCTCGAACTACCCCTGTCTCGAACAGATTTTCGAGGTCCCAAAGGTGTTCGAGCCATTGAAGGTCTACTGTATATATATCATTGTTTCTTATGATAAAACGCATTCAGTGACACCAACCTGGGGTCCCCTGGGATGTGCCTGGGCCTTGCCCTACCCCCTCCACCCCATAAAAGGCCCAATATCTCAGAAAACCGTTCAGATTCCCACCCCTAAACCATATATATTCTTGTACCTTATAAGACGCATTCAGTGACCCCAACCTTGGGGTCCCCTGGGATGTGCCCGGGCCATGCCTTACCCCTCCACTTCATAAAAGGCGATATATGTCAGAAACCATTCAGATCCCCACCCCAAAACCATCCATCCATCTTGTTCCTTATGATAAGACGCATTCAGTGACACCAACTTGGGTGTCCCTGGGATGTGCTCAGACCATGTCCGCCCCTCCACTTTGTAAAAGGCCCAATATCTTGGAAACCATTTAGATCCCCATCCCTAAACCATATATACTCTTGTTCCTTTTGATAAGACACATTTAGTGATACCAACCTAGGGGTCTCCCAGGGTGCGCTGAGGTCATGCACCACCCTCCACTTCATAAAATGCCATATATCTCAGAAACTGTTCAGATCCCCACCCCTAAGGCATGTATATTTGTGTTCCTTTTGATGACTCATTCATTCAAATCAGCCTTGGGTGTATTTGTGCTAGGGCAATGTGTAGATGCCATGGCCCAACCCTCCACTTCATAAAAGGCCATATATCTCAGACACCACCTCATAGTCATATATATTCTTATTCCTTGTGATTAGACACATTCAGTTACACCAACTTGGCAGTCCATAGGGGCCATTCCTCTCCTTCACTTCATAAGAAGGCCTTGTATCTCAGAAACAGTTCAGATCCCCACTTCTCAGATGAAGACTGGCAAAGCACCGGGTCCATCTGGCATAGTGGTGGAGATAAGAGCTGCAGGTGATGCGGGTGCCTCAATGATCTGCAACCTTGCAGCTGCAATCATCCGTGATGGGAAGGTACCCTCTGACTGGGAACAGAGTTTCATTGTCTGTCTCTACAAGGGCAAGGTTGATGCATTGGAACGGGGCAACTACCGTTGTCTCAAGCTGACAGAACAGGTCATGAAAGTCCTGGAGAGGATTGTGGATGGCCTCATTAGGCAGTTGGTGTCCATCGACGATTCCCAGTTTGGCTTCGTCCCAGGAAGAGGCACAACAGACGCAATTTTTGTTGTACGGCAGCTGCAAGAGAAGTATCTGGCGGCCAACAGGAGACTCTACATGGCTTTTGTAGACCTGGAGAAGGCATTTGATCGAGTGCCTAGGAAAGTCATCTGGGGGCACTAAGAAAACTTGGAGTTGACGAGTGGATTGTGAAACTGGTCCAAGGGATGTATGCCAATGCTCGGAGCCGTGTCAGCGTTGGTGATGGTTAGTGAAGAATTCGAGGTGAAGGTGGGTGTTCATCAAGGCTCTGTTCTCAGCCCACTGCTTTTCATCATTGTGCTTGAAGCCTTGTCATGCGAGTTCCGCTCTGGAGTCCCCTGGGAGGACCTGTATGCTGATGACCTTGTCATCATAGATGATTCCCTTGAGGAATGTGTCAGGAGGCTCTTAACTTGGAAAAACGCAATGGAGGCGAAAGGGCTGAGAGTGAATGCAGGAAAGACAAAGATCATGATCTGTGGTACAGGTCTGGACCTCTTGCAGAGTACAGGCCAGTTCCCATGCGCTGTATGTCACACTGGAGTGGGCAGCAACAGTATCTTTCGTAATGGCTGCAAGTTCTGGGTGCACAAGAAATTCAGTGGGCTCAAACGCTTGATAGAGGACCCTGATTACAGGTGTACACGGTGCCAAGGAACTGCACGCCCCTTAGATGGCAGACCACAGAGGGAAGTCCAAGTCGGATCCGACAAGCTGGAGGTTGTAGCTTCCTTCTGCTACCTAGGTGATATGCTCTCTGCAGCGGGTGGTTGCGACCTTTCAACTACATCATGTGTGAAAACCGCCTGGAAGAAATTCAAGGAGTTGCTACCAGTTCTCTCTTCCCGCCACCTCTCGTTCAAGACACGTGGCCGTGTGTATAGCTCTTGTGTGCGGAGCGCAATGCTCCATGCCAGTGAGACATGGCCATTGACAAAGCCAAACCTCCGTCTACAGCGAAATGACAGGGCAATGATCAGACAGATCTGCAATGTCAAGCCACAGGACACTGTCACCATCAGGTCCAGTGAGTTATTTGAGCGTCTTGGCATAGAGGACCTGGACCTCATCCTGAAAGAGAGAAGACTTCGCTGGTATGGACATGTGGAACGCTCCAACGGTGCAGTCAAGACTGCCTGTGACATACAGGTAGGTGGAAAGCGGGGGCCAGGAAGGCCCAAGATGACCTGGAAGCAGCTAACAGAAAGAGATTGCAGAGAATGGAAGCTCTCTGCTATCGATCTTCATGATAGACAAGCCTGGAGATCTGGTGTAAGATCTGCCATGCGTGCAGCAAGCCAGCTACCTGGAAGGGGGCCCACTTATGTGGACGCTGCCCCTGTACCTGCACGTTAATCAAAAATCAGTTGATGATGATGATGACTCCTAAACAATATATTTTCTTAGTCCTAATGTTAAGACACATTCAAGGACAGCAATCTTGGATTTCCTGGTGTCTACCAGTGCCATGCTCCAACCCATCCACAGCTTAAAAGCCTTATATCTCTGGAACTGTACACATCTCTACCCTTAAACCATATATATTCTTGTTCCTTATTATAAGACATATTCAATGATACCAACCTGGGCTCTGTTGGATCCATGTCCGATCCCTCAACTTCATAAAAGGCCTAATATTTCAGATACAAGGTGCACATGGAATGGGGGTTAGTTTGGGAGAGTTTCTAATCGATAAATTGAAACGAAACATGGCTGCCAGTGGGCAGTGCCCGCCTGAACTCTGGTGAGCATAGTGGCCCATGGGCCTCTTGTTCTGGCATATGATAGATTTTGGGCTTTTAAAACTTGATTTTTAGCTCACCAGAGCCGAATGCTGCGGGGGAGCTTATACATGTAGGATAGGCTGTTGTCAATCGTAGTCGTTTGTGTCGTCTCGTCTGCATTGTCGTCTGGTGCCAACACTTTCAAACGACATCTTCTCTGAAGCCACTGGGCGGATTGGGTCCAAATTTTATCTGTAGCATCCTTGGGCTGGGGGGATTGAAAGTTTGTGTTTTTTTATGAAAATCGGCTTAGTTTGGTTGCTATGGCAACTTGTAGTTTCCATAGACTTATAATTGGAAAAATTGAAAAAAGACATTTTACTGCCAAGCTTTTGCAGATATTTTGACCAAATTTTATAGAAATATACCTTGTGTGAACTTCTTTTAGCTATATGCTTTTATGCCAACCTGGGAGTCCCCCAGGATGTGCTTGGGCCATGCCCCACCCCCTCCAGTGCATAAAAGGCCATATATCTCAGAAAACATTCGGATCCCCAACCCCTAAAAGTATATATATTCTTGCTTCTTATGATAAGACGCATTCAGTGACACCAACCTGGGTGTCCCCTGGGATGTGCTGGGGGCCATTCCCCACCCCCTTCACTTTGTAAAAGGCCCAATATCTCAGAAATCGTACAGGACGCCACCCCTAAACCATATATATTCTTGTTCCACATGATTAGATGCATGCAGTGACACCACTCTGGGGATCCCTAAATATATTTATACCCCCGGCATATGAAGTATGCAATGGGGGTATATAGTTTTTGTCTTTTCCGTCTGTCTGTCTGTTAGTAAACATTTATTTTGTGTCAAAGATATCTCAGGAACTGCTTCACATAGAAACTTGAAATTTTGCACACATGATCAGTATGACTACTTGTATTATGGGAAAGAAAATGAGCCAAGGGGTCAGGCCTTTTAGAGTTATTTCCCTTTGTAGTTCTTGCTGTTTAATAGTGTATATTTATACCCCCGGCATACGGAGTATGCCATGGGGGTATATAGTTTTCGTCTTTTCTGTGTGTGTGTGTGTAAACTTTTTTTTGTGTCAAAGATTTCTCAGGAACTACTATACCTAGAAACTTGAAATTTGGTACAAACAACATGCATAACTAGTTTTATTTTGTGTCAAAGATTTCTCAATAACTACTGTACATAGAAACTTGAAATTTTGCAAACATGATCAGTATGACTAGTTGTATTGTGGGAAAGAAAATAAGGGCCAAGGGGTCAGGCCTTTTAGAGTTATTTCCCTTTGTAGTTCTTGCTGTTTAATAGTGTATATTTTTATTTTGTGTCAAAGATTTCTCAATAACTACTGTATATAGAGACTTAAAATTTGGTAGCAACAACCAGTATGACTACTTGTTTCAGCTGAGGTGATGGCACTGGCCGGGGGTATACGTGCCCCACTGGGCACTTTTGTCTAGTCTTGTTTCTTATGATAACACAATTCAATGACACTAATCTGGGGGTCCCCTTAGATGTGCAGGGGCTACGCCTCACCCACTCCACTTCGTAAAAGGCCAAATATCTCAAACATTTCAGACCCCCACCCCTAAACCACATAAATTCTTGTTCCTTATGATAAAACGCATTCAGTGATACCAACTTAAGGGTCTTCCGGGCCGCATTCATCCTGGAATGTACCCGGGCCATGCCCAACCCCCTCAACTTCTTAAAAGGCTCAGTATCTCAGAAATCATTCAGATCCCCCACCCCTAAACCATATACATGTATGTTCTTGTTCCTTATGATGAGAGACATTCAGTGATAACAAGCTTACGGGTCTCTAGGGGTGTGCCAGGGCCATGCCCCACCTTTCCACTTCATAAAATGCCATATATCTCAGCAACTGTTCAGGTCCCCACCCCTATAATATGTATATTTGTGTTCCCTATAATAATACCCTTTCACTCACATCAGCCTGCGGTCTCTGTGCTAGGGCAACATGCTGATGCCATGGCCCACCCTTCCACTTCTTAAAGGGCCAGTTGAAGGTCACGAGTTTGAAACTTCGTATTTTGTTGGTTTCATATCTCCTGTACCTCTGGAAGGATTTTCATTAATCTGTCTTCAAATATCCCCCCTTGCAATGGTGAGCTAATATGCAGAACCCATAAATAAACCATGCCAACTCGAGGTCAAGGTCACAGGTGAAGGTCACTACTTTGAACCTTGGAATTTTGTGTCCATATCTCCTTTATCCCCGGAAGGATTTTCATTAACATTTTTGTCGCACCTGCTTTAGCAGGAAGACATAGGTGTGCAAGTTCCGTCCGTCCGTCCGGTTGTCCGTCCATCTTTCCGTCAACATTTTACACTGGGTGTCTTGTCATCACAACTCCTACAGTTTCATACCGATTATTTTCAAACTTTGGGTGTGTTTTTGATGCGCATGTGGTTTGGACTATATCGTCAGATCATTTTTTGTCACTTTTTCCACATTGTGAACTGTCATTTTTATGCCCCCGCCATTCGAAGAATGGTGGAAAGGGCATATAGCGTTGCCCCTGTCCGTCCGTCCGTGTGTCCGTTTGTCCGTGCGTCCGAAACTTAAACGCAGTCAATAACTTCCTTATTTCTTGATGGATTTTAAAATTACTTTGAAGAATTATTAACCATCATGTCACGTGCTAACCCAGATCCGTATCTCCAAGGTCAAGGTCATACTTAGAGGTCAAAGGTAAAAAAATGGTCCGAAACTTAAACGCAGTCAATAACTTTCTTATCTCTAGATGGATTTTGAAATTATTTTGCAGAAATGTTGGCCATCATGAGACAGTCTGCCTCACACAAAACCAATGTCCTTACCTACAAGGTCATACTTAGAGGTCAAATGTGAAAAAAGGGTCCAAAACTTAAACACAGTCAATAACTTTCTATGGATGAATACGAACATAGACATATTTTCAGGCGGGGGCATCCGTGTCCTATGGACGCATTTCTAGTTAACCTTCAATTGATATATGGTAGGTACCTCTTGTCATCGCAACTCCTCTTGCAGTTTTATACTGATCATTTTGAAACTTTGCGTGTGCTTTCACCATGGTATGAGGTTGTGCATGTGGTTTCGACATAATTCTCAGAATATTTTTTTTTTCACTTTTTGCACATTGTGAACTTAGCCAATTTTAAGCTTCAGTTGATATTGAATAGGTACCTCTTGTCATTGCAACTCCTCTTACAGTTTTATATTGATCATTTTAAAACTTTGTGTGTGTTTTCGCTATGGTATGAGGATGTGCATGTGGTTTTGACCTTATCTTGAGATCAATTTTTATCACTTTTTCCTCATTGTGAACTTAGTTTTTTACCTCACATATATAGGCTATGGATTCTTCTCAAAGCCCTATATTCATTTCTTCTGCCTTAAATAAACTTTTATTTTTTGTGTGGAGCAGGTGCGACATCAACTTCACCGAAGTTGAATCTCTGGTGTGAAATATAACCCTCAGTGAGCTTATAGTCACAGGTGAAGGTCACAAGGTTGAGCCTTGATACAAAGTGCGGGGGGGGGGGGGGGGGGGGGGGGGGGGCGGGATTTGGCTATCCCTCAGACTGCATTCTTGTCAAAAAAAATTTGCCCATGTATATCACTATATGATATATGCAGAACATAAGATCCATAACTTTTAACTGATCTATGAACATTGTTAACAGTGATCCTAGTCATACATGTACACGTTACCCTTTTGTACTAGATGGAATCTTCTTCCATCTAATATATAGCACAAGTCCATTTCATAATTATACCCCCGGCATACGAAGTATGCAATGGGGGTATATAGTTTTTGTCTTTTCCGTCTGTCTGTCTGTCTGTGTCCGTAAACAATTATTTTGTGTCAAAGATATCTCAGGAACTGCTTCACATAGAAACTTGAAATTTTGCACACATGATCAGTATGACTACTTGTATTGCGGGAAAGAAAACAAGGGCCAAGGGGTCAGGCCTTTTAGAGTTATTTCCCTTTGTAGTTCTTGTTTCAGCTGAGGTGATGGCACTGGCCGGGGGTATACGTGCCCCACTGGGCACTTTTGTCTAGTTTAGGGGTGTCAGGTTGTTTTTTTCCTTAAACTTTAAAAATGGCTCAACTTTTTGCAAACAGTGTAGGGTCTGATCTAACACTGTGAGTCATTTGATCTGGTCCTGCCCTGTTTGCCAATTGCCTGTTTAGGGGTTTCTGGTACAGAACGGCCCTTTCTATATCTGGAAATTTGGTCCAAAGATTTTCTTGGGAAGCCAAGCAACATCAGATTACCTGTTTTTACTACTTTTCGAGTTATGGCTCTGAACATTTAACCCATTTTGTACCGGAAACCCCAAAACTGGTAGTTAGCAAACAGTGCAGGCCCTGATCAGACGCCACAGAATGCCGCTTCTGATCAGAGCCTGCACTGTTTGCAAAAAGTTCAGCCATTTTTCAATTCAATTTTGAAGAAAACACAACCTGACATCCCTAAATCTTGAAATGGACTCCTACTATATATAAGGAAAGATTCAATTTGGTACAAAAAGGGTAATATACCGTATTCGCCCTAATTACCGCACCGTGCGCTTATTTTTTTTTCAATATCGTATAAAAAAATCACAGTGAAAAATCTACCTAATTAGCGCACACTCGATGCGAAAACAATAGCTTCCGAGATGATGCATACTTATATTTAATGGGACGGAAAAGGATACTAAAGCATTACCTTTACTGTTAAAGAAATAACGGTAAGTTTTTATAGATTTACTGTGAGAGCTTCCATGGGGAGGTTACTGAAAAGTGTGCGCTTATGCATTTCCTTTTCAAAAATAGCTTTGGTGTGCGCTTATAGGAGCATGTGCGGTAATTAGGGCGAATACGGTACATGTATTGATTTCTGATATACAGTACTTATATCTAGTCTGTGAATAAAAAAACTATTTTGAAATATTTCAGTAAACCTCACTTCAGTTTGAAGTGCTGAGGTTGATCAGTAAACTTCACTTCAGTTTGAAGTGCTGACGTTGAGTGATAAAATATCACTCTTTACATCAGTTGGTTTTGTGATAGAGCAACATATTTTTGCCCACGCACAACATAGTTGTGAGGGGGGATATAGCGTTTGTCCTACTGTTGGCATCACTCTAGCGCCTACATTTCTTGAGATTTTAATATAACTTCACACAAATGTTCCTTATGACAATATCTCGAGCGAGTTCGACTTCCAAGGTCGTGACGTCAAGGTCACTGCGGCTATTTTCAGAAAAACTCTGTCATTGCTCTATCGTCTACATTTCTTCATCGATTTTAATATAACTTCACACAAATGTTGTTTATGACAATATCTCGAGGTCAAGGTCACTGCGGCTATTTTTAGAAAAACTCAATATAACTTCACTCAAATGTTTCTTATGACAATATCTAGTGAGTTTGACTTTCAAGGTCATGGCCTCAAGGTCAGGGTCACTGTGGCTATTTTTAGAAAAACTTTGTCATTGCTCTAGCGCTTACATAATTTCTTCACTGATCTCAATATAACTTCACACAGATGTTCCTTGTGGCAATATCCTTATGGAGTTCGACTTTCAAGGTTGTGCCCTAGAGGATTTTAATATCTTTTCACATGCTGCTTATGATAATATCTCAAGAGAGTTGGACTTTCATGGTCATGGGGTCAAGGTCACTGTTGCTAATTTTAGAAAAACTTCGTCATTGCTCTAGCCCCTACACTTATTGACGGATTTTAATATAACTTCACACAAATGTAACTTACGATAATTTCTCAAGCAAGTTCGCTTTTAAGGTCATGGCGTCAAGGTCACTGTGGCTATTTTTAGAATTTTGTTTTCATCTTTAGCACCAACATTTGATGGATTTTAACATAACTTAACACAAATGTTTCTTGTGATACTTTCGCGAGTTGCTTTGAATTTCAAGGTCATGACCTCAAGGTCAAGGTCACTGTGGCTATTTTAGAAAAAAACTTTGTCGTGGCTCTACCGCCTACATTTATTGATGGATTTTAATATACAGTAGAACTTCGATGGCTCGAACACCGATGGCTCGTTTACCATGGATGTGTCGAACCCATTCTTGAGCCCCTAAGGAAATCCTCTACATAAGAAATAGTGGGGGGTAATTAAGGAGATTTTAGTCTTTTATATTGCAAATGTTTGCTGCGTGTACTCATTAGAATCGCCTCGATGAGGCGATTCTAATGAGTACACACAGCATACATTTTTCATTATAGAACACAGAAAAAGATGTCTCGAACTACCCGTCTCGAACAGATTTTCATGGTCCCAAAGGTGTTCGAGCCATTGAAGTTCGACTGTAATTTCACACAAGATGGTCATGAGAATATCTCGAGCAAGATCGACTTTCAAGGTCAAGGCCTGAAGTCAAGGTCACAGTTGCTATTTTTAGAGAAACATTGTCATCCCTCTAGAACCTTCTTTTATTGATGGATTTTAAACAAACTTTACACAAATGTTGCAAATGATAACATCTCAAGCAAGTTGGACTTTTGCCAGTTCAGTGTTTTCCACGCCTGGAGGGGATTTGTATCGCAGGAGATGCCTTGTTTCCATGTGACCTTAATCCCTATCCTTCTGAAACCTTAATGCTTATCCTTCTGAATAAATTAATTTTACCTTTAGTTTCCCTTTGCTGACCTAAGTTTAAACCAACCAAATTACTTAATATATTGTATGAAGATTCTCATTCTGAATGGCAAAGTGTAGATCCTTCAGCCATCTGATCTGGAACTATACTGTTTGCAAACTTAGGGCTTATTGTGTGCAGCAGAATAAGGATTAATAATAGTCCAGAACAAGGGCTGTCAATTTTCGTCTGTTTTATTGGTTACTGTTTAACTTTCAGGACCTTGAGTTGCCGAATGTAGAAGCCATCGTCATGGAAGAGTCTTGAGATTGGTCATGGAGAGATGGAGATTGGTCATGGAGAGGCGGCGGAGATTGGTCATGGAGAGGCGGCGGAGATTGGTCATGGAGAGGCGGCGGAGATTTGTCATGGAGAGGCGGCGGAGATTGGTCATGGAGAGGCGGCGGAGATTGGTCATGGAGAGGCGGCGGAGATTGGTCAAGGAGAGGCGGCGGAGATTGGTCATGGAGAGGCGGCGGAGATTGGTCATGGAGAGGCGGCGGAGATTGGTCATGGAGAGGCGGCGGAGATTGGTCATGGAGAGGCGGCGGAGATTGGTCATGGAGAGGCGGCGGAGATTGGTCATGGAGAGGCGGCGGAGATTGGTCATGGAGAGGCGGCAGAGATTGGTCATGGAGAGGCGGCGGAGATTGGTCATGGAGAGGCGGTGGAGATTGGTCATGGAAAGGCGGCAGAGATCGGTCATGGAGAGGTGGAGATTTGTCACGGAGAGGCGGCGGAGATTGGTCATGGAGAGGCGGTGGAGATTGGTCATGGAGAGGCGGCGGAGATTGGTCATGGAGAGGCGGCGGAGATTGGTCATGGAGAGGCGGAGGAGATTGGTCATGGAGAGGCGGCGGAGATTGGTCATGGAGAGGCGGCGGAGATTGGTCATGGAGAGGCGGCGGAGATTGGTCATGGAGAGGCGGAGGAGATTGGTCATGGTGAGGCGGGGGAGATTGGTCATGGAGAGGCGGCAGAGATCGGTCATTGAGAGGCGGAGATTGGTCATGGAGAGGCGGCGGAGATTGGTCATGGAGAGGCGGCGGAGATTGGTCATGGAGAGGCGGCGGAGATTGGTCATGGAGAGGCGGAGGAGATTGGTCATGGAGAGGCGGGGGAGATTGGTCATTGGCAAAGCAGTGAGTCAGACTGTGCATACTTACAAACCCTATTGGTTTCATTTGGGGGACATGGCTTGATGTCATTTCATCTCAATGTCGGGTAAAAGTCCCACAAAATTGGAAGCAACGTCTCCAAAATTGCCTGTACCATGTTGAAGGGGACATTTAACCTCAAAATCAAACAAACTAAAGCCATAAATTTACCATGGTTCAGTTGAACCTGTTCTTGTGCCCCTAGGGAAATCCTCTACAAAATAAACAGTTGGGATAATTTCTGAGATCTTGGTCATTTTTACCTTACAAATGTATGCTGTGAGTACTCGTTAGAATCGCCTCAATGAGGTGATTTTAATAAGAAACACGGCATACATTTTCATTATAGAAAAGATTTCCATATGTATCTCTTTATGCAATCTGGCAGTAACCTTCATTGGCTCAGTGTACCCTGTCCAGGAAGAATTTCAAGATTCCAAAGGTGTTTGCACTATTAACCCTTGTCCTGCTGAGCCCGGATATGATTTATCTTTCAAACAATGAAAATCCAGATCAGATGGCTTCTGAAGAAGCCATCTGATCAGGATCTTCATTGTTTGTCATTCAGCTCCTGAATTTGTTGCAATAATTTGCATCAATTAATCTGATTGATTGATAATCAGTAGTGGGTGTGGCATATATAAATATTCAGCACTCAGCAGGTCAAGGGTTAAAGTTTGACTAAAAATCTCCACTTTTATCACACTATAATAATAAACGGTTTCAGAAAGATGAGAGATAAAAACCAAAATAAAATTTTCATTACGCAAACATGCCTATACAAATACATTGCCACCTTCATCGCCGAAAAAAAAAGAAAGTTTTATGAGATTTTTCTTATTTCTGATTAAAATATAGATTGTGGGCACTCGTTAGAACCGCCTCATTGAGGCGGTTCTAACGAGTATCCATAATCTATATTTTAGAGCAGAAATAAGAAAAATAAGGTTTACCCCTGTAAACCCCCCGTTTTACTATATAAAAGTGGGGTTCAAGGGGTCAGAATTAAATAGGTGTGTTTTCGTGATGACAGATTACTTGTAGGAAAATAGTTGTTTTAGCACACCTGACATGTAGTGACAAGGTGAGCTTTTGGAATCACTTTTTAGCTCACCTGAGCCTTTAGGCTCATAGATGAGCTTATAGTATAGCCATGGTCCGTCGTCCGTCCGTCGTCCGTCCATCCGTCCGTCCGTCCGTCCATCCACCATTTTCAAAGATCTTCTTCTCCTATACTGCAGGGCCAATCAAAGCCAAATTTCATATGGAGCCTCAGTTGGATGGGGGAACGAAAGTTTCGCGGGGTCTGGATCACATGACCAAGATGGCCGCCATGCCCCTTATATGGTAAAAAGCCTTCAAAAATCTTCTTCTCCAGAACCATAAGGCCAGTGGCCTTGAAACTTGGCATGTAGCATATGGTACTTGGGCCCATCATGGTTTGTACAAATGGTGACCCCGGGTTGACCTTGACCTATTTTACAGCAATGTCAAATTTGCCGAAGTAGGCTTTTGCATGGGGCAAAGTGAAAATAATGGATTTATAGGAAAACCATTGAAAACAGTGTCACCAAAATTTGTAGATCAGGTAAAGTAACTGAATACATGAAGATCTATGGGTCAGAAAGGTCAAGGTCATTCATTGGCCTTAGACCAAGGTCATTCAGGATCCATATTTCAAACATTTTTTTCTCCAAAACTGCTGAGCCAATTTAAGTGAAATTTAATATGGAGCCTTTGTGAGTTGAACAAATGAAAAAATGCCAATACGGTCTAGATCACATGACCAAGATGGCCGTCACGCCTATATATATGGTAAAAAGCCTTAAAAATTCTTCTCCAGAACCGTAAGGCCAATGGCCTTGAAACTTGGCATGTAGCATATGGTACTCAGGCCCATCATAGTTTGTACAAATGGTGACCCCGAGTTGACCTTGACCTATTTTACAGCAATGTCAAATTTGCCGACTTAGGCTTTTGCATGGGAAAAAGTGAAAATAATGGATTTTTAGGAAACCATTGAAGACAGTGTCACCAAAATTAGTAGATAAGGTAAAGTAGCTGAATACATGAAGATCTATGTGTAAGAAAGGTCAAGGTCATTAATTTATGTCCCCCCACCCGAAAGGGAGGGGGACATATTGGTTTTGGTGCGGATCCTGTCGGCGTCGGCGTCGGCGTTGCCTCTTGTCTGCACTCTATCTCCTGAATAGATGGATGGATTTTGATTAAACTTACACAGATACACCATTGGGAGGGGGAAAAGTACTGATTAGATTTTGGTGACCTTGACCTAATTTTCAAGGTCACAGGGCTGAAACCATTGTCAAATTTTAGACCAAAAAAGCTTGTCTGCACTCTAACTCCTGAACCCATGGAAGGATTTGGTTCATACTTGATACATTATATCAGTGGGATGGTCTTAAGAACTGATTAGCTTTTGGTGACCTTGACCTAATTTTCAAGGTCACAACGGGAGTTAGACTTTTAAAAATTGGCTTGGCTGCACTCTTTCTCCTGAACCAGTGGATGAATTTTGATCAAACTTGGTACATTATATCAGTGGGCTGGTCTTAAGAACTGATTAGATGTTGGCGACCTTGACCTAATTTTCAAGGTCACCACGGGACTTAGAGTGCAAACAAGTCTATCTTCTGAACCAGTGGATGGATTTGGTTCAAACTAGGTACATTATATCAGTGGGCTGATCTTAAGAACTGATTAGATTTTGGTGACCTTGACCTAATTTTCGAGGTCACAGGGCTGAAAAAGTAAAAGTAAAGGGTAAAAGCAGAATTTGAAATAATGAGTGTGATGGGGGGACATCTGTTTTCTTAGAAAACAATTCTAGTTGACCTTAGACCAAGGTCACGCAGGTTCCATATTTCAAGCATTTTTTCTCAGAAACTACTGAGCCAATTGAAGTGAAATTCAATATGGAGCCTTTGGGAGTTGAACAAATGAAAAGCTGCCAATATGGTCTAGATCACATGACCAAGATGGCCACCACGCCCATATATGGTAAAGAAACTTCGAAATTCTTCTTCTCAAGAACCGTAAGGCCAATGGCCTTGAAACTTGGCATGTAGCATATGGTACTCGGGCCTATCATAATTTGTTCAAATGGTGACCCTGGGTTGATCTTGAACTATTTTACAGTAATGTCAAATTTGCTGACTTAGGCTTTTGCATAGGAAAAAGTGAAAATAATGGATATTTAGGGAAACCATTGAAGACAGTGTCACCAAAATTTGTAGATTAGGTAAAGTAACTGAATACATGAAGATCTATGGGTAAGAAAGGTCAAGGTCATTCATTGACCTTATACCAAGGTCACTCCGATTTCATATTTAAAAAAAAACATTTTTTCTCAGAAACTACTGAGCCAATTTAAGTGAAATTCAATATGGAGCTTTTGTGAGTTACACAAATGAAAAGTTGCCAGTACGGTCTAGATCACATGAGCAAGATGGCCGCCACGCCCATATATGGTAAAAAGCCTTCAAAAATTTTCTTCTCCAGAACCGTAAGGCCAATGGCTTTGAAACTTGGCATATATCATATGGTACCCGGGCTCGTCATAGTTTTTACAAATGCTGACCTTGGGTTGACCTTGACCTATTTTATGGCAGTGTCAAATTTGTCAACTTAGGCTTTTGCATGGGAAAAAGTGAAAATAATGGATTTTTAGGAAACCATTGAAGACAATGTCACCAAATTGGTAGATCAGGTTAAGTAAATGAATACATGAAGATTCATGGGTAAGAAAAGTCATCATTCAGTGACCTTGGACCAAGATTAACCAGGTTCCATATTTCAAACAGTTTTTTTTTCAGAATTAAACCGCTGGCCCAATTCAAGTGAAATTTGATATGGATCCTTTATATGATGAACAAATGAAAATGTGCTCATATGGTCCAGGTCACATGACCAAGATGGTGGCCATGCCCATATATGGTAAAAACACTTCGAAATTCTTCTTCTCCAGAACCCTAAGGCAAATGACCTTGAAACTTGGCAGGAAGCATCTGGTACACGGGCCTATCATAATTTGTTCAAATGGTGACCCTGGGTTGACCTTTACCTATTTTACGGCAATGTCAAATTTGCGGACTTAGGCTTTTGCTTGGGAAAAAGTGAAAATAATTGATTTTTAGCTCAACTGAGCCTTTAGGCTCATAGGTCAGCTTATAGTATAGCCATGGTCTGTCGTCCGTCCATCCGTTGTCCGTCCACCATTTTCAAAGATCTTCTCCTCCAAAACAGGGAGGCCAATCAAAGCCAAATTTCATGTGGAGCTTCAGTAGGATGGGGGAACGAAAGTTTGTTTGCGGGGTCTGGGTCACATGACCAAGATGGCAGCCATGCCCATATATGGTAAACAGCCTTCAAAAATCTTCTTCTCCAGAACCATGAAGCCAATGACCTTGAAAGTTGGCTTGTAGTATCTGGTACTTGAGCCCATCATAGTTTGTAAAAATGGTGACCCTGGGATGGCCTTGACCTATTTTATGGCTATGTCAAATGTACACCAGGACCAGGTGTCAGGTGAGCGTTTACAGGACCACTGGTCCTCTGGTTGTCTGTTTTGCGTCAGTGCATGCATGCGTAAACAATATCTTCAAACTACATCTCCTAAACCACTGACTGGATTTTGACTCCGGTCCGTTGCACATCTAGGTCATGGGAACCAAAAATAGATTTTTTTTTTACCGAAAACTTAAAATAAAAAATCTGTGAAACCTCGAGGCCCAGATCTTTGATATTTGGTATGAAGCTTCATCTAGTGGACCTCTTAACAAGATTCCTTGGGCCAAAAATGCCCCCGCACTGGGGCCTACTAGTTTTACATAGACTTGAATATCTTTTGGGAAAAACCTTTTAAAATCTTCGTCTGAAACCAGATCTTTGATATTTGGTATGAAGCTTTATCTAGTAGACCTCTACCAAGGTTGTTCATATTATGGCCTTGCGGTCAAAAATGGCCCTGCAGTGGGACCCAATGGTTTTACAGACTTGTATAGGGAAACCCTTTAAAAATCTTATTGTTTGAAACCAGAAAGCAGCGGTCTTTGATGTTTGCTTTGATGCTTCATCTAGGAGACCTCTACCAAGGTTATCTAATTATAGCCCTGGGGCCAAAAATGCCCTTCTCCCCTGTGCCGGGGCCCACTGGTTTAACATTAACTTATATAAGTAAAACCTTTAAAAATCTTCTCATCTGAAACGAGAAGGCCCAAGTCTTTGATAATTGAAATGAAGCTTAATCTAGTGGCCCTCTACCAAGATGGTTCAAATTATAACCCCATGAGGCCAATAAATGGATCTGCCCCGGGGCCCACTGCAGGTTGATCTGTATCGTTTCTCATCTGTTGCATAGCTCAGGTGTGGCATTGTTCATTTGTTGACTTGAGCTTGTTTTCGTATTTGAATGAAAACTTGGGTTACTATGGCAACCACAAGGTCCCATACTTACAATGGGAAAATGCTTGTCTTCACTGTAGCGCCTTGAGTTTTGATCCTATCTTTCTTAGACTTATATGTAAGGTAACTGTGGATAAAAACTGGGATGAGTTTGCAAACTGGCTAAGTCGGTCCATTAATCAGTTATGTCCCCTTGATTGCTGAAAATGCCTATTTTGTCTTATTCTCTGGAACCCCAGGGCCCAGGTCTGTGATATTTGGTATGAAGCTTCAACTAGTGGACCATTACCAAGATTGTTCAAATTTTTGCCCTAGCACCAAAAAAGGCCGCGCCCAGGGACCCATTGGTTTTACATAGACTTACATAGGGAAAATCCTTTAAAAGTCTTCTACTCTGATACCACTGGGCCTAGGTCTTGCCCTTTGGCCCACCCGTTTTTCATATGCTTGTATAAGGAAATACTTTAAAATTCTTCTTCTCTGGAACCGTAGGACCCAGGTCTTTGATATTTGGTATGATGCTTCAACTAGTGGACCTCTATAAAGATTGTTCAAATTATATCCCTAGGGCTAAAAATGGCTACGCCCAGGGACCCACTGGTTTTACATAGACTTGCATAGGATCTCTGATGGAGGCTTGTGGGTTACTTGTATCGATTAATGATCATTGCCGATTTCTTTTTTTCAATCTGGTTTAACAAGATATAAATCAGTGCAGAACGTCCTAAATCCCTGGTGGTGATGGTGTAGGGCAAGTGAAACTGAATTTCGCTCTGTTACAATCTCGGAGCATTGGAACATACACATTGATCTCGGGCTTTTTACATTGTGTATTCTTTAACCGTTTTTGTACCAAATGGAATAGCACAAGTCCATTTCAAAATTTAGGGGTGTCTGGTTGTGTTTTCTTCAAAATTTGTTAGGAAAATGGGTGAACTTTTTGCAAACAGTGTAGGCCTGTTCTGCGGCGTCTGATCTGGGCCTGCACTGTTTGCCAGGGTACCCGTTTTGGAGTATCTGGTACTAAATGGGTTAATGAATGCCAGAATTTAACCCTTAGGTGATGTGTTGTTAAAATAAAGCATTGACTCTCAAATTGGATTGAACAATGGTTAATTGACATTAACCCTTATCTTGCTGAATATTCATCTAAGCCACACCCATTTCTGTCTTTCAACCAATCAAATTACTTGATGTAATTTATTGCTACAAATTCATAAACTGAATGCCAAACAGTGTAGATCCTGATCAGATGGCTTCTTCAGAAGCCATCTGATCTTGATCTACACTGTTTGTAAAGAAAGTGGTTGTCGTGAACAGCAAGATAAGGGTTAGTAGTGCTGTTCAGTCCTGCTGTTTATTAGAAAAATGACTAACATTTTTTTTTATGTTAACTAGAAATTTAATTTTTTGTCTGTTAAAAAGAATGAATGGTGAATAATATAAACTTTAGTGTAAAACTTGGATCAAAACAAACAAAGCAGCCTATTAACTTGGTTAATTGTTTTCTCATTATTTTTCAGCATTGGTCAAGTTATGGTGATGTCCTTGCCATGGTTTTGAGAAGAGAAGGTTTTGCTAACCCGACACTGCAGTAGCTCATTCAAGGTGACAAGGTGGATGTATAGTCTTGGGATTGGGATGCTGTGTATCTTGTGGCATCTGAAACACCCTGCTGATTGTGGCTGAAAGTAAGATGAAGCTTGTCATGTTTGTTTTATTTTCTTATTTCTGGATGGATTTTGAAATTACTTGGCAGAAATGTTAACCATCATGAGACAATGTGTTGCGTGCAAAACAAAGGTCCTTACCTCTAAGGTCAAGGTCATACTTGCATACTTGAGGTCCCTGGTCCAAAAAGGGTCAAAACATAAACACCCTTGATAACTTTCTCATTTCTGGATGGTTTCTGTAATTACTTGACAGAAATGTTAACCATCATGAGACAATGTCATGTGCAAAACCTAGATCTAATATTTTTAAAAAATACAAGTAGTGGCAATTATCAGGAATCGATACAATTAACCCACAGCTCCCATCAGAGACACCAAAGGGAAAGAAACACAAACATGAAGCAACAGACCCTAATGGAAACAACAGCAGAAAGCCAAAAGGACAGTTACTTCCCCACAAAATGGCCAAAAGGCTATCCAAAATAAAATAATACAAGCGACACAAAAACCCAAAGACAAGCCATAACAAAAATAAACCGCGACAGAAGAACTGCCTTGGAGCGGTCAGCGGAAACTAATTCCACTGTGGGGGCTAAAATTGATTTTACGTGGCCACAATCCTCGCCCTTACTTCCATCTCGATTAAGACAAATAATTTGTTCAGTCGGCATGAAGGCCTCCTAACTCATCAGTGCAACATCTCCGTGAACACAAAAATCAAACAACCACAGAGATGAAACAATGGTGAGGACTCAACAGCAAGAAATAGAAATGCTGGAGCAAAAGAAAACCAACAGTTAGACTTCAGTGGGCACGACCAGAGACAGAGCATCAGGTACCAACCGACATGAGCCTTTACGTTGGAACTGTCCTAGAATCCGAGGCCTGACCCAACGGCGTGCAAAAACCCAGGTCAGTACCTCCAAGATAAAGGTCGTACTAAGAGGTCCAAGGCAAAAAAGGTCTTTCTTGTTTTTTTGTGTGCAGTCAACAACTTTCTTATTCGATTTTGAAATAACTTGACAAATGTTTATTGTCATTAGACGGTCAGACAAGACCCGGGGCAGTACCTCCAAGGTCAAGGTCCATACAAGGTCAAAGGTAAAAAAAGGGTCGGAAATAAACACTGTCAATATTAACCTCCCTATTTCCAGATGGATTTTGATATTACTTGACAGAAATGTTAGCCATCATGAGACGATCTGTAGTGCGCAAAACTGAGGTCAGTACCAAGGTCAATGTCGTACTTAGAGGTCAAAGGTAAACAAGGACCAGTGTCCAGCCAATAACTTTAATTCCTGGAAGGATTTTGACATTACTTTGCAGAAATGTTAACCATCGAGAGATGTGCGCAAGACCCAGGTCTGTACCTCCAAGTCAAGGATATTTTGAGATTGACACTATGATATTGTAGCTACCCTTTCCATCCATCTAGATTGTTTGGTGCTAACTGGGCCAACTGGTATGTTAGTTGTATATTGTGAGGCTTATGAAAGCTGTACTCATAGGCGTTTCCTGAGTGTCTCTAGCATTTTGTATTGGCAGAGCATGAATTATGGATTTTCAACTGTCTCATGTGTGCAAGACTTCATTTTTTTTTCTCTGATTGGGTTTCTTTTCAGTTACTTTTTGAACTTGAAGCATGTCTTTCTCGTTTTCTGATTCCTCCAAAAACTTAAATAAGTAATTGAGTAAGTGAAAAAAATAAATATCTAGAGTTAAATAAAAAAAAAAAAGTAAACAAATAAATAAAAATAAAAAAAATATAGTAGCTAGGTAGGTTGATTGGTAAATAAATGAAAAAGATAATAAACAATATATTATAAAAAAAAAGCAAACATATACATAAATGAATGAATAAATCCTAAAGCTAATATATAAATTTATAATCCGTAAATACAGATAAGTGCATCTAAATGAATTGACCATATATATAGGTAAAATAAATAATTCAGTAATGAGGAAGACAGCATGACAATGTCATGCTACAAACCCCTGAATTCTGATACTTGTTTTTAGTTCACCTGTCACGTAGTGACAAGGTGAGCTTTTGTGATCACATTTTGTCCGTCGCCCATCGTGCGTGCATCCGTCCGTGCGTGCGTCCGTAAACATTTTCAAATAAGTATATCTCTTATTCCCCTTGGCCAATCTTGATCAAATTTCATGAGAAGCATCATCAGGTAGGAGGAAAGGCCCCATAAGGTTTTTGGGCTGATCAGATTGGAATTCTGGTTGCCATGGAAACAAAAAGGTTCCATAGGTCTACTACTTACAATGGGTAAAACGACATCGCCACCTTTTCTCGGCCATTTTTGATACGATCTTCATTCAGCTTGCAGATAACCAGAAGGGGCTTACAGTCTACATGGAGTTCGAATTTGGGCTACACGGGACAAACAGCTTTGGAGTAACCTGCCCTTGAGCATAAATATGTGAAAAATGGTGTCTCTGTCTCCAGCTTTTCTCAACTATTTATGATCTGCTCTTTTTGTAACTTTTCATAAACAAGATGATCGTGTGGACCTCTACCAAGATTGGTCAAATTATAGCTCTGGGGCTAAATACACCCATGCGAGAGCCCACTGGCTTAATATAGACTTACATAAGGAAAAAACCTTTAAAAATCTTCGTCTGAAACCAGAAGGCCCAGGTCTTAGATATTTGGTATGAAGCTTCGTCTAGTTGACCTTTACCAAGATTGTTCAAATATAAGCCTGGGTCCAAAAATGCCCTCGCATCGGGGCCCACCAGTTTTACATAGACTTACATGGGGAAAATCTTGTCTGAAACCAGAAGGCCCAGATCTTTGATATTTGGAAGGAAGTTGTATCTAGTGGACCTCAGCCAAAACGGCCCCACCCTGGGCCCACTGGTTCTACATCAACTTATATAGGGATACCCTATAAAAAAATCTTTCGTTTGAAACCAGAAGGCCAGGTCTTTGGTGTTTGGTATGAAAAGTAGAAGTAAAACAAAGATCAGGAATCGATACAATTAACTTACTCCACCCATCAGACACCAAAGGGAAAGAAACACAAACATGAAGTGACCAGACCATAATGGAAACCTAAACATCATCTAGCTGACCTCTACCAAGATTTCCCAAATAATAGCCCTGGGGCCAAAAATTCCCCAACGCTGGGGCCCACCAGTTTTACAAAGACTTATATAAGGAAACTTTAAAAATCTTCTCGTCTGAAATCAGAAGGCTAGCATCTAATGCCAACTCTTGTTTTCTAAACATTGCTCATGATCATCTGGTGACAGTTGAGTGATTCAGGGCCATCTTGGCCCTCTTATTTTATTTTTTTGAGCTCGCCAGAGCCAAAGGCTCCGGGGGGAGCTATTGTGATTGGTCGTCCTGTCCTCATCTGTCCATATGTCCATACTTCCATCTGTCCACAATTTCTCCTCCTAAACCATGTAAACGGCTCAATAGAATCTGATTTTGACCAAACTTTGCTGAAGTGATCTTTAGGTAGTCCTCTCCGACTTTTTCTATGCAGAATTCTGGTTGCCATGGCAACCAAATGGGGAAAATTAGGAAAAGAAAAACTTCATCTGAAACAAGAAGGCCCAGGTCTTTGATATTTGATATAAAGCTTCATCAAGTTGACTTTACCAAGATTGTACAAAATTATAGCCCTTGGGCCAACAATGCCCCCACACTAGGGCCTTATAGTTTTACAGTCTTGTATAGGGAAAACCTTTAAAAATCTTTGTCTGAAACCAGAAGGCCCAGGTCTTTGATATTTGGTATGAAGCTTCATCTAGTGGACGGATTCCAACATTGTTCAAATTATAGCCCTTGAGCCAAAAATGCCCCCGCACTAAGGCCTACTGGTTTTACATAGGCTTATATAGGGAAATTCTTAAAATCTTCTTGTATGAAACCAGAAGGCCCAGGTTTTTGATATCATCTTGTTAACCTCTACCAAGATTGTTCAAGACGAAAATGCCCCCGCACAAGGGCCTACTGGTTCTACATAGACTTATATAGAGAAAAACCTTAAAACAATCTTCTTGTATGAAACCAGAATGCCCAGGTCTTTGATATCATCTTGTGAACCTCTACCAAGAGTGTTCAAATTATAGGCTTGCGGCCAAACATGCCTCTGCACCAGGGCCCACTGGTTTAATATAGGCAAATTTAGGGAACACCTTTTAAAAATCTTGTCTAAAACCAGAAGGTCCAGGTCTTTGATATTTGGAATTAAGCTTCATCTTGTGGACCTCTACCAAGATTGTTCCTATAATATAACTGTGATCAAAAAATGCCCCCCCCCCCCCAATCAGGACCTACAGGTTATATATGGGCTTATATAGGGAAACCTTTAAAAATCTACTTGTCTAAAACCTGGAGGCCCAGGTCTTTAATATTTGGTATGAAGCTTCATCAAGTGAGCCTCTAACAAGATTGTTCAAATCAAAATGGATGGCCTGCATGATGCTTCCACGCAGAGCTGAAACCGACCACACACAAGTACTGTTAAACTGCTTAGAGGATCTAAGCCTGCCCAGGCAAAGCAGTACAAGTCTGCCCATCCATGCTTATAAACCCTAATGGTTTCATTGGGCGGCAGGGCTTGAGAAGTCATTTCATCTTGTTGTCCACAAAATTGGAAGCAAGGTCTCCAAAATGACCTATACAGTATTGATGGGGACGTTAAACCTCAAATCAAACAAATCAAATTATAGCCCTTTGGCCAAAAATGACCCTGCACCAGGGCCCAAGGGTTTCACATAGGCATATATAGGTAAAACCTTTAAAAAATCTTCGTCTAAAACCAGAAGTTCCAGTTCTTAAGTATTTGGTATGAAGCTTCATCTAGTGGTACTCTACCAAGATTGTTCAAATAATAGTACTGGAATAAAAAAAATGCCATCCGCACCAAGACCTACTGGTTTTACATAGGCTTATATAGGGAAAACCTTAAAATCTTCCTGTATGAAACCAGAAGGCCCAGGTCTTTGATATTTGGTATGAAACTTCAAGTTGACCTTTAACAAGATTTTTCAAATTATAGCCATTGGGCCAAAAATGCCCCTACACAAGGGCCCACTGGTTTTACATAGGCATACATAGGTAAAACCTTTAAAAATCTTCGTCTAAAATCAGAAGCTCCAGGTCTTTGCTTGATATGAAGCTTCATCTAGTGGACCTCTACCAAGATCGTTCAAATAAGTCCTGTGGCCAAAAATAACCCTACACCAGGGCCTACTGGTTTTGCATAGGCTTATATAGTGAAAACCTTTAAAAATATTTTTGTATGAAACCAGAAGGCCCAGGTCTTTGATATCATCTAGTAAACCTCTACCAAGAGTGTTCAAGAAGAAAATGCCCCCGCACAAGGGGCTACTGGTTTTGCATAGGCTTATATAGTGAAAACTTTCAAAATATTTTTGTATGAAACCAGAAGGCCCAGGTCTTTGATATCATCTTGTGAACCTCTACCAAGTGTTCAAATTATAGGCCTGGGGTCAAACATGCCCCTGCACCAGGGCCCACTGGTTTAATATAGGCAAATATAGGGAAAACCTTTTAAAAATCTTGTATAAAACCAGAAGGTCCAGGTCTTTGATATTTGGAATTAAGCTTCATCTTGTGGACCTCTGTACCAAGATTGTTCCAAAAATAGTACTGTGATCAAAAAATGCCCCCAGCACCAGGACCTACTGGTTTTACATAGGCTTATGGAGGGAAAACCTTAAAATCTTCTTGTATGAAACCAGAAGGCCCAGGTTTTTGATATCACTTTTGAACCTCTTCCAAGTGTTCAAATTATTGTCCAGGGTTCAAGAATGCCCCTGCACCAGGGCCCGCTAGGCTGTTATAGAGAAAAATCTTAAAACAATCTTCTTGTATGAAACTAGAAGGCCCAGATCTTTGATATCACTTTTGAACCTCTACCAAGTGTTCAAATTATTGTCCAGGGTTCAAGAATGCCCCTGCACCAGGGCCCGCTGGTTTAATATAGGCAGATATAGGGAAAATCTTTTAAAAATATTCTTGTCTAAAAACCAGAAGGTCCAGGTCTTTGATATTTGGAATTAAGCTTCATCTTGTGGACCTCTACCAAGATTGTTCCAATAATAGTACTGGGATCAAAAAATGCCTCCCGCACCAGGACCTACTGGTTTTACAAAGGCTTGTATAGGGAAAACTTTAAAATCTTCTTGTATGATACAGAAGGCCCAGGTTTTTGATATCATCTAGTGGACCTCTACCAAGAGTGTTCAAGACGAAAATGCCCCCGAACAAGGGCCTACTGCTTCTACATAGGTTTATAGAGAAAAATCTTAAATCTTCTTGTATGAAACCAGAAGGCCCAGGTCTTTGATATCATCTAGTGGACCTCTACCAAGAGTGTTCAAGAGGAAAATGCCCCCGCACAAGGGCCTACTGGTTCTACATAGGCTTATATAGAGAAAAACCTTAAATGAAACAAGAAGGCCCAGGTCTTTGATATCACTTTTTACAAATTATTGGCCTGGGGCCAAGGATGCCCCTGCACCAGGGCCCACTGGTTTAATACAGGTAAATATAGGGAAAACCTTTTAAAAATCTTGTATAAAACCAGAAGGTCCAGGTCTTTGATATAATTTTGAATTAAGTTTTATCTTGTGGACATCTCTACAAAGATTGTTCCAATAATAGTACTGGGATCAAAAAAATGCCCCACGCACCAGGACCTACTGGTTTTACATAGGCTTATACAGGGAAAACCTTAAAATCTTCTTGTATGAAACCAGAAGGCCCAGGTTTTTGATATCATCTAGTGAACCTCTACCAAGTGTGTTCAAGACAAAAATGCCCCCCCTGCACAAGGGCCTACTGGTTCTACATAGGCTTATATAGAGAAAATTCTTAAAACAAACTTCTTGTATGAAACCAGAAGGCCTAGGTCTTTGATATCACTTTTGAACCTCTACCAAGTGTTTGAATTATTTTCCTGGGGCCAAGAATGCATCTGTACCAGGGCCCACTGGTTTAATATAGGCAAATATAGGAAAAACCTTTTACAAATCTTCTTGTCTAAAACCAGAAGATCCAGGTCTTTGCTTTTTTGGAATAAAGTTCATCTTGTGGCCCTCTCTACCAAGGTTGTTCCAATAATAGTACTGGGATCAAAAAATGCCCCCCCCCCCCCCCCCCCCCAGCACTTGGACCTACTGGTTTTACATAGGCTTATATAGGGAAAACCTTTAAAAATCTTCTTATAAAACCAGGAGGCCCAGGTCTTGCATATTTGGTATGAAGCTTCATCAAGTCAGCCTCTAACAAGATTGTTCAAATTATAGCCCTTTGGCCGAGAATGACCCTGCACCAGGGCCTACTGGTTCTACATAGGCGTATATAGAGAAAAACCTTAAAACAATCTTGTCTAAAACCAGAAGGTCCAGGTCTTTTATATTTGGAATTAAGCTTCATCTTGTAGACCTCTCTACCAAGATTGTTCCAAAAATAGTAGTGATCAAAAAATGCTCCCAGCACCAGGACCTACTGGTTTTACATAGGCTTATGGAGGGAAAACCTAAAAATCTTCTTGTATGAAACCAGAAGGCCCAGGTTTTTGATATCATCTAGTGGACCTCTACCAAGAGTGTTCAAGACAAAAATGCCCCCCCCCCCCCCCTGCACAAGGGCCTACTGCTTCTACATAGGTTTATAGAGAAAAATCTTAAAACAATCTTCTTGTATGAAACCAGAAGGCCCAGGTCTTTGATCACTTTTTAACCCCTACCAAGTGTCAAATTATTGGGCAGGGGCCAAGAATGCCCCAGCACCAGGGCCCACTGGTTTAATATAGGCAAATATAGGGAAAACCTTTCACAAATCTTCTTGTCTAAAACCAGAAGGTCCAGGTCTTTGATATTTGGAATTAAGCTTCATCTTGTGGACCTCTACCGAGATTGTTCCAATAATAGTACGGGGATCAAAAAATGCCTCCCGCACCAGGACCTACTTGTTTTACATAGGCTTATATAGGGAAAACTTTAAAATCTTGTATGAAACAGAAGGCCCAGGTTTTTTATATCATCTAGTGGACCTCTACCAAGAGTGTTCAAGACGAAAATGCCCCCGCACAAGGGCCTACTGGTTCTACATAGTTTTATATAGAGAAAAATCTTAAAACAATCTTCTTGTATGAAACCAGAAGGCCCAGGTCTTTGATATCATCTAGTGGACCGCTACCAAGAGTGTTCAAGACAAAAATGCCCCCGCACAAGGGCCTACTGGTTCTACATAGGCTTATATAGAGAAAAACCTTAAATGAAACCAGAAGGCCCAGGTCTTTGATATCACTTTTGAACCGCTACCAAGTGTTCAAATTATTGGCCTGGGGCCAAGAATGCCCCTGCACCAGGGCCCACTGGTTTAATACAGGTAAATATAGGGAAAACCTTTTAAAAATCTTGTATAAAACCAGAAGGTCCAGGTCTTTGATATAATTTTGAATTAAGTTTTATCTTGCGGACCTCTCTACAAAGATTGTCCCAATAATAGTACTGGGATCAAAAAATGCCCCACGCACCAGGACCTACTGGTTTTACATAGGCTTATACAGGGAAAACCTTAAAATCGTCTTGTATGAAACCAGAAGGCCCAGGTTTTTGATATCATCTAGTGAACCTCTACAAAGTGTGTTCAAGACAAAAATGCCCCCCTGCACAAGGGCCTTCTGGTTCTACATAGGCTTATATAGAGAAAAATCTTAAAACAAACTTCTTGTATGAAACCAGAAGGCCCAGGTCTTTGATATCACTTTTGAACCTCTACCAAGTGTTTGAATTATTTTCCTGGGGCCAAGAATGCATCTGTACCAGGGCCCACTGGTTTAATATAGGCAAATATAGGAAAAACCTTTTACAAATCTTCTTGTCTAAAACCAGAATATCCAGGTCTTTGCTTTTTTGGAATAAAGCTTCATCTTGTGGCCCTCTCTACCAAGGTTGTTCCAATAATAGTACTGGGATCAAAAAATGCCCCCCCCCCCAGCACTTGGACCTACTGGTTTTACATAGGCTTATATAGGGAAAACCTTTAAAAATCTTCTTATAGAACCAGGAGGCCCAGGTCTTGCATATTTGGTATGAAGCTTCATCAAGTGAGCCTCTAACAAGATTGTTCAAATTATAGCCCTTCGGCCAAAAATGACAGGGCCTACTGGTTCTACATAGGCTTATATAGAGAAAAACCTTAATACCATCTTCTTGTCTAAAACCAGAAGGTCCAGGTCTTTGATATTTGGAATTAAGCTTCATCTTGTAGACCTCTCTACCAAGATTGTTCCAAAAATAGTACTGTGATCAAAAAATGCCCCCAGCACCAGGACCTACTGGTTTTACATAGGCTTATGGAGGGAAAACCTAAAAATCTTCTTGTATGAAACCAGAAGGCCCAGGTTTTTGATATCATCTAGTGGACCTCTACCAAGAGTGTTCAAGACAAAAATGCCCCCGCACAAGGGCCTTCTGGTTCTACATAGGCTGTTATAGAGAAAAATCTTAAAACAATCTTCTTGTATGAAACCAGAAGGCCCAGGTCTTTGATATCATCTAGTGGACCTCTACCAAGAGTGTTCAAGACAAAAATGCCCCTGCACAAGGGCCTACTGGTTCTACATAGGCTTATATAGAGAAAAACCTTAAATGAAACAAGAAGGCCCAGGTCTTTGATATCACTTTTGAATCGCTACCAAGTGTTCAAATTATTGGCCTGGGGCCAAGAATGCCCCTGCACCAGGGCCCACTGGTTTAATACAGGTAAATATAGGGAAAACCTTTTAAAAATCTTGTATAAAACCAGAAGGTCCAGGTCTTTGATATAATTTTGAATTAAGTTTTATCTTGTGGACCTCTCTACAAAGATTGTTCCAATAATACCGTATTCGCCCTAATTACCGCACCGTGTGCTTAGTTTTTTCAAAATAGTGTCATAAAATCATGGTGAAAAATCTACCTAATTAGCCCACACTTGATACGAAAACAACAGCTTCCAAGATGATGCATACTGACATTTAAAATGATTTAATGGGACGGAAAAAGATACTTAAGCATTGCCTTCACTGTTGGAAGAAATAATGGTAAGTTTTTATAGATTTACTATGAAAGCTTCAAGGGGAGATTACTGTAAAGTGTGCGCTTATGCATTTCCTTTTCAAAAATAGCTTTGGTGTGCGCTTATAGGAGCATGTGCGGTAATTAGGGCGAATACGGTAGTACTGGGATCAAAAAAATGCCCCACGCACCAGGACCTACTGGTTTTACATAGGCTTATATAGGGAAAACCTTAACATCTTCTTGTATGAAACCAGAAGGCCCAGGTTTTTGATATCATCTAGTGAACCTCTACCAAGTGTGTTCAAGACAAAAATGCCCCCCTGCACAAGGGCCTACTGGTTCTACATAGGCTTATATAGAGAAAAATCTTAAAACAAACTTCTTGTATGAAACCAGAAGGCCCAGGTCTTTGATATCACTTGAACCTCTACCCCAAGTGTTTGAATTATTTTCCTGGGGCCAAGAATGCATCTGTACCAGGGCCCACTGGTTTAATATTGGCAAATATAGGAAAAACCTTTTACAAATCTTCTCGTCTAAAACCAGAAGGTCCAGGTCTTTGCTTTTTTGGAATAAAGCTTCATCTTGTGGACTTCTCTACCAAGGTTGTTCCAATAATAGTACTGGGATCAAAAAATGCCCCCCCCCCCCAGCACTTGGACCTACTGGTTTTACATAGGCTTATATAGGGAAAACCTTTAAAAATCTTCTTATAAAACCAGGAGGCCCAGGTCTTGCATATTTGGTATGAAGCTTCATCAAGTGAGCCTCTAACAAGACTGTTCAAATTATAGCCCTTCGGCCAAAAATGACCCTGCACCAGGGCCTACTGGTTCTACATAGGCTTATATAGAGAAAAACCTTAAAACCATCTTCTTGTCTAAAACCAGAAGGTCCAGGTCTTTTATATTTGGAATTAAGCTTCATCTTGTAGACCTCTCTAACAAGATTGTTCCAAAATTAGTACTGTGATCAAAAAATGCCCCCAGCACCAGGACCTACTGGTTTTACATAGGCTTATGGAGGGAAAACCTAAAAATCTTCTTGTATGAAACCAGAAGGCCCAGGTTTTTGATATCATCTAGTGGACCTATACCAAGAGTGTTCAAGACAAAAATGCCCCAGCACAAGGGCCTACTGGTTCTGCATAGGCTTATATAGAGAAAAATCTTAAAACAATTTTCTTGTATGAAACCAGAAGGCCCAGGTCTTTGATATCATTTTTGAACCTCAACCAAGTGTTCAAATTATTGGCCGCGGGCCAAGAATGCCCCTGCACCAGGGCCCACTAGTTTAATATAGGCAAATATAGGAAAACCTTTTACAAATCTTCTTGTCTAAAACCAGAAGGTCCAGGTCTTTGATATTTGGAATTAAGCTTGATCTTGTGGACCTCTACCAAGATTGTTCCAATTATAGTACTGGGATCAAAAATGCCTCCCGCACCAGGACCTACTGGTTTTACATAGGCTTGTATAGGAAAAAACTTTAAAATCTTCTTGTATGAAACAAAAGGCCCAGGTTTTTATATCATCTAGTGGACCTCTACCAAGAGTGTTCAAGACGAAAATGCCCCCGCACAAGGGCCTACTGCTTCTACATAGGTTTATATAGAGAAAAATCTTAAAACAATCTTCCTGTATGAAACCAGAAGGCCCAGGTCTTTGATATCATCTAGTGGACCTCTAGCAAGAGTGTTCAAGACGAAAATGCCCCCGCACAAGGGCCTGCTGGTTCTACATAGGCTTATGTAGAGAAAAACCTTAAATGAAACCAGAAGGCCCAGGTCTTTGATATCACTTTTGAACCGCTACAAAGTGTTCAAATTATTGGCCTGGGGCCAAGAATGCCCCTGCACCAGGGCCCACTGGTTTAATACAGGTAAATATAGGAACAACCTTTTAAAAATCTTGTATAAAACCAGAAGGTCCAGGTCTTTGATATAATTTTGAATTAAGTTTTATCTTGTGGACCTCTCTGCAAAGATTGTTCCAATAATAGTACTGGGATCAAAAAAATGCCCCACGCACCAGGACCTACTGGTTTTACATAGGCTTATATAGGGAAAACCTTATTATCTTCTTGTATGAAACCAGAAGGCCCAGGTTTTTGATATCATCCAGTGACCCTCTAGCAAGAGTGTTCAAGACAAAAATGCCCCCCTGCACAAGGGCCTACTGGTTCTACATAGGCTTACATAGAGAAAAATCTTAAAACAATCTTCTTGTTTGAAACCAGAAGGCCCAGGTCTTTGGTATCACTTTTGAACCTCTACCAAGTGTTCAAATTACTTTCCTGGGGCCAAGAATGCATCTGTACCAGGGCCCACTGGTTTAATATAGGCAAATAATTATCTAGGAAAGACCTTTTAAAAATCTTGTCTAAAACAAGAAGGTCCAGGTCTTTGCTTTTTGGAATAAAGCTTCATCTTGTGGACCTCTCTACCAAGGTTGTTCCAATAATAGTACTGGGACTAAAAAATGCTCCCCCAGCACTTGGAACTACTGGTTTTACATAGGCTTATATAGGGAAAACCTTTATAAATCTTCATATAGAACCAGGAGGCCCAGGTCTTTGATATTTGGTATGAAGCTTCATCAAGTTAGCCTCTAACAAGATTATTCAAATTGTAGCCCTGCGGCCAAAAATGACCCTGCACCAGGGCCTACTGGTTCTGCATAGGCTTATACAGAGAAAAACCTTATAACAATCTTCTTGTCTAAAAGCAGAAGGTCCAGGTCTTTGTTATTTGGAATTAAGCTTCATCTTGTGGACCTCTCTACAAAGATTGTTCCAAAAATAGTACTGTGATAAAAAAATGCCCCCAGCACCAGGACCTACTGGTTTTACATACGCTTATGGAGGGAAAACCTTAAAATCTTCTTGTATGAAACCAGAAGGCCCAGGTTTTTGATATCATCTAGTGGACCTGTACCAAGAGTGTTCAAGACAAAAATGCCCCAGCACAAGGGCCTACTGGTTCTACATAGGCTTATATAGAGATAAACCTTAAAACAATCTTCTTGTATGAAACCAGAAGGCCCAGGTCTTTGATATCACTTTTGAACCTCTACCAAGTGTTCAAATTGGCCTGGGGCCAAGAATGCCCCTGCACCAGGGCCCACTAGTTTAATATAGGCAAATATAGGGAAAACCCTTTTAAAAATCTCTGGTCTAAAACCAGAAGGTCCAGGTCTTTGATATTTGGAATTAATCTTCATCTTGTGGACCTCTCTACCAAGATTGTTCCAATAATAGTACTGGGATCAAAAAATGCCCTTACAAGATTGTTCTAATAATAGTACTGGGATCAGTAGGAAAAACATTTAAAAAACTTCTGTCTGAAGCCAGAAGGCCCAGGTCTTGTTTGATATTAAGAGTCATCTTGTGGACCTCTACCAAGTTTTCAAATTATAGCACTGGGGCAAAAAATGCCCCTGCACATGGCCTCTTGGTTTTACATGGGCTTACATAGGAAAACCTTAAAAAATCTTCTTGTATGAAACTTGTTTTTCGGTGTTTGTGTCGCTTATATTATTTCATTTTGGATAGCCTATTGGCCATTTTGTGGGAAGGTAACTGTCGTTTTGGCTTTCCGCTGTTGTTGTTTCCATTGGGGTTCGTTGCTTCAAGTTTGTTTCTTTCCCTTTGGTGTCTCTGATGGGAGCTGTGGGTTAATTGTATCGATTCCTGATCATTCGTTTCCTCCACTTCTATTTTATATAAGGAAAACCTTTTAAAAATCAACGTCTGAAGCCAGAAGGCCCAGGTCTTTGATATTTGGTATGAAGCCTCAACCTTTGGACCTCTACCAAGATTAACCAATTTAGTTCCAGATCTCCAAAACGGGTACCCTGGCAAACAGTGCAGGCCCAGATCAGACGCCGCAGAATGTGGAGTCTGATCAGGGCCTACACTGTTTGCAAAAAGTTCAGCCATTTTCCAAATAAATTTTGAAGAGAACACAACCTGACAGCCCTAAAATTTGAAATTGACTCCTGCTATATCGAAGGAGGAAGATTCCTTTTGGTTTAAAAAGGGTTAAATTATAGCCCTTGTGCCAAAAATGTTCCCACCCTAGGGGCCATATGTTTGACAAAGGCTTATAAAGGGAAAAGCTTTAAAAATCTGTCTTAAACCATAAAGCCCTGGCCTTTCATATTAAGTAAATGGCTACACCTAGTTTACCTCTACCAAGAATATTCAAATTATAGCTGTGTGGCATAAATTCCAGAACTTATAATTTATACAGTCTACCCAGGGAAACTTGAAGATAAAGACAATGTGTAAATCTCTAGCTGAGGTGAGCGATATAGGACCATCATGGTCCTCTTTTTATCTAGTGGTCTCAACCTGATGGTAAAATATATTCTGTTGATAATGGTAGAATATATTCATTTATGTTTTGGCTCACTTTTTTTTCAAATACTGTGTGAACTGATATCCAGTGATTTATGCACAAAAGCACAAGCTTTTTTGCATGAACAAGCTTTCTATGTTATATTGGTTACCTAAAGTTAAAGCTTACTAGGTTATATTGGTTACCTTAACTTCATAAAAGACCATACAAAGCATGGTTTATTGCAAATTCAAGCTCTTGTACCACCACTGAATTCTCAAAATTTGTAACTTCATGTTTTACTGCCATCAAAAATACGTGATAAAATATTGTGACAGTCTTCGAAAGAGCAGGGAGAAATGTTGTCTATAAAAAATTCAAATGAAGTTTGAAATAAATCTAGGCGTTTTCGTGCTTCAAGTCTGTCTACTTAAGATTTTTCCACCCTTTACACTACACTTCCTCATAATCTTATAAAAGAAAAACTTAATGATTTAATTGAATGGACATTTCATAGGGAAGACTCCATCTATCTTGCATGTAATCACTTCTGAAGAGCATAAAAAACTATACTTTATGGTCATGTCAGAAAGTGTATGAAGCTTTCACCTTTCTACTGGACAATATTTACATAAGATTTGATACTAAGTTATTTAGACAAGTTATGGGTATTCCGATGGGTACTAATTGGGCACAACTAGTGGTTGTTTTTTTATGAGAGAGACTTCATGTCCCTTTCTTCTGAAAACCTGTCTGAAATCATTGAAGCTTATAGCTCCACTTCTAGATATTTGGATGATTTATTAGGTCTTCCCCCGAATTTTTTTTCAGGGAGACATTGTTTTTCTGCGGGGCGTCTGCCTGTCCGTCCGTCTGTCCGTCCATGCATCTGCCCGTCTGTCACAAAATCGTGTGCACTCTATAACTTGAAAACTGTTCAAGCTATCTTCCCGAAACTTCTAAATATTAATCAATATTAGGCAATGTGGAAAACACAAGAACTATAACTCTTGCATTTATACTTTTTGAGTTACCTTTCTTGGAAGTTTGTCGGTATGTATGGGCAGATTGTCCGGTCAATAACTTTATTTTCCGGTGGATTTTGAAATTACTTGGCATAAATATTAACCACCTTGAGACTCTGTGGCGCATATGACGCAGGTCGGTACCTCAAAGGTCAAGGTCATACTGAGAGGTCAAAGGTAAAAAAGGGCCTCTTTTTCGTGTTTGGTCAATAACTTTGTTATTTTTAGATGGATTTTGAAATTCCTTGGCAGAAATGTTAACCACAATGAGACGATGTCTCTTGCAGGACCCATGTTGGTACCTCAAAGGTCAAGGTCATACTAAGAGGTTAAATGTAAAAAAGGGGCCTTTTTAGTGTTCAGTCAATAACTTTCTTATTCCTGTATAGATTGTGAAATTACTTGGCAGAAATTTTAACCATCATGAGACGATGTGTTATGCGCTAGACCTAGGTCGGTACCTCCAAGTACAAAGTCATACTAAGAGGTCAAAGGTAAAAAAGAATTTTTTTGTGTCCAGTCAATAACATTTTTTTCTGGATGGACTTTTTATAAGTAACATTGCAGAAATGTTCACCTTCATTAGACAAGGAGTCGTGTGCAAGACCAAGGTCCATACCTGCAATGTCAAGGTCATACCTAGAGGTCAAAAAGGGACCTTTTTTGTGTACAGTCAATTCGTTTATTCTTTGATGGATTATGAAGCTACTTGGCAGAAATGTTAACTATCATGAGACGAAGTGTTCTACCTCAAAGGTCAAAGCCATACTTAGAGGTCAAAGGTAAAAAAGGTTTTTTTTGTGTATGGTCAATAACTTCCTTATTTCTCTATGAACTTTTTAATGCCTCCAATTTCAAGGTGATACTTAGAGGTCTCAAAAAGGGAGGAGACATCTGTGTTTTTGTAGAAAAACAAATTCTAGTTAAATATTGAAAAAACCTATATTGATGGTTTGATCAGTCGAATTTAACCCCCCCCCCCCCAAAAAAAAACAAACAAAAAAACTTCAGTTAAATAAAACAAATTCTTCTGTACCGAGGCCCTGTTTTTGGATTTATATCTATCTATTGTAGATAGGTTTGTTTCTTGCAAAATTTATGATAAACGCAATGATTTTGGTTTTGATTTTAAATTTTCCTTTTTTGGATGGTGATGTTCCTCGTGCGCCATCCTATGGCGTTTATATTTCGCAATTAATTGGATTTGCCAGAGTGTGTAGTCATGTAACTGACTCGTAATATATTGTTGACTGCTAAACTTCTTGATCAGGGTTATCGGTACCATAAACTATGCAAAGCCTTTACAAAATTCTGATTTAATTTCAAAATTCAATATTGGACTTAAATCTCTTCTGCAACAAGGTCTATCGGAACACAAATTTTAAGGTGACTTAGTATATAAATTCAGAAAAATTTATAACCCCAATAATTTCAGCACCCATTTTCGTAAAATCATTCCTCAATATAAAAAGATTGGGTACAGCATTTATGTTATAGACTGGGTACAGCATTAATGTTATATGACAGACTGCATGCATGGTAGTTAACCCAATCACGGTTGACCACTTTGTTTCCCTCTTTAATTGCACGCATGTTTGTCAGGCCTCTGATTTTATGACGGTTCCAACGTAAAGGCTTATGTTGGTTGGTACCCGATGCTCTGTCTCTGGTCAGGCCCATCGGAGTCTTAACCGATGGTTTTCTTTTGCTCCAGCATTTCAGTTGTTTCTTGCTGTCGAGTCCTCACCGTTGTTTCATCTCTGTGATTGTTTGATTTTTGTGTTTATGGAGATGTTGCACTGATTAGTTAGGAGGCCTACATGCAGACTGAACAAATTATTTCTTAATCGCGACGGAAGTAAGGCATGGATTGTGGCCACGTAAAATTGATTTAAGCCCCCTAGTGGAATTAGTTTTTGCTGACCGTTCCAAGGCAGTTCTTTGTCGTGGTTTTTGTTATGGTTTGTCTTTGGGTGTTTTTGTCTCTTATATTATTTTATTTTGGATAGCCTATTGGCCATTTTGTGGTAAAGTAAGTCCTTTTGGCTTTCCGCAGTTAGAAGCCTCCGTGGTGCAGTGGTTACGCTACTCGCCTTGTAAACCAGGGATCGCAGGATCGATCCCGGGCTTCTCCAGACTTTCGGATGAGTCTTTAAACCGAGGTCCCGTCTCCGTATGACCTTAGCTGTTGGTGGGACGTAAAACTAAAACTCACTCACTCACTTTCCGCAGTTGGTGTTGAAGGGAGCTGTGGGTTAATTGTATCGATTTCTGATCATTGCCTCCACTTCTATTTTCACATTTTCAGGAGTTGTGATTTTAACAGATACGAAAAAAAAAATGTTTAAATCAGGAAGCCTTATATCATGTGACACCCTGCTTGTTTGGAGGAGTATATATAGTTTCTCGGCCCCATTTAGCCATATGTCTCTCTAGTCGCATTAGTGATTATGTTTGGGTTCCCTTTTTCCTATTTCTAGCATTGTTTTAAGATGTTACTTCAGTAATATATCTCATATAAATGTCTTTAAGCGTTCACGAGTCACTGATGGTGCATGGTAGCCTTTATGTTTAGAGGAAATAGGTTGCTCTGGAGAAAAGCACATGGTCAATAATATTTGATGCCAGTAGTGATGAGTAATGGACATTCATCTCTGCTTGAACTACATGTAAGCTCCTTGTAACCTTTTTCTTGTTTTGTAACTGATCTTCGTGCTGAAGGTGGACTGATTTTTGATTGGGTATTGCTTGGTCAAGTGAGTCTATTGGTATGTTTGGCAGTGTAATATGCATTTGATAGCTGCTTTAGACTGTTTATTGATCTTTTGTGATGTTGATGGAGCTTGTGTTTTCAAGCTTTTCAATCTTTTTTTTTTCTGGCATTTGTAAACTTCTAAAGACCCTTTAATAGTTTTTTTTACATGTAGCAAGCCTTTGGAAAATATGGTTTAGCAGTGTTGGGAGTGCATTGCCCTTGATGGAGCTGTCTGTACATCTGAGGTATGTATTTTATGAACATTTAACCCTTCTCTTGCTGAATATTCAGTTAAGCCACACCAATTTCTGACTTTGAACCAATCAGATTACTTGATGTAATTTATTCCTATAAATTCATAAATTGAATGTCAGTGTAGATCCTGATCAGATGGCTTCTTCAGAAGTCATCTGATCTGGATCTGCACTGTATCCAAAGATAGGGGTTGTTGTGAACAGCAGGATAAGAGTTAAATCCAGGTCTTCTAAAGGCCGGAGGTTGAGGAAAAAGGACCATGGAAACAATTTTCAAACGCTATTTCAATATTTTACATACGCTCCCCTGTGCGGAGTTACTGAATTATTTCTTTAAGAAGTTATACTTTGAAAGCAAGGAAAACGGAACTGAAAGCTATAGTGTGTACAAGAAGTCTGGACCAGACTTGCTAGTCTCGGCTACCTAGGTGTCAGTAAGGACTACACATTACATTTAATCCTTATCCTGCTGAAAGCTATATATATATTGTGTACAAGGAGTCTGGACTTGCTAGTCTCGGCTGCCTAGGCGTCAGTAATGACCCTAATATATTTTCAAAATTATACAATGGAACAAGAATACAAAGAACAAGAACAAAGGACTACACATTACGATTAACCCTTATCCTGCTGAATATTAAAATTAGCAACGCCTATTTCCGACTACCAGCCAATCAGATTACATATGTTTTTGTTCAAATTAAAAAAACTGAATGACAGAAGTCACGCTCCAAACAAGCCTTGAGCTTTGTGTGCCATCAAAGGTGCCAGATAATTGTGTCTAATTTGTTCTATAAAAGGGTTAACCTTTGGAAGCAAGGAATACACCACAGAACTGGAAAATATTAAGTGTAATGTTTTCTGGGCCAGACTAGCTAGTTTCAGCCAATTAACCCTTTACCACTCAGATACGTGCTTTTACGTGTCTGCACCCCCCCCCCATTTTAAGCCTCAGAAGCACCTCAAATCTGCATTTCTACCCCTGGATAGTTGTTTGCTTTAGGATTTGTTGGGCAAAAAAGTGACCTGTTTTTTCGCGCGCCTCCCCACTTAAAATATTCTAGGGGGGGATTGAAGGGGGGGACAAGACCCCCCCCCCCCCTCACATCCCGAAAAATTTTGGGTGTATGGCCAAAATATATACTACACTATGATGTTGGGCAGGGAGACATTTTATGGCCGCAACACATTCCCAGACACCAGCTGCAGTAACGTTTTTTTTTTTTTTTGGTTTGGGTTTTACGGCCCTTTCAAGATTATTTCACTCATATCGAGCCGATAGTTAATCATAGGTGGGCGAAAACCGGAGTACCCGGAGAAAAACCACCTGACCTTCCGTTGCAGAACTTGGCGTCTCACACGTGACCCGAGCAAGGCTCGAACCCACGGTGGTGAGAGACCTAATGACTAAGAGTCAGCACTCTTATCCATTAGGCCACGGAGGCCCGTTGCAGTAACGTTAAATATTTGATTGATTGGAGGTTTAACGTCCCCGTCAACACTGTAAAGGTCTTTTTGGAGACATTGCTTCCAATTTTGTGCGACTTTTACCAGACATGGAGATGAAATGACATCTCAAGCCCTGCCGCCCAATGAAACCAATAGGGTTTATAAGCGTGGACTCGCACTGCTTTGCCTTAAAGCCCAGATGGCCGGGGGACTCTAACATTAAATATGTTGTATAAAAACGTTACCCTTTGGAAGCAAGGAATACACCATAGAACTGGAAAAGATTGTGTACAAAGCCTCTTACCACCTTGTAAATCTAGAGCAGTGATTGTTTATGCGTTTTTTTTTCTTTTTAGTGTAGCATAGCCAATCATTCTGTGTGTCTGGCATATACCAGATGGTAATGGTCATGGTCACAGGTTGTGATTGTTGTTTGGAGATATGGTGGTCATGTGGTGTTGTGGTCATGGAGATGTTCTTGCGGATACATGATCATGATGGTCATGTGGATATATGATGGGCCAGTGATGAGTGATCGTGTGGTCCTGTGGAGATGATCATGTGGGGTTGTGACGGTCATGTGGAGATGTGATGTTCATGTGAAAACATAATGGTCATGGTGATGGTCAAGAAGTGCCTGTATTCAATTTGGAATAGTCAGGTGTTATCCCAGCAAGATTGCAGTTGGTTTGAGCTGCACAAGAAATTAGTGGGTAGGGATTCTACTTTCTCCTTGATTGGTATATATTTTAGCTGTATCAAACAAAAACGGTTCCCATTTTATTATGCGATTTTATTATGTACTGTTATACCCTCTGAAATTTTGGGTGTCCATCCGTCTGTCCGTCCATCAGCGCCCCACACCATTCTTGTGTGCGCAACTCCTCTTATATTTTTTGGCCAATCCTTTTGAAACTTGTCCCAGTTTTCAAGATGGTATAGTGTTAAGATTGTTTTAAATATCTTGTGTTTGGTTTATGGCAATGGAAGCATATATTCAAATTTATGAACGGCATAATCATTCTGATGGTCTGCTTGTATTTCATGCTGTACAGAAGTGTACCTAAACTTATGTCTGCATCATTTAGCATGGTAAGAATGAAACTGGCGCGCTTGTTTTTAAGTATCCCTGCAGAAAAGTGGCTGTAACTTGTGGCTTAGGGGACTAGGGGCACTTAGACTGTTCAGAATGTTATACAAATAGAATACAGGTAGTTCCTGTTCAGGATACTTTGTTGCTTCCATGCAGAGCTGAAACCGACCGCACTGGAGTACTGGTAAACCGCTTAGGTTTTAAGCCTACCCAGGAATAGTGTTGCAAGTCTGACCGTCCATGCATATCAACGTTATTGGTTTCATTGGGCAACGGGGCTTGAGATGTCATTTCATCTGAATATTGGGTAAAAGTCCCATAAAATTGGAAGCAAAGTCTCCAAAATGACCTATACAGTGTTGATGGGGACGTTATACCTCAAATCAAACAAAATATTGCCCCTTGAACAATATCCATCTCAATGAAAACTTTTCTTCGATCATTTCACACTAAAGATGCTTAACACATTTAGTACCAGAAACTCCAAAACGGGTACCCTGGCAAACGGTGCAGGCCCAGATCAGACGCCGCAAAACGCGGCGTCTGATCTGGGCCTCCACTGTTTGCTTAATAGAAGTAAAACAAAGATCAGGAATCGATACAATTAACATATTCCACCCATCAAAGACACCATAGGGAAAGAAACACAAACATGAAGCGACCAGACCATAATGGAAACCTAAACAAAGGAAGGCCATAAGGACAGTTACTTTCCCACAAAATGGCCATCCAAAATAAAGACAAGTGATACACACAGTAAGTAACAAACAACAACATAAATAAACCACCACAGAAGAACCGCCTTGGAACGGTCCGTGGAAAGATTTCCACTGGGGGGCTTAACTAGATTTTACGTGGCCACAGTCCTTGCCCTTACTTCCGTCGCGATTTAGACAAATAATTTGTTCAGTCCGCATGAAGGCCTCCTAACTCATCAGTGCAACATCTCCATGAACACAAATAATCAAAAGAACCACAGAGGTGAGACAATGATGAGGACTCTACAGCAAGAAACCACTGAAATGCTGGAGCAAAAGAAAACCAACAGTTAGACTCCGATGGGCCTAGACTCCGATGGGCCCGACCAGAGACAGAGCAAAAATTAAGTCAATTTCCAAATCAGTTTTGAAGAAAACACAACCTGACAACCCTAAATTTTTAAATGGACCCCTGCTATATATAAGGAGGAAGATTCCATTTGGTACAAAAAGGGTTAAAGAATTGCAGTTGCCAGTTCGGGCAGAAGTGTTCAGTGTACTGCTCAGGAAAGAGTGGTTTGGTAAACTGACAGGCTCAGTGCAAGCATATGTGTTGACTGGATGTCCCACTCAAAACAAGCTTGAGCTTTGTGTGCCATAATAGGTTCCAAATAATTGTGACAAAGCCTGTTTGCACCTTGTAAATCTGGAGCATTGATTGTTTATGCACTCATTTTTAGCTCACCAGAGTATAGCCATGTCCCACCCCCTACATTTCATAACATCATATATATATATATATATATACATCATATATATATATATATAAAAGATAAAGAAGACTTATTTAACGTCCCATATCGGAAACCACTACCATAAGCTCTGTAGAGCTCTTATTGTGACAAAGTATCCTTTAACAAATACTTAACTGCCTTCATTTATTAGCTCACCTGGAGCTTTCTCACCTGGAGCAAAGCTCCAGGTCAGCTTATGCCGTGGCCTGTTGTCCGTTGTTAGCTTTTCACATTTTTGACATCTCTTCCCAAACAGGAAGTCAGATTGAGCTGATACATGATGATTCAGATTTGCTAAAATGGTTCCGTTTGGATTTCCAAAATGGCCACCATGGCAGCCATCTTGACATTCATCCAACAAATGGAAGGCATTGGGGTGACATGGAGATTCAGATTTGCTAAAAACAATCCATTTAGATATCCAATATGGACAATATGGGGGCCATCTTGAAATTCTGCAAACGACATCTCCAGAGCCAATGATCGAATTGAGCTGAAACTTGATAGGAGGTATTTTGGCAACGTGGAGATTTAGATTTGCTCAAATTGTTCCCTTCCAATATCTAAGATGGCCGCTGTGGGGACCATCACTATAACAAGTCTGTGAAACGAAGACTCCCCCTAAACCCCACTTTATGTAGAGAAAATTGGGGTTTATGGGGGTAAACATTATCTGCCTTATTTTTGCTCAAAAACATAAATTGTGGGTACTCGTTAGAAACGCCTCATTGAGGTGGTTCTAACGAGCACCCACAATCTATGTTGAAAGCGAAAAAAATAAAGATGTAATCATTTTTACCTAATATTTATCATTTTCTGACACCATGTTGGACGCTATTATTTCTTACGAACATGTTTTCCTAATGTTTAGATTTGCTCAAATTGTTCCGTTCCAATATCTAAGATGGCCGCTGTGATGGCCATCTTGAAATTCTTCAAACAATATCTCCTCCCGAACAAATGGTCGAATTGAGCTGAAACTTGGTGGGAGGCTTCGGGGTGACTTTGAAATTTAGATTTGCTCAAATTGTTCCTTTACAATGTCCAAGATGGTCGCCGTGGTGGCCATCTTGAAATTCTTCAAACGACCTCTCCCGAACCAAAAGTCGAATGGAGCTGAAACTTGATGGGAGGCATCAGGGTGAAATGGAGATTCAGATTCGCTAAAATCATTCCATTTGGATATCCAAAATGGCAGCCATGGTGGACATCTTGAAATTCTTCAAATGACATATTCCAAACCAAAGGTTGAATTGAGGTAAAACTTGATTGGAGGCATCAGGATGCCATGGAGATTCAGATTTGCTTAAAATGTTCCATTCGGATATCCAAGATGGCCACCATCTTGAAATTCCTCAAGTGACCTACTCCTGTACCAAAGGTTGAATTGAGCTGAAACTTGATGGGAGGCATCAGGGCGCCCCGTAGATTCAGATTCAGCCATGGCCGCCATCTTGAAATTCCTCAAGTGACCTCCTCCTGTACCAAAGGTTGAATTGAGCTGAAACTTGATGGGAGGCATCAGGGCGACCCGTAGATTCAGATTCAGCCATGGATGTCATCTTGAAATTCCTCGAGTGACCTCCTGTACCAAAGGTCGAATTGAACTGAAACTTTATGGCAGGCATGGGGACGACCTGGAGATTGAGATTTACTTAAATCTTCCCGTTCCTATATCCATTCTTCAAAGGACATCTCCTCCTGAACCAAAGATCAAATTGATATGAAACTTGATGGGAGGCATCAGGGCGACCCGTAGATTCAGATTTGCCAAAATCGTTCTGTTCTGGTATCCAAGATGGCCAGCATGGCTGTCATCTTGAAATTTTTCTAACGTCCTTTCATCTCCCAGATTCAGAATTGCTGAAGGCAATGTGATCTGATAGACAAAATGGCCACCAAGGCACATTGTCATGTGAAAACATAATGGTCATGGTGATGGTCAAGAAGTGCCTGTATTAAATCTGGAATAAATTCAGGTGTTATCCTAGCTAGATTGCAGTTGGTTTGAGTTGCACAAGAAATTTAGTTGGTAGGGATTCTACTTTCTTTTTGATTGGTTTTTTCTTTAAACTGTATCAAACAAAAATGGTTCCCATGTTTTGTAGACTTGTCTGCTCAGTATCTCCTAGACCTTTGATGGAATTTCATAAGACTTTGGGTCAAATGTTCCCACAGTGAGCTGGTGGGTGGGGCCCATGGATGGGCTATGCCGACTTGAGGTCGGGTTCATAGTTGAGGGTCACTTGTTTGGGTTTTGTGTCTGTTTCATATCTCCTTTGCCCCTTTAGGGATTTTCATTAAACTTTGGACAAATGTTGGCCTAATTGAGTTGATGTACGGTACCTGACTCGGCTTCAAGGTGAAGGCCTCAATTGAGGGTCAGGAGTTTGATCCTTGAATTTCCTGTAACAATATCTCTTATACCACTTGAGCAGTTTTCACTGAGCTTTGGTCAAATATTTGCCTTGGTGCACTAGTGTGCAGGTTCCTTATCGCACCGTGGCGGCTCGGTGTGGTGGTCCTGGTTGGGGGTCGGGAGTTTGGACGTTTGGTTTCATGCCGGCGCCGTCTCATTAGCCCCTTGGTAGGTTTTCTTTGACTTTGGTCAAACGTTTGCCTCATTGGAATGGTGTGCGAGGCCTGTGACTTTGCGGTGTTGTCACTTGGTCATGGTTACGGTTAGGGGTTCAGAGTTTGGGCCTCTATATTTGTTTCTCCGCTATATCCCCTTGCCACTGGAAGGATTTTCATTATGCTTTGGTGTAGTGTTGGGCAGAGTGGGATGATATGCTGAACCCGTAGCTTAGTCATGCAGGCTCTGGGTGAGGATTGCAGATGAGGGTCACCCTTGATCCATGGTTTCCTGTCAGCTCTATTTCCCTTTTGCCTATGGAGGGATTTTCATTGAACTTTGCTCAAATTATGGCCTAGGTGGGATGATGAATGGAACCTGTGGCTTGAACATTCTGGGTTGGGCTGTGGCAGGGCGATATGGGTGTCCTTTGGATTGCTTTCTTGTTCAAGTTTTGATAACTTTGTGAACTTGTAGAATGACTGTTTTGTTGACTTAACATTAAAGTAAATAAATCAATAATATAAGAGTAAATAATGAATAAATAAAAGTAAAAAATGAATAAATATATAAGAAATAAATTAATAAATAAGTAAAAAATTAAGTAAATAAATAAATATAAAAAAATAATTGAATAGTAAAAAATCATTAGCTTAGCAAATAAATAAATAAATAGTCATTAGATGATTAAAATAGGTAAAGATAAATTCTGTTAGGAAGTGGACAGGATAGTCATGCTACAAGTTAATTTCGAATCATTTCAACTCATTTATTAAATATATTCTATTGATATGCCTCTAGAGTACTCATTCAATTAGCTAATTTGGTGTTTTCCATTGAAAAGGGACTAAATACCTAATGACTAGTGCCGATTTTGAAACAATGTGTTTGGCAGTTACAAAATTGAACAGGGCAGGCTGAGGGACAGCTATGTCCCCCAACGAAGTTCGGCCCTGGATGTTCAAGTTGCAGGTTCTGCTCAATCTTTTTTGGCCCTCATATGACCTAGGTTTAGTGAGAATCTTTCCATGGGTGGGGGGCGGGGGATGTGGAGCAGACAGGAAATTAACGGCTGGAGCTTGTGACCTTCATTTGTGACCTTCATCTGGAGTCTGCATGGTTGAGCTGTGGGTTCAGCATATCAACCTATTCAGATCTTCATTGGACCAAAGTTGAATGAGGGTCCTTCTTGGGGTAGGGAGATATGGAGGGGAGCCAGTTTGAGGATCTGGCTCTTTACCTTTAATTGTGACCATGATCATGTGTCTGCATGACTGAGTTGCAGTTTCTGCACATCTTCTCACTGGGGCAAGTGTTCGGCCGGAGTTGAATGAAAATCTTCCAGGGGGTGAAATAGATATGAAGCAGACATGGGGTTCGGTGCTCGGACTCCTGGTCTTCAGCTATGGCCTTCAGCTCGTGTTGTCATGGTGTGGTTATGCATTCTGCACATCTCACTGGCGGGTGTTTGACCAGGGCTGGTGGGAATCAGGAGTTAAAGAGAAAATAAAATGAATAGGAAATTCAAGGCTCAAAATGATGACCTGCAGTTGTGGCTTCACATTGGGTTGGCGTGGTTGAGTTAGGGGTTTTGCACATACTCATTTAGGCCAATGGGAGTCCTAGGGGTGTGGAGCAGGCACAGGATTAAGGGAATCAGACTGGTGGGGTATGATTGGCCAAAGTTTACTGAAAATCCTTCCGGGGCTGCAAGAGATAGAGGGGGCACAAAATTCAGAGATTCAATCAAACTTGTGACCTTCAACTGTGGCCATGGCCTTGAATCGACAAAGTTTTGTTTGTTTGTTTGATTTGAGGTTTAACGTCTTTGTCAACACTGTAAAGGTAATTTTGGAGACGTTGCTTCCAACTGTGTATGACCAGACATTGAAATGAAATGACATCTCAAGCCCTGCACCCAATGAAACCAAAAGGGTTTATAAGCATGGGCGGTCCAACTCACACCGCTTTGCCTGGGCAGGCCGTAAAAAGTCTCCCTGCCCTACATCATAGTGTAGTTTCTTTTGGGATCATTTATTCCATTGTGGAATTTTGAAAATATTTGAGGGTCACTGATGAGGCCTAAATGGCAGAAACAAGCTAGTCTGGCCTAGAAAACATACACACTCCATATTTTCCAGTTCTGTGGTGTATTCCTTGCTTCCAAAGGATAACCCTTTCAACAACATATTTAGATCCTCTAAGTTAGTGGTTAATCAGTACTCGTGTGAGGGTAGGAAGCATCCTGCAGCCCATCTATTTCTTGAAGCCCCGATGGGCAGGGGCCGAATCGGCAGTTTATTTATGGGTTCTGCGCGTCAGCTCACTGAAGGAATTCTTGGCCAGGGTTTCATGGAAGGCTGTTGGAGGATTCTTGAGATCGAGCAGTGCGGATATAGACAGAGCGTTTCTGTGGTCCCCCATTCTCTTCCTGATGGGAAATTAAAACATTTTGGCATGAAATCGGTCTACAAAATCGAAAAAAAAGTCTTAATTCAAGAAGTCTGACAATCGGATGCGCGTCTGACTGGTGATCAGGAGGACGCAGGTTCGACTCCCGCCGAGGTCGGCAACATTCTTTCGTGGAGATTGATCATGAAATCTTTTCTACGGTCATTCTCTCCCTTCCGCTGATTCAAGAAGGACAGTTGTCAGTTTCTGGCGAAAGAATGTGCACTGTACTGGTTAACCGATTACCAATAAGCCTGCCCAGGAAAGTGTTGATAGGTAAACTCACCTGCTCAAAAATGACCTAAATAGTGTTGACTGGGCCGTTAAACTCCAATACAAACAAATCAAGAAGTCTGAATCCTGTGACACACATCTTGTTTGATTTCCATTTGTCATTATATGAGCAATTTCCTATTACAATATTCTTTAAGGACTTACCTTAGTGATTCCATTGCACAAGGATAACTAATGGATTCCACTGCACCAGATTTTAGCCTTTTTGCACCAAAGGCATGAAAAATGGTACTTTGCTGACATTCCCATTATCAGGGGTAGTCATTCGCATTATCAGGGGTAGTCCTAGGAAGACTAGAGGCCCAAGTCGGCCAGAATTGCTCACCTGGATGAGGCTGATCATATGTTACAATGTGCCTTTGTTGCCATTTCGTCCATCAGATTTTGTCTCAATTCTGAATCTGGGAGATTAAAGGACTTTAGAAGAATTTCAAGATGGCTGCCATGGTGGCCATCTTGGATACCAGAACAGAACCATTTTGGCAAATCTGAATCTCCAGATCACCCTGATACCTCCCATCAAGTTTCATATCAATTTGACCTTTGGTGCAGGAGGAGATGTCCTTTGAAGAATGGATATAGGAATGGAAAAATTTTAGCAAATCTCAATAGCTATGACGTCCTCATGCCTGCCATCAAGTTTCAGCTCAATTCGACTTTGGGTTCAGGAGGTTATTTGAAGAATTTCAAGATGGCGGCCATCTTGGATATCGGAATGGAACATTTTAAGCAAATCTGAATCTGCATGTCTTTCTGATGTCTCCAATCAAATTCAACCTCAATTCAACCTTTGGTTTGGAATGTCATTTGAAGAATTTCAAGATGGCCACCATGGCCGCAATTTTGGATATCTGAATGGAATGATTTTAGCAAATCTGAATCTCATTTCACCCTGATGCTTCCCATCAAGTGTCAGCTCAATTCGATCTTTGGTTCAGGAGGAGACTTTGTTTGAAGACTTTCAAGATGTCCACCATGGTGGCCATCTTGGCTATTGGAAAGGAACAATTTGAGCAAATCTAAATCTCCATGTCACCCCCATGCCTCTTATCAAGTTTCAGCTTAATTCAACCATTGGTTCGGGAGATGTCATTTGAAGAATTTCAAGATGGGCCCCCATGGTGGCCATGTTGGATATCTGAATGGATTGTTTTTTAGCAAATCTGAATCTCCATGTCACCCCGATGCCTTCCATCAAGTTTCTGCTCAGCTCAACCTTTGGTTTGGGAGAGGTCGTTGGATGAATTTCAAGATGGCTGACATGGCAGCCATCTTGGAAATCAAAAGGGAACCATTTTAGCGAATCTGAATCTCCATGTATCAGCTTAATGTGAGTTTCGGTCTGGGAAGAGATGTCAAAAATGTGAAAAGCTAAAGACGGACAACAGGCCACTGCATAAGCTGACCTGTGCTCCAGGTGAGCTAATAAATGAAGGCAGGTGAGTATTTGTTAAAGAATACATTGTCACAATAAGAGCTCTACAGAGCTTATGGTAGTTGTTTCCGATATGCAACGTTAAATAAGTCTGTTTTATCTTTAAATAAATTGTAAATATATGTAGCTACGTTTAATCTGAATTTTTAATGTCTTAACAATTTTCATTACCCAAACAGTTTTATAGAAAATTATTAGACACCATATTATGACCAATAGGTTGAGGTGTCTATAAACATGATATCACTCACTCGATTTTATCTTTATATATGATCTTAAGAAATGTAGGGGGTGGGACATGGCCCTGAAACAACCTGGGGGACCCCCATGTTGGCATAAAAGCGTATGGCTGAAAGAAGTTTACTCAAGAACATTTCGATTAGTTTTGTCAAAATATCTGCTGTGACTTTGTAGTAAATGCCATTTTTTAATTTTCCCCATTATAAGTCTATGGAAAGTTGCCATAGCAACCAAACTAAAGAGCCGATTTTCATAAACTTTCAATCCCCCAGTCCAAGGATGCTACACCTGAAATTAGGGCTCAATCGCCCCAGATGTTTCGGAGATGTCATTTGAAAGTGTTGACAAAGACGGACAACTGCCTATCCTATAAGCTCCCCGGGAGTCTTAAGTAGACTTTGGTGAGCTAAAAATAAATGCATAAACAATCAATGCTTCAGATTTACAGGGTGGTAACAGGCTTTGTCACAATTATTTGGAACCTATTATGGCACACAAAAGCTCAAGCTAGTTTGGAGTGTGACGTCCAGTCAACAGAAGCCACTGTGGCACAGTGGTTACGCTACTCGCCTTGTAAACCAGGGGTCACAGGATCGATCCAGGGCTTCTCCAGATATTTGGATGAGTCTTTAAACCGAGGTCCCGTCTCCTTATAACCTTAGCTGTTAGTGAGATGTAAAACGCAAACACTCACTTATGTCCAGTCAACACATACTTCAGTGAGCCTGTCAGTTTACCAAACTTCTCTTTTTCCCCAAGCAGTACACTGAACACTCTTCCGCCCGAAACTGACATTTGCAATTCTTGAAGCACCTTTAGTGTGAAATGACCGAAGAAAAGAAGTTTTCATGGATGGATGGATATTGTTCAAGGGGCAATTCTTTTGTTTGATTTGGTACAACTTCCCCGTCAACACTGTACAGGTAATTTTGGAGACGTTGCTTCCAATTGTATGGGACTTTTGCCCAATATTCAGTTTAAATGACATCTCAAGCCCTGCTGCCCAATGAAACCAATAACGTTTATATGCATGGACAGTCCGACTTGCAACACTATTCCTGAGTAGGCTTAAAACCTAAGCGGTTTACCAGTAGTCCTGTGCGGCCGGTTTCAGCTCTGCGTGGAAGGGGAATGCAGCCCAATCTATTTCCATTAAGCCCTGATGGGCGGGGCTGGGTTCAAGGGACATTTACTGTAAAAGTAAGAAAACCAGAGTTATGGTTCATATGTTCTGCACGTCATCTCATGGTGCTCTAAATGTCTGAAGTTTAGTGAAAAGATCACAAATGGTAGCAGAGTTATGAAGAGGACACGAAACTGATAGCCAGCTTAGGTAGCTCAGTCGGATGCGCGTCTGTCTGATGATCAGGACACAGGTTTGATACCTGCCGGGGTCGGCAACATTATTTCATGCAGATTGATCATGAAATCGTTGCTATGGTCATTCTCTCCCTTCTGCTGATTCAAGAAGGGAAGTTGCCAGTTTCTGGCGAAAGAATGTGCACTGTACTGGATTAACGCTTACGTACAGGTCTGCCCAGTAAAAGTGTGGATAGGTAAACTGACCAGCTAAAAAATTACCTAAAATAGTGTTGACTGGGCCGTTAAACTCCAATACAAACAAACAAGACACGAAACTAAAGAAACTATGATCGATGTTCAAAGAGCATTTACTCCAAATAGTATCAAAATATCGGACAATATAACAAACACAGCCTCCTTTTTAGTGGTGGGGCCCTAACGCCCTATGAAACTAAAAGGCTTAAAATGCACTGGACGGTCTGATTTGCTCGCAGAGTTTTTAGTCCTAAGCAGTTTACCAGTACTCATGTGTGATCAGTTTCTGCTCAAGACATCTATATTACTAGCCTCGCCTTTTTTTTTTTAGCTCACCGTCACGTAGTGACGAGGTGAGCTTTTGGGATCACTTTTTGTCCATCGTCCGTCCGTCCGTCCGTCCGTGCGTGCGTGCGTAAACAATTTCTTTAAACGACATCTCCTCCTAAACCACTGAGCGGATTTTGACCAAACTTCACAGGAATGATCCTTAGGTGGTCCCCTTTCAAAGTTGTTCAAATGGTTCCGGTCCGTTGCACATATAGGTCACAGGAGCCAAAAATAGATTTTTTTCACCGAAAACTTAAAAAATCTTCTTCTCTGAAACTGCAAGGCCCAGGTCTTTGATATTTGGTATGAAGCTTCATCTAGTGGACCCCTAACAAGATTGTTCAAATTATAGTGCTCGGGCCAAAAATGCCCATGCCCGGGGCCCTTTGGTTTTACATGGGCTTATATAGGGAAAATCTTTAAAAATTTTCTTCTCTGAAACCGCAAGGCCCAGGTCTTTGATATTTGGTATGAAGCTTCATCTAGTGGACCCCTACCAAGATTGTTCAAATTATAGTGCTCGGGCCAAAAATGCCCCCGCCCTGGGGCCCTTTGGTTTTACATAGGCTTATATAGGGAAAATCTTTAAAAATCTTCTTCTCTGAAACTGCAAGGCCCAGGTCTTTGATATTTGGTATGAAGCTTCATCTTGTGGACCTCTATCAAGATTGTTCAAATTATAGCCCTGGGGCCAAAAATGCCCCTGCTCCTGGGCCCTTTGGTTTTTCATAGACTTATATAGGGAAAATCTTGAAAAATCTTCTACTCTGAAACCACAAGGCCTAGGTCTTTGACATTTGGTATGAAGCTTCAGCTAGTGGACCTCTATCAAGATTGTTTAAATTATAGCCCTGAGGCCAAAAATGCCCCTGCCCTGGGGCCATTTGGTTTTACATAGGCTTATGTAAGGAATATCTTAAAAAAAAATCTTCTTCTCTGAAACCGCAAGGCCCAGGTCTTTGATATTTTTTGTGTAGCTTCATCTAGTGCACCTTTTATAACCCTTGGGTCAATAATGGCCCTCCACAGGGCCCACTTGATACTCTATGGATCAGGTGAGCGATCCAGGGCCATCATGGTCCTCTTGTTTTTTTTAGCTCACCTGTCATGTAGTGAGGAGGAGCTAAAAAAAGATTTTTTAAATGAAAACTTTAAAAATATTCTCTGAAACTGCAAGGCTCAGGTCATCGATATTTGGTATGAAGCTTCATCTAGTGGACCTCTACCAAGATTGTTCAAACTATAGCCCTGGGGCCAAAAATGCCCCGGGGCCCTCTGGTTTTACATAGACTTATACACCACAACCTCATAACACAGTTCGTTATAACACGGTTTTGCATACAACACGATTTCAAGACGGATCCCAAAAGTATAGATTTTTTTTCTTTATATTCTATTCATTTTTGTTTCGATATAACATGGTTGTTTAACTAACACGGTTCCTGGTTTGGACCCTAACAATAGTGTTATAAAGAGTTTGGGGGTGTATAGGGAAAACCTTTATAAATCTAATTCTCTGAAACCACCATACCTGCCAACTTTCACGCATTAGGAGTGAGTTTCACGATTTTTCCATGCATTTTGACCTCACGATCGTGTTGCCAAAATATGGCAAAAATCACAATTTTTCCACCTCCTCACGCTTTGTACTTTTATCAGCCATATCATTTGGAATATCTTGGATTTCTTCACTATCTATTTTTGAGATGGAAAAACCCGAGTATATTTTTTAGATGTTTTGATTATTTTTAACCAAAGGATAGACAAACAAATGCAAGGTGCCAACAGTTTTGAAATTTCTTTCTGTATGAGCATGAACAGGGATGCCCTTTGCTGATCTTTTCATGTAAGTATGTTTGAACAATTATTTAATCTCTCCCAGATGTAATGAAAGTAAATATTTACCTATGAATGAGCAATGTCACGTATTTTCGTGACTACGAAAATCGTAGTTTTTATCTCTCCAACTAACAATTGTTATGTTATTTGGTAATGAGTGTTCTAACACTTCAGAAACAATTGTTTTGCAAAATAAAGGCTGTTATAGTCAGACATTAAGCACTCATTGCAATTGCATGAAAACTGTTTCTGAGTAAAAGAACCTAATTTCAGACAGATCATATATTCAGACAATCTTTAGTTATTGCAAATACTGTTAATTATTGAAGCTTAAGTATAATACCAGTGATTTATTGCATGAAACATAAAATGTAAACATGCAATTTTTCTGAGTGTACTAGTGGACTGGAGTGTGTCTACTAGTTTGAAAAAAAAATCTCCCCCATGGAAATTTTGGGGAAAATATTCACCGCGCTTTATTCCATCGAAAAATGCCGTTACACGCAGAATCTCCCCCATGAAAAATTTGAAAAGTTGGCAGGTATGGAAACCACAAGGCCCAGATCTTCGATATTTGGTGTGAAGCTTCATCTAGTGGACCTCTATCAAGATTGTTTAAATCATAGCCCTAGGGCCAAAAATGCCCCCGCCCTGGGGCCCTTTGGTTTAACATAGGCTTATGTTGGGAATAGCTTTAAAATCTTCTCTGAAACCGCAAGGCCCAGGTCTTTGATATTTGATGTGTAGCTTCATCCAGTGGACCTTTGCCAAGATTGTTCTAATTATAGCACTTGGGCCAAAACTGCCCCCACCGTGGGACCCTTTGGTTTTACATCGACTTATAAAGGGAAAATCTGTCATTTTCAGAGAGACCGTTTTTGCCCCGCATCCGTCTGTCTGTCCGTCTGTCACAAAATCGTGTCCGCTCTATAACTTGAAAACCGTTCAAGCTATCTTCACGAAACTTCATATAAATATTAATCAATATTAGACGACGTGCAGAGGGCAAGATCTATAACTCTCGCATTTATACTTTTTGAGTTATCTCCCTTGGAAGTTTGTCGGTATGTATGAATGAGCAAATCGTGTCCGGTCAATAACTTTATTTTCAGATGGATTTTGAAATTAATATTAACCAACATGAGACTGTGTGGCGGGCATGCATGATACATCAAAGGTCAAGGTCATACTTAGAGGTCATACATAAAAAGGGGCCTTTTTTCGTGTTTGGTGAAAAACTTTCATATTTTAGTTGGATTTTGAAATTACTCGGCAGAAATGTTAACTTTCATGAGACGATGTGTTGCACGCATGATTTAGATTGGTACCTCAAAGGTCAAGGTCATACATAGAGGTCAAAGGTAAAAAATGGGCCTTTTTTCGTGTTTGAAGTTATTTTTAGATGGATTTTGAAATTGCTTGGCAGAAATGTTAATCACCATGAGACAATGTGTTGTGTGCATGGCTCAGTTTGGTACCTCAAAGGTCAAGGTCATACATAGTTTATAGGTAAAAATACCTTATGTGTTCGGTCAATAACTTGAATTTGAAATTACTTGGCAGAAATGTTAACCACCATGAGATGTTGCGTGCATGACCCAGGTTGGTACCTCAAAGGTCAAGGTCGTACTTAGAGGTCAAAAAGTAAAAAGAGGCCTTTTTTCATGTTTGGTCAATAACTTTATTTGTATATTGATTTTGAAATTACTCTGCAGAAACCACAATGAGACGATGTCTTACATGACCCATGTTGGTACCTCAAAGGTCAAGGCCATACTAAGAGGTCAAAGGTAAAAAAAGGGGCCTTTTTTGTGTTCAGTCAATAACTTTCTTATTCCTGGATAGATTGTGAAATTGGCAGAAATGTTACCCGTCATGAGACGATGTGTTGCAGGCTAAACCCAGGTCGGTACCTCCAAGGTCAAGGTCATACTAAGAGGTCAAAGGTCAATAACTTTTTTATTTCTGGATGGAAACGTAACCTAGCAGAAATGTTCATTCATCAGACGATGAGTCATATGCAATACCTCCAATGTCAAGGTCATACCTAGAGGCCAAAGGTAAAAAAAGGGGCCTTTTTGTGTACAGTCAATAACTTTCTTATTCTTTGATGGATTATGAAATTACTTGGCAGAAATGTTACCCATCATGAGACAATGTGTTGTACCTCAAAGGTCAAGGCCATACTTAGGTCAAATGTAATAAAAGGGTTATTATGTGTATGGTCAATAACTTTCTTATTTCTCTATGAACTTTTTAAAGTTACTTTGCAGAAGTGTTCATCTTCATTAGATGATGTGTTGCACACAAGACTCGGGTCAATACCTCCAATATCAAGGTCATACTTAGAGATCAAAAAGGGGGAGACAACTGTTTTTTTGTAGAAAAACATTCTATCTCATTTGAAACCAGAAGGTTCAGGTCTTTAATATTTGGTTTGAAGCTTCGTCTAGTGAACCTCTATCAAGATTATTCAAATTATAGCCCCAGGGCCAAAAATGTTCCCTTCCCTGGGATCTACTGGTTTTACATAGACTTATTCCGGGAAAATCTATAAATCTTGTCTGAAACCAGAAGGCTAAGGTCTTTGATATTTGGTATGAAGCTTTGTCTAGTAGACCTCTACCAAGATTGTTCCAATTATAGGCCTGGGGCCAAAAATGGTCGTGCCCGGGACCCGCAGGTTTTATATAGACTTAAATAAGGAAAACCTTTAAAAATCATCTTGTCTGAAACTATAAGGCTCCGTTCTTTGATATTTGGTCTCTTCTTCTCTGAAACCGCAAGGTCTCTTTGATTTTGGTGTGAAGCTTCATCTAGTGGACCTCTATCAAGATTGTTCAAATATAATTTGCCTAGGGTGAAAAATGCCCCCACCTGCGGGGCACTTTTGTTTTACATTGGCTGATACAGATATTTTAGACCACTACCAAGATTATGCAAATTATAGCCATGGGGTCAACAATAATGGCTCTCCCGGTGGCCCACTTGTTACCCTATGGATCAGGTGAGCAACCCAGGGCCATCATGGCCCTCTTGTTTTTTTCTTTTGGGGGGGGGGGGGTTGGTTTTACGGCCCTTTAAATATTAATTCACTCATTTAGAGCCGATCGTTAATCAAAGGTTGGCGAAAACCGGAGTAACCGGAGAAAACCACCTGACTTTCCGTTGCAGAAATTGGCATCTCACATGTGACCAAAGCGAGGCTTGAACCACAGTGGTGAGAGACCTAATGATCAAGCATCAGCACTCTTAACCACTAGGCCACAGAGGCCTGTCAACTAGCCTTGCCTTATATTCAATGTGTTTGTATTATCTACTTAATTTTAAAGTAAATAAAGTTCATCTTTTAAAGTAGAAGTGGAGCCTATGATCAGGAATCGATACAATTAACCCACAGCTCCAATCAAAGACAACAAAGGGAAAGAAACACAAACATGAAAGGCAGACACTAATGGAAACATCAACAGCGGAATGCAAATAGGACAGTTACTTTCCCACAAAATGGCCAATAGGCTATCCAAAATAAAATAAGCGACACCAACACCAAAAGACAAACCATAACAAAAATAAACCGCGACAGAAGAACCCCCTTGGAAGGGTCAGCGGAAACAAATTCTACTGAGGGGCTTAAATCGATTTTACGTGGCCACAAGTCACGATTTTACGAGGCCCCCTTCCGTCGTGATTAAGACAATAATTTGTTCAGTCCGCATGAAGGCCTCCTAACTGAGTATCTCATCAGTGCAACATCTCCGTGAACACAAAAATCAAACAACCACAGAGATGATACAACAGTGCGGACTCGACAGCAGGAAACCACAGAAATGCTGGAGCAAAAGAAAACCAACAGTTAGACCCTGATGACTCCAACAGTTAAAGGCCCCGTGCCAGCCCGGGGGGTAGAAATATGGCGGCTGCCTTCGGGAGTGTGGCAGAGTGGTAAGACCCCACCAAAAACAGTCCCCTTGCCGAGTCACCCGGTGCCTCGAAATAGGTGGCTGCCTTCAGCTTCTGTGGCAGTTGGGTAAAAGCCTCCAACATACAGAACAATCGTCCGTTCAACCGGTATTATCTTGGAATTGAATTGTTCAAATGCATCTTACAAATTTTTTTTTTACAAAATTCATTTCACGAGATTTATCCTTTTTAACCTTTCCTATCTCATGTTACATTTTAAACATCACATTTCCATTTACACTGATGGTCCGAAACAAGATGAGAAAGTTGCTTGTTCTGTCATTAGTCCGAATTTCACTGACTGCATTAAATTACCCGATAACAGCTCAATTTTTACCGCAGAAGCGAAAGCAATTGATATTGCACTCTATCACATTCAAGATCAACTTGAAAGACATTTCATCATTTATTCCGATTCTCTTTCTGTATTGAAAGCTCTCAAAGATCAACAGCACAGAAACCCCTTGATTCAACAAATTTTAAGAAAATATCACAATCTTTCCGTCTCAAAGGAGATCATATTCTGTTGGCTTCCCAGTCTCGTAAATATCCGTGGAAATGAGTTAGCTGATTTGGAAGCCAAATCTGCATTATCGTTAACTATTACCAATTTAAAAATTCCTTCTTCAGATTTAAAATCGGATATAAACATATATATAAAGAATAAATGTCAATCAATTTGGGAAAAAGAAACTAATAATAAATTAAATAAAATACAACCGAATTTTCATACCAAATGCCCTTTTCAAATTATAATAGGAAAGATCAGACTGAAATCACAAGATGCCGTATTGGACACACACGACTCACTCATTCCTACTTATTAAAAAACGAACAAGCACCTTCCTGTATATCTTGTAACGAACCGTTTAAACACTTTCTCATTTCATGTATAGAATTTTATCATATACACTCAAAATATTTTAATGTTACAACAATGAAAGATCTTTTTAATGACATCCCATCTTATCAATTAATCAATTTTCTTAAAGAAATCAGACTTTTTAACAAACTGTAATCATTAATATTTTAACTTTTAAACTTCAATAACAATTTTATATCTAGTACCTAATTATTTTTAGACGCTATATGCCCTATTAGGGTTGAGCGTCTTGAAACAAAACATCCATCCATCCATCCAACATTTAAAATCCTGATTTTAGTAGAATACTTGCTACAATCAACCCTCTTTATACCGACTTTTGATATACAACAGAAATAATTAGAATGACAATGGCAACTAATTTTTAGCTCGATGTGAGATTGTTAGAATAGATACCAATTACACATGCAGTGCAGTTTAATACAACTACATTTTTGCTAGGATAACATCAGACTCCATTACAATCTGGAATGCTGACACCTGTACTCCAGCTAAGAGATGACCAACAATTGACTATCACATCACTACATGACCATCTCATAATCCACAAGACTATCAGTCTGGCCATTGCCATGACCATCATATGCCACATTATGATTGGCTGTGCTGCACTGGAATGAAAAAAAAAATAAAAACATCTTAAGATTGATGCTTGGCATTTTATGTAAATTGTTCGACTTTTCACAGGCCAACCAACATTAGCTAGGTTATTTAGAGCTAGGCATCCAAGCAATTAGCGGCCAGATCAAAATTTACATTACATTGAACAAATTTCACTAGCTCTTACTGGTAATACAGATCAATAACCTGTTCATTTATCTAACAAGGCTTTGAGGGGGCCTAGGGGGCTTATTCAGCCTTGCAGACAACAGTGCTGTTTATGAAGAAACTCAATAAGTTTACGGTTTTCACTCTAATATGTATTCTTTGCCTCCAAAGTCAACCTTATTCATTTATTTGAGGTTAACTGATAGAACATTGAACATCACAACAGCTGCCGTTAAACTCCAAGTCCATCACTGTAAAAGGTAGTTTCTAGTCCTATCAGTGTGTATTATACTGCCAGAACTGCCACTGGACAATCCGATATAATGACCAAGCGATCCCTTGTCTATCACATTCCATCCATCTATCACATTGCATCTAGATATAATGACCAATGACAAAAAACCAACAGGCTAAGTGTGGCATTATTATTTATCTATTTATATATTTAATTCTACATTGGTTTAACTATTTACTTAAGGGTTTAATTTTTCAATTATTTACTTAATTCATAAGATTTTTTTTTTTTTTTTTTTTTGTTTTATTTTAATATTTAATTTTTAAGATTTTAAAGCTGAAAGGAGACAGTAGTACTACAAGTCCACAGAGTAATTTAAAGAAAATTGAAGTCTCAGGGCGCAAGACAAGCGCCAAATCATGCTTAAGAGACACAAACAGAATAGCTATCATAAACCACAGTGATATTAATTTGCATAAAAGTTACTACCAAAAAACCAGATGGATGGAAAGGACAGCTTCCAATTTCATAATATCAAGAAGAAAATTTTTTTTTTTTGTTGTTGTTGTTTTACAGCCCATTGAAGGTTATTTCACTTACATTGAGCCAATTGTCAATCAGTTGAACAAAAAAATAAATAAACCTGGAATTAAATTGCCTGGCCTTCCATTGCAGAACTTGGCATCTCATATGTCTCTCAAGACATAATGATTAAGAGTCAGTGCTCTTATCCACTTTGCCATGAAGGCCTGTTGAAATAAGAAAGGTCTTAAAACGTCACAAAGCAGGATTGACTCTGGTGGATTTTGTTTTATCTGAAAAAATGATTCTAGATTTAGTTAACTGTAGTATTACCTCTTCTAGGCATATGGATGCTGTGCTTAAGTTCTAAATCCCAACAACTTGGTTTTTCAACACTGGACCACCTGAAATACTATTAGGTGACCGAACCCAAACTCCCAGGTTAACATGTCCTGGATGATCCAAAACTCATGGTAAAACCTGATCAAGGTCATAAGGCAAAACATTATGGTATCACCAGAAAGGTCTTCTAACAAGGAATGTACATGTGAAATATGACAGCCTTATCACTTAATAAAGTTATGGCCAATTTTATAGTCATTCTAAAATTAGGTCAAATGTCAAGGTCTAGGAAATTATGGTACCATTGGAAAGGTCTTTTGACAAGAAATGCACATGTGAGTTATGCAAGTCCAATCACTTAACAATAAAAAGTTATGGCCAACGTTATTTTAAAAACGTCAAACATCAAGGTCAAGGTCATAAGGTAAAAATATATGGTATCACCTGAAAGATCTTGTGACGAAATATGCACACATGAAATATCACTACCTAATTGAAAATAATGTCCAATGTTAAAGTTTTGAAAAAGGTCAAAAATCAAGTTCAAGGTATCCGTTCCAAAATGGTCAAATCACCAGTAAGGTCTTGATGCAGGAATGCAGAGGTGAAATGAAAAATCCCTATCACCAATCGTAAGTTATGGCCAAGTTTTTAGCTCACCTGACCGAAGGTCATGGTGAGCTTTTGTGACAGTAAGATGTCCGGCGTCGTCGTGCGTCGTCCGTCGTGCGTAAACTTTTTCTTGTGAACACACTAGAGGCCACAGTTTTGGTCCAATTATCATCAAACTTGCTCAGAATGATAATCATGACAATATCTCGGTCAAGTTCGAATTTGGGTCATGTCGGGTAAAAAAGTAGGTCAGTAGGTCAAATCATAGAAAAACCTTGTGAACACTCGAGAGGCCACAATTTTGGTCCAATCATCATCAAACTTGCTCAGAATGATCATTGTGACAATATTTTAGTGAAGTTTGAATATGGATCATGTCGGCTTAAAAAGTAGGTCAGCGGGTCAAATCATAGAAAAACCTTGTGAACACCCTAGAGGCCACAATTTTGGTCCAATCATAATCAAACTTGCTCAGAATGATCATCATGACAATATCTTGGTCAAGTTCGAATATGGGTCATGTCCGGTCAAAAAGTAGGTCAGTAGGTCAAATCATAGAAAAACCTTGTGAACACTCTGAAGGCCACTGTTTTGGTCCAATTATCATGAAACTTGCTCAGAATGACCATTGTGACAATATTTCAGTCCAGTTCGAATATGGGTCATATCGGGTTAAAAAGTAGGTCAGCGGGTCAAATCATATAAAAACCTTGTGAACACCCTAGGGGCCACAGTTTTGGTCCAATCTTAATCAAACTTGCTCAGAATGATCATCATGACAATATCTCGGTCAAGTTTGAATATGGGTCAAATGGTTCCGGTCCGTTGCACATCTAGGTCACAGGAGCCAGAAACAGATTTTTTTCACCAAAAACTTAAAAAATCTTCTTCTCTGAAACCACAAGGCCCAGGTCTTTGTTATTTGGTATGAAGCTTCATCTAGTGGACCCCTACCAAGATTGTTCAAATTATAGTGCTGGGGCCAAAAATGCCCCCGCACGGGGGCCCTTTGGTTTTACATAGGCTTATATAGGGAAAATCTTTAAAAATCTTCTTCTCTGAAACCACAAGGCCCAGGACTTTGATATTTGGTATGAAGCTTCATCTAGTGGACCCCTACCAAGATTGTTCAAATTTGAGTGCTGGGACGAAAAATGCCCCCGCCACGGGGCCCTTTGGTTTTACATTGGCTTATATAGGGAAAATCTTTAAAAATCTTCTTCTCTGAAACCACAAGGCCCAGGTCTTTGATATTTGGTATGAAGCTTCATCTAGTGGACCCCTACCAAGATTGTTCAAATTATAGTGCTGGGGCCAAAAATGCCCCCGCCCCAGGGCCCTTTGGTTTTACATAGGCTTATATAGGGAAAATCTTCAAAAATCTTCTACTCTGAAACCACAAGGCCCAGGACTTTGATATTTGGTATGAAGCTTCATCTAGTGGACCCCTACCAAGATTGTTCAAATTATAGTGCTGGGACAAAAAATGCCCCCGCCACGGGGCCCTTTGGTTTTACATTGGCTTATATAGGGAAAATCTTTAAAAATCTTCTTCTCTGAAACCACAAGGCCCAGGTCTTTGATATTTGGTATGAAGCTTCATCTAGTTGACCCCTACCAAGATTGTTCAAATTACAGTGCTGGGGCCAAAAATGCCCCCGCCCCGGGGCCCTTTGGTTTTACATAGGCTTATATAGGGAAAATCTTAAAAAATCTTCTTCTCTGAAACCACAAGGCCCAGGTCTTTGATATTTGGTATGAAGCTTCATCTAGTGGACCCCTACCAAGATTGTTCAAATTTTAGTGCTGGGACAAAAAATGCCCCCGCCACGGGGCCCTTTGGTTTTACATGGGCTTATATAGGGAAAATCTTTAAAAATTTTCTTTTCTGAAACCACAAGGCCCAGGACTTTGATATTTGGTATGAAGCTTCATCTAGTGGACCCCTACCAAGATTGTTCAAATTTTAGTGCTGGGACAAAAATGCCCCCGCCACGGGGCCCTTTGCTTTTACATTGGCTTATATAGGGAAAATTTTTAAAAATCTTCTTCTCTGAAACCACAAGGCCCAGGTCTTATATATTTGGTATGAAGCTTCATCTAGTGGACCCCTACCAAGATTGTTCAAATTATAGTGCTGGGGCCAAAAATGCCCCCGCCACGGGGCCCTTTGGTTTTACATAGGCTTATATAGGGAAAATCTTTAAAAATTTTCTTCTCTAAAACCACAAGGCCCAGGACTTTGATATTTGGTATGAAGCTTCATCTAGTGGACCCCTACCAAGATTGTTCCAATTTTAGTGCTGGGGCCAAAAATGCCCCTGCCCCGGGGCCCTTTGGTTTTACATAGGCTTATATAGGGAAAATCTTTAAAAATCTTCTTCTCTGAAACCACAAGGCCCAGGACTTTGATATTTGGTATGAAGCTTCGTCTAGTGGACCCCTACCAAGATTGTTCAAATTAGTGCTGGGACAAAAAATCCCCCCCTGCCACGGGGCCCTTTGGTTTTACATAGGCTTATATAGGGAAAATCTTTAAAAATCTTCTTCTCTGAAACCACAAGGCCCAGAACTTTGATATTTGGTATGAAGCTTCATCTAGTGGACCCCTACCAAGATTGTTCAAACTATAGTGCTGGGGCAAAAAATGCCCCTGTCCCGGGGCCCTTTGATTTTACATAGGCTTATATAGGCAAAATCTTTAAAAATCTTCTTCTCTGAAACCGCTAGGCCCAGGTCTTTGATATTTGATGTGTAGCTTCATCTAGTGGACCTTTGACAAGATTGTTCAAATTTTTGCCTTTGTTGATGTTTGGTATGAAGCTTCACCTTTAAGACCTCCCTCAACATTATGTACATTAAAGCCCTGGGGCCAATAATGGCCCTCTCTGGGGCCCACTTGTTACACTATGGATCAGGTGAGCGATCCAGGGCCATCATGGCCCTCTTGTTAAAAAGTAGGAGAAAGTAGAATTCCTTCCCTTATTATTCAAAAGCCGGGTAGTCTGCACTATTTACCACATTCTAACAGGCTTTTTGTATAGTTTAGATGCAAACATATCATTCAGTAAATCTAACTTATATTTTTTGACTCAGAGACACTGGTGTTATCATTTGGAGGTCTCAGGGGTTAGTATTCGTTCATTGACAAACTTTTTGTAACTATACTGAAAAGTATACGAAGTATATAGCAATTCTTTTCTTTTGTTATTTGTCTTGGAATGCCACTTAGTGTCTCTCTTTGGATTTTACTTAGTGTCTCTGCCTATTGTAATCAGAAAAACATTGTGTTTTGGATATATAATAACTTCTGTGTCATGAGTGTAAGACTCCGTTTGGTCATTAATCCCCTTCGTCAAGGCAGATGGGGGGTGATAATGCCCTTTGCCTATCAGTCTGTCTATAACATTTTCTTGTCAGCCCCCGCTCATAGGGGCTTGAAGAAATATATGGGCTGCATGATGCTTCCACGCAGAGCTGAATCAAGCCTGCACCCTAGTAGTGGTAAACGGCTTACAGGATCTAAGCCTGTCCAGGAACCGCGGTGCGAGGCGGACCGCCCATGCTAATAAACCCTATTGGTTTCATTGGGCGAAAGGGCTTGAGATGTCATTTCATCTCAATGTCGGGTAAAAGTCCCACAAAATTGGAAGCAACGTCTCCAAAATGACCTTTACAGTGTTGACGGGGACGTTAAACCTCAATCAAACAAATAACACTTTCTTGTCTGTTCCGTATTTTTGGGGGGGTTTTGTATCCGTTCCATGTCTCCTTTGCCCCTTGAGGGGTTTCATTAAACTTTGGACAAATGTTGGCCTTATTGAGTTGATGTACGCTACCTGAATCGGCTTAAAGGTGAAGGCCTCAATTGAGGGTCAGTAGTTTGATCCTTGAATTTCCTGTAACTATCTCTTATTCCACTTGAGCAGCTTTCATCGAGCTTTGGTCAAATATATGCCTCTGTGCACTGGTGTGCCTGCCCCTAATCGCACCGTGGCGGCTCGGTTTGGTGGTCCTGGTTGGGTGTCGGTAGTTTGGATGTTGGGTTTCATGGTGGCAAGGTCTCGTTGCCCCTTGGTGGGTTTTCGTTTGACCTTGGTCGAACGTTTGCCTCATTGGGATGGTGTGCAGGGCCTGTGACTTGGTCGTGTTGCCACTTGGTCATGGTCACGGTTAAGGGTTGGGAGTTTGGGCCTCAAGCTTTGTTTCTCTGCTATATCTCCTTGCCATTGGAAGGATTTTGATTGGGCTTTGGTCTAGTGTTGGACAGAGTGTGATGATATGCTAAACACATAACTGAGCCATGCAGGCTCTGGGTGAGGATTGCAGATGAGGGTTATACGGTTGAGCCTTGGGGTTTCCTGTCAGCTCTATATCCCTTTGGCCCTTGGAGGGATTTTCATTGAACTTTGCTCAAATTATGGCCTAGGTGGGATGATAAGTGGAGGCTGTGGCTTGGGCATTCTAGGTTGGGCTGTGGCAGGGCGATATTGCTTGTTCAATATTTGGTAACTTTATGAACTTGTAGAATGACTGTTTTGTTGACTTCGTAACATTAAAGTAAATAAATATCAAAATTATATAATGAATAAATAAGAAATAAATTAATAAATAAGTATAAAATAAATAAGTAAAAAATTAAGAAAATAAATAAATATGAAAATAGTGATAAAATAAAAAATCAATATCTTAGTAAATAAATAAATAAATAAACAAATAGTTATTAAATGATTATAATAGGTAAAGATAAATTCTGTTACGAAGTGGGCTGGATAGTCATGCTACAAGTTACTTTTGAATCATTTCAACTCATTTATTTAATGGTCTAAAATATATTCTATTGATATGCTGCAAGAGTATACTCATTCAATTAGCTAATTTTGGTGTTTTCCATTGAAAAGTGACTAAATACCTAATGACTAGTGCAAAAAAATATTTCTTTCAGATTTCGAAACAATTTGACACAGTTACAAAATTGAACAGGGCAAGCTGAGGGACAGCTATGTCCCCCAAACCGTTTGGCCTTGAATGTTTGAGTTGCAGGTTCTGCTCATCATTTTTTTGGGCCCCTTATTTGAACTAGGTTTGGTGAGAATCTTTCCAGGGGTGGGGGGCGGGGGATGTGGAGCAGACAGGAAATTCACGGCTGGCGCTTGAGACCTTCATTTGTGACCTTTACCTGGTCTCTGCATGGTTGAGCTGTGGGTTCAGCATATCACCATATTCAGATCTTCATTGGACCAAAGTTGAATGAGAGTCCTTCTTGGAGTAGCGAGAGATGGAGGGGAGGCAAAGTTAGAGGATCTGGCCCTTAACCTTCAATTGTGACCATGATCATGTGTCTGCGTGACTGAGTTGCGGTTTCTGCACATCTTCTCACTGGGGCAAGTGTTTGGCCGCAGTTGAATGAAAATCTTCCAGGGGGTGAAATAGATGAGCGGACATGGGGTTCGGTGCTCTGACTCATGGTCTTCAGCTATGGCCCTCACCTCGTGTTGTGATGGTGTGGTTATGCCTTCTGCACATCTCGCTGTGGCGGTGTTTGACCAGGGCTGGTGGGAATCAGGGGTTAAAGAGATAATAAAATGTATAGGAAATTCAAGGCTCAAAATGATGACCTTCAGTTGTGGCTTCACATTAGGTTGGCATCGTTGAGTTGGGGCTTTTGCACATACTCAATAAGGCCAATGGGAGTCCTACGGGGTGTGGAGCAGGCACAGGATTCAGGGGTTCAGACTGGTGGGGTATGTTTGGCCAAAGTTTACTGATACTCCTTCCGGGACCTCAAGCGATAGAGCGGGCACAATATTCAAATTTTCAAACTTGACTTTAACTATGGCCATGGCATTGAATCTGGATGGATTATTTATGGGTTCTGTGCGTCGGCTCACTGAAGGCAATAATTATTTGGCCAGGGTTTCCTGGAAGTCTGTTGGAGGATTCTGGAGATGCTGAGCCAGCAGTGCAGATATAGACGGAGCGTTTCTGTGGTCCCCCATCCACTTTCTGATGGGGAATCGAAACATTTTTGACATGAAGTATGGGTAAGAGTTTGGTACAGGCTTCAAAATCAAAAAAAGATTCTTAAATCACGAAGTCTTAATCGTGTGAAGAACAGCTTGCTTGATTTCCAGTGGTCATTATATGATCAACTTACTGTTACATTTATCTTTAAGGACTTATCTTAGTGATTCCACTGCACAAGATTTGGAGTGGGTTCTCCTACTTTTTAAAAACTTGGCCATAACTTACGATTGGTGATAGGGATTTTACATTTCACCTCTGCATTCCTGCATCAAGACTTTACTGGTGATTTGACTATTTTGGACCCAATACGAACTTGATTTTTGACCTCCTTTTTCAAAACTTTAACATTGGACATTATTTTTAATTGTTAAGTGATAGAATTTTTATATTTCATACTTCATCACAAGATCTTTCCAGTGATACCATATGCTTTTACCTAATGACCTTGACCTTGATGTTTGACCTTTTAAAAATAACATTGGCCATTAGTTTTTATTGGTATGAGATTGGACTTGCATAACTCACATGTGCATTTCTTGTCAAAAGACCTTTCCAATGGTACCATAATTTCCCAGTCTTTGACATTTGACCTACTTTTAAAATGACTATAAAATTGGCCATATGTTGATTAAGTGATTAGGCTGTCATATTTCACATGTAAATTCCTTGTTAGAATACCTTTCTGGTGATACCATAATGTTTTGCCTCATGACCATGACCAGGTTTTACCATGAGTTTTGGATCATCCAGGACATGTTTACCTGGGAGTTTGGATTCATTCACTTAATAGTATTTCAGGTGGTCCAGTGTTGAAAAACCAAGTTGTTAGATTTAGAACTTAAACACACCATCCATATGCCTAGAAGAGGTATTACTACAGTAAACTAAATCTAGAATCATTTTTCAGATAAAATCCCCCACCAGAGTCCATCCTGCTTTGTGACATTTTAAGACCTTTCTTATTTCAACAGGCCTTCATGGCCTAGTGGATAAGAGCACTGACTACTACGCAGCCTGGCTTGGATCACATGTGAGATGCCAAGTTCTGCAATGGAAGTTCAGGCAGTTTAATTCCAGGTATTTTGTTTTCTGCCCACCTGATTAACAATTGGCTCTATGTAAGTGAAATAACCTTGAATGGGCTGTAAAACAAAACAAAAAAAAATTCATTTGCGGGAGTCTTGATATTATGAAATTGGAAGCTGCCCTTTCCATCCATCTAGTGTTTTTGTACTAACTTTCATGCAAATTAATCACTGTGCGGCTTATGATAGCTTTTCTGTTTGTGTCTCTGAAGCATGATTTGGCGCTTGTCTTGCACGTCTGAGACATCAATTTTCTTTAAATTACTTTGTGGACTTAGTGTCCATGACTGTTATCTTTCAGCTTTAAAATCTTAAAAATTAAATATTAAAATAAAACAAGGAAAAAAAACACAAAAATCTTATGAATTAATAAATAACTAAACAGTTGAAAAATTAAACCCGTAACTTACCGTAAGTAAATAGTTAAACTAATCTGTAATTAATTAAATAAATATATAAATAGATAAATAATAATCAAAATAAATGCAATCAAATACAAAGTGGGGTAGTAATGTTACAAGCCACTTATACCACATTTTAATTAACTTTATGATGGTCGATTATCTATTGGTATAAACTGATATGCTACTAGAATGAATTAATCCAGGAACCTTGCCTTTACTTCTATTTTGGTAAAGGTTGGGTTACCAAATTCTTTCAATTTCTGTGTGAACTAGAACGGAGAGACGTATGCATAAACGATAACTCCGAAATAATCTGTTTAGCACAGAACATTGATAGTGTCATCATGAAGTCTTAGATTATTGAGTTACGAAATTAGGACAGTCTAGATCATGCCACACTTAGCCTGTTTTTTGCTCACCAGAGCCAAAGGCTCCGGGGAGCTTATAGGATGGGCAGTTGTATGTCATTGATGTCGTCCTCTGGCGTCAACACTTTCAAACGACATCTCCTCTGAAGCCACTGGACCCATCCATCCCAAATTTCATCTGTAGCATCTCTGGGCTGGGGGATTGAAAGTTGGTGTTTTTAATGAAAATCGGCTCATTACTTTGGTTGCTTTGGCAACTTAGTTTCCATAGACATACAATGGGGAAAATAGAAAAATGGCATTTACTGCCAAACCTTTGCAGATATTTTGACAAAACTTTTATAGAAATATGCCTTGAATGAACCTCTTTAGCCACATGCTTTTATGCCAACCTGGGGGTCCCTCAGGGTGTGTCGGGGCCATGCCCCACCCCTCCAGTGCATAACAGGCCATATATCCCAGAAACCATTCAGATCCCCACCCTAAAGTACATATTTTCTTTTTTCTTATAAGACACATTCAGTGACACAAACCTGGGGGTCCTCTGGGATGTGCCGGGGCCATGCCCCACCCCCTCCACTTCGTAAAAGGTCCAATATCTCAGAAACCTTTCAGATCCTCACTCCTAAACCATATATATTCTGGTTTCTTATGATAAGATGCATTCCAGGGATACCAACCGAGGGGTCTCCTGGGGTGTGCCAGAGCCATACCCCACCCCTTCACTGCATAGAAGGCAATATATCTCAGAAACCTTACAGATCCCCAACCCAAAACCATATATATTCTTGTTTCTTACGATAAGACGCATTCAGTGACACCAACCTGGGGGTTCCCTGGGATGTGCCCGGGCCATGCCCAGCCCCCTCTACTCCATATGAGGCCAAATATCTCAGAAACGGTTCATATCCCCACACTTAAACCATATATATTCTTGTTCCTTATGATAGGTCGCATTCAGTGGTTTCAACCTAGGGGTCTCCTAGGCTGTGCCTGGGCCATTCCCCACCCCTCCACTTCATAAAAGGCTTTATATCTTAGAAACCTTTCAGATCCCCACCCAAAAACCATATATATTCTTCTTTCTTATGATAAGACTCATTCAGTGACACCAATCTGGGGATCCCCTGGGATGTGCCCTGCCCATGCCCCAACTCCCCCACTTTGTAAAAGGCCCAATATCTCAGAAACCATTTAGATCCCCACCCCTAAACCATATATATTATTGTTCCTTATGATAAGACGCATTCATTGATACCAACCTAGGGGTCTCCCAGGGTGCGCCGGGGCCCTGTCCCTCCCCACCACTTCATAAAAGGCGATATATCTAAGAAACCATTCAGATCCCCACCACAAAACCATATATTTTCTTGTTTCTTAGAAGACGCATTCAGTGACACCAACTTGTATGTTCCCTGGGATGTGCCGGGCCATGCCCCACCCCCTCCACTTTGTAAAAAGCCCAATATTTCTAAAACCATATGGATCCCCACCCCTAAACCATATATATTCTTGTTCCTTGTGATTAGACACATTCAGTGATACCAACCTAGGGGTCTCCATGGGTGCACTGGGGCCACGCCCCACGCCTCCACTTTTTAAAATGCCATATACCTCAGAAACTGTTCAGATCCCCAACCCTAATGCATGTATATTTGTGTTCCTTATGATAAGACTTTCAGTCACGTCAACCTGGGGAGTCTTTGTGCTAGGGCAATGTATCCATGCCATGGCCCATTCCTCTACTTCATTAAAAGCCATATATCCCAGACATTAAGATCCCCACCTCATAAGAATATATATTCTTGTTTGTTGTGATTAGACACATTCAGTCACACCAATTTGGTGGTCCGCTTCACTTCATAAGAGGGCCTCATATCTCAGAAACTGTTCAGATCCCCACTCATAAACAATATATTTTCTTGGTCCTAACGATTAGACATTAAAGGACGACAATCTTGGATTTCCTGTGTCTGCCACTAGGCCATGCTCCAACCCCTCCACAGGTGAAAAGGCCTTATATCACGGGAACTGTACACATCCCCACCCCATAACCATATATATTCTTGTTCCTTATGATAAGACACATTCAGTGATACCAACCTGGGCTCTGTTGGGTCCATGTTCCACCTCTCCACTTCATAAAAGGCCTTATATTTCAGAGTCCACATGGAATGGGGGTTTGTTTGGGAGACTTTATAATCGATAAGTTAAAACCATACATGGCTGTCAGTGGGCAGTGCCCGCCTGAGCTCTGGTGAGCATAGTGGCCCATGGGCCTATTGTTTGACATTTGTCATTATGTAGATGAAATGTGAAAGGATGGATTTGATAGACTGGGGATTGCTTGGACATTATATCAGATTGCCCAGAGGTAGTTCTGGCAGTGTATTACAGTGATAGGACTAGAAACTACAGTAGAACTTCGATGGCTCGAACACCGATGGCTCGTTTACCATGGATGTGTCAAACCTTCTTGAGCCCCTTGCGAAATCCTCGACATAAGAAATAGTGGGGATAATTAAGGAGATTTTGATATTTTATCTTGGAAATGTATGCTGTGTGTACTCATTAGAATCGATTCAAATGAGTACACACAGCATACATATTCATTATAGAACACCGAACAGATGTCTAAAAGTATCCCCGTTATACATCCTGGCAGTAACCCCAGTGGCTCGAACTACCCCTGTCTTGAACAGATTTTCGAGGTCCTTAAGGTGTTCGAGCCTTTGAAGTTCGACTGTACATTTTAGTGATGGGCAGGGTGTTTATCGGCAGCTGTTGTGATGTTCAATGTTATCCTCAAAGCCTCGTTAGATAAATGAACTTGTAGTGATCTGTATTACCGGTAAGAGCTAGTGAATTTGTTCAATGTAATGTAAGTTTAGAACTGGCCACTAATTGCTTAGATGCCTAGCGCTAAATAACCTAGCTAATGTTGGTTGGCCTGTGAAAAGTCCAACAATTAACATAAAATGCCAAGCATCAATCTTAGTCAACAGATGTTTTTATATTTCATATATTTTTTTTTTCATTCTAGAGCAGCACAGCCAATCACAATGTGGCGTATGATGGTCATGGTAATGGCCATAGTGATAGTCTTGTGGATTATGATATGGTCATGTTGTGATGTCATGGTAAATTGTTGGTCATCTCTTAGCTGGAGTAGAGGTGTCAGCATTCCAGATTGTAATGGAGTCAGCCATTGTCATCTAATTATTTTTTATGTATATCAAATGTCGGTATATAGAGGGTTGATTGAAGCAAGTATTCTACTAAAATCAGGATTTAAAAGATGAACTTTCTTTAATTTAAAATTAAGTAGATAATACAAACACACTGAATATAAGTTCGACCCACACACGAGTACTGGTAAACCACTTAGAGGATCTAAGCCTGCCCAGGCAAGTCCCACAAAATTGGCAGCAATGTCTCAAAAATGACCTATACAGTGTTGACAGGGACGTTATACCTCAAATCAAACAAAAAATTGCCCCTTGAACAAAATCCATCTCAATGAAAACTTTACTTCCGTAATTTCACACTAAAGATGCTTAAAGAATTGTAGTTGCCAGTTCGGGCAAAGTGTTCAGTGTACTGCTTGGGAAAAAGTGGTTTGGTAAACTGAGAGGCTCAGTGCAAGCATATGTGTGGACATCACACTCAAAACAAGATTGAGCTTTGTGTGCCAGATAATTGTGACAAAGCCTATTACCACCTTGTCAATCTAGAGCATTGATGGTTTATGCATTTTTAGCTCACCAGAGTCTAAGGCTCCTGGGTAGCTTATAGGATAGGCAGTTGTCGGTTGTTGTCAACACTTTCAAACGACAGCTCCTCAGAAACATCTGGGTCGATTGAGCCCAAATTTCATTTGTAGCATCCTAGGACTGGTGGATTGAAAGTTTTTGAAAATCAGCTCTTTAGTTTGGTTGCTATGGCAACTTAGTTTCCATAGATTGATGATGGGGAAAATTGAAAAATGGCATTTACTGCCAAGTCACTTCAGATATTTTGACCAAACATTAATAGAAATGTTTCTTGAGTACACTTCTTTCAGCCATACTCTTTTATGCCAACATCTGGGTCCCCCAGGTTGTGTCTTTGTTTTGTTTGTTTGATTTGAGGTTAAATGTCCCCATCAACACTGTAAAGGTCATTTTGGAGACGTTGCTTCCAATTTTGTGGGACTTTTACCAGACATTGAGATGAAATGACATCTCAAGCCCTGTCGCCCAATGAAACCAATAGGGTTTATTAGCATGGACGGTCCGCCTCGCACCACGGTTCCTGGACAGGCTTAGATCCTCTAAGCAGTTTACCAGTACTAGTGTGCGGGCCGGATTCATCTCTGCGTGGAAGCATCATGCAGCCCATATATTTCTTCAAGCCCCTATGGGTGGGGGCTTCCCCAGGTTGTGTTGGGGGCTATGTCCCACCCCCTACATTTCATAAGATCATACATATATTTATAAAGATAAAGAAGACTTATTTAACAGCGCATATAGGAAAAAACTACCATATGATCTATAGAGATCTTATTGTGACAAAGTATCCTTTAACAAATACTTAACTGCCTTAATTTATTAGCTCACCTGGAGCAGCTCCAGGTCAGCTTCTGCCGTGGCCTGTTGTCCATCGTTAGCTTTTCACATTTTTGACATCTCTTCCCAAACCGGAAGTCAGATTAAGCTGATTCATGGTGATTCAGATTTGCTAAACAGTATATTTTCTTAGTCCTAATGATGACACATTCAAGGACAACAATCTTGGATTTCCTGGTGTCTGCTAGGGGCATGCTCCAACACATCCACAGCTTAAAAGGCCTTATCGCTGGAACTGTACACATCTCCACCCCTTAACCATATATGTTCTTGTGCCCCGTGCCTGCCCGGGGGTAGAAATATGGCGGCTGCCTTCGGGACTGTGGCAGAGTGGTAAGACCCCACCAAAACAGTACCCCTGCCGAGGCACCCAGTGCCTCGAAATAGGTGGCTGCCTTCAGCTTCTGTGGCAGTTGGGTAAAAGCCTCCCAAAAACAAAACAATTGTCAGTTCGACCGGTATTATTTTGTGAATAAATTCGTTCAATATCGGGTAAAAGTCCCACAAAATTGGAAGCAACGTCTCCAAAATGACCTTTACAGTGTTTATTTTAGCTCACCTGAGCACGAAGTGCTCAAGGTCGGTCTTTGTCCATGCGTCTGTCGTCAACTTTTGCTTTAAACAACTTCTTCTCCAAAACTGCTGGACAGATTTTGATCTAATTTCACAGGAATGCTCCTTGGATGATTCTCTACCAAAATTGCTCAAACTGTTCCGCTCGGGTGAACAAGATGGTGGCCAGAGCTAAAAACAGAAAAACCTTTGAAATTATTTCACAGGAATGTTCCTTGGATGACCTACCAAAATTGCTCAAACCGTTCCCGCTCAGGTGAACAAAATGGTCGCCAGAGCTAAAAATTTAAAAAACTTTAAAGGACTTCTTCTCCTTAACCAGAGAATGGATTTTGAAATTGTTGCACAGGAATGTTCCTTGGGTGCTCCTCTACTAAAATTGCTCAAACCATTCCGCTCGGATGAACAAAATGGCAGCCAGAGCTAAAAATAGAAAAAAAAACCTTTAAAGGTGAGAGATGGATTTTGAAATTACTTCACAGGAATGTTCCTTGGGTGACCCTGTACCAAAATTGCTCAAAGTGTTCCCCTCCGGTGAACAAGATGGCCACCAGGGCTAAAAATAGAATAACCTTTAAACAACTTTTTCTTCTTAACTAGTGGATGGATTTTGAAATTATTTCACTGGAATGTTCCTTGGGTGACCCACTACCAAAATTGCTCAAACAGTTCCGCTTGGGTGAACAAAATGGCTGCCAGGGCTAAAAATAGAAAAACCTATAAACGTCTTCTTCTCCTTCACCAGTGGATGGATTTTGAAATTATTTCACAGGAATGTTCGTTTGGTGACCCTCTACCAAAATTGCTCATGCTGCTCTGCCTGGGTGAACAAAATGGCCACCAGAGCTTCTGTTTAACCATTGGATGGATTAATAGCCCTGGGGCCAAAAATGGCCCCGCCCTGGGACCCACTGGTTTGACATAGGCTTATATAGGGAAAACCTTTAAAAATCTTCTTGTCCGAAACCAGAAGGCCCAGGTCTTTGGAAATTTGGTATGTAGCTTTGTCTAGTGGACCGCTACCAAGATTGTTCAAATTATAGCCCTGGTGCCAAAAACAGCTCCGCCCCGGGGCCCACTGGTTTTACATAGGCTTATATTTGGAAAACCTTTAAAAATCTTTTGGGGTTTTGTGTCCATTCCATAAATATCCTTTGCCCCTTGAGGGATTTTCATTAAACTTTGGACAAATGTTGGCCTAATTGAGTGGATGTACGGTACCGTCCTCGGCTTCAAGGTGAGGCTTCAAGGCCTCAATTGATGGTCAGGAGTTTGATCCTTGAATTTCCTGTAACAATATCTCTTATTCTTTTATACCATGCCACTTGAGCAGTTTTCATTGAGCTTTGGTCAAATATTTGCCTCGGTGCACTGGTGTGCAGGTCCCTAATCGTACCGTGGCGGCTCTGGGTGGTGGTCCTGGTTGGGGGTTGGGAGTTTGGACGTTTCATGCCGGCGCTGTCTCATTTGCCCCTTAGTGGGTTTTCTTTTGACTTTGGTCAAACGTTTGCCTCATTGGGATGGAGTGTGGGGGCCTGTGACTTGGCTGTGTTGGCACTTGGTCATGGTCACGGTTAGGGGTTGGGAGTTTGGGCCTCAAGATTTGTTTCTCTGCTATATTTCATTGCCATCAGAAGGATTTTCATTGGGCTTTGGTGTAGTGTTGGACAGAGTGAACCTGGTGCTAAATCATGCAGGCTCTGGATGAGGAGTTTCCTGTCAGCTCTATATCCCATGGAGAGATTTGCATTGAACCTTACTCAAATTATAGCCTAGGTGGGATGATGAGTGGAACCTGTGGCTTGGGCATTTGGGTTGGGCTCTGGCAGGGTGATATGGCTGTCCTTTGGATTGCTTTCTTGTTCAATTTTTGATAACTTTGTGGACTTGTAGAATGACTGTTTTGTTGACTTACATTAAAGTAAATAAATAAATAATGCGAAAATTAAATAAATGAATAAATGAAAAATAAATCAATAAACATAAATAATATAAGAATTAAATAATGAATAAATAAGAAATAAATTAATAAGGATAAAAAATAAGTAAAAAATTAAATAAATAAATATTAAAAAAATAATTGTAAAGTAAAAAAATCAAAAGCTTAGTAAATAAATAAATAGTTATAAAATGATTAAAATAAGTAAAGATAAATTCTGTTAGGAAGTGGGCAGGATAGTCATGCTACAAGTTACTTTTGAATCATTTCAACTCATTTATTAAATATATTCTATTGATATGCTTCTAGAGTGTACTCCTTCAATTAGCTAATTTGGTGTTTTCCATTGAAAAGTGACTAAATACCTAATGACTAGTGCAAACAAAATATTTCTTTCGGATTTCGAAACAATTTGACACAGTTACAAAATTGAACAGGGCAAGCTGAGGGACAGCTATGTCCCCCAACGCAGTTTGGCCCTGGATATTTGAGTTGCAGGTTCTGCTCATAATATTTTTTGGCCCTCATTTGACCTAGGTTTAGTGAGAATCTTTCCAGGAGTGTGGGGCGGGTGATGTGGAGCAGACAGGAAATTAACAGCTGGAGCTTGTGACCTTCATTTATGACCTTCACCTGGAGTCTGCATGGTTTTTGATTTGTTTGATTTGAGGTTTAACATCCCCGTCAACACTGTTAAGGTCATTTTGGAGACGTTGCTTCCAATTTTGTGGGACTTTTACCGGACATTGAGATGAAATGACAGCTCAAGCCCTGCCACCCAATGAAACCAATAGGTTTATAAGCATGAAAACGAGCTAACTTGCACCGCATTGCCTGGGCAGACTTAGATTCCCCAAGCGGTTTACCAGTACTCGTGTGCGGGTCGGTTTCAGCTCTGCGTGGAAGCATCATGCAGCCCATTTATTTCTTCAAGCCCGATTGGTGGGGGCCGCGAGTCTGCATGGTTGAGCTGTGGGTTCAGCATATCATACATGTATTAAGATCTTCATTGGACCAAAGTTGAATGAGGGTCCTTCTGGGGGTAGGGAGATATGGAGGGGAGCCAAAGTTTGAGGATCTGGCTCTGGACCTTTAATTGTGACCATGATCATGTGTCTGCATGACTGAGTTGCAGTTTCTGCACATCTTCTCACTGGGGCAAGTGTTTGGCCGAAGTTGAATGAAAATCTTCCAGAGGGTGAAATAGATATGGAGCGGACATGGGGTTCGGTGCTTGTACTCATTGTCTTCAGCTATGGCCTTCAACTCGTGTTGTCATCGTGTGGTTATGCGTTCTGCACATCTCACTGTGCGGGTGTTTGACCAGGGCTGGTGGGAATCAGGGGTTAAAGAGATAAGATGTATAGGAAATTCAAGGCTCAAAATGATGACCTTCAGTTGTGGCTTCACATTAGGTTGGTGTTGTTGAGTTAGGGCTTTTGCACATACTCAATTAGGCCAATTGGAGTCCTACGGGGTGTGGAGCAGGCACAGGACTCAGGGATTCAGACTGGTGGGGGTATGTTTGGCCAAAGTTTACTGAAAATCCTTCCGCGGCTGCAAGAGATAGAGCGGGCACGAAATTCAGATTCAAAGTTGTGACCGAAATGGCATAGTTTATTTATGGGTTCTGCGCGTCAGCCCACTTAAGGGAATATTTGGCCAGGGTTTCGTGGAAGTCTGTTGGAGGATTATGGAGATGTTGAGCGAGCCATGCGGATATAGACAGAGCATTTCTGTGGTCCCCAATCATCTTCTTAAGGGAAATCAAAACATTTTTAACACAATCTGGGTAAGAGTTTGATACAGTCTAGAAAATCGACACAAAAGATTCTTAAATCAGGAAGTCTTAATTGTGTTCCCCACACAGCTAGTTTGATTGCCATTTGGTCATTATATGAGCAACTTACTATTACATTTTTCTTTAAGGACTTATCTTAGTTCCACTGCACAAGGAAAACTTAGATTCCACTGCACAAGTTTTTAGCCTTTTTGCACTAAAGGTGTGAAAATGGTTCTTGGCTGACACTCACATTATCAGGTGTAGTCCTAGGAAGACTAGAGGCCCAAGTCAGCCAGAATCGCTCACCTGGATCAGGCTTATACTGTGCCTTGGTGGTCATTTTGTCTATCAGATCACATTGCCTTTAGCAATTCTGTTGTTGTTGATTTGAGGTTTAACGTCCCCGTCAACACTGTAAAGGTCATTTTGGAGACGTTGCTTCCAATTTGGTGGGACTTTTACCCGACATTGAGATGAAATGACATCTCAAGCCCTGAATCTGGGAGATATGTTAGAAGAATTTCAAGATGGCTGCCATGGCGGCCATCTTGGATACCAGAACGGCACGATTTTGGCAAATCTTAATCTCCAGGTCACCCTGATGGGTCCTATCAAGTGTCAGATCAATTCCTTTGAAGAATGGATATAAGAACGGAAAGATTTTGGCAAATCTCAATCTCCATGTTGTCCCCATGCCTGCCATCAAGTTTCAGCTAAATTCGACCTTTGGTTCGGGAGGAGGTCCATCACGTGAACAAGTCCGTGAAACGAACATCAGTGTTCTATCTAGGCTGCCCCATTGCGCCCTGGGCCACCTTTTTATGCCCCCGCCATTCAAAGAATGGCGGAAGGGCATATAGTGCCATCCGTTCATTCATTCGTCCTTCTGAAACTTAAACGCTTTCAATAACTTTCTTATTTCTGGAGGGATTTTGAAATTAATTGGCAGAAATGGTGGCCATCATAAGTCAATCTGCCTCACATAAAATAAAGGTCCTTACCTCAAGGTCAAGGTCATTTATTAGAGGTCAAATGTGAAAAGAAGGGTCCAAAACTTAAAACACCGTCAGTAACTTTCTATGGATTAATACGAACATAGACATATTTTCAGGCGGGGCATCCTTGTCCTATGGACGCATTTCTAGTTGCATGAATGGCGCACTGAAAAACATTCCTTGGGCCCATCGGGCGCAAGATAAGTTTGTGCCTTTTAATCAAGAGTTTGTTTTTACAATTTTTGGCTGTCTTGCACAACTTTACGAGTTCATCATAAACTGTATGTATGTTGTACGATCGATATTGCACAGTAAAAACAGTTTTATTTGTTTTACCCGCAACAATCTTGTTTTTTTTTGTTTTTTTTTTTGCATATTAATTTGTTTACTGCGGATGTGGCCATGTTTTGTGCGGTCTGTACTTGATATATCACGCCATACAAAAGAGCGCAGCTGGTGCTAAATACTGGACCGAACTAAAGCAAAATACTGGAACGGACGGTATTTATTTTAGTTTTTATCCCCCGACAGATTAGGTTTGGGGGATGTAGCGATCAAGCTGACGTCCGTCTGTCCATCCGTAGACGCAACTTTGTGATGGTCATAACTCCTATACCCTTTAAGATATGTTGATGATACCTGGCACAGTTGTTCACAAGGCTGAGCCGGCGTGTCATGCACAAGAACCATAACTCTGGTTGCCATGGTTTTTAGCTCACCAGAGCCGAAGGCTCCGGGGGAGCTTATAGGATAGACAGTTGTCCGTCGTTGTCGTCGTCGTCTGGTGTCGTCGTCGTCGTCTGGCGTCGTCGTCGTCTGGCGTTAACATTTTCAAATGACATCTCCTCTGAAGCCACTGGGCCGATTGAGTCCAAATTTCATCTGTAGCATCCTCGGGCTGGGGGATTGAAAGTTTGTGTTTTTTATGAAATTCGGCTCATTGGTTTGGTTGCTATGGCAACTTAGAGTTTCCATAGACTTATAATGGGGAAAATTGAAAAATGGCATTTACTGCCAAGCCACTGCAGATATTTTGACAAAACTTTCATAGAAATATTCCTTAGGCAATCTACTATCTGCCATATGATTTTAGGCCTACTGCTCATTTGTATTGGTTGCCATGGAAACCAAAATGAAAAAAATAGAAAAAAAAAATACTTAAAAAATCATCTCCTCAGAAACCGTATGCTCTATGAGGCTGAAAGTTTATGGAAATATTCACCATATTTGCCTTAACAGGTTTTGTGTTTTTTATGAAATTCGGCTCTTTAGTTTGGTTGCTATGGCAACTTAGATTTTCCATAGACTTATAATGGGGAAAATTGAAAAATGGCATTAACTACAAAGCCTTTGCAGATATTTTGACAAAACTTTCATAGAAATGTTCCTTTAGTAAACTTCTCTCAGCCATATGCTTTTATGTCAACCTGGGGGTCCAGTAGGTTGTGCCGGGGCCATGCCACGCCCCCAGTACTTCATAAAATGACCTATATCTCAGAAACCTTACAGATCCCCACCCCTAAACCATATATATTCTTGTTCCTATTGATAAGACGCATTCAGTGACACCAACCTGGAGGTCCTCCGGGATGTGCCGAGGCCATGCCCCACCCCCTCCACTTCATAAAAGGCCCAATATCTCGGAAACCATTCAGATCCCCACCCCTGAACCCTATATACTCTTGTTCCTTATGATAAGACGCATTCAGTGACATCAAACTGGGGGTCCCCCGGGATGCGCCGGGGCCATGTCCCGCCCCTCCATTTCATAAAAGGCCCAATATCTCGGAAACCTTACAGATCCCCACCCCTAAACCATATATATTCTTGCTCCTTATGATAAGACGCATTCATTGACCCCAAATTGGGGGTCTTCCGGGGTGCGCCGGAGCCATGCCCCACCCCTTCACTTCACAAAAGGCCATATATCTCAGAAACTGTTCAGATCCCCACCCCTAAACCGTATATGTTCTTGTTCATTATGATGAGACACATTCAGTGACACCAACCTGGGGGTCCCCAGGGATGTGCTGGGGCCATGCCCCACCCCCTCCATTTCATAATATCACAATATCTCGGAAACCTTACAGATCCCCACCCCTAAACCATATATATTCTTGTTCCTTATGATAAGACACTTTCATTGACACCAACCTGGGGGTCTCCCTGGGCCTTGCCCCACCCCTGCACTTCACAAAAGGCCTTATATCTCAGAAACTGTTCAGAGCCCCACCCCTAAACCATATATATTCATCTTCCTTATGATAAGGCACATTCATTGACACCAGCTTGTGAGTCCCCGGGGCATGCCCGGGCCTTGCTCCACCGCTTGACTTCATTAAAAGCCACATATCTCAGAAATAGTTCAGATCCCCACCCCTGAACCATATATATTCTTGTTCTTTATGATAAGACTCATTCAGTCACACCAACTTGGGGGTCTCTTTGTGCTGAGGCAATGTGCCCCGCCCTTCCACTTCATAAAAGGCCATATATTTCAGAAACCATTCAAATCCCCACCCCATATTCATATATGTTCTTGTTCCTTATTATTAGCACACCTACTGTAGGGGTGTCCGCAGGGGCCAGTCCTCTCCTTTATCACTTCATGAAAGGATATCTTGGAAACCGTTCAGATTCCCACCCCTAAACCATATATATACTTGGTCCTTATGATGAGACACATTTAGGGACAACAATCTTGGGCTTTCCTGGGAACGACAGGGCATGCTCCAACCCCTCCACTTTTATCTCCAGCCATGCAGATCCCCACTGCTAAACCATATATATTCTTGTTCTTTGTGATAAGACACATTTAGTGATACCAACCAGGGCTCCATTGGGTCCATGCCCCACCCCCTCTACTTCATAAAAGGCCTAATGTTTCATATACTGAGTCCACATTGATGCTCATTTGGATATGGGGGTTCATTTGGCAGATTAAAATGATATCATGTTAAAATACATGGCTGCAATTTGGCAGTGCCCACCTGAGCTCTGGTGAGCATAGTGGCCCATGGGCCTCTTGTTTAGTTATCTCCCCTTCCAATAATATAGAATCACTCACTACCTTGTGATGGCCACATCTCCAACACTTTTCGAGATATATTGATGATACTTGGTACAGTTGTACATGAGGTTAAGCAGGTGTGTCACGTGCAAGAACCACAACTCTGGGTGCCCTGGGTTTTTAATTATCTCCCCTGACAATATAACCTTGTGATGACCATAAACTCCAGTACCCTTTGAGATATATTGATGGTACTTGGCACAATTGTATACAATGTTGAGACTGCGCTTCATGCCTAAGAACCACAACTCTGGGTGCTATATTTGAGTTATCTCCCCTTCCAATATAACAGTATGACAACCTTGTGATCATCGTACCTCCAATACCCTTTAAGACATTGGTGATACTTGATGCAGATGTACATGAGTTTAAGCAGGTGTGTCCTGCTCAAGAATTACAACTCAGGGTGCTCTGGTTTTTTAGTTATCTCCCCTGGCAATATAACCTTGTGATGGCCATAACTCCCAACACCCTTTGAGATATATTGAAGGAACTTGGCACAATTGTATACAAGGTAAGAAGGGATCCATGTGCAAGAACCACAACTGTTGGTGCTGTGGTATTTGAGTTATCTACCCTTCCAATATAACAGTATGACCAGCTTGTGATCACCATATCTCTCTACCTTTTGAGACATATTTATGGTACTTTGTACAGAAATACATGAGCTTAAGCAGGCATGTCATGCGCAAGAACCACATTTCTGAGTGCCCTGGTTTTTAGCTCACCGTCACGTAGTGACGAGGTGAGCTTTTGGGATCACTTTTCGTCCGTCGTGCGTGCGTCCGTCCGTGCGTCCGTCCGTCCGTCCGTGCGTGCGTCCGTAAACAATTCTTTAAACGACATCTCCACCTAAACCACTGATCGGATTTTGACCAAACTTCACAGGTATGATCCTTAGGTGGTCCCCTTTCAAAGTTGTTCAAATGGTTCCGGTCCGTTGCACATCTAGGTCATAGGAGCCAAAAACAGATTTTTTTCACCAAAAACTTAAAAAATCTTCTTCTCTGAAACCACAAGGCCCAGGTCTTTGATATTTGGTATGAAGCTTCATCTGGTGGACCCCTACCAAGATTGTTCAAATTATAGTGCTGGGGCCAAAAATGCCCCCGCTCCGGGGCCCTTTGGTTTTACCTGGGCTTATATAGGGAAAATCTTTAAAAATCTTCTTCTCTGAAACCGTAAGGCCCAGATCTTTGATATTTGGTATGAAGCTTCATCTAGTGGACCCCTACCAAGATTGTTCAAATTATAGTGCTGGAGCCAAAAATGCCCCCGCTCCGGGGCCCTTTGGTTTTACATGGGCTTATATAGGGAAAATCTTTAAAAATCTTCTTCTCTATGACCGCAAGGCCCAGGTCTTTGATATTTGGTATGAAGCTTCATCTAGTGGACCCCTACCAAGATTGTTCAAATTATAGTGCTGGGGCCAAAAATGCCCCCGCTCCAGGGCCCTTTGGTTTTACATGGGCTTATATAGGGAAGAGCTTTAAAAATCTTCTTCTCTGAAACCGTAAGGCCCAGGACTTTGATATTTGGTATGAAGCTTCATCTAGGGGACCCCTACCAAGATTGTTCAAATTATAGTGCTGGGGTCAAATATGCCCCCGCTCCGGGGCCCTTTGGTTTTACATGGGCTTATATAGGGAAAATCTTTAAAAGATTTCTTCTCTGAAACCGTAAGGCCCATGTCTTTGATATTTGGTATGAAGCTTCATCCCACACGGCCATGGTCCTTCTTCCCCCCCCCCCCCACCCACACTCCGGGGCCCTTTGGTTTTAAATGGGCTTATATAGGGAAAATCTTTAAAAATCTTCTTCTCTGAAACCGCAAGGCCCAGGTCTTTGCTATTTGGTATGAAGCTTCATCTAGTGGACTCCTGCCAAGATTGTTCAAATTATAGTGCTTAGGCTAAAAATGCCACCGCCCCGGGGCCCTATGGTTTTACATGGGCTTATATGGGGAAAATCTTTAAAAATCTTCTTATCGGAAACCCCAAGGGCCAGGTCTTTGCTATTTGGTATTAAGCTTCATCTAGTGGACCCCTACCAAGATTGTTCAAATTATAGTGCTAGGGCCAAAACTGCCCCTGACCTGGGGCCCTTTGGTTTTACATAGACTTATATAGAGATATTCCTTAAAAATCTTCTTCTGAAACAGCAAGGCCATAGTCTTTGATATTTGGTGTGAAGCTTCCTCTAGTGGACCTCTATCAAGATGTTTTAAATTATAGCCCTGAGGCCAAAAATGCCCCCGCCCTGGAGCCATTTGGTTTTATATAGGCTTATGTAGGGAATATCCCTAATAAAAATCTTCTTCTCTGAAACCGCAAGGCCCAGGTCTTTGATATTTGGTATGTAGCATATCTAGTGGACCTTTGCCAAGATTGTTCAAATTATAGCCTTTGTTGATATTTGGTATGAAGCTTCACCTTTTTAGACGTCTCTGAACATTATGCACATTATAGCCCTAGGGTTAATAATGGCCCTCCCCGGGTCCCACTTGTTACTCTATGGATCAGGTGAGCGATCCAGGGCCATCATGGCCCTCTTGTTTAGTTATCTCCCCTGACAGTATAATCTTGTGATGGCCATAGCTGCAATACTTTTGTGATATATTGTTGGTTTAATTTTGGTGCACTTTCTATTGGTGAACAAATTTCTGAAGGCCATATTGGCTTTTGGTAGGGGGATTTGCCATCTCTTCTGATGGCTATTTTTGTCGTTAGAAATTAATTTAATTAGGTTTTCTTCAAAATATAACAAATATACAAACCTTCTACTCTATACTGGCAAAGAGGGGGAAAACATACATGTATTGGACAAAATTCTAAAAATTTTAAGTTGTCTAACTTGTTTGTATCCATCTTTACTCACCTGTCACGTAGTGACAAGGTGAGCTTTCTGATCACTTTTCCTCCGTCGTCGGTGCGTCCATGCAACCATAAATAATTTCTTCAAAGGACATCTCCTCCTAAACCACTGATTGGATATTTATCAAACTTCACAGGAATGATCCTTAGGTGGGCCCCTTTCAAAGTTGTTCAAATTGTTTCTGTTTGTTGCACATCTTGGTCACAGAAGCCAAAAAAAAAGATTTTTTTTTTCACCGAAAGCTTAAAAAAATCTCTGAAATCACAAGGCCCAGGTTTTTTATATTTGTTATGAAGCTTCATTGAGTGAACCCCTACCAAGATTGTTCAAATTATAGTGCTGGGGCCAAAAATGTCCCCGCCCTGGGGCCCTTTAGTTTAATATGGGTTTATATAGGAAATATCTTTAAACTTCTTCTCTGAAACAGCAAGTCCCAGGTCTTTGATATTTAGCATGAAGCTTCATCTAGTGGAACCCTACCAAGATTGTTCAAATTATAGTGCTGGGGCCAAAAATGCCTCTGCCCCAGGGCCCTTTTTTTTGCATGGGCTTATATAGTGAAAATCTTTAAAAATCTCTGAAACCGCAAGGCCCAGGTCTTTGATATTTGGTATGAAGCTTCATCTAGTGGACCCCTACCAAGATTGTTCAAATTATAGTGCTGGGGCCAAAAATGCCCCCCACCCTGGGGCACTTTTTTTGCATGGGCTTACATAGAGAAAATCTTTAAAAATCATCTTCTCTGAAACTGCAAGGGCCAGGTCTTCGATATATGGTATGAAGCTTCATCTTGTGGACCTCTACCAAGATTGTTCAAATCATAGCCCTGGGGCCAAAAATGCCCCCGCTCCGGGGCCCCTCTGGTTTTACATACTTATCATTACACAAACCCGCCTATACAAATAGGTTGCCACCTTTATCGCCGAAAAAAATGAAGATTTTATGATGAAAAATTGTAATATTTTTCTTATTTCTGTTCAAAATATAGATTGTGGGCACTCGTTAGAACCGCCTCGATGAGGCGGTTCTAATGAGTACCCACAATCTATATTTTAGAGCAGAAATAAGAAAAATAAGGTACACCCCCGGAAAGCCCAGTTTTACTATGTGAAAGTGGGGTTCAAGGGGGTCAAAATTATATAGGCGTTTTCATGATGATAGGGAAAATCTTGCAAAATCTTCTCTGAAACCACAAGGCCTAGGTCTTTGATATTTGGTATGAAGCTTCATCTAGTGGACCTCTATCAAGATTGTTTAAATTATAGCCCTTAGGCCAAAAATTGCCCCGCAGGGCCATTTGGTTTTACATAGGCTTAAGTAGGGAATATCTTTAAAAACTTTTTCTTCTCTGAAACTGCAAGGCCCAGGAGTAGTAAAGAGATTGGGGTTCCGGGACAAAAAATTGTTTTCATCCCCACAACCGCAATACTGTGGGGCCCACCCACACACCCCCCGGGTGAGCCCCACCGAGTGGGATGCAATACAATTACTATAGCGCATTTTTGGTCGGCACTAGCGGCAGTTTCGGCTACTTTTTCCAGACCTGCCACAGAGATGCAGCATAGACAATTGCAACCGAATGGACTTTTTGTGGAAAATTTGCATTTTTCCACACATTGCAACATACTTTTGCGGCATGCATCTGGTATGTACAATTGCAACCAGCATAGACAATTGCCACCGAACAGACTTTTTGCGGAAAATTTGCATTTTCCACACGTTGCGACATATTTATGCGACACATACAGTTGCAACCAGCATAGACATATGCAACGGGTAGACAATTGCATCAGGTATATACAATTGCAACCATTATAGACAATTCCACCCAGCATATACAATTGCAACTAGTATAGACATATGCAACCATTACAGAGAATTGCAACCAGCATAGACATATGCAACCGATATAGACAATTGCAACCAGTATAGACAATTGCACCCGGTATATACAACTGCAACCAGCATAGACAATTGCACCCGGCATATACAACTGCAACCAGCATAGACAATTGCACCCGGTATATTAAACTGCAACCAGCATAGACAATTGCACCCGGCATATACTACTGCAACCAGCATAGACAATTGCACCCGGCATATGCAACTGCAACCAGCATAGACAATTGCACCAGGTATATACAACTGCCATGGAGATGCAGCAGCACACCTGCGAAAAGTGATTGCAACAGTTTCGGAGGAAAGCCTAGCTAGACCCCCACGCCGGACGGCGAATCCCGTGCCGCCCACAAATGCACACATGCTTAAGCTGTGGGAAAGGCTATGCGAGCTACCAAACGCACTGGATGCACAGCAAAGCATGGCAGCCTGCCGCGGCTTCGCAGGCTGAAGCCCGAGTTGCTGCTGCAACTACCGAAACCCAAGCGGCCGCACCTGGGCAAGAGACGGCAGGCCGTATCGCGGAGAGTGGAGGGTGGCTGGGACAGGCCTGTTTAGAAGGGGTGGAACTGCGGCAAGAGGAGCTGGAGAAGAACGCCAAGCTGCGCAACATCACACTGGGGGATGTGGGACTGCAGGAAGCTTGCAAAGAAAGACAGCGGCAGAGGGAAGTGGAGGCAGAGAACGCCAAACTGAAGACCTTGCGGAGCTGGCGGTCGAGTACGCAAAACTGCAAGAAGACCTTGCGCGCTCGGCCCTCCTGTGGGGAAGGACGAAGCGCCGAAAGTAAGGGAAGAGGAAATAGCACCTTTCGACCGACATGGAGGAACAGAAACGAAAATACAGGTACTTTCGCGCATTTTTGGTCTGGGCTACCGGCAGTTTCGGCTACTTTTTCCAGACCTGCCACAGAGATGCCAGCGAGAGGAGAGGCCGCCATTTTTTCGTGTAGCCCAATTTCGAATAAGACAAACAGTAGCCAAAAATATCTCTAGCAACTGTACACTAGATCTACTATGGCAGTGGAAGCAACATTCCAGGCCATGGGCCTACGGTCCGAAAAAGCTGTATCCACACACCTTTTCCTAGAGAATGCGCACGAGAGCAATCTTGTATCGGACATCACCAAGGTTGACTATCTGGCAGGGAACCTAAGCCATACCCACCTGAGTCCCCTCCCCGGCCTTCCAACATTCCTCGACGATGTCTACGTCTTCCGCTACCTGTGCCGCGAGGACTCTGTTCCATTTCGGAAGCCTCTCTTGCACAACCGGAGAGGACAGCTCCGCAACAAACATCCTTGCACGGATTTCTACCACCTTCCGCGAGAGCATGGGCACAGCCCCCGACGGCACAGCTCACCGCTACATACAAACAACCTCCACACCCTCGTGGCCCAAGAGAATGCCGAAGGCGGTGCCATCAGAGCGAGTCTCCAGGATCGAGTACGACACCGACAGAAAGGCGCTGGCAAAGTGGCAAGAGCTCTACCCCGAAACAGAACCGGCCAGCCTCTTCGTAGCGAAGAAAGATGTCTCCGAAATCCCAGTTGTCGAGTTGCAGGCCTCCTTGCCGGCCTTGAACGCCTGCTCTTGGCCCATGGCTATGGTCTCTATTGCATCGACTACACACAAGATTTCTCGGGGGTCCTAGATGGGGAGGCTCTCCTGAACCACCTCTGCGTGTCCGAAGGCTTCCGGGAGCAAGGTGACCAGGCCTCTGCCATGCGTGCACACGTGCCAACGATACTAGCAAACACCAACAGCGTGGGGGACCATGTCTGCACATGGGTGCACATGAACAAAGCCGGGTACACTGCCCGAACAAAGTTGTACAACAAGGTCGTGTCTAAAATCGAGGCAGTAGAGGTCCGCGAGCCAATAGGCGACCATCTAGCTGACTATGTCGACTGTCGGAACACACATCTGAGCCACACCTTCTTGCATCCCGATGTACAGGCCCGGGGCTGCACTCGCATGGAAGTCTCTCTGTACCCCTACCGGGGTGGGTGGGGAGACCTCTCGACGGACAGAGCCCAAGAGGTGGTGGCAGAGGCCTTGGCCCTGGCCACTCCCTTGGATCTACCGGAGGAACAAGGTCTGTAGTCCAACCACCAGCCAAGCAGTGGGAGAATCTGGCCGCATTCCTCGCCCTGTGCCTTGTCCTGGCGACCAACCGCAGAGGTCTGTATTCGTCGCCTGGTACGCACACACAACAGGCCGGGTCTCGGGTGTCTGGATCCGACCCACCACAGCAAACGCAGACAGAGGCCTGGGAGATGGCTCTGGAGTGGGTCGCGGCTGACTCCTGGTTCCACGCATGCCCCATCTTCCGGGTAGACATTCTGGGGGTCGACGAGGAGGGTGTAGAGCTGGGACTGCCCGATGCTATACCAAGGACCACAATGCAGGCACAATCTTGGGGGTCAGCAAACGGCCTACACAGCTGCATCCAAACAGTCCCGACCCTGGAATCCTACCCCCCTCTACCTCAGTTTCATGGGTTTGGAGAACCAAGAAGTGCTATGCGATCGGCGTAGAGACCTCAGCCTTCCACCTCCAATAGGTGTCCTAAATTGCGCATACTCGCGAGATATCTACTCTCTCGACCATGAAGAAGCATTTCCAGAGCATCCGTGACTCGGCAAATGCCGAAGAGTGGCTATGACGTGCTTTGGTCTGACTAGAGGCAGAACAGCGACAACACGAGGAAGAGCAGCGGCGTCGGGCCGATGAGTTGGAGCGCCTCTCCAAAGTGGTGGGCGGACACAGATGATACACAGAAAAATCGCAGCAGAAACGCGACGAGGTCGAAGACACCCTTAGAGGCCCGTCTGGCAAAGTGGCCGACAAAGACTCTTCCTTCGGAATACACAAGTGGCTCGTCCTGGGATACAGACGTTCCAAAGCAATATCACCGAGAGTTGTGCTGCGCGGTTGCAAAGCAACTACCAACGAAGTTGGTGTCGCAACTTGTGTATGGGCGACATAGGGAATCAAAAGGAGCTTGATGGGTGTTCCAACTCCTTGAGTCCGACACAGACAAGTAGGGGAGGACAACCTTCTGGCTTTTTCCCATCGGTGCTGGCAGGCTCTCCGGGCTGGAGATCGAGATACTCTTAGCCAAGGTCTTCCAGTCAAGAGACGGCCGAATGGTCTCTTGGAACCCAATCCAGATCGTCGTCGCCCCAGAACCTCCCACGACTGGCCGCCCTCCAGGCTCTAGCCGAAAGAGCAGGAGCAGCAGATTCTGCTGGAGGCAGAGTAGCAGTCTTGTCTCCTGGAGGTCCAACCCCCAAATCCCAAGAGCTCCAAGAAAGCACTCAAAATCATCCGGCGAATACATCTGCCGACGCTACGCTTCGACTACCTTCTGCGACGCACCTCGCATTCTGCTCTTCCTGGTTCCAGCGGGCGAGGATGGAGAGCCTGGGACGGATGTGGAAACGCCAACCTACGGGCACTAACTCGAGAGGGAGGTTGCAACGATAGGTGGTATCGAAGTGTTGCAAAAAAGCACATATTCCCCTCCTGCTCTGCCACCTGGCCAGGAGCGGATGACACCGCCGAAGAAGGACCGCCTTGCCACCCTTGCTATAGTTCGGAAAGAGAACACCGTCTAGACCACCACTGTCCGCCCACAGATGCAGAAGAAAACTCCCCTGCATCAGCCAAGGGCGTAGAGCTCCCCCAACTCCCACCTTAACCATTTTTTTTGCTGTTTCTGCATCAATATGTCCCAATATGGTAGCCCTGCTCTCTCGAACTGCCGCAGTTCGCACAGCAAATTCTAGGTCATCGAGCGACTCCCGAACACGCTTATCGGGCCCATTGTCATATGCCTTTTGCTGCTCCTGGAACAGCTTGAACGGAAAGCGTGGCGTGCACCTCCTTCTGCGGACTTCTTCCATACCTGCTGCTTTTCTTTGCTTCTGAGTGGAACCAAGTAGTTTTTCGGCCAGCTCTTGCCAAGATACTTGCAGATTCTTCGGGACTTCGAGCACTTGCTGTGCGGATATATACACGATACACATGTTCTCGTCCAAATGTTCCTAGGCAAAGCTTGGCAAAGCGAATTGGCAACACAGAGGCTCCGATGGGTGCCTCGACGCCATGCTGTTGCCTGCAAAATAGCACCGCCTAGTCGAGCAACCCCCTGGCTCCCACCAGCGATTGTCTCCCCAGCTCCAGGATTTGACTTTGTGGGTCTTTGGGCAACTGCCAGCTCCAGCTTCAACTTGGTAGGTACTTGGTGGTCTTCAGACATTCGCAACTAGGGGAGCACCATCCTCTGCAGGCAGAAAAACAATGCATACAAAGACGAAGGACAGGACGGTATCTATAGCCTCCACACTGGCCATCTGCCATACAATCCCTCCAAGAGCTGTGCAGAATACGGTAGCTTTTTTTGTCCTGCGTGGGCAGGGCCGGTGGGTGGCCTATTCCTTGTAGAAGGGATGCCTGACCGGCAGTTGCTTCTGCGCTAGTTGTTCTGGAACAACGGCCGGCCGGTTGGTGTTCGATGGCTTCGTGTGTGGCGGAGCCATAGGCGTACAATGGTTCCAGGTCTTTGCGACCACCACCCAGACGACCGCCGTGGCAATGGAGATTCATACCCATCCTCTAGAGCTATATCTACCATTTGCTCTATTTTCTTGAGGACCGTCCGGGTATCTTTTTGGGCCTCCTGATTTTTCCTCTCTTCTAGATCATCTTCGTCTTCTTCGTCTTCCCCCTGCTCCAGAGCCAATACCTCCACCAACAGGCCTGTGGCTCGCTCTATGCGGGACTCGAGTTGGCACAGGCTGTTGTGCAGCAACGTGTAGAAGTCTTCGACAGTCGGACCAGCGGTCTCATGCAGTTGTTCCACCGGAACAGAAACGGCATCTTCCAAGGGAACAGTGGGACCACTTGAAGTTTGTTGTTGCTTTGCAACGGCGGAGGCAGGCTGGTCTCGCCATATCTTGCAGAGCCTCATGAACCAGATGCCAAAGTGCTTCTTCGCCTCGGCTGCAGACGGCTTGCCACGCAGAGAGTGGATTTCCTGGATCTCGTCTAGGGATATTTCCCATTTGGAAGGCATAGTTTTTTCCAGACCTCCCAGTTTTCTAGATGGGAAACCCAAGTGTTTGCCTTTCCATGAAAGGGCTTCGCTTTGCTGGAAAGTGCTTGGCATCCCAGGAAAAGGCTTCTTTTTTTTCTGGTGGGTTTGTGCCAATTTTGCCAAACATTGCTGTGCATTTGCCAAGTACCAGCTGTGCACATTGCTAAACATTGCTGTGCATTTGCCAAGTACCAGCTGTGCCCTTTGCCAAACATTGCTGTGCATTTGCCAAGTACCAGCTATACACCTATTGTGTATCTGTTGTGCATTTGCAGAGAACCCTGGCCTACACAGGACAAAAAGGTTTCCCATCTAGAAAACTGGGTCACTTCTCAGTTCTCCAAACCCACGAAACTGAGTTAGAGTGTGGTAGGAGGATTCCAGGGTCGGGACTGTTTGGATGCAGCTGTGTAGGCCGTTTACTGGCCGCCAAGATTGTGCCTGCATTATCGTCCTTGGTATAGCATCGGAGTGGTCCCAGCTCTACACCCTCCTCTCCGACCCCAAGAATGTCTACCCGGAAGATGGGGCATGCGCGGAACCCGAAGTCGGCCGCGGCCAAATCCACAGCCCTCTCCCGGCCTCCCCGTTGTCTGCGTTTGCTGTGGTGGGTCGGATCCAGACACCCGAGACGTGGCCTGTTGTCGTGTGCGTACCATGCGACGAATATAGACCTCTGTGGTCGGTCGGCCAGGACACGGCACCGGTCGAGGGATGCTGGTGGTTGGACTACAAACAGACCTTGTTCCTCCAGTAGATCCAAGGGAGTGGCCAGGGCCAAGGTCTCAGCCACCACCTCTTGGGCTGTGTCCGTCGAGAGGTCTCCCCCACAGCAGGGGTACAGAGGGACTTCCTTGCGAGTGCAGGCCTGACCTTTACTTCGGGATGCAAGGTATGGCTCAGATGTGTGTTCGGACAGTCGGTATAGTTGGCTATATGGCCGCCTACTGGCTCAAGGACCTCGCCCGCTTCGGAAGTTCGACACGACCTTGTACAACTTTGTTCGGGTAGTGTACCCGGCTTTGTTCGTGTGCACCCACGTGCAGACATGGTCCCCCACGCTGTTGGGTGTTTGCTAGAATCTTTGGCACGTGTGGGCGCATGGCAGAGGCCAGGTCGCCTTGCTTGCGGAAGCCTTAGGATATGCAGAGGTGGTCCACAAGCGCCTCTTGATCGAGAACCCCCGGAGAAATCTTGTGTGTAGTCGATGCAGTAGAGACCATGGCCATGGGCCAAGAGCAGGCATTTGAAGGCCGGCAAGGAGGCCTGCAACTCGACCATAGGGATTTCGGAGACATCTACCTTCGCCACGAAGAGGCCTGCCGGTTCTGTTTCCTGGGTAGAGCTCTCGCCACTTTGCCCGCGCTTTTCTGTCGGTGTGGTACTTGATCCTGGAGACTTAAGCTCGGATGGCACCGCCTTCGGCATCCTCTCGGGCCACGAGCGTGTGGAGGATGTTTGTCTGTATGTAGCGGCAAGCTTTGCCGTCGGGTGGGGGGGGGGGCTGTACCCAGCTCTCGCGGACGGGGGTTGAAATCCGCGCAACGATGTTTTTTGCGGAGTTGTCCCTTCTGATTGTGCAAGAAAGTCGTCCGAAATGGAATACAGTCCTCGCGGCGCAGGTAGCCAAAGACGTAAGACATCGTCGACGAATATTGAAATGCCGGGGAGGGGACGCAGGTGGGTGCGGCCTAGGTTCCCTGCCAGATAGTCAACCTTGGAGATATCCGATGCAAGATTGCTCTTGTGCGCCTTCTTTAGGTGTGTGGATACAGCTTTTTCGGACTGTAGGCTCATGGCCTGGAATGTTGCTTGCACTGCCATAGTAGATCTAGTGTACAGTTGCTAGAGATGTTTTTGGCTACTGTTTGTCTACATCAAAATTAGGCTACACGAAAAAATGGCGGCTTCTCCTCTCGCAGGCATCTCTATGGCAGGTCTGGAAAAATGAGCCGAAACTGCCGGTAGCCCCGACCAAAAATGCACTATAGTACCTGTACTTTCGTTTTTCTTCCTCTATGTCCTTCGAAAGGCGCTATACCCGCTTCCCCTTCTTTAGGCACTTCGTCCTTCCTCGCAGGAGGGCCAAGCGCGCAAGGTCTTCTTGCAGTTTTGCGTTTTCGGCCACCAGCTCCGCAAGGTCATCTCGCAGTTATGCGTTCTGGGCCTCCACTTCCCTCCGCCGGTGTCTTTCTTTGCAAGCTTCCTGCAGTCCAACATCCCCCAGTGCGATGTTGCGCAGCTTGGCGTTGTCCTTCTCCAGCTCCTCTTGCCGCCGTTCTGCCCCTTCTTTACAGGCCTGTCCAGCCACCCGCCCCTCTCCGCGGAATGGCCTGCCGTCTCTTGCCCGGGTGCGGCTGCTTGGGTTTCGGTAGTTGCAGCAGGGGCTGGTGCTTCTTCAGCCTGCGAAGCCGGGGCAGGCTGGCATGCTTTGCTGTGTCTCCAGAGCATTTGGTAGCTCCCATAGCCTTTCCCACAGTGGAAGCACATGTGCATTGGTAAGCGGCACGGGATTCGCCGTCCGGCGTGGTGGTCTAACTTGGCTTTCCTCCGAAACTGTCGCAGGCACTTCTTGCAGGTGTGCTGCGGCATCTCCATGGCAGTTGTGTATACCGGGTGCAATTGTCTATGCTGGTTGCAGTTGTATATACCGGGTGCAAATTGTCTATGCTGGTTGACATTGTCTATATCGGTTGCGTATGTCTATGCTGGTTGCATATGTCTATGATGGGTGCAATTTTATATACCGGGTGCATTTGTCTATATCGGTTGCATGTCTATGCTGGTTGCAATTGTATATGCAGGAAGTATGTTGCAACGTGTGGTAAAATGCAAATTTTCCGCAAAAGTCTGTTTTTTTACCTTGGACCTCTAAGTATGACCTTTACCTTGGAGGTACAGACCTGGGTTTTGCACGTGACACATCGTCTCATGATGTTTAACATTTCTACCAAGTAATTTCAAAATCCATCCAGAAATAAAAAAGTTATTGACTGTGTTTAAGTTTCGGACGGACGGATGGACAGAGGCAACGCTGTATGCCCTTCCACCATTCTTCGAATGGCGGGGGCATAAAAAAGAATCTGAATGGTTCTTGAGATATATGGCGTTTTATGCACTGGAGGGGGTCGGGCATGGCCCCGGCACACCCTGGGGGACTCCCAGATTGGTAGAAAAGCATTCGGCTAAAAAGTTCACTCAAGGAATAAGGCCCCCGCCCATAGGGGCTTGAAGAAATATATGGGCTGCATGATGCTTCCACGCAGAGCTGAATCCGGCCCGCACACTAGTACTGGTAAACCGCTTAGAGGATCTAAGCCTGTCCAGGAACCGCGGTGCGAGGTGGACCGTCCATGCTAATAAACCCTATTGGTTTTATTGGGCGACAGGGCTTGAGATGTCATTTCATCTCAATGTCGGGTAAAAGTCCCACAAAATTGGAAGCAACGTCTCCAAAATGACCTCTACAGTGTTGACGGGGATGTTAAACCTCAAATCAACCAACCAACCATCACTCAAGGAATAGTTCTATAAAAGTTTTGCCAGAATATCTGCAATGACTTGGCAGTAAACACCATTTTTCAATATTCCCCATTATGTCTATGGAAACTAAGTTGCCATAGCAACCAAACTAATAAGCCAATTTTCATAAAAAAAAACACAAACTTTCAATCCCCCAGCCCAAGGATGCTTCCGGTAAAATTTGGGCCCAATCGGTCCAGTGGCTTTAGAGATGTTGTTTGAAAGTGTAAACAACGATGACGCAGATGAGAACGAACAATGTCCATCCTATTAGCTCCCCCGGAGCCTTCTGCTCTGGTGAGCTAAGAAGTGGGCCGCGGGGAGGGCCATTATTGACACCAGGGAGTTGAAGGATAATGTTGAGGGAGGTCTAAAAAGGTGAAGCTTCATACCAAATATCAACAATGAACAAATATGAACAATCTTGGAAAAGGTCCACTTGATGAAGCTACACTCCAAATATCAAAGACCTGGAAAAGTATAAAGTCGAGGTTCTGGGACAAAATTATTTTTCATCCCCGCACCTGCAATACTGTGGGGCACACCCACCCACCCCCGAGTGGGCCCCACGAGTGGGGTGCAATAGAATTACTATAGCACATTATTGGTCGGGGCTACCGGCAGTTTCGGCTACTTTTTCCAGACCTGCCACAGAGATGCAGCATAGACAATTGCGACTGAATGGACTTTTTGCAGAAAATTTGCATTTTCCCACATGTTGCGACATATTTTGCTCCAACCAAAACGGTGAGAGACCTAATGATCAAGAGTCAGCGCTCTTAACCACTAGGCCACGGAGGCCCGTTCTATGGATTGATACGAACAGACATATTTTCAGGCGGGGGCATCCTCGTCCTATGAACGCATTTCTAGTCTTATGATGAGACGCATTCAGTCACACCAACCTGGGGGTCTCCTGGGATGTGCCCGGGCCATGCCCCACCCCCTCCACTTCGTAAAAGGCCCAATATCTCAGAAACCGTTCAGATCCCCACCCCTAAACAATATTATATTCTTTTCTTGTAAGACTCATTCAGTGATACCAACCTAGGTGTCTCCCGGGGTGTGACGAGGCCATACCCCACCCCTCCACTTCATAAAAGGGGATATATCTCCGAAACCTTTCAGATCCCCACCCCAAAACAGTATATATTCTTGTTTCTTATAAGACGCATTCAGTCACACCAACCTGGTGGTCCCCTGGGATGTGCCCAGGCCATGCCCCACCCCCTCCACTTCTTGAAAGGCCCAATATCTCAGAAACCGTTTAGATCCCCACCCTTAAACCATATATATTCTTGTTCCTTTATATGATAAGACGCATTCAGTGTTACCAACCTAGGGGTCTCCAAGGGTGCGCTGGGGCCATGCCCCACACCTCCACTTCATAAAAGGCGATATATCTCAGAAACTTTTCAGATCCTCACTCCAAAACCATATATATTCTGTTTCTTATGATAAGACGCATTCAGTGACAGCAACCTGTTGGCCCCCTGGGATGTGCCCGTGCCATGCCCCACCCCCTCTATTCCATAAAAGGCCTAATATCTCAGGAAAGGTTTAGCTCCCCACCCCTAAACCATATTCTTTTTCCTTATAAGATGCATTCAGTGATTCCAACCTAGTGGTCTCCTGGGGTGCGTAAGGGCCATGTCCAACCCCTCCATTTCTTAAAATGTCATATATCTCAGAAACTGCTCAGATCCCCACCCCTTATGCATGTATACTTGTGTTCCTTATGATAAGACTCATTCAGTCTCCTCATTCTGGGGTCTCTTTGTACTAGGGCAATGTGTGATGCCATGCCTCCCACCCCCTCATAAAAGGCCATATATCTCAGACACCATTAAGATCCCCACCTCATAATCATATATATTCTTGTTCCTTGTGATTAGACACATTCAGTCACACCAACTTGGCGGTCCACAGGGGCCATTCCTCTCCTTTTCACTTCATAAGAAGGCCTCATATCTCAGAAACAGTTCAGATCCTAACTCCTAAACAATATAATTTTCTTGGTCCTTAGTGATAAGACACATTCAAGGAATGATAAGACACATTCAAGGACAACAATCTTAGATTTCCTGGGGTCAGCCAGGGCCATGCTCCAACCCCTCCACAGCTTAAAAGGCCTTATATCTCGGCAACATCCACAACCCTACACCATATATATTCTTGTTCATTTTGATAAGACGCATTCATTGATACCAACCTGGGCTCTGTTGGGTCCATGTCCCACCCCTCCACTAAATAAAAGGCCTAATATTTCAGATACAAAGTCCACATGGGTGCTCATTTGGAAATGGGGGTTCGTTTGGGAGACTTTATAATCAATAAATTAAAGACATATATGGCTGCCAGTGGGCAGTACCCGCCTGAGCTCTGTTGAGCATAGTGGCCCATGGGCCTCTTGTTACTCTATGGATCAGGTGAGCGATCGAGGGCCATCATGGCCCTCGTTATCATGCAACCTACATTTAAAACTAAAGATGGATCTTGCAGCTAAATTTAGTATAATATATGGACCCCCTAAATTTTCAAATGTCCCCTTTTGCAAGGTCTGTGGGCCCAAGTGCCCCTAACACCAAATCCTAGATTGAACGCTGGACCCCCCCATAACCCCACTTTATATAGAGAAAACTGGGGTTTATGGGGGTAAACATTATTTTTCTTATTTCTGCTCCAAAAGAGGCGGTTCTAACCAGCACTCACAACCTATGTTTGCAGTATAAATAAGAAAAATATCATAGATTTTCATCAAACAAGCAGCCATTTTGGAGATGTGAAAAATGCACTATGGCATACGGGTGCGTTATCGTGATGCATTTGAAGAAGTTCAAGATGGCAGCCATCTTGGATATCCGAATGGAACATTTTAAGCAAATCTGGATCTCCATGTCATCCTGATGCCTCCAATCAAGTTCCACCTCAATTCAACCTTTGGTTTGGAATGTCATTTGAAGAATTTCAAGATGGCTGCCATTTTGGATATCTGAATGGAATGATTTTAGCAAATCTGAATCTTCATTTCACCCTGATGCCTCCCATCAAGTTTCAGCTCAATTCGACCTTTGGTTGGGGAGAGGTTGTTTGAAGAATTTCAAGATGGACACCAACGACGGTGGCCATCTTCGCAGATGGCCACCAACGACGGTGGCCATCTTCACTTTTGAAAAGGAACAATTTGAGCAAATCTAAATCTGAATGTCACCCCAATGCCTCTTATCATGTTTCAGCTCAATTCAACCATTAGTTCGGGAGGAGATGTCATTTTAAGAATTTCAAGATGGCCCCCATGGCGGCCATGTTGGATATCAGAATGGACTTTTTTAGCAAATCTGAATCTCCATGTAACCTCCGATACCTTCCATCAAGTTTCAGCTCAACTCAACCTTTGGTTTGGGAGAGGTCATTGGATGAATTTCAAGAGGGCTGCCATAGCAGCAATCTTGGAAATCCAAACGGAACCATTTAAGCAAATCTGAATCTCCATGTATCGGCTTAATCTGACTTCCGGTTTGGGAAGAGTTGTCGAAAATGTTCAAAGCTAACAATGGACAACAGACCACGGCATCAGCTGACCTGTGCTCTAGGTGAGCTAATAAGTGAAGGCAGTTAAGTATTTGTTAATGATACATTGTCACAATAAGAGCTCTACAGAGCTTATGGAAGTTGTTTATGATATGCAACATTAAATAGGTCTTCTTTATCTTTTATCTTTATATATGATCTTATGAAATGTAGGGGTTGGGACATGGCCCCCGACACAACCTGGGGGACCCTCATGTTGGCATAAAAGCGTATGGCTGAAAGAAGTTTACTCAAGAAACATTTCTTTTAATATTTGGTCAAAATATTTGTTGACTTGGCAGTAAATGCCATTTTTCAATTTTCCCCATCATCAGTCTATGGAAACAAGTTGCCATTGTAACTAAACAATCAATGCTCCAGATTTACAAGGTGGTAACGGGCTTTGTCAAAATTATTTGGAACCAATTATGGCACACAAAGCTCAAGCTAGTTTGGAGTGTGACATCTAGTCAACACATATGCTTGCACTGAGCCGGTCAGTTTACCAAACCATTAATTTTCCCAAGCAGTACACTGAACACTTCCGCCCAAAACTGACAACTGCAATTCTTGAAGCAGCTTCAGTGTGAAATGGCCGAAGAAAATTTTTCATGGATGGATGTATACTGTTCAAGGGACAATCTTTTGTTTGATTTGAGATATAATGTCACCGTCAACAATGTATAGGCCATTATGGAGATGTTGCTTCCAATTTTATGGGACTTTTACCCACTATTCAGATGAAATGACATCTCAAGCCCTGCCGCCCAATGAAACCAATAACATTTATATGCATGGACCGTCAGGCTTGCAACACTACACCTGGGTAGGATTAAAACTTAAGCTGTTTACTAGTACTCCTGTGCGGTCGGTTTCAGCTCTGTGTAGAAGCAGCATGCAGCCCAATCTATTTTCCTCAATCCCTGATGGGCGGGGCTGGGTTCAAGGGGCAAAAACTCAGTTATGGTTCAAATGTTCTGCACATCAACGCATGGGGCTGTAAATATCTGAAGTTTAGTGAAAATATCTCGAATGGTAGCAGTTATGAAGCGGACACAAAACTTATAGCCAGCCCCGGTAGCTCAGTCGGATGCGCGTCTGACTAATGATCAGGACTAAGTTTCGATACCTGCTGGGGTCGGCAACATTCTTTCATGGAGATTGATCATGAAATCGTTGCTATGGTCATTTTCTCCCTTCTGCTGATTCAAGGGAAGTTGCCAGTTTCTTTATACCGACCTTTGATATACAACAAAAATAATTAGAATGACAATGGCAACTAATTCTTAGCTCAAGATGTGAGATTAATGGAATACCTGCCAACTACACATGCTGTGCAGTTTAATACAACTACATTCTTGCTTGGATAACATCAGCCATTACAATCTGGAATGCTGACACCTCTACTCCAGCTAAGAGATGACCGACAATTGACCATCACATCACATCATGACCATCTCATAATTCACAAGACTATCACTATGATGATTAACATGGGCATCATACGCCACATTATAATTGGCTGTGCTGCACTAGAATGAAAAAAATATATAAAATATAAAAACATCAGTTAAGATTGATGCTAACGGGCCTCCGTGGTCTAGTGGATAAGAGCGCTGACTCTTAGTCATTAGGTCTCTCACCGCCGTAGGTTCGAGCCTCGCTCGGGCCACATGTGAGACGCCAAGTTCTGCAACGGAAGGTCAGGTGGTTTTTCTCCGGTTTTCGCCCACCTCTGATTAACGATGGGCTCGATATGAGTGAAATAATCTTGAAAGGGCCATAAAACCCAAACAAAAAAAAAAAAAAAAAAAGATTGATGCTTGGCATTTCATGTAAATTGTTGGACTTTCACAGGTCAACCAACATTAGCTAGGTTATTTAGAGCTAGGCATCTAAGCAATTAGTGGCCAGTTCAAAACTTAAATTACATTGAACAAATTTCACTAGCTCTTACCGGTAATACAGATCACTACAAGTTCATTTATCTGATGAGGCTTTGAGGTTAACTGATAGAACATTGAACATCACAACAGCTGCTGATAAACACCCTACCTATCACTGTAAAATGTAGTTTCTAGTCCTATCACTGTGTAATACACTGCCAGAACTACCACTGGACAATCTGATATAATGACCAAGCAATCCCCAGTGTATCACAGTCCATCCATCTATCACATTACATCTACATGTAATGAACAATGTCAAAAACTCAAACAGGCTAAATGTGGCATGATCTAGACTTTGTGATGAAAGCATGTTTTTTTTTTCTAATTTCGTAACTGTCAAACTCACTAATCTAAGACTTCATGATATAAACTATCAATGTTCTGTGCCAAACAGATTATTTTGGAGTTATCGTTTTATGCATACATTTCTCGGTAATAGTTCACACAGAAATTGAAAGAATCCAGTAAGCCAACCTTTAGGCAATGTTCCTGGATTAATTCATTCTAACAGCATATCAGTTTATACCAATAGATAATCTACCATCATAAAGTTAGTTAAATTGTGATAAAAGTGGCTTGTAACATGACTATCCCACTTTCCATTTGATTACATTATTTTCATTCATTATTATTTATCTATTTATATATTTATTTAATAAATTACATATTAGTTTAACCATTTATTTTCAATTGTTTAGTTATTTTTTAATTCTTAAGATTTTTGTTCTTTTCTTTTTGTTTTATTTTAATATTTATTAACCTATTTAATTTTTAAGATTTTAAAGCTGAAAGGAGACAGTCATACTACAAGTCCACAAACTAATTTAAAGAAAATTCAAGTCTCAAACGTGCAAGACAAGCACCAAATCATGCTTTAGAGACACAAACAGAATATCTATCATAAACCAGTGATATTTATTTGCATGAAAGTTAGTACCAAAACACTAGATGGATGGAAAGGGCAGCTTCCAATTTCATATTCTCAAGACTCCGGCAAATGAAGAAAAATGTTTTTTTTTGTTTGTTTGTTTCACAGCCCATTGAAGGTTATTTCACTGACATTGAGCCAATTTGTAATCAGTTGGGAAAAAATATCTGGAATTAAATTGCCTGACCTTCTATTGCAGAACTTGGCATCTCACATTGATCCAAGCCAGGCTCACTGTAAGAGGCCTAATGATTAAGAATCAGTGCTCTTATCCACTAGGCCATGAAGGTCTGTTGAAATAAGAACGGTCTTAAAATGTCACAAAGCAGGATGGACTCGGGGGGGGGGGGGGGGGGGATTTTCTTTTATCTGAAAAATTCTAGATTAAGTTTACTGTAGTAATACCTCTTCTAGGCATAATGATGCTTTGCTTAAGTTCTAAATCCCAACAACTTGGTTTTTCAACACTGGACCACCTGAAATACTATAGGTGGTCACGGTTAGGGCTTGGGAGTTTGGGCCTCAAGATTTGTTTCTCTGTTATATCTAATAATCACCTTGCCATTGGAAGGATTTTGATTGGGCTTTGGTCTAGTGTTGGACAGAATGGGATGATATGCTGAACACATAGCTTAGTCATGCAGGCGCCGGGTGAGGATTGCAGAGGAGGGTCATACTGTTGAGCCTTGGGGTTTCCTGTCAGCTCTATATCACTTTTGCCCATGGAGGGATTTTCATGAACTTTGCTCAAATTATGGCCTAGGTGGGATGATGAGTGGAACCTGTGGCATGGGCATTCTGGGTTGGGCTCCGGCAGGGCGATTTGGCTATCCTCTGGATTGCTTTCTTGTTCAATTTTTGATAACTTCGTGAACTTGTAGAATGACCTGTTTTGTTGACTTCTTAACATTAAAGTAAATAAATAAATAATATAAACATTAAATAATGAATAAATAAATAAGAAATAAATTAATAAGTATAAAACAAATAAGTAAAAAATTAAGTAAATAAATAAATATAAAAATAGTTACAATGTAAAAACTCAATTGCTTAGTAAATAAATAAAAAAAAATAGTTATTAAATGATTTAAATAGGTAAAGATAAATTCTGTTAGGAAGTGGACAGGAAAGTCATGCTACAAGTTACTTTTGAATCATTTCATCTATATATTCTATTGATATGTTGCTAGAGTGTACTCATACAATAGCTAATTTTTGTGTTTTCCATTGAAAAGTGACTAAATACCTAATGACTAGTGCAAAAAATATTTCTTTCAGATTTTGAAACAATGTGTTTGGCACAGTTACAAAATTGAACAGGGCAGCCTAAGGGACAGCTATGTCCCCAACGCAGTTTGGCCCTGAATGTTGGAGTTGTAGGTTCTGCTCATCTTTTTGGGGCCCTCATTTGACCTAGGTTTGGTGAGAATCTTTCCAGGGGTGGGGGGCGGGGGATGTGGTGCAGACAGGAAATTCACGGCTGGGGCCTGCGACCTTCATTTGTGACCTTCACCTGGAGTCTGCATGGTTGAGCTGTGGGTTCAGCATATCATCATATTCAGATCTTCATTGGACCAAAGTTGAATGAGGGTCCTCCTTGGTTTTGTTTGTTTGATTTGAGGTTTAACGTCCCCGTCAACACTGCACAGGTCATTTTGGAGACGTTGCTTCCAATTCTTTGGGACTTTTACTGAACATTGAGATGAAATGACATCTCAAACCCTATCGCCCAATGAAACCAATACGGTTTAAAAACATGGACGGTCCTGCTTGCACAGCTTTGCCTGGACAGGCTTAGATCCTCTAAGCGGTTTACCAGTACTCGTGTGCGGTCGGTTTCAGCTCTGCGTGCAAGCATCATGCAGCCCATCTATTTCTCCTCCTTGGGGTAGGGAGATATGGAGGGGAGGCAAAGTAATGACCATGATCTTGTCTGCATGACTGAGTTGCAGTTTCTGCACATCTTCTCACTGGGGCAAGTGTTTGGCCGGAGTTGAATGAAAATCTTCAAGGGATGAAATAGATATGGAGCGGACATGGGGTTCGGTGCTCGGACTTGTGGTCTTCAGCTATGGCCCTCAACTCGTGTTGTGATGGTGTGGTTATGAGTTCTGCAGAGCTCACTGTGGCGGTGTTTGACCAGGGTTGGTGGGAATCGGGTTTAAGAGATAATAAAATGTATAGGAAATGATGACCTTCAGTTCTGGCTTCACATTAGGTTTGCCTGGTTGAGTTAGGCTTTTACACATACTAAATTAGGCCAATGGGAGTCCTACTGGGTGTGGAGCAGGGACAGGATTCAGGGTTTCAGACTGGTGGGGTATGTTTGGCCAAAGTTTACTGATAATCCTTCCAGGGCTGCAAGCTATAGAGGGGGCACAAAATTCAAAGATTCAAACTTGTGACCTTCAACTGTGGCCATGGTTTCACTGAAGTGAATATTTGGCCAAGGTTTCGTGGAAGTCTGTTGGAGGATTTTGAGATGCTGAGCGAGCAGTGCGGATATAGACAGAGCATTTCTGTGGTTCCCCATCCACTTCTGATGGCGAATCAAAACATTTTTGACATGAAATCTGGGTAAGAGTTTGATACAGGCTACAAAATCGAAAAAAAAGATTCTTAATCACGAAGTCTTAATCTTGTGACACACAGCTTGTTGGATTTCCATTGGTCATTATATGATCAACTTACTGTTACATTTTTCTTTAAGGACTTATCTTAGTGATTCCACTGCACTAGGATAACATGGTTTCCTCTGCACAATTTGGAGTGGGAAGGAATTCTACTTTCTCCTACTTTTTAAAAACTTGGCCATAACTTACGATTGGTGATAGGGATTTTACATCTCACCTCTGCATTTCTGCCACAAGACCTTACTGGTGATTTGACCGATTTTTTACCGGATACCTTGAACTTGATTTTTGACTTCCTTTTTCAAAACTTTAACATTGGACTTAATTTTCAATTGTTAAGTGATCAAACTTTTATATTTCATGTGTGCAGACTTCGTCACAAGATCTTTCCAGTGATACCATATATTTTTTACCTTAAGACCTTGACCTTGATGTTTGACCTTTTTAAAATAACATTGGCCATAACTTTTAATTGGTATGTGATTGGACTTGCATAACTCACGTGTGCATTTCTTGTCAAAAGACCTGGCTTGGATCACATGTGAGATGCCATGTTCTGCAATGGAAGTTCAGGCAATTTAATGCTAGGTATTTTGTTTTCTGCCCACCCTGATTAACAATTGGCTCAATGTAAGTGAAATAACCTTGAATGGGCTGTAAAACAAACGGCACAAAAAAAATCTTCATTTGCCGGAGTCTTGATATTATGAAATTGGAAGCTGCCCTTTCCATCTAGTTTTTATGCCCCCGGAATCTAAGATTCTGGGGGGCATATAGTTTTTGGTCTGTCCGTCTGTTTGTCCGTTTGTCTGTTTGTCCGTTTGTCCGTCTGCAAAAACTTTAACATTGGGCATAACTTTTGAATGGTAAGTGGTACAGCTTTCATACTTCACATGTGCATTCCTTGTCACAAGACCTTTCAAGAGGTACCATAAATTTTGACCTCGTGACCTTCACCTTGCGCTGTCCGGGGGCATTTGTGTTTCACAAACACATCTTGTTTTGGTACTAACTTTCATGGACCGGCCCCGATAGCTCAGTTGGTAGTGTCCACTCCGGGGAACGGGAGGTCACAGATTTGATCCCGGGCCGGGACATACAAGTCGTTAAAAATGGTACTAGCTGCTCCTCGCTTGGCACTCGGATTTACGGGGTAGAGCTAGGACTGGTCGACCCAGTGTCAGGATAATGTGACTGGGTATGGTATCATGTAATGTGTCTGGGACATGATACTTCAGTGAGGCAGCACTATAAAAGTGAGCATTGAGCTCCCTGTCGCAATCAGACACCGTCGTGATATGACTGAAAAATTGTTGAAAGCGACGTTAAACCCGAATTTACTCACACACACACTAACTTTCATGCAAATTAATATCACCGTGCGGCTTATGATACCTGTTCTGTTTGTGTCTCTGAAGCATGATTTGGCGCTGGTCTTGCGCATCTGAGACTTCAATTTTCTTTCAATTACTCTGTGGACTTGCAGTGTACATGACTGTTATCTTTCAGCTATAAAATCTTAAAAATTAAATAAATAAATATTAAAATAAAACAAAAGGAAAAAAAAAACATAAAAATCTTATGAATTAATAAATAACTAAAGTTGAAAATTAAACCCGTAACTTGCCGTAAGTAAATAGTTAAACTAATATGTAATTAATTAAATAAATATATAAACAGATAAATAATAATCAAAATAAATGCAATCAAATACAAAGTGGGATAGTAATGTTACAAGCCACTTATACCACATTTTAATTAACTTTATGATGGTCGATTATCTATTGGTATAAACTGATATGCTGCTAGAATGAATTAATCCAGGAACATTGCCTTCACTTCTATTTTGGTAAAGGTTGGCTTACTGGATTTTTTCAATTTCTGTGTGAACTAGAACCATGAGATGTATGCATAAAATTTATGACTGCAAATTAATCTGTTTGGCACAGAACATTGATAGTTTCATCATGAAGTCTTAGATTATTGAGTTTGACAGTTACAAAATTAGAAAAAAAAAATGTACTTTCATAAGTCTAGATCATGCCACATTTAGCCTGTTTGTTTTTTAGACATTGGTCATTATATGTAGATGTAATGTGATAGAAGGATGGACTGTGATAGACTGGGGATTGCTTCCTCTTTATATCAGATTGTCCAGTGGTAGTTCTGGCATTGTAATAGTGATAGGACTAGAAACTACATTTTACAGTGATGGACAGGGAGTTTAACAGCAGCTGGTGTGATGTTCAATGTTCTATCAGTTAACCTCAAATCCTTGTTAGATAAATGAACTTGTTATTGATCTGTATTACCGGTAAGAGCTAGTGAAATTTGTTCAATGTAATGTAAGTTTTGAACTGGCCGCTAATTGTTTGGATGCCTGGCTCTAAATAACCTAGCCAATGTTGGTTGGCCTGTGAAAAGTCAAACAATTTACATCAAATGCCAAGCATCAATCTGAATCGATGTTTTATATATTTTATATTTTCTTTCATTCTAGAGCAGCACAGCCAATCATAATGTGGCGTATGATGGTCATGATAATGGCCTTGTGATAGTCTTGTGGATTATGAGATGGTTATCATGTGATGTGATGGTCAATTGTCGGTCATCTCTTAGCTGGAGTAGAGATGTCAGCATTCCAGATTGTAATGAAGTCTGATGTTATCCTAGCAAAAATGTAGTTGTATTAAACTGCTCAGCATGTGTAGTTGGTAGGTTTTCTATAAATCTCACATCTTGAGCTAAGAATTAGTTGCCATTGTCATTCTAATTATTTTTGTTGTATATCAAATGTCTGTATAAGAGGGTTGATTGTAGCAAGTATTCTACTAAAATCAGGATTTAAAAAATGAACTTTCTTTAATTTAAAATTAAGTAGATAATACATCGGTCCCCGCCTATCAGGGCTTGAAGAATGATTGGCTGCGTGATACTTCCACGCAGAGCTGAAACCAACCCCCACACAAGTACTGGTAAACAGCTTTGGGGATCTAAGCCTGCCCAGGCAAAGCGGTGCGAGTCGGCCTGTCCATGCTTACAAACCCTATTGGTTTCATTGGGCGGCAGGGCTTGAGATGCCATTTCATCTCAATGTCGGGTAAAGTCCCACAAAATTGGAAGAAACGTCTCCAAAATGACCTTTACAGTGTTGACGGGGAAATTAAACCTCAAATCAAACAAAGATAATACAAACACACTGAATATAAGGCGAGGCTAGTAATATTGATGAGCAAAACTGATCACGCGTGATGGAGAGGTTGTGCGTTCAAATCCGGCCACCGGTATCGAGGTGTGTCCTTGGGCAAGACACGTAATGACACTGCCCCACTCCACCCAGGTGTAAATGGGTAGCAGTGGTGTAAAAGCCACTGCCCGTCTCGCGCGCGCGTGAAAACACCCGGAATGAGTGTTTGAGACCGATTCAATAAGCTTGAAGCTTTCATCGCAATCGAACTAAAATAAATTCGTATCAACTAAAACTGATCACGCGTGAGTACTGGTAAACTGCTTAGGACTAAAGCTCTGCGAATCGGACCATCCAGTGCACTATAAGCTTTTTAGTTTCATTGGGCGGCAGGGCTTAAGATGTTGTCCTGCCCCACCACTAAAAATAAGGTGGTGTATGTTATATTGTCCGATATTTTCTGGTACCATTTGAGATATCACCAAACTTCACAGATATGTAGAGCACCATAAGACGACGTGCAGAACATATGAACTGTAACTCGGATTTTCTTACTTTTTGGAGTTAATGCTTTTTGAACATTCTTTTGCCAGAAACTACTAACTTCCCTTGTTGAATCAGCAGAAGGGAGAGAAATGACCATAGAAACGATTTCATGATCAATCTCCACAAAAGAATGTTGCCGACACCGGCAGGTATCAAACCTGTGTCCTGATCTCCAGTCAGCCGTGCATCCGACTGAGCTACCGAGGCCGGCTATCAGTTTCGTGTCCGCTTCATAACTCTGATAGCATTTGAGATTTTTTTCACTAAACTTCAGACATTTAGAGCAACATTGATATGACATGCAGAGCATATGAACCATAACTCGGATTTACCTACTTTTAGAGTTATTGCCCCTTGAACCCAGCCTCCCCCCATCGGACTTGAAGAAAATAGATTGGGCTGCATGCTCCTTCCATGCAGAGCTGAAAGCGACTGCACAGGAGTACTGGTATACTGCTTAGGTTTTAAGCCTACCCATGAGTGTTCAGTGTACTGCTTGGAAAAAAGTTTGGTAAACTGATAGGCTCAGTGCAAGCATATGTGTTGACTGGTCGTCCCACTCAAAACGAGCTTCAGCTTTGTGTGCCATAATAGGTTCCAAATAATTGTGACAAAGCCAGTTACCACCTTGTAAATCTGGAGCATTGACTGCTTATGCATTCATTTTAGCTCACCAGAGTTGAAGGCTCCTGGGGAGCGTATAGGAAAGGCAGTTGTCTGTCATTTTGTTTGTTTTGTTTGATTTCAGGTTTAACGTCCCCGTCAACACAGTATAGGTCATTTTGGAGATGTTGCTTCCAATTTTGCGGGACTTTTACCCGACATTGAGATGAAATGACATCTCAAGCCCTGTCGCCCAATGAAACCAATAGGGTTTATAAGCATGGACGATCCGCCTCGCACCGCAGTTCCTGGACAGGCTTAGATCCTCTAAGCTGTTTACCAGTACTAATGTGCGGACGGTTTCAGCTCTGCGTGGAAGCATCATGCAGCCCATCTATTTCTTCAAGCCCCGATGGGCGGGGGCGGGGGCGGAGTTGTCTGTCATTGTCAACACTTTCAAACGACATCTCCTGAGAAACATCTGGGCCGATTGCGCCCAAATTTCATGTGTAGCATCCTAGGACTGGTGGATTGAAAGTTTATGAAAATTGGCTCTTTAGTTTGGTTGCTATGGATTTTACATTTCACCTCTGCATTCCTGCCACAAGACCTTGCTGGTGATTTGACGATTTTTGACCTGATACCTTGAACTTGATTTTTGACTTCCTTTTTCAAAACTTTTAACATTGGGCTTATTTTCGATTGTTAAGTGATAGAACTTTAATATTTCATTTGCATACTTGGTCACAAGATCTTTCCTGTGATACCATATATTTTAACCTTATGACCTTGACCTTGACCTTGATGTTTCACCTTCTTTTTAAAATAACATTGGCCATAACTTTTTATTGGTAAGTGATAGGACTTGCATAACTCGCATGTGCATTTCTTGTCAAAAGACCTTTCCAGTGGTACCATAATTCCCTAGTCCTTGACATTTGACCTACTCTTTAAATGACTATAAAATTGGCCGTAACTTTATTAGGTGATAAGGCTGTCACATGTACATTCCTTGACATGTACATTCAAATGTACATTCACCTTTCTGTTGATATCGTAATGTTTTGCCTTATGACCTTTACGTAGTTTTACCATGAGTCTTGGTCACCCCCGCCCATTGGAGCTTGAAGAAATATATGGGCTGCATGATGCTTCCAAGGAGAGCTGAAACCGACCCGCACACGAGTACTGGTAAACGGCTTAGAGGATCTAAGCATGCCCAGGCAAAGCGGTGCGAGTCGGCCCGCCCATGTTTATAAACCCTATTAGTTTCATTGGGCGGCAGGGCTTGAGAATACATTTCATCTCAATGTCGGGTAAAAGTCCCACAAAATTGGAAGCAACGTCTCCAAAATGACCATTACAGTGTTGACGGGGAAGTTTAACCTCAAATCAAACAAACGAAACCATGAGTCTTGGATCAACCAGGACATGTTTACCCGGGAGTTTGGGTTGGATCACCCGCCCATCTGAGCTTGAAGAAATATATATGGGCTGCATGATGCTTCCTCGCAGGGCTGAAACCGACCTGAACAAGAGTACTGGTAAACTGGTTCTAGGATCTAAGCCTGCCCAGGCAAAGCGGTGCGAATGTCAGACCATCCATGCTTATAAACCCTATTGGTTTCATGAGGCTTGAGATGTCATTTCAGCTCAATGTTGGGTAAAAGTCCCACAAAATTGGAAGCAATGTCTCCAAACTGACCTTTACAGTGTTGACGGGGACATTAAACCTCAAGTCAAAGTATTTCAGGTGGTCAAGTGTTGAAAACCCCAAGTTGTTGGGATTTAGAACTTAAGCACAGCATCCATATGCCAAAAAGAGGTATTTCTACAGTAAACTAAATCTAGAATCAGTTTTCAGAGAAAACAAAATTCCCCAGCCTCCATCCTATTTCATGATATTTAACTCCTTGATTTCAACAGGCTTTCATGGCCTAGTGGATAAGAGCACAGACTCTTAATCATAAAGCCTCTCACAGCCTGGCTTGGGTCACATGTGAGATGCTAAGTTCTGCAATGGAAGGTCAGATGGTTTTTCTCCTGGTATTTTGTTTTTTGCCCACCTGCTTAACAATTGGCTCAATGTGAAATAATCTTGATTGGGGTGTAAAAACAAAGTGTCTTGATATGAAATTGGAAGTTGCCCAGCTGCCTTTTCCTTCCATCTAGTGTTTTGGTGCTAAATTCAATGCAGATTAATCACTGTGGGGCTTATGATAGCTATTATTTTTGCGTCTCTTAAAAAAAGCATGATTCAGCGCTTGTCTTGCGCATCCAAGACTGCAATTTTCTTTAAATTACTTTGTTGACTTGTAGTATGACCGTCTCCTTTTAGCTTTAAAATCTTAAAAATTAAATAAGTAAATAAATACTAAATTAAAAAAAAAGAAATAATCTTATGAAATGATAAATAACTAAATAATTGAATGATTAAACCCGTAGGTAAAAAGTAAACTAGTCAGTAATTTAGTAAATGAATATATAAATAGATAAAATAATAATCAATAAAAATAAGGCGATCGCTATTGACAGCCGGCTGTCACCAGCGAAAGTTCGCTGGAGACAGCCGGCTGTCTCCAGCGAACTTTCGCTGGTGACAGCCGGCTAAAATATACAGATGATATATTGATAAATTATTAACTTATTCACTGATTTTAATTCTATTAATATGCTTGAGAATAATTTTTTTATGGTTTTGAATATCAATATATGAATTTTATCATTTTTAAATACTTGTACTAGTTATTTTTTGAAAGCTGGCTGTCACCAGCGAAAGTTCGCTGGAGACAGCCGGCTGTCTCCAGCGAACTTTCGCTGGTGACAGCCAGCTAAAATATATTTTTTTGTTTGTTTGATTTGATATGTTTAACGTCCCCACCAACACTGTAAAAGTCATTTTTGAGACATTTCTTCCAATTTCGTGGGACTTTAAAGCCCTGATGCCCGATGAAACCAATAGGGTTTATAAGCATGGACAGTCCGACTCGCCCAGCTTTGCCTGGGCAGGCTTAGATCCTCTTAAGCGGTTTACCAGCTGCATGGAAGCATCATGCAGCCCATCTATTTCTTCAAGCCCACAGCTAAAATATATGGATGATATATATTGACAAACAAGAGTTGTCAGAAGACAACATAGCTCCCCTTTGGGGGCCTAAGTTGGATGAGGGCAAGTTATCAAAAACGATTTTTTCTTCTGTAAAAAGCCCAACAGACTGCAGCAATTAAGAGAACCATATAGTACCCCTGAGAATCACTGAAGATTTGTTTGTTTGATTTGAGGTTTAACATCCCCGTCAACACTGCAAAGGTCATTTTAGTGATGTTGCTTCCAATTTTGTAGGACTTTTACCCGACATTGAGATGAATTGAAACCAATAAGGTTTATGAGCATGGATGGGCCAACTCGTACCCCTTTGCCTGGGCAGGCTTAGATCCTCTAAGCGGTTTACCAGTACTCGTGTGCGGGTCGGTTTCAGCTCTGCGTGGACTCATCATGCAGCCCATTTATTTCTTCAAGCCCCGATGGGCGGGGGCGAAGAACCACTGAAGAATAAATCTTGTTTTAAGTGTTTTTATTTGAAAAAAATAATATCCCCCCCCCCCCCCCCCAAGCCATTTTTATACCCCCGACATACGAAGTATGTCAGGGGGTATATAGTTTTCGTCTTTCCGTCCGTTCGTTAGTTCGTTCGTTCGTTCGTTAGTTCGTTCGTTCGTTCGTACTTCCGTCCGTCCCGCCGTTCGTCAACCTTTACGTCAAAGTTTTGCGTTAAACCTTTTTGATAGCTCATATCTCTGTAACCACATGTTAAATTCTCTTCATATTTGGTAAAGGATATCTCTATAGCATTACCTTTCATATGGAATAACTAAGCCCCTGGGTCAAGCCCCTGTGTGGGCTGTCTGTCTGTCCGTCTGTCTGTTCATCTACTTTTACGTCAAAGTTTTGTGTTAAACCTTTTTGATTGCTCATATCTCTGTAACTGCATGTTAGATTCTCTTCATATTTGGTAAAGGATATCTCTATAGCATTTCCTTTCATATGGAATATCCAAGCCCCTGGGTGGGCTGTCTGTCTGTTTGTCAACTTTTACGTCAAAGTTTTGTGTTAAACCTTTTTGATTGCTAATAACTCTGTCACCACATGTTGGATTCTCCTCATATTTGGAACAGGATATCTCTATAGCATTACCTTTCATATGGAGTATCTAAGCCCCTGGGTCAAGCCCCTGGGTGGGCTGTCTGTCCGTTTGTCAACTTTTACATTAAAGTTTTGTGTTAAACCTTTTTTTATTGCTCATATCTCTGTCACCACATGTTTGATTCTCTTCATATTTGGTGCAGGATATCTCTATAGCATTACCTTTCATTTGGAATATCTTAGCTCGCGGGTCAAGCCCCTGGGTGGGCTGTCCACCCGTCAGTCCGTTCATCAATATTTACGTCAATGTTTTGTGTTAAACCTTTTTGATTGCTAATAACTCTGTCACCACATGTTGGATTCTCCTCATATTTGGAACAGGATATCTCTATAGCATTACCTTTCATATGGAGTATCTAAGCCCCTGGGTGGGCTGTCTGTCCGTTTGTCAACTTTTACGTTAAAGTTTTGTGTTAAACCTTTTTTATTGCTCATATCTCTGTCACCACATGTTTGATTCTCTTCATATTTGGTACAGGATATCTCTATAGCATTACCTTTCATTTGGAATATCTTAGCTCGCGAGTCAAGCCCCTGGGTGGGCTGTCCACCCGTCAGTCCGTTCATCAATATTTACGTCAATGTTTTGTGTTAAACCTTTTTGATTGCTCATATCTCTGTAACTACATGTTAGATTCTTTTCATATTTGGTAAATGAGATTACTGCATGTTGTGAAAATGTTAAATTAATGGTAATTTAATAATTGTAGGACCACAATATAAATCATGTATCTATTTAAATTATTAACAAGGGTCCCCTTAAATGACTTATTTATTACTGGACAATATACTTTCTATATATTTTTGCTGGCTGTCATGGGCGCCTTAAGCAAAATGCTTAGTCGGTATCCCTGCAGATGACACAGAACACGGCTTCTGATCAGGGCCTAGACTATTTGCAAAAGTTCAGCAATTTTCCGAATAAATTTTAAAGATAACACAACCTTTCACCCCTCAGTTTCAAAATAGACTCCATTTATTACAAAATGTTTTAAAATACATGGCCGCCAGTGGGCAGTGCCCAACTGATCTCTGGTGAGCATAGTGGCCCATGGGCCTCTTGTTTGTATGAGTGTGTGTGTGTGTGTTGAGGGGGGGGGGGGGGTGATGGACAGGGGAGAATTCACCCAAATGTATCTTATTTTGGCTCACATAATTCTCTGAAGGGAGCTATTGTAATCAGCCACCAAAAATGTAATTGTATAGAATGAGATTACTGCATGTTGTAAAAATGTTAAATTAATGGTAATTTAATATTTTTAGGACCTCAATATACATCATGTATCTATTTAAATTATTAACAAGATCCCATTAAATGACTTATTTATTACTGGACAATATACTTTCTATATATTTTTGCTGGCTGTCACCAGCGAAAGTTCGCTGGAGACAGCCGGCTGTCACTAGCGAACTTTCGCTGGAGACAGCCGGCTGTCAATAGCCACTTCCTAAAAATAAATGCAATCAGTTAAAGTTGGATAGTCATGTTACACTCCACTTCCATTTTGGCTTATTGGATTCCATCAATTACTGTGTGAACTAGTGCCGAGAGACTTTTGCATAAAATGATGACTCCAAAATAATGTGTTTGGCACAGAACATAGTTTCATCATGATATCTAGATAAGTGAGTTTGACAGTTACGAAAATAGAAAAAATATGATGCTTTCATCACAGTCTAGATCATGCCACACTCGGTATGTTTGGTTCTTTGACATTGGTCATTATATGTAGATGTAATGTGATAGAAGGATGGACTGTGATAAACTGGGGATTGCTTGCTCATTGTGTGACTGTCCAGTGGTAGTTCTGGCAGTGTAATACAGTGATAGGAATAGTAATACACATAGTGATAGGAATAGAAACTACATTTTTAACAGTGATGGACAGGGATTTTAACGGCTGGCTGTAGTGATGTTCAGTGTTCTATCAGTCAACCTCTTGATTGTTAAATGAACTTGTTATTGATCTATGTTTAGAGCTAGTGAAATCTGTTCACTGTCATGTAAGTTTTGAACTGGCCGCTAATTGCTTGGATGCCTGGCTCTTAATAACAGTTAATGTTGATTTGGCTGTGACACTCCAAACAAACAATTTAGAAGAAATGTCAAGTTTTGTTTGTTTGTTTTGGAGTTTATTTGTATTGCAGTCAACACTATTAGGTCATTTTGAGCCAGTCAGTTTACCTATCCACACTTTTCCTGGGCAGGCCTATACGTAAGCGGTTAACCAGTTCAGTGCACATTCTTTTGCCAGCTCACAACTGCACTTATTGAATCAACGGAAGGGAGAGAGTGACTGTAGAAAAGATTTCATGATCAATCTCCACAAAGAATGTTGCAGACCCAGGCAGGTATCGAGCCCAGGTCCTCCTGATCAGACTGGGCTACCCAGGCCGGTTCTAAATATCAAGTAGAGATCTTATTAAGGTACTTTTTTATTGTATTTTTTTTTATTTTTTATTTTTTTTTTACTTTCTAATTCAGCACTGAGAGTCCTACTTAGAGAGTGGCATATGATGACTCTGGACAGATGTTATGGTCATGGTAATGGTCATAGTGATAGTAATGTGGATTATGTGTTGGTCAAGAGGAGATGTGACGGTCATCTAGTAGCTGGAGTAGATTTGTCAGCATTCCAGATTGTAATGGAGTCTGCTGTTATCCTTGCAAGAATGAACTTGTATTGAACTGCACAGGATGTGTAGTCGGTAGGTTTTCTTTAATCACAAATCTTGCTTGAGCTTAGAATTAGATCAATTTACAATAATTGTCATTATTATTTGTTGTATATCCCCTATTGGTATAAAGGTTGATTGTAGCAAATATTCTGCTAAAATCATGAACTAAAAGATTAGCGGTGGATACATCCACACTGAATATAAGGCAAAACAAGAAGTATTGATGCTGCAATAATCTTGGGATACCTGGTAGGTGTCTTCTTTGTTTTTGTAAGTTTTACATTCCTTTTAATGCCCCTGTGGATCAGGGCTTGGAGGAAGATTTGGCTGCTTGGTGCTTCCATACAGAGCTTAAACTGACGGCAGAAGAGTATTGGTAAACCCGATAGGTCTAAGCTAGCCCAGGCAATGTGGTGTGAGCCAGACAGTCATGCTTATAAACCTTGTTGGTTTTACTGGGCAGCAGGGCTTGATGTCATTTCATCTCTGCGGGGTAAATTCCTACAAAATTGGAAGCAAGATCTCAAAAATGACCTAAATAGTGTTGACATGGGTGTTAAACCTCGAACAAACCAGCATCCCTTTCAGTATTAGTTCACATTCATTTTGCCAGTTGTAAATCGGATGAAAATCAGAGCACAAAATATTTGACTGTCCACTGAAAAAAATGTCTGCGCATGTAGCATACCCATGATACCTCCCTCATCGAACGGGAGACTCATCTTGATGCTAATGTTTGCCCAATTTATGCTAAATTTTAGTCTCTCTCATTTGAACTGACCCACTTTCCCTATATACCGGTATTCTTTACATTTCCATCACAATGGCAAATCTCGTACAGTTAAAAAATTTATCACAGGTATGATTTAACCAATCTGAATATTTTTTGCTTGTCCATTTTTGTGTCGTGAAGAGTCAATAGAAGGCTTATGCAATCCGAGAAACTGATCAGATTGGGTGCACAGTCTAGTTCTGTAGTTAACTGTGTTGAAAACTGCATCCTTGCATTTTGAAGAGTCATGTTCACTGTTTGGATTTTAATCATACTTTCAGATTAAGATGCCTAAGAGGATAATTTGGTTTAATAATTTTTCCTAATTTTCATGAAAACATGTTGTGGGTTTATAATAGAATGGCCTATTTGAGGCAGTTCTAACAAATACCCGCATAATTATTACAAGAATTCTGAAGCAAATATTGTTTATCCGTTATGCTATTCCAAACCAAATCAAAGCCTACAAATTAATCATTTTAACCCATTTTGTACCAAATGGAATCTTCCTCCTTATATATAGCCTGATTCCATCTAAACATTGAGGGAAAATAGCTGATCTTTTTGCAAACCGTGTAGGCCCTGATCGGATGGCTCATTCTGTGGCGTCTGATCTGGGCCTGCACTGTTTGCCAGTTACCCGTTTCGGGATTTTTGATACAGAATGGGTTAATATTTCATATTGCTAGACTGGTGTTTGTTTGAATAAAGGTTTACCATAACCGTCAAAAATGATCAGGAATCAATACAATCAACCCACAGCTCCCATCAGAGACACCAAAGGGAAAAGAAACACAAACATGAAACAACATACCCTAATGGAAACCTCAATAGCGGAAAGCCAAAAGGACAGTTACTTTCCCACAAAATGGCCAATAGGCTATCCAAAATAAAATAATATAAGCGACACAAACACACAGACAAACCATAACAAAAATAAAACGCGACAGAAGAACCGCCTTGAAAGACTGATTAGTCAGTGCATCAAGTCAGTCTTGAAAATTTTCTCTAGTCTGTTTTGGTGTAGTCCAGAGGAAATAGAAGGCTTATGCTAACAGGAAAGACTGATCAGACCTTGTACGCAATTTCATCCTGTTTAATGTATTGATGAAAACCGCATTCTAGTATTCTGATCAGTACCATCATGTTCCCAACAGTTGAAATTTGATGGCTCAAACACCTTTTGGACCATGAAAATTTAAGGCATCGGAAGTTCGAGCATGGAGTGTTAGTTTTAGTACTATATCAGGAGGCATAATGATGATAATTGTGGGATATCTTTTGATGTTGCATTTTATAAATGTTTGCTGTGTGTGCACATTAGAATGGCCTCGTCGAGGTACACACAGCATACATTTGGAAGATAAAATAAAATCTTCCTACATTATCCCTATTATGTATTTGGAGGAATTCCTTGCGGTTTCAAGGACACATTGGATTAATGTATGGTAAAAATAGCCATTGACTATTGGTTTCATTTGAGGTTAAACGTCTCTGCCAACACTGCATACACTCGAAGACACTGCATAGTCGAATTTCTATGGCTCGAACACCTTAGGGACCTCAAATCTGTTGAGACGGTAAGTTCAAGCCACTGAGGGTTACTGTCCGGAGGCATAACGAGATACTTTTGGACATCTTTTCGGTATTCTGTAATGAAAATGTATGTTGTGTGTACTCATTAGAATCGCCTCATGGAGGCGCTTCTAATGAGTACACACAGCATACATTTGTAATATAAAAGACGAAGCTCTCCTAAATTGTTCCCCCACTATTTATGTAGAGCATTTCCCTAGGGGCCAAAGAAATGGTTCAACTCAGCCATGGTAAACGAGCCATCGGTGTTCAAGCCATCAAAGTTTCACTGTAGGTCATTTTGGAGATGTTGTTTCCAATTTTATGGGACTTTAACCAGACTTTGAGATGAAATGACATCTAAAGCTCTGCCACCCAATGAAACCAATAGGGTTTATATGCATGGACGGTCCGACTTGCACAACTTTGCCTGGGCTGGCTTTGATCCTCAAAGTGGTTTACCAGTACTCATGTGCTGTTGTTTTCAGCTTTGCATGGAAGCATCTTGCAGCTCATCTTTTTCTTCAAGACCCAATAGGCGGTGGCAGTCATATTTTTTTTTATTTTAAAAGCTAAATGAAACTATAGCGTTAAAACAAAAATTATTTTTTTCTAAATTGAAAACAAAAGAAAAAAATCTTGTGCATGTTCTTTTTTTTGTTGTTCAATCATGAAAACACGCCTATATAATTTTGACCACCTTAAATCCCACTTGTATAGTAAAACTAGGGTTCACCCGGGTATACATACATGTTTTTTGCTCAAAATTAAACAACGTGGGTACTTGTTTGAACCGCCTCGACAGGCGGTTCTAAAGAGTTCCCACAATCTGTTTTGAGCAGAAATATGAAAAATACCAGAACTTTTTATCAGATTTAACATTTACATTTTGTAAAATTTTCTGTATATAGACACATCCAAACACTACGTCATCACTCAATAATACTATTTGCCGGTAATTACCGCTTTTTGCCAACCACGAAAGATTATCAAAAGGAAAAGTAATTTTGCTCATGCGTAATGACATGTAAACAAGGTCACATGTCATAACATTGGATCTGTCTATTGGAATAGGCCCCGCCCATCGGGGCTCGGAAGAAATATATGGGCTGCATGATGCTTCCATGCAGATCTGAAACCGACCTGCACACAAGTACTGGTAAATTGGAAGCGAAGTCTCCATAATGACCTTTACAGTGTTGACAGGGACGTAAAACCGCAAATAAAACAAACAAACAATTGGAATAGTCATGTTTTTAGCTCACCTGTCACGTAGTGACAAGGTGAGCTTTTGTGATCACATTTTGTCCGTCGTCCATGCGTCCGTCCGTGCATCCATAAACAATTTCTTGTCTGCACGAAAGCATCTTCATTTATGATTTGATTTTAACCAGACTTGCACACAACTTGTACCACCATGAGATCTGGGTTTCTTTCTTGAACCAGCCATATCCCATCATGTGTTAGGGAGTTATGCCCCCTGAAAGGGCAAAAATTGCCTATTTTGGTCTTGTCTGCATGATAGCTGTTTCATTTATGATTTGATTTTAACTAAACTTGCACACATTTTGTACCACCACAAAATATCTCGTTCAAGTTCGAATATGGGTCATGTTGGGTCAAAAAGTAGGTCAGTAGGTCAAATCAGAAAAAAAACCTTGTGAAGACACTAGAGGCCACAGTTTTGGTCCGATCATCATCAAACTAGCCCAGAGTGATCAGCTTGACAATATCTCAGTCAAGTTCGAATATGGGTGTTGTCGTGTCAAAAAGTAGGCCAGTAGGTCAAATCATAGAAAAACCTTCTGAACACACTAAAGGCCACAATTTATGTCAAATCATCAAACTTGCTCAGAATGATCATCTTGATAATATCTTGGTCACCTTTGAATATGGGTCATGTCAGTTCAAAAAGTAGGTCAGTAGGTCAAATCATAGAAAAACCTTGTGAACACACTAGAGGCCACAGTTTTGGTCCAATCATCAAACTTGCCCAGAATGATCATCTTGACAATATCTGAGTCAAGTTCGAATATGGGTCATGTGGGTTCAAAAAGTAGGTCAGTAGTTCAAATCAGAGAAAAACCTTGTGAACACACTGGAGGCCACAGTTCTGGTCCGATCATCATCAAACTTGCTCAGAATGATCATCTTGATAATACCTTGGTCATGTTCGAATATGGGTCATGGTAGGTCAAAAAGTAGGTCAGTAGGACAAATCATAGAAATACCCTCTGAACACACTAGAGGCCACAGTTTTGGTCTGATCATCATCAAACTTGCTAAAAATGATCATTTGACAATATCTCAGTTAATTTGGAATATGGGTCATATCTGGCCAGTAAGTAGGTCAGTAGGTCAGATTGTTGAAAAACCTTGTGGACACACTAGAGACCCCAGTTTTGGTCCGATCATCATCAGACTTGCTCAGAATGATCATCTTGACAATATCTGGGTCAAGTTTGAATATGGGTCATGTCAGGTCAAAAAAGTAGGTCAGCAGGTCAAATCATAGAAAAGAGGCCAGTTTTAGTCAAATCATCATAAAACTTGCTCAGAATGATCATCTGGACAATATCTCGGTTAAGTTCGAATATGGGTCATGTCAAATCAAAAAGTAGATCAGTAGGGTATTTTGTCATAACTTTTGAACTGTTTGAGAGAGCCTTCATATTTGGCATGTAGGTTCCTTGTGACAAGGGTTTCCCACTCTATATTTGACCTATGACGTTAACCTGTGACCTACTTTATCACAACTTTTGAACCATACGAGATAGAGCCTTTATATTTGTCATGCATGTTCTTTGTGACAAGATTTTCTCAACCATTCAAAACTTTTGAGCCATGACCTTGACCTTTGGCCTACTTTGTCATAACATTTGGAGCCTTTAAGATACAGCCTTCATATTTGGCATGTAGGTTCCTTCATAGGAGTGAGTGTTTGAGTTGAAGTCTCACCAACAGCTAAGGTCATACAGTGATGGGACCTCTGTTTAAAGACCAATCTGAAAGTCTGGAGATGCCTGGGAATCGATCCTGCTACGCCTGGTTTACAAGGCAAGTAGCATGACCACTTCACAATGAAGGCTTCTAAACTTCAATGGAATGTTGTGTAGATGACCCTCTAGGAAAATAGCATATCGATTAACAAATGGTCACAAAAATAGAAAAACATTGTAAATTTGCTTCAAATGCGAACTCCTTCTAAACCTTTGGGCCAATTGTATTTAAAACTTCACAGGAATGTTGCCTAGGTGACTCCCTACCAAAATAGTTAAAACTCATTCCACTCCAATGAACAAGATGGCTGCCAGAGCTAAAAAAAAAAAAAAAAATCTTCACACAACAATTCCTTCTGTACCCTTGGGCCAATTTCATTCAAACTTCGAAGTAATGTTGCTTAGATGATCCTCTGCTAAAAAGGCTAAAACAATCCCACTCTGATGAAAGAAATGGCCACCGGAGCTAAAAATAGAAAAATATTGTAAATCTGATTCAAACGTGAACCCCTCCTAAACCCTAAGGCCAATTTGATTCAAGCTTCACAGGAATGTTGCCTAGGTTACTCCCTACCTTATAAGCTAAAATCACTCTACTGATTAACAAGATGGCCACCATAGCTAAAAATAGAATATACTCGAGACAGTGACACACAGGTGAGCGAACCAGGGCCCTGTGGGTCCTCTTGTTGTAATTGCTTTCACCCTGATGTTTATTTTGTATATATTGTAGGTGTTTATAGGTCTGGGTCAGAGACAGTGATTGGCAGATAGTGATCATCAGGACGAGACCTCTTGAATGGCCGTTTTTTTTTTGTTTTTTTTCACAGATGAGACCTTGTGATTGGCCGTTTATTTACTGTCTGAGATTTCTGTTTGGACAAGAGAAGAGATTGGACATGCTAAATGTTTTATTGAACAACATCAATGTCAATAGAAAATTAAAAGGAACTTGCTTGTTATTTTTAGAAAAAAAACTGGTCTATTTTGCAATTTTTAAGTGTCTTCCAAAACATGTAATACCAGGTTTTTTTTTCTGATAAGGAAGTGAACAAAATAACATTTACATCTAGGTGTACTTCATTATCAAGATAGTAAAATATATGCTAACGTCTTCAGTATAACCCATTTAGTACCAGAAACCCCAAAACGGGTACCATGACAAACCGTGCAGGCCCAGATCAGAATGTGGCGTCTGATCAGGGCCTACACTGTTCGCAAAAAGTTAAGCCATTTTTCTAATCAATTTTGAAGAACCACAATTGGAGACCCCTTAGTTTTGAAATGGACTCATCCTGTATATAATGAGGAAAATTCCATTTGGTACAAAAAGGGTTAAAAAAGACTGTTCTACCTTTTTCTTTTTTCTTTAATCCTGGCTAGCGTTTAAATAACAATATCATAGATTTATGTTCGGGAAAGGACATCCCATTTTTAGTTTTAGATTAAATTGTGGTTTAATTCCATATTTAGTTTAGTTTTAGATTAAAATCATTTTAATTCTATTTAAGACACAGATTTTACTGCAACTTGTATCTCATTATCGCAGGAGAGTACTGGTAAACCGCTTTGAGGATCTAAGCTTGCCCAGGCAAAGCGGTGCAAGTTGGCGTGTCCATGCTTATAAACCATATTAGTTTCATTGGGCGGCAGAGCTTGAGATGTCATTTCATCTTGGTGTTGGGTTAAAGTCCCACAAAATTGGAAGCAACGTCTCCAAAATGACCTTTACAGTGTTGACGGGGACGTTAAACCTCAAATCAAACAAACAAACAATTGCAGAATCTATTGAAGGACCCGGGTCAAACCCTTGTGATGGGAGTTAGGTTTGTTGCTTTAAACCCCCTGCTGCAGAACAATCCATTGAAGGATCCAGTTCATTGGGAATAGCTGGATCATCAAATAAACTGAATTTCTGCTTTTTAGCTCACCAGAGCTGAAGGCTTTGGGGGAGCTTATAGGATAGGCAGTTGTCCATCGCCGTCGTCTGCCTCATTGTCGTCAACACTTTCAAACATCTCCTCCGAAGCCACTAGGCCAATTCAGCCCAAATTTCATCTCTTACTGTAGCATCCTTGGGCTGGGGGATTGAAAGTTTGTGCTTTTAATGAAAATCTGCTCATTAGTTTGGTTGCTATGGCAACTTAGTTTACATAATTATAATGGGGAAAATAGAAAAATGGCATTTACTGCCAAACCTTTGCAGATATTTTGACAAAACGTTTATAGAAATATTCCTTGAGTGAACTTCTTTTAGCCGCATGCTTTTATGCCAACCTTGGGGTCCCCTACCCCCTCCAGTGCATAAAAGGCCATATATCTCGGAAACCATTCAGATCCACATCCCTAAACCATATATATTCCTTTTTCTATTGATAAGACCCATTCAGTGACACCAACCTGGGGGTCCCCTGAGATGTGCCAGTATTTGTTAAAGGATACTTTGCCACAATAAACGCTCTATAGAGCTTATTTGTTTCGGATCTGGACGTTTAATAAAGCTTCTTTATCTTTTTCATTGGGTAGGGCCATTCATGTGATAACGCAAATTCAAGAGAAGTTTAAGCCAACCTATTAGCATTAGCATTGACTAATTTATTCTTTGCATGAGGTCAGTCCATGGTCAAATTGCACCAGCTATAATTTCTGTAGCATTTTGAAATTGTAGATTGTAGAAATTGTAGATACCAGAGTAACCTGCTTTTGATCAATGTCATTCAGGATCTTCACCTTTAAAATTCACCTTGACTGCAATTAGGGAATCTTTGAACCAGTCTGCTACAATCCTTGTTGTGAAAGTAAGATCTGTTGGTTTAAACCTTGTTGCTCTGTCCATAAAACCATGTACCTGGTCACAGTCTCAAAGTTACGGTTCCAAACCTTGTTGCTCTGTCCACATTACGAAAACACGCCTATAAAAATACTGTAAATTTTACCACCGTAAAAATGAAAAAATTAAGATGAATAATTGTGATATTTTTCTTATTTATCGAGGTGGTTCTAACGAGTACCCACAATCTATATTTCAGAGCAGAAATAAGAAAAACAAGGTTTACCCCTGTAAACCCCAGTTTTACCATATAAAAGTGGGATTCAAAGGGGTCAAAATTATATAGGCATGTTTTCATGATGATAAAACCATATGCCTGGTCACAGTCTCAAAGTTACGCTTCCAGCTGCTAGTTCTGTTTTAAGTTTCACATCTTATATAAACTTCTGTAAGCAAGATGATGTATGGTGGCCTGAATTTTTGGAGGAACCCCAATGACCAGGAGAGACATATATCTTGCTTTAACTAGGTCCCTACTGTTTCAACGTACTTATTTGTTAGTTCTTTCCAACATGATACTGAGGGACTGGGATTGATTGGGGATTTCTTGTTCATAGTGTTGATGCACCATGTAATAACTTCTATTGTGTGCTATTAAACCTTATCCTGCTGAATAGTCAGTTTAGCCACACCCATCTCTTACTTTGAACCAATCAGATTACTTGATGTAATTTATTCCTACAAATTCATAAACGGAATGTCAAACAGTGTAGCTCCTGATCAGATGGCTTCTTCTTCAGAAGCCATCTGATCTGGATCTTCACTGTTTGCAAAGATAGGGGCTGTCATGAACAGCAAGATAAGAGTTGACATCTTATTGAACAAATATGCCACAGTTGGACGCAGGAATATATGTTGACAAAGTAGCCAAGGTTTAGCTCTTATATGGTAACTTTGTAATGTTGATATATATATAATCTATATACAGTAAAATTCCTGTATTAAGACCACCTTTGGGACTGTTCAAAAGTGGTCTTTAAGACCACTTTTGAACAGTCCCAAAGCTGGTCTTTAAGACAACTTTTTAACAGTCCCAAAGGTGGTCTCTGACTAGAGGACACCGTATGCAGGAAACACAAAGAAATAAAAAGTGCAACCTACTTTAAAGGTTTTTAAAGCAGAATTGGTCTGAATTTTAGGTGGTCTTATTAGCGGAATTTCACTGTACTTATTGTTTGATCGATTGTGTGATCGATTAGTGATTTATCAGTGAAGACAGTGACAGTAATTTCTGCATCTGTATTCTTTTACAAAAAAGTTTTCATTTGTTTTTTCACATAGCAAATTAAATTGGTTCTAGTTGGTTACCAGCCATTTGGACACGGTTTCCAGAGTTTTTTCCTCAAAAAGGTTTTTGGGTCGATTGTAATTGACAGTCGACCCAGATTTAATATTAGAGTAAAACGGCTAGCTAGTGCAGATGACCTAATTGAGAAAATATTGCTCTATATTCAAAACAGTTTCAAAAGTTCTTCATATCTAAAATGATACTACTGATGGAGCTGAAGAGAATAATTTGTATTTTCTGTCAAATTATTTCATGAATGCACCTGTCTTCCAGTTTACTTTTTCAATAATAATTAATTTTACACATAGATTCTCCGTGTACAACTAATGAATGAAAGTATAGTAGATTAATTTGCCTTGCGTCTTTTTATAGCTCAGTACAGATTAACCCATTTTGTGCATGTACCGGGAATTCCAAACCGGGTAACTGGCAAACACTGCAGTCCAAGATCAGGACCTACACGGTTTGAAAAAAAAAATTCACACGGTTTGCAAAAAAAAAAGTTCAGCCATTTTCCAAATAAGTTTTGAAGAAAACAACCTGACATCCCTAAATTTTGAAATTGACTTGTACTGTATATAAAGTGGAAGATTCCCTTCAGTACAAAATGGGTTAAAAGTTCAAGGCATAATAGCAGGCACTCAGTTATAAATAAACTAGGGGAGACCAACAAAACATATTGTTCATGTTTGGGATGAGCCCGGTAAAACCTCTGACTACCACAGTATCCTGCAGATCATCGCAAAAACCGGGACGATTCGTCCATTGTCACAATTGTTCCCATCCCGTTATTGTTCTATGTAGGTGTTCTAAGTGGGGACAGAAAACTGAAAATTAAATGTCAACCATTTTATTGATACGTTGTTTGTTAGATGCTACTTTTGAATAGAAACCTTTTATAACAGATACTAACCATTATGTTTTCATATGATATAGTTATTCTTGTAAGCATAAAGATATATCATCATTAACAATTTTATTCAGGCTGAAATGCTTCCAAGAAAAGATAGAGAAATATAAACATTTAAATCGAAAATGATAAGAAACAGCAATGAAAACAATTTTGGTGACCATACAGACCCTTAATACCCTTGACTGTTGCTGACCATGTACAAAATGCAGGTACCGGTTGTTTAAAGCATCGATAGTCGCCTACCTCTTACGTCAGAATGCAGTGTAAAAATCTGGACTGAGCTTGTGCTCTGGGGCATTGACAAACAGTAACCACCTAATCAGACGCAACTTAACGCGGTGTCTGATCAGGTTTACACTGCTTGCTTAAAAATACTGGAATTGAAGGAATAACCGAACAGTTCAATTCTCAGTTCAGGACTATTTTCCCAACTTACACTCGGAGACAATCGACCCACCAGTACTCTCAGTGCTTCGATTATCTTTGGTTTTAGCCCAGTCCATAATGTTGCAAAATTATGAGAATGTTATAAACTCTCAGCAGACATATCGAGTAAAACCTGAGCAGCTTCTTTTCTTAGCTTTTCAGGTCGCAGGATCGATCCTGGGCTTCTCCAGACTTTCGGATGAGTCTTTAAACCAAGGTCCCGTCTCCATATGACCTTAGCTGTTGGTGGGATGTAAAACTCAAACACTCACTCACTCTTAGCCTTTCAGGTATAATGAGGATTTGCCAATTCTAGAAATAAAGCAAGTATGCATTTTAACCCGTTTAGTACCAGAAACCCCTAAACGGGTAGTTGGCAAACAGTGTAGCCCCAGCTCACACGCCGCAGAATGCGGCGTCTGATCAGGGCTTACACTGTTTGCAAAAAGTCCAGCCATTTTCCAAATAGATTTTGAGGAAAACACAACCTGACACCCCTAAATTGTGAAATGGACTCCTGCTATAAATAAGTTGGTACAAAAAGGGTTAGTTTTTATTCTGGCTATTTGTTCTAAGCTATGAGTGTTGATGAACGTATTGTGCTTAGTTATTGTCAGTGTGAGATGTTGTTTTAGACCTGATAGACATAGTCTTACTTGTAAATTTGTCTGTGTGGAAGTACATGACAAACAGCAGGCCATCACGAAAACACGCCTATTTAATTTTGACCCCCTTGAACCCCACTTTCATTAATGACAGATTCTATCTGTCTATTCTTGCTGTGCTAGACGTTTAAAGTAATTCAGGCTTCAGTTCTTCCGGCTTTGACAGCCATAGAAATATGAGTCCGCACAAAATGTAGTCCGGTTTGGAGCAGTAATCAAAATTCTACAAGCGTTAAGCATAATTCAAACTTTCGAAGCAGACGACTTGACGATTTTATCTTACAATTCAGCTGCATCATGCGACGGTTTTGGCGACGACTGTAGTTGAAAAAGCTCCATGAAAGATCAGATGACACATGTCTTTCGTAAAACGAACACTGAACGTGTTAGTTATCTTAAAAGCGCCATACAAAACTTGAAGCAGACGAATTTACATTTTTCTCATTTTTCAGTGATTGGATTTCATTTGAATCAGCTGCCTGCAGATGAATCGTAAGAAATATGAAGTTTGTGTCGCAATTTAAGAGAGAAAAAAAAAACGGAAAAAAAGATGAAACGGCCTCTGCTACATTCAAAATGGCCAGGTTAAGATTTTACCCCTTCCACCCACGAGTGTCTCAAGTTCACTCTTCAGTCACTGAATTTGTACGCACCCATTCTACACATGTAACTTGGGTGTCTAGTCAATGGTCGTCAACAGCATGTCAAACCATGTAGAACAGAATGCGATGTATCATTATGAGCCGTCTCACCAGGTTCTACACTGTTTGCATCTGTAGGTATGTGTACTTTGCTATAAAGGGTACAAACTCATAACACTTACAGGACCTAATTAAATGCGAAGTACGTGACGCTAGAAACTTCACTGTACGGTAGCAAGCCAGCAATAATATACCCCTAACAGTTATCACTGTCCAATTCTGTTGTAGGTCTGAATAACTGAATATGTAAGCACAATGTTGTGATAAATAATAAGTCATATGCCGCAAAACTTCAAACATCGCATAAAAAGTGTTTACCTTTATTGTAGCGCACGACATAAGGCAGGTTCTTGACTGAGCCGCGAAACACATCTCAGTCAACAAGTGTAAGCTTTTACAAGAAAGATGCGTCTACGCTTTGTGTTGTCATAAAAATGGCAACTATCCCAGCAGGCACGTAACGTAATTGTGACGTCACATCAACGTCGGTGCAACATCATGACGTTGCATCGACGTTGATTCGATGTTGCCCTAGCGACGTGTGCCTGCTGGGAAGTCATTTGCATGTTGTATTATCTATAATGTGCAAATAAAATGATGATGAAAGTGTATAACAGCTGATTCACCTCATTTTTGTGAACCAAACTAAAAATCAGCACTCCAGCGCCATTGTCCTTATCACTAAATAAAGAAAATCTGATTTTTTCACAGAATCTGTCATTTCAGTGCCTTTTGGCGCTTTGATATAATAAAACTGGGGTTTACAGGGTTTTTCTTATTTCTGCTCTAAAATATAGATTGTGAGCACTCATCGAGGCGGTTCTAACGTGTATCCACAATCTATATTTCAGAGCAGATTCAAGGCGGTTCTAACAAGTGCCCACAATCTATATTTTAGAGCAGAAATAAGAAAAATATCACAATTTTTCATCTTAAAATGTTAGTTTTTTTCAGCGGTAAAGTTTTCAATGTATTTGTATAGGCGTGTATTCGTAATGATTAGTTTAAGCCTATGTGGAAGTACATGACAAACAGCAGGCATTGGTTTAAGCCTATGTGGAAGTACATGACAAACAGCAGGCATAGGTTTAAGCCTGTGTGGAAGTACATGACAAACAGCAGGCATTGGTTTAAGCCTATGTGGAAGTACATGACAAACAGCAGACATTGGTTTAAGCCTATGTGGAAGTACATGACAAACAGTAGGCATTGGTTTAAGCCTGTGTGGAAGTACATAACAAACAGCAGGCATAGATTTAAGCCTGTGTGGATTTAAGCCTACATGACAAACAGCAGGCATTGGTTTAAGCACCATCAATGTCTGCAGTTTACATACTATATGATAGCAGATTATTAAGTTTTGTTTGTAAATGCCAGCTACTCTGTATATTAACATGTTTTGGTTGGTGACATTAAAATGCAATAATAGATTTTTGTTGGTTTCATTTTCTTTGATGCCAATACACCGAATAAAGGAAGGTGACTGGAGAAATCACTGCTTGTACATGTGCGTCTCAAATGTCATATTTACAAGTCCATGTAATGAAAACCCCTGTAAACCCCACTTCATACGCAGAAAACTGGGGTTTAACCCTTTTTGTACCAAATGGAATCTTCCTGCTTACATAAGCAGGAGCCCGTTTCAAAATTTAGGGGTGACAGGTTTTCTCAAAATTTATTTGGAAAAGGACTGAACCCTTTCTAGAACATATTTGTCACTACAGCTGGTGTCTGGGAATGTATGGCGGCCGTAAAGTCTCCCTGCCCTGCATCATAGTGTAGTTTATTAGCTCACCTGAGCACGAAGTGCTCAAGGTGAGCTTTTGGGATCGGTCTTTGTCCGTCGTCCATCGTCCGTGCGTCCGTCGTCAACTTTTGCTTTAAACAACTTCTCCAAAACTGCTGGACAGATTTTGATCTAATTTCACAGGAATGCTCCTTGGGTGATCCTCTACCAAAATTGCTCAAACTGTTCCGCTCGGGTGAACAAGATGGCCGCCAGAGCTAAAAATAGAAAAACCTTTAAATGACTTCTCCTGCTTAACCAGTGGATGGATTTTGAAATTATTTCACAGGAATGTTCCTTGGATGACCTTCTACCAAAATTGCTCAAACCGTTCCGCTCTTGTGAACAAAATGGCCGCCAGAGCTAAAAATAGGAAAACATTTAAAGGACTTCTTCTCATTAACCAGTGGATGGATTTTGAAATTATTGCACAGGAATGTTCCTTGGGTGACCCTCTACCAAAATTGCTCAAACCGTTCCGCTTGGGTGAACAAGATGGCCGCCAGAGCTAAAAATAGAAAAACCTTTAAACGACTTCTCCTGCTTAACCAGTGGATGGATTTTGAAATTATTCCACAGGAATGTTCCTTGGATGAACTTCTACCAAAATTGCTCAAACCGTTCCGCTCGGATGAACAAAATGGCCACCGGAGCTAAAAATAGAAAAAACTTTGAAGGCCTTATTCTCCTTAACCAGTGGATGGATTTCGAAATTACTTCACAGGAATGTTCCTTTGGTGACCCTCTACCAAAATTGCTCAAACCATTCCACTCGGGTGAACAAGATGGCTGCCAGAGCTAAAAATAGAAAAAACTTTGAAGGCCTTATTCTCCTTAACCAGTGGATGGATTTCGAAATTACTTCACAGGAATGTTCCTTTGGTGACCCTCTACCAAAATTGCTCAAACCATTCCACTCGGGTGAACAAGATGGCTGCCAGAGCTAAAAATAGAAAAACCCTTAAACGACTTCTTCTCCTTAACCAGTGGATGGATTTTGAAATTATTTCACAGGAATGTTCCTTTGGTGAATCTCTACCACCTTGCTTGTACCGTTCTGCTCGGGTGAACAAAATGGCCGCCAGAGCTAAAAATAGAAAAACCTTTAAACAATTTCTTCTCCTTAACCAGTGGATGGATTTTGAAATTAATTCACAGGAATGTTCGTTTGTCGTCCCTTTACCAAAATTGCTCATACTGTTCCGCTCGGGTGAACAAAGTGGCCACCAGAGCTTCTCCTGCTTAACCAGTGGATGGACTAATAGCCCTGGGGCCAAAAACGGCCCCGCCCAGTGGACCACTGGTTTTACATAGGCTTATATAGGGAAAACCTTTAAAAATCTTCTTGTCTGAAACCAGAAGGCCCAGGTCTTTGATATATGGTATGTAGCTTCGTCTAGTGGACCACTACCAAGATTGTTCAAATTATAGCCCTGGTGCCAAAAACAGCCCCGCCCCGGGGCCCACTGGTTTTACGTAGGCTTATATAGGGAAAACCTTTAAAATTCTTCTTGTCTGAAACCAGAAGGCCCAGCTCTTTGATATTTGGTATGAAGCTTCATATAGTGGACCTCTACCAAGATTGTTCAAATTATAGCCCTGGGCCCAAAACCAGCCCCACCCCGGGGCCCACTGGTTTAACATAGGCTTATATTGGGAAAACCTTTAAAAATCTTCTTGTCTGAAACCAGAAGGCCCATGTCTTTGATGTATTTGGTAAGTAGCTTCGTCAAGTGGACCGCTACCAAGATTGTTCAAATTATAGCCCTGGGGCCAAAAAATGCCCCCGCACCAGGGCCCACTGGTTTTATATAGGCTTATATAGGGAAAACCTTTAAAAATCTTCTCGTCTGAAACCAGAAGGCCCAGGTCTTTGATATTTGGTATGAAGCGTCATCTAGTGGATCTCTACCAAGATTGTTCAAATTATAGCTCTGGGGCCAAAAATGTCGTCCCCCAGAGACCCTTTGGTTTTACATAGACTTATAAAGGGAAATTTTTAAAACTATTCTTCTCTGAAACTGCAAGGCCCTTTGGTTTTACATAGACTTATATAGCCCTGGTGCATAGGCTTATGTAGGGAATATCTTTATAAAAATCTTCTTCTCTGAAACCGCAAGGCCCAGGTCTTTGATATTTGGTGTGTAGCTTCATCTAGTGGACCTTTGCCAAGATTGTACAAATTATAGCCTTTGTTTTTGTTTGGTATGAAGCTTCACCTTTAAGACCTCCCTCAACATTATGCACATTAAAGCCCTTGGGCCAATAATGGCCCTCCCTGGGGCCCACTTGTTACACTATGGATCAGGTGAGCGATCCAGGGCCATCATGGCCCTCTTGTATTTTCTTGTCCTACCGGCTCCAATAGCTCAGTTGGTAGTGTTCTCTCCGGGGAACTGGAGGTCACGGGTTCGATCCCGGGCCGCGACATACCAAAGTCGTTAAGAATTGTACTAGCTGCTCCTCGCTTGGCACTCGGATTTACGGGGTAGAACTAGGACTGGTCGACCCAGTGTCAGGATAATGTGACCGTGTGGTATCATGTAATGTGTCTGGGACATGATACTTCAGTGAGGCAGCACTATAAAAGTGAGCATTGAGCTCCCTGTCGCAACCAGACACCGTCGTGATATGACTGAAAAAATTGTTGAAAGCGACGTTAAACCGGAATTCACACACACCCATATTTTCTTGTCCTTTGGGATCATTGATTCCATTGTGGAATTTTAAAGTATTTGAGGGTCACTGATGAGGCCTAATTGGCCGAAACTGGCCCAGAAAACGTGTACACTCAATATTTTCCAGTTCTGTGGTGCATTCCTTGCTTCCAAAGGATAACCCTTTCTAGAACATATTTAAGCAAACAGTGGAGGCCCTGATCAGGGTCTACACTGTTTGCTGAATGTTTAGGAATTTAAGGGTTAAATCAAATAGTCTTAAGTTCCAGTTCAGGGCCATGTTCCCAGCTTACACTCGGAAGACAATCGACCCACAAGTGTTTAAGGTTAAAGAAGTAGGAAGTCAGAAGTAAGAACTCAGAAGTGATAAAGTAAGCACTTTTATACCAAACATTGCTATATGTTTGACTAGGAGCCTGGAAATGGACAGTGCCGCAACAGGATAATACTGCTTACTGTTGTGACTCTAAAATACATCTGCGACTTTTCTTTTCTTCTTTCTGCTTCAAATATGTAGGTGCAAAGTAGAACCTCACTAAGGCGGCTCTATCCAGTACCCACAGTCAATTTTTGGACAAAAATAAGGAAGTATTTTATTTCATTGTTAATGTCCATTTTGTTGTACTAAAATAAATATTCATCAAAAGGACTTGATAACGTAATAACTACATACACAGGTGGGCTTGCAAAATGCCATTTGACATAAGTTACTGGTCATAAGTATTGGAAGCCATGGGTCGAGAAACTTCTAACTTCATCAATTCTAAGTTATTTCGGACTTCAACTGCCTACTTCTAACTTCCTACTTCTTACTTCTAACTTCCGACTGCTTTTGGCTTTCCGCTTATGATGTTTTCATTAGGGTTAAGTTATTTCATGTTCGTGTTTCTTTCCCTTTGGTGTCTCTGATGGGAGTGTTGGGTAGTTCTATCTATTCCTGACCATTGCCTTCACATCTATATTCTAACTTCCGACTGCTTTTGGCTTTCCGCTTATGATGTTTTCATTAGGGTTAAGTTATTTCATGTTCGTGTTTCTTACCCTTTGGTGTCTCTGATAGGAGGTGTTGGGTAGTTCTATCTATTCCTGACCATTGCCTTCACATCTATATTCTAACTTCCGACTTCCAACTACTTACTTCCGACTTCTAACTTCTGAATTCCGACTTCTAACTTCTGAATTCCAACTTCTTACTTCAAACTTTAATTTCTGTCTTCTTAATTCTAATTTCCAACTGCTTATTTTCAACTTATTACTCCCTGCACATCTGTTGTTTGTTTGTATTATTTTTTACGGCACAATCAACACTATTTAGGTCATTTTTGAGTTGGTCAGTTTACCTATCCACAGTTTGTCTGGGCAGGCTTATACATAAGTTAACCAATACACAGTGCACATTCTTTCGCCAGAAACTGACAACTGCCCACCGTAGAAAATATTTCATGATCAATCTCCACGAAAGAATGTTGCCGACCCCGGCAGGTATCCAACCCACATCCTCCTGATCACCGACTGAGCTACCGAGGCAGGCTGTTGTTTACTGAATGTGATGGAAACGGGATTTTTAACTTCATCTTTTTTTTCTTCCTTCTTACTTTCAGCTTGTAACTTCCTACTTCTAACTTCCCACTTATTAAAGCTAGAAAGATGTTGGGTTAAAAGTAAGAAGTCGGATGTAAGAAATGGAAGTTAGAAGTCGAAATGTAGAAGTAAGAACTCGGAAGTAAGAAGTTAGAAGTAGGACGTTGGAAGTAGGAAGCCAGAAGTAAGAACAAACGACAAGTGATGAAGATAGGAGTCCCGCCTCCATAACACACAATGGGATAAAGAATTTAAAGTTCAGTAAGAAGTCGGAAGTTAGAAATAAGAAGTCGGGTGTTAGAAGTTGGAAGTTAGAAGTAGGTAGCTAGAAGTCGGAACCAGAACATTCAAATTTGACATTACTCTTGGAAGATTAGTAAACGACTCGCTGACGAAGCGTACTAAGAGTATAATCGAAATGCCCGTATGTGGACAGTTAGAAGAATATGTTAATTGTTAACACATGCATACACAGGTAGGATTCAAAATCTATTCAAAGAGCTGCTCTTGCATTTTTTTTCTAGGAGAAGCCGAGGCAAATATATAAAGATATGAAAATGGTCATGATATTATTCTTGAACTGTCAGATATCGTGCGGACCCTGATCAAACTGCTCCTAGAGGAGTTTTTTTGATCTGGACCCACATTGTTTGCAACAGTGTACTTCAAATTTCAAGCAGACAACGACTTTGACTGGCATCTTAATGGTTAAAGTTGCGTGCTGTTTGAACCCGCCTGCAAGCCGCAGGAGGTTCATCGGCTCGGCAGACTTCGTTTAAGTTTAATCTTGCTGGCGGTCTGACGAATATTCTTCCATCTAATGATTTCGTATACTAGGTGGGTGTCTGATTTATTCTATTTATTGCAAGTTTTTTCTTTGTCTAAACATAGTGAAGCCAGTGATCAGTCGCAGTGTTCTTCACTGCTTGCCAGCGTCTTATGGACATTCAAGACAATGTTAGTTCTTATCCTGCTGAATAAATTAATTTAGCCACACCCATTACTGACACTCAACCAAGCAGATTGCTTGATTATTGTATTCATTCAAATGCACAAATTGAATGACGGTGTAGGTCCTGATCAGATGACTTCTTCAGAAGCCAACTGATCTGGATCTACACTGTCTGCAAAGGAACATCAGAATATGGGTTTAGTGTGGAAAGTGTTATAACTTTTCCAGCAAAGATTGTCTCTCATATGAGCTTAAGCATTATCAATGAAATATTGTAAATTCAGAAAGCCGAATCTGCTGTGCTGGTCCTTATTAGAATATACATGTATATAGAAGGGCATTGAAAAGTCTAATATGGGGCGCCGTTTTACAATTTAATCCGTATCTATAGATATCCATAATTATTTATGGATATCCATAATTCGAATTATGAATATCCATTATTATTTATGGATATATAATTATTTATGGATAGCCATAATTCGAATTATGGATATCCATAATTCAACTCTGCAAATAAACCTTATAAATAATGACTGCTCCCTTTGCAAAAAAACTTGACTATTCGCGTCAGGTTTACGATTTGGGTGTGTAATAAAAGCCGGGATGGAGGTGGAGGTAAGTGAGTGAGTGTTTGAGTTTTACGTCCCACCAACAGCTAAGGTCATACGGAGACCTCGGTTTAAAGACTCATCCGAAAGTCTGGAGAAGCCCGGGATCGATCCTGCGATCCCTGGTTTACAGGTGGAGGTAATGTAGGATAGGCTTAGTGGTGGCCAATGGTGTAGGTTTGATTTGAGGTTTAACATTCCCTTCAATACTATTTAGGTTATTTTGGAGACTTTGCATCCAATTATGTTGGGCATTAAGCCTTCATTGAGATGAAATTACATCTCAATCACACCGGGCTCGGTAGCTCAGTCGGATGTGTGTCTGAGGTGATCAGCGGGACGCTGGTTCAATACCTGCCATGGTAGGCAACATTCTTTTGTGAAAACTGATCATGACATATATTCTACGCTCATTCCCTTTCGCTGATTTAAGAGGGGCAGTTGTCAGTTTCTGATAAAAGAATGTGTACTGTACTGGTTTACTGCTTACGTATAAGCCTGCCCAGAAAAAGTGTGGATAGGTAAACTGACCGGCCCAAAAATGATCTAAATTAGTGTTGACTGGGCCGTTAAACTCAAATACAAACAAACAGCTCAATCCCTGTCGCCAATTGACTCGTCAGCCTCAATTGCGCAGTGGTTAAGCGACTCGTGATCAAGAGGTTGTGGGTTCGAATCCGGTACTGGGTATCGAGGTGTGTCCTTGGGCAAGACACGAAATGACATTGCCTCACTCCACCCAGGTGTAAATGGGTAGCAGTGGTGTAATAGTCGCTGCCTTTCTCCGTGCATCCGAAACCATCCGGAATGAGCGTTTGAGAGCGATTAAATAAGCTTGAAGCTTCCATCGCAATCGAACTAAAATAAATTAGTATAAACTAATTGACTCGCACGACTTTGTTTAGACTGGCTACGGCCCTCTAAACGGTTTACCAGTACTCTCCACTCATGCAGCCAAATCTATTTCTCCGAGCACCAATTGGGGGGGGGACCAGGATGTATATCTGAATCTGCCTGGTACTCCATACATCTCAAGTAGAGTATTATATGGATATATGTTAACACTATATACAGTGGAATTCTGCTATTAAGACCACCTAAAATTAAGACTAATTCTGCTTTAAAAAGCTTATTTAGAAGGGTGCAGTTATTCTTTTTCGTGAATTCTGCGCACAATGTCATCTGGTCGGGGGCCACCTTTGTAACTTCAAAAGTGGTCTTAATATAGGAATTTTACTGTATAACACCAATGTGCATTTTTCTTTAGGCGCATGCACGGGTTGCCTGTTTGGATCATTATAACCTTAGGTCCGACTTTCAGTGTCCTTGGGTGCGCAGTCCTTATAGAGGTGATTCCAGAGGGACAGGATGCGTTGGCCGGAATTTCCAGATCTTACGGCTGGTACCGATATTTAACTGCACAAGTGGCGGGCGTTCAGCGTATGGCATCCGTTGCTTTGGAAGCCTTACGGGCTGAAAAGGCAGTCCCTTTGACTGGCCATCATCTTCAAGCGATGATGAAGACCTTGAAGATTTTTACATTAAACAAGCACGTGTCTTAGGGAGAAATCAGTAAACCAAAAGCTTTGGCGGTGATTTATGGATATCCATAATTCGAATTATGGATATCCATAAATCGAATTATGGATAACCATAACTCGAATTATGGATATCCATAAATCAGAGGAATAATGGATATCCATAAATCGAATTATGGATATCCATTATTCGGCTGATTTATGGATATCCATAAATCAAATTATGGATATCCATAAATCAAATTATGGATATCCATAAATCGATTTATGGATATCATAAATTTAGATCGAAATATGGATATCCATAAATTGAATTATGGATATCCTTAATTCGAATTATGGATATCCATTATTCGGCTGATTTATGGATATCCATAAATCGAATTATGGATATCGAATTATGGATATCCATAATTCTCCTCTGCAAATAAATCTAATGAATAATGACTGCACCCTTTGCAAAAAAACAAAAACAAAAAAAAAACTCGACTATTCCCGTCAGGTTTCCGATTTAGGTGTGTAATAAGAGCCGGGATGGAGGTGGAGGTAATGGGAGTGAGGTTTAACGTCCCATTCAATACTAATTAGGTCATTTTGGAGACGTTGCTTCCAATTATGTTGGCATTAAGCCTTCATTGAGATGAAATGACATCTCAATCCCGCCGGCCTTAGTAGCTCAAGTCGGATGCGCGTCTTACTGGTTATCAGGAGGACGCGGGTGCGATACCTGCCAGGGCAGCAACATTCTTTCGTGGAGATCGATCATGAAATCTTTTCTACGGTCATTCTCTCCCTTCCGCTGATTCAAGAAGGGCAGTTTTGTTTTGGAGTCATAAAAAAATTTACACATTGCTTTCACAAGTCCGTGAAATGAATACCCACTTAAACCTAGCCTAGCCACTAGGCGTTAAAATGGATAATATGGAATTAAAATCATCTTTTGCATTAAAATGAATTCTGTATAAACGTTTAGCTAGTCTAGTCTCTGTGGCTTAATTTTGAGATTACTAAGTTTGGAGATTCTATGTAATAAAATTGATCAGACTTTATTTAACAGACTAGTAGAGATTGATCATGAAATCTATTCTACGGTCATTCTCTCCCTTCGCTGATTCAAGAAGGGCAGTTGTCAGTTTCTGGCGATATAATGTGCAATGTACTTGTTAACTGATTACGTATACGCCTGCCCAGGAAAAGTGTGGATAGGTAAACTGACCGGCTCAAAAATGACCTAAATTAGTGTGGACTGAGCCGTTATACTCAAATACAAACAAACAAACATCTCAATCCCTGTCGCTCATTGACTCGCACGACTTTGTTTGGACAGGCTTAGACCTAAACGGTTTACCATTACTCTCAGCTCTTGCAGCCAAATCTATTTCTCCAAGCCCAATGGGCGGGTGTCAGGAGATATATCTGAATCTTACTGGTACCCCTACATCTCAAGTAGAGTATTGTATGGATATATGTTAATACTATATATAACGACCATGTGCATTTTTCTCCAGAAAGCATGCACGGGTTGCCTGTTTGGATCATTATAATCTTACGTCCGACTTCCAGTGTCTTTAGGTGCGCAGTCCTCATAGAGGTGATTCCAGAGGGATTGGATGCGTTGACCGGAATTTCCAGCTCTTACGGCTGGTTCCGATATTTAACTGCACACATCGCGGGCGTTCAGCGTATGGCATCCGTTGCTTTGGAAGCCTTACGGGCTGAAAATGTTGCACGGCAGAGAGGTCCCTTTGACTGGCCATCATCTTCCAGCGATGATGAAGATCTTGAAGAAATACAAGATTTTTACAATAAATAATCACGTGTCTTAGGGAGAAATCATTAAACCAAAGCTTTGGCGGTGATTTATGGATATCCATAATTCGAATTATTGATATCCATCAATCGATCTGAATTATGGATATCCATAAATCGATTGATCGATCCCGGGCTTCTCCAGACTTTCGGATGAGTCTTTAAACCGAGGTCCCGTCTCCGTATGACCTTAGCTGTTGGTGGGACGTAAAACTAAAACTCACTCACTCACTCCATAGATCGATTTATGGATATCCATAATTCAAATTATGGATATCCATAAATCAGAGGAATAATGGATATCCACAAATCGAATTACGGATATCCTTAATTCGATTTATGGATATCCATAATTCGAATTATGGATATCCATTATTCGGTTTATTTATGGATATCCATAAATTGAGTTATCTGTATCCATAATTCGATTTATGGATATTTATAAATACGGATTAAATAGTAAAATGGCGCCCCATACAAGAACGTCATATTATTTTTTTCAGACAAAAATGTACTGAATAATGATGCATTTAAAGGAGTAGCCACAGTCTACGTTATAGACCAGAGATCTTACCACCTGCTATTGTTCACGTGACAGTCGCTGACCATGTTCAAAACCCAGGTATCGGTTATTTATGGCAGTGTTAGTCTTCTCCCTGTGACGTCAGAACGCTGTGTAGAAGGTAAAATCTGGACTGGGCTCATGTACGGGGCATTGGCTTATCAATCGACCCAAAGTAACAAAGTACAGAGGCTTTCCATCTGCTATTGTCCCACTGACTGTCGCTACCACGTACAAAAGTCAACTACATGTTGTTTATAGCTTCGATAGTCGCCTCCATGTGCCGTCAGAGCGAAATCTGGACTAGGCTTGTACACTGGGGCATGGGCAAATAGTGGATACCTCAGACGCCACGTATGCGGCATCTGATCTGGAGTATACTGCTTGCTTACAAATACTGGCATTTAATGGTTGAACAAAAGCTCAATTCTCAGTTCAGGACCGTTTGCCCAACCTACACGCAGAGACAATCGACCCACCAGTACCCTCAGTGTTTTGATTTAGTAGCGGTATGGCCATTATTGGGACAACAACTGTCCTGTTGGCTTTCTACTTGTTATGATTGATATGTTAAATGCCGTTCGATGGCAGAAAAAATTCCCCGTACTTCATCAAAGTGTAAATTATTCCCTATTGGATAATGGAGTCCATTTTAGTATTTTAGTATATATGAAGGGCGAAAGCAGTGATTTATAAATATCGTTACTGCTTTTGAAAAAAAAAATCCCAATATAGAACTGTAATGCGTATATCCTATCTTAAATGTGTTCTTCGTTTTCAAAGACCATCATACGACTTATAAACGTATTTCACTTTACTTAGCTTGTCTTAAATGGCATCTTTTGGCGTAAAACGTCTTTTCGTGCTTCGTAAACAATATTTATATTTTTATTTCTTTCAGATCTTTGTCTCATTTTAGTAGATTCGAACCTCGAGCTGTGTATACGCTAGAGGGTGCAACCAGTGTTTCAAATTCATTAATGCTTTGGAAGACACTCAATAAAACTGTGACTCCAATTTTCTACTTGCAAAGTGCCTTTATATTAAATAGCTGTATTTCACAGTGTCGTACATTGGTCCATTCAGTGTATGCTAGTACAAGTGACAACTGCAAACAAAGTCAAGACTGTTTCGCTGCTTTAAAACAGTCAACTTACACACGAAGTCTTATCCTTGCTGTCAAAGGATATCCCTCTATAGAACATATTTAACGTCACTACAGCCGGTGTCTGGGAATGTGTGGCGGCCGTAAAAAGTCTCCCTGCCCTACATCATAGTGTAGTTTATATTTTCGTGTCCTTTGGAATTATTGATTCCATTGTTGAATTTTGAAAATATTTGATGGTCACTGATGAGGCCTACTTGGCCGAAACTAGCTAGTCTGGCCCAGAAAACATGTACACTCCATATTTTCCAGTTTTTTTTTTTTTTTTTTTTTTTTTTGTATTCCTTGCTTCCAAAGGGTAACCCTCTATGGAACATATTAAACGTTACCACAACTGGTGTCTGGGAATGTGTGGCGGCCATAAAAAGTCTCCCTGCCCTACATCATAGTGTAGTTTATATTTTCTTGTCGTTTGGGATCATTGATTCCATTGTTGAATTTTGAAAATATTTGAGGGTCACTGATGAGGCCTTATTGGCCGAAACTAGCTAGTCTGGCCCAGAAAACATGTACACTCCATATTTTCCAGTTCTTTGGTGTATTCCTTGCTTCCAAAGGATAGCCCTCTATAGAACATATTTATCAGAAGCAATATGTATTTTTTACAACAAGATGCACTAGTTTACAACTGCCACGGGATAAAAATAAGTTTGATAAAGCTACATGTATACATAAATTATGTATCTGGTGTTCAAATGTGTGTAAAACGCAGAATATCAGTCTACTATGTATCTGCCAAATAGAAGTGGAGGCAATGATCAGGAATCGATACAATTAACCCACAGCTCCCATCAGGGACACCAAAGGGAAAGAAACACAAACACTAAACAACTCCCTAATGGAAACATCAATAGTGGAAAGCCAAAAGGATAGTTACTTTCCCACAAAATGGCCAACAGGCTAACCAAAATAAAATAATATAAGCGACACAAACACACAAAGACAAACCATAACAAAAATAAACCGCGACAGAAGAACCGCCTAGGAACGGTCAGCGGAAACGAATTCCACAGTGGGGCTTAAATCGATTTTACGTGGCCACAATCCTCGCCCTTACTTCCGTCGCGATTAAGACAAATAATGTGTTCAGTCCGCATGAAGGCCTCCTAACTCATGAGTGAAACATCTCCGAGAACACAAAAATCAAACAACCACAGAGATGAAACAACGATAAGGACTCGACAGCAAGAAACCACTGAAATGCTGGAGCAAAAGAAAACCAACAGTTAGACTCCGGTGGGCCCGACAAGAGACAGAGCATCAGGTGCCAACCAACATAAGCCTTTACACTGGAACCGTCATAGACTCTGAGGCCTGACCCACCGGCGTGTAATAAAAGTGGCAAGCAAAGTTGTCAACCGTGATTGGGTTAACTACCATACATGCAGTCTGTCGTATAACATTTATGTTATACCCAATCTTTTTATAACGAAGAATGATTTTTAGGAATTTGGGTGCTGAAGTCATTGCGCTTATATATTTTCTTAAGTTATATAATAAGTCACCATAAAATTCGGTTTCCGATAGACCTTGTTGCAGAAGAGATTTAAGTTCAATATTGAATTTTGAAATTAATTCAGAATGACGTCTATAAAATTTTGAAAAGGCTTTGCGTATATCAAAACCCTGATTAAGAAGTTTAGCCGTTAACATTTTAATACGAGTGTTGAAGTCAGTTACATGACTACATTCTTTGGCAAATCGAATTAATTGCGAAATATAAACGCCATAGGATGGCGCACAAGGAACATCACCACTGCTTCTAAATGTTCACAATTTTGTGATATTGCAAAATTCTCAAAAGAATGCGCACTGTTCTGTTTAACCGCTTATGTATAAGCCTGCACAGGAATTGTAATAGGTGAACCGACCGGCTCGATATGACCTATAAAGTATTGACTTGACCATAAATATTCTAAAAACAAAAGAAAACCCGACGTCGCAAATGAGGTGTTTTAGAGTAAAAATAGCACGCGATTCAATAACTTTATCCTTGTACTTAACTGTCTTGCAGCTTCATCAAACAAAATTATGCTGCAGCCCTCTCATTGGCTTCTTTTGAAAGAAGCCAACTTGTTCGATGTGTAACAAAAACGTATCTGTGCTTTGAGAACACCTGATTTTCATTGTGTGTCATCCTCTCATATGATCCATTTTCGTCTGTGTTAATCCTGTAACCTATTTGGAGATGTTGCTAGTAGCTCTTGTCGGACTCCATCTTTAAAGAAATGCCGGCCTCAGTGGCTCAGTCGGATGCGCGTCTGACTGGTGATCAGGAGGACGCGGGTTCGACTCCCGCCGGGGTCGGCAACATTCTTTCGTGGAGATTGATCATGAAATCTTTTCTACGGTCATTCTCTCCCTTCCGCTGATTCAAGAAGGGCAGTTGTCAGTTTCTGGCGATAGAATGTGCACTGTACTGGTTAACCGCTTACGTATAAGCCTGCCAGGAAAGTGTTGATAGGTAAACTGACCGGCTCAAAAATGACCTAAATAGTGTTGACTGGGCCGTAAAACTCCAAAACAAACAAACAAAAATCTTTAAAGAAATGGGACCAAATTTAATGCCATGTACCTCCATCAGAAACTACTGGCGAAGAGTTATTTGAAAAGAAAATCAAGCTGTATATATCAAGAACCAGCTCCTCTTCTATAGTAGAATTGTAATGCAGTTAGATCTCCTTTGGTAACGAGCACAGATTCAGACAAAGTCATTGCCAGACGTATGATGGCTGTACCAAAATCTCCAAATAACTGCAGTACAAGGCTGTGAGAAGTGGTTGGGACAAGTTGGCTTCTTTAAAAAGAATCCAGAGGAAAAAGTCTGCTGCTTTCTAGTCAGTAGAATAACCAGGGCCGGCGTTTAAGAAACACTGCACACAGCTTCTTGAGTTAAATAGTTTTTTTTTAGAAAACTTGCTTAGAAGGTTAAAATGCTGAAAATTTCAAAGGGCTATAACTCAAGAACATGTCAGAATTTTTAATTAGGTTTGTCAGGTCATCTATTTAGCACCATCTATCAACCTATCAAGTTTCAAAGCATCAGTATAAATAGTTGTTTAGCTGTCTTGAATACAAGTTTAAAATGCCCAAATTTACAAAGAGCCAAAACTCAAGATTTTTGCCAGAATCCATGCAGGTCATCTTTTTTAGCTCACCTGAGCCGAAGGCTCACAAGGTGAGCTTATAGTATAGGTAGGCATCCGGCGTCCGTCCGTCGTCCGTCCGTCGTCCACACCTTTGAACTTGAATATCTAAGTAACTAGCTTGCCAATCCCAATCAAATTTTATGTGCAGCATCACTGGGTTGGGAGATTGACTACATTAGGTTTTGGACCAGTTTTGATCAGAACTGTGGTAGCCATGGAAACAAGAAGGTTCCTTAGACTTATAATTGGGAAAACGACGTCTCCTTTTTTTCGGCCATTTCTGATCCGATCTTCATCAAACTTGCAGATAACCAGGAGGGGCTTACAGTCTACGTCGAGTTCGAATTTGGGCTGCACGGGACGAACAGATTTGGAGTTACCTGCCATTGAGCATAAATATAAGTAAAAATGGTGTCTCCAGCTTTTCTCAGCTATTTATGATCTGATCTTTATGTAACTTTTCATAAATGAGCACAAGCATAAAATCTCGGATGAGTTCGAATTTGGTTTGAATCTGACTAGCGGTTTTTCAGTTAATCCCCTTGAGCGTGAAAAATTTTCCCATAGACTTATAATGGGGAAAATGACATCTCCACTTTTTCTCAACCATTTCTGATCCGATCTTCATCAAACTTGCAGATAACCAGGTGAGGCTTACAGTCTACGTCGAGTTCGAATTTGGGCTGCACGGGACAAACAGTTTTGGAGTTACCTGCCGTTGAGCATAAATAAGAGAAAAATGGTGTCTCCAGCTTTTCTCAGCCGTTTATGATCTGATCTTTTTGTAACTTTTCATAAATGAGGAAAAGCATAATATCTCGGACGAGTTTGAATTTGGTTCGAATCTGACCAGCAGTTTTCCAGTTACATCCCCTTGAGCGTGAAAATTTTTCCCATAGACTTATAATGGGGAAAACGACTTTTCCACTTTTTCTAAGCCATTTCTGATCTGATCTTCATCAAACTTGCAGATAACCTGGAGGGGTTTACAGTCTACGTCGAGTTAGAATTTGGGCCGCACGGGACAAACAGCTTTGGAGTTACCTGCCCTTGAGCATACAAATAAGTGAAAAATGGTGTCTCCAGCTTTTCTCAGCCGTTTATGATCTGATCTTTTTGGAACTTTTCAAAAACGACGAAAAGCATAAAATCTCAGATGCGTTTGAATTTGGTTTGAATCTGACCAGCGGTTTTCCAGTTACATCCCATTGAGCGTGAAAAATTTTCCCATAGACTTATAAAGGGGAAAACGACGTCTCCACTTTTTCTCAGCCATTTCTGATCCGATCTTCATCAAACTTGCAGATAACCAGGAGGGGCTAACAGTCTACGTCGAGTTTATATTTGGGATGCATGGGACAAACAGCTTTGGAGTTACCTGCCCTTAAGCATACATATAAGTGAAAAATGGTGTATCCAGCTTTTCTCAGCCGTTTGTGATCTAATCTTTTTGTAACTTTTCATAAACGAGAACAAGCATAAAATCTTGGACGAGTCCGAATTTGGCTTGAATCTGACAAGCGTTTTTTTTTTTTCATTTACATCCCCTTGAGCATGAAAAAAAATTCCATTGACTTATAATGGGGAAAACGAGGTATCCACTTTTTCTCCCCCATTTCTGATCCGATCTTCATCAAACTGGCATATAACCAGGAGGGGCTTACAGTCTACGTTGAGTTCAAATTTGGGCTGCACAGCTTCTGAGTTATCTGCCCTTGAGCATAAATGTAAGTGAAAAAGTGTGTCTTCAGCTTTTCTCGGACGTTTTTGATTGGATCATTTTGTAATTTTAGCATAAAATCTCGAGCGATTTTGAAGTTGACTTGAATCTGACCAGTGGTTTTCCAGTTACATCTCCTTGAGTGTGAAAGATTTTCCCATAGATTTACAATGGGAAAACGATGTCTCCAGCTTTTGTTGACCATTTCAAATCAGATCTTCATGAAACTTGCAGATAACCAGGAGGGGCATACAGTCTATGTTGAGTTTGAATTTGGACCGCGCACGACTTCTGGGTTACCTATCATTGAGCATAAATATTAGCAAAAAATGGTGTATCCAGCTTTCCGCTACCATTTTTGATCTGACCTTTTTGTTACTTTTGGTAAACAAGGATAAGCATAAAATCTCTAATGAGTTTGATTTTGGTTTGAATCTGACCACCGGATTTCCAGTTACATCCCCTTGAACTTGAAAAATTTTGCCATAGACTTACAATGGGAAAAAATGTCTCCAACTTCGCTTGGCTATTCCCAACCTGACCTTCAACAAACTTCCAGATAATCAGAAGGAGCTTACAGTCTATGTTTAGTTCGAATTTGGGCCGAATGAGACGAAAGGCTTTCGAATAACCTGTCCTTGAGCATAAATATTAGTGAAAAATAGTGTCTCCACCTTTTCTCAGCCGTTTCTGATCTGATCTTTTTGAAACTTTCAGTAAACGAGAACAAGCCTAAAACCTCAGATGAGTTTGAATTTGGCTTGAATCTGACATTCGGTTTTGCAGTTACAGCCCTTAGATCGCGAACAATTTTCCCACAAACTTACAATGGAAAAACGACGTTACCAACGACGTTTTTATAGGGATAAAACACAAAAACCAAAGAACCACAGAGGTGAGACAACGGTGAGGACCCGACAGCAAGAAACCACTGAAATGCTGGAGCAAAAGAAAACCAACAGTTAGACTCCGATGGGCCCGACCAGAGACAGAGCATCAGGCACCAACCAACATTATCTCTCTAATTTTCAATAAGCCTTTACGTTGGAGCCGTCATAGAATCTGAGGCCTGACCCACCGGCGTGCAATTAAAGAGGGAAGCAAAGTTGCCCACCGTGATTGGGTTAACTACCATGCATGCAGTCTGTCGTATAATATCCATGTTGTACCCAATCTTTTTATATCGAAGAATGATTTTACGAAATTGGGTGCTGAAGTCATTGCGGTTATATATTTTTCTGAAACCTGGTATTTAGTACTCGGCGATTGAGTATAACCAAGTTTATGAAAACAATGACCTAATTTACGCAAAGGTCATATTTGGTTCCCTAGGCTTTACTATGGGAAAAACGTAAAACAAAGCATTATTTAAAAAAAAAAAAAAAAAACTATTGTCGTCTATGTCATGAGAGTATGTGCAATATGAATGTCTATGAATGCCATTGGTCAATGGCATTCGGTAACATTTGCCCCAGATTACTTGGATTGCAGGTGCATTGAAATTTAAAATGACATTTTCTCTGAAAATCCGGAGCCAATGTCATATTTGTGTCCAGAACCTTTCGGTCAATTGCCTTGGAAATTAGTATGTAGCTTTAGGTGACTGAGTATAACATTGTTGACCCTAGGTTGACTTTGACCTGTCTTTGGACAAGGTCAAATTTGATCTCTCAGGATTTTGAATGGGAATGATGTTCAAAATGTATCTTTCGAAACTGCTGTGACTATGAAATAAGAGGGGTACTCTATGAATGCCTGTGACTTTCAAACTGGTATTACTTAAAGATAGACAGTGTATAGTTCCAGTCATGTGGCAGATGGCCTTTTGTAAATTTTGACAGTTTTACCTTGTCAGCAGAATATCTCAAAATCCATTGGAGCTAAGCTTTGATATTTTGGTGACTAGATTGGTAATAATGAGAAGATGGCTTGTGAGTTATGACCATTTGTAAATTTGGGCATGTCTACCTCGTCAGAAAAACATATCAAAACCATCGGATCTAGAACCATGATATTTAGTGATTTGATTGCAAGTGATGAGTAGATGCACTGATTTATTTTGAATAATCATTACGACAACATACCCATGCGACATAGTGCATTCTTTCATATCTCAAAAACGGTTAATTTTCTGGTTGAAAATTTTTGATAACTTTCCTATTTATATTTGAAACATAGGTTTTGGGTGCCCGTCAGAACCGCATCGATGACGCGGTTCTAATGGGTACTCACAACTCATGTCTTGGAGCAGAATTAAGAAAAAATGTATCCCCCCCATAAACACCAGTTTTCTGTATATAGTGGGTCTAGAGGATGTTCATTTCACGGACTTGTTCAAGTGATATTCAGAAAAACACTTCATGAGTAATGGCCCTTTGTAAATTTGGGCATTTTACCTTGTCAGCAAAATATCCCATAAGGTGTTAAACGTAGTCTTGAAACTTGAAGGATAAATAGAGGATGATGAGTAGAGTACTGGTTACCACCCAGGAAATCCTGCTCGTAATGCTCAGATGTGAGCGAGTAGCAGTAATAGGAGAGAACAAGCAGCCCGATGGGCAACGATCGCTCACCAGAGAACTAGACCAAAGACTTAAGGATCAATTTTGTTCAATGTGTGTATGGCCTGACATATTGACGAAAGAACTGCTGGAAATTTTTATCCCTATAAAAACGTCGTTGGTAACGTCGTTTTTCCATTGTAAGTTTGTGGGAAAATTGTTCGCGATCTAAGGGCTGTAACTGCAAAACCGAATGTCAGATTCAAGCCAAATTCAAACTCATCTGAGGTTTTAGGCTTGTTCTCGTTTACTGAAAGTTTCAAAAAGATCAGACCAGAAACGGCTGAGAAAAGGTGGAGACACTATTTTTCACTAATATTTATGCTCAAGGACAGGTTATTCGAAAGCCTTTTGTCTCATTCGGCCCAAATTCGAACTAAACATACACTGTAAGCTCCTTCTGATTATCTGGAAGTTTGTTGAAGGTCAGGTTGGGAATAGCCAAGCAAAGTTGGAGACATTTTTTCCCATTGTAAGTCTATGGCAAAATTTTTCAAGTTCAAGGGGATGTAACTGGAAATCCGGTGGTCAGATTCAAACCAAAATCAAACTCATTAGAGATTTTATGCTTATCCTTGTTTACCAAAAGTAACAAAAAGGTCAGATCAAAAATGGTAGCGGAAAGCTGGATACACCATTTTTTGCAAATATTTATGCTCAATGATAGGTAACCCAGAAGTCGTGCGTGGTCCAAATTCAAACTCAACATAGACTGTATGCCCCTCCTGGTTATCTGCAAGTTTCATGAAGATCTGATTTGAAATGGTCAACAAAAGCTGGAGACATCGTTTTCCCATTGTAAATATATGGGAAAATCTTTCACACTCAAGGAGATGTAACTGGAAAACCACTGGTCAGATTCAAGTCAACTTCAAAATCGCTCGAGATTTTATGCTAAAATTACAAAATGATCCAATCAAAAACGTCTGAGAAAAGCTGGAGACACACTTTTTCACTTACATTTATGCTCAAGGGCAGATAACTCAGAAGCTGTGCAGCCCAAATTTGAACTCAACGTAGACTGTAAGCCCCTCCTGGTTATATGCAAGTTTGATGAAGATCGGATCAGAAATGGGGGAGAAAAAGTGGATACCTCGTTTTCCCCATTATAAGTAAATGGAATTTTTTTTCATGCTCAAGGGGATGTAAATGAAAAAAAAAAAAAAACGCTTGTCAGATTCAAGCCAAATTCGGACTCGTCCAAGATTTTATGCTTGTTCTCGTTTATGAAAAGTTACAAAATGATTAGATCACAAACGGCTGTGAAAAGCTGGAGACACCATTTTTCACTTATATGTATGCTTAAGGGCAGGTAACTCCAAAGCTGTTTGTCCCATGCATCCCAAATATAAACTCGACGTAGACTGTTAGCCCCTCCTGGTTATCTGCAAGTTTGATGAAGATCGGATCAGAAATGGCTGAGAAAAAGTGGAGACGTCGTTTTCCCCTTTATAAGTCTATGGGAAAATTTTTCACGCTCAAGGGGATGTAACTCGAAAACCGCTGGTCAGATTCAAACCAAATTCGAACTCGTCCGAGATTTTATGCTTGTCGTCGTTTATAAAAGTTACAAAACAATCAGATCATAAACGGCTGAGAAAAGCTGGAGACACCATTTTTCACTTATTTTTATGCTCAAGGGCAGGTAACTCAAAAGTTGTTCGTCCCGTGCAGCCCAAATTCTTACATGACGTAGACTGTAAGCCCCTCCTGGTTATCTGCAAGTTTGATGAAGATCGGATCAGAAATGGCTGAGAAAAAGTGGTGACGTCGTTTTCCCATTATAAGTCTATGGGAAAATTTTTCACGCTCAAAGGGATGTAACTGAAAAACTGCTGGTCAGATTCAAACCAAATTCAAACGCATCTGAGATTTTATGCTTTTCGTCGTTTTTGAAAAGTTCCAAAAAGATCAGATCATAAACGGCTGAGAAAAGCTGGAGACACCATTTTTCACTTATTTGTATGCTCAAGGGCAGGTAACTCCAAAGCTGTTTGTCCCGTGCGGCCCAAATTCTAACTCGACGTAGACTGTAAACCCCTCCTGGTTATCTGCAAGTTTGATGAAGATCAGATCAGAAATGGCTTAGAAAAAGTGGAAAAGTCGTTTTCCCCATTATAAGTCTATGGGAAAAATTTTCACGCTCAAGGGGATGTAACTGGAAAACTGCTGGTCAGATTCGAACCAAATTCAAACTCGTCCGAGATATTATGCTTTTCCTCATTTATGAAAAGTTACAAAAAGATCAGATCATAAACGGCTGAGAAAAGCTGGAGACACCATTTTTCTCTTATTTATGCTCAACGGCAGGTAACTCCAAAACTGTTTGTCCCGTGCAGCCCAAATTCGAACTCGACGTAGACTGTAAGCCTCACCTGGTTATCTGCAAGTTTGATGAAGATCGGATCAGAAATGGTTGAGAAAAAGTGGAGATGTCATTTTCCCCATTATAAGTCTATGGGAAAATTTTTCACGCTCAAGGGGATTAACTGAAAAACCGCTAGTCAGATTCAAACCAAATTCGAACTCATCCGAGATTTTATGCTTGTGCTCATTTATGAAAAGTTACAAAAAGATCAGATCATAAATAGCTGAGAAAAGCTGGAGACACCATTTTTACTTATATTTATGCTCAAGGGCAGGTAACTCCAGATCTGTTCGTCCCGTGCAGCCCAAATTCGAACTCGACGTAGACGGTAAGCCCCTCCTGGTTATCTGCAAGTTTGATGAAGATCGGATCAGAAATGGCCGAAAAAAAAGGAGACGTCGTTTTCTCCATTATAAGTCTAAGGAACCTTCTTGTTTCCATGGCTACCACAGTTCTGATCAAAACTGGTCCAAAACCTAATGCAGTCAATCTCCCAACCCAGTAATGCTGCACATAAAATTTGATTGGGATTGGCAAGCTAGTTACTTAGATATTCAAGTTCAAAGGTGTGGACGACGGACGGACGCCGGATGCCTACCTATACTATAAGCTCACCTTGTGAGCCTTCGGCTCAGGTGAGCTAAAAAAGATGACCTGCATGGATTCTGGCAAAAATCTTGAGTTTTGGCTCTTTGTAAATTTGGGCATTTTAAACTTGTATTAAAGACAGCTAAACAACTATTTATACTGATGCTTTGAAACTTGATAGGTTGATAGATGGTGCTAAATAGATGACCTGACAAACCTAATTAAAAATTCTGACATGTTCTTGAGTTATAGCCCTTTGAAATTTTCAGCATTTTAACCCTGTAAGCAAGTTTTCTAAAAAAAAAACTATTTAACTCAAGAAGCTGTGTGCAGTGTTTCTTAAACGCCGGCCCTGGTTATTCTACTGACTAGAAAGCAGCAGACTTTTTCCTCTGGATTCTTTTTAAAGAAGCCAACTTGTCCCAACCACTTCTCACAGCCTTGTACTGCAGTTATTTGGAGATTTTGGTACAGCCATCATACGTCTGGCAATGATTTTGTCTGAATCTGTGCTCGTTACCAAAGGAGATCTAACTGCATTACAATTCTACTATAGAAGAGGAGCTGGTTCTTGATATATACAGCTTGATTTTCTTTTCAAATAACTCTTCGCCAGTAGTTTCTGATGGAGGTACTTGGCATTAAATTTGGTCCCATTTCTTTAAAGATGGAGTCCGACAAGAGCTACTAGCAACATCTCCAAATAGGTTACAGGATTAACACAGACGAAAATGGATCATATGAGAGGATGACACACAATGAAAATCAAGTGTTCTCAAAGCACAGATACGTTTTTGTTACACATCGAACAAGTTGGCTTCTTTCAAAAGAAGCCAATGAGAGGGCTGCAGCATAATTTTGTTAGATGAAGCTGCAAGACAGTTAAGTACAAGGATAAAGTTATTGAATCGCGTGCTATTTTTACTCTAAAACACCTCATTTGCGACGTCGGGTTTTCTTTTGTTTTTAGAATATTTATGGTCAAGCCAATACTTTATAGGTCATATCGAGCCGGTCGGTTCACCTATTACAATTCCTGTGCAGGCTTATACATAAGCGGTTAAACAGAACAGTGCGCATTCTTTTGAGAATTTTGCAATATCACAAAATTGTGAACATTTAGAAGCAGTGGTGATGTTCCTTGTGCGCCATCCTATGGCGTTTATATTTCGCAATTAATTCGATTTGCCAAAGAATGTAGTCATGTAACTGACTTCAACACTCGTATTAAAATGTTAACGGCTAAACTTCTTAATCAGGGTTTTGATATACGCAAAGCCTTTTCAAAATTTTATAGACGTCATTCTGAATTAATTTCAAAATTCAATATTGAACTTAAATCTCTTCTGCAACAAGGTCTATCGGAAACCGAATTTTATGGTGACTTATTATATAACTTAAGAAAATATATAAGCGCAATGACTTCAGCACCCAAATTCCTAAAAATCATTCTTCGTTATAAAAAGATTGGGTATAACATAAATGTTATACGACAGACTGCATGTATGGTAGTTAACCCAATCACGGTTGACAACTTTGCTTGCCACTTTTATTGCACGCCGGTGGGTCAGGCCTCAGAGTCTATGACGGTTCCAGTGTTAAGGCTTATGTTGGTTGGCACCTGACGCTCTGTCTCTTGTCGGGCCCATCGGAGTCTAACTGTTGGTTTTCTTTTGCTCCAGCATTTCAGTGGTTTCTTGCTGTCGAGTCCTTATCGTTGTTTCATCTCTGTGGTTGTTTGATTTTTGTGTTCTCGGAGATGTTTCACTCATGAGTTAGGAGGCCTTCATGCGGACTGAACACATTATTTGTCTTAATCGCGACGGAAGTAAGGGCGAGGATTGTGGCCACGTAAAATCGATTTAAGCCCCACTGTGGAATTCGTTTCCGCTGACCGTTCCTAGGCGGTTCTTCTGTCGCGGTTTATTTTTGTTATGGTTTGTCTTTGGGTGTTTGTGTCGCTTATATTATTTTATTTTGGTTAGCCTGTTGGCCATTTTGTGGGAAAGTAACTATCCTTTTGGCTTTCCACTATTGATGTTTCCATTAGGGAGTTGTTTAGTGTTTGTGTTTCTTTCCCTTTGGTGTCTCTGATGGGAGCTCTGGGTTAATTGTATCGATTCCTGATCATTGCCTCCACTTCTATTTGGCAGATACATAGTAGACTGATATTCTGCGTTTTATACACATTTGAACACCAGATACATAATTTATGTATACATGTAGCTTTATCAAACTTATTTTTATCCCGTGGCAGTTGTAAACTAGTGCATCTTGTTGTAAAAAAACACATATTGCTTCTGATAAATATGTTCTATAGAGGGCTATCCTTTGGAAGCAAGGAATACACCAAAGAACTGGAAAATATGGAGTGTACATGTTTTCTGGGCCAGACTAGCTAGTTTCGGCCAATAAGGCCTCATCAGTGACCCTCAAATATTTTCAAAATTCAACAATGGAATCAATGATCCCAAACGACAAGAAAATATAAACTACACTATGATGTAGGGCAGGGAGACTTTTTATGGCCGCCACACATTCCCAGACACCAGCTGTGGTGACGTTTAATATGTTCCATAGAGGGTTACCCTTTGGAAGCAAGGAATACAAAAAAAAAAAAAAAAAAAAAAATGGAAAATATGCTGTGTACATGTTTTCTGGGCCAGACTAGCTAGTTTCGGCCAAGTAGGCCTCATCAGTGACCATCAAATATTTTCAAAATTCAACAATGGAATCAATAATTCCAAAGGACACGAAAATATAAACTACACTATGATGTAGGGCAGGGAGACTTTTTACGGCCGCCACACATTCCCAGACACCGGCTGTAGTGACGTTAAATATGTTCTATAGAGGGATATCCTTTGGCAGCAAGGATAAGACTTCGTGTGTAAGTTGACTGTTTTAAAGCAGCGAAACAGTCTTGACTTTGTTTGCAGTTGTCACTTGTACTAGCATACACTGAATGGACCAATGTACGACACTGTGAAATATAGCTATTTAATATAAAGGCACTTTGCAAGTAGAAAATTGGAGTCACAGTTTTATTGAGTGTCTTCCAAAGCATTAATGAATTTGAAACACTGGTTGCACCCTCTAGCGTATACACAGCTCGAGGTTCGAATCTACTAAAATGAGACAAAGATCTGAAAGAAATAAAAATATAAATATTGTTTACGAAGCACGAAAAGACGTTTTACGCCAAAAGATGCCATTTAAGACAAGCTAAGTAAAGTGAAATACGTTTATAAGTCGTATGATGGTCTTTGAAAACGAAGAACACATTTAAGATAGGATATACGCATTACAGTTCTATATTGGGATTTTTTTTTCAAAAGCAGTAACGATATTTATAAATCACTGCTTTCGCCCTTCATATATACTAAAATACTAAAATGGACTCCATTATCCAATAGGGAATAATTTACACTTTGATGAAGTACGGGGAATTTTTTCTGCCATCGAACGGCATTTAACATATCAATCATAACAAGTAGAAAGCCAACAGGACAGTTGTTGTCCCAATAATGGCCATACCGCTACTAAATCAAAACACTGAGGGTACTGGTGGGTCGATTGTCTCTGCGTGTAGGTTGGGCAAACGGTCCTGAACTGAGAATTGAGCTTTTGTTCAACCATTAAATGACAGTATTTGTAAGCAAGCAGTATACTCCAGATCAGATGCCGCATACGTGGCGTCTGAGGTATCCACTATTTGCCCATGCCCCAGTGTACAAGCCTAGTCCAGATTTCGCTCTGACGGCACATGGAGGCGACTATCGAAGCTATAAACAACATGTAGTTGACTTTTGTACGTGGTAGCGACAGTCAGTGGGACAATAGCAGATGGAAAGCCTCTGTACTTTGTTACTTTGGGTCGATTGATAAGCCAATGCCCCGTACATGAGCCCAGTCCAGATTTTACCTTCTACACAGCGTTCTGACGTCACAGGGAGAAGACTAACACTGCCATAAATAACCGATACCTGGGTTTTGAACATGGTCAGCGACTGTCACGTGAACAATAGCAGGTGGTAAGATCTCTGGTCTATAACGTAGACTGTGGCTACTCCTTTAAATGCATCATTATTCAGTACATTTTTGTCTGAAAAAAATAATATGACGTTCTTGTATGGGGCGCCATTTTACTATTTAATCCGTATTTATAAATATCCATAAATCGAATTATGGATACAGATAACTCAATTTATGGATATCCATAAATAAACCGAATAATGGATATCCATAATTCGAATTATGGATATCCATAAATCGAATTAAGGATATCCGTAATTCGATTTGTGGATATCCATTATTCCTCTGATTTATGGATATCCATAATTTGAATTATGGATATCCATAAATCGATCTATGGAGTGAGTGAGTGAGTTTTAGTTTTACGTCCCACCAACAGCTAAGGTCATACGGAGACGGGACCTCGGTTTAAAGACTCATCCGAAAGTCTGGAGAAGCCCGGGATCGATCAATCGATTTATGGATATCCATAATTCAGATCGATTGATGGATATCAATAATTCGAATTATGGATATCCATAAATCACAGCCAAAGCTTTGGTTTAATGATTTCTCCCTAAGACACGTGATTGTTTATTGTAAAAATCTTGTATTTCTTCAAGATCTTCATCATCGCTGGAAGATGATGGCCAGTCAAAGGGACCTCTCTGCCGTGCAACATTTTCAGCCCGTAAGGCTTCCAAAGCAACGGATGCCATACGCTGAACGCCCGCCATGTGTGCAGTTAAATATCGGAACCAGCCGTAAGATCTGGAAATTCCGGTCAACGCATCCAATCCCTCTGGAATCACCTCTATGAGGACTGCGCACCTAAAGACACTGGAAGTCGGACGTAAGATTATAATGATCCAAACAGGCAACCCGTGCATGCTTTCTGGAGAAAAATGCACATGGTCGTTATATATAGTATTAACATATATCCATACAATACTCTACTTGAGATGTAGGGGTACCAGGCAGATTCAGATATATCTCCTGACACCCGCCCATTGGGCTTGGAGAAATAGATTTGGCTGCAAGAGCTGAGAGTAATGGTAAACCGTTTAGGTCTAAGCCTGTCCAAACAAAGTCGTGCGAGTCAATGAGCGACAGGGATTGAGATGTTTGTTTGTTTGTATTTGAGTATAACGGCTCAGTCCACACTAATTTAGGTCATTTTTGAGCCGGTCAGTTTACCTATCCACACTTTTCCTGGGCAGGCTTATACGTAATCAGTTAACAAGTACATTGCACATTATATCGCCAGAAACTGACAACTGCCCTTCTTGAATCAGCGAAGGGAGAGAATGACCGTAGAAAAGATTTCATGATCAATCTCTACTAGTCTGTTAAATAAAGTCTGATCAATTTTATTACATAGAATCTCCAAACTTAGTAATCTCAAAATTAAGCCACAGAGACTAGACTAGCTAAACGTTTATACAGAATTCATTTTAATGCAAAAGATGATTTTAATTCCATATTATCCATTTTAACGCCTAGTGGCTAGGCTAGGTTTAAGTGGGTATTCATTTCACGGACTTGTGAAAGCAATGTGTAAATTTTTTTATGACTCCAAAACAAAACTGCCCTTCTTGAATCAGCGGAAGGGAGAGAATGACCGTAGAAAAGATTTCATGATCGATCTCCACGAAAGAATGTTGCTGCCCTGGCAGGTATCGCACCCGCGTCCTCCTGATAACCACTAAGATGTGCATCCGACTTGAGCTACTAAGGCCGGCGGGATTGAGATGTCATTTCATCTCAATGAAGGCTTAATGCCAACATAATTGGAAGCAACGTCTCCAAAATGACCTAATTAGTATTGAATGGGACGTTAAACCTCACTCCCATTACCTCCACCTCCATCCCGGCTCTTATTACACACCTAAATCGGAAACCTGACGGGAATAGTCGAGTTTTTTTTTTGTTTTTGTTTTTTTGCAAAAGGGTGCAGTCATTATTCATTAGATTTATTTGCAGAGGAGAATTATGGATATCCATAAATCAGCCGAATAATGGATATCCATAATTCGAATTAAGGATATCCATAATTCAATTTATGGATATCCATATTTCGATCTAAATTTATGATATCCATAAATCGATTTATGGATATCCATAATTTGATTTATGGATATCCATAATTTGATTTATGGATATCCATAAATCAGCCGAATAATGGATATCCATAATTCGATTTATGGATATCCATTATTCCTCTGATTTATGGATATCCATAATTCGAGTTATGGATATCCATAATTCGATTTATGGATATCAGTAATTCGAATTATGGATATCCATAAATCACCGCCAAAGCTTTTGGTTTACTGATTTCTCCCTAAGACACATGCTTGTTTAATGTAAAACTCTTCAAGGTCTTCATCATCGCTGGAAGATGATTGCCAGTCAAAGGGACTGCCTTTTCAGCCCGTAAGGCTTCCAAAGCAACGGATGCCATACGCTGAACGCCCGCCACGTGTGCAGTTAAATATCGGTACCAGCCGTAAGATCTGGAAATTCCGGCCAACGCATCCTGTCCCTCTGGAATCACCTCTATAAGGACACTGAAAGTCGGACCTATGGTTATAATGATCCAAACAGGCAATCCGTGCATGCGCCTAAAGAAAAATGCACATTGTCGTTATACAGTAAAATTCCTATATTAAGACCACTTTTGAAGTTACAAAGGTGGCCCCCGACCAGATGACATTGTGCGCAGAATTCACGAAAAAGAATAACTGCACCCTTCTAAATAAGCTTTTTAAAGCAGAATTAGTCTTAATTTTAGGTGGTCTTAATAGCAGAATTCCACTGTATATAGTGTTAACATATATCCATATAATACTCTACTTGAGATGTATGGAGTACCAGGCAGATTCAGATATACATCCTGGTCCCCCCCAATTGGTGCTTGGAGAAATAGATTTGGCTGCATGAGTGGAGAGTACTGGTAAACCGTTTAGAGGGCCGTAGCCAGTCTAAACAAAGTCGTGCGAGTCAATTAGTTTATACTAATTTATTTTAGTTCGATTGCGATGGAAGCTTCAAGCTTATTTAATCGCTCTCAAACGCTCATTCCGGATGTTTTCAAGCGTGCACGGAGAAAGGCAGCGACTATTACACCACTGCTACCCATTTACACCTGGGTGGAGTGAGGCAATGTCATTACGTGTCTTGCCAAAGGACACACCTCGATACCTGGTACCGGATTCGAACCCACAACCTCTTGATCACGAGTCGCTTAACCACTGCGCAATCGAGGCTGACGAGTCAATTGGCGACAGGGATTGAGCTGTTTGTTTGTATTTGAGTTTAACGGCCCAGTCAACACTAATTTAGATCATTTTTGGGCCGGTCAGTTTACCTATCCACACTTTTTCTGGGCAGGCTTATACGTAAGCAGTAAACCAGTACAGTACACATTCTTTTATCAGAAACTGACAACTGCCCCTCTTAAATCAGCGAAAGGGAATGAGCGTAGAATATATGTCATGATCAGTTTTCACAAAAGAATGTTGCCTACCATGGCAGGTATTGAACCAGCGTCCCGCTGATCACCTCAGACACACATCCGACTGAGCTACCGAGCCCGGCGTGATTGAGATGTAATTTCATCTCAATGAAGGCTTAATGCCCAACATAATTGGATGCAAAGTCTCCAAAATAACCTAAATAGTATTGAAGGGGATGTTAAACCTCAAATCAAACCTACACCATTGGCCACCACTAAGCCTATCCTACATTACCTCCACCTGTAAACCAGGGATCGCAGGATCGATCCCGGGCTTCTCCAGACTTTCGGATGAGTCTTTAAACCGAGGTCTCCGTATGACCTTAGCTGTTGGTGGGACGTAAAACTCAAACACTCACTCACTTACCTCCACCTCCACCCCGGCTTTTATTACACACCCAAATCGTAAACCTGACGCGAATAGTCAAGTTTTTTTGCAAAGGGAGCAGTCATTATTTATAAGGTTTATTTGCAGAGTTGAATTATGGATATCCATAATTCGATTTATGGATATCCATAAATCAGCCGAATAATGGATATCCATAATTCGAATTATGGATATCCATAAATAATTATGGATATCTATAGATACGGATTAAATTGTAAAACGGCGCCCCATATTAGACTTTTCAATGCCCTTCTATATACATGTATATTCTAATAAGGACCAGCACAGCAGATTCGGCTTTCTGAATTTACAATATTTCATTGATAATGCTTAAGCTCATATGAGAGACAATCTTTGCTGGAAAAGTTATAACACTTTCCACACTAAACCCATATTCTGATGTTCCTTTGCAAACAGTGTAGATCCAGGTCAGTTGGCTTCTGAAGAAGTCATCTGATCAGGACCTACACTGTTTGTCATTCAATTTGTGCATTTGAATGAATACAGTAATCAAGCAATCTGCTTGGTTGAGTGTCAGTAATGGGTGTGGCTAAATTAATTTATTCAGCAGGATAAGAACTAACATTGTCTTGAATGTCCATAAGACGCTGGCAAGCAGTGAAGAACACTGCGACTGATCACTGGCTTCACTATGTTTAGACAAAGAAAAAACTTGCAATAAATAGAATAAATCAGACACCCACCTAGTATACGAAATCATTAGATGGAAGAATATTCGTCAGACCGCCAGCAAGATTAAACTTAAACGAAGTCTGCCGAGCCGATGAACCTCCTGCGGCTTGCAGGCGGGTTCAAACAGCACGCAACTTTAACCATTAAGATGCCAGTCAAAGTCGTTGTCTGCTTGAAATTTGAAGTACACTGTTGCAAACAATGTGGGTCCAGATCAAAAAAACTCCTCTAGGAGCAGTTTGATCAGGGTCCGCACGATATCTGACAGTTCAAGAATAATATCATGACCATTTTCATATCTTTATATATTTGCCTCGGCTTCTCCTAGAAAAAAAATGCAAGAGCAGCTCTTTGAATAGATTTTGAATCCTACCTGTGTATGCATGTGTTAACAATTAACATATTCTTCTAACTGTCCACATACGGGCATTTCGATTATACTCTTAGTACGCTTCGTCAGCGAGTCGTTTACTAATCTTCCAAGAGTAATGTCAAATTTGAATGTTCTGGTTCCGACTTCTAGCTACCTACTTCTAACTTCCAACTTCTAACACCCGACTTCTTATTTCTAACTTCCGACTTCTTACTGAACTTTAAATTCTTTATCCCATTGTGTGTTATGGAGGCGGGACTCCTATCTTCATCACTTGTCGTTTGTTCTTACTTCTGGCTTCCTACTTCCAACGTCCTACTTCTAACTTCTTACTTCCGAGTTCTTACTTCTACATTTCGACTTCTAACTTCCATTTCTTACATCCGACTTCTTACTTTTAACCCAACATCTTTCTAGCTTTAATAAGTGGGAAGTTAGAAGTAGGAAGTTACAAGCTGAAAGTAAGAAGGAAGAAAAAAAAGATGAAGTTAAAAATCCCGTTTCCATCACATTCAGTAAACAACAGCCTGCCTCGGTAGCTCAGTCGGTGATCAGGAGGATGTGGGTTGGATACCTGCCGGGGTCGGCAACATTCTTTCGTGGAGATTGATCATGAAATATTTTCTACGGTGGGCAGTTGTCAGTTTCTGGCGAAAGAATGTGCACTGTGTATTGGTTAACTTATGTATAAGCCTGCCCAGACAAACTGTGGATAGGTAAACTGACCAACTCAAAAATGACCTAAATAGTGTTGATTGTGCCGTAAAAAATAATACAAACAAACAACAGATGTGCAGGGAGTAATAAGTTGAAAATAAGCAGTTGGAAATTAGAATTAAGAAGACAGAAATTAAAGTTTGAAGTAAGAAGTTGGAATTCAGAAGTTAGAAGTCGGAATTCAGAAGTTAGAAGTCGGAAGTAAGTAGTTGGAAGTCGGAAGTTAGAATATAGATGTGAAGGCAATGGTCAGGAATAGATAGAACTACCCAACACCTCCTATCAGAGACACCAAAGGGTAAGAAACACGAACATGAAATAACTTAACCCTAATGAAAACATCATAAGCGGAAAGCCAAAAGCAGTCGGAAGTTAGAAGTAAGAAGTAGGAAGTTAGAAGTAGGCAGTTGAAGTCCGAAATAACTTAGAATTGATGAAGTTAGAAGTTTCTCGACCCATGGCTTCCAATACTTATGACCAGTAACTTATGTCAAATGGCATTTTGCAAGCCCACCTGTGTATGTAGTTATTACGTTATCAAGTCCTTTTGATGAATATTTATTTTAGTACAACAAAATGGACATTAACAATGAAATAAAATACTTCCTTATTTTTGTCCAAAAATTGACTGTGGGTACTGGATAGAGCCGCCTTAGTGAGGTTCTACTTTGCACCTACATATTTGAAGCAGAAAGAAGAAAAGAAAAGTCGCAGATGTATTTTAGAGTCACAACAGTAAGCAGTATTATCCTGTTGCGGCACTGTCCATTTCCAGGCTCCTAGTCAAACATATAGCAATGTTTGGTATAAAAGGGCTTACTTTATCACTTCTGAGTTCTACTTCTGACTTCCTACTTCTTTAACCTTAAACACTTGTGGGTCGATTGTCTTCCGAGTGTAAGCTGGGAACATGGCCCTGAACTGGAACTTAAGACTATTTGATTTAACCCTTAAATTCCTAAACATTCAGCAAACAGTGTAGACCCTGATCAGGGCCTCCACTGTTTGCTTAAATATGTTCTAGAAAGGGTTATCCTTTGGAAGCAAGGAATGCACCACAGAACTGGAAAATATTGAGTGTACATGTTTTCTGGGCCAGTTTCGGCCAATTAGGCCTCATCAGTGACCCTCAAATACTTTAAAATTCCACAATGGAATCAATGATCCCAAAGGACAAGAAAATATGGGTGTGTGTGAATTCCGGTTTAACGTCGCTTTCAACAATTTTTTCAGTCATATCACGACGGTGTCTGGTTGCGACAGGGAGCTCAATGCTCACTTTTATAGTGCTGCCTCACTGAAGTATCATGTCCCAGACACATTACATGATACCACACGGTCACATTATCCTGACACTGGGTCGACCAGTCCTAGTTCTACCCCGTAAATCCGAGTGCCAAGCGAGGAGCAGCTAGTACAATTCTTAACGACTTTGGTATGTCGCGGCCCGGGATCGAACCCGTGACCTCCAGTTCCCCGGAGAGAACACTACCAACTGAGCTATTGGAGCCGGTAGGACAAGAAAATATAAACTACACTATGATGCAGGGCAGGGAGACTTTACGGCCGCCATACATTCCCAGACACCAGCTGTAGTGACAAATATGTTCTAGAAAGGGTTCAGTCCTTTTCCAAATAAATTTTGAGAAAACCTGTCACCCCTAAATTTTGAAACGGGCTCCTGCTTATGTAAGCAGGAAGATTCCATTTGGTACAAAAAGGGTTAAACCCCAGTTTTCTGCGTATGAAGTGGGGTTTACAGAGGTTTTCATTACATGGACTTGTAAATATGACATTTGAGACGCACATGTACAAGCAGTGATTTCTCCAGTCACCTTCCTTTATTCGGTGTATTGGCATCAAAGAAAATGAAACCAACAAAAATCTATTATTGCATTTTAATGTCACCAACCAAAACATGTTAATATACAGAGTAGCTGGCATTTACAAACAAAACTTAATAATCTGCTATCATATAGTATGTAAACTGCAGACATTGATGGTGCTTAAACCAATGCCTGCTGTTTGTCATGTACTTCCACACAGGCTTAAATCTATGCCTGCTGTTTGTCATGTACTTCCACACAGGCTTAAACCAATGCCTGCTGTTTGTCATGTACTTCCACATAGGCTTAAACCTATGCCTGCTGTTTGTCATGTACTTCCACATAGGCTTAAACCAATGCCTGCTGTTTGTCATGTACTTCCACATAGGCTTAAACTAATCATTACGAAAACACGCCTATACAAATACATTGAAAACTTTACCGCTGAAAAAAACTAACATTTTAAGATGAAAAATTGTGATATTTTTCTTATTTCTGCTCTAAAATATAGATTGTGGGTACATGTTAGAACCGCCTTGATGAGTGCTCACAATCTATATTTTAGAGCAGAAATAAGAAAAACCCTGTAAACCCCAGTTTTATTATATCAAAGCGCCAAAAGGCACTGAAAAGACAGATTATGTGAAAAAATCAGATTTACTTTATTTAGTGATAAGGACAATGGCGCTGGAGTGCTGATTTTTAGTTTGGTTCACAAAAATGAGGTGAATCAGCTGTTATACACTTTCATCATCATTTTATTTGCACATTATAGATAATACAACATGCAAATGACTTCCCAGCAGGCACACGTCGCTAGGGCAACATCGAATCAATGTCGATGCAACGTCATGATGTTGCACCGACGTTGATGTGACGTCACAATTACGTTACGTGCCTGCTGGGATAGTTGCCATTTTTATGACAACACAAAGCGTAGACGCATCTTTCTTGTAAAAGCTTACACTTGTTGACTGAGATGTGTTTCGCGGCTCAGTCAAGAACCTGCCTTATGTCGTGCGCTACAATAAAGGTAAACACTTTTTATGCGATGTTTGAAGTTTTGCGGCATATGACTTATTATTTATCACAACATTGTGCTTACATATTCAGTTATTCAGACCTACAACAGAATTGGACAGTGATAACTGTTAGGGGTATATTATTGCTGGCTTGCTACCGTACAGTGAAGTTTCTAGCGTCACGTACTTCGCATTTAATTAGGTCCTGTAAGTGTTATGAGTTTGTACCCTTTATAGCAAAGTACACATACCTACAGATGCAAACAGTGTAGAACCTGGTGAGACGGCTCATAATGATACATCGCATTCTGTTCTACATGGTTTGACATGCTGTTGACGACCATTGACTAGACACCCAAGTTACATGTGTAGAATGGGTGCGTACAAATTCAGTGACTGAAGAGTGAACTTGAGACACTCGTGGGTGGAAGGGGTAAAATCTTAACCTGGCCATTTTGAATGTAGCAGAGGCCGTTTCATCTTTTTTTCCGTTTTTTTTTTTTCTCTTAAATTGCGACACAAACTTCATATTTCTTACGATTCATCTGCAGGCAGCTGATTCAAATGAAATCCAATCACTGAAAAATGAGATAAAAATGTAAATTCGTCTGCTTCAAGTTTTGTATGGCGCTTTTAAGATAACTAACACGTTCAGTGTTCGTTTTACGAAAGACATGTGTCGTCTGATCTTTCATGGAGCTTTTTCAACTACAGTCGTTGCCAAAACCGTCGCATGATGCAGCTGAATTGTAAGATAAAATCGTCAAGTCGTCTGCTTCGAAAGTTTGAATTATGCTTAACGCTTGTAGAATTTTGATTACTGCTCCAAACCGGACTACATTTTGTGCGGACTCATATTTCTATGGCTGTCAAAGCCGGAAGAACTGAAGCCTGAATTACTTTAAACGTCTAGCACAGCAAGAATAGACAGATAGAATCTGTCATTAATGAAAGTGCGGTTCAAGGGGGTCAAAATTAAATAGGCGTGTTTTCGTGATGGCCTGCTGTTTGTCATGTACTTCCACACAGACAAATTTACAAGTAAGACTATGTCTATCAGGTCTAAAACAACATCTCACACTGACAATAACTAAGCACAATACGTTCATCAACACTCATAGCTTAAAACAAATAGCCAGAATAAAAACTAACCCTTTTTGTACCAACTTATTTATAGCAGGAGTCCATTTCACAATTTAGGGGTGTCAGGTTGTGTTTTCCTCAAAATCTATTTGGAAAATGGCTGGACTTTTTGCAAACAGTGTAAGCCCTGATCAGACGCCGCATTCTGCGGCGTGTGAGCTGGGGCTACACTGTTTGCCAACTACCCGTTTAGGGGTTTCTGGTACTAAACGGGTTAAAATGCATACTTGCTTTATTTCTAGAATTGGCAAATCCTCATTATACCTGAAAGGCTAAGAGTGAGTGAGTGTTTGAGTTTTACATCCCACCAACAGCTAAGGTCATATGGAGACGGGACCTTGGTTTAAAGACTCATCCGAAAGTCTGGAGAAGCCCAGGATCGATCCTGCGACCTGAAAAGCTAAGAAAAGAAGCTGCTCAGGTTTTACTCGATATGTCTGCTGAGAGTTTATAACATTCTCATAATTTTGCAACATTATGGACTGGGCTAAAACCAAAGATAATCAAAGCACAGAGTACTGGTGGGTCGATTGTCTCCGAGTGTAAGTTGGGAAAATAGTCCTGAACTGAGAATTGAACTGTTCGGTTATTCCTTGAATTCCAGTATTTTTAAGCAAGTAGTGTAAACCTGATCAGACACCGCGTTAAGTTGCGTCTGATTAGGTGGTTACTGTTTGTCAATGCCCCAGAGCACAAGCTCAGTCCAGATTTTTACACTGCATTCTGACGTAAGAGGTAGACGACTATCGATGCTTTAAACAACCGGTACCTGCATTTTGTACATGGTCAGCAACAGTCAAGGGTATTAAGGGTCTGTATGGTCACCAAAATTGTTTTCATTGCTGTTTCTTATCATTTTCGATTTAAATGTTTATATTTCTCTATCTTTTCTTGGAAGCATTTCAGCCTGAATAAAATTGTTAATGATGATATATCTTTATGCTTACAAGAATAACTATATCATATGAAAACATAACGGTTAGTATCTGTTATAAAAGGTTTCTATTCAAAAGTAGCATCTAACAAACAACGTATCAATAAAATGGTTGACATTTAATTTTCAGTTTTCTGTCCCCACTTAGAACACCTACATAGAACAATAACGGGATGGGAACAATTGTGACAATGGACGAATCGTCCCGGTTTTTGCGATGATCTGCAGGATACTGTGGTAGTCAGAGGTTTTACCGGGCTCATCCCAAACATGAACAATATGTTTTGTTGGTCTCCCCTAGTTTATTTATAACTGAGTGCCTGCTATTATGCCTTGAACTTTTAACCCATTTTGTACTGAAGGGAATCTTCCACTTTATATACAGTACAAGTCAATTTCAAAATTTAGGGATGTCAGGTTGTTTTCTTCAAAACTTATTTGGAAAATGGCTGAACTTTTTTTTTTGCAAACTGTGTGAATTTTTTTTTTCAAACCGTGTAGGTCCTGATCTTGGACTGCAGTGTTTGCCAGTTACCCGGTTTGGAATTCCCGGTACATGCACAAAATGGGTTAATCTGTACTGAGCTATAAAAAGACGCAAGGCAAATTAATCTACTATACTTTCATTCATTAGTTGTACACGGAGAATCTATGTGTAAAATCTATTATTATTGAAAAAGTAAACTGGAAGACAGGTGCATTCATGAAATAATTTGACAGAAAATACAAATTATTCTCTTCAGCTCCATCAGTAGTTTCATTTTAGATATGAAGAACTTTTGAAACTGTTTTGAATATAGAGCAATATTTTCTCAATTAGGTCATCTGCACTAGCTAGCCGTTTTACTCTAATATTAAATCTGGGTCGACTGTCAATTACAATCGACCCAAAAACCTTTTTGAGGAAAAAACTCTGGAAACCGTGTCCAAATGGCTGGTAACCAACTAGAACCAATTTAATTTGCTATGTGAAAAAACAAATGAAAACTTTTTTGTAAAAGAATACAGATGCAGAAATTACTGTCACTGTCTTCACTGATAAATCACTAATCGATCACACAATCGATCAAACAATAAGTACAGTGAAATTCCGCTAATAAGACCACCTAAAATTCAGACCATTTCTGCTTTAAAAAGCTTTAAAAGTAGGTTGCACTTTTTATTTCTTTGTGTTTCCTGCATACAGTGTCCTCTAGTCAGAGACCACCTTTGGGACTGTCCAAAAGTTGTCTTAAAGACCAGCTTTGGGACTGTTCAAAAGTGGTCTCAAAGACCACTTTTGAACAGTCCCAAAGGTGGTCTTAATACAGGAATTTTACTGTATATAGATTATATATATATCAACATTACAAAGTTACCATATAAGAGCTAAACCTTGGCTATTTTGTCAACATATATTCCTGCATCCAACTGTGGCATATTTGTTCAATAAGATGTCAACTCTTATCTTGCTGTTCATGACAACCCCCATCTTTGCAAACAGTGTAGATCCAGATCAGATGGCTTCTGAAGAAGCCATCTGATCAGGATCTGCACCGTTTGATATTCAGTTTATGAATTTGTAGGAACTAGAGCTGTCAGTGAAACTGACTAGGGCCCCGGCAGCGCTATCAGAGGATAAAAAAATTTGTGGACGGACAGACAGACGGACGGACAGAGTGATTACTATAGGGCACCCACACTTTCAGTGCGGGGCCCTAATAATTTACATCAAGTAATCTGATTGGTTCAAAGTCAGAGATGGGTGTGGCTAAACTGAATATTCAGCAGGATAAGGGTTAATAGCACACAATAAAAGTTATTACATGGTGCATCAACACTATGAACAAGAAATCCCTAATCAATCACAGTCCCTCAGTATGTGTTGAAAAGAACTAACAAATATGTACGTTGAAACAGTAGGGACCTAGTTAAAGTAGGATATATGTCCCTTACTCATCATTCCTGTCAGCAAATTTTAGTGATCCTTTTTTTTCTCCTGGTCATTGGGGTTCCTCCAAAAATTCAGGCCACCATACATCATCTTGCTTACAGAAGTTTATATAAGATGTGAAACTTAAAACAGAACTAGCTGTTGGAAGCGTAACTTTGAGACTGACCAGGCATATGGTTTTATCATCACGAAAACACGCCTATATAATTTTGACCCCTTTGAACCCCACTTTTATATGGTAAAACTGGGGTTTACAGGGGTAAACCTTGTTTTTCTTATTTCTGCTCTGAAATATAGATTGTGGGTACTCTTTAGAACCACCTCGATAAAAAAAGAAAAATATCACAATTATTCATCATAATCTTTTCATTTTTACGGTGGCAAAATTTACAGTGTATTTTTATAGGCGTGTTTTCATTATGTGGACAGAGCAACAAGGTTTGGAACCGTAACTTTGAGACTGTGACCAGGTACATGGTTTTATGGACAGAGCAACAAGGTTTAAACCAACAGATCTTACTTCCACAACAAGGATTGGAGCAGACTGATTCAAAGATTCCCTAGTTGCAGTCAAGGTGAATTTTAAAGGTGAAGATCCTGAAAGACATTGATCAAAAGCAGGTTACTCTGGTATCTACAATTTCAAAATGCTACAGAAATTATAGCTGGTGCAATTTGACCAGAGACTGACCTCATGCAAAGAATAAATTAGTCAATGCTAACGCTAATAGGTCGGCTTAAACTACTCTTGAATTTGCGGCATCACATGAATGGCCCCATCCCATGATAAAGATAAAGAAGCTTTATTAAACGTCGCATATCCGAAACAAATAAGCTCTATAGAGCTTTTATTGTGACAAAGTATCCTTTAACAAATACTGGCACATCTCAGGGGACCCCCAGGTTGGTGTCACTGAATGGGTCTTATCAATAGAAAAAGGAATATATATGGTTTAGGGGTGGGGATCTGAATGGTTTCCGAGATATATGGCCTTTTATGCACTGGAGGGGGTGGGGCATGGCCCCGGCACACTGTAGGGGACCCCAAGGTTGGCATAAAAGCATGCGGCTAAAAGAAGTTCACTCAAGGAATATTTCTATAAACGTTTTGTCAAAATATCTGCAAAGGTTTGGCAGTAAATGCTATTTTTCTATTTTCCCCATTATAATTATGTAAACTAAGTTACCATAGCAACCAAACTAATGAGCCAATTTTTATTAAAAGCACAAACTTTCAATCCCCCAGCCCAAGGATGCTACAGTAACAGATGAAATTTGGGCTGAATCGGCCCAGTGGCTTCGGAGGAGATGTTTGAAAGGGTTGACGACAACGAGGCAGACGACGGCGATGGACAACTGCCTATCCTATAAGCTCCCCCAAAGCCTTCAGCTCTGGTGAGCTAAAAAGCAGAAATTCAGTTTATTTGATGATCCAGCTATTCCCAATGAACTGGATCCTTCAATGGATTGTTCTGCAGCAGGGGGTTTAAAGCAACAAACCTAACTCCCATCTCAAGGGTTTGACCCGGGTCCTTCAATAGATTCTGCAATTGTTTGTTTGTTTGATTTGAGGTTTAACATCCCCGTCAACACTGTAAAGGTCATTTTGGAGACGTTGCTTCCAATTTTGTGGGACTTTTACCCAACACCGAGATGAAATGACATCTCAAGCTCTGCCGCCCAATGAAACAAATAGGGTTTATAAGCATGGACACGCCGACTTGCACCGCTTTGCCTGTGCAGGCTTAGATCCTCAAAGCGGTTGACCAGTACTCGCCTGCGATAATGAGATACAAATTGCAGGAAAATCTGTGTCTTAAATAGAATTAAATGATTTTAATCTAAAACTAAACTAAATATGGAATTAAACAATTAAATCTAAAACTAAAAATGGGATGTCCTTTCCCGAACATAAATCTATGATATTGTTATTTAAACGCTAGCCAGGAGTAAAGAAAAAAGAAAAAGGTAGAACGGTCTTTTTAAACCCTTTTTGTACCTCATTATATATAGGATGAGTCCATTTCAAAACTAAGGGGTCTCCAATTGTGTTTTTTTCAAAATTGATTAGAAAAATGGCTTAACTTTTTGCGAACAGTGTAGGCCCTGATCAGACGCCACATTCTGATATGGGCCTGCACGGTTTGTCATGGTACCCGTTTTGGGGTTTCTGGTTCTAAATGGGTTATACTGAAGACGTTAGCATATATTTTACTATCTTGATAATGAAGTACACCTAGATGTAAATGTTATTTTGTTCACTTCCTTATCAGAAAAAAAAACTTTAAAATTGCAAAATAGACCAGTTTTTTTCTAAAAATAACAGGCAAGTTCCTTTTAATTTTCTATTGACATTGATGTTGTTCAATAAAACATTTAGCATGTCCAATCTCTTCTCTTGTCCATACAGAAATCTCACACAGTAAATAAACGGCCAATCACAAGGTCTCATCTGTGAAAAAAAAAAACAAAAAAAAAAAGGCCAATCAAGAGGTCTCATCCTGATGATCACTATCCGCCAATCACTGTCTCTGACCCAGACCTATAAGCACCTACAATATATACAAAATAAACATCAGGGTGAAGCCAATTACAACAAGAGGGCCCACAGGGCCCTGGTTCGCTCACCTGTGTGTCACTGTCTCGAGTATATTCTATTTTTAGCTATGGTGGCCATCTTGTTAATCAGTAGAGTGATTTTAGCTTATTTGGTAGGGAGTAACCTAGGCAACATTCCTGTGAAGTTTGAATCAAATTGGCCTTAGGGTTTAGGAGGGGTTCACGTTTGAATCAGATTTACAATATTTTTCTATTTTTAGCTCCGGTGGCTATTTTTTTCATCAGAGTGGGATTGTTTTAGCCTTTTTAGCAGAGGATCATCTAAGCAACATTACTTCGAAGTTTGAATGAAATCGGCCCAAGGGTACAGAAGGAATTGTCGTGTGAAGATTTTTTTTTTTTATTTTTAGCTCTGGCAGCCATCTTGTTCATTGGAGTGGAATGAGTTTTAACTATTTTGGTAGGGAGTCACCTAGGCAACATTCCTGTGAAGTTTTAAATCCAATTGGCCCAAAGGTTTAGAAGGAGTTAGCATTTGAAGCAAATTTACAATGTTTTTCTATTTTTAGCTCTTGTGACCATTTGTTAATCGTTATGCTATTTTCCTAGAGGGTCATCTACACAACATTCCATTGAAGTTTAGAAGCCTTCATTGTGAAGTGGTCATGCTACTTGCCTTGTAAACCAGGCGTAGCAGGATCGATCCCAGGCGTCTCCAGACTTTCAGATTGGTCTTTAAACAGAGGTCCCATCACTGTATGACCTTAGCTGTTGGTGAGACTTCAACTCAAACACTCACTCCTATGAAGGAACCTACATGCCAAATATGAAGGCTGTATCTGAAATGCTCCAAAAGTTATGACAAAGTAGGCCAAAGGTCAAGGCTCAAAAGTTTTGAATGGTTGAGAAAACCTGTCACAAAGAACATACATGCCAAATATAAAGGCTCTATCTCATATGGTTCAAAAGTTATGATAAAGTAGGTCACAGGTTACCGTCATAGGTCAAATATAGAGTGGGAAACCCTTGTCACAAGGAACCTACCGGTACATGCCAAATATGAAGGCTCTATCTCAAACAGTTCAAAAGTTATGACAAAATACCCTACTGATCTACTTTTTGATTTGACATGACCCATATTCGAACTTAACTGAGATATTGTCCAGATGATCATTCTGAGCAAGTTTTATGATGATTTGACTAGAACTGTGGCCTCTTTTCTATGATTTGACCTGCTGACCTACTTTTTTGACCTGACATGACCCATATTCACACTTGACCCAGATATTGTCAAGATGATCATTCTGAGCAAGTCTGATGATGATCGGACCAAAACTGGGGTCTCTAGTGTGTCCACAACGTTTTTGCAACAATCTGACCTACTGACCTACTTACTGGCCAGATATGACCCATATTCGAAATTAACTGAGATATTGTCAAATGATCATTTTTAGCAAGTTTGATGATGATCAGACCAAAACTGTGGCCTCTAGTGTGTTCAGAGGGTAATTCTATGATTTTATCTACTGACCTACTTTTTGGACCGACATGACCCATATTCGAACATGACTCAAGATATTGTCAAGATGATCATTCTGGGCATGTTTGGTGATGATCGGACCTAATCTGTGGCCTCTAGTGTGTTCACAAGGTTTTTCTATGATTTGACCTACTGACATACTTTTTGACCTGAAAAGACCCATATTTGAACTTGACCGAGATATAGTCAAGACTATCATTCTGAGCAAGTTTGATGATGATTGGACCAAAAATGTGGCCTCTAGTGTGTTCACAAGGTTTTTCTCTGATTTGTCCTACTGACCTACTTTTTGACCTACCATGACCCATATTCCAACAAGACCCAAGGTATTATCAAGATGATCATTCTGAGCAAGTTTGATGATGATCGGACCAGAACTGTGGCCTCCAGTGTGTTCACAAGGTTTTTCTCCGATTTGAACTACTGACCTACTTTTTGAACCGACATGACCCATATTCGAACTTGACTCATATTGTCAAGATGATCATTCTGGGCAAGTTTTATGATGATTGGACCAAAAATGTGGCCTCAAGTGTGTTCACAAGGTTTTTCTCTGATTTGTCCTACTGACCTACTTTTTGACCTACCATGACCCATATTCCAACAAGACCCAAGGTTTTATCAAGATGATCATTCTGAGCAAGTTTGATGATGACTGGACCAAAACTCTGGCCTCTAGTGTGTTCACAAGGTTTTTCTATGATTTGACCTACTGACCTACTTTTTGAACTGACATGACCCATATTCAAAGATGACCAAGATATTAGCAAGATGATCATTCTGAGCAAGTTTGATGATCATTGGACATAAATTGTGGCCTTTAGTGTGTTCAGAAGGTTTTTCTATGATTTGACCTTCTGACCTACTTTTTGACCCGACAACACCCATATTCGAACTTGACTGAGATATTGTTAAGATGATCATTCTGGGCTAGTTTGATGATGATCGGACCAAAACTGTGGCCTCTGTCTTCACAAGGTTTTTTTTCTGATTTGACCTACTGACCTACTTTTTGACCCAACATGACCCATATTCGAACTTGACCGAGATATTTTGTGGTGGTACAAAATGTGTGCAAGTTTAGTTAAAATCAAATCATAAATGAAACAGCTATCATGCAGACAAGACCGAAATAGGCAATTTTTGCCCTTTCAGGGGGTGTAACTCCCTAACACATGATGGGATATGGCTGGTTCAAGAAAGGAACCCAGATCTCATGGTGGTACAAGTTGTGTGCAAGTCTGGTTAAAATCAAATAAATGACGATGCTATCGTGCAGACAAGACCAAAATAGACAATTTTTGCCCTTTCAGGGGCCATAACTCCGTAACACATGATGGGATATGGCTGGTTCAATAAAGGAACTCAGATCTCATGGTGGTACAAGTTGTGTGCAAGTCTGGTTAAAATCAAATCATAAATGAAGATGCTATTGTGCGGACAAGAAATTGTTTACGGACGCACGGACGGACGACAGACAAAATGTAATCACAAAAGCTCACCTTGTCACTACGTGACAGGTGAGCTAAAAACACAACTATTCCAATTGTTTGTTTGTTTTATTTGAGGTTTAACGTCCCTGTCAACACTGTAAAGATCATTTTGGAGACTTTGCTTCCAATTTACCAGTACTTGTGTGCAGGTCGGTTTCAGATCTGCATGGAAGCATCATGCAGCCCATATATTTCTTCCGAGCCCCGATAGGCGGGGCCTATTCCAATAGACAGATCCAATGTTATGACGTGACCTTGTTTGCATGTCATTACGCATGAGCAAAATTACTTTTCCTTTTGATAATCTTTCGTGGTTGGCAAAAAGTGGTTAATTACCAGCAAATAGTATTATTGAGTGATGACGTAGTGTTTGGATGTGTCTATATACAGAAAATTTTACAAAATGTAAATGTTAAATCTGATAAAAGTTCTGGTATTTTTCATATTTCTGCTCTCTATCTATCTTCTTATACTGAGTCGATCATATTTGGCCATTACCTCAGTTGATTGGGTGGCTAAATTTAGAATTTAGCTGAAAAAAAAAAGAAAAAAAAGAGGCACTGGATGCATCCTTAAAACTATTTACAATCTGCATAACAGAGGTATCCTAAAACGCATACCTATTAGTCCCAATCTTACACTGTGCGGGCTTTGAACTCTTCTGCGGACTTGGCATTCACCGCAGAAGAGGGAAGACTATTCCATTGGGGAATAGTTCTAGGAAAAAACGAGTTCTTCAGGCCATCACTAAAGGACTGGTATCTACGATATTGTGAGTCGTTTACTTTTGATGCCCTTGTTTGGGTCGACAGTGTTACAGGGGTCAAGTACCTATCTTTATCAATAGACACTGAATCAGAGTGTATCTTGTAGAAGGTTAAAGAGGACTGCTCACGACGGGCCTCCAGGGAAGGCCACTCTAGCTCATTAAGCATGTCACCGACGCTACTTCTATTTCGCCATCGCCTACAGGTCCATCGAGCAGCTGTCCTCTGCACCTTCTCCACCTGCTGAGTCTGAGTTTTAACATAGGGATGCCAAATGGGTGATGCATATTCGAGTTGAGGGCGAACCAATGTTTTATATGCAACATTCTTTGTCTGCCTAGGTGCAAAAGCCAAGTTCCGTCTAAGAATCTGCTCAAAACAGATTGTGGGAACTCTTTAGAATCGCCTGTCGAGCGGTTCAAACAAGTACCCACATTGTTTTATTTTGAGCAAAAAACATGTATGTATACCCCTGTGAACCCTAGTTTTACTATATAAGTGGGATTTAAGGTGGTCAAAATTATATAGGCGTGTTTTCCTGATTGAACAAAAAAAAAAAAAAAAAAACATGCACAAGATTGCACAAGATTTTTTTCCTTTTGTTTTCAATTTAGAAAAAAAATAATTTTTGCTTTAAAGCTATATTTTCATTTAGCTTTTAAAATAAAAAAAAATATGACTGCCACCGCCTATTGGGTCTTGAAGAAAAAGATGAGCTGCAAGATGCTTCCATGCAAAGCTGAAAACAACAGCACATGAGTACTGGTAAACCACTTTGAGGAGCATAGTCAGCCCAGGCAAAGTTGTGCAAGTCGGGCCGTCCATGCATATATTGGTTTCATTGGGTGGCAGGGCTTTAGATGTCATTTCATCTCCAAGTCTGGTAAAAGTCCCATAAAATTGGAAACAACATCTTCAAAATGACCTACAGTGAAACTTCGATGGCTCGAACACCGATGGCTCATTTACCATGGCTGAGTTGAACCATTTCTTTAGCCCTAGGGAAATGCTCTACATAACATAGTGGGGGACAATTAAGGAGAGTTTCCTCTTTTATATTACAAATGTATGCTGTGTGTACTCATTAGAATCGCCTCCATGAGGCGATTCTAATGAGTACACACAGCATACATTTTCATTATAGAATACCGAAAAGATGTCCAAAAGTATCTCGTTATGCCTCCTGACAGTAACCCTCAGTGGCTCGAACTATACCCTATCTCGAACAGATTTTCGAGGTCCCTAAGGTGTTAGAGCCATCGAAGTTAGACTGTATACAGTGTATTCGACTGTATACAGTGTTGGCAGAGACGTTTAACCTCAAATGAAACCAATAGTCAATGGCTATTTTTACCATACATTAATCCAATGTGTCCTTGAAACCGCAAGGAATTCCTCCAAATACATAATAGGGATAATGTAGGAAGATTTTATTTTATCTTCCAAATGTATGCTGTGTGTACCTCGACGAGGCCATTCTAATGTGCACACACAGCAAACATTTATAAAATGCAACATCAAAAGATATCCCACAATTATCATCATTATGCCTCCTGATATAGTACTAAAACTAACACTCCATGCTCGAACTTCCGATGCCTTAAATTTTCATGGTCCAAAAGGTGTTTGAGCCATCGAATTTCAACTGTTGGGAACATGATGGTACTGATCAGAATACTAGAATGCGGTTTTCATCAATACATTAAACAGGATGAAATTGCGTACAAGGTCTGATCAGTCTTTCCTGTTAGCATAAGCCTTCTATTTCCTCTGGACTACACCAAAACAGACTAGAGAAAATTTTCAAGACTGACTTGATGCACTGACTAATCAGTCTTTCAAGGCGGTTCTTCTGTCGCGGTTTATTTTTGTTATGGTTTGTCTGTGTGTTTGTGTCGCTTATATTATTTTATTTTGGATAGCCTATTGGCCATTTTGTGGGAAAGTAACTGTCCTTTTGACTTTCCGCTATTGATATTTCCATTAGGGTATGTTGTTTCATGTTTGTGTTTCTTTTCCCTTTGGTGTCTCTGATGGGAGCTGTGGGTTGATTGTATTGATTCCTGATCATTGCCTTCACTTCTATTTTGACGGTTATGGTAAACCTTTATTCAAACAAACACCAGTCTAGCAATATGAAATATTAACCCATTCTGTATCAAAAATCCCGAAACGGGTAACTGGCAAACAGTGCAGGCCCAGATCAGATGCCACAGAATGAGCCATCTGATCAGGGCCTACACGGTTTGCAAAAAGATCAGCTATTTTCCCTCAATGTTCATATGGACTCGGGCTATATATATAAGGAGGAAGATTCCATTTGGTACAAAATGGGTTAAAATGATTAATTTGTAGGCTTTGATTTGGTTTGGAATAGCATGAAGGATAAACAATATTCGCTTCAGAATTCTTGTAATAATTATGTGGGTATTTGTTAGAACTGCCTCAAATAGGTCATTCTATTATAAACCCACAACATGTTTTCATGAAAATTAGGAAAAATTATTAAACCAAATTATCCTCTTAGGCATCTTAATCTGAGAAAGTATGATTAAAATCCAAACAGTGAACACGACTCTTCAAAATGCAAGGATGCAGTTTTCAACACATTTAACTACAGCACTAGACTGTGCACCCAATCTGATCAGTTTCTCTGATTGCATAAGCCTTCTATTGACTCTTCACGACACAAATATGGACAAGCAAAAATTTTTCAGATTGGTTAAATCATACCTGTGATAAATTTTTGTACTGTATGAGGGAGATTTGCCATTGTGATGGAAATGTAAAGAATACCGGTATATAGGGAAAGTGTGTCAGTTCAAATGAGAGACACTAAAATTTAGCATAAATTGGGCAAACATTAGCATCAAAATGAGTCTCCCTTCTGATGAGGAAGGTATCACAGGTATGCTAGATGCGCAGACATTTTTTCAGTGGACAGTCAAATATTTTTGTGCTCTGATTTTCATCCGATTTACAACTGGCAAAATGAATGTGAACTAATACTGAAAGGGATGCTGGTTTGTTCGAGGTTTAACACCCATGTCAACACTATTTAGGTCATTTTTGAGATCTTGCTTCCAATTTTGTAGGAATTTACCCCGCAGAGATGAAATGACATCAAGCCCTGCTGCCCAGTAAAACCAACAAGGTTTATAAGCATGACTGTCTGGCTCACACCACATTGCCTGGGCTAGCTTAGACCTATCTGTTTACCAATACTCTTCTGCCGTCAGTTTAAGCTCTGTATGGAAGCACCAAGCAGCCTAATCTTCCTCCAAGCCCTGATCCACAGGGGCATTAAAAGGAATGTAAAACTGACTAAAACAAAGAAGACACCTACCAGGTATCCCAAGATTATTGCAGCATCAATACTTCTTGTTTTGCCTTATATTCAGTGTGGATGTATCCAGTTAATCTTTTAGATCATGATTTTAGCAGAATATTTGCTACAATCAACCTTTATACCAATAGGGGATAAACAACAAATAAGAATGACAATTATTGTAAATTGATCTAATTCTAAGCTCAAGCAAGATTTGTGATTAAAGAAAACCTACCGACTACACATCCTGTGCAGTTCAATACAAGTTCATTCTTGCAAGGATAACAGCAGACTCCATTACAATCTCGAATGCTGACAAATCTACTCCAGCTACTAGATGACCGTCACATCTCCTCTTGACCAACACATAATCCACATTACTATCACTATGACCATTACCATGACCATAACATCTGTCCAGAGTCATCATATGCCACTCTCTAAGTAGGACTCTCAGTGCTGAATTAGAAAGTAAAAAAAAAATAAAAAATAAAAAAAAAAATACAATAAAAAAGTACCTTAATAAGATCTCTACTTGATATTTAGAACCGGCCTGGGTAGCCCAGTCTGATCAGGAGGACCTGGGTTCGATACCTGCCTGGGTCTGCAACATTCTTTGTGGAGATTGATCATGAAATCTTTTCTACGGTCACTCTCCCTTCCGTTGATTCAATAAGTGCAGTTGTGAGCTGGCAAAAGAATGTGCACTGAACTGGTTAACCGCTTACGTATAAGCCTGCCCAGGAAAAGTGTGGATAGGTAAACTGACTGGCTCAAAATGACCTAATAGTGTTGACTGCAATACAAGTAAACTCCAAAACAAACAAACAAAACTTGACATTTCTTCTAAATTGTTTGTTTGGAGTGTCACAGCCAAATCAACATTAGCTGTTATTAAGAGCCAGGCATCCAAGCAATTAGTGGCCAGTTCAAAACTTACATGACCCTTACGGAAAAGCTGTCTTCTTGCGAATATCTGGCAAATATGCAGCGAATATTTCGCGAATTGCACTGTTCGCAGTTATTGTTCGCGATATATTCACCTCTTGTCGCGAATATTCAGTGAATAAAGTAGGTCTGACAAAAAAGTAATCGCTGAATGTTTGCAGCTTTGTCATTAATAGCCGCATATTCGCAGCAAAAACTTTAGCACAGCATCTTGTTCGCCCAATATTTGCTGTATGAACTTAGTTCTGTATACTGTTCGCTGTATATTTGCTGCAGTGACTTTAACTTTTTATGTGTTTGCGGAGTGTTCACAGAAAGCTGTCAGTTTATACTTAAGATTTAAAAGAACTTAAACTTTGTTAATGTTCGCTGTATATTCACAGCAAATACTTATACTTTTTTGCATGTTTGCATACTGCTTACTCGGAAGGTATCCCAAATAAGTTATTAGATATACAGTGCAACTTGTGTTAAGCAAGCACGTCAGCTATCATCAAAATGTGCTTGCTTAAGACAGGTGCTTGCTTAACACAGGTGAAAAATAATGCCTTTGCCTTTTTCGGGAACTAAATGCATGCTTGCTTAAAACAAGTTGTTTGTTTAATAGAGGTGGCCACTATGACAGGTTTGACTGTAATATAGAAGATATCTTATTTAATTCCACATGTCAGTCATCTTAAATAATACCATGTAAGATATCTTTTTAGTTAAATAAATGCTTATCAAAATAAATATCTGAAATGCAAAATAAGTTATCTATTGGTTTATTTAGGTTGCGAAGTTGGCAACTAAACTACAATGTCGATACAACATTGAAACTGCGATGTCAGTTTAACGTCAAAATGCAACTTTGTATAGATGTTGTATTTTGGTTGACCAAATTATATAAATACAATGTTGATACTGGGACGTCAGCCTAATGTCTGCAAGAGACGTTGTATCCACGTTGTGTCACTGTTACGTGATTGGACCGTGCATGGTAGCTCAGTAGTTATATAGTGCACTTGCCTCTGCAGGATGATCGAGGCCCCCGGTTTGATTCCACGGCATCCTGGCAGCGGTAAAAAAATTTGCGGTGTCCGAACATACTATACCGTCATCATTTGCAGGGATAAATGTCAGAAAGTGAACCGTTCTTCAGATTGGAACATTAACTGGAGGCCCCCTGTGCAGGGAGAATCATCCCCTGTGCAGCAGAATCATCTGTGGTGTAGTGGTTATTCTACTCGCCTTGTAAACCAGGGGTCACAGGATCGATCCCGGGATTCTCCATTGTTCTTGTTTTCCAGTTTCCCCGTGTCGTGGGTTGTCAGCTGGTGGGGTCCCAGGGAACGAATCCATGCTGGCACTACACTGTAGCCGTTCGGTGGTACCCAGACTCCAGACTTTCGGATGAGCCTTTAAACCAAGGTCCCATCTCCGTATGACCTTAGCTGATGGTGGGACGTAAAACTCAAACACTCACTCACTCATCCCCTGTGCAGGTTAAAGGGCCCTAGAGCTTCCATATAGTTACAAGATTACTGTATAGGCTTTCATCCTGCAGACCTGGTATGTTACATGGTTGATTGATAGATAGATAGATAGATAGATAGATAGATAGATAGATAGATAGATAGATAGATAGATAGATAGATAGATAGATAGATAGATAGATAGATAGATAGATAGATAGATTGTTTACATTATCACCTCGGCAACATTACTGCTTTTTGATATAGCCAAAAATGCATAAACCAAGATCAAACGAAAGAAGTTACATAGTTACTCAGTCATGTAATTTTATGTCTAATCTACACAAATTACATGAATTATATAGTACTTTCATATAAAAATTACAGGAATGATTTGCTTGAATGCAGCAACCATAACAGAAAAGGTATCCAGTTTTCGCGACTTTGAAACCCTGCAGCACATGTCGATAAAAAAATATTGTTTCCTATACTAAATCATAGGGGCAATGATAATGATGAGCCTAAAGAGAACGATCCTATTCAACATTAATATCTGACATAGCCGAGACGGAAGGAAAACGAAAGTAGTCGAGTATCCCATAAAACAGATAGGGTATTCTATTATACCAAGCGGTTTGACATACATTTTACATAATACCTTAAAGAAATCATTAAGTTATTATACTCCTTCAAACATGATATGAAAAAAAAAATAGAAAAAAAGTGTGTTTCTCTCAAAATTTGTCGAAATTAACGATACGTCTATTTCAGTAACTGGGGTCCGCCATTTTGTATTGGTCACATGATTTCGTTGCCATGTATCCATTTATAATCTCAAACTATCCATTATTGCATTCTTGGTTTTTATTTCTGCCTTTATTTAAGTTACCTCTTTTATCATTTCTGCTTTGTATTTTTTTGGTTTTTGTTTTTCATTCTCCTTTCGTTATCATTCTTATTTTCTCTCGTAGTAACAACTTTTATTGAGATTATACATTTCAAAATCAATGCGCGCCAAAGGCTTGTAAAGCCGGTGTTTATTTTTTTTTATTTTTTTTTTTTGGTTTGGGTTTTACGGCCCTTTCAAGATTATTTCACTCATATCGAGCCGATCGTTAATCAGAGGTGGGCGAAAACCGGAGTACCCGGAGAAAAACCACCTGACCTTCCGTTGCAGAACTTGGCGTCTCACACGTGGCCCGAGCGAGGCTCGAACCTACGGCGGTGAGAGACCTAATGACTAAGAGTCAGCGCTCTTATCCACTAGGCCACGGAGGCCCGTCCTAAAGCCGGTGTTTTTCTTTACATAAAGAACGGACAAATTCAAGTAATTTGTAAATGCAGCAACATGAAATCGTTTCAGTAGTATGTCGTAAATGAATGGAATTATTGCAGGTAAATTTGCTTGAAATTAGCTTACTGATACATGTACGTTTCCGCTACTATACAAAATATTGATCACGGGTGGTTTCGGACCGGGTCGTTTCGGCCCAATTTTCGGGATAGGCTGTTTCGGAGCATTATATTGCTTGAAAAGTGGCAGAACTTTTTTGCATGTTCTGCGGCGTCTGATCTGGGCCTGCACTGTTTGTCAGTTACCCTTTTTGGGGTTTTCTTGTACAAAATGGTTTAATAGCGCAATTCACTCAGTCTTGGAGTGCACATGTGGACCCAAGTGCCAGTGGAGTGGTCCTGATTGAGGAGGTTTGAAGTTGAAGGGGCTCAGAGTGGAGCTGCTGGTTTTGTGGCGGGCTGTTGCTGCTTTGAGGCTGGGAGTATGACTGGAATGTTGGGAAACTTAAGATAGGAGTCTCTCGGGAATGGGATGGGAGACATTGGGCTTAGGACTGTTGTACTGCGGATTAGGGGGCATCACTGCAGATGGATGGATGGATGGCCTTGTTTCTGGGCGCTGTGGGGGTCATTATTAGTTAGCGTTTCAGACCCCTGCCGTGGGAGACTGATGTTAGCTTGCAAGGATTCCATCTTCCCTCGGACCGTGTCATTTCGGTTCCCTCGGATTGTAGTGCCCTTCCTGATTCGGTGTATATGGTGCCAAGGAACTGCACGTCCCTTAGATGACAGACCACAGGGGGAAATCAAAGCTGGACCCGACAAGCTGGAGGTTGTAGCTTCCTCTTGCTGCCTATGTGATATGCTCTCAGCAGTGGGTGGTTGCGACCTTTCAACCACATCATGTGTGAAAACAGCCTGGAAGAATTCAAGGAGTTGCTACCAGTTCTCTCTTCCCGCCACCTCTAGTTCAAGACACGTGGCTGTGTGTACAGCTCTTGTGTGCGGAGCATAATGCTTCATGCCAGTGCGACATGGCCATTGACAAAGCCAAATCTCCAACATCTTCAGCGGAATGACAGGGCAATGGTCGGACAGATCTGCAATGTCAAGCCGCAGGACACCGTCACCATTAGGTCCAGTGAGCTTCTTGAGCGTCTTGGCATTGAGGACCTAGACCGCATCTTAAAAAAAAAGAGAGAAGGCTCCGCTGGTATGGACATGTGGAATGCTCCAACGATGCAGTCAAGACTGCCTGTGAAATATAATACAGGTAGGTGGAAAGTGGGAGCCTGGAAGGCCCATGATGACCTGGAAGCAGCTGACAGAAAGAGATTGCAGAGAATGGAAGGTATCTGCTATTGATCCTCATGACAGACAAGCCTGGAGATCTGGTGTAATTTTTAAGATCTGCCATGCATGCAGCAAGCCAGCTACCCCAAATGTGGCCCACTTATGTGGATGTTGCCCCTGTACCTGCATGTTAATAAAAAGATCTGTTGATGATTCTCTATAGGATCTATGGAAATTATAGATTCTTGCAAACAGGAAAGATTCTGGTCAATCCCGCTGTTAGATCTGATTCTTTTCTGTATATATCAAGAAGCCGGCCTCGGTAGCTCAGTTGGATGCGCATCTGACGGGTGATCAGGCAAACGCAGGTTCGGTACCGGTAACACTCCTTTGTGGAGATGGATCATGAAATCTTTTCTACAGTCATTCTCTGCCTTGGGCCCCCGCCCATCGGGGCTTGAAGAAATAGATGGGTTGCATGATGCTTCCACGCAGAGCTGAAACCAGCCGCACACGAGTACTGGTAAACCGCTTGGAGGATTTAAGCCTGTCCAGGCAAAGCAGTGCGAGTCGGACCGTCCATGCTTATAAACCCTATTGGTTTCATTGGATGACAGGGCTTGAGACGTCATTTCATCTCAATGTCGGGTATAAGTCCTACAAAATTGGAAGCAACATCTCCAAAATGACCTGCATAGTGTTGACGGGGACGTTAAACCTCAAATCAAACAAACATTCTCTCCCTTCCGTTGATATGTGATTGAAGGAATACAAAATATTGTCATTCTCTGGCGAAAGAAATTTCAGCACTGTACTGATAAACCACTTTCATGTACGTATAAGCCTGCCCAAGAAAAGTGTGTATAGGTAAACTGACCTGCTCAAATATGACCTAAATTGTGTTTATTGGGCTGTTAAATGCCAATTCAAACAAACAAACAAACAAATATATCAAGAAAATTTGCTGAATATTCGCCGCAGCATTAAATCCATTGTCAGAGCCCATATTCACAGCATAGTCGCTGTTTATTCACAGGATATTCACAGTTATTGTTCGCAGCATATTTACAACAAAATTTTTACATTATATTCGCAGAGTGTTCGCAGGATATTCACTCTATATTCAATTTGCAGTTTTGAATCCATGTTCGTCGTATATTCGCAGAATGTTTGCAGGATATTCGCTGCATTTTAATCCACTGTCTTGAATCATGTTTGCCGCATATTCGCAGAATATTCGCAGGCTGTTCACATAAAGTATTCGCCGCAAACCTAATTTGCATGTGAAAAGTGAACATCTTGCGAATATGCTGTGAATACTGTTCATGCCTTAAAAGGACAGTTCGCGGAATATTCTCGCAGTATTTGCCAAATGTTTGCAAGATTAGTTCGCGGCAGTGCTTTTTTTTCCGTAAGGGGACAGTGAACAGATTTCACTAGCTCTAAACATAGATCAATAACAAGTTCATTTAACAATCAAGACTTTGAGGGTGACTGATAGAACACTGAACATCACTACAGCCAGCCTTTAAAATCCCTGTCCATCACTTAAAAATGTTGTTTCTATTCCTATCACTATGTGTATTACTATTCCTATCACTGTATTACACTGCCAGAACTACCACTGGACAGTCACACAATGAGCAAGCAATCCCCAGTTTATCACAGTCCATCCTTCTATCACATTACATCTACATATAATGACCAATGTCAAAGAACCAAACATACCGAGTGTGGCATGATCTAGACTGTGATGAAAGCATCATATTTTTTCTATTTTCGTAACTGTCAAACTCACTTATCTAGATATCATGATGAAACTATGTTCTGTGCCAAACACATTATTTTGGAGTCATCGTTTTATGCACAAGTCTGTCGGTACTAGTTCACACAGTAATTGAAGGAATCCAATAAGCCAAAATGGAAGTGGAGTGTAACATGACTATCCAACTTTAACTGATTGCATTTATTTTTATTGATTATTATTTTATCTATTTATATATTCATTTACTAAATTACTGACTAGTTTACTTTTTACCTACGGGTTTAATCATTCAATTATTTAGTTATTTTTCATTTCATAAGATTATTTCTTTTTTTTTAATTTAGTATTTATTTACTTATTTAATTTTTAAGATTTTAAAGCTAAAAGGAGACGGTCATACTACAAGTCAACAAAGTAATTTAAAGAAAATTGCAGTCTTGGATGCACAAGACAAGCGCTGAATCATGCTTTTTAAAGAGACGCAAAAATAATAGCTATCATAAGCCCCACAGTGATTAATCTGCATGGAATTTAGCACCAAAACACTAGATGGAAGGAAAAGGCAGCTGGGCAACTTCCAATTTCATATCAAGACACTGTTTTTACACCCCAATCAAGATTATTTCACATTGAGCCACTTGTTAAGCAGGTGGGCAAAAAACAAAATACCAGGAGAAAAACCATCTGACCTTCCATTAGCATCTCACATGTGACCAAAGCCAGGCTGTGAGAGGCTTTATGATTAAGAGTTTGTGCTCTTATCCACTAGGCCATGAAAGCCTGTTGAAATAAAGGAGTTAAATATCATGAAATAGGATGGAGGTTGGGGGATTTTGTTTTCTCTGAAAACTGATTCTAGATTTAGTTTACTGTAGAAATACCTCTTTTTGGAATATGGATGCTGTGCTTAAGTTCTAAATCCCAACAACTTGGGGTTTTCAACACTTGACCACCTGAAATACTTGACTTGAGGTTTAACGTCCCCGTCAACACTGTATAGGTCAGTTTGGAGACATTGCTTCCAATTTTGTGGGACTTTTACCCAACATTGAGATGAAATGACATCTCAAGCCTCATGAAACCAATAATGTTTATAAGCATGGATGGTCTGACATTCGCACTGCTTTGCCTGGGCAGGCTTAGATCCTAGAACCGGTTTACCAGTACTCTTGTTCGGGTTGGTTTCAGCCCTGCGTGGAAGCATCATGCAGCCCATATATATTTCTTCAAGCTCAGATGGGCGGGTGATCCAACCCAAACTCCCGGGTAAACATGTCCTGGTTGATCCAAGACTCATGGTTTTGTTTGATTTGAGGTTAAACTTTCCCGTCAACACTGTAATGGTCATTTTGGAGATGTTGCTTCCAATTTTGTGGGACTTTTACCCGACATTGAGATGAAATGTTATCTCAAGCCCTGCCGCCCAATGAAACTAATAGGGTTTATAAACATGGATGGGCCGACTCGCACCGCTGTGCCTGGGCATGCTTAGATCCTCTAAGCCGTTTACCAGTACTCGTTTGCGGATCGGAAGCATCATGCAGCCCATATATTTCTTCAAGCCCCGATGGGCGGGGGTAACCAAGACTCATGGAAAAACTACGTAAAGGTCATAAGGCAAAACATTACAATATCAACAGAAAGGTGAATGTACATGTGAATGTACATGTGAATGTACATGTCAAGGAATGTACATGTGACAGCCTTATCACTTAATAAAGTTATGGCCAATTTTAGTCATTTAAAAAGTAGGTCAGATGTCAAGGACTAGGAAATTATGGTACCACTGGAAAGGTCTTTTGACAAGAAATGCACATGCGAGTTATGCAAGTCCTATCACTTACCAATAAAAAGTTATGGTCAATGTTATTTAAAAAGAAGGTGAAACATCAAGGTCAAGGTCATGAGGTTAAAATATATGGTATCACAGGAAAGATCTTGTGACCAAGTATGCAAAGAAATATTAAAGTTCTATCACTTAACAATCGAAAATAAGCCCAATGTTAAAAGTTTTGAAAAAGGAAGTCAAAAATCAAGTTCAAGGTATCAGGTCAAAAATCGTCAAATCACCAGCAAGGTCTTGTGGCAGGAATGCAGAGGTGAAATGTAAAATCCATAGCAACCAAACTAAAGAGCCAATTTTCATAAACTTTCAATCCACCAGTCCTAGGCTGCTACACATGAAATTTGGTCGCAATCGGCCCAGATGTTTCTCAGGAGATGTCGTTTGAAAGTGTTGACGACGGATAACTGCCTTTCCTATACGCTCCCCAGGAGCCTTCAACTCTGGTGAGCTAAAATGAATGCATAAGCAATCAATGCTCCAGATTTACAAGGTGGTAACGGGCTTTGTCACAATTATTTGGAACCTAATATGGCACACAAAGCTGAAGCTTGTTTTGAGTGTGACGACCAGTCAACACATATGCTTGCACTGAGCCTATCAGTTTACCAAACTCTTTTTCCCAAGCAGTACACTGAACACTCCTGGGTAGGCTTAAAACCTAAGCAGTTTACCAGTACCCCTGTGCAGTCGGTTTCAGCTCTGCATGGAAGGAGCATGCAGCCCAATCTATTTTCTTCAAGTCCGATGGGGGGAGGCTGGGTTCAAGGGGCAATAACTCTAAAAGTAGGTAAATCCGAGTTATGGTTCATATGCTCTGCATGTCATATCAATGTTGCTCTAAATGTCTGAAGTTTAGTGAAAAAAATCTCAAATGGTATCAGAGTTATGAAGCTGACACAAAACTGATTGCCGGCCTCGGTAGCTCAGTCGGATGCACGTCTGACTGGAGATCAGGACACAGGTTCGATACCTGCCAGTGTCGGCAACATTCTTTTGTGGAGATTGATCATGAAATCGTTTCTATGGTCATTTCTCTCCCTTCTGCTGATTCAACAAGGGAAGTTGGCAGTTTCTGGCAAAAGAATGTTCAAAAAGCATTAACTCCAAAAAGTAAGAAAATCCGAGTTACAGTTCATATGTTCTGCACGTCGTCTTATGGTGCTCTACATATCTGTGAAGTTTGGTGATCTCTCAAATGGTACCAGAAAATATCGGACAATATAACATACACCGCCTCATTTTTAGTGGTGGGGCAGGACGACATCTTAAGCCCTGCCGCCCAATGAATCTAAAAAGCTTATAGTGCACTGGATGGTCCGATTCGCAGAGCTTTAGTCCTAAGCAGTTTACCAGTACTCACGCGTGATCAGTTTTAGTTTATACAAATTTATTTAAGTTCGATTGCGATGAAAGCTTCAAGCTTATTGAATCGGTCTCAAACACTCATTACGGGTGTTTTCACGCGAGAGAGGGGCAGTGGCTTTTACACCACTGCTACCCATTTACACCTGGGTGGAGTGGGGCAGTGTCATTACGTGTCTTGCCCAAGGACACACCTCGATACTGGTGGCCGGATTCGAACGCACAACCTCTCCATCCCGCGTGATCAGTTTTGCTCATCAATATTACAAGCCTCGCCTTATATTCAGTGTGTTTGTATTATCTTTGTTTGATTTGAGGTTTAACGTCCCCGTCAACACTGTAAAGGTCATTTTGGAGACGTTGCTTCCAATTTTGTGGGACTTTACCCGACATTGAGATGAAATGGCATCTCAAGCCCTGCTGCCCAATGAAACCAATAGGGTTTATAAGCATGGATGGGCCGACTCGCAGCGCTTTCCCTGGGCAGGCTTAGATCCCCTAAGCTGTTTACCAGTACTTGTGTGGGGGTTGGTTTCAGCTCTGCGTGGAAGCATCACGCAGCCAATCATTCTTCAAGCCCTGACAGGCGGGGACCGATGTATTATCTACTTAATTTTAAATTAAAGGAAGTTCATCTTTTAAATCCTGATTTTAGTAGAATACTTGCTACAATCAACCCTCTTTATACAGACATTTGATATACAACAAAAATAATTAGAATGACAATGGCAACTAATTCTTAGCTCAAGATGTGAGATTTATAGAAAACCTACCAACTACACATGCTGAGCAGTTTAATACAACTACATTTTTGCTAGGATAACATCAGACTTCATTACAATCTGGAATGCTGACACCTCTACTCCAGCTAAGAGATGACCGACAATTGACCATCACATCACATGATAACCATATCATAATCCACAAGACTATCACAAGGCCATTATCATGACCATCATATGCCACATTATGATTGGCTGTGCTGCTCTAGAATGAAAGAAAATATAAAATATATAAAACATTGATTCAGATTGATGCTTGGCATTTGATGTAAATTGTTCGACTTTTCACAGGCCAACCAACATTAGCTAGGTTATTTAGAGCTAGGCATCCAAGCAATTAGCGGCCAGATCAAAACTTACATTGAACAAATTTCACTAGCTCTTACCGGTAATACAGATCAATAACCCGTTCATTTATCTAACAAGGCTTTGAGGGGGCTTATTCAGCCTTGCAGACAACAGTGCTGTTTATGAAGAAACTCAATAAGAGTTTACGGTTTTCACTCTTATATGTATTCTTTGCCTCCAAAGTCAACCTTATTCATTTATTTGAGGTTAACTGATAGAACATTGAACATCACACCAGCTGCTGTTAAACTCCCTGTCCATCACTGTAAAATGTAGTTTCTAGTCCTATCACTGTATTACAATGCCAGAACTACCACTGGACAATCTGATATAAAGAGGAAGCAATCCCCAGTCTATCACAGTCCATCCTTCTATCACATTACATCTACATATAATGACCAATGTCTAAAAAACAAACAGGCTAAATGTGGCATGATCTAGACTACTGTCAAACTCAATAACCTAAGACTTCATGATGAAATTATCAATGTTCTGTGCCAAACAAATTAATTTGCAGTCATAAATTTTATGCATACATCTCTTGGTTCTAGTTCACACAGAAATTGAAAGAATCCAGTAAGCCAACCTTTACCAAAATAGAAGTGAAGGCAATGTTCCTGGATTAATTCATTCTAGCAGCATATCAGTTTATACCAATAGATAATCGACCATCATAAAGTTAATTAAAATGTGGTATAAGTGGCTTGTAACATTACTATCCCACTTTGTATTTGATTGCATTTATTTTGATTATTATTTATCTGTTTATATATTTATTTAATTAATTACATATTAGTTTAACTATTTACTTACGGCAAGTTACGGGTTTAATTTTCAACTTTAGTTATTTATCAATTCATAAGATTTTTATGTTTTTTTTTTTTCCTTTTGTTTTATTTTAATATTTATTTATTTAATTTTTAAGATTTTAAAGCTGAAAGATAACAGTCATGTACACTGCAAGTCCACAGAGTAATTGAAAGAAAATTGAAGTCTCAGATGCGCAAGACCAGCGCCAAATCATGCTTCAGAGACACAAACAGAACAGGTATCATAAGCCGCACGGTGATATTAATTTGCATGAAAGTTAGTGTGTGTGTGAGTAAATTCGGGTTTAACGTCGCTTTCAACAATTTTTCAGTCATATCACGACGGTGTCTGATTGCGACAGGGAGCTCAATGCTCACTTTTATAGTGCTGCCTCACTGAAGTATCATGTCCCAGACACATTACATGATACCATACCCAGTCACATTATCCTGACACTGGGTCGACCAGTCCTAGCTCTACCCCGTAAATCCGAGTGCCAAGCGAGGAGCAGCTAGTACCATTTTTAACGACTGGTATGTCCCGGCCCGGGATCAAACCCGTGACCTCCCGTTCCCCGGAGTGGACACTACCAACTGAGTTATTGGGGCCGGTCCATGAAAGTTAAGTGTGTGTGTGTGAATTCGGGTTTAACTTCGCTTTCAACAATTTTTCAGTCATATCACGACGGTGTCTGGTTGCGACAGGGAGCTCAATGCTCACGTTTATAGTGCTGCCTCACTGAAGTATCATGTCCCAGACACATTACATGATACCACACCCAGTCACATTATCCTGACACTGGATCGACCAGTCCTAGCTCTACCCCGTAAATCTGAGTGCCAAACGAGGCGCAGCTAGTACCATTTTTAACGACTTTGGTATGTCGCGGCCAGGGATCGAACCCGTGACCTCCCGTTCCCCGGAGTGGACACTACCAACTGAGCTATCGGGGCCGGTCCATGAAAGTTAGTACCAAAAAAACTAGATGGAAAGGGCAGCTTCCAATTTCATAATATCAAGACTCCGGCAAATGAAGATTTTTTTTGTGCCGTTTGTTTTACAGCCCATTCAAGGTTATTTCACTTACATTGAGCCAATTGTTAATCAGGGTGGGCAGAAAACAAAATACCTAGCATTAAATTGCCTGAACTTCCATTGCAGAACATGGCATCTCACATGTGATCCAAGCCAGGTCTTTTGACAAGAAATGCACACGTGAGTTATGCAAGTCCAATCACATACCAATTAAAAGTTATGGCCAATGTTATTTTAAAAAGGTCAAACATCAAGGTCAAGGTCTTAAGGTAAACAAGATGTGTTTGTGAAACACAAATGCCCCCGGACAGCGCATGTGAAATATGAAAGCTCTACCATTTACCAATCAAAAGTTACGGCCAATGTTAAAATTATTAAAAAGTAAGTCAAATGCCAAGGTCAAGGTCATGAGGTCAAAAATTATAGTACCAATAGAAAGGGCTTGTGACAAGGAATGCACATGTGAAATATGAAAGCTCTATCAGTTACCAATCAAAAGTTATAGCCAATGTTAAAGTTTTTAAAAAGGAGGTCAAAAGTAGGTCAAATCTCAAGGTCACGAGGTCAAAAATTATAGTACCAATAGAAAGGTCTTGCGACAAGGAATGCACATGTGAAATATTAAAGCTCTATCAGTTACTAATCAAAAGTTATAGCCAATGTTGAAGTTTTTAAAAAGGAGGTCAAAAGTAGGTCAAATCTCAAGGTGAAGGTCACAAGGTCAAAATTTATGGTACCTTTTGAAAGGTCCTGTGACAAGGAATGCACATGTGAAGTATGAAAGCTGTACCACTTACCATTCAAAAGTTATGCCCAATGTTAAAGTTTTTGCAGACGGACAAACGGACAAACAGACAAACGGACAAACAGACGGACAGACCAAAAACTATATGCCCCCCAGAATCTTAGATTCCGGGGGCATAAAAATATATGGTATCACTGGAAAGATCTTGTGACGAAGTCTGCACACATGAAATATAAAAGTTTGATCACTTAACAATTGAAAATAAAGTCCAATGTTAAAGTTTTGAAAAAGGAAGTCAAAAATCAAGTTCAAGGTATCCGGTAAAAAATCGGTCAAATCACCAGTAAGGTCTTGTGGCAGAAATGCAGAGGTGAGATGTAAAATCCCTATCACCAATCGTAAGTTATGGCCAAGTTTTTAAAAAGTAGGAGAAAGTAGAATTCCTTCCCACTCCAAATTGTGCAGAGGAAACCATGTTATCCTAGTGCAGTGGAATCACTAAGATAAGTCCTTAAAGAACAAGATGTGTTTGTGAAACACTGATGCCCCCGGACAGCGCCAATGTTAATGTTTTTAAAAATTTTGAAAAAAATAGGTCAAAGGTCAAGGTCAAGGTCACGAAATCAAAAATTATGGTACCACTGGAAAGGTCTTGTGATAAGGTATACACATGTGAAATATGAAAGCTCTATCTATTACCATTCAAAAGTTATGCCCAATGTTAAAGTTTTTGCAGACGGACAAACGGACAAACAGACAAACAGACGGACAGACCAAAAACTATATGCCCCCGAATCTCTTAGATTCCGGGGGCATAAAAATGTAACAGTAAGTTGATCATATAATTACCAATGGAAATCCAACAAGCTGTGCGTCACAAGATTAAGTCTTCGTGATTAAGAATCTTTTTTTTCGATTTTGTAGCCTGTATCAAACTCTTACCCAAATTTAATGTCAAAAATGTTTTGATTCGCCATCAGGAAGTGGATGGGGAACCACAGAAATGCTCTGTCTATATTCGCACTGCTCGCTCAGCATCTCAAAATCCTCCAACAGACTTCCACGAAACCTTGGCCAAATATTCACTTCAGTGAAACCATGGCCACAGTTGAAGGTCACAAGTTTGAATCTTTGAATTTTGTGCCCCCTCTATAGCTTGCAGCCCTGGAAGGATTATCAGTAAACTTTGGCCAAACATACCCCACCAGTCTGAAACCCTGAATCCTGTGCCTGCTCCACACCCAGTAGGACTCACATTGGCCTAATTTAGTATGTGTAAAAGCCTAACTCAACCAGGCAAACCTAATGTGAAGCCAGAACTGAAGGTCATCATTTCCTATACATTTTATTATCTCTTAAACCCGATTCCCACCAACCCTGGTCAAACACCGCCACACTGAGCTCTGCAGAACTCATAACCACACCATCACAACACGAGTTGAGGGCCATAGCTGAAGACCACAAGTCCGAGCACCGAACCCCATGTCCGCTCCATATCTATTTCATCCCTTGGAAGATTTTCATTCAACTCCGGCCAAACACTTGCCCCAGTGAGAAGATGTGCAGAAACTGCAACTCAGTCATGCAGACAAGATCATGGTCATTACTTTGCCTCCCCTCCATATCTCCCTACCCCAAGGAGGAGAAATAGATGGGCTGCATGATGCTTCCACGCAGAGCTGAAACCGACCGCACACGAGTACTGATAAACCGCTTAGAGGATCTAAGCCTGTCCAGGCAAAGCTGTGCAAGCAGGACCGTCCATGTTTTTAAACCGTATTGGTTTCATTGGGCGATAGGGTTTGAGATGTCATTTCATCTCAATGTTCAGTAAAAGTCCCAAAGAATTGGAAGCAACGTCTCCAAAATGACCTGTGCAGTGTTGACGGGGACGTTAAACCTCAAATCAAACAAACAAAACCAAGGAGGACCCTCATTCAACTTTGGTCCAATGAAGATCTGAATATGATGATATGCTGAACCCGCAGCTCAACCATGCAGACTCCAGGTGAAGGTCACAAATGAAGGTCGCAGGCCCCAGCCGTGAATTTCCTGTCTGCACCACATCCCCCGCCCCCCACCCCTGGAAAGATTCTCACCAAACCTAGGTCAAATGAGGGCCCCAAAAAGATGAGCAGAACCTACAACTCCAACATTCAGGGCCAAACTGCGTTGGGGACATAGCTGTCCCTTAGGCTGCCCTGTTCAATTCTGTAACTGTGCCAAACACATTGTTTCAAAATCTGAAAGAAATATTTTTTGCACTAGTCATTAGGTATTTAGTCACTTTTCAATGGAAAACACAAAAATTAGCTATTGTATGAGTACCCTCTAGCAACATATCAATAGAATATATAGATGAAATGATTCAAAAGTAACTTGTAGCATGACTTTCCTGTCCACTTCCTAACAGAATTTATCTTTACCTATTTTAATCATTTAATAACTATTTTTTTTTTTATTTATTTACTAAGCAATTGAGTTTTTACTTTGTAACTATTTTTATATTTATTTATTTACTTAATTTTTTACTTATTTGTTTTATACTTATTAATTTATTTCTTATTTATTTATTCATTATTTAATGTTTATATTATTTATATATTTACTTTAATGTTAAGAAGTCAACAAAACAGGTCATTCTACAAGTTCACGAAGTTATCAAAATTGAACAAGAAAGCAATCCAGAGGATAGCCAAATCGCCCTGCCGGAGCCCAACCCAGAATGCCCAAGCCACAGGTTCCACTCATCATCCCACCTAGGCCATAATTTGAGCAAAGTTCATGAAAATCCCTCCATGGGCAAAAGGGATATAGAGCTGACAGGAAACCCCAAGGCTCAACAGTATGACCCTCCTCTGCAATCCTCACCCGGCGCCTGCATGACTAAGCTATGTGTTCAGCATATCATCCCATTCTGTCCAACACTAGACCAAAGCCCAATCAAAATCCTTCCAATGGCAAGGTGATTATTAGATATAACAGAGAAACAAATCTTGAGGCCCAAACTCCCAAGCCCTAACCGTGACCACCTATAGTATTTCAGGTGGTCCAGTGTTGAAAAACCAAGTTGTTGGGATTTAGAACTTAAGCAAAGCATCATTATGCCTAGAAGAGGTATTACTACAGTAAACTAAATCTATAATTTTTCAGATAAAAGAAAATCCACCAGAGTCCATCCTGCTTTGTGACATTTTAAGACCGTTCTTATTTCAACAGACCTTCATGGCCTAGTGGATAATAGCACTGATTCTTAATCATTAGGCCTCTTACAGTGAGCCTGGCTTGGATCAATGTGAGATGCCAAGTTCTGCAATAGAAGGTCAGGCAATTTAATTCCAGATATTTTTTTCCCAACTGATTACAAATTGGCTCAATGTCAGTGAAATCCTTCAATGGGCTGTGAAACAAACAAACAAAAAAAAAACATTTTTCTTCATTTGCCGGAGTCTTGAGAATATGAAATTGGAAGCTGCCCTTTCCATCCATCTAGTGTTTTGGTACTAACTTTCATGCAAATAAATATCACTGGTTTATGATAGATATTCTGTTTGTGTCTCTAAAGCATGATTTGGTGCTTGTCTTGCACGTTTGAGACTTGAATTTTCTTTAAATTAGTTTGTGGACATGTAGTATGACTGTCGCCTTTCAGCTTTAAAATCTTAAAAATTAAATAGGTTAATAAATATTAAAATAAAACAAAAAGAAAAGAACAAAAATCTTAAGAATTAAAAAATAACTAAACAATTGAAAATAAATAGTTAAACTAATATGTAATTTATTAAATAAATATATAAATAGATAAATAATAATGAATGAAAATAATGTAATCAAATGGAAAGTGGGAAAGTCATGTTACAAGCCACATTTATCACAATTTAACTAACTTTTTGATGTTTGATTATCTATTGGTATAAACTGATATGCTGTTGGAATGAATTAATCCAGGAACATTGCCTAAAGGTCGGCTTACTGGATTCTTTCAATTTCTGTGTGAACTATTACTGAGAAATGTATGCATAAAACGATAACTCCAAAATAATCTGTTTGGCACAGAACATTGATAGTTTATATCATGAAGTCTTAGATTAGTGAGTTTGACAGTGACGAAATTAGAAAAAAAAACATGCTTTCATCACAAAGTCTAGATCATGCCACATTTAGCCTGTTTGGTTTTTTGACATTGTTCATTACATGTAGATGTAATGTGATAGATGGATGGACTGTGATACACTGGGGATTGCTTGGCAGTGTATTACACAGTGATAGGACTAGAAACTGCATTTTACAGTGATAGGTAGGGTGTTTATCAGCAGCTGTTGTGATGTTCAATGTTCTATCAGTTAACCTCAAAGCCTCATTAGATAAATGAACTTGTAGTGATCTGTATTACCGGTAAGAGCTAGTGAAATTTGTTCAATGTAATTTAAGTTTTGAACTGGCCACTAATTGCTTAGATGCCTAGCTCTAAATAACCTAGCTAATGTTGGTTGACCTGTGAAAGTCCAACAATTTACATGAAATGCCAAGCATCAATCTTAACAGATGTTTTTATATTTTATATATTTTTTTCATTCTAGTGCAGCACAGCCAATCATAATGTGGCGTATGATGCCCATGTTAATCATCATAGTGATAGTCTTGTGAATTATGAGATGGTCATGATGTGATGTGATGGTCAATTGTCGGTCATCTCTTAGCTGGAGTAGAGGTGTCAGCATTCCAGATTGTAATGGCTGATGTTATCCAAGCAAGAATGTAGTTGTATTAAACTGCACAGCATGTGTAGTTGGCAGGTATTCCATTAATCTCACATCTTGAGCTAAGAATTAGTTGCCATTGTCATTCTAATTATTTTTGTTGTATATCAAAGGTCGGTATAAAGAAACTGGCAACTTCCCTTGAATCAGCAGAAGCGAGAAAATGACCATAGCAACGATTTCATGATCAATCTCCATGAAAGAATGTTGCCGACCCCAGCAGGTATCGAAACTTAGTCCTGATCATTAGTCAGACGCGCATCCGACTGAGCTACCGGGGCTGGCTATAAGTTTTGTGTCCGCTTCATAACTGCTACCATTTGAGATATTTTCACTAAACTTCAGATATTTAGAACCCCATGCGTTGATGTGCAGAACATTTGAACCATAACTGAGTTTTTGCCCCTTGAACCCAGCCCCGCCCATCAGGGATTGAGGAAAATAGATTGGGCTGCATGCTGCTTCCACGCAGAGCTGAAACCGACCGCACAGGAGTACTAGTAAACAGCTTAAGTTTTAAGCCTACCCAGGTGTAGTGTTGCAAGCCTGACAGTCCATGCATATAAATGTTATTGGTTTCATTGGGCGGCAGGGCTTGAGATGTCATTTCATCTGAATAGTGGGTAAAAGTCCCATAAAATTGGAAGCAACATCTCCATAATGGCCTATACATTGTTGACGGTGACCTATCTCAAATCAAAAAAAGATTGTCCCTTGAACAGTATACATCCATCCATGAAAAATTTTCTTCGGCCATTTCACACTGAAGCTGCTTCAAGAATTGCAGTTGTCAGTTTCGGGCGGAAGTGTTCAGTGTACTGCTTGGGAAAATTAATGGTTTGGTAAACTGACCGGCTCAGTGCAAGCATATGTGTTGACTAGATGTCACACTCCAAACTAGCTTGAGCTTTGTGTGCCATAATTGGTTCCAAATAATTTTGACAAAGCCCGTTACCACCTTGTAAATCTGGAGCATTGATTGTTTAGTTACAATGGCAACTTGTTTCCATAGACTGATGATGGGGAAAATTGAAAAATGGCATTTACTGCCAAGTCACCAAATATTTTGACCAAATATTAAAAGAAATGTTTCCTGAGTAAACTTCTTTCAGCCATACGCTTTTATGCCAACATGAGGGTCCCCCAGGTTGTGTCGGGGGCCATGTCCCAACCCCTACATTTCATAAGATCATATATAAAGATAAAAGATAAAGAAGACCTATTTAATGTTGCATATCATAAACAACTTCCATAAGCTCTGTAGAGCTCTTATTGTGACAATGTATCATTAACAAATACTTAACTGCCTTCACTTATTAGCTCACCTAGAGCACAGGTCAGCTGATGCCGTGGTCTGTTGTCCATTGTTAGCTTTGAACATTTTCGACAACTCTTCCCAAACCGGAAGTCAGATTAAGCCGATACATGGAGATTCAGATTTGCTTAAATGGTTCCGTTTGGATTTCCAAGATTGCTGCTATGGCAGCCCTCTTGAAATTCATCAAACGACCTCTCCCAAACCAAAGGTTGAGTTGAGCTGAAACTTGATGGCATGTATCGGAGGTTACATGGAGATTCAGATTTGCTAAAAAAGTCCATTCTGATATCCAACATGGCCGCCATGGGGGCCATCTTGAAATTCTTAAAATGACATCTCCTCCCGAACTAATGGTTGAATTGAGCTGAAACATGATAAGAGGCATTGGGGTGACATTCAGATTTAGATTTGCTCAAATTGTTCCTTTTCAAAAGTGAAGATGGCCACCGTCGTTGGTGGCCATCTGCGAAGATGGCCACCGTCGTTGGTGGCCATCTTGAAATTCTTCAAACAACCTCTCCCCTACCAAAGGTCGAATTGAGCTGAAACTTGATGGGAGGCATCAGGGTGAAATGGAGATTCAGATTTGCTAAAATCATTCCATTCAGATATCCAAAATGGCAGCCATCTTGAAATTCTTCAAATGACATTCCAAACCAAAGGTTGAATTGAGGTGGAACTTGATTGGAGGCATCAGGATGACATGGAGATCCAGATTTGCTTAAAATGTTCCATTCCGATATCCAAGATGGCTGCCATCTTGAACTTCTTCAAATGCATCACGATAACGCACCCGTATGCCATAGTGCATTTTTCACATCTCCAAAATGGCTACTTGTTTGATGAAAATCTATGACATTTTTCTTATTTATACTGCAAACATAGGTTGTGAGTGCTGGTTAGAACCGCCTCTTTTGGAGCAGAAAAAAGAAAAATGTTTACCCCCATAAACCCCAGTTTTCTCTATATAAAGTGGGGTTATGGGGGGGGTCCAGCGTTCAATCTAGGATTTGGTGTTAGGGGCACTTGGGCCCACAGACCTTGCAAAAGGGGACATTTGAAAATTTAGGGGGTCCATATATTATACTAAATTTAGCTGCAAGATCCATCTTTAGTTTTAAATGTAGGTTGCATGATAACGAGGGCCATGATGACCCTCGATCGCTCACCTGATCCATAGAGTAACAAGAGGCCCATGGGCCACTATGCTCAACAGAGCACAGGCGGGTACTGCCCACTGGCAGCCATATATGTCTTTAATTTATTGATTATAAAGTCTCCCAAACGAACCCCAATTTCCAAATGAGCACCCATGTGGACTTTGTATCTGAAATATTAGGCCTTTTATTTAGTGGAGGGGTGGGACATGGACCCAACAGGGCCCAGGTTGGTATCAATGAATGCGTCTTATCAAAATGAACAAGAATATATGTGGTGTAGGGTTGTGGATGTTGCCGAGATATAAGGCCTTTTAAGCTGTGGAGGGGTTGGAGCATGGCCCTGGCTGACCCCAGGAAATCTAAGATTGTTGTCCTTGAATGTGTCTTATCATTCCTTGAATGTGTCTTATCACTAAGGACCAAGAAAATTATATTGTTTAGGAGTTAGGATCTGAACTGTTTCTGAGATATGAGGCCTTCTTATGAAGTGAAAAGGAGAGGAATGGCCCCTGTGGACCGCCAAGTTGGTTTGACTGAATGTGTCTAATCACAAGGAACAAGAATATATATGATTATGAGGTGGGGATCTTAATGGTGTCTGAGATATATGGCCTTTTATGAGGGGGTGGGAGGCATGGCATCACACATTGCCCTAGTACAAAGAGACCCCAGAATGAGGAGACTGAATGAGTCTTATCATAAGGAACACAAGTATACATGCATAAGGGGTGGGGATCTGGCAGTTTCTGAGATATATGACATTTTATGAAATGGAGGGGTTGGACATGGCCCTGACGCACCTCAGGAGACCCCTAGGTTGGAATCACTGAATGCGTCTTATAAGGAAAAAGAATATGGTTTAGGGGTGGGGAGCTAAACCGTTTCTGAGATATTAGGCTTTATGGAATAGAGGGGGTGGGGCATGGCACGGGCACATCCCAGGGGGCCAACAGGTTGCTGTCACTGAATGCGTCTTATCATAAGAAACAGAATATATATGGTTTTGGAGTGAGGATTTGAAAAGTTTCTGAGATATATCGCCTTTTATGAAGTGGAGGTGTGGGGCATGGCCCCAGCGCACCCTTGGAGACCCCTAGGTTGGTAACACTGAATGCGTCTTATCATATAAAGGAACAAGAATATATATGGTTTAAGGGTGGGGATCTAAACGGTTTCTGAGATATTGGGCCTTTCAAGAAGTGGAGGGGGTGGGGCATGGCCCGGGCACATCCCAGGGGACCACCAGGTTGGTGTGACTGAATGCGTCTTATAAGAAACAATAATATATACTGTTTTGGGGTGGGGATCAGAAAGGTTTCAGAGATATTTCCCCTTTTATGAAGTGGAGGGGTGGGGTATGGCCTCGGCACACCCCGGGAGACACCTAGGTTGGTATCACTAAATGAGTCTTACAAGAAAAGAATATATATGGTTTAGGGGTGGGGATCTGAACGGTTTCTGAGATATTGGGCCTTTTACGAAGTGGAGGGGGTGGGGCATGGCCCGGGCACATCCCAGGAGACCCCCAGGTTGGTGTGACTGAATGCGTCTCATCATAAGACTAGAAATGCGTTCATAGGACGAGGATGCCCCCGCCTGAAAATATGTCTGTTCGTATCAATCCATAGAACGGGCCTCCGTGGCCTAGTGGTTAAGAGCGCTGACTCTTGATCATTAGGTCTCTCACCGTTGTGGTTGGAGCAAAAGTATGTCGCAACATGTGGGAAAATGCAAATTTTCTGCAAAAAGTCCATTCAGTCGCTGCATATCTGTGGCAGGTCTGGAAAAAGTAGCCGAAACTGCCGGTAGCCCCGACCAATAATGCGCTATAGTTATTCTATTGCACCCCACTCGGGGGTGGGTGGGTGTGCCCCACAGTATTGCGGGTGCGGGGATGAAAAATAATTTTGTCCCAGAACCTCGACTTTATACTTTTCCAGGTCTTTGATATTTGGAGTGTAGCTTCATCAAGTGGACCTCTTCCAAGATTGTTCAAATTATAGCCTTTGTTGATATTTGGTATGAAGCTTCACCTTTTTAGACCTCCCTCGACATTATCCTTCAACTCCCTGGTGTCAATAATGGCCCTCCCCGCGGCCCACTTCTTAGCTCACCAGAGCGGAAGGCTCCGGGGGAGCTAATAGGATGGACATTGTTCGTTCTCATCTGCGTCATCGTTGTTTACACTTTCAAACAACATCTCTAAAGCCACTGGACCGATTGGGCCCAAATTTTACCGGAAGCATCCTTGGGCTGGGGGACTGAAAGTTTTTTTTTTTTATGAAAATTGGCTTATTAGTTTGGTTACTATGGCAACTTAAGAGTTTCCATGGGGAATATTGAAAAATGGTGTTTACTGCCAAGTCATTGCAGATATTCTGGCAAAACTTTTATAGAACTATTCCTTGAGTGATGGTTGGTTGGTTGATTTGAGGTTTAACATCCCCGTCAACACTGTAGAGGTCATTTTGGAGACGTTGCTTCCAATTTTGTGGGACTTTTACCCGACATTGAGATGAAATGACATCTCAAGCCCTGTTGCCCAATAAAACCAATAGGGTTTATTAGCATGGACGGTCCACCTCGCACCGCGGTTCCTGGACAGGCTTAGATCCTCTAAGCGGTTTACCAGTACTAGTGTGCGAGCCGGATTCAGCTCTGCGTGGAAGCATCATGCAGCCCATATATTTCTTCAAGCCCCTATGGGCGGGGGCCTTATTCCTTGAGTGAACTTTTTAGCTGAATACTTTTATACCAATCTGGGAGTCCCCCAGGGTGTGCCGGGGCCATGCCCTACCCCCTCCAGTGCAAAAAACGCCATATATCTCAAGAACCATTCTGATTCTTTTTTATGCCCCCGCCATTCGAAGAATGGTGGAAGGGCATACAGCGTTGCCTCTGTCCATCCGTCCGTCTGAAACTTAAACGCAGTCAATAACTTTCTTATTTCTGGATGGATTTTGAAATTACTTGGTAGAAATGTTAAACATCATGAGACGATGTGTCACGTGCAAAACCCAAGTCTGTACCTCCAAGGTAAAGGTCATACTTAGAGGTCAAAGGTAAAAAATAAGGGTCAGAAACTTAAACGCAGTCAATAACTCATTTCTGCATGGATTTTGAAATTACTTTGTAGAAATGTTAACCATCATGGGACGATGTGTTGCGTGCAAAACCCAGGTCCATACCTCCAAGGTTAAGGTCATACTTAGAGGTCCAAGGTAAAAAAACAGACTTTTGCGGAAAATTTGCATTTTACCACATGTTGCAACATACTTCCTGCATATACAATTGCAACCAGCATAGACATGCAACCGATATAGACAAATGCATCCGGTATATAAAATTGCACCCATCATAGACATATGCAACCAGCATAGACATACGCAACCGATATAGACAATGGCAACCAGCATAGACAATTGCACCCGGTATATACAACTGCAACCAGCATAGACAATTGCACCCGGTATACACAACTGCCATGGAGATGCCACAGCACACCTGCAAGAAGTGCCTGCGACAGTTTCGGAGGAAAGCCAAGCTAGACCACCACGCCGGACGGCGAATCCCGTGCCGCTTACCAATGCACACGTGCTTCCACTGTGGGAAAGGCTATGGGAGCTACCAAATGCTCTGGAGACACAGCAAAGCATGCCAGCCTGCCCCGGCTTCGCAGGCTGAAGAAGCACGAGCCGCTGCTGCAACTACCGAAACCCAAGCAGCCGCACCCGGGCAAGAGACGGCAGGCCATTCCGCGGAGAGGGGCGGGTGGCTGGACAGGCCTGTAAAGAAGGGGCAGAACGGCGGCAAGAGGAGCTGGAAAAGGACAACGCCAAGCTGCGCAACATCGCACTGGGGGATGTGGGACTGCAGGAAGCTTGCAAAGAAAGACACCGGCGGAGGGAAGTGGAGGCCCAGAACGCATAACTGCGAGATGACCTTGCGGAGCTGGTGGCCGAAAACGCAAAACTGCAAGAAGACCTTGCGCGCTTGGCACTCCTGCGGGGAAGGACGAAGTGCCTAAAGAAGGGGAAGCGGGTATAGCGCCTTTCGAAGGACATAGAGGAAGAAAAACTAAAGTACAGGTACTATAGTGCAATTTTGGTCGGGGCTACCGGCAGTTTCGGCTACTTTTTCCAGACCTGCCTGCGAGAGGAGAAGCCGCCATTTTTTCATGTAGCCTAATTTTGATGTAGACAAACAGTAGCCAAAAACATCTCTAGCAACTGTACACTAGATCTACTATGGCAGTGCAAGCAACATTCCAGGCCATGAGCCTACAGTCCGAAAAAGCTGTATCCACACACCTAAAGAAGGCGCACAAGAGCAATCTTGTATCGGACATCTCCAAGGTCGACTATCTGGCAGGGAACCTAGGCCGCACCCACCTGCGTCCCCTCCCCGGCATTTCAATATTCGTCGATGATGTCTTACGTCTTTGGCTACCTGCGCCGCGAGGACTGTATTCCATTTCGGACGACTTTCTTGCACAACCGGAAGGGACAACTCCGCAAAAAAACATCGTTGCGCGGATTTCTACCCCCGTCCGCGAGAGCTGGGTACAGCCCCCCCCCCCCCCCCCCGACGGCAAAGCCTCCACACGCTCGTGGCCCGAGAGGATGCCGAAGGCAGTGCCATCCGAGCTTAAGTCTCCAGGATCAAGCACCACACCGACAGAAAGGCGCTGGCAAAGTGGCGAGAGCTCTACCCAGAAACAGAACCGGCCGGCCTCTTCGTGGCGAAGGTAGATGTATCCGAAATCCCTATGGTCGAGTTGCAGGCCTCCTTGCCGGCCTTCAAATGCCTGCTCTTGGCCCATGGCTAAGGTCTCTACTGCATCGACTACACACAAGATTTCTCCGGGGGTTCTCGATCAAGAGGCGCTTGTGGACCACCTCTGCATATCCTAAGGCTTCCGCAAGCAAGGCGACCTGGCCTCTGCCATACCCCCACACGTGCCAAAGATTCTAGCAAACACCCAACAGCGTGGAGGACCATGTCTGCACGTGGGTGCACACGAACAAAGCCGGGTACACTACCCGAACAAAGTTGTACAAGGTCGTGTCGAACTTCCGAAGCGGGCGAGGTCCTTGAGCCAGTAGGCGGCCATATAGCCGACTATACCGACTGTCCGAACACACATCTGAGCCATACCTTGCATCCCGAAGTAAAGGTCAGGCCTGCACTCGCAAGGAAGTCCCTCTGTACCCCTGCTGTGGGGGAGACCTCTCAACGGACACAGCCTAAGAGGTGGTGGCTGAGACCTTGGCCCTGGCCACTCCCTTGGATCTACTGGAGGAACAAGGTCTGTTTGTAGTCCCACCACCAGCCAAGCAGTGGGATGGATCTGGCCGCATCCCTCGACCGGTGCCGTGTCCTGGCCGACCGACCACAGAGGTCTATATTCGTCGCATGGTACGCACACGACCACAGGCCACGTCTCGGGTGTCTGGATCCGACCCACCACAGCAAACGCAGACAACGGGGAGGCCTGGGAGAGGGCTGTGGATTGGGCTGCGGCCGACTTCGGGTTCCACGCATGCCCCATCTTCCAGGTAGACATTCTTGGGGTCGGAGAGGAGGGTGTAGAGCTGGGACCACTCCGATGCTATACCAAGGACGACAATGCAGGCACAATCTTGGCGGCCAGTAAACGGCCTACACAGCTGCATCCAAACGGTCCCGACCCTGGAATCCTCCTACCACACTAACTCAGTTTCGTGGGTTTGGAGTACTGAGAAGTGACCCAGTTTTCTAGATGGGAAACCTTTTTGTCCTGTGTAGGCCAGGGTTCTCTGCAAATGCACAACAGATACACAATAGGTGTATAGCTGGTACTTGGCAAATGCACAGCAATGTTTGGCAAAGGGCACAGCTGGTACTTGGCAAATGCACAGCAATGTTTAGCAATGTGCACAGCTGGTACTTGGCAAATGCACAGCAATGTTTGGCAAAATTGGCACAAACCCACCAGAAAAAAAAGAAGCACTTTCCTGGGATGCCAAGCACTTTCCAGCAAAGCGAAGCACTTTCATGGAAAGGCAAACACTTGGGTTTCCCATCTAGAAAACTGGGAGGTCTGGAAAAAACTATGCCTTCCAAATGGGAAATATCCCAAGACGAGATCCAGGAAATCCACTCTCTGCGTGGCAAGCTGTCTGCAGCCGAGGCGAAGAAGCACTTTGGCATCTGGTTCATGAGGCTCTGCAAGATATGGCGAGACCAGCCTGCCTCCGCTGTTGCAAAGCAACAACAAACTTCAAGTGGTCCCACTGTTCCCTTGGAAGATGCCGTTTCTGTTCCGGTGGAACAACTGCATGAGACCGCTGGTCCGACTGTCGAAGACTTCTACACGTTGCTGCACAACAGCCTGCGCCAACTCGAGTCCCGCATAGAGCGAGCCACAGGCCTGTTGCTGGAGGTATTGGCTCTGGAGCAGGGGGAAGACGAAGAAGATCTGGAAGAGGAAAAATCAGGAGGCCCAAAAAGATACCCGGACGGTCCTCAAAATAGAGCAAATGGTAGATATAGCTCTAGAGGATGGGTATGAATCTCCATTGCCACGGCGGTCGTCTGGGCGGTGGTCGCAAAGACCTGGAACCATTGTACGCCTATGGCTCCGCCACACACGAAGCCATCGAACACCAACCGGCCGGCCGTTGTTCCAGAACAACTAGCGCAGAAGCAACTGCCGGTCAGGCATCCCTTCTACAAGGAATAGGCCACCCCCCGGCACAAACCCCTGCCCACGCAGGACAAAAAAGCACCCGTATTCTGCACAGCTCTTGGAGGGATTGTATGGCAGATGGCCAGTGTGGAGGCTATAGATACTGTCCTGTCCTTTGTCTTTGTATGCATTGTTTTTCTGCCTGCAGAGGATGGGGCTCCCCTAGTTGCGAATGTCTGAAGACCACCAAGTACCTACCAAGTCGAAGCTGGAGCTGGCAGTTGCCCAAAGACCCACAAAGTCAAATCCTGGAGCTTGGGAGACGATCGCTGGTGGGAGCCAGGGGGTTGCTCGACTAGGCGGTGCTATTTTGCAGGCGACAGCATGGCGTCGAGGCACCCATCGGAGCCTCTGTTGCCAATTCGCTTTGCCAAGCTTTGCCTAGGAACATTTGGACGAGAACATGTGTATCGTGTATATATCCGCACAGCAAGTGCTCGAAGTCCCGAAGAATCTGCAAGTATCTTGGCAAGAGCTGGCCGAAAAACTACTTGGTTCCACTCAGAAGCAAAGAAAAGCAGCAGGTATGGAAGAAGTCCGCAGAAGGAGGTGCACGCCACACTTTCTGTTCAAGCTGTTCCAGGAGCAGCAAAAGGCATATGAAAATGGGCCCGATAAGCGTGTTCGGGAGTCGCTCGAGGACCTAGAATTTGCTGTGCGAACTGCTGCAGTTTGAGAGAGCAGCGCTACCATATTGGGACATATTGATGCAGAAACAGCAAAAAAAAATGGTTGAGGTGGGAGTTGGGGGAGCTCTACGCCCTTGGCTGACGCAGGGGAGTTTTCTTTTGCATCTGTGGGCGGACAGTGGTGGTCTAGACGGTGTTCTCTTTCCGAACTATAGCAAGGGTGCCAAGGCGGTCCTTCTTCGGCGGTGTCATCCGCTCCTGGCCAGGTGGCAGAGCAGGAGGGGAATATGTGCTTTTTGCAACACTTCGAAACCACCGATCGTTGCAACCTCCCTCTCGAGTTAGTGCCCGTAGGTTGGCGTTTCCACATCCGTCCCAGGCTCTCCATCCTCGCCCGCTGGAACCAGGAAGAGCAGAATGCGAGGTGCGTCGCAGAAGGTAGTCGAAGCGTAGCGTCGGCAGATGTATTCGCCGGATGATTTTGAGTGCTTTCTTGGAGCTCTTGGGATTTGGGGGTTGGACCTCCAGGAGACGAGACTGCTAATCTGCCTCCAGCAGAATTTGGTGCTCCTGCTCTTTTGGCTAGAGCCTGGAGGGCGGCCAGTCGTGCGAGGTTCTGGGGCGACGACGATCTGGATTGGGTTCCAAGAGACCATTCGGCCGTCTCTTGACTGGAAGACCTTGGCTAAGAGTATCTCAATCTCCAGCCCGGAGAGCCTGCCAGCACCTATGGGAAAAAGCCAAAAGGTTGTCCTCCCCTACTTGTCTGTGTCGGACTCAAGGAGTTGGAACACCCATCAAGCTCCTTTTGATTCCCTATATCGCCCATACACAACAAGTTGCGACACCAACTTCATTGGTAGTTGCTTTGCAACCGCGCAGCACAACTCTCGGTGATATTGCTTTGGAACGTCTGTATCCCAGGACGAGCCACTTGTGTATTCAGAAGGAAGAGTCTTTGTCGGCCACTTTGCCAGACGGGCCTCGCAGGGTGTCTTCGACCTCGTCGCGTTTCTGCTGCGATTTTTCTGTGTATCATCTGTGTCCGCCCACCACTTTGGAGAGGCGCTCCAACTCATCGGCCCGACGCCGCTGCTCTTCCTCGTGTTGCCGCTGTTCTGCCTCTAGTCGGACCAAAGCACGTCATAGCCACTCTTCGGCATTTGCCGAGTCAAGGATGCTCTGGAGATGCTTCTTCATGGTCGAGAGAGTAGATATCTCGCGATTATGCGCAATTTCGGACACCTATTGGAGGTGGAAGGCTGAGGTCGCCGATCGCATGGCACTTCTCGGTTCTCCAAACCCACGAAACTGAGGTAGAGGGGGGTAGGATTCCAGGGTCGGGACTGTTTGGATGCAGCTGTGTAGGCCGTTTGCTGACCCCCAAGATTGTGCCTGCATTGTGGTCCTTGGTATAGCATCGGGCAGTCCCAGCTCTACACCCTCCTCGTCGACCCCCAGAATGTCTACCCGGAAGATGGGGCATGCGTGGAACCAGGAGTCAGCCGCGACCCACTCCAGAGCCCTCTCCCAGGCCTCTGTCTGCGTTTGCTGTGGTGGGTCGGATCCAGACACCCGAGACCCGGCCTGTTGTGTGCGTACCAGGCGACGAATATAGATCTCTGCGGTTGGTCGCCAGGACAAGGCACAGGGCGAGGAATGCGGCCAGATTCTCCCACTGCTTGGCTGGTGGTTGGACTACAGACCTTGTTCCTCCGGTAGATCCAAGGTAGTGGCCAGGGCCAAGGCCTCTGCCACCACCTCTTGGGCTCTGTCCGTCGAGAGGTCTCCCCCCCCACCCTGGCAGGGGTACAGAGAGACTTCCATGCGAGTGCAGCCCCGGGCCTGTACATCGGGATGCAAGAAGGTGTGGCTCAGATGTGTGTTCGGACAGTCGACATAGTCAGCTAGATGGTCGCCTATTGGCTCGCGGACCTCTACTGCCTCGATGTTCGACACGACCTTGTTGTACAACTTTGTTCGGGCAGTGTACCCGGCTTTGTTCATGTACACCCATGTGCAGACGGTGTTTGCTAGTATCGTTGGCACGTGTGCACGCACGGCAGAGGCCTGGTCACCTTGCTCCCGGAAGCCTTCGGACACGCAGAGGTGGTTCACGAGAGCCTCCCCATCTAGGACCCCCGAGAAATCTTGTGTGTAGTCGATGCAATAGAGACCATAGCCATGGGCCAAGAGCAGGCGTTCAAGGCCGGCAAGGAGGCCTGCAACTCGACAACTGGGATTTCGGAGACATCTTTCTTCGCCACGAAGAGGCTGGCCGGTTCTGTTTCGGGGTAGAGCTCTTGCTACTTTGCCAGCGCCTTTCTGTCGGTGTCGTACTCGATCCTGGAGACTCGCTCTGATGGCACCGCCTTCGGCACTCTCTTGGGCCACGAGGGTGTGGAGGTTGTTTGTATGTAGCGGTGAGCTGTGCCGTCGGGGGCTGTGCCCATGCTCTCGCGGAAGGTGGTAGAAATCCGCGCAAGGATGTTTGTTGCGAGCTGTCCTCTCCGGTTGTGCAAGAGAGGCTTCCGAAATGGAACACAGTCCTCGCGGCACAGGTAGCGGAAGACGTAGACATCGTCGACGAATGTTGGAAGGCCGGGGAGGGGACTCAGGTGGGTGTGGCTTAGGTTCCCTGCCAGATAGTCAACCTTGGTGATGTCCGATACAAGATTGCTCTCGTGCGCATTCTCTAGGAAAAAGTGTGTGGATACGGCTTTTTCGGACCGTAGGCCCATGGCCTGGAATGTTGCTTCCACTGCCATAGTAGATCTAGTGTACAGTTGCTAGAGATATTTTTGGCTACTGTTTGTCTTATTCGAAATTGGGCTACACGAAAAAATGGCGGCCTCTCCTCTCGCTGGCATCTCTGTGGCAGGTCTGGAAAAAGTAGCCGAAACTGCCGGTAGCCCAGATCAAAAATGCGCTAAAGTACCTATATTTTCGTTTCTGTTCCTCTATGTCGGTCGAAAGGTGCTATATCCTCTTCCCTTACTTTTGGCGCTTCGTCCTTCCCCACAGGAGGGCCGAGCGCGCAAGGTCTTCTTGCAGTTTTGCATACTCGACCGCCAGCTCCACAAGGTCTTCAGTTTTGCGTTTTCTGCCTCCACTTCCCTCTGCCGCTGTCTTTCTTTGCAAGCTTCCTGCAGTCCCACATCCCCCAGTGTGATGTTGCGCAGCTTGGCGTTCTTCTCCAGCTCCTCTTGACGCAGTTCCACCCCTTCTAAACAGGCCTGTCCCAGCCACCCTCCACTCTCCGCGATACGGCCTGCCGTCTCTTGCCCAGGTGCGGCCGCTTGGGTTTCCGTAGTTGCAGCAGCGGCTCGGGCTTCAGCCTGCGAAGCTGCGGCAGGCTGCCATGCTTTGCTGTGCATCCAGTGCGTTTGGTAGCTCGCCTAGCCTTTCCCACAGTGGAAGCAAGTGTGCATTTGTGGGCGGCACGGGATTCGCCGTCGGGCGTGGGGGTCTAGCTAGGCTTTCCTCCGAAACTGTTGCAATCACTTTTCGCAGGTGTGCTGCTGCATCTCCATGGCAGTTGTATATACCGGATGCAATTGTCTATGCTGGTTGCAGTTGTATATGCCGGGTGCAATTGTCTATGCTGGTTGCAGTTGTATATGCCGGGTGCAATTGTCTATGCTGGTTGCAGTTGTATATACCGGGTGCAATTGTCTATGCTGGTTGCAGTTGTATATGCCGGGTGCAATTGTCTATGCTGGTTGCAGTTGTATATACCGGGTGCAATTGTCTATACTGGTTGCAATTGTCTATATCGGTTGCATATGTCTATGCTGGTTGCAATTCTCTGTAATGGTTGCATATGTCTATACTAGTTGCGGTGGAATTGTCTATACTGGTTGCAATTGTATATACCGGATGCAATTGTCTATCCGTTGCATATGTCTATGCTGGTTGCAACTGTATATGTCGCAAAAGTATGTCGCAACGTGTGGAAAATGCAAATTTTCCGCAAAAAGTCTGTTAGGTGGCAATTGTCTATGCTGGTTGCAATTGTACATACCAGATGCATGCCGCAAAAGTATGTTGCAATGTGTGGAAAAATGCAAATTTTCCACAAAAAGTCCATTCGGTTGCAATTGTCTATGCTGCATCTCTGTGGCAGGTCTGGAAAAAGTAGCCGAAACTGCCGCTAGCGCCGACCAAAAATGCGCTATAGTAATTGTATTGCATCCCACTCGGTGGGGCTCACCCGGGGGGTGTGTGGGTGGGCCCCACAGTATTGCGGTTGTGGGGATGAAAACAATTTTTTGTCCCGGAACCCCAATCTCTACTACTCCTGGGCCTTGCAGTTTCAGAGAAGAAAAAGTTTTTAAAGATATTCCCTACTTAAGCCTATGTAAAACCAAATGGCCCTGCGGGGCAATTTTTGGCCTAAGGGCTATAATTTAAACAATCTTGATAGAGGTCCACTAGATGAAGCTTCATACCAAATATCAAAGACCTAGGCCTTGTGGTTTCAGAGAAGATTTTGCAAGATTTTCCCTATCATCATGAAAACGCCTATATAATTTTGACCCCCTTGAACCCCACTTTCACATAGTAAAACTGGGCTTTCCGGGGGTGTACCTTATTTTTCTTATTTCTGCTCTAAAATATAGATTGTGGGTACTCGTTAGAACCGCCTCATCAAGGCGGTTCTAACGAGTGCCCACAATCTATATTTTGAACAGAAATAAGAAAAATATTACAATTTTTCATCATAAAATTTTCATTTTTTTCGGCGATAAAGGTGGCAACGTATTTGTATAGGCGGGTTTGTGTAATGATAAGTATGTAAAACCAGAGGGGCCCCGGAGCGGGGGCATTTTTGGCCCCAGGGCTATGATTTGAACAATCTTGGTAGAGGTCCACAAGATGAAGCTTCATACCATATATCGAAGACCTGGCCCTTGCAGTTTCAGAGAAGATGATTTTTAAAGATTTTCTCTATGTAAGCCCATGCAAAAAAAAGTGCCCCAGGGCGGGGGGCATTTTTGGCCCCAGCACTATAATTTGAACAATCTTGGTAGGGGTCCACTAGATGAAGCTTCATACCAAATATCAAAGACCTGGGCCTTGCGGTTTCAGAGAAGATTTTTAAAGATTTTCACTATATAAGCCCATGCAAAAAAAAGGGCCCTGGGGCAGAGGCATTTTTGGCCCCAGCACTATAATTTGAATAATCTTGGTAGGGTTCCACTAGATGAAGCTTCATACTAAATATCAAAGACCTGGGCCTTGTGGTTTCAGAGAAGAAGTTTTTTTAAAGATATTTCCTATATAAACCCATATTAAACTTAAGGGCCCCAGGGCGGGGACATTTTTGGCCCCAGCACTATAATTTGAACAATCTTGGTAGGGGTTCACTCAATGAAGCTTCATAACAAATATAAAAAACCTGGGCCTTGTGATTTCAGAGATTTTTTTAAGTTTTCGGTGAAAAAAAAATCTTTTTTTTGGCTTCTGTGACCAAGATGTGCAACAAACAGAAACAATTTGAACAACTTTGAAAGGGGCCCACCTAAGGATCATTCCTGTGAAGTTTGATCAATATCCAATCAGTGGTTTAGGAGGAGATGTCCTTTGAAGAAATTATTTATGGTTGCATGGACGCACCGACGACGGAGGAAAAGTGATCAGAAAGGCTCACCTTCTCACTACGTGACAGGTGAGTAAAGATGGATACAAACAAGTTAGACAACTTAAAATTTTTAGAATTTTGTCCAATACATGTATGTTTTCCCCATCTTCGCCAGTATAGAGTAGAAGGTTTGTATATTTGTTATATTTTGAAGAAAACCTAATTAAATTAATTTCTAACGATAAAAATAGCCATCGGAAGAGATGGCAAATCCCCGTACCAAAAGCCAATATGGCCTTCAGAAATTTGTTCACCAATAGAAAGTGCACCAAAATTAAACCAGCAATATATCACAAAAGTATTGCAGCTATGGCCATCACAAGATTATACTGTCGGGGGAGATAACTAAAAAACCAGGGCCCTCAGAAATGTGGTTCTTGCGCATGACATCTTCTCTGAAACTGCAAGGGCCAGGTCTTCGATATATGGTATGAAGCTTCATCTTGTGGACCTCTACCAAGATTGTTCAAATCATAGCCCTGGGGCCAAAAATGCCCCCGCTCCGGGGCCCCTCTGGTTTTACATACTTATCATTACACAAACCCGCCTATACAAATACGTTGCCACCTTTATCGCCGAAAAAAATGAAAATTTTATGATGAAAAATTGTAATATTTTTCTTATTTCTGTTCAAAATATAGATTGTGGGCACTCGTGATCATCGTGGGGCACACCCACACACCCCCCGGGTGAGCCCCACTGAGTGGGATGCAATACAATTACTATAGCTCATGTATTTCTGTACAAAGTACCATAAATATGTCTCAAAAGGTAGAGAGATATGGTGATCACAAGCTGGTCATACTGTTATATTGGAAGGGTAGATAACTCAAATACCACAGCACCAACAGTTGTGGTTCTTGCACATGAATCCCTTCTTACCTTGTATACAATTGTGCCAAGTTCCTTCAATATATCTCAAAGGGTGTTGGGAGTTATGGCCATCACAAGGTTATATTGCCAGGGGAGATAACTAAAAAACCAGAGCACCCTGAGTTGTAATTCTTGAGCAGGACACACCTGCTTAAACTCATGTACATCTGCATCAAGTATAACCAATGTCTTAAAGGGTATTGGAGGTACGATGATCACAAGGTTGTCATACTGTTGTATTGGAAGGGGAGATAACTCAAATATAGCACCCAGAGTTGTGGTTCTTAGGCATGAAGCGCAGTCTCAACATTGTATACAATTGTGCCAAGTACCATCAATATATCTCAAAGGGTACTGGAGTTTATGGCCATCACAAGGTTATATTGTCAGGGGAGATAATTAAAAACCCAGGGCACCCAGAGTTGTGGTTCTTGCACGTGACACCTGCTTAACCTCATGTACAACTGTACCAAGTATCATCAATATATCTCGAAGAGTGTTGGAGATGTGGCCATCACAAGATAGTGAGTGATTCTATATTATTGGAAGGGGAGATAACTAAAAAACCATGGCACCCAGAGTTATGGTTCTTGTGCATGACACACCGTCTCAGCCTTGTGAACAACTGTGCCAGGTATCATCAACATATCTTAAAGGGCATAGGAGTTATGACCATCACAAAGTTGCGTCTACGGATGGACGGACGGACAGACGGACGTCAGGCTGATCGCTACATCCCCCAAACCTAATCAGTTGGGGGATAAAAACTAAAATAAATACCGTCTGTTCCAGTGTTTTGCTTTAGTTCGGTCCAGTATTTAGCACAAGCTGCGCTCTTTTGTATGGCGTGATATATTAAGTACAGACCGCACAAAACATGGCCACATCCGCAGTAAACAATAAATTAATATGCAAAAAAAAAAAAAAAAAACAGGATTGTTGCGGGTAAAACAAATAAAACTGTTTTTACTGTGCAATATCGATCGTACAACATACATACAGTTTATGATGAACTCGTAAAGTTGTGCAAGACAGCCAAAAATTGTAAAAACAAACTCTTGATTAAAAGACACAAACTTATCTTGCGCCCGATGGGCCCAAGGAATGTTTTTCAGTGCGCCATTCATGCAACTAGAAATGCGTCCATAGGACAAGGATGCCCCGCCTGAAAATATGTCTATGTTCGTATTAATCCATAGAAAGTTACTGACGGTGTTTTAAGTTTTGGACCCTTCTTTTCACATTTGACCTCTAATAAATGACCTTGACCTTGAGGTAAGGACCTTTATTTTATGTGAGGCAGATTGACTTATGATGGCCACCGTTTCTGCCAATTAATTTCAAAATCCCTCCAGAAATAAGAAAGTTATTGAAAGCGTTTAAGTTTCAGAAGGACGAATGAATGAACGGATGGCACTATATGCCCTTCCACCATTCTTTGAAATGCGGGGGCATAAAAAGGTGGCCCAGGGCGCAATGGGGCAGCCTAGATAGAACACTGATGTTCGTTTCACGGACTTGTTCACGTGATGGACCTCCTCCCGAACCAAAGGTCGAATTTAGCTGAAACTTGATGGCAGGCATGGGGACAACATGGAGATTGAGATTTGCCAAAATCTTTCCGTTCTTATATCCATTCTTCAAAGGAATTGATCTGACACTTGATAGGACCCATCAGGGTGACCTGGAGATTAAGATTTGCCAAAATCATACCGTTCTGGTATCCAAGATGGCCGCCATGGCAGCCATCTTGAAATTCTTCTAACATCTCATCTCCCAGATTCAGAATTGCTAAAGGCAATGTGATCTGATAGACAAAACGACCACCAAGACACAGTATAAGCCTGATTGGGGACCACAGAAATGCTCTGCCTATATCCGCATTGCTCGCTCAGCATCTCCATAATCCTCCAACAGACTTCCACGAAACCCTGGCCAAATATTCCCTTAAGTGGGCTGACGCGCAGGACCCATAAATAAACTATGCCATTTCGGTCACAAGTTTGAATCTGAATTTCCTGCCCGCTCTATCTCTTGCAGCCGCGGAAGGATTTTCAGTAAACTTTGGCCAAACATACCCCACCAGTCTGAATCCCTGAGTCCTGTGCCTGCTCCACACCCCGTAGGACTCCCATTGGCCTAATTGAGTATGTGCAAAAGCCCTAACTCAACAACACCAACCTAATGTGAAGCCACAACTGAAGGTCATCATTTAAAGGTCAAGAGCCATTAAAGGTCAAGAGCCAGATCCTCAAACTTTGGCTCCCCTCCATATCTCCCTACCCCCAGAAGGACCCTCATTCAACTTTGGTCCAATGAAGATCTTAATACATGTATGATATGCTGAACCCACAGCTCAACCATGCAGACTCGCGGCCCCCACCAATCGGGCTTGAAGAAATAAATGGGCTGCATGATGCTTCCACGCAGAGCTGAAACCGACCCGCACACGAGTACTGGTAAACCGCTTGGGGAATCTAAGCCTGCCCAGGCAATGCGGTGCAAGTTAGCTCGTTTTCATGCTTATAAACCTATTGGTTTCATTGGGCGGCAGGGCTTGAGCTGTCATTTCATCTCAAAGTCTGGTAAAAGTCCCACAAAATTGGAAGCAACGTCTCCAAAATGACCTTAACAGTGTTGACGGGGATGTTAAACCTCAAATCAAACGAATCAAAAACCATGCAGACTCCAGGTGAAGGTCATAAATGAAGGTCACAAGCTCCAGCCGTTAATTTCCTGTCTGCTCCACATCACCCGCCCCACACTCCTGGAAAGATTCTCACTAAACCTAGGTCAAATGAGGGCCAAAAAATATTATGAGCAGAACCTGCAACTCAAATATCCAGGGCCAAACTGCGTTGGGGGACACATAGCTGTCCCTCAGCCTGCCCTATTTAATTTTGTAACTGCCAAAAACATTGTTTCGAAATCCGAAAGAAATATTTTGTTTGCACTAGTCATTAGGTATTTAGTCACTTTTCAATGGAAAACACCAAATTAGCTAATTGAAGGAGTACACTCTAGCAGCATATCAATAGAATATATTTTAGATCATTAAATAAATGAGTTGAAATGATTCAAAAGCAACTTGTAGCATGACTATCCTGCCCACTTCCTAACAGAATTTATCTTTACTTATTTTAATCATTTTATAACTATTTATTTATTTACTAAGCTTTTGATTTTTTTACTTTACAATTATTTTTTTAATATTTATTTATTTACTTAATTTTTTACTTATTTTTTATCCTTATTAACTTATTTCTTATTTATTCATTATTTAATTCTTATATTATTTATGTTTATTGATTTATTTTTTATTTATTTAATTTTTGCATTATTTATTTATTTACTTTAATGTAAGTCAACAAAACAGTCATTCTACAAGTCCACAAAGTTATCAAAAATTGAACAAGAAAGCAATCCAAAGGACAGCCATATCATCCTGCCAGAGCCCAACCCAAATGCCCAAGCCACAGGTTCCACTCATCATCCCACCTAGGCTATAATTTGAGTAAGGTTCAATGCAAATCTCTCCATGGGATATAGAGCTGACAGGAAACTCCTCATCCAGAGCCTGCATGATTTAGCACCAGGTTCACTCTGTCCAACACTACACCAAAGCCCAATGAAAATCCTTCTGATGGCAATGAAATATAGCAGAGAAACAAATCTTGAGGCCCAAACTCCCAACCCCTAACCGTGACCATGACCAAGTGCCAACACAGCCAAGTCACAGGCCCCCACACTCCATCCCAATGAGGCAAACGTTTGACCAAAGTCAAACGAAAACCCACTAAGGGGCAAATGAGACGGCGCCGGCATGTAATTCAACGTCCAAGCTCCCAACCCCCAACCAGGACCACCACACCGAGCCGCCACAGTGCGATTAGGGACCTGCACACCAGTGCACTGAGGCAAATATTTGACCAAAGCTCAATGAAAACTGCTCAAGTGGCATGGTATAAAAGAATAAGAGATATAGTTACAGGAAATTCAAGGATCAAACTCCTGACCATCAATTGAGGCCTTGAAGCCTCACCTTGAAGCCGAGGACGGTACCGTACATCCACTCAATTAGGCCAACATTTGTCCAAAGTTTAATGAAAATCCCTCAAGGGGCAAAGGATATTTATGGAATGGACACAAAACCCCAAAAGATTTTTAAAGGTTTTCCAAATATAAACCTATGTAAAACCAGTGGGCCCCGGGGCGGAGCTGTTTTTGGCACCAGGGGCTATAATTTGAACAATCTTGGTAGCGGTCCACTAGACAAAGCTACATACCAAATTTCCAAAGACCTGGGCCTTCTGGTTTCAGACAAGAAGATTTTTAAAGGTTTTCCCTATATAAGCCTATGTCAAACCAGTGGGTCCCAGGGCGGGGCCATTTTTGGCCCCAGGGCTATTAATCCATCCAATGGTTAAACAGAAGCTCTGGTGGCCATTTTGTTCACCCAGGCAGAGCAGTATGAGCAATTTTGGTAGAGGGTCACCAAACGAACATTCCTGTGAAATAATTTCAAAATCCATCCACTGGTGAAGGAGAAGAAGACGTTTATAGGTTTTTCTATTTTTAGCCCTGGCAGCCATTTTGTTCACCCGAGCGGAACTGTTTGAGCAATTTTGGTAGTGGGTCACCCAAGGAACATTCCAGTGAAATAATTTCAAAATCCATCCACTAGTTAAGAAGAAAAAGTTGTTTAAAGGTTATTCTATTTTTAGCCCTGGTGGCCATCTTGTTCACCGGAGGGGAACGGTTTGAGCAATTTTGGTACAGGGTCACCCAAGGAACATTCCTGTGAAGTAATTTCAAAATCCATCTCTCACCTTTAAAGGTTTTTTTCTATTTTTAGCTCTGGAGGCCATTTGGTTCATCCGAGCGGAATGGTTTGAGCAATTTTAGTAGAGGGGCACCCAAGGAACATTCCTGTGCAACAATTTCAAAATCCATTCTCTGGTTAAGGAGAAGAAGTCCTTAAAAGTTTTTTCAATTTTTAGCTCTGGCGGCCATTTTGTTCACCCGAGTGGGAACGGTTTGAGCAATTTTGGTAGGTCATCCAAGGAACATTCCTGTGAAATAATTTCAAAGGTTTTTCTGTTTTTAGCTCTGGCCACCATCTTGTTCACCCGAGCGGAACAGTTTGAGCAATTTTGGTAGAGAATCATCCAAGGAGCATTCCTGTGAAATTAGATCAAAATCTGTCCAGCAGTTTTGGAGAAGAAGTTGTTTAAAGCAAAAGTTGACGACAGACGCACGGACAAAGACCGCCCTTGAGCACTTCGTGCTCAGGTGAGCTAAAATAAACACTGTAAAGGTCATTTTGGAGACGTTGCTTCCAATTTTGTGGGACTTTTACCCGATATTGAACGAATTTATTCACAAAATAATACCGGTCGAACTGACAATTGTTCTGTTTTTGGGAGGCTTTTACCCAATTGCCACAGCAGAACGCAGCCACCTATTTCGAGGCACCGGGTGCCTCGGCAGGGGTACTGTTTTGGTGGGGTCTTACCACTCTGCCACAGTCCCGAAGGCAGCCGCCATATTTCTAACCCCCGGGCAGGCACGGGGCACAAGAACATATATGGTTAAGGGGTGGAGATGTGTACAGTTCCAGCGATAAGGCCTTTTAAGCTGTGGATGGGTTGGAGCATGCCCCTAGCAGACACCAGGAAATCCAAGATTGTTGTCCTTGAATGTGTCATCATTAGGACTAAGAAAATATACTGTTTAGCAAATCTGAATCACCATGAATCAGCTTAATCTGACTTCCGGTTTGGGAAGAGATGTCAAAAATGTGAAAAGCTAACGATGGACAACAGGCCACGGCAGAAGCTGACCTGGAGCTGCTCCAGGTGAGCTAATAAATTAAGGCAGTTAAGTATTTGTTAAAGGATACTTTGTCACAATAAGATCTCTATAGATCATATGGTAGTTTTTTCCTATATGCGCTGTTAAATAAGTCTTCTTTATCTTTATAAATATATGTATGATCTTATGAAATGTAGGGGGTGGGACATAGCCCCCAACACAACCTGGGGAAGCCCCCACCCATAGGGGCTTGAAGAAATATATGGGCTGCACGATGTTTCCACGCAGAGCTGAATCCGGCCCGCACACTAGTACTAGTAAACTGCTTAGAGGATCTAAGCCTGTCCAGGAACCGTGGTGCGAGGCGGACCGTCCATGCTAATAAACCCTATTGGTTTCATTGGGCGACAGGGCTTGAGATGTCATTTCATCTCAATGTCTGGTAAAAGTCCCACAAAATTGGAAGCAACGTCTCCAAAATGACCTTTACAGTGTTGATGGGGACATTTAACCTCAAATCAAACAGACAAAACAAAGACACAACCTGGGGGACCCAGATGTTGGCATAAAAGAGTATGGCTGAAAGAAGCCTACTCAAGAAACATTTCTATTAATGTTTGGTCAAAATATCTGAAGTGACTTGGCAGTAAATGCCATTTTTCAATTTTCCCCATCATCAATCTATGGAAACTAAGTTGCCATAGCAACCAAACTAAAGAGCGGATTTTCAAAAACTTTCAATCCACCAGTCCTAGGATGCTACAAATGAAATTTGGGCTCAATCGACCCAGATGTTTCTGAGGAGCTGTCGTTTGAAAGTGTTGACAACAACCGACAACTGCCTATCCTATAAGCTATCCAGGAGCCTTAGACTCTGGTGAGCTAAAAATGCATAAACCATCAATGCTCTAGATTGACAAGGTGGTAATAGGCTTTGTCACAATTATCTGGCACACAAAGCTCAAGCTTGTTTTGAGTGTGATGTCCACACATATGCTTGCACTGAGCCTCTCAGTTTACCAAACCACTTTTTCCCAAGCAGTACACTGAACACTTTGCCCGAACTGGCAACTACAATTCTTTAAGCATCTTTAGTGTGAAATTACGGAAGTAAAGTTTTCAATGAGATGGATTTTGTTCAAGGGGCAATTTTTTGTTTGATTTGAGGTATAACGTCCCTGTCAACACTGTATAGGTCATTTTTGAGACGTTGCTGCCAATTTTGTGGGACTTGCCTGGGCAGGCTTAGATCCTCTAAGTGGTTTACCAGTACTCGTGTGTGGGTCGAACTTATATTCAGTGTGTTTGTATTATCTACTTAATTTTAAATTAAAGAAAGTTCATCTTTTAAATCCTGATTTTAGTAGAATACTTGCTTCAATCAACCCTCTTTATACCGACATTTGATATACATCAAAAATAATTAGATGACAATGGCTGACTCCATTACAATCTGGAATGCTGACACCTCTACTCTAGCTAAGAGATGACCAACAATTTACCATGACATCACAACATGACCATATCATTATCCACAAGACTATCACTATGGCGATTACCATGACCATCATACACCACATTGTGATTGGCTGTGCTGCTCTAGAATTAAAACAAGAGGCCCATGGGCCACTATGCTCACCAGAGCTCAGGTGGGCACTGCCAAATTGCAGCCATGTATTTTAACATGATATCATTTTAATCTGCCAAATGAACCCCCATATCCAAATGAGCATCAATGTGGACTCAGTATATGAAACATTGTGATTAGCTGTGCTGCTCTAGAATGAAAACAAGAGGCCCATGGGCCACTATGCTCACCAGAGCTCAGGTGGGCACTGCCAAATTGCAGCCATGTATTTTAACATGATATCATTTTAATCTGCCAAATGAACCCCCATATCCAAATGAGCATCAATGTGGACTCAGTATATGAAACATTAGGCCTTTTATGAAGTAGAGGGGGTGGGGCATGGACCCAATGGAGCCCTGGTTGGTATCACTAAATGTGTCTTATCACAAAGAACAAGAATATATATGGTTTAGCAGTGGGGATCTGCATGGCTGGAGATATAAGTGGAGGGGTTGGAGCATGCCCTGTCATTCCCAGGAAAGCCCAAGATTGTTGTCCCTAAATGTGTCTCATCATAAGGACCAAGTATATATATGGTTTAGGGGTGGGAATCTGAACGGTTTCCAAGATATCCTTTCATGAAGTGGAAAGGAGAGGACTGGCCCCTGCGGACACCCCTACAGTAGGTGTGCTAATAATAAGGAACAAGAACATATATGAATATGGGGTGGGGATTTGAATGGTTTCTGAAATATATGGCCTTTTATGAAGTGGAAGGGCGGGGCACATTGCCTCAGCACAAAGAGACCCCCAAGTTGGTGTGACTGAATGAGTCTTATCATAAGGAACAAGAATATATATGGTTTAGGGGTGGGGATCTGAACTATTTCTGAGATATGTGGCTTTTAATGAAGTCAAGCGGTGGAGCAAGGCCCGGGCATGCCCCGGGGACTCACAAGCTAGTGTCAATGAATGTGCCTTATCATAAGGAAGATGAATATATATGGTTTAGGGGTGGGGCTCTGAACAGTTTCTGAGATATAAGGCCTTTTGTGAAGTGCAGGGGTGGGGCAAGGCCCAGGGAGACCCCCAGGTTGGTGTCAATGAAAGTGTCTTATCATAAGGTACAAGATTTAATTGGTTTAGGGGTGGGGATCTGTAAGGTTTCCGAGATATTGTGATATTATGAAATGGAGGGGGTGGGGCATGGCCCCAGCACATCCCTGGGGACCCCCAGGTTGGTGTCACTGAATGTGTCTCATCATAATGAACAAGAACATATATGGTTTAGGGGTGGGGATCTGAACAGTTTCCAAGATATATGGCCTTTTGTGAAGTGAAGGGGTGGGGCATGGCTCCGGCGCACCCCGGAAGACCCCCAATTTGGGGGTCAATGTATGCGTCTTATCATAAGGAGCAAGAATATATATGGTTTAGGGGTGGGGATCTGTAAGGTTTCCGAGATATTGGGCCTTTTATGAAATGGAGGGGCGGGACATGGCCCCGGCACATCCCGGGGGACCCCCAGTTTTATGTCACTGAATGCGTCTTATCATAAGGAACAAGAGTATATAGGGTTCAGGGGTGGGGATCTGAATGGTTTCCGAGATATTGGGCCTTTTATGAAGTGGAGGGGGTGGGGCATGGCCTCGGCACATCCCGGAGGACCTCCAGGTTGGTGTCACTGAATGCGTCTTATCAATAGGAACAAGAATATATATGGTTAAGGGGTGGGGATCTGTAAGGTTTCTGAGATATAAGTCATTTTATGAAGTACTGGGGGCGGGGTATGGCCCCGGCACAACCTACTGGACCCCCAGGTTGACATAAAAGCATATGGCTGAGAGAAGTTTACTAAAGGAACATTTCTATGAAAGTTTTGTCAAAATATCTGCAAAGGCTTTGTAGTTAATGCCATTTTTCAATTTTCCCCATTATAAGTCTATGGAAAATCTAAGTTGCCATAGCAACCAAACTAATGAGCCGAATTTCATAAAAAAACACAAAACCTGTAAAGGTAAATATGGTGAATATTTCCATAAACTTTCAGCCTCATAGAGCATACGGTTTCTGAGGAGATGATTTTTTAAGTATTTTTTTTTCTACTTTCCATGGCAACCAATACAAATGAGCAGTAGGCCTAAAATCATATGGCAGATAGTAGATTGCCTAAGGAATATTTCTATGAAAGTTTTGTCAAAATATCTGCAGTGCCTTGGCAGTAAATGCAATTTTTCAATTTTCCCCATTATAAGTCTATGGAAACTTAAGTTGCCATAGCAACCAAACCAATGAGCCGAATTTCATAAAAAACACAAACTTTCAATCCCCCAGCCCAAGGATGCTACAGATAAAATTTGGGCTGAATCGGTCCAGTGGCTTCAGAGAAGAAGATGTTTGAAAGTGTTGACGTCAGACGACGACGACAACGACGACGCCGACGCCGGACAACTGCCTATCCTATAAGCTCCCCCGGAGCCTTCGGCTCTGGTGAGCTAAAAAAATATATGAAATATAACAAGAGGGCCCAGAGGGCCCTGGTTCGCTCACCTGATCCAAAGCATAACAAGTGGGCCCCGGGCAGGGTCAATTTTGGCCCCAGGGCTAAATGAACAATCTTGGTAGAGGTCAACAAAATGAAGCTTCATATCTAATATGAAAGACCTGGGCTTTCTGGTTTCAGAGAAGAAGATTTTAAAGGTTTACCCTGCATATAGAAGTCTATGTAAAACAAGATTTTCCCTATACAAGTCTATGTAAAACCAAAGGGCCCCGGAGCGGGGGCATTTTTGGCTCCAGGGCTATAATTTGAACAATCTTGGTAGAGGTCCACTAGCTGAAGCTTCATAACAAATATCAAAGACCTAAGCCTTGTGTTTCAGAGAAGATGATTTTTAAAGATTTTCCCTATATAAGTCTATGTAAAACCAAAGGGCCACATGGCGGGGGCATTTTTGGTCTCAGGCCTATAATTTGAACAATCTTTATATAGGTCCACTAGCTGAAGCGTCATAACAAATATCGAGGACCTAAGCCTTGTGGTTTCAGAGAAGAAGATTTTTCAAGATTTTCCCTATATAAGTCTATGTAAAACCAAAGGGCCCCGGAGCGGGGGCATTTTTGGCCCCGGCACTATAATTTGAACAATCTTGGTAGAGGTCCACAAGATGAAGCTTCATACCAAATATCAAAGACCTGGGCCTTGCAGTTTCAGAGAAGAAGATTTTTCAAGATTTTCCCTATATAAGCCTATGTAAAACAAAAGGGCCCTGGTGCGGGGGCATTTTTGGCCCCAGCACTATAATTTGAACAATCTTGGTAGGGGTCTACTAGATGAAGCTTCATACCAAATATCAAAGACCTGGGCCTTGCGGTTTCAGAAAAGAAGATTTTTCAAGATTTTCCCTATATAAGCCCATGTAAAACCAAAGGGCCCCCGTGCAGGGGGCATTTTTAGCTCCTGCACTATAATTTGAACAATCTTGGTAGAGGTCCACTAGATGAAGCTTCATACCAAATATCAAAGACCTGGGCCTTGCGCTTTCAGAGGAGAAGATTTTTAAAGATTTTCCCTATATAAGCCCATGTAAAACCAAAGGGCCCCCATGCGGGGGCATTTTTAGCTCCAGCACTATAATTTTAACAATCTTGGTAGGGGTCCACTAGATGAAGCTTCATACCAAATATCAAAGACCTGGGCCTTGCGGTTTCAGAGAAGATTTTTCAAGATTTTCCCTATATAAGCCCATGTAAAACCAAAGGGCCCCCGTGCGGGGGCATTTTTTGCTCCAGCACTATAATTTGAACAATCTTGGTAGGGGTCCACTAGATGAAGCTTCATACCAAATATCAAAGATCTGGGCCTTGCGGTTTCAGAGAAGAAGATTTTTAAAGATTTTCCCCATATAAGCCCATGCAAAACCAAAGGGCCCCCCCGTGTGGGGGCATTTTTGGCCCCAGCACTATAATTTGAACAATCATGGTAGGGGTCCACTAGATGAAGCTTCATACCAAATATCAAAGACCTGGGCCTTGCGGTTTCAGAGAAGAAGATTTTTCAAGATTTTCCCTATATAAGCCCATGTAAAACCAAAGGGCCCCCATGCGGGGGCATTTTTAGCTCCAGCACTATAATTTTAACAATCTTGGTAGGGGTCCACTAGATGAAGCTTCATACCAAATATCATAGACCTGGGCCTTGCGGTTTCAGAGAAGAAGATTTTTCAAGATTTTCCCTGTAAAACCAAAGGGCCCCCATGCGGGGGCATTTTTAGCTCCAGCACTATAATTTGAACAATCTTGGTAGGGGTCCACTAGATGAAGCGTCATACCAAATATCAAAGACCTGGGCCTTGCAGTTTCAGAGAAGAAGATTTTTTAAGTTTTCGGTGAAAAAAATCTATTTTTGGCTCCTGTGACCTATATGTGCAATGGACCGGAACCATTTGAACAACTTTGAAAGGGGACCACCTAAGGATCATTCCTGTGAAGTTTGGTCAAAATCCGATCAGTGGTTTAGGAGGAGATGTCGTTTGAAGAAAAGTTTACGGACGCACGCACGCACGCACGGACGCACGCACGGACGCACGACGGACAAAAAGTGATCCCAAAAGCTCACCTTGTCACTACGTGACAGGTGAGCTAAAAACATCTGTTGACTAAGATTGATGCTTGGCATTTTATGTTAATTGTTGGACTTTTCACAGGCCAACCAACATTAGCTAGGTTATTTAGCGCTAGGCATCTAAGCAATTAGTGGCCAGTTCTAAACTTACATTACATTGAACAAATTCACTAGCTCTTACCGGTAATACAGATCACTACAAGTTCATTTATCTAACGAGGCTTTGAGGATAACATTGAACATCACAACAGCTGCCGATAAACACCCTGCCCATCACTAAAATGTACAGTCGAACTTCAAAGGCTCGAACACCTTAAGGACCTCGAAAATCTGTTCGAGACAGGGGTAGTTTGAGCCACTGGGGTTACTGCCAGGATGTATAACGGGGATACTTTTAGACATCTGTTCGGTGTTCTATAATGAATATGTATGCTGTGCGTACTCATTTGAATCGCCTCATTGAGGCGATTCTAATGAGTACACACAGCATACATTTCCAAGATAAAATATCAAAATCTCCTTAATTATCCCCTCTATTTCTTATGTCGAGGATTTCGCAAGGGGCTCAAGGAGGTTTGACACATCCATGGTAAACGAGCCATCGGTGTTCGAGCCATCGAAGTTCTACTGTAGTTTCTAGTCCTATCACTGTAATACACTGCCAGAACTACCGCTGGGCAATCTGATATAATGTCCAAGCAATCCCCAGTCTATCAAATCCATCCTTTCACATTTCATCTACATATGACAAATGTCAAACAATAGGCCCATGGGCCACTATGCTCACCAGAGCTCAGGCGGGCACTGCCCACTGCCAGCCATGTATGGTTTTAACTTATCGATTATAAAGTCTCCCAAACAAACCCCCATTCCATGTGGACTCTGAAATATAAGGCCTTTTATGATGTGGAGAGGTGGAACATGGACCCAACAGAGCCCAGGTTGGTATCACTGATTGTGTCTTATCATAAGGAACAAGAATATATATGGTTATGGGGTGGGGATGTGTACAGTTCCCGTGATATAAGGCCTTTTCACCTGTGGAGGGGTTGGAGCATGGCCTAGTGGCAGACACAGGAAATCCAAGATTGTCGTCCTTTAATGTCTAATCGTTAGGACCAAGAAAATATATTGTTTATGAGTGGGGATCTGAACAGTTTCTGAGATATGAGGCCCTCTTATGAAGTGAAGCGGAGAGGAATGACCCCTGTGGACCACCAAATTGGTGTGACTGAATGTGTCTAATCACAACAAACAAGAATATATATTCTTATGAGGTGGGGATCTTAATGTCTGGGATATATGGCTTTTAATGAAGTAGAGGAATGGGCCATGGCATGGATACATTGCCCTAGCACAAAGACTCCCCAGGTTGACGTGACTGAAAGTCTTATCACTAGAATACTGTCGATGGCGCGCCATCGCAAATCCCCACGTTTTCTACAGAGGGGCCAAGTACCAAAAACCCCTCACCCTGGGCCCTAATTTGACTCCATGGTCAAAATATTACCTGTATTATATTCTACTAATCATGCCCTTCAATTTCATATGCCACATGACTATGTTCCAAAAAACTTAAATTTTGACCCTTTGACCCCTCTCCCAGGGCCCCAATCTGACCCCAGGGTCAAAATTTTACTTGTAGTTTATTCTACCCATTATCCCCTTCGCATAGATATGCAACATGACTATGTTCTGAAAAACTTTAATTTTGACCCCCGACCCCCCCCCCCCAGTCCGACCCCCAGGGCGTGACCTAGGGGTCACAGCCAAAATCCCGTTCAATATGTTTTACTTTTTTCATAACTAAGTACATGTGCAAAGTTTGGCATCAAAATCTTCAAAATTGACTTTGTAATTGAATTTTATTGATATTTGACCTTTTGACCCCTCCCCAGGGCCCCTGGGGGCGGGGACAAAAAAAAATGTGCTCTTGCGCAAGCCATTCATGTAAGCAACTCGCATACCAAATTTGGTTGAATTCCGGCTAACGGTTTAGGAGATAGCCGGACAGACAGACGGACAGACAGACGGACGGAGGCGATAACAATATCCCCACTTTTTTTTAAAAACGTGGGGATAATAAGGAACACAAATATACATGCATTAGGGTTGGGGATCTGAACAGTTTCTGAGGTATATGGCATTTTAAGAAGTGGAGGCGTGGGGCGTGGCCCCAGTGCACCCATGGAGACCCCTAGGTTGGTTGGTGTCTAATCACAAGGAACAAGAATATATATGGTTTAGGGGTGGGGATCTATATGGTTTTCGAGATATTGGGCTTTTTACAAAGTGGAGGGGGTGGGGCATGGCCCGGCACATCCCAGGGAACATACAAGTTGGTGTCACTGAATGCGTCTTCTCCTAAGAAACAAGAATATATATGGTTTTGTGGTGGGGATCTGAATGGTTTCTAAGATATATCGCCTTTTATGAAGTGGTGGGGAGGGACAGGGCCCCGGCGCACCCTGGGAGACCCCTAGGTTGGTATCAATGAATGCGTCTTATCATAAGGAACAATAATATATATGGTTTAGGGGTGGGGATCTAAATGGTTTCTGAGATATTGGGCCTTTTACAAAGTGGGGGAGTTGGGGCATGGACAGGGCACATCCCAGGGGATCCCCAGATTGGTGTCACTGAATGAGTCTTATCATAAGAAAGAAGAATATATATGGTTTTTGGGTGGGGATCTGAAAGGTTTCTGAGATATAAAGCCTTTTATGAAGTGGAGGGGTGGGGCATGGCCCAGGCACAGCCTAGGAGACCCCTAGGTTGAAACCACTGAATGCGACCTATCATAAGGAACAAGAATATATATGGTTTAAGTGTGGGGATATGAACCGTTTCTGAGATATTGGGCCTCTTATGGAGTAGAGGGGGCTGGGCATGGCCCGGGCACATCCCAGGGAACCCCCAGGTTGGTGTCACTGAATGCGTCTTATCGTAAGAAACAAGAATATATATGGTTTTGGGTTGGGGATCTGTAAGGTTTCTGAGATATATTGCCTTCTATGCAGTAAAAGGGGTGGGGTATGGCTCTGGCACACCCCAGGAGACCCCTCGGTTGGTATCCCTGGAATGCATCTTATCATAAGAAACCAGAATATATATGGTTTAGGGGTGAGGATCTGAAAGGTTTCTGAGATATTGGACCTTTTACGAAGTGGAGGGGGTGGGGCATGGCCCCGGCACATCCCAGAGGACCCCCAGGTTTGTGTCACTGAATGTGTCTTATCATAAGAAAAAAGAAAATATGTACTTTAGGGTGGGGATCTGAATGGTTTCTGGGATATATGGCCTGTTATGCACTGGAGGGGTGGGGCATGGCCCCGACACACCCTGAGGGACCCCCAGGTTGGCATAAAAGCATGTGGCTAAAGAGGTTCATTCAAGGCATATTTCTATAAAAGTTTTGTCAAAATATCTGCAAAGGTTTGGCAGTAAATGCCATTTTTCTATTTTCCCCATTGTATGTCTATGGAAACTAAGTTGCCAAAGCAACCAAAGTAATGAGCAGATTTTCATTAAAAACACCAACTTTCAATCCCCCAGCCGAGAGATGCTACAGATGAAATTTGGGATGGATGGGTCCAGTGGCTTCAGAGGAGATGTCGTTTGAAAGTGTTGACGCCAGAGGACGACATCAATGACATACAACTGCCCATCCTATAAGCTCCCCGGAGCCTTTGGCTCTGGTGAGCAAAAAACAGGCTAAGTGTGGCATGATCTAGACTGTCCTAATTTCGTAACTCAATAATCTAAGACTTCATGATGACACTATCAATGTTCTGTGCTAAACAGATTATTTCGGAGTTATCGTTTATGCATACGTCTCTCTGTTCTAGTTCACACAGAAATTGAAAGAATCCAGTAAGCCAACCTTTACCAAAATAGAAGTGAAGGCAAGGTTCCTGGATTAATTCATTCTAGTAGCGTATCAGTTTATACCAATAGATAATCGACCATCATAAAGTTAATTAAAATGTGGTATAAGTGGCTTGTAACATTACTACCCCACTTTGTATTTGATTGCATTTATTTTGATTATTATTTATCTATTTATATATTTATTTAATTAATTACAGATTAGTTTAACTATTTACTTACGGTAAGTTACGGGTTTAATTTTTCAACTGTTTAGTTATTTATTAATTCATAAGATTTTTGTGTTTTTTTTCCTTGTTTTATTTTAATATTTAATTTTTAAGATTTTAAAGCTGAAAGATAACAGTCATGGACACTAAGTCCACAAAGTAATTTAAAGAAAATTGATGTCTCAGACGTGCAAGACAAGCGCCAAATCATGCTTCAGAGACACAAACAGAAAAGCTATCATAAGCCGCACAGTGATTAATTTGCATGAAAGTTAGTACAAAAACACTAGATGGATGGAAAGGGCAGCTTCCAATTTCATAATATCAAGACTCCCGCAAATGAATTTTTGTTTTGTTTTGTTTTACAGCCCATTCAAGGTTATTTCACTTACATATAGCCAATTGTTAATCAGGTGGGTAGAAAACAAAATACCTGTAATTAAACTGCCTGAACTTCCATTGCAGAACTTGGCATCTCACATTTGATCCAAGCCAGGCTGCGTAGTAGTCAGTAGTCAGTGCTCTTATCCACTAGGCCATGAAGGCCTGTTGAAATAAGATTTTGATTTGATTTGAGGTTTAACGTCCCCGTCAACACTGTAAAGGTCATTTTGGAGACGTTGCTTTCAATTTTGTGGGACTTTTACCCGACATTGAGATGGAATGACATCTCAAGCCCTGTCGCCCAATGAAACCAATAGGGTTTATTAGCATGGACGGCCCGCCTCGCACCGCGGTTTCTGGACAGGCTTAGATCCTCTAAGCGGTTTACCAGTACTAGTGTGCGGGCCGGATTCAGCTCTGCGTGGAAGCATCATGCAGCCCATATATTTCTTCAAGGCCCTATGGGCGGGGGCTTTGTTGAAATAAGAAAGGTCTTAAAATGTCACAAAGCAGGATGGACTCTGGTGGGGGATTTTATCTGAAAAATGATTCTAGATTTAGTTTACTGTAGTAATACCTCTTCTAGGCATATGGATGGTGTGTTTAAGTTCTAAATCTAACAACTTGGTTTTTCAACACTGGACCACCTGAAATACTATTAAGTGAATGAATCCAAACTCCCAGGTAAACATGTCCTGGATGATCCAAAACTCATGGTAAAACCTGGTCAAGGTCATGAGGCAAAACATTATGGTATCACCAGAAAGGTATTCTAACAAGGAATTTACATGTGAAATATGACAGCCTAATCACTTAATCAACATATGGCCAATTTTATAGTCATTTTAAAAGTAGGTCAAATGTCAAAGACTGGGAAATTATGGTACCATTGGAAAGGTTTTTTGACAAGAAATGCACATGTGAGTTATGCAAGTCCAATCTCATACCAATAAAAAGTAATGGCCAATGTTATTTTTAAAAGGTCAAACATCAAGGTCAAGGTCATTAGGTAAAAGCATATGGTATCACTGGGAAGATCTTGTGATGAAGTATGAAATATAAAAATTCTATCACTTAACAATTAAAAATAATGTCCAATGTTAAAGTTTTGAAAAAGGAGGTCAAAAATCAAGTTCGTATTGGGTCCAAAATAGTCAAATCACCAGTAAGGTCTTGATGCAGGAATGCAGAGGTGAAATGTAAAATCCCTATCACCAATCGTAAGTTATGGCCAAGTTTTTAAAAAGTAGAACCCACTCCAAATCTTGTGCAGTGGAATCACTAAGATAAGTCCTTAAAGATAAATGTAACAGTAAGTTGATCATATAATGACCACTGGAAATCAAGCAAGCTGTTCTTCACACGATTAAGACTTCGTGATTTAAGAATCTTTTTTTGATTTTGAAGCCTGTACCAAACTCTTACCAATACTTCATGTCAAAAATGTTTCGATTCCCCATCAGAAAGTGGATGGGGGACCACAGAAACGCTCCGTCTATATCTGCACTGCTGGCTCAGCATCTCCAGAATCCTCCAACAGACTTCCACGAAACCCTGGCCAAATAATTATTGCCTTCAGTGAGCCGACGCACAGAACCCATAAATAATCCATGCAGATTCAATGCCATGGCCATAGTTAAAGTTACAAGTTTGAAAATTTGAATTTTGTGCCCGCTCTATCGCTTGAGGTCCCGGAAGGAGTATCAGTAAACTTTGGCCAAACATACCCCACCAGTCTGAATCCCTGAATCCTGTGCCTGCTCCACACCCCGTAGGACTCCCATTGGCCTTATTGAGTATGTGCAAAAGCCCCAACTCAACGATGCCAACCTAATGTGAAGCCACAACTGAAGGTCATCATTTTGAGCCTTGAATTTCCTATACATTTTATTATCTCTTTAACCCCTGATTCCCACCAGCCCTGGTCAAACACCGCCACAGCGAGATGTGCAGAACGCATAACCACACCATCACAACACGAGGTGAGGGCCATAGCTGAAGACCATGAGTCAGAGCACCGAACCCCATGTCCGCTCCTTATCTATTTCACCCCCTGGAAGATTTTCATTCAACTGCGGCCAAACACTTGCCCCAGTGAGAAGATGTGCAGAAACCGCAACTCAGTCACACAGACACATGATCATGGTCACAATTGAAGGTTAAGGGCCAGATCCTCTAACTTTGCCTCCCCTCCATCTCTCGCTACTCCAAGAAGGACTCTCATTCAACTTTGGTCCAATGAAGATCTGAATATGGTGATATGCTGAACCCACAGCTCAACCATGCAGAGACCAGGTAAAGGTCACAAATGAAGGTCTCAAGCGCCAGCCGTGAATTTCCTGTCTGCTCCACATCCCCTGCCCCCCACCCCTGGAAAGATTCTCACCAAACCTAGTTCAAATGAGGGGCCCAAAAAAATGATGAGCAGAACCTGCAACTCAAACATTCAAGGCCAAACGGTTTGGGGGACATAGCTGTCCCTCAGCTTGCCCTGTTCAATTTTGTAACTGTGTCAAATTGTTTGAAATCTGAAAGAAATATTTTTTTGCACTAGTCATTAGGTATTTAGTCACTTTTCAATGGAAAACACCAAAATTAGCTAATTGAATGAGTATACTCTTGCAGCATATCAATAGAATATATTTTAGACCATTAAATAAATGAGTTGAAATGATTCAAAAGTAACTTGTAGCATGACTATCCAGCCCACTTCGTAACAGAATTTATCTTTACCTATTATAATCATTTAATAACTATTTGTTTATTTATTTATTTATTTACTAAGATATTGATTTTTTATTTTATCACTATTTTCATATTTATTTATTTTCTTAATGTTTTACTTATTTATTTTATACTTATTTATTAATTTATTTCTTATTTATTCATTATATAATTTTGATATTTATTTACTTTAATGTTACGAAGTCAACAAAACAGTCATTCTACAAGTTCACAAAGTTACCAAATATTGAACAAGCAATATAGCCCTGCCACAGCCCAACCTAGAATGCCCAAGCCACAGCCTCCACTTATCATCCCACCTAGGCCATAATTTAAGCAAAGTTCAATGAAAATCCCTCCAAGGGCCAAAGGGATATAGAGCTGACAGGAAACCCCAAGGCTCAACCGTATAACCCTCATCTGCAATCCTCACCCAGAGCCTGCATGGCTCAGTTATGTGTTTAGCATATCATCACACTCTGTCCAACACTAGACCAAAGCCCAATCAAAATCCTTCCAATGGCAAGGAGATATAGCAGAGAAACAAAGCTTGAGGCCCAAACTCCCAACCCTTAATCGTGACCATGACCAAGTGGCAACACGACCAAGTCACAGGCCCTGCACACCATCCCAATGAGGCAAACGTTCGACCAAGGTCAAACGAAAACCCACCAAGGGGCAACGAGACCTTGCCACCATGAAACCCAACATCCAAACTACCGACACCCAACCAGGACCACCAAACCGAGCCGCCACGGTGCGATTAGGGGCAGGCACACCAGTGCACAGAGGCATATATTTGACCAAAGCTCGATGAAAGTTGCTCAAGTGGAATAAGAGATATAGTTACAGGAAATTCAAGGATCAAACTACTGACCCTCAATTGAGGCCTTCACCTTTAAGCCGATTCAGGTAGCGTACATCAACTCAATAAGGCCAACATTTGTCCAAAGTTTAATGAAACCCCTCAAGGGGCGAAGGAGACATGGAACGGATACAAAACCCCCCCAAAAAAACAAGTGACCCTCAACTATGAACCCAACCTTGAGTTGGCATAGCTCATCCATGAACCCCCGCACATCAGCTAACCGTGGGAACATTTGACCAAAGTCTTATGAAAATCCATCAAAGGTCTAGGAGATACGGAACAGACAAGAAAGTGTTATTTGTTTGATTGAGGTTTAACGTCCGTGTCAACACTGTAAAGGTCATTTTGGAGACGTTGCTTCCAATTTTGTGGGACTTTTACCCGACATTGAGATGAAATGACATCTCAAGCCCTTTCGCCCAATGAAACCAATAGGGTTTATTAGCATGGACGGTCCGCCTCGCACCGCGGTTCCTGGACAGGCTTAGATCCTGTAAGCCGTTTACCACTACTAGGGTGCAGGCTGGATTCAGCTCTGCGTGGAAGCATCGTGCAGCCCTTATATTTCTTCAAGCCCCTATGAGCCGGGGGCTGACAAGAAAATGTTATAGACAGACTGATAGGCAAAGGGCATTATCACCGCCCATCTGCCTTGACGAAGGGGATTAATGACCAAACTGAGTCTTACACTCATGACACAGAAGTTATTATATATCCAAAACACAATGTTTTTCTGATTACAATAGGCAGAGACACTAAGTAAAATCCAAAGAGAGACACTAAGTGGCATTCCAAGACAAATAACAAAAGAAAAGAATTGCTATATACTTCGTATACTTTTCAGTATAGTTACAAAAAGTTTGTCAATGAACGAATACTAACCCCTGAGACCTCCAAATGATAACACCAGTGTCTCTGAGTCAAAAAATATAAGTTAGATTTACTGAATAATATGTTTGCATCTAAACTATACAAAAAGCCTGTTAGAATGTGGTAAATAGTGCAGACTACCAGGCTTTTGAATAATAAGGGAAGGAATTCTACTTTCTCCTACTTTTTAAAAACTTGGCCATAACTTACGATTGGTGATAGGGATTTTTCATTTCACCTCTGCATTCCTGCATCAAGACCTTACTGGTGATTTGACCATTTTGGAACGGATACCTTGAACTTGATTTTTGACCTTTTTCAAAACTTTAACATTGGACATTATTTTCAATTAGGTAGTGATATTTCATGTGTGCATATTTCGTCACAAGATCTTTCAGGTGATACCATATATTTTTACCTTATGACCTTGACCTTGATGTTTGACATTTTTAAAATAACGTTGGCCATAACTTTTTATTGTTAAGTGATTGGACTTGCATAACTCACATGTGCATTTCTTGTCAAAAGACCTTTCCAATGGTACCATAATTTCCTAGACCTTGACATTTGACCTACTTTTAGAATGACTATAAAATTGGCCATAACTTTATTAAGTGATAAGGCTGTCATATTTCACATGTACATTCCTTGTTAAAAGACCTTTCTGGTGATACCATAATGTTTTGCCTTATGACCTTGATCAGGTTTTATCATGAGTTTTGGATCATCCAGGACATGTTAACCTGGGAGTTTGGGTTCGGTCACCTAATAGTATTTCAGGTGGTCCAGTGTTGAAAAACCAAGTTGTTGGGATTTAGAACTTAAGCACAGCATCCATATGCCTAGAAGAGGTAATACTACAGTTAACTAAATCTAGAATCATTTTTCAGATAAAACAAAATCCACCAGAGTCCATCCTGCTTTGTGACATTTTAAGACCTTTCTTATTTCAACAGGCCTTCATGGCAAAGTGGATAAGAGCACTGACTCTTAATCATTATGTCTCTCACAGCCTGGCTTGGATCACATGTGAGATGCCAAGTTCTGCAATGGAAGGCCAGGCAATTTAATTCCAGGTTTATTTATTTTTTGTTCAACTGATTGACAATTGGCTCAATGTAAGTGAAATAACCTTCAATGGGCTGTAAAACAACAACAAAAAAACAAATTTTCTTCTTGATATTATGAAATTGGAAGCTGCCCTTTCCATCCATCTAGTTTTTTGGTAGTAACTTTTATGCAAATTAATATCACTGTGGTTTATGATAGCTATTCTGTTTGTGTCTCTTAAGCATGATTTGGCGCTTGTCTTGCGCCCTGAGACTTCAATTTTCTTTAAATTACTCTGTGGACTTGTAGTACTACTGTCTCCTTTCAGCTTTAAAATCTTAAAAATTAAATATTAAAATAAAACAAAAGAAAAAATAAAAAAAACATAACATCTTATGAATTAATAAATAATTGAAAAATTAAACCCTTAAGTAAATAGTTAAACAATGTAGAATTAAATATATAAATAGATAAATAATAATGCCACACTTAGCCTGTTGGTTTTTTGTCATTGGTCATTATATCTATAAGCAATGTGATAGATGGATGGAATGTGATAGACAAGGGATCGCTTGGTCATTATATCGGATTGTCCAGTGGCAGTATAATACACACTGATAGGACTAGAAACTACCTTTTACAGTGATGGACTTGGAGTTTAACGGCAGCTGTTGTGATGTTCAATGTTCTATCAGTTAACCTCAAATAAATGAATAAGGTTGACTTTGGAGGCAAAGAATACATATAAGAGTGAAAACCGTAAACTCTTATTGAGTTTCTTCATAAACAGCACTGTTGTCTGCAAGGCTGAATAAGCCCCCTCAAAGCCTTGTTAGATAAATGAACGGGTTATTGATCTGTATTACCGGTAAGAGCTAGTGAAATTTAATCAATGTAAGTTTTGATCTGGCCGCTAATTGCTTGGATGCATAGCTCTAAATAACCTAGCTAATGTTGGTTGGCCTGTGAAAAGTCGAACAATTTACATAAAATGCCAAGCATCAATCTTAAGATGTTTTTATTTTTTTTTTCATTCCAGTGCAGCACAGCCAATCATAATGTGGCATATGATGGTCATGGCAATGGCCAGACTGATAGTCTTGTGGATTATGAGATGGTCATGTAGTGATGTGATAGTCAATTGTTGGTCATCTCTTAGCTGGAGTACAGGTGTCAGCATTCCAGATTGTAATGGCTGATGTTATCCTAGCAAAAATGTAGTTGTATTAAACTGCACTGCATGTGTAATTGGTATCTATTCTAACAATCTCACATCGAGCTAAGAATTAGTTGCCATTGTCATTCTAATTATTTCTGTTGTATATCAAAAGTCGGTATAAAGAGGGTTGATTGTAGCAAGTATTCTACTAAAATCAGGATTTTAAATGTTGGATGGATGGATGGATGTTTTGTTTCAAGACGCTCAACCCTAATAGGGCATATAGCGTCTAAAAATAATTAGGTTCTAGATATAAAATTGTTATTGAAGTTTAAAAGTTAAAATATTAATGATTACAGTTTGTTAAAAAGTCTGATTTCTTTAAGAAAATTGATTAATTAATAAGATGGGATGTCGTTAAAAAGATCTTTCATTGTTGTAACATTAAAATATTTTGAGTTTATATGATAAAATTCTATACATGAAATGAGAAAGTGTTTAAACGGTTCGTTACAAGATATACAGGAAGGTGCTTGTTCGTTTTTTAATAAGTAGGAATGAGTGAGTCTTGTGTGTCCAATACGGCATCTTGTGATTTCAGTCTGATCTTTCCTATTATAATTTGAAAAAGTGCATTTGGTATGAAAATTCGGTTGTATTTTATTTAATTTATTATTAGTTTCTTTTTCCCAAACTGATTGACATTTATTCTTTATATATATGTTTATATCCGATTTTAAATATGAAGAAGGAATTTTTAAATTGGTAATAGTTAACGATAATGCAGATTTGGCTTCCAAATCTGCTAACTCATTTCCACGGATATTTACGAGACTGGGAAGCCAACAGAATATGATCTCCTTTGAGACGGAAAGATTGTGATATTTTCTTAAAATTTGTTGAATCAAGGGGTTTCTGTGCTGTTGATCTTTGAGAGCTTTCAATACAGAAAGAGAATCGGAATAAATGATGAAATGTCTTTCAAGTTGATCTTGAATGTGATAGAGTGCAATATCAATTGCTTTCGCTTCTGCGGTAAAAATTGAGCTATTATCGGGTAATCTAATGCAGTCAGTGAAATTCGGACTAATGACAGAACAAGCAACTTTCTCATCTTGTTTCGAACCATCAGTGTAAATGGAAATGTGATGTTTAAAATGTAACATGAGATAGGAAAGGTTAAAAAGGATAAATCTCGCGAAATGAATTTTGTAAAAAAAAATTTTGTAAGATGCATTTGAACAATTCAATTCCAAGATAATACCGGTTGAACGGACGATTGTTCTGTATGTTGGAGGCTTTTACCCAACTGCCACAGAAGCTGAAGGCAGCCACCTATTTCGAGGCACCGGGTGACTCGGCAAGGGGACTGTTTTTGGTGGGGTCTTACCACTCTGCCACACTCCCGAAGGCAGCCGCCATATTTCTACCCCCCGGGCTGGCACGGGGCCTTTAACTGTTGGAGTCATCAGGGTCTAACTGTTGGTTTTCTTTTGCTCCAGCATTTCAGTGGTTTCCTGCTGTCGAGTCCGCACTGTTGTATCATCTCTGTGGTTGTTTGATTTTTGTGTTCACGGAGATGTTGCACTGATGAGATACTCAGTTAGGAGGCCTTCATGCGGACTGAACAAATTATTGTCTTAATCACGACGGAAGGGCGCCTCGTAAAATCGTGACTTGTGGCCACGTAAAATCGATTTAAGCCCCTCAGTAGAATTTGTTTCCGCTGACCCTTCCAAGGGGGTTCTTCTGTCGCGGTTTATTTTTGTTATGGTTTGTCTTTTGGTGTTGGTGTCGCTTATATTATTTTATTTTGGATAGCATATTGGCCGTTTTGTGGGAAAGTAACTGTCCTATTTGCTTTCCGCTGTTGATGTTTCCATTAGTGTCTGCCTTTCATGTTTGTGTTTCTTTCCCTTTGTTTACTTTGATTGGAGCTGTGGGTTAATTGTATCGATTCCTGATCATAGCCTCCACTTCTACTTTAAAAGATGAACTTTATTTACTTTAAAATTAAGTAGATAAAAAAAAAACAAGAGGGCCATGATGGCCCTGGGTCGCTCACCTGATCCATAGGGTAACAAGTGGGCCACCGGGAGAGCCATTATTGTTGACCCCATGGCTATAATTTGCATAATCTTGGTAGTAGTCTAAAATATCTGTATCAGCCAATGTAAAACAAAAGTGCCCCGCAGGTGGGGCATTTTTCACCCTAGGCAAATTATATTTGAACAATCTTGATAGAGGTCCACTAGATGAAGCTTCACACCAAAATCAAAGAGACCTTGCGGTTTCAGAGAAGAAGAGACCAAATATCAAAGAACGGAGCCTTATAGTTTCAGACAAGATGATTTTTAAAGGTTTTCCTTATTTAAGTCTATATAAAACCTGCGGGTCCCGGGCACGACCATTTTTGGCCCCAGGCCTATAATTGGAACAATCTTGGTAGAGGTCTACTAGACAAAGCTTCATACCAAATATCAAAGACCTTAGCCTTCTGGTTTCAGACAAGATTTATAGATTTTCCCGGAATAAGTCTATATAAAACCAGTAGATCCCAGGGAAGGGGGCATTTTTGGCCCCAGGGCTATAATTTGAATAATCTTGATATAGGTTCACTAGACGAAGCTTCAAACCAAATATTAAAGACCTGAACCTTCTGGTTTCAAATGAGATAGAATTTGTTTTTCTACAAAAAAACAGTTGTCTCCCCCTTTTTGACCTCTAAGTATGACCTTGATATTGGAGGTATTGACCCGAGTCTTGTGTGCAACACATCATCTAATGTAGATGAACACTTCTGCAAAGTAACTTTAAAAAGTTCATAGAGAAATAAGAAAGTTATTGACCATACACATAATAACCCGTTTTTTACATTTGACCTAAGTATGGCCTTGACCTTTGAGGTACAACACATTGTCTCATGATGGGTAACATTTCTGCCAAGTAATTTCATAATCCATCAAAGAATAAGAAAGTTATTAACTGTACACAAAAAGGCCCCTTTTTTTACCTTTGGCCTCTAGGTATGACCTTGACATTGGAGGTCTTGCACATGACTCATCGTCTGATGAATGAACATTTCTGCTAGGTTACTTTTCCATCCAGAAATAAAAAAGTTATTGACCTTTGACCTCTTACTATGACCTTGACCTTGGAGGTACCGACCTGGGTTTAGCCTGCAACACATTGTCTCATGACGGGTAACATTTCTGCCAATTTCACTATCTATCCAGGAATAAGAAAGTTATTGACTGAACACAAAAAAGGCCCCTTTTTTTACCTTAGACCTCTTAGTATGACCTTGACCTTTGAGGTACCAACATGGGTCATGTAAGACATCGTCTCATTGTGGTTTCTGCCGAGTAATTTCAAAATCAATATACAAATAAAGTTATTGACCAAACATGAAAAAAGGCCTCTTTACTTTTTGACCTCTAAGTACGACCTTGACCTTTGAGGTACCGACCTGGGTCATGCACGCAACATCTCATGGTGGTTAACATTTCTGCCAAGTAATTTCAAATTCAAGTTATTGACCGAACACAAGGTATTTTTACCTATAAACTATGTATGACCTTGACCTTTGAGGTACCAAACTGAGCCATGCACACAACACATCGTCTCATGGTGGTTAACATTTCTGCCAAGCAATTTCAAAATCCATCTAAAAATAACTTCAAACACGAAAAAAGGCCGGTTTTTTACCTTTGACCTCTATGTATGACCTTGACCTTTGAGGTACCAATCTAAATCATGCATGCAACACATCGTCTCATGAAAGTTAACATTTCTGCAGAGTAATTTCAAAATCCAACTAAAATAAGAAAGTTTTTCACCAAACACGAAAAAAGGCCCCTTTTTATGTATGACCTCTAAGTATGACGTTGACCTTTGATGTATCATGCATGCCCGCCACACAGTCTCATGGTGGTTAATATTAATTTCAAAATCCATCTGAAAATAAAGTTATTGACCGGACACGATTTGCTCATTCATACATACCGACAAACTTCCAAGGGAGATAACTCAAAAAGTATAAATGCGAGAGTTATAGATCTTGCCCTCTGCACGTCGTCTAATATTGATTAATATTTATATGAAGTTTCGTGAAGATAGCTTGAACGGTTTTCAAGTTATAAAGCGGACACGATTTTGTGACAGACGGACAGACAGACGGATGCGTGGCAAAAACGGTCTCTCTGAAAATGACAGATTTTCCCTTTATAAGTCGATGTAAAACCAAAGGGTCCCACGGTGGGTGCAGTTTTGGCCCAAGTGCTATAATTAGAACAATCTTGGCAAAGGTCCACTGGATGAAGCTACACATCAAATATCAAAGACCTGGGCCTTGCGGTTTCAGAGAAGATTTTAAAGCTATTCCCAACATAAGCCTATGTTAAACCAAAGGGCCCCAGGGCGGGGGCATTTTTGGCCCTAGGGCTATGATTTAAACAATCTTGATAGAGGTCCACTAGATGAAGCTTCACACCAAATATCGAAGACCTGGGCCTTGTGGTTTCAGAGAAGAAGATTTATAAAGGTTTTCCCTATACACCCCCCCAACCTCTTTATAACACTATTGTTGAGGTCCAAACCAGAAACCGTGTTAGTTAAACAACCATGTTATATCCAAACAAAAATGAATAGAATATAAAGAAAAATAAGATATACTTTTGGGATCCATCTTGAAATCGTGTTGTATGCAAAACCGTGTTATAACGAACTGTGTTATGAGGTTGTGGTGTATAAGTCTATGTAAAACCAGAGGGCCCCGGGGTGGAGGCATTTTTGGCCCCAGGGCTATAGTTTGAACAATCTTGGTAGAGGTCCACTAGATGAAGCTTCATACCAAATATCGATGACCTGAGCCTTGCAGTTTCAGAGAATATTTTTAAAGTTTTCATTTAAAAAATCTTTTTTTAGCTCCTGTGACCTAGATGTGCAACAGACTAGAACCATTTGAACAACTTTGAAAGGGGACCACCTAAGAATCATTCCTGTGAAGTTTGGTCAAAAGCTCACCTTGTCACTACATGACAGGTGAGCTAAAAAAACCCAAAAACATGAGGGCCATGATGGCCCTGGATCGCTCACCTGATCCATAGTGTAACAAGTGGGCCCCAGAGAGGGCCATTATTGGCCCCAGGGCTTTAATGTGCATAATGTTGAGGGAGGTCTTAAAGGTGAAGCTTCATACCAAACATCAACAAAGGCTATAATTTGAACAATCTTGGCAAAGGTCCACAAGATGAAGCTACACATCAAATATCAAAGACCTGGGCCTAGTGGTTTCAGAGAAGAAGATTTTTGAAAGATTTTGCCTATATAAGCCTATGTAAAACCAAAGGGCCCCGGGACGGGGGCATTTTTTGCCCCAGCACTATAATTTGAACAATATTGGTAGGGGTCCACTAGATGAAGCTTCATACCAAATATCAAAGCCCTGGGCCTTGTGGTTTCAGAGAAGAAGATTTTTAAAGATTTTCCCTATATAAGCCTATGTAAAACCAAAGGGCCCCGGGGCGGGGGCATTTTTGGCCCCAGCACTATAATTTGAACAATCTTGGTAGGGATCCACTAGATTAATCTTCATACCAAATATCAAAGACCTGGGCCTTGTGGTTTCAGAGAAGAAGATTTTTAAAGATTTTCCCTATATAAGCCTATGTAAAACCAAAGGGCCCCGGGGCGGGGGCATTTTTGGCCCCAGCACTATAATTTGAACAATCTTGGTAGGGGTCCACTAGATGAAGCTTCATACCAAATATCAAAGACCTGGGCCTTGTGGTTTCAGAGAAGAAGATTTTTAAAGATTTTCCCTATATAAGCCTATGCAAAACCAAAGGGCCCAGGGGCAGGGGCATTTTTGGCCCCAGCACTATAATTTGAACAATCTTGGTAGGGGTCCACTAGACGAAGCTTCATACCAAATATCAAAGACCTGGGCCTTGTGGTTTCAGAGAAGAAGAATTTTAAAGATTTTCCCTATATAAGCCTATGTAAAACCAAAGGGCCCCAGGGCGGGGGCATTTTTGGCCCCAGCACTATAATTTGAACAATCTTGGTAGGGGTCCACTAGATGAAGCTTCATACCAAATATCAAAGACCTGGGCCTTGTGGTTTCAGAGAAGAAGATTTTTTAAGTTTTTGGTGAAAAAAATCTGTTTTTGGCTCCTGTGACCTAGATGTGCAACGGACGGGAACCATTTGAACAGCTTCATACCAAATATCAAAGACCTGGGCCTTGTGGTTTCAGAGAAGAAGAATTTTAAAGATTTTCCCTATATAAGCCAATGTAAAACCAAAGGGCCCCAGGGCGGGGGCATTTTTTGCCCCAGCACTATAATTTGAACAATCTTGGTAGGGGTCCACTAGATGAAGCTTCATACCAAATATCAAAGACCTGGGCCTTGTGGTTTCAAAGAAGAAGATTTTTTAAGTTTTTGGTGAAAAAAATCTGTTTTTGGCTCCTGTGACCTAGATGTGCAACGGACGGGAACCATTTGAACAACTTTGAAAGGGGACCACCTAAGGATCATTCCTGTGAAGTTTGGTCAAAATCCGATCAGTGGTTTAGGAGGAGATGTCGTTTAAAGAAATTGTTTACGCACGGATGCACGCACGGACGGACGGACGGACACACGCACGACGGACAAAAAGTGATCCCAAAAGCTCACCTCGTCACTACGTGACGGTGAGCTAAAAAAGGCGAAGCTAGTAATATAGATGTCTTGAGCAGCAACTGATCACACATGAGTACTGGTAAACTGCTTAGGACTAAAAACTCTGCGAGCGAATCAGACCGTCCAGTGCATTATAAGCCTTTTAGTTTCATAGGGCGGCAGGGCTTAAAAGGGCGTCATGCCCCACCACTAAAAAGGAGGCTGTGTTTGTTATATTGTCCGATATTTTGATACTATTTGGAGTAAATGCTCTTTGAACATCGATCATAGTTTCTTTAGTTTCGTGTCTTGTTTGTTTTTATTGGAGTTTAACGGCCCAGTCAACACTATTTTAGGTAATTTTTGAGCTGGTCAGTTTACCTATCCACACTTTTACTGGGCAGACCTGTACGTAAGCGTTAATCCAGTACAGTGCACATTCTTTCGCCAGAAACTGGCAACTTCCCTTCTTGAATCAGCAGAAGGGAGAGAATGACCATAGCAACGATTTCATGATCAATCTGCATGAAATAATGTTGCCGACCCCGGCAGGTATCAAACCGGTGTCCTGATCATCAGACAGACGCGCATCCGACTGAGCTACCTAAGCTGGCTATCAGTTTCGTGTCCGCTTCATAACTCTGCTACCATTTGTGATATTTTCACTAAACTTCAGACATTTAGAGCACCATGAGATGACGTGCAGAACATATGAACCATAACTCTGGTTTTCTTACTTTTACGGTAACTGTCCCTTGAACCCAGCCCCGCCCATCAGGGCTTAATGGAAATAGATTGGGCTGCATTCCCCTTCCACGCAGAGCTGAAACCGGCCGCACAGGACTACTGGTAAACCGCTTAGGTTTTAAGCCTACCCAGGAATAGTGTTGCAAGTCTGACTGTCCATGCATATAAACGTTATTGGTTTCATTGGGCAGCAGGGCTTGAGATGTCATTTCATCTGAATATTGGGCAAAAGTCCCATACAATTGGAAGCAACGTCTCCAAAATTACCTGTACAGTGTTGACGGGGAAGTTGTACCAACTCAAACAAAAGAATTGCCCCTTGAACAATATCAGTCCATCCATGAAAACTTCTTTTCTTCGGTCATTTCACACTAAAGGTGCTTCAAGAATTGCAAATGTCAGTTTCGGGCGGAAGAGTGTTCAGTGTATTGCTTCGGAAAAAGAGTAGTTAGGTAAACTGACAGGCTCACTGAAGTATGTGTTGACTGGACATAAGTGAGTGTTTGAGTTTTACATCTCACTAACAGCTAAGGTTATAAGGAGACGGGACCTCAGTTTAAAGACTCATCCAAATATCTGGAGAAGCCCTGGATCGATCCTGTGACCCCTGGTTTACAAGGCGAGTAGCGTAACCACTGTGCCACAGTGGCTTCTGTTGACTGGACGTCACACTCCAAACTAGCTTGAGCTTTTGTGTGCCATAATAGGTTCCAAATAATTGTGACAAAGCCTGTTACCACCCTGTAAATCTGAAGCATTGATTGTTTATGCATTTATTTTTAGCTCACCAAAGTCTACTTAAGACTCCCGGGGAGCTTATAGGATAGGCAGTTGTCCATCTTTGTCAACACTTTCAAATGACATCTCCGAAACATCTGGGGCGATTGAGCCCTAATTTCAGGTGTAGCATCCTTGGACTGGGGGATTGAAAGTTTATGAAAATCGGCTCTTTAGTTTGGTTGCTATGGCAACTTTCCATAGACTTATAATGGGGAAAATTAAAAAATGGCATTTACTACAAAGTCACAGCAGATATTTCGACAAAACTAATCGAAATGTTCTGAGTAAACTTCTTTCAGCCATACGCTTTTATGCCAACATGAGGGTCCCCCAGGTTGTTTCAGGGCCATGTCCCACCCCCTACATTTCGTAAGATCATATATAAAGATAAAAGTGAGTGAGTGATATCATGTTTATAGACACCTCAACCTATTGGTCATAATATGGTGTCTAATAATTTTCTATAAAACTGTTTGGGTAATGAAAATTGTTAAGACATTAAAAATTCAGATTAAACGTAGCTACATGTATTTACAATTTATTTAAAGATAAAACAAAGACTTATTTAACGTTGCATATCGGAAACAACTACCATAAGCTCTGTAGAGCTCTTATTGTGACAAAGTATCCTTTAACAAATACTCACCTGCCTTCATTTATTAGCTCACCTGGAGCACAGGTCAGCTTATGCAGTGGCCTGTTGTCCGTCTTTAGCTTTTCACATTTTTGACATCTCTTCCCAGACCGAAACTCACATTAAGCTGATACATGGAGATTCAGATTCGCTAAAATGGTTCCCTTTTGATTTCCAAGATGGCTGCCATGTCAGCCATCTTGAAATTCATCCAACGACCTCTCCAAAACCAAAGGTTGAGCTGAGCAGAAACTTGGTGGAAGGCATCGGGGGTGACATGGAGATTCAGATTTGCTAAAAACAATCCATTCAGATATCCAACATGGCCACCATGGGGGCCATCTTGAAATTCTTCAAATGACATCTCCCGAACCAATGGTTGAATTAAGCTGAAACTTGATAAGAGGAATGGGGGTGACATGGAGATTTAGATTTGCTCAAATTGTTCCTTTCCAATAGCCAAGATGGCCACCATGGTGGACATCTTGAAAGTCTTCAAACGTCTCCTCCTGAACCAAAGGTCGAATTGAGCTGACACTTGATGGGAAGCATCAGGGTGAAATGAGATTCAGATTTGCTAAAATCATTCCATTCAGATATCCAAAATTGCGGCCATGGTGGCCATCTTGAAATTCTTCAAATGACATATTCCAAACCAAAGGTTGAATTGAGGTTGAATTTGATTGGAGACATCAGAAAGACATGCAGATTCAGATTTGCTTAAAATGTTCCATTCCGATATCCAAGATGGCTGCCATCTTGAAATTCTTCAAATAACCTCCTGAACCCAAAGTCGAATTGAGCTGAAACTTGATGGCAGGCATGAGGACGTCATAGCTATTGAGATTTGCTAAAATTTTTCCATTCCTATATCCATTCTTCAAAGGACATCTCCTCCTGCACCAAAGGTCAAATTGATATGAAACTTGATGGGAGGTATCAGGGTGATCTGGAGATTCAGATTTGCCAAAATGGTTCTGTTCTGGTATCCAAGATGGCCACCATGGCAGCCATCTTGAAATTCTTCTAAAGTCCTTTAATCTCCCAGATTCAGAATTGATAGACAAAATCTGATGGACAAAATGGCAACCAAGGCACATTGTAACATATGATCAGCCTCATCCAGGTGAGCAATTCTGGCCGACTTGGGCCTCTAGTCTTCCTAGGACTACCCCTGATAATGCGAATGACTACCCCTGATAATGCAAATGTCAGCAAAGTACCATTTTTCATGCCTTTGGTGCAAAAAGGCTAAAATCTGGTGCAATGGAATCCATTAGTTATCCTTGTGCAATGGAATCACTAAGGTAAGTCCTTAAAAAATATTGTAATAGGAAGTTGCTCATATAATGACAAATGGAAATCAAACAAGATGTGTGTCACAGGATTCAGACTTCTTGATTTGTTTGTACTGGAGTTTAACGGCCCAGTCAACACTATTTAGGTCATTTTGAGCCGGTGAGTTTACCTATCAACACTTTCCTGGGCAGGCTTATACGTAAGCGGTTAACCAGTACAGTGCACATTCTTTCGCCAGAAACTGACAACTGCCCTTCTTGAATCAGCGGAAGGGAGAGAATGACCGTAGAAAAGATTTCATGATCAATCTCCACGAAAGAATGTTGCCGACCCCGGCGGGAGTCGAACCTGCGTCCTCCTGATCACCAGTCAGACGCGCATCCGATTGTCAGACTTCTTGAATTAAGACTTTTTTTTTCGATTTTGTAGCCCGATTTCATGCCAAAATGTTTTAATTTCCCATCAGGAAGAGAATGGGGGACCACAGAAACGCTCTGTCTATATCCGCACTGCTCGATCTCAAGAATCCTCCAACAGCCTTCCATGAAACCCTGGCCAAGAATTCCTTCAGTGAGCTGACGCGCAGAACACATAAATAAACTGCCGATTCGGCCCCCGCCCATCGGGGCTTCAAGAAATAGATGGGCTGCAGGATGCTTCCTACCCTCACACGAGTACTGATTAACCACTAACTTAGAGGATCTAAATATGTTGTTGAAAGGGTTATCCTTTGGAAGCAAGGAATACACCACAGAACTGGAAAATATGGAGTGTGTATGTTTTCTAGGCCAGACTAGCTTGTTTCTGCCATTTAGGCCTCATCAGTGACCCTCAAATATTTTCAAAATTCCACAATGGAATAAATGATCCCAAAAGCAACTACACTATGATGTAGGGCAGGGAGACTTTTTACGGCCTGCCCAGGCAAAGCGGTGTGAGTTGGACCGCCCATGCTTATAAACCCTTTTGGTTTCATTGGGTGCAGGGCTTGAGATGTCATTTCATTTCAATGTCTGGTCATACACAGTTGGAAGCAACGTCTTCAAAATTACCTTTACAGTGTTGACAAAGACGTTAAACCTCAAATCAAACAAACAAACAAAAATTTGTCGATTCAAGGCCATGGCCACAGTTGAAGGTCACAAGTTTGATTGAATCTCTGAATTTTGTGCCCCCTCTATCTCTTGCAGCCCCGGAAGGATTTTCAGTAAACTTTGGCCAATCATACCCCACCAGTCTGATTCCCTTAATCCTGTGCCTGCTCCACACCCCTAGGACTCCCATTGGCCTAAATGAGTATGTGCAAAACCCCTAACTCAACCACGCCAACCCAATGTGAAGCCACAACTGCAGGTCATCATTTTGAGCCTTGAATTTTCCTATTCATTTTATTCTCTCTTTAACTCCTAATTCCCACCAGCCCTGGTCAAACACCCGCCAGTGAGATGTGCAGAATGCATAACCACACCATGACAACACGAGTTGAAGGCCATAGCTGAAGACCAGGCGTCCGAGCACCGAACCCCATGTCTGCTTCATATCTATTTCACCCCCTGGAAGATTTTCATTCAACTCCGGCCGAACACTTGCCCCAGTGAGAAGATGTGCAGAAACTGCAACTCAGTCATGCAGACACATGATCATGGTCACAATTAAAGGTAAAGAGCCAGATCCTCAAACTGGCTCCCCTCCATATCTCCCTACCCCAAGAAGGACCCTCATTCAACTTTGGTCCAATGAAGATCTGAATAGGTTGATATGCTGAACCCACAGCTCAACCATGCAGACTCCAGATGAAGGTCACAAATGAAGGTCACAAGCTCCAGCCGTTAATTTCCTGTCTGCTCCACATCCCCCGCCCCCCACCCATGGAAAGATTCTCACTAAACCTAGGTCATATGAGGGCTAAAAAAGATTATGAGCAGAACCTGCAACTTGGACATCCAGGGCCGAACTTCGTTGGGGGACATAGCTGTCCCTCAGCCTGCCCTGTTCAATTTTGTAACTGCCAAACACATTGTTTCAAAATCGGCACTAGTCATTAGGTATTTAGTCCCTTTTCAATGGAAAACACCAAATTAGCTAATTGAATGAGTACTCTAGAGGCATATCAATAGAATATATTTAATAAATGAGTTGAAATGATTTGAAAGTAACTTGTAGCATGACTATCCTGTCCACTTCCTAACAGAATTTATCTTTACCTATTTTAATCATCTAATGACTATTTATTTATTTATTTTCTAAGCTAATGATTTTTTACTATTCAATTATTTTTTTATATTTATTTACTTAATTTTTTACTTATTTATTAATTTATTTCTTATATATTTATTCATTTTTTACTTTTATTTATTCATTATTTACTCTTATATTATTTATTTATTTACTTTAATTTTAAGTCAACAAAACAGTCATTCTACAAGTTCACAAAGTTATCAAAAATTGAACAAGAAAGCAATCCAAAGGACACCCATATCGCCCTGCCACAGCCCAACCCAGAATGCTCAAGCCACAGGTTCCACTCATCATCCCACCTAGGCCATAATTTGAGCAAAGTTCAATGAAAATCCCCCCATAGGCAAAAGGGAAATAGAGCTGACAGGAAACCATGGATAAAGCGTGACCCTCATCTGCAATCCTCACCCAGAGCCTGCATGACTAAGCTACGGGTTCAGCATATCATCCCACTCTGCCCAACACTACACCAAAGCATAATGAAAATCCTTCCAGTGGCAAGGGGATATAGCGGAGAAACAAATATAGAGGCCCAAACTCTGAACCCCTAACCGTGACCATGACCAAGTGACAACACGGCAAAGTCACAGGCCTCGCACACCATTCCAATGAGGCAAACGTTTGACCAAAGTCAAAGAAAACCTACCAAGGGGCTAATGAGACAGCGCCGGCATGAAACCCAACGTCCAAACTCCCGACCCACAACCAGGACCACCACACCGAGCCGCCACAGTGCGATAAGGAACCTGCACACCAGTGCACCAAGGCAAATATTTGACCAAAGCTCAGTGAAAACTGCTCAAGTGGTATAAGAGATTGTTACAGGAAATTCAAGGATCAAACTCCTGACCCTCAATTGAGGCCTTCACCTTGAAGCCGAGTCAGGTACCGTACATCAACTCAATTAGGCCAACATTTGTCCAAAGTTTAATGAAAATCCCTAAAGGGGCAAAGGAGATATGAAACAGACACAAAACCCAAACAAGTGACCCTCAACTATGAACCCGACCTCAAGTCGGCATAGCCCATCCATGGGCCCCACACACCAGCTCACTGTGGGAACATTTGACCCAAAGTCTTATGAAATTCCATCAAAGGTCTAGGAGATACTGAGCAGACAAGTCTACAAAACATGGGAACCATTTTTGTTTGATACAGTTTAAAGAAAAAACCAATCAAAAAGAAAGTAGAATCCCTACCAACTAAATTTCTTGTGCATCTCAAACCAACTGCAATCCTGCTAGGATAACACCTGAATTTATTCCAGATTTAATACAGGCACTTCTTGACCATCACCATGACCATTATGTTTTCACATGACAATGTGCCTTGATGGCCATTTTGTCTATCAGATCACATTGCCTTTAGCAATTTTGAATCTGGGAGATGAAAGGACGTTAGAAAAATTTCAAGATGACAGCCATGCTGGCCATCTTGGATACCAGAACAGAACGATTTTGGCAAATCTGAATCTACGGGTCGCCCTGATGCCTCCCATCAAGTTTCATATCAATTTGATCTTTGGTTCAGGAGGACATGTCCTTTGAAGAATGGATATAGGAAAGGGAAGATTTAAGTAAATCTCAATCTCCAGGTCGTCCCCATGCCTGCCATAAAGTTTCAGTTCAATTCGACCTTTGGTACAGGAGGTCACTCGAGGAATTTCAAGATGACATCCATGGCTGAATCTGAATCTACGGGTCGCCCTGATGCCTCCCATCAAGTTTCAGCTCAATTCAACCTTTGGTACAGGAGGAGGTCACTTGAGGAATTTCAAGATGGCGGCCATGGCTGAATCTGAATCTACGGGTCGCCCTGATGCCTCCCATCAAGTTTCAGCTCAATTCAACCTTTGGTACAGGAGGAGGTCACTTGAGGAATTTCAAGATGGTGGCCATCTTGGATATCCGAATGGAACATTTTAAGCAAATCTGAATCTCCATGGCATCCTGATGCCTCCAATCAAGTTTTACCTCAATTCAACCTTTGGTTTGGAATATGTCATTTGAAGAATTTCAAGATGTCCACCATGGCTGCCATTTTGGATATCCAAATGGAATGATTTTAGCGAATCTGAATCTCCATTTCACCCTGATGCCTCCCATCAAGTTTCAGCTCCATTCGACTTTTGGTTCGGGAGAGGTCGTTTGAAGAATTTCAAGATGGCCACCACGGCGACCATCTTGGACATTGTAAAGGAACAATTTGAGCAAATCTAAATTTCCAAGTCACCCCGAAGCCTCCCACCAAGTTTCAGCTCAATTCGACCATTTGTTCGGGAGGAGATATTGTTTGAAGAATTTCAAGATGGCCATCACAGCGGCCATCTTAGATATTGGAACGGAACAATTTGAGCAAATCTAAACATTAGGAAAACATGTTCGTAAGAAATAATAGCGTCCAACATGGTGTCAGAAAATGATAAATATTAGGTAAAAATGATTACATCTTTATTTTTTTCCCTTTCAACATAGATTGTGGGTGCTCGTTAGAACCACCTCAATGAGGCGGTTCTAACAAGTACCCACAATTTATGTTTTTGAGCAAAAATAAGGCAGATAATGTTTACCCCCATAAACCCCAATTTTCTCTACATAAAGTGGGGTTTATGGGGGGTCTTCGTTTCACAGACTTGTTATAGTGATGGTCCCCACAGCGGCCATCTTAGATATTGGAAGGGAACAATTTGAGCAAATCTAAATCTCCACGTCGCCAAAATACCTCCTATCAAGTTTCAGCTCAATTCGATCATTGGCTCTGGAGATGTCGTTTGCAGAATTTCAAGATGGCCCCCATATTGTCCATATTGGATATCTGAATGGATTGTTTTTAGCAAATCTGAATCTCCATGTCACCCCAATGCCTTCCATTCGTTGGATGAATGTCAAGATGGCTGCCATGGTGGCCATTTTGGAAATCCAAACGGAACCATTTTAGCAAATCTGAATCATAATGTATCAGCTCAATCTGACTTCCTGTTTGGGAAGAGATGTCAAAAATGTGAAAAGCTAATGACGGACAACAGACCATGGCATTAGCTGACCTGGAGCCCAGGTGAGCTAATAAATGAAGGCAGTTAAGTATTTGTTAAAGGATACTTTGTCACAATAAGAGCTCTACAGAGCTTATGGTAGTGGTTTCTGATATGCGACGTTAAATAAGTCTTCTTTATCTTTTATATATATATATATATATGATGTATATATATATATATATGATGTTATGAAATGTAGGGGGTGGGACATGGCTATACTCTGGTGAGCTAAAAATGAGTGCATAAACAATCAATGCTCCAGATTTACAAGGTGCAAACAGGCTTTGTCACAATTATTTGGAACCTATTATGGCACACAAAGCTCAAGCTTGTTTTGAGTGGGACATCCAGTCAACACATATGCCTGCACTGAGCCTGTCAGTTTACCAAACCACTCTTTCCTGAGCAGTACACTGAACACTTCTGCCCGAACTGGCAACTGCAATTCTTTAACCCTTTTTGTACCAAATGGAATCTTCCTCCTTATATATAGCAGGGGTCCATTTAAAAATTTAGGGTTGTCAGGTTGTGTTTTCTTCAAAACTGATTTGGAAATTGACTTAATTTTTGCTCTGTCTCTGGTCGGGCCCATCGGAGTCTAGGCCCATCGGAGTCTAACTGTTGGTTTTCTTTTGCTCCAGCATTTCAGTGGTTTCTTGCTGTAGAGTCCTCATCATTGTCTCACCTCTGTGGTTCTTTTGATTATTTGTGTTCATGGAGATGTTGCACTGATGAGTTAGGAGGCCTTCATGCGGACTGAACAAATTATTTGTCTAAATCGCGACGGAAGTAAGGGCAAGGACTGTGGCCACGTAAAATCTAGTTAAGCCCCCCAGTGGAAATCTTTCCACGGACCGTTCCAAGGCGGTTCTTCTGTGGTGGTTTATTTATGTTGTTGTTTGTTACTTACTGTGTGTATCACTTGTGTCTTTATTTTGGATGGCCATTTTGTGGGAAAGTAACTGTCCTTATGGCCTTCCTTTGTTTAGGTTTCCATTATGGTCTGGTCGCTTCATGTTTGTGTTTCTTTCCCTATGGTGTCTGATGGGTGGAATATGTTAATTGTATCGATTCCTGATCTTTGTTTTACTTCTATTAAGCAAACAGTGGAGGCCCAGATCAGACGCCACGTTTTGCGGCGTCTGATCTGGGCCTGCACCGTTTGCCAGGGTACCCGTTTTGGAGTTTCTGGTACTAAATGTGTTAAGCATCTTTAGTGTGAAATGATCGAAGAAAAGTTTTCATTGAGATGGATATTGTTCAAGGGGCAATATTTTGTTTGATTTGAGGTATAACGTCCCCATCAACACTGTATAGGCCATTTTGGAGACTTTGCTTCCAATTTTATGGGACTTTTATCCAATATTCAGATGAAATGACATCTCAAGCCCCGTTGCCCAATGAAACCAATAACGTTGATATGCATGGACGGTCAGACTTGCAACACTATTCCTGGGTAGGCTTAAAACCTAAGCGGTTTACCAGTACTCCAGTGCGGTCGGTTTCAGCTCTGCATGGAAGCAACAAAGTATCCTGAACAGGAACTACCTGTATTCTATTTGTATAACATTCTGAACAGTCTAAGTGCCCCTAGTCCCCTAAGCCACAAGTTACAGCCACTTTTCTGCAGGGATACTTAAAAACAAGCGCGCCAGTTTCATTCTAACCATGCTAAATGATGCAGACATAAGTTTAGGTACACTTCTGTACAGCATGAAATACAAGCAGACCATCAGAATGATTATGCCGTTCATAAATTTGAATATATGCTTCCATTGCCATAAACCAAACACAAGATATTTAAAACAATCTTAACACTATACCATCTTGAAAACTGGGACAAGTTTCAAAAGGATTGGCCAAAAAATATAAGAGGAGTTGCGCACACAAGAATGGTGTGGGGCGCTGATGGACGGACAGACGGATGGACACCCAAAATTTCGGAGGGTATAACAGTACATAATAAAATCGCATTTTTAAATGGGAACTGTTTTTGTTTGATACAGCTAAAATATATACCAATAGAGGAGAAAGTAGAATCCCTACCCACTAATTTCTTGTGCAGCTCAAACCAACTGCAATCTTGCTAGGATAACACCTGACTTTATTCAAATTGAATACAGGCCCCACATGATCATCTCCACAGGACCACCACCATGACCACATGATCACTCATCACTGGGCCATCACATCTCCACATGACCGTCACAACCCCACATGATCATCTCCACAGGACCACTACCATGACCACATGATCACTCATCACTGGGCCATCATATATCCACATGACCATCATCAAGATCATGTATCTGCAAGAACATCTCCATGACCACAACAACACCACATGACCACCATATCTCCAAACAACAATCACAACCTGTGACCATGACCATTACCATCTGGTATATGCCAGACACACAGAATGATTGGCTATGCTACACTAAAAAGAAAAAAAAACGCATAAACAATCACTGCTCTAGATTTACAAGGTGGTAAGAGGCTTTGTACACAATCTTTTCCAGTTCTATGGTGTATTCCTTGCTTCCAAAGGGTAACGTTTTTATACAACATATTTAATGTTAGAGTCCCCCGGCCATCTGGGCTTTAAGGCAAAGCAGTGCGAGTCCACGCTTATAAACCCTATTGGTTTCATTGGGCGGCAGGGCTTGAGATGTCATTTCATCTCCATGTCTGGTAAAAGTCGCACAAAATTGGAAGCAATGTCTCCAAAAAGACCTTTACAGTGTTGACGGGGACGTTAAACCTCCAATCAATCAAATATTTAACGTTACTGCAACGGGCCTCCGTGGCCTAATGGATAAGAGCGCCGACTTAGTCATTAGGTCTCTCACCGCCGTGGGTTCCAGCCTCGCTCGGGTCACGTGTGAGACGCCAAGTTCTGCAACGGAAGGTCAGGTGGTTTTTCTCCGAGTACTCCGGTTTTCGCCCACCTATGATTAACGATCGGCTCGATATGAGTGAAATAATCTTGAAAGGGCCGTAAAACCCAAACCAAAAAAAAAAAAAAACAAAAAAAAACGTTACTGCAGCTGGTGTCTGGGAATGTGTTGCGGCCATAAAATGTCTCCCTGCCCTACATCATAGTGTAGTTTATATTTTCTTGTCCTTTTTGATCATTGATTCCATTTTGGAATTTTGAAAATATTTGAGGGTCACTGATCAATGAGGCTTAACCCTTTACCACTCAGGGATTTTGTGAATTTCGATGATTTTCACAGTGTTGCACCTGACAGCAACTTCAACTTGCCATTGTTTCCTAATGGATGGTCTGTTTTACACCAAACTCGGTATGAATGTTCATTGGGCAGTAGCCTTTCAAATGCAACCTTTTATGACTTGATCATTGTTGTCATGGTAAAGAGGGGGCATCTCAAAGTTGCCAAAAAAAAAGTGTGTTTTCACATGAATTTTTGACCACATTTTAATCTTCACACAGCTGTCAAGGCAACAATTAAGGTGTTCGGCACTTGCCATTTTCACTGTTTGCAGCATGTTTTATCAGCATCAATTTACAGGCATTTTTGACCCCAGACACCCTCAGATATAAATTTAAGCGGCCGGTTTGGCCATACACCCAAAATTTTTCGGGATGTGAGGGGGGGGGGGGTCTTGTCCCCCCCTTCAATCCCCCCTAGAATATTTTAAGTGGGGAGGCGCGCGAAAAAACAGGTCACTTTTTTGCCCAACAAATCCTAAAGCAAACATAACTATCCAGGGGTAGAAATGCAGATTTGAGGTGCTTCTGAGGCTTAAAATGGGGGGGGGGGGTGCAGACACGTAAAAACACGTATCTGAGTGGTAAAGGGTTAATTGGCTGAAACTAGCTAGTCTGGCCCAGAAAACATTACACTTAATATTTTCCAGTTCTGTGGTGTATTCCTTGCTTCCAAAGGTTAACCCTTTTATAGAACATATTAGACACAATTATCTGGCACCATTCATGGCTCAAGGCTTGTTTGGAGCGTGACGTCCGACTTCTGTCATTCAGTTTTTTTAATTTGAACAAAGACATATGTAATCTGATTGGCTGGTAGTCAGAAATAGGCGTTGCTAATTTTAATATTCAGCAGGATAAGGGTTAGTCGTAATGTGTAGTCCTTTGTTCTTGTTCTTTGTATTCTTGTTCCATTGTATAATTTTGAAAATATATTAGGGTCATTACTGACGCCTAGGCAGCCGAGACTAGCAAGTCCAGACTCCTTGTACACAATATATATATAGCTTTCAGCAGGATAAGGATTAATTGTAATGTGTAGTCCTTACTGACACGTAGGTAGCCGAGACTAGCAAGTCTGGTCCAGACTTCTTGTACACACTATAGCTTTCAGTTCCGTTTTCCTTGCTTTCAAAGTATAACTTCTTAAAGAAATAATTCAGTAACTCCGCACAGGGGAGCGTATGTAAAATATTAAAATAGCGTTTGAAAATTGTTTCCATGGTCCTTTTTCCTCAACCTCCGGCCTTTAGAAGACCTGGTTTTAACTCTTATCCTGCTGTTCACAACAACCCCTATCTTTGGATACAGTGCAGATCCAGATCAGATGACTTCTGAAGAAGCCATCTGATCAGGATCTACACTGACATTCAATTTATGAATTTGTAGGAATAAATTACATCAAGTAATCTGATTGGTTCAAAGTCAGAAATTGGTGTGGCTTAACTGAATATTCAGCAAGAGAAGGGTTAAATGTTCATAAAATACATACCTCAGATGTACAGACAGCTCCATCAAGGGCAATGCACTCCCAACACTGCTAAACCATATTTTTCAAAGGCTTGCTACATGTAAAAAAAAAAACTATTAAAGGGTCTTAAGAAGTTTACAAATGCCAGAAAAAAAAAGATTGAAAAGCTTGAAAACACAAGCTGTAGCAAAATCCATCAACATCACAAAAGATCAATAAACAGTCTAAAGCAGCTATCAAATGCATATTACACTGCCAAACATACCAATAGACTCACTTGACCAAGCAATACCCAATCAAAAATCAGTCCACCTTCAGCACGAAGATCAGTTACAAAACTAACAAGAAAAAGGTTACAAGGAGCTTACATGTAGTTCAAGCAGAGATGAATGTCCATTACTCATCACTACTGGCATCAAATATTATTGACCATGTGCTTTTCTCCAGAGCAACCTATTTCCTCTAAACATAAAGGCTACCATGCACCATCAGTGACTCGTGAACGCTTAAAGACATTTATATGAGATATATTACTGAAGTAACATCTTAAAACAATGCTAGAAATAGGAAAAAGGGAACCCAAACATAATCACTAATGCGACTAGAGAGACATATGGCTAAATGGGGCCGAGAAACTATATATACTCCTCCAAACAAGCAGGGTGTCACATGATATAAGGCTTCCTGATTTAAACATTTTTTTTTTCGTATCTGTTAAAATCACAACTCCTGAAAATGTGAAAATAGAAGTGGAGGCAATGATCAGAAATCGATACAATTAACCCACAGCTCCCTTCAACACCAACTGCGGAAAGTGAGTGAGTGAGTTTTAGTTTTACGTCCCACCAACAGCTAAGGTCATACGGAGACGGGACCTCGGTTTAAAGACTCATCCGAAAGTCTGGAGAAGCCCGGGATCGATCCTGCGATCCCTGGTTTACAAGGCGAGTAGCGTAACCACTGCACCACGGAGGCTTCTAACTGCGGAAAGCCAAAAGGACTTACTTTACCACAAAATGGCCAATAGGCTATCCAAAATAAAATAATATAAGAGACAAAAACACCCAAAGACAAACCATAACAAAAACCACGACAAAGAACTGCCTTGGAACGGTCAGCAAAAACTAATTCCACTAGGGGGCTTAAATCAATTTTACGTGGCCACAATCCATGCCTTACTTCCGTCGCGATTAAGAAATAATTTGTTCAGTCTGCATTTAGGCCTCCTAACTAATCAGTTCAACATCTCCGTAAACACAAAAATCAAACAATCACAGAGATGAAACAACGGTGAGGACTCGACAGCAAGAAACAACTGAAATGCTGGAGCAAAAGAAAACCATCAGTTAAGACTCCGATGGGCCTGACCAGAGACAGAGCATCGGGTACCAACCAACATAAGCCTTTACGTTGGAACCATCATAAAATCAGAGGCCTGACAAACATGCGTGCAATTAAAGAGGGAAGCAAAGTGGTCAACCGTGATTGGGTTAACTACCATGCATGCAGTCTGTCATATAACATTAATTTTGTGTTCCGATAGACCTTGTTGCAGAAGAGATTTAAGTCCAATATTGAATTTTGAAATTAAATCAGAATTTTGTAAAGGCTTTGCATAGTTTATGGTACCGATAACCCTGATCAAGAAGTTTAGCAGTCAACAATATATTACGAGTCAGTTACATGACTACACACTCTGGCAAATCCAATTAATTGCGAAATATAAATGCCATAGGATGGCGCTCGAGGAACATCACCATCCAAAAAAGGAAAATTTAAAATCAAAACCAAAATCATTGCGTTTATCATAAATTTTGCAAGAAACAAACCTATCTACAATAGATAGATATAAATCCAAAAACAGGGCCTCGGTACAGAAGAATTTGTTTTATTTAACTGAAGTTTTTTTTTTGGGGGGGGGGGGTGGGGGGGGGGGGGTTAAATTAGACTGATCAAACCATCAATATAGGTTTTTTCAATATTTAACTAATTTAACTAGAATTTGTTTTTCTACAAAAACACAGATGTCTCCTCCCTTTTTGAGACCTCTAAGTATCACCTTGAAATTGGAGGCATTAAAAAGTTCATAGAGAAATAAGGAACCTTTTTTACCTTTGACCTTTAAGTATGGCCTTGACCTTTGAGGTAGAACACTTCGTCTCATGATAGTTAACATTTCTGCCAAGTAGCTTCATAATCCATCAAAGAATAAACTTATTGACTGTACACAAAAAAGGTCCCTTTTTGACCTTTGACCTCTAGGTATGACCTTGACATTGCAGGTATGGACCTTGGTCTTGCACACGACTCCTTGTCTAATGAAGGTGAACATTTCTGCAACGTTACTTTAAAAAGTCCATCCAGAAAAAAATGTTATTGACTGGACACAAAAAAATTCTTTTTTACCTTTGACCTCTTAGTATGACCTTGTACCTGGAGGTACCGACCTAGGTCTAGCGCATAACACATAGTCTCATTTTAATTTTAACCATCTATACAGGAATAAGAAAGTTATTGACTGAACACTAAAAAGGCCCCTTTTTTACATTTAACCTCTTAGTATGACCTTGACCTTTGAGGTACCAACATGGGTCCTGCAAGAGACATCGTCTCATTGTGGTTAACATTTCTGCCAAGGAATTTCAAAATCCATCTAAAAATAAGAAAGTTATTGACCAAACACGAAAAAGAGGCCCTTTTTTAACCTTTACCTCTCAGTATGACCTTGACCTTTGAGGTACCGACCTGCGTCATATGCGCCACAGAGTCTCAAGGTGGTTAATATTTATGCCAAGTAATTTCAAAATCCACCGGAAAATAATAAAGTTATTGACCGGACAATCTGCCCATACATACCGACAAACTTCCAAGAAAGGTAACTCAAAAAGTATAAATGCAAGAGTTATAGTTCTTGTGTTTTCCACATTGCCTAATATTGATTAATATTTAGAAGCTTCGGGAAGATAGCTTGAACAGTTTTCAAGTTATAGAGCGGACACGATTTTGTGACAGACGGGCAGATGGATGGACGGACAGACGGACGGGCGGGCAGACGCCCGGCGGAAAAACAATGTCTCCCTGAAAAAAAATTCGGGGGGAGACCTAATAAACCATCCAAATATCTAGAAGTGGAGCTATAAGCTTCAATGATTTCAGACAGGTTTTCAGAAGAAAGGGACATGAAGTCTCTCTCATAAAAAAAAACAACCACTAGTTGTGCCCAATTAGTACCCATCGGAATACCCACAACTTGTCTAAATAACTTAGTACCAAATCTTACGTAAATATTGTCCAGTAGAAAGGTGAAAGCTTCATACACTTTCTGACATGACCATAAAGTATAGTTTTTTATGCTCTTCAGAAGTGATTACATGCAAGATAGATGGAGTCTTCCCTATGAAATGTCCATTCAATTAAATCATTAAGTTTTTCTTTTATAAGATTATGAGGAAGTGTAGTGTAAAGGGTGGAAAAATCTTAAGTAGACAGACTTGAAGCACGAAAACGCCTAGATTTATTTCAAACTTCATTTGAATTTTTTATAGACAAGATTTCTACCTGCTCTTTCGAAGACTGTCGCAATATTTTATCACGTATTTTTGATGGCAGTAAAACATGAAGTTACAAATTTTGAGAATTCAGTGGTGGTACAAGAGCTTGAATTTGCAATAAACCATGCTTTGTATGGTCTTTTATGAAGTTAAGGTAACCAATATAACCTAGTAAGCTTTAACTTTAGGTAACCAATATAACATAGAAAGCTTGTTTATGCAAAAAAGCTTGTGCTTTTGTGCATAAATCACTGGATATCAGTTCACACAGTATTTGAAAAAAAAGTGAGCCAAAACATAAATGAATATATTCTACCATTATCAACAGAATATATTTTACCATCAGGTTGAGACCACTAGATAAAAAGAGGACCATGATGGTCCTATATCGCTCACCTCAGCTAGAGATTTACACATTGTCTTTATCTTCAAGTTTCCCTGGGTAGACTGTATAAATTATAAGTTCTGGAATTTATGCCACACAGCTATAATTTGAATATTCTTGGTAGAGGTAAACTAGGTGTAGCCATTTACTTAATATGAAAGGCCAGGGCTTTATGGTTTAAGACAGATTTTTAAAGCTTTTCCCTTTATAAGCCTTTGTCAAACATATGGCCCCTAGGGTGGAACATTTTTGGCCCCAGGGCTATAATTTAACCCTTTTTAAACCAAAAGGAATCTTCCTCCTTCGATATAGCAGGAGTCAATTTCAAATTTTAGGGCTGTCAGGTTGTGTTCTCTTCAAAATTTATTTGGAAAATGGCTGAACTTTTTGCAAACAGTGTAGGCCCTGATCAGACTCCACATTCTGCGGCGTCTGATCTGGGCCTGCACTGTTTGCCAGGGTACCCGTTTTGGAGATCTGGAACTAAATTGGTTAATCTTGGTAGAGGTCCAAAGGTTGAGGCTTCATACCAAATATCAAAGACCTGGGCCTTCTGGCTTCAGACAATTTTTAAAAGGTTTTCCTTATATAAAATAGAAGTGGAGGCAACGAATGATCAGGAATCGATACAATTAACCCACACCTCCCATCAGAGACACCAAAGGGAAAGAAACAAACTTGAAGCAACGAACCCCAATGGAAACAACAACAGCGGAAAGCCAAAACGACAGTTACCTTCCCACAAAATGGCAAATAGGCTATCCAAAATGAAATAATATAAGCGACACAAACACCGAAAAACAAGTTTCATACAAGAAGATTTTTTAAGGTTTTCCTATGTAAGCCCATGTAAAACCAAGAGGCCATGTGCAGGGGCATTTTTTGCCCCAGTGCTATAATTTGAAAACTTGGTAGAGGTCCACAAGATGAAGCTTAATATCAAACAAGACCTGGGCCTTCTGGCTTCAGACAGACAAGACCTGGGCCTTCTGGCTTCAGACAGAAGTTTTTTAAATGTTTTTCCTACTGATCCAAGTACTATTATTAGAACAATCTTGTAAGGGCATTTTTTGATCCCAGTACTATTATTGGAACAATCTTGGTAGAGAGGTCCACAAGATGAAGATTAATTCCAAATATCAAAGACCTGGACCTTCTGGTTTTAGACCAGAGATTTTTAAAAGGTTTTTCCCTATATTTGCCCTGGTGCAGGGGCATTCTTGGCCCCAGGCCAATTTGAACACTTGGTAGAGGTTCAAAAGTGATATCAAAGACCTGGGCCTTCTGGTTTCATACAAGAAGATTGTTTTAAGGTTTATCTCTATATAAGCCTATGTAGAACCAGTAGGCCCTTGTGCTGGGGCATTTTTGTCTTGAACACTCTTGGTAGAGGTCCACTAGATGATATCAAAAACCTGGGCCTTCTGGTTTCATACAAGAAGATTTTAAGATTTTCCCTCCATAAGCGTATGTAAAACCAGTAGGTCCTGGTGCTGGGGGCATTTTTTTATTACAGTACTATTTTTGGAACAATCTTTGTAGAGAGGTCCACAAGATGAAGCTTAATTCCAAATACATGTATCAAAGACCTGGACCTTCTGCTTTTAGACAAGAATATTGTTATAAGGTTTTTCTCTGTATAAGCCTATGCAGAACCAGTAGGCCCTGGTGCAGGGTCATTTTTGGCCGCAGGGCTACAATTTGAATAATCTTGTTAGAGGCTAACTTGATGAAGCTTCATACCAAATATCCAAGACCTGGGCCTCCTGGTTCTATATGAAGATTTATAAAGGTTTTCATATATAAGCCTATGTAAAACCAGTAGTTCCAAGTGCTGGGGGAGCATTTTTAGTCCCAGTACTATTATTGGAACAACCTTGGTAGAGAGGTCCACAAGATGAAGCTTTATTCCAAAAAGCAAAGACCTGGACCTTCTTGTTTTAGACAAGATTTTTAAAAGGTTTTTCCTATATTTGCCTATATTAAACCAGTGGGCCCTGGTACAGATGCATTCTTGGCCCCAGGAAAGTAATTTGAACACTTGGTAGAGGTTCAAAAGTGATATCAAAGACCCTGGGCCTTCTGGTTTCAAACAAGAAGATTGTTTTAAGATTTTTCTCTATGTAAGCCTATGTAGAACCAGTAGGCCCTTGTGCAGGGGGGCATTTTTGTCTTGAACACTCTTGGTAGAGGGTCACTAGATGATATATCAAAACTCTGGGCCTTCTGGTTTCATACAAGAAGATAATAAGGTTTTCCCTATATAAGCCTATGTAAAACCAGTAGGTCCTGGTGCGTGGGGCATTTTTTTGATCCCAGTACTATTATTGGAAAAATCTTTGTAGAGAGGTCCACAAGATAAAACTTAATTCAAAATTATATCAAAGACCTGGACCTTCTGGTTTTATACAAGATTTTTAAAAGGTTGTTCCTATATTTACCTGTATTAAACCAGTGGGCCCTGGTGCAGGGGCATTCTTGGCCCCGGGCCAATAATTTGAACACTTTGTAGCGGTTCAAAAGTGATATCAAAGACCTGGGCCTTCTGGTTTCATTTAAGGTTTTTCTCTACATAAGCCTATGTAGAACCAGTAGGCCCTTGTGCGGGGGCATTTTCGGATTGAACTCTCTTGCTAGTGGTCCACTAGATGATATCAAAGACCTGGGCCTTCTGGTTTCATACAGGAAGATTGTTTTAAGATTTTTCTCTATATAAACCTATGTAGAAGCAGTAGGCCCTTGTGCGGGGGCATTTTCGTCTTGAACACTCTTGGTAGAGGTCCACTAGATGATATAAAAACCTGAGCCTTCTGTTTCATACAAGAAGATTTTAAAGTTTTTTCCTATACAAGCCTATGTAAAACCAGTAGGTCCTGGTGCGGGAGGCATTTTTGATCCCAGTACTATTATTGGAACAATCTTGGTAGAGGTCCACAAGATCAAGCTTAATTCCAAATATCAAAGACCTGGACCTTCTGGTTTTAGACAAGAAGATTTGTAAAAGGTTTTCCTATATTTGCCTGTATTAAACCAGTGGGCCCTGGTGCAGGGGCATTCTTGACCCGCAGCCAATAATTTGAACACTTGGTTGAGGTTCAAAAATGATATCAAAGACCTGGGCCTTCTGGTTTCATACAAGAAAATTGTTTTAAGATTTTTCTCTATATAAGCCTATGCAGAACCAGTAGGCCCTTGTGCTGGGGCATTTTTGTTCATACAAGAAGATTTTTAGGTTTTCCCTCCATAAGCCTATGTAAAACCAGTAGGTCCTGGTGCTGGGGGAATTTTTTGATCACAGTACTAATTTTGGAACAATCTTGGTAGAGAGGTCTACAAAATGAAGCTTAATTCCAAATATCAAAGACCTGGACCTTCTGGTTTTAGACAAGAAGATGGTTTTAAGGTTTTTCTCTATATAAGCCTATGTAGAACCAGTAGGCCCTGGTGCAGGGTCATTTTTGGCCGAAGGGCTATAATTTGAACAATCTTGTTAGAGGCTCACTTGATGAAGCTTCATACCAAATATGCAAGACCTGGGCCTCCTGGTTTTATATGAAGATTTTTAAAGGTTTTCCCTATATAAGCCTATGTAAAACCAGTAGGTCCAAGTGCTGGGGGGGGGGGGGGGGGGGGGGGGCATTTTTTGATCCCAGTACTATTATTGGAACAACCTTGGTAGAGAAGTCCACAAGATGAAGCTTTATTCCAAAAAAGCAAAGACCTGGACCTTCTGGTTTTAGACGAGAAGATTTGTAAAAGGTTTTTCCTATATTTGCCAATATTAAACCAGTAGGCCCTGGTACAGATGCATTCTTGGCCCCAGGAAAATAATTCAAACACTTGGTAGAGGTTCAAATGATATCAAAGACCTGGGCCTTCTGGTTTCATACAAGAAGTTTGTTTTAAGATTTTTCTCTATATATGCCTATGTAGAACCAGTAGGCCCTTGTGCAGGGGAGCATTTTTGTCTTGAACACACTTGGTAGAGGTTCACTAGATGATATCAAAAACCTGGGCCTTCTGGTTTCATACAAGAAGATTTTAAGGTTTTCCCTATATAAGCCTATGTAAAACCAGTAGGTCCTGGTGCGTGGGGCATTTTTTTGATCTCAGTACTACTATTGGAACGATCTTTGTAGAGAGGTCCACAAGATAAAACTTAATTCAAAATTATATCAAAGACCTGGACCTTCTGGTTTTATACAAGATTTTTAAAAGGTTTTCCCTATATTTACCTGTATTAAACCAGTGGGCCCTGGTGCAGGGGCATTCTTGGCCCCAGGCCAATAATTTGAACACTTGGTAGCGGTTCAAAAGTGATATCAAAGACCTGGGCCTTCTTGTTTCATTTAAGGTTTTTCTCTATAGAAGCCTATGTAGAACCAGTAGGCCCTTGTGCGGGGGCATTTTTGTCTTGAACACTCTTGGTAGAGGTCCACTAGATGATATCAAAAACCTGGGCTTTCTGGTTTCATACAAGAAGATTTTTAGGTTTTCCCTCCATAAGCCTATGTAAAACCAGTAGGTCCTGGTGCTGGGGGCGTTTTTTGATCACAGTACTATTTTTGGCACAATCTTGGTAGAGAGGTCTACAAGATGAAGCTTAATTCCAAATATCAAAGACCTGGGCCTTCTGGTTTTAGACAAGAAGATGGTATTAAGGTTTTTCTCTATATAAGCCTATGTAGAACCAGTAGGCCCTGGTGCAGGGTCATTTTTGGCCGAAGGGCTATAATTTGAACAATCTTGTTAGAGGCTCACTTGATGAAGCTTCATACCAAATATGCAAGACCTGGGCCTCCTGGTTTTATAAGAAGATTTTTAAAGGTTTTCCTTATATAAGCCTATGTAAAACCAGTAGTTCCAAGTGCTTGGGGGGGGGGGCATTTTTTGATCCCAGTACTATTATTGGAACAACCTTGGTAGAGAGGGCCACAAGATGAAGCTTTATTCCAAAAAATCAAAGACCTGGATATTCTGGTTTTAGACAAGAAGATTTGTAAAAGGTTTTTCCTATATTTGCCTATATTAAACCAGTGGGCCCTGGTACAGATGCATTCTTCGCCCCAGGAAAATAAATCCAACACTTGGTAGAGGTTCAAAAGTGATATCAAAGACCTGGGCCTTCTGGTTTCATACAAGAAGTTTGTTTTAAGATTTTTCTCTATATAAGCCTATGTAGAACCAGAAGGCCCTTGTGCAGGGGGGCATTTTTGTCTTGAACACACTTTGTAGAGGTTCACTAGATGATATCAAAAACCTGGGCCTTCTGGTTTCATACAAGAAGATTTTAAGGTTTTCCCTATATAAGCCTATGTAAAACCAGTAGGTCCTGGTGCGTGGGGCATTTTTTGATCCCAGTACTATTATTGGAACAATCTTTGTAGAGAGGTCCACAAGATAAAACTTAATTCAAAATTATATCAAAGACCTGGACCTTCTGGTTTTATACAAGATTTTTAAAAGGTTTTCCCTATATTTACCTGTATTAAACCAGTGGGCCCTGGTGCAGGGGCATTCTTGGCCCCAGGCCAATAATTTGAACACTTGGTAGCGGTTCAAGTGATATCAAAGACCTGGGCCTTCTGGTTTCATTTAAGGTTTTCTCTATATAAGCCTATGTAGAACCAGTAGGCCCTTGTGCGGGGGCATTTTTGTCTTGAACACTCTTGGTAGAGGTCCACTAGATGATATCAAAGACCTGGGCCTTCTGGTTTCATACAAGAAGATTGTTTTAAGATTTTTCTCTATATAAACCTATGTAGAACCAGTAGGCCCTTGTGCGGGGGCATTTTCGTCTTGAACACTCTTGGTAGAGGTCCACTAGATGATATAAAAAACCTGGGCCTTCTGTTTCATACAAGAAGATTTTAAAGTTTTCCCTATACAAGCCTATGTAAAACAAGTAGGTCCTGGTGCGGGAGGCATTTTTTGATCCCAGTACTATTATTGGAACAATATTGATAGAGGTCCACAAGATGAAGCTTAATTCCAAATATCAAAGACCTGGACCTTCTGGTTTTAGACAAGAAGATTTGTGAAAGGTTTTCCCTATATTTGCCTATATTAAACCAGTGGGCCCTGGTGCTGGGGCATTCTTGGCCCCTGGCCAATAATTGGTTTCATACAAGAAGATTGTTTTAAGATTTTTCTCTATAACAGCATATGTAGAACCAGAAGGCCCTTGTGCGGGGGCATTTTTGTCTTGAACACTCTTGGTAGAGGTCCACTAGATGATATCAAAAACCTGGGCCTTCTGGTTTCAAAAAAGAAGATTTTTAGGTTTTCCCTCCATAAGCCTATGTAAAACCAGTAGGTCCTGGTGCTGGGGGCATTTTTTGATCACTACTATTTTTGGAACAATCTTGGTAGAGGTCTACAAGATGAAGCTTAATTCCAAATATAAAAGACCTGGACCTTCTGGTTTTAGACAAGAAGATTGTTTTAAGGTTTTTCTCTATATACGCCTATGTAGAACCAGTAGGCCCTGGTGCAGGGTCATTTTTGGCCGAAGGGCTATAATTTGAACAATCTTGTTAGAGGCTCACTTGATGAAGCTTCATACCAAATATGCAAGACCTGGGCCTCCTGGTTTTATAAGAAGATTTTTAAAGGTTTTCCCTATATAAGCCTATGTAAAACCAGTAGGTCCAAGTGCTGGGGGGGGGGCATTTTTTGATCCCAGTACTATTATTGGAACAACCTTGGTAGAGAGGGCCACAAGATGAAGCTTTATTCCAAAAAAGCAAAGACCTGGATCTTCTGGTTTTAGACAAGAAGATTTGTAAAAGGTTTTTCCTATATTTGCCTATATTAAACCAGTGGGCCCTGGTACAGATGCATTCTTGGCCCCAGGAAAATAATTCAAACACTTGGTAGAGGTTCAAAAGTGATATCAAAGACCTGGGCCTTCTGGTTTCAAACAAGAAGATTGTTTTAAGATTTTTCTCTATAACAGCCTATGTAGAACCAGAAGGCCCTTGTGCGGGGGCATTTTTGTCTTGAACACTCTTGGTAGAGGTCCACTAGATGATATCAAAAACCTGGGCCTTCTGGTTTCATACAAGAAGATTTTTAGGTTTTCCCTTCATAAGCCTATGTAAAACCAGTAGGTCCTGGTGCTGGGGGCGTTTTTTGATCACAGTACTATTTTTGGAACAATCTTGGTAGAGAGGTCTACAAGATGAAGCTTAATTCCAAATATCAAAGACCTGGACCTTCTGGTTTTAGACAAGAAGATTTGTAAAAGGTTTTTCCTATATTTGCCTATATTAAACCAGTGGGCCCTGGTACAGATGCATTCTTGGCCCCAGGAAAATAATTCAAACACTTGGTAGAGGTTCAAAAGTGATATCAAAGACCTGGGCCTTCTGGTTTCATACAAGAAGTTTGTTTTAAGATTTTTCTCTATATAAGCCTATGTAGAACCAGTAGGCCCTTGTGCGGGGGCATTTTCGTCTTGAACACTCTTGGTAGAGGTCCACTAGATGATATAAAAAACCTGGGCCTTCTGTTTCATACAAGAAGATTTTAAAGTTTTCCCTATACAAGCCTATGTAAAACCAGTAGGTCCTGGTGCGGGAGGCATTTTTTGATCCCAGTACTATTATTGGAACAATCTTGGTAGAGGTCCACAAGATGAAGCTTAATTCCAAATATCAAAGACCTGGACCTTCTGGTTTTTAGACAATAAAATTTTTAAAAGATTTTCCCTATATCTGCCTATATTAAACCAGCGGGCCCTGGTGCTGGGGCATTCTTGAACCCTAGACAAAAATTTGAACACTTGGTAGAGGTTCAAGTGATATCAAATATCTGGGCCTTCTGGTTTCATACAAGAAGATTGTTTTAAGATTTTTCTCTATAACAGCATATGTAGAACCAGAAGGCCATTGTGCGGGGGCATTTTTGCCTTGAACACTTGGTAGAGGTCCACTAGATGATATCAAAAACCTGGGCCTTCTGGTTTCATACAAGAAGATTTTAAGGTTTTCCCTCCATAAGCCTATGTAAAACCAGTAGGTCCTGGTGCTGGGGGCAATTTTTGATCACAGTACTATTTTTGGAACAATCTTGGTAGAGAGGTCCACAAGATGAAGCTTAATTCCAAATATCAAAGACCTGGACCTTCTGGTTTTATACAAGATTTTTAAAAGGTTTTCCATATATTTGCCTATATTGAACCAGTGGGCCCTGGTGCAGGGGCATGTTTGACCCCAGGCCTATAATTTGAACACTTGGTAGAGGTTCACAAGATGATATCAAAGACCTGGGCCTTCTGGTTTCATACAAAAATATTTTGAAAGTTTTCACTATATAAGCCTATGCAAAACCAGTAGCCCCTTGTGCGGGGGCATTTTCTTCTTGAACACTTGGTAGAGGTTTACTAGATGATATCAAAGACCTGGGCCTTCTGGTTTCATACAAAAATATTTTTAAAGGTTTTCACTATATAAGCCTATGCAAAACCAGTAGGCCCTGGTGTAGGGTTATTTTTGGCCACAGGACTTATTTGAACGATCTTGGTAGAGGTCCACTAGATGAAGCTTCATATCAAGCAAAGACCTGGAGCTTCTGATTTTAGATGAAGATTTTTAAAGGTTTTACCTATGCCTATGTAAAACCAGTGGGCCCTTGTGTAGGGGCATTTTTGGCCCAATGGCTATAATTTGAAAAATCTTGTTAAAGGTCAACTTGAAGTTTCATACCAAATATCAAAGACCTGGGCCTTCTGGTTTCATACAGGAAGATTTTAAGGTTTTCCCTATATAAGCCTATGTAAAACCAGTAGGTCTTGGTGCGGATGGCATTTTTTTTATTCCAGTACTATTATTTGAACAATCTTGGTAGAGTACCACTAGATGAAGCTTCATACCAAATACTTAAGAACTGGAACTTCTGGTTTTAGACGAAGATTTTTTAAAGGTTTTACCTATATATGCCTATGTGAAACCCTTGGGCCCTGGTGCAGGGTCATTTTTGGCCAAAGGGCTATAATTTGATTTGTTTGATTTGAGGTTTAACGTCCCCATCAATACTGTATAGGTCATTTTGGAGACCTTGCTTCCAATTTTGTGGACAACAAGATGAAAAGACTTCTCAAGCCCTGCCGCCCAATGAAACCATTAGGGTTTATAAGCATGGATGGGCAGACTTGTACTGCTTTGCCTGGGCAGGCTTAGATCCTCTAAGCAGTTTAACAGTACTTGTGTGTGGTCGGTTTCAGCTCTGCCTGGAAGCATCATGCAGCCCATCCATTTCTTCAAGCCCCAATGGGCGAGGGCTGCGATTTGAACAATCTTGTTAGAGGCTCACTTGATGAAGCTTCATGCCAAATATTAAAGACCTGGGCCTCCAGGTTTTAGACAAGTAGATTTTTAAAGGTTTCCCTATATAAGCCTATGTATAACCAGTAGGTCCTGATTGGGGTGGGGGGGGGGGGCATTTTTTGATCACACTTATATTATAGGAACAATCTTGGTAGAGGTCCACAAGATGAAGCTTAATTCCAAATATCAAAGACCTGGACCTTCTGGTTTTAGACAAGATTTTTAAAAGGTTTTCCCTAAATTTGCCTATATTAAATCAGTGGGCCCTGGTGCAGAGGCATGTTTTGCCGCAAGCCTATAATTTGAACACTCTTGGTAGAGGTTCACAAGATGATATCAAAGACCTGGGCCTTCTGGTTCCATACAAGAAGATTGTTTTAAGGTTTTTCTCTATTTAAGTCTATGTAGAACCAGTAGGCCCTTGTGCGGGGGCATTTTCGTCTTGAACAATCTTGGCAGAGGTTCATAAGATGATATCAAAAACCTGGGCCTTCTGGTTTCATACAAGAAGATTTTAAGGATTTCCCTATATAAGCCTATGTAAAACCAGTAGGCCCTAGTGCGGGGGCATTTTTGGCTCAAGGGCTATAATTTGAACAATGTTGGAATACGTCCACTAGATGAAGCTTCAAACCAAATATCAAAGACCTGGGCCTTCTGGTTTCAGACAAAGATTTTTAAAGGTTTTCCCTATACAAGACTGTAAAACTATAAGGCCCTAGTGTGGGGGCATTGTTGGCCCAAGGGCTATAATTTTGTACAATCTTGGTAAAGTCCACTTGATGAAGCTTTATATCAAATATCAAAGACCTGGGCCTTCTTGTTTCAGATGAAGTTTTTCTTTTCCTAATTTTCCCCATTTGGTTGCCATGGCAACCAGAATTCTGCATAGAAAAAGTCGGGAGAGGACTACCTAAAGATCACTTCAGCAAAGTTTGGTCAAAATCAGATTCTAGATGATGTTTAGGTTTCCATTATGGTCTGGTCACTTCATGTTTGTGTTTCTTTCCCTTTGGTGTCTTTGATGGGTGGAGTAAGTTAATTGTATCGATTCCTGATCTTTGTTTTACTTCTACTTTTCATACCAAACACCAAAGACCTGGCCTTCTGGTTTCAAACGAAAGATTTTTTTATAGGGTATCCCTATATAAGTTGATGTAGAACCAGTGGGCCCCAGGGTGGGGCCGTTTTGGCTGAGGTCCACTAGCTACAACTTCCTTCCAAATATCAAAGATCTGGGCCTTCTGGTTTCAGACAAGATTTTCCCCATGTAAGTCTATGTAAAACTGGTGGGCCCCGATGCGAGGGCATTTTTGGACCCAGGCTTATATTTGAACAATCTTGGTAAAGGTCAACTAGACGAAGCTTCATACCAAATATCTAAGACCTGGGCCTTCTGGTTTCAGACAAGAAGATTTTTAAAGGTTTTTCCTTATGTAAGTCTATATTAAGCCAGTGGGCTCTAGCATGGGTGTATTTAGCCCCAGAGCTATAATTTGACCAATCTTGGTAGAGGTCCACATGATCATCTTGTTTATGAAAAGTTACAAAAAGAGCAGATCATAAATAGTTGAGAAAAGCTGGAGACAGAGACACCATTTTTCACATATTTATGCTCAAGGGCAGGTTACTCCAAAGCTGTTTGTCCCGTGTAGCGCAAATTCGAACTCTGTAAGCCCCTTCTGGTTATCTGCAAGCTGAATGAAGATCGTATCAAAAATGGCCGAGAAAAGGTGGCGACATCGTTTTACCCATTATAAGTCTATGGAACCTTTTTGTTTCCATGGCAACCAGAATTCCAATCTGATCAGCCCAAAAACCTTATGGGGCCTTTCCTCCTACCTGATGATGCTTCTCATGAAATTTGATCAAGATTGGCCATGGGGTATAAGAGATATACTTATTTGAAAATGTTTACGGACGCACGCACGGACGGATGCACGCACAATGGGCGACGGACAAAATGTGATCACAAAAGCTCACCTTGTCACTACGTGACAGGTGAGCTAAAAACAAGTATCAGAATTCAGGGGTTTGTAGCATGACATTGTCATGCTGTCTTCCTCATTACTGAATTATTTATTTTACCTATATATATGGTCAATTCATTTAGATGCACTTATCTGTATTTACGGATTATAAATTTATATATTAGCTTTAGGATTTATTCATTCATTTATGTATATGTTTGCTTTTTTTTTATAATATATTGTTTATTATCTTTTTCATTTATTTACCAATCAACCTACCTAGCTACTATATTTTTTTATTTTTATTTATTTGTTTACTTTTTTTTTTATTCAACTCTAGATATTTATTTTTTTCACTTACTCAATTACTTATTTAAGTTTTTGGAGGAATCAGAAAACGAGAAAGACATGCTTCAAGTTCAAAAAGTAACTGAAAAGAAACCCAATCAGAGAAAAAAAAATGAAGTCTTGCACACATGAGACAGTTGAAAATCCATAATTCATGCTCTGCCAATACAAAATGCTAGAGACACTCAGGAAATGCCTATGAGTACAGCTTTCATAAGCCTCACAATATACAACTTATATACCAGTTGACCCAGTTAGCACCAAACAATCTAGATGGATGGAAAGGGTAGCTACAATATCATAGTGTCGATCTCAAAATATCCTTGACTTGGAGGTACAGACCTGGGTCTTGCGCACATCTCTCGATGGTTAACATTTCTGCAAAGTAATGTCAAAATCCTTCCAGGAATTAAAGTTATTGACTGGACACTGGTCCTTGTTTACCTTTGACCTCTAAGTACGACATTGACCTTGGTACTGACCTCAGTTTTGCGCACTACAGATCGTCTCATGATGGCTAACATTTCTGTCAAGTAATATCAAAATCCATCTGGAAATAGGGAGGTTAATATTGACAGTGTTTATTTCCGACCCTTTTTTTACCTTTGACCTTGTATGGACCTTGACCTTGGAGGTACTGCCCCGGGTCTTGTCTGTGACCGTCTAATGATAATAAACATTTGTCAAGTTATTTCAAAATCGAATAAGAAAGTTGTTGACTGCACACAAAAAAAACAAGAAAGACCTTTTTTTGCCTTGGACCTCTTAGTACGACCTTTATCTTGGAGGTACTGACCTGGGTTTTTGCACGCCGTTTGGTCAGGCCTCGGATTCTAGGACAGTTCCAACGTAAAGGCTTATGTCGGTTGGTACCTGATGCTCTGTCTCTGGTCGGGCCCACTGGAGTCTAACTGTTGGTTTTCTTTTGCTCCAGCATTTCTGTTGTTTCTTGCTGTTGAGTCCTCACCATTGTTTCATCTCTGTGGTTGTTTGATTTTTGTGTTCACGGAGATGTTGCACTGATGAGTTAGGAGGCCTTCATGCCGACTGAACAAATTATTTGTCTTAATCGAGATGGAATTAAGGGCGAGGATTGTGGCCACGTAAAATCAATTTTAGCCCCCCCCAGTGGAATTAGTTTCCGCTGACCGTTCCAAGGCAGTTCTTCTGTCGCGGTTTATTTTTGTTATGGCTTGTCTTTGGGTTTTTGTGTTGCTTATATTATTTTATTTTGGATAGCCTTTTGGCCATTTTGTGGGGAAGTAACTGTCCTTTTGGCTTTCTGCTGTTGTTTCCATTAGGGTCTGTTGCTTCATGTTTGTGTTTCTTTCCCTTTGGTGTCTCTGATGGGAGCTGTGGGTTAATTGTATCGATTCCTGATAATTGCCTCTACTTGTATTTTTTAAAAATATTAGATCTAGGTTTTGCACATGACATTGTCTCATGATGGTTAACATTTCTGTCAAGTAATTACAGAAACCATCCAGAAATGAGAAAGTTATCAAGGGTGTTTATGTTTTGACCCTTTTTGGACCAGGGACCTCAAGTATGCAAGTATGACCTTGACCTTAGAGGTAAGGACCTTTGTTTTGCACGCAACACATTGTCTCATGATGGTTAACATTTCTGCCAAGTAATTTCAAAATCCATCCAGAAATAAGAAAATAAAACAAACATGACAAGCTTCATCTTACTTTCAGCCACAATCAGCAGGGTGTTTCAGATGCCACAAGATACACAGCATCCCAATCCCAAGACTATACATCCACCTTGTCACCTTGAATGAGCTACTGCAGTGTCGGGTTAGCAAAACCTTCTCTTCTCAAAACCATGGCAAGGACATCACCATAACTTGACCAATGCTGAAAAATAATGAGAAAACAATTAACCAAGTTAATAGGCTGCTTTGTTTGTTTTGATCCAAGTTTTACACTAAAGCTTATATTATTCACCATTCATTCTTTTTAACAGACAAAAAATTAAATTTCTAGTTAACATAAAAAAAAATGTTAGTCATTTTTCTAATAAACAGCAGGACTGAACAGCACTACTAACCCTTATCTTGCTGTTCACGACAACCACTTTCTTTACAAACAGTGTAGATCAAGATCAGATGGCTTCTGAAGAAGCCATCTGATCAGGATCTACACTGTTTGGCATTCAGTTTATGAATTTGTAGCAATAAATTACATCAAGTAATTTGATTGGTTGAAAGACAGAAATGGGTGTGGCTTAGATGAATATTCAGCAAGATAAGGGTTAATGTCAATTAACCATTGTTCAATCCAATTTGAGAGTCAATGCTTTATTTTAACAACACATCACCTAAGGGTTAAATTCTGGCATTCATTAACCCATTTAGTACCAGATACTCCAAAACGGGTACCCTGGCAAACAGTGCAGGCCCAGATCAGACGCCGCAGAACAGGCCTACACTGTTTGCAAAAAGTTCACCCATTTTCCTAACAAATTTTGAAGAAAACACAACCAGACACCCCTAAATTTTGAAATGGACTTGTGCTATTCCATTTGGTACAAAAACGGTTAAAGAATACACAATGTAAAAAGCCCGAGATCAATGTGTATGTTCCAATGCTCCGAGATTGTAACAGAGCGAAATTCAGTTTCACTTGCCCTACACCATCACCACCAGGGATTTAGGACGTTCTGCACTGATTTATATCTTGTTAAACCAGATTGAAAAAAAGAAATCGGCAATGATCATTAATCGATACAAGTAACCCACAAGCCTCCATCAGAGATCCTATGCAAGTCTATGTAAAACCAGTGGGTCCCTGGGCGTAGCCATTTTTAGCCCTAGGGATATAATTTGAACAATCTTTATAGAGGTCCACTAGTTGAAGCATCATACCAAATATCAAAGACCTGGGTCCTACGGTTCCAGAGAAGAAGAATTTTAAAGTATTTCCTTATACAAGCATATGAAAAACGGGTGGGCCAAAGGGCAAGACCTAGGCCCAGTGGTATCAGAGTAGAAGACTTTTAAAGGATTTTCCCTATGTAAGTCTATGTAAAACCAATGGGTCCCTGGGCGCGGCCTTTTTTGGTGCTAGGGCAAAAATTTGAACAATCTTGGTAATGGTTCACTAGTTGAAGCTTCATACCAAATATCACAGACCTGGGCCCTGGGGTTCCAGAGAATAAGACAAAATAGGCATTTTCAGCAATCAAGGGGACATAACTGATTAATGGACCGACTTAGCCAGTTTGCAAACTCATCCCAGTTTTTATCCACAGTTACCTTACATATAAGTCTAAGAAAGATAGGATCAAAACTCAAGGCGCTACAGTGAAGACAAGCATTTTCCCATTGTAAGTATGGGACCTTGTGGTTGCCATAGTAACCCAAGTTTTCATTCAAATACGAAAACAAGCTCAAGTCAACAAATGAACAATGCCACACCTGAGCTATGCAACAGATGAGAAACGATACAGATCAACCTGCAGTGGGCCCCGGGGCAGATCCATTTATTGGCCTCATGGGGTTATAATTTGAACCATCTTGGTAGAGGGCCACTAGATTAGGCTTCATTTCAATTATCAAAGACTTGGGCCTTCTCGTTTCAAACAAGATTTCTGAAGTTTTCCCTATGAAAGTATGTACAACCGTTGGGCCCTGGGGTGGGCCATTTTTGACCCTAGGGCTATGCTTTGAATAATCTTGGTAGAGGTCACCCACATCTATATCAAGCACAATATCCCTACCTGTGCCTTGTGGTTGCAGAGAAGACTTAAAAGGTTTTCCATATATGTCTATGTAAAACCGGTATATGGCAAGTTTTGGCCGCAGGGCTATAATTTGAACAATCTTGGTAGAGATCCACTAGAGAGCTTCATTCCAACTATCAAAGACCTGAGCCTTCTGGTTTCAGATGAGAAGATTTTTAAAGGTTTTACTTATATAAGTTAATGTTAAACCAGTGGGCCCCGGCACAGGGGAGAAGGGCATTTTTGGCCCCAGGGCTATAATTAGATAACCTTGGTAGAGGTCTCCTAGATGAAGCATCATAGCAAACATCAAAGACCGCTGCATTCTGGTTTCAAACAATAAGATTTTTAAAGGGTTTCCCTATACAAGTCTGTAAAACCATTGGGTCCCACTGCAGGGCCATTTTTGACCGCAAGGCCATAATATGAACAACCTTGGTAGGGGTCTACTAGATAAAGCTTCATCCCAAATATCAAAGATCTGGTTTCAGACGAGGATTTTAAAAGGTTTTTCCCAAAAGATATTCAAGTCTATGTAAAACTAGTAGGCCCCAGTGCGGGGGCATTTTTGGCCAGGAATCTTGTTAAGAGGTCCACTAGATGAAGCTTCATACCAAATATCAAAGACCTGGGCCTTGAGGTTTCACAGATTTTTTATTTTAAGTTTTCGGTAAAAAAAAAATCTATTTTTGGTTCCCATGACCTAGATGTGCAACAGACCGGAGTCAAAATCCAATCAGTGGTTTAGGAGATGTAGTTTGAAGATATTGTTTACGTATGCACTGACACAAAACAGACAACCAGAGGACCAGTGGTCCTGTAAACGCTCACCTGACACCTGGTCCTGGTGTACATTTGACATAGCCATTAAATAGGTCAAGGCCATCCCAGGGTCACCATTTTTACAAACTATGATGGGCTCAAGTACCAGATACTACAACCCAACTTTCAAGGTCATTGGCTTCATGGTTCTGGAGAAGAAGATTTTTGAAGGCTTTTTACCATATATGGGTATGGCTGCCATCTTGGTCATGTGACCCAGACCCTGCGAACAAACTTTCATTCCCACATCCTACTGAAGCTCCACATGAAATTTGGCTTTGATTGGCCTCCCTGTTTTGGAGGAGAAGATCTTTGAAAATGGTGGACGGACACACAACGGATGGACGGACGACAGACCATGGCTATACTATAAGCTCACCTATGAGCCTAAAGGCTCAGTTGACCTAAAAATCAATTATTTTCACTTTTTCCAAAGCAAAAGCCTAAGTCCGCAAATTTGACATTGCCGTAAAATAGGTAAAGGTCAACCCAGGGTCACCATTTGAACAAATTATGATAGGCCCGTGTACCAGATGCTTCCTGCCAAGTTTCAAGGTCATTTGCCTTACGGTTCTGGAGAAGAAGAATTTCGAAGTGTTTTTACCATATATGGGCATGGCCACCATCTTGGTCATGTGACCTGGACCATATGAGCTCATTTTCATTTGTTCATCATATAAAGGATCCATATCAAATTTCACTTGAATTGGGCCAGCAGTTTCTGAGAAAAAACTGTTTGAAATATGGAACCTGGTTAATCTTGGTCCAAGGTCACTGAATGATGACTTTTCTTACCCATGAATCTTCATGTATTCATTTACTTTACCTGATCTACCAATTTGGTGACTGTCTTCAATGGTTTCCTAAAAATCCATTATTTTCACTTTTTCCCATGCAAAAGCCTAAGTTGACAAATTTGACACTGCCATAAAATAGGTCAAGGTCAACCCAGGGTCAGCATTTGTAAAAACTATGACGAGCCCGAGTACCATATGATATATGCCAAGTTTCAAAGCCTTGGCCTTACGGTTCTGGAGAAGAAAATTTTTGAAGGCTTTTTACCATATATGGGCGTGGCGGCCATCTTAGTCATGTGATCAAGACCGTACTGGCAACTTTTCATTTGTTCAACTCACAAAAGCCCCATATTGAATTTCACTTAAATTGGCTCAGTAGTTTGAGAAAAAATGTTTTTTTTTTTGAAATATGAAATCGGAGTGACCTTGGTCTAAGGTCAATGAATGACCTTGACCTTTCTTACCCATAGATCTTCATGTATTCAGTTACTTTACCTAATCTACAATTTTGGTGACACTGTCTTCAATGGTTTCCCTAAATATCCATTATTTTCACTTTTTCCTATGCAAAAGCCTAAGTCAGCAAATTCGACATTGCTGTAAAATAGGTCAAGATCAACCCAGGGTCACCATTTGAACAAATTATGATAGGCCCGAGTACCATATGCTACATGCCAAGTTTCAAGGCCATTGGCCTTACGGTTCTTGAGAAGAAGAATTTTGAAGTTTCTTTACCATATATGGGCGTGGTGGCCATCTTGGTCATGTGATCTAGACCATGTTGGCAGCTTTTCATTTGTTCAACTCCCAAAGACTCCATATTGAATTTCACTTCAATTGGCTCAGTAGTTTGAGAAAAAATGTTTGAAATATGGAACCTGCGTGACCTTGGTCTAAGGTCAACTAGAATTGTTTTCTAAGAAAACAGATGTCCCCCACCACACTCATTATTTCAAATTCTGCTTTTACCCTTTACTTTTACTTTTTCAGCCCTGTGACCTCGAAAATAAGGTCAAGGTCACCAAAATCTAATCAGTTCTTAAGATCAGCCCACTGATATAATGTACCTAGTTTGAACCAAATCCATCCACTGGTTCAGGAGATAGACTTGTCTGCACTCTAAGTCCTGTGGTGACCTTGAAAATTAGGTCAAGGTCACCAACATCTAATCAGTTCTTAAGACCAGCCCACTGATATAATGTACCAAGTTTGATCAAAATTCATCCACTGGTTCAGGAGAAAGAGTGCAGACAAGACAATTTTTAAAAGTCTAACTTCTGTTGTGACCTTGAAAATTAGGTCAAGGTCGCCAAAAGCTAATCAGTTCTTAAGAACATCCCACTGATATAATATATCAAGTATGAACCAAATCCTTCCATTGGTTCAGGAGTTAGAGTGCAGACAAGCTTTTTTGGTCTAAAATTTGACAATGGTTTCAGCCCTGTGACCTTGAAAATTAGGTCAAGGTCACCAAAATCTAATCAGTACTTTTCCCCCTCCCAATGGTGTATCTGTGTAAGTTTAATCAAAATCCATCCATCCATTCAGGAGATAGAGTGCAGACAAGAGGCAACGCCGACGCCGAAGCTGACGCCGACGCCGACAGGATCCGCACCAAAACCAATATGTCCCCCTCCCTTTCGGGTGGGGGGACATAAATTAATGACCTTGACCTTTCTTACACATAGATCTTCATGTATTCAGCTACTTTACCTTATCTACTAATTTTGGTGACACTGTCTTCAATGGTTTCCTAAAAATCCATTATTTTCACTTTTTCCCATGCAAAAGCCTAAGTCGGCAAATTTGACATTGCTGTAAAATAGGTCAAGGTCAACTCGGGGTCACCATTTGTACAAACTATGATGGGCCTGAGTACCATATGCTACATGCCAAGTTTCAAGGCCATTGGCCTTACGGTTCTTGAGAAGAAGAATTTCTAAATTTCTTTACCATATATGGGCGTGGTGGCCATCTTGGTCATGTGATCTAGACCATGTTGGCATTTTTTCATTTGTTCAACTCACAAAGGCTCCATATTAAATTTCACTTAAATTGGCTCAGCAGTTTTGGAGAAAAAAATGTTTGAAATATGGATCCTGAATGACCTTGGTCTAAGGCCAATGAATGACCTTGACCTTTCTGACCCATAGATCTTCATGTATTCAGTTACTTTACCTGATCTACAAATTTTGGTGACACTGTCTTCAATGGTTTTCCTATAAATCCATTATATGCAAAAGCCTACTTCGGCAAATTTGACATTGCTGTAAAATAGGTCTATCTATCTATCTACTAATACTGCGTCGGTCATATTTGACCATTACCGCAGGTGTACATTACATACACTCCAGGTCAAGGTCAACCCGGGGTCACCATTTGTACAAACCATGATGGGCCCGAGTACCATATGCTACATGCCAAGTTTCAAGGCCACTGGCCTTATGGTTCTGGAGAAGAAGATTTTTGAAGGCTTTTTACCATATATGGGCATGGCGGCCATCTTGGTCATGTGATCCAGACCCCGCGAACAAACTTTCGTTCCCCCATCCCACCGAGGCTCCATATGAAATTTGGCTTTGATTGGCCCTGCAGTATAGGAGAAGAAGATCTTTGAAAATGGTGGATGGACGGACGGACGGACGGACAGACGACGGACGGACGACGGACCATGGCTATACTATAAGCTCACCTATGAGCCTAAAGGCTCAGGTGAGCTAAAAAGTGATTCCAAAAGCTCACCTTGTCACTACATGACAGGTGTGCTAAAACAACTATTTTCCTACAAGTAATCTGTCATCACGAAAACACACCTATTTAATTCTGACCCCTTGAACCCCACTTTTATATAGTAAAACGGGGGGTTTACAGGGGTAAACCTTATTTTTCTTATTTCTGCTCTAAAATATAGATTATGGATACTCGTTAGAACCGCCTAAATGAGGCGGTTCTAACGAGTGCCCACAATCTATATTTTAAGCAGAAATAAGAAAAATCTCATCTTAAAACTTACTTTTTTTTCGGCGATGAAGGTGGCAATGTATTTGTATAGGCATGTTTGCGTAATGAAAATTTCATTTTGGTTTTTATCTCTCATCTTTCTGAAACCGTTTATTATTATAGTGTGATAAAAGTGGAGATTTGTAGTCAAACTTTAACCCTTGACCTGCTGAGTGCTGAATATTTATATATGCCACACCCACTACTGATTATCAATCAGATTACTTGATGCAAATTATTGCAACAAATTCAGGAGCTGAATGACAAACAATGAAGATCCTGATCAGATGGCTTCTTCAGAAGCCATCTGATCTGGATTTTCATTGTTTGAAAGATAAATCATATCCGGGCTCAGCAGGACAAGGGTTAATAGTGCAAACACCTTTGGAATCTTGAAATTCTTCCTGGACAGGGTACACTGAGCCAATGAAGGTTACTGCCAGATTGCATAAAGAGATACATATGGAAATCTTTTCTATAATAAAAATGTATGCCGTGTTTCCTATTAAAATCACCTCATTGAGGCGATTCTAACGAGTACTCACAGGATACATTTGTAAGGTAAAAATGACCAAGATCTCAGAAATTATCCCAACTGTTTATTTTGTAGAGGATTTCCCTAGGGGCACAAGAACAGGTTCAACTGAACCATGGTAAATTTATGGCTTTAGTTTGTTTGATTTTGAGGTTAAATGTCCCCTTCAACATGGTACAGGCAATTTTGGAGACGTTGCTTCCAATTTTGTGGGACTTTTACCCGACATTGAGATGAAATGACATCAAGCCATGTCCCCCCAATGAAACCAATAGGGTTTATAAGTATGCACAGTCTGACTCACTGCTTTGCCAATGACCAATCTCCGCCGCCTCTCCATGACCAATCTCCTCCGCCTCTCCATGACCAATCTCCGCCGCCTCTCCATGACCAATCTCCGCCGCCTCTCCATGACCAATCTCCGCCGCCTCTCCATGACCAATCTCCGCCTCTCAATGACCGATCTCTGCCGCCTTTCCATGACCGATCTCCGCCACCTCTCCATGACCAATCTCCGCCGCCTCTCCATGACCAATCTCTGCCGCCTCTCCATGACCAATCTCCGCCGCCTCTCCATGACCAATCTCCGCCGCCTCTCCATGACCAATCTCCGCCGCCTCTCCATGACCAATCTCCGCCGCCTCTCCATGACCAATCTCCGCCGCCTCTCCATGACCAATCTCCGCCGCCTCTCAATGACCAATCTCCGCCGCCTCTCCATGACAAATCTCCGCTGCCTCTCTATGACCAATCTCCGCAGACTCTCCATGACCAATCTCCATCTCTCCATGACCAATCTCAGACTCTCCATGACCAATATCAAGACTCTTCCATGACGATGGCTTCTACATTCGGCAACTCAAGGTCCTGAAAGTTAAACAGTAACCAATAAAACAGACGAAAATTGACAGCCCTTGTTCTGGACTATTATTAATCCTTATTCTGCTGCACACAATAAGCCCTAAGTTTGCAAACAGTATAGTTCCAGATCAGATGGCTGAAGGATCTACACTTTGCCATTCAGAATGAGAATCTTCATACAATATATTAAGTAATTTGGTTGGTTTAAATTTAAGTCAGCAAAGGGAAACTAAAGGTAAAATTAATTTATTCAGAAGGATAAGCATTAAGGTTTCAGAAGGATAGGGATTAAGGTCACATGGAAACAAGGCATCTCATGCGATACAAATCCCCTCCGAGCGTGGAAAACACTGAACTGGCAAAAGTCCAACTTGCTTGAGATGTTATCATTTGCAACACTTGTGTAAAGTTTGTTTAAAATCCATCAATAAAAGAAGGTTCTAGAGGGATGACAATGTTTCTCTAAAAATAGCAACTGTGACCTTGACTTCAGGTCTTGACCTTGAAAGTCGATCTTGCTCGAGATATTCTCATGACCATCTTGTGTGAAATTACAGTCGAACTTCAATGGCTCGAACACCTTTGGGACCATGAAAATCTGTTCGAGACGGGTAGTTCGAGACATCTTTTTCTGTGTTCTATAATGAAAAATGTATGCTGTGTGTACTCATTAGAATCGCCTCATCGAGGCGATTCTAATGAGTACACACAGCAAACATTTGCAAGATAAAAGACTAAAATCTCCTTAATTACCCCCCACTATTTCTTATGTAGAGGATTTCCTTAGGGGCTCAAGAATGGGTTCGACACATCCATGGTAAACGAGCCATCGGTGTTCGAGCCATCGAAGTTCTACTGTATATTAAAATCCATCAATAAATGTAGGCGGTAGAGCCACGACAAAGTTTTTTTCTAAAAATAGCCACAGTGACCTTGACCTTGAGGCCATGACCTTGAAATTCAAAGCAACTCGCAATAGTATCACAAGAAACATTTGTGTTAAGTTCTGTTAAAATCCATCAATAAATGTTGGTGCTAGAGATGAAAACAAAATTCTAAAAATAGCCACAGTGACCTTGACGCCATGACCTTAAAAGCGAACTTGCTTGAGAAATTATGGTAAGTTACATTTGTGTGAAGTTGTATTAAAATCCGTCAATAAGTGTAGGGGCTAGAGCAATGACGAAGTTTTTCTAAAATTAGCAACAGTGACCTTGACCCCATGACCATGAAAGTCCAACTCTCTTGAGATATTATCATAAGCAGCATGTGAGAAGATATTAAAATCCTCTAGGGCACAACCTTGAAAGTCGAACTCCACAAGGAACATCTGTGTGAAGTTATATTGAGATCAGTGAAGAAATTATGTAAGCGCTAGAGCAATGACAAAGTTTTTCTAAAAATAGCCACAGTGACCCTGACCTTGAGGCCATGACCTTGAAAGTCAAACTCACTAGATATTGTCATAAGAAACATTTGAGTGAAGTTATATTGAGTTTTTCTAAAAATAGCCGCAGTGACCTTGACCTAGAGATATTGTCATAAAGAACATTTGTGTGAAGTTATATTAAAATCGATGAAGAAATGTAGACGATAGAGCAATGACAAAGTTTTTCTGAAAATAGCCGCAGTGACCTTGACCTTGAGGTCACGACCTTGGAAGTCGCACTCCCTCGAGATATTGTCATAAGGAACATTTGTGTGAAGTTATATTAAAATCTGTCAAGAAATGTAGGCGCTAGAGTGATGCCAACAGTAGGACAAACGCTATATCCCCCCTCACAACTATGTTGTGCGTGGGCAAAAATATGTTGCTCTATCACAAAACCAACTGATGTAAAGAGTGATATTTTATCACTCAACGTCAGCACTTCAAACTGAAGTGAAGTTTACTGATAAACCTCAGCACTTCAAACTGAAGTGAGGTTTACTGAAATATTTCAAAATAGTTTTTTTATTCACAGACTAGATATAAGTACTGTATATCAGAAATCAATACATGTACCGTATTCGCCCCAATTACCGCACATGCTCCTATAAGCGCACACCAAAGCTATTTTTGGAAAGGAAATGCATAAGCACACACTTTTCAGTAACCTCCCCATGGAAGCTCTCACAGTAAATCTATAAAAACTTACCGTTATTTCTTTAACAGTAAAGGTAATGCTTTAGTATCCTTTTCCGTCCCATTAAATATAAGTATGCATCATCTCGGAAGCTATTGTTTTCGCATCGAGTGTGCGCTAATTAGGTAGATTTTTCACTGTGATTTTTTATACGATTTTGAAAAACTAAGCGCACGGTGCGGTAATTAGGGCGAATACGGTATATTACCCTTTTTGTACCAAATTGAATCTTTCCTTATATATAGTAGGAGTCCATTTCAAGATTTAGGGATGTTAGGTTGTGTTTTCTTCAAAATTGAATTGGAAAATGGCTGAACTTTTTGCAAACAGTGTAGGCTCTGATCAGACGCGGCATTCTGTGGCGTCTGATCAGGGCCTGCACTGTTTGCCGACTACCAGTTTTGGGGTTTCCGGTACAAAATGGGTTAAATGTTCAGAGCCATAACTCGAAAAGTAGTAAAAACAGATCATCTGATGTTGCTTGGCTTCCCAAGAAAATCTTTGGACCAAATTTCCAGATATAGAAAGGGCCGTTCTGTACCAGAAACCCCTAAACAGGCAATTGGCAAACAGGGCAGGACCAGATCAAATGACTCACGGTGTTAGATCAGACCCTACACTGTTTGCAAAAAGTTGAGCCATTTTTAAAGTTTAAGGAAAAAAACAACCTGACACCCCTAGAAACTAGACAAAAGTGCCCAGTGGGGCACGTATACCCCTGGCCAGTGCCATCACCTCAGCTGAAACAAGAACTACAAAGGGAAATAACTCTAAAAGGCCTGACCCCTTGGCCCTTATTTTCTTTCCCACAATACAACTAGTCATACTGATCATGTTTGCAAAATTTCAAGTTTCTATGTACAGTAGTTATTGAGAAATCTTTGACACAAAATAAAAATATACACTATTAAACAGCAAGAACTACAAAGGGAAATAACTCTAAAAGGCCTGACCCCTTGGCCCTTGTTTTCTTTCTCACAATACAAGTAGTCATACTGATCATGTGTGCATAATTTCAAGTTTCTATGTGAAGCAGTTCCTGAGATATCTTTGACACAAAATAATTGTTTACGGACACACAGACAGACGGAAAAGACAAAAACTATATACCCCCATTGCATACATTGCATACTTCGTATGCCGGGGGTATAATTATGAAATGGACTTGTGCTATATATTAGATGGAAGATTCCATCTAGTACAAAAGGGTAACGTGTACATGTATGACTAGGAACACTGTTAACAATGTTCATAGATCAGTTAAAAGTTATGGATCTTATGTTCTGCATATATCATATAGTGATATACATGGGCAAATTTTTTTTTGACAAGAATGTAGTCTGAGGGATAGCCAAATCCATCAAAATCCATCCAGAAATAAGTAAGTTATTGACTGCGTTTAAGTTTCGGACCCTTTTTTCGACCTTTGACCTCTAAGTATGACCTTGACCTTGGAGGTACGGACCTGTGCTTTGCACAGGACACGTCTCATGATGGTTAACATTTCTGCCGAGTAATTTTAAAATCCATCAAGAAATAAGGAAGTTATTGACTGCGTTTAAGTTTCGGACGCACGGACACACGGATGCACGGACGGACGGACGGACGGGCGGACAGGGGCAACGCTATATGCCCTTTCCACCATTCTTCGAATGGCGGGGGCATAAAAATGACTTTCTCCCGATACTGTTTTCGGTCAATTCTGACCATGATAACAGGTTTGGGGTGTGGCACAAATGTTTTCAATCCCCACCCCCAAAAAGAGCTTTGTGACACAGCCACCAGCAGATTAAAACTATTTACAAGAAGCCATCAGGGGAAGGAATCCATGCCTATCCCCTGCCCAACCCTAGGATATTATATTTTGGCCTTAAACCCATCAACTGTCTCAGAAGAGACAGCTTCGATTCTAAGGCCATTCCAAGTTGCAATTGTCCTGGGGAAAAAAGAACTCTTAAAACCATCCGTATAAGCATTAGGACGGTGATACTGAAAGGGATGGGACCTGGTTCTCCTACATCCTCCACCAGCTTCAGATAGGTACCTACTCTTATCTATAATGGCTAAATTATTGTGGATCTTATAGAATAGAGTCAGCGAAGCCTGCTCTCGCCTTTCCTGCAGAGTCGGCCACTGGAGTTCTTCAAGCATCTCTCCAACGTGACTTTGGTTGCGCCAACGTCTGCAGGTCCAGCGAGCAGCAGTCCTCTGAACTTTTTCTATTCTATCAGTCTCCTTTTGATGATAGGGCATCCAAACTGGAGCTGCATATTCAAGCTTGGGGCGGACTAAGGTTTTGTATGCAGCATCCTTGGTTTCCCTCGGTGCGAAGGCCAAATTTCTACGAAGGAAACCGAGTGTCTTAGTAGCCTTACTAGTTATCTCATTAATGTGTTGACCCCACTCGAGGTCATCAGTGATTTGAACTCCTAAGTATTTAGCAGAAGAAACGTTCTCTAAAACCTGGTTATGTAATGTATAACCATGGACCATCTGTTTATGTGGGGGGTGCCTTGTCACTCTCATAGAGTGACATTTGGCGACATTAAATTTCATGAGCCATGCCTCTTCCCAGGTAGCCAACTTTTCCAAGTCATCTTGAAGTATCTGTAGGTCATCAGACCCTCTTATATTTCTATACAGTACACAATCGTCAGCGAAAAGGCGGATTGTAGAGTTGATGTTGTCTGGCAGGTCATTAATAAAAATCAAAAACAATATCGGTCCCAGCACGGAACCTTGTGGGACACCAGACAGCACCGGGGCGGGGTCAGAGCAAACACCGTCAAGTACGACTCTTTGTGTTCGTCCGGATAGCCAAGCAGAAATCCACTGGAGGGTATCATTTCGGATACCATAGTACTCCAGTTTATACAGAAGTCTTCTGTGGGGGACTTTATCGAAAGCCTTAGCGAAGTCCATAATAATTAGGTCTGTTTGTTTGTGACCCCTATTATGGGCCCCGTCCAGGTTTTCCTGTAGGTCGTGGATGAACTGGACAAGCTGGGTCGCTTCTAAATCCATGTTGGGATTCGACAAGGATCTTGTGCTCTGAAAGATGTTGCATGATTTTGCCCACGATGATGTGCTCCAGAGACTTACAGCAAATACAAGTCAGTGATACAGGCCTATAATTGGCAGGGTCATACTTTTCCCCTTTCTTGTAAATGGGTGCCACATTGGCTTGAAGCCAATCATCTGGGACCTTACCCTGGGCCAGGGACTGATTGAAGATGCAGGCAAGGACTGGAGCAATTTCTGCGCTGCATTCTTTTAACACACGGGCGCTGAGGTCATCAGGACCTGAGGATTTGTGGGGGTTAAGACGGTCTAGTAGTTTTTTGACCCCATTTGGGTCAATGAATAGGTCATCTATGTCTGGATAGGGGCTTGGTCCTTTTGATGGAGGGGCACCTACTTGTTCCCGGGTGTACACAGACTCAAACTGTCTGTTGAGTATATCAGCTTTGTCTTTGGATCCAGTTTTCAAGATTCCATTTTCTCTTAGACAAGCTACACCCGTGGAATCCTTCTTCAAGTTTTTCATAAAGGACCAAAATTTTTTTTAGCCGATCGTTTTGGTTACAGTCTTCTATAGCAGTATCTGTATCCAGGGGATTGAAGATATTGGAGACATATCTCCAATATGCATCTCTGATTTCCTTTTGAACGAAGGCTCTGAGTCTCCTGTAGCGACTCTTCAGGGCATCATTATCTGCCCTGCGGGCCTTGTGGTATAGTTTTTCCCTTTTTCTAATTAATGCCCTAATGCGGGCATCTATCCATGGGTATCCAAGTTTACATTTCGATCGTTCAACGCAACACTGGGCTAACTCAGTTTTTTTAAATTTTACAGGAGACAGTTTTTTCTGTTTATTAAATTCATAAATAGCTCATCAGGGTATTAATGAAAGCTGATCTACAAGGTAAAATAAGGAGTTTGAAGTGAAGTATGTTGCAATTCATGGCATGTGACAGAAAAAGAGATATTAAACAAAGTTTGAGTTAGATCTGTTTTCCCATTAAAAATATCTAATTGTCGCAATTAAAGTTAATGCAACACTGGTCTAACTGGAATTAAATCAGTGTTTCTTGTCACTTTTTATTTTCAAAAACAAAATTATTCATAATCTGCAGAAGCAATATCTAAAGTACAAAAAGAAAACTAAACCTTCATGTATTTGAAGAATATTTATTGCTGCAAAGCAGTAAAATAACATTGTTCCCATTCTTTTTCTTGTTATCTAATACAATATGTCATGTAGAAACATGAATGTAAGACATGCAATTTAAAATTACTTTTGCATTTAACTGCTTGTTATAAACTGTATCTTACAGCAGTAGCCATTATACATTTAATTCATGACTATATATTTAATTCATGAAACAAGTTGGAGAATTTACATTTTTTCGAGCCTTCACGAGCAAAATACTCAAAATGCCCAACTTAATCTACAAATTTCATTTGTCATAACTCTTTGGCTTCCCATGTTATTAACCCTTTCCCACTCAGATACGTGTTTTTACATGTCTGCACCCCCCCATTTTAAGCCCCAGAAGCACCTAAAATCTGCATTTCTGCCCCTGGATAGTTATCTTTGCTTTAGGATTTGTTGGGCAAAAAAGTGACCTGTTTTTTCGCGCACCTCCCCACTAAAAATATATTCTGGGGGGATTGAAGGGGGCAACGCCCCCCTCACATCCCGAAAAATTTTGGGTGTATGGCCCAACCAGCCGCTAAAATTTATATCTGATGGTGTCTGGGGTCAAAAATGCCTGAAAATTGATGTTGATAAAACATGCTGCAAACAGTGAAAATGGCCAGTGCCAACCACATTAATTGTTGCCTTGACAGCTGTGTGAAGATTAAAATGTGGTCAAAAATTCATGTGAAAACACACTTTTTGCCAACTTTGAGATGCCCCCTCTTTACCATGACAACAATGATCAAGTCATGAAAGGTTGCATTTGAAAGGCTACTGCCCAATGAACATTCATACCGAGTTTGGTGTAAAACAGACCATCCATTATGAAACAATGGCTAGTTGAACTTGCTGTCAGGTGCAATACTGTGAAAATCAGCAAAATTCACAAACTCCCTGAGTGGTAAAGGGTTAAGACATATTATACAGAGATACATGTATTTCATTTTCAGAATAAAACATTACCATATTTGCCATAATTAGAACTCAGTGCACTTAGATTTGTTTGATTTGAGGTTTAACATCCCCGTCAACACTGTATAAGTCATTTTGGAGACCTTGCTTCCAACTTTGTGGGACTCTTACCCAACCTTGAGATGAAATGACATCTCAAGCCCTACAGGACATTGAGGTGAAATGAAATCTCAAGCCCTGCCACCCAATGAAACCAATATGGTTTATATGCATGGACGGTCCAATTTGCGCCACTTTTCCTGGGCAGGTTTGGAACCTCTAAGCAGTTTACCAGTGCTTAAGTGCGGTCAGCATTATATAATTATGTTCTATAAAAGGATTATCCTTTGGAAGCAAGGAATACACCACAGAACTGGAAAATATGAAGTATACTTATTTTCTGGGTCAGACTAGCCAGTTTCGGCCAATTAGGCCTCATCAGTGACCCTCAAATATTTTCAAAATTCCACAATGGAATCAATGATCCCAAAGGACAAAAAAATATAAACTACACTATGATGTGGTGCAGAGTGACTTTTTACGGCTGCCACACGTTCCTAGACAACAGCTGTAGTGATGTTAAATATGTTCTAGAAAGGGTTATCCTTTGGAAGCAAGGAATACATCACAGAACTGCAAAATATGAAATGTACATGTTTTCTGGGCCAGACTAGCTAGTTTAGTCCATCAAGGCCTAATCAGTGACCCTCAAATATTTTCAAAATTCCACAATGGAATCAATGATCCCAAAGGACAAGAAAATATAAACTACACTATGATGTGGTGCAGAGTGACTTTTTACGGCTGGCTGCCACACGTTCCTAGACAACAGCTGTAGTGACGTTAAATATGTTCTAGAAAGGGTTATCCTTTGGAAGCAAGGAATACATCACAGAACTGCAAAATATGAAATGTACATGTTTTCTGGGCCAGACTAGCTAGTTTAGTCCATCAAGGCCTCATCAGTGACCCTCAAATATTTTCAAAATTCCACAATGGAATCAATGATCCCAAAGGACAAGAAAATATAAACTACACTATGATGTAGGGCAGGGCGAATTTTTACGGCCGCCACACATTCCCAGACACCAGCTGTAATGATGTTAAATATGTTCTATAAAAGGGTTATCCTTTGGAAAGCAGAAGTGGAGGCAATGATCAGGCATCAATACAATTAACCCACAGCTTCCATCAGAGACACCAAAGGGAAAGAAACACAAACATGAAACAACAGACCCTAATGGAAACATCAACAGCAGAAAGCCAAAAGGACAGTTACTTTCCCACAAAATGGCCAATAGTCTATCCAAAATAAAGTAATATAAGCGACACAAACACCCAAAGACAAACCAAAACAAAATTAACCGCGACAGAAGAACCGCCTTGGAACTGTCAGCGTAAACGAATTCCACCGGGGGGGGGTTTCGGGGGCTTAAATCGATTTTATGTGGCCACAATCCTCGCACTTACTTCTGTCGCGATTAAGACAAATAATTTATTCAGTCCGTATGAAGGCCTCCTAACTCATCAGTGCAACCTCATCAGTGGAAGCCTGGCTCTGCATGACATAAATAGTGATTACTGGACAAGGTAACCACTCGTTTTTGCTCAATTCTATTTTCTAGGCTTTAGGAGCCTACTGGGAATGCCAACATGCAAAAAGGTCAACTTTGAGTGCTGATCCATTGAAATCAGTTACTGAAAGTGAGATCAATGCTTTGAGCTTACTTTTCTGATCAATGAGAGCTGACATCTGTCCTTCTTAACCCTTGCTTTGACTATCAAAAAATCAAATTACTTGATGTCATTTATTCCTTTAAACTCACAAACTGAATGACAGACAGTGAAGATCTAGGTCAGATGGTATCTGGAGAAGAATCTCATCTGAATCTTCACTGTTTGCAAAGATACAGCCTAGCCTAGTTAAGCAGGACAATAGTTCAATCAGTGGAAGGGAGAGAATGACGGTAGAAAACATTTCATGATCAATCTCTACCAAAGAATGTTGTAGACCAAGGAGGATCTAACCTGCAAACTCCTGATCAGATATGAATTTGAGCCACTGATTTTGTTTTGTTTGTTTGTATTGGAGTTTAACGGCCCAGTCAACACTATTTAGGTCATTTTTGAGCTGGTCAGCTTACCTATCCACACTTCTGGGCAGGCTTACACGTAAGCGGTTAGCCAGTACAGTGCACATTCCAAAAACCAGGGACTGCCCTTCTTTAATCAGCAGAAGGCAGAGAATGACCGTAGAAAGGATTTCATGATCTATCTCCACAAAAGAATGTTACCTACTCGAACCCGCATTCTCCTGATCACCAGTCAGATGCGCATCCGACTCAGCTACGGAGGCTGGCCTGAGCCACTGATACTAGGGTGAGAGTAAAAAAAAAATATCGTGAAAGAGACTGGTCATCAGTGCCCACTTGTTGTCAGCCTACTTTACATACAGGTATCTCCAGAGTAATGAACATATTAAGGGATTTTTTTTTTTTTTCAGTAACATCGGTCATGTTGTGGGTACTAAAAGAATGATAATTCTAACAAGTACACACAACAAAAGTTTTATCAAGAAGGAGCAAATATGTCCCTTAAAAAATAGTCTTATTCTGCCCCCATAAATGTCAGTTAGTAAAAATAAACATCCTGACAGAGGTTGATCATTGTCTACATTGTTTGCTGGTCTACAAGCTTTCTTCACAGGGTGGTTTGTTCAGACTTTCAGTCTTCTGAATAGTAGCACAGTCTGAGCTTTAATATTATATAGTCTTAGTTTTTTCACAACTAATATTTATTTTTTAATTATTTGCCATTTGGATTTAAGTTTGCATATGTGAGCACCATTTAGGCCAATTTATTCTCCAAGCCCAGATTGGTGGGGCGCTTATTTTGTCCTGAACAGAATCGTCAGCCATGTATATAACAGGAATCCATTCAAAATAAAGGGGTGTCAGTATATGTCAGACCAAAACAAATATAGCTGGATTTTTAGTAAAAAGTGCAGACCCTGAACAGATCTCACAGAATGTGGTGTCTGATCTGGGCCTTCAATGTATATTGTCCATATTTTTATTCTGCATTAAGGCCCGTCCTGGACTCTAGATTTTGTCATATTCGTTGGAGTCATGATCTTTTGGCTGTCTAATCCCTAGAGTATGCCCACCACCCAACCTCAGGGGGGAAACAATGATATATTATAGGTTATATTGCATGGATACTGCATACAGAAAAAAGAACAAATGACTTGCAGATCTATATACCCATGTATTTGGTTTTCGGTATAGTAGGAACCCTGTCCCATCCCCTGACCCTCTGTAAAAGGGTCCCATAATAAAACTTTGCCAAGAAATGCATCAACTGTTATGATTATTAGTTCTATCTACTATGCCTATGATCTCATCATGATATCACAAGATAATATTGATTAGCTTTCTTCAACTGTTTAACGCAACACTGGTCTAACTCAAGTTAGATCAGTGTTGCGTTAAACCAAATACCAAGAATGAGATAGATCAAAATGCCAAATGTCTTTTTTAAGGTTTATTTTTATGAGAATGGCTAAAATATTTTATGTGGATGTGTATCAGCATAGAATGGACCAAACTGCATAAAAAAGTCATTTTTGAAAAAAAATGGAGTTAGACCAGTGTTGCGTTGAACGATCGATTTCGTCATCTTAGACGGGATAAACTTGTTTACCGCACTGAGTAAGACCGTCTTAAATTCAATCCACATCTCGTTAACATCAACGTGAGCAAAGTCCTGCGACATAAAACGGTCTGCAAAAGCAAGCATTTGGTCTTTCAGACCCTGCATATCAGCCCGTTTATACGGACATGAACATGTCCGTCTATAGACTAAGAGGTGCACGCGTTGTCATAACAACGTAATTCGCTTCCCTGATAAATATTTTTTGATGGTCAAATCACGTGAATTCTCGGTGAGACTATGCGAGACAACTTCCGGTGTATGGTTCACGCGTTCTTCCTTCTAATAAAATGTCTGCCTTTCACACAGTCGGTCCCCAGTCTAGTACAACTTTCATCTTTTAAGCATTTTTTTTCTCATTTTAGTATTTCAACCCGCTATATGTATTACTTTTTGACGTATCCGACCAAATAAAATAAATAAATAAACAAGAGGGCCATGATGGCCCTGGATCGCTCACCTGATCCATAGTGTAACAAGTGGGCCCCAGGGAGGGCCATTATTGGCCGAAGGGCTTTAATGTGCATAATGTTGAGGGAGGTCTTAAAGGTGAAGCGTCATACCAAACAAAAACAAAGGCTATAATTTGAACAATCTTGGCAAAGGTCCACTAGATGACGCTACGCACCAAATATCAAAGACCTGGGCCTTGCTGTTTCAGAGAAGAAGATTTTTATAAAGATATTCCCTACATAAGTCTATGCACCAGGCTATATATAAGTCTCTGTAAAACCAAAGGGCCCCGGGGTGGGGGGCATTTGTGGCCCCAGGGCTATAATTTTAACAAACTTGGTAGAGGTCCACTAGATGAAGCTCCATACCAAATATCAAAGGACCTGGGCCTTGCAGTTTCAGAGAAGAAGATTTTTAAAATTTCCCTTTATAAGTCTATGTAAAAACCAAAGGGTCTCTGGGCGGCGACATTTTTGGCCCCAGGGCTATAATTTCAACAATCTTGGTAGAGGTCCACTAGATGACGCTTCATACCAAATATCAAAGACCTGGGCCTTCTGGTTTCAGACGAGAAGATTTTTAAAGGTTTCCCTATAAAAGCCTGTGTAAAACCAGTGGGGCCCTGGCCCGGGCGCATTTTTTGGCCCAAGGGCTATAATTTGAACAATCTTGGTAACAGTCCACTTGACGAAGCTACTTACCAAATATCAAAGACCTGGGCCTTCTGGTTTCAGACAAGAAGATTTTTAAAGGTTTTCCCATATAAGCCTATGTAAAAACCAGTGGGCCCCGGGGCGGGGCCAGTTTTGGCCCCAGGGCTATAATTTGAACAATCTTGGTAGAGGTCCACTAGAAGAAGCTTCATACCAAATATCAAAGACCTGGGTCTTCTGGTTTCAGACAAGAAGATTTTTAAAGGTTTTCCATATATAAGCCTATGTAAAACCAGTGGGCCCCGGGGTGGGGCTGTTTTTGGCACCAGGGCTATAATTTGAACAATCTTGGTAGCGATCAACTAGACAAAGCTAAATACCAAATATCAAAGACCTGGGCCTTCTGGTTTCAGACAAGAAGATTTTTAAAGGTTTTCCCTATATAAGCCTATGTAAAACCAGTGGGCCCCGGGGCGGGCCGTTTTTTGCCCAAGGGCTTATAATCCATCCACTGGTTAAGCAGGAGAAGCTCTGGTGGCCATTTTGTTCGCCCGAGCTGAACAGTATGAGCAATTTTGGTAGAGGGACACCAAACAAACATTCCTGTGAAATAATTTCAAAATCCATCCACTGGTTAAGGAGAAGAAATTGTTTAAAAGTTTTTCTATTTTTAGCTCTGGCGGCCATTTTGTTCACCCAAGCGGAACGGTATGAGCATTTTTTGATGAGATTCACCAAAGGAACATTCCTGTGCAATAATTTCAAAATCCATCCACTGGTTAAGGAGAAGAAGTCGTTTAAAGGTAGCTCTGGCGGCCATTTTGTTCACCCGAGCAGAACGGTTTGAGCAATTCTGGTAGAGGGTCACACAAGGAACATTCCTTTGAAATAATTTCAAAATCCATCCACTGGTTAAGGAGAAAAAGCCGTTTAAACGTTATTCTATTTTTAGCTCTGGTGGCCATCTTGTTCACCCGAGCGGAACGGTTTGAGCAATTTTGGTAGAGGGTCACCCAAGGAACATTCCTGTGAAGTAATTTCAAAATCCATCCACTAGCTAAGGAGTAGAAGTCGTTTAAAGGTTTTTCTATTTTTAGCTCTGGCGGCCATTTTGTTCACCCGAGCGGAACGGTTTGAGCAATTTTAGTAGAGGGGCTCCCAAGGAACATTCCTGTGCAATAATTTTAAAATCCATCCACTGGTTAAGGAGAAGAAGTCGTTTAAAGGTTTTTCTATTTTTAGCTCTGGCGGCCATTTTGTTCACCCGAGCGGAACGGTTTGAGCAATTTTAGTAGAGGGGCACCCAAGGAACATTCCTGTGCAATAATTTCAAAAATCCATCCACTGGTTAAGGAGAAGAAGTCGTTTAAAGGTTTTTCTATTTTTAGCTCTGGCGGCCATTTTGTTCATCCGAGCGGAACAGTTTGAGCAATTTTGGTAGAGGGTCACCCAAGGAACATTCCTGTGAAGTAATTTCAAAATCCATCCACTGATTAAGGAGAAGAAGTCCTTTAAAGGTTTTTCTATTTTAGCTCTGGCGGCCATTTTGTTCACCCGAGCGGAACGGTTAGAGCAATTTTAGTAGAGGGGGCTCCCAAGGAACATTCCTGTGCAATAATTTCAAAATCCATCCACTGGTTAAGGAGAAGAAGTCGTTTAAAGGTATTTCTATTTTTAGCTCTGGCGGCCATTTTGTTCACCCGAGCGGAACGGTTTGAGCAATTTTAGTAGAGGGGCACCCAAGGAACATTCCTGTGCAATAATTTCAAAATCCATCCACTGGTTAAGGAGAAGAAGTCGTTTAAAGGTTTTTCTATTTTTAGCTCTGGCGGCCATTTTGTTCACCCGAGCGGAACTGTTTGAGCAATTTTGGTAGAAGGTCATCCAAGGAACATTCCTGTGAAATAAATTCAAAATCCATCCACTGGTTAAGCAGGAGAAGTCTTTTAAAGGTTTTTCTATTTTTAGCTCTGGCGGCCATCTTGTTCACCCGAGCAAAACAGTTTGAGCAATTTTGGTAGAGGATCACCCAAGGAGCATTCCTGTGAAATTAGATCAAAATCTGTCCAGCAGTTTTGTAGAAGAAGTTGTTTAAAGCAAAAGTTGACGACGGACGGACGCACGCACGGACGACGGACGACGGACGACGGACAAAGACCGATCCCAAAAGCTCACCTTGAGCACTTCGTGCTCAGGTGAGCTAATAAAAACTGTAAATTCAGATTCTTCAAAAACGTCACGATGACTGCTTCTCTATTATTAATCCATGTTGCAGAGACGCTTATTGCATTTTCATAGACAAACTGTCTGACAGTTGGCGCAAAATAAAAATATCGAGTACCAATCTTCTGTTTACCTTCCGGCCGCGTTATTTGACAGAAACAGGTTAGTTTTCGTTTATTTCAGCAGTATGGTCATGTAGCAGGACTGTGCAAAAACTCAAAAAAGTGTGAATTTTGTGCAGAACACCATTCAGGTCAATGTACTGGAGATTGTAAATGTGTGAATTGTGGCAATAAACATCCAGCCAGCTCGCCATCGTGCCCAGTTTATCTAGCTATCAAAGAACGGCTTCAAAGCCGTCATATTTAAGTTAAAGTGGATGCGTTGCTGTAATATTGTACAGAAAGAGACTGTATTAAAATAAAATATTCCAATTATTGTGTACAGAAAAGACTGTATTAAAATAAAATATTTCAACAAATGCGTACAGGAAAGACTGTATTAAAATAAAATTTTTCAACAAATGTGTACATGAAAGACTGTATTAAAATACATTATTTCAACAATTGTGTACAGAAAAGACTGTATTAAAATAAATTATTCCAACAATTGTGTACAGAAAAGACTGTATTAAAATAAATCCTTTCAACGGAGGTGTACAGAAAATACTGTATTAAAAAACTGTGTACGGATAAAGGCTGTATATCCAAATATTGATACTAAGTTGTGATCAGATAGTGGCTTTTTACACAAGAAAAGTAGTGTTTAGATAAAGTTGATGTTCTTTAGTGCAAATGAATCTGAGTAATAATGAAAATTGCCTATGCTAATGTGCGGTCACTGAACACATCGTTTAGATTAGTGGAAACTGCATGTAAGAAGCAACAGATAGAAATTCTAGGTTTGTCTGAGATATGGCATCCAACTATCACTGTGAAAGAGAATGTAAAGAAATCATGGCACTGGATTTCAACAGAAAGGATAGAGGAAAGAGGGGGTGGAGCAGCCCTTATGATTTCAAAGAATGTGAAGGTTTTCGAAAGGAAAGAGTTGCAATGTAAAGAAGTTGAGGCTGTATGGTGTAATGTCTATGGCAGAGGACAGAACTTTGTACTGGGGTCAGTTTATATCCCCCCTGGAGATTCAAAGGGAATGAAGGCATTATTAAAGGTAGTAGAGGAATTATTAGCCGGACCACCTCCAGTGATTTTAGTAGGTGATTTTAATGCTCATCATCAATATTGGCTGGACAGGGATGCAAATAAATTGGGTTCACAACTATTTGAATTTTTAGTGGACAAAGAGTTGGTGGTAGTGAATAATGAGGTCCCAACTAGGAAGGATAGAATTATTGATCTGACTATTGCTAGCTCCAGAATTGTGAACAAGATATGCAAGTGGAAGGTTCAGCATGAAATTTACTTAAATACGGATCACAGTTTAATATCATTCTGTATAGGTGATAAGGAGAGAGATGAAGTGTTTGAACGGCTGGATTTTAGAAGGACCAACTGGTTAGAATGGGAACAAGCCTGCTCAGTAGCAATAGAGGAGTGGTTGGAAGATAGGAGAGACAATATAGAGGTGAATGAAGACTACGAAAGTTTTGTTACGGTAATACATGAGACAGCTAGTAAAGTGATTCCAGTGAAACAAATATGTAGACACAGTAAAGGCTGGTGGAATGAAACCTTATCACGCCTTTCAAAGGACTATAGAAAGGCTAAAAGACATTTTGCTAAAAGGAGTGATGAGGCAAATGAAAATAAGATAATTGAAATAAGACAGTTGTTCAAAGAAGAGGAGGAAAGGGCGAGAAAACAGTACCTGGATGAGGTAGTGAGAATGATGGACCCATCTAAACCAAGCCAGTTTTGGAAAGTAGTTAATCGCGAAAGGAAACATGAAACAAAAAGTGTAGTGCAACCCATAAGAAGGGAGGATGGTTCTTTGGCAGTGTCGGACGAGGAGATATTTGAAGAAATGAAGAAAAGATATGGGAAGGAGTCACTAGATGTTAAGGAATATGACGAAGAATGGTTCCAGTTGGTGGAAGGTGAAATAGGTCAGAGATTGGCTAGTGAACAATTGGAGATCCAGAAGAGAGGCTTCCATGATACATGTGGACATGAAAATAGCGACTTGTATGTGGAAGAGGTGGAGGCAGCTATAGCATCACTCAGTAAAAACAGTGCACCAAGCCCAGAGGAGAAGGTATTCAATGTGATGATAAAGAGAGGAGGCGATTCAATGGTTAAGGGCCTATTTTACATCTTTCAGAAATGTTGGCGGAAAGGTTGTCTTCCAGATGCTTTCAAATTAGACCCAAAAGTAATGCTACCCAAACCTTCAAAATTGGATTACAACACAGTTAGATCATATCGGCCCATAACCCTTGAGAGTGTAATTGGCAAATTATTGGAAAGGGTGGTATGCTACAGACTAGTATGGAAATTAGAAGTTGAAGGAGGCATAGCTAAAACACAGAATGCTTATAGGAGGCAGAAGTCATGTGTCCAAACAGTGATTAGAGTATGCAATTCTATATCAGAGGCAAGGAACAGGAAAGAACATACAGTTATGGCTGTGCTAGACTATGAAAGCTGCTATGAAAGGATCTGGAGAGCTGGTCTGCTGCATAAGGCGTTTGAAAAAGGTATTTGTGGTAGGATGTGGCTATATTTGTTCAATTTTCTCAAGGACAGACAGTACTTCATTCAGGTCAATGACTATAAGTCTCCATTATTTCAGTCAGCAGTTGGCATACCCCAAGGGTCAGTCATTAGCCCTGTACTATGTAACTTATACACCAGTGATGCGATGGACAGGGTGAAGGGGAAACATGCAGAGTATGCTGATGATGCGACTATATGGGAGAGCAATGTTTCTTTGAAGGAAGCCTGTGTATGCGTTAGTGAGGACCTTGCCAGAGAGAAAGAATGGTGCATGAAGTGGAACATGAATGTCGCCTCAGACAAGACAGATGTTGTGGTGATATCACATGATGGAAAGGATCCTGAAGAAGAGGTTACAGTTAAATATGGGGAAGAGGTCCTGAAGATAACACAGTCAAAGAAAGTGCTTGGCATTACATTAGACAGTAAGTTGAATTTCAAGGAACATGTACAGGAAAGAACTCGAGCAGGATTTGGAGCCTTAAGATGTATAGACAGTTTTGTTCAGGGCCAGAGGGGTTGCAGTCAGTCAATTTACATGAAACTTTACAAGTCCCTAGTTTTGCCAGTGATGGAGTATGGTGCTGCAGTCACTATTGCTGCTGATACAGAATGCTATAATGAATTTGGTAAAGTTCACAGGTGTGCCATGTTAAAAGCATCAGGCTGTCTTAACAGCACCAGTACAGAGACTTTAGAAATTTTAACCAACAATCCGCCAATTGACCTTGAACTTAAATTGAGACAGGCACAAGAGATGGTAAGGATTAGTGCCAAGCATGGTGATGATCCCCTGAGAGAAGATTTTGACAATTGGATTGCGGGAGATAAACCAACAGGACGTAAACCCACAATCCTGCATTTACTGATGACGCGATTCAGAGAGATGAGTGGAAAGCTAGAAGTTGACAGTATAGAGAAGGATTTTAGGTATGAAAAGGATATGATGGGATTGATGAAAGTTATGGCGAAAGCGGAGACAGAGGAATTCAATAATACCAAAGAAATTCAAGAACAGCGAGTCAGAGACATTTTAAGTCAGATAAGAGAAGATGAGATTGTGGTGTTTACAGATGGTTCAGCATTAAGCAACCCGGGACCTACAGGAGCAGGGGCAGTGATCTATTTGGAAGGCTATGGTTCCTCCCCAGTTCTTTTAAAGAGAGGGGTTAGTCCACTGAGCAATAACTACACTGGTGAACTTGTAGGTATTCAGCTAGCATTGGAGTTCCTAGCAGAGCTGTTAGATGCGAGACAACTAGTTGACAGGAGTATACACATTTTCACCGACTGTCAATCTGCAATAATTTCTGCATTTGCGAACCAGATTCCAAAGAATAAAGTGGATATCATACTCCGTATTAAAGAAGCATCAGAGAAACTAAGAGCAAACAGGAACGAAATCACTGCCCACTGGGTCCCAGGACACAAGAACATTGAAGGAAATGAATTGGCAGATAGACAAGCAAAAGAAGGGGCTATGGAGATGACAGGAGAGAATGTGGAGGTGCCAATCAGTATGGATAAGAAGGAAGCTGTGCAGGAAATCAAGAAACAGATGAAAGAGAAGTGGAATAGAAAGTACCAGTTGTCTGAGAAGGTGGATTATGTACAAGATGTGTTTAAAGAGGCAGGAAAGAGAAACTGTTATGGAGAGGGTGATAGACAAAATTTTTGTATTTTGAATCAACTGTTGTCAGGCCATTCGAACCTAAACAGCCATAAAGCAAGGAGAGATAGGACCAAATCTAAAATGTGTAGTGAGTGCCAGGAAACTGAAGACTTGAACCACTATATATTCCAATGTGAATCATACAAAGAACAGAGAGAGGTTTTACAAAGTACTGTGGAGGGAATATTAAATAGAGAAGGTCTGAATAAAATTGGAGATATTGATATGCGAGTACTAAATGGCTGTGTTGAGGACATAAGCAAGGATGGACAAAACGATCTTATTGGTGCACTGCTAGAGTATATAAAGTGCACTAATAGGTTTAATAATTAATTTTCAAAATTTAAGCTGAGTTACGCATGCACACGAGCAACATTAGTATATGGTACAACGTGTTTTGGCACATATGAGAAGAAGAAAAGCACAAGGAGGCCATAAGCAGCATGATATTGCTTAAAGATCAACAACAACAACAAATTTATTTCCAGTATTTCCATGGTAGTTCCGACTCGCAGTGTGTGATACAAACAAGCATGAATTAATGCCTAAGGGGGGCCTTGGAATTCCCTTTCTTCTTTTACTGCAACACCCTCACACGAGGCTTACACTCATCAGCTCATGGAGGGGTTGGCAGTAAACAGAGATAGATAATTAAAAGGAGCACTAAAAGATTTTGAAGGGCATTGTAATAGGAGCATCACGTGTGTTTCTCATAGGGAAATGCACAAGTGACTTACTTAAGTACCAGGAGATTATAAGCAGCGATAAAATGCCTTATAGATATACAACAACAACAAGATAGATAATACGGACATGAGTCGCCCGATGCCTTTGGCATCGGCCGATGTCGTCCGTAAGGACGACATAAGACTCATGTCCGACTATAGGTAACGCGTATACGAGCAAATGTTGTTGTTGTTGTCAGCGGCATTGCCTATGAAAAAAGTTGAAGTGATTCAATTTTCTCGCGAGACGCGAGAATTCCGGTGAGGCGCACTGCATGACTGTCACTTTTTTTTTATTTATTTTCTGTTTTCGATCTTAAATGCTGCCTACTTATATACGTATGTATTACTTTTTGTCGTATCTGACCAACTAAAAATTAATAAATAAATAAAAACTGTAAATTGCGATTTTGAATGTTGTTTCTCAAGTTTTGAAAAACTTCACGATGACTGCTTCTCTATTATTGATCCATTTTGCAGAGACGCTTATTGCATTTTCACAGACAAACTGTTTGACAGTTGGCGCAAAATAAAAACATCAATTACCGGTCTTCTATTTACCTTCCAGCCGCGTTTCTATTCCGCTATTCGACAGCAACATCCTAGTTTTCGTTTATTTCCAGTATTTCCATGGTAATTCCGATTTGCTTTATGTCCTACCAAGCATAATGCCTTGGAATTCTTTTGTTTCTTTTACTGCACCACCCTCTCACGAGGATTACCTGCAGGTGTACATTACATGTACTCCAGGACGGCCCCCTCCCATCGGGGCTTGAAGAAATAGCATGATGCTTCCACACAGAGCTGTATCTGACCATGAGAACTGGTTAACCCCTTAGAGGAACTAGGCCTGCCAACGCAAAGCTGTGTAAGTCGGACCCATCCTATCTATCTATCTACTGATACTGTGTTGGTCACATTTGACCATTACCGCAGGTGTACATTACATACACTCCAGGTTTGCATGATGACAGCCTGCACAGTAATCATATAATTACGGTAGGGATCTTTAACCTGCACAGGGGATTGTTCTCCCTGCACAGGTGGCCTCTAGTTGACGTCCCGATCTAAAGGACGGTGTACATTTTGACATTCATCCCTGCAAATGATGCCAATGCCGTGAATGGAGCGTGTTTGGACATCGAAATTTTATCGCCACTGCTGGGGATCGAACCCCCACCTCTAGCATCAGAGGCAAGTGCACTAACCACTGAGCTACCATGCTCTACCATCCTTCCATGCTTATAAATTGGGAGGCAGAGCTTGAGATGTCATTTCATCTCAATATCGGGTAAAAGTACCACAAAATTAGAAGCAACATCTCCAAAATTACCTTTTCAGTGTTGAGGAGGAGGTTAAACCTCAAATCAAACAAATACAGTCCAGGTTTGCAGAATAAAAGCCTACATAGTAATCATGCAATCTGCCTGTAACACTCGAGAGAGGGGTTGGCAGAAAATAGTAGATATTTTTGTAGGGATCTTTTACTTGCACAGGGATGGTTCTCCCTGTACAGGGCGCCTCCGGTTAACGTCTCGATCCGAAGGACAGTGCACCTTGTGGCATTCATGATGCCAGTGTAGCAGTTCAGACACCACAATTTTCTTACCGCTGCCCGGAATTGAACTGGGGGCCTCTAGCATAAGCATGATAGGCAAGTGCACTAACCACTGAGCTACCATGCTCCATAGGCAAACAGAGTTAATTCATTTTTTTTTCTATTCATTTCTGCTGATCGTTTATCTTGTCACTTTCGCATTTCAATGTTTCTCTCACGTTTGTATAGGAAGCCAGTCTGTTCTGAAGGTATTGATTAATTCAGGGTTCTTTTAAAGTGTAGCTGTTAATGTGAATTTCTCCAAAAGCATCAATACCGAAAAATCATATGTACACATATTGTTGAAAATTGTGCCCCCCCCCCCCCCCCCCCCCCCACACACACACACAACAGGGCTTGAAGAAATAGATCGGCTGCAATGCATGCTTGATGCATTTGGGTATAATGGATGGCAAATTCGACTGATAGCCTTTCTTACAGCAGACTCATTATCTCGATGAAGAAGAGAGCACTTAGAGCCTGACTTGGGACCAACGGCGATAGATCAGGACACATCCATGAAAGACACTGGTTGCATGTCTTTGTAAACATTGTCAGTTAAAGAAGTGTTTCTTTGACATGCTCTTGTGTACCATTAAGGCAGCTAATTTGATTTGGATCTGTTAATGGACAACCAGATTGAGACAGATGTTCGTACAACCCTGTAGAGCGCAGCACATGGATGGTAGATGTAGATGACTTGGTTAACAGATAGGGTTGGCTAATCGGAGCTGAGAGTATAATGGATGGCAAATTCGATTGATAGCCTTTCGTACAGCAGACTCATTATCTGGATGAAGAAGAGAGCAGTTAGAGCCTGACTTGGGACCAACGGCAATAGATCAGGACACATCCATGAAAGACACTGGTTGCATGTCTTTGTAAACATTGTCAGTTAAAGAAGTGTTTCTTTGACATGCTCTTGTGTACCATTTAGGCAGCTAATTTGATTTGGATCTGTTCATGGACAACCAGATTGAGACAGATGTTCGTACAACCCTGTAGAGCGCAGCACATGGATGGTAGATGTAGATGACTTGGTTAACAGATACGGTTGGCTAATCGGAACTGAAAGGATGATTGATTATCAGTCTTGTCACTGTGCTCGATAATCGATTAGTAATCGCTAAGGTTTTTGTCATTATTTTACCTGTCTCGCTTTCTGTCTAAGCATGACTCTTACCATATGTTGGTCTTTACCATATGTATATTTGAACAGACAGGCCTGAGCAAACAGTGTAGACCAAGATGGGATGCCGCATAATGCAGCATATCAGGGTCTGCACTGTTTGCCACTCATCCAGCTGTTTTAGGCATAACTTCGGGTAGTAATTAAATTGTACCTATCAAGTAATCGATTAAAAGCAAGTCAGAAATGATTATCATTTTTGCGGAATTTATCGATCGATTATACGATTAATCGTGTCAGCCTTTTTAACAGACAAATTTACTGCCCATGGGATCTGAACTCATTCTTGTTGCCAGAAAGTATTTGCAATTCAGATAAAGAGAAAAGATGGGAAAATGGGGATAATATTTTTGATTATTTGAAAAAGATGTTATTGATACCTGTGAAATGCTATGTTGTGACTGGTCCAACAAGTACCTACAACATTCCTTTTAGCTCACCTGTCACATAGTGACAAGGTGAGTTTTTGTGTTCACTTTTCATCCGTCGTCCATGCGTGCTTCTGTAAACAATTCTTCCAACGACATCTCCTCCTAAACCACTGATCGGATTTTGACCAAACTTCACAGGAATGATCCTTAGCTGGACCCCTTTCAAAGTTGTCCAAATGGTTCCAGTCCATTGCAAATCTAGGTCACAGGAGCCGAAAATAGATTTTTTCACTGAAAACTTGAAAAATCTTCTCTGAAACCACAAGGCCTGGGCCTTTGATATTTGGTATGAATCTTCATCTAGTGAACCTCTACCAAGATTCTTCAAATTAAAGCCATGGGGCCAAAAATGCCCCCGTCCGGGGGCCTTTGGTTTTACAGAGGCTTATACAGGGAAATTTTCTCCGAAACTGCAAGGACCAGGTCTTTGGTATTTGCGTGAAGCTTCATCTAGTGAACCTCTATCAAGACTGTTCAAGTTATAGCCCTAGGGCCAAAAAATTGCCGCCCCGGGCCCTTTACCGGTAGTTAAAATATTTAAAATTTACTTCACTCAAACCACAAGGCCCAGGTCATTGCTATTTGCCATGCAGCTACATCTACTGAACCTCTACCAAGATTGTTCAAATCATAGCCTTTGGGCCAAAAATGCCTCCGCCCGGGGGCCCTTCAGTTTAACATTGACTTATATAGGGAAATTAAAAACAAGTCTTCTACTCTGAAACCGCAAGGCCCAGATCTTTGATATTTGGTGTGAAGCTTCATCCAGTGGACCTCTATCAAAATTGTTCCAATTATAGCCCTAGGAAATAGAAGTCAAGTCAAATGCAGAAGGCCAAGGTCTTGGATAATTGACATGAAGCTTTGTCTTATGGATTTCTAGCAAGATTGTTCAAATTAAAGCCCTGGGGTCAAAAATGGCCCGCCCCAGGGACTCCAAGATTTATATAGATATATATATATATCCAAGTACGTCAACGCCACAGAGTGGGCCCTGTACTTTAAACTGAAGAAGAGGAAAAACCTTTAAAATTTTAATCTTCTTGTCTGAAACCAGACTGCTCCAGTCTTTGATATTTGGTATGAAGCTTCACTCTTTAGACCACTTCCAAGATAATTGAAATTATAGCCCGGGGCCAGTAATGGCTCTCCCAGGGGCTCACTTGTTACCCTATGGATCGGGCCAGCATGGCCCTCTTGATACTTTTAGAGACAGATAAGACAATTTTAATACTAGTATCTCCAATGAACTGTTTCTCCATTGTGAATTTTGCCTTAGATTAAGTCTAATCATTTAGTTCTAAAATTAGGTTAGGAATTTATTTTTAGCACTATGGTGTACAGGGATACTCTGTGGGGCACAAGACAGGATTTTTAGGTGAGAAAATAAGTTCCGGCAGGGTAATATTTCTCAGTGGGAACTATTTCTCTTTGTGATATAATATCATTTTTCTTTTTCATATCAAATCCTGTATTTACTTGGTAAAAATTTAATATACTTATTTATTTCACAATTTCTGTGACATGCAATACATATATACATACAAAAATAATTCATAGGAACGAAATCTTACATTGTTGATGGGGACATTAACCCATTGTATGCTATTAGACTCTTCCACTGCCATATATTGGACAAGTCCATTTGTCATATCAGGGGGTCAGGCCTATTTTTTTTCGTTTTTATTAGCTCACCTGTCATGTAATGATGAGGTGAGCTTTTGGGATCACTTTTCGTCTGCCGTGCGCCCATCCTTGCGTAAACAATTTCTTCAAAAGACATCTCATTAACCACTGATCGGATTATGACCAAACTTCATAGGAATGATTCGTATGCGGTTCCCTTTCAGAGTTGTTCAAATGGTTCCAGTCTGCACATCAAGGTCACGGGAGCCAACAAAAGATTTTTTTTTAATGAAAACTTAATCTGAAACCAGGCCTTCGATAGATGGTGTGTAGCTTCAGTCTAGTGGACCTCTGCCAAGATTGTTCAAATTATAGTCCTGGGGCCAAAAATGCCCCTGCCTAGGGGCCCATTGGTTTAACAGTCTTACATAGGAAAAAGCTTTAAAAACTCTTCTCGTCTGAAACCAGAAGGCTCAGGTGTTTGATCAGAAGCCTCTGTGGTGTAGTGGTTACGCTACTCGCCTTGTAAACCAGGGATCGCAGGATCAATCCCGGGCTTCTCCAGACTTTAGGATGAGTCTTTAAACCGAGGTCCTGTCTCCGTATGACCTTCGCTGTTGGTGGGACGTAAAACCAAAACACTCACTCACTCAGGTGTTTGATATTTGGTATGAAGCTTCGTCTTGTGGACCTCTATCAAGATTGTTCAAATTATAGCTCTGGTGCCCCTTGGTTTTACATTGACTTATGTAGGAAAAATCTATAAAAATCTTCTCCTCTGAAACCACAAGGCCCAGGTCCTTGAAATTTGGTGTGTAGCTTCATCTATTGGACCTCTACCAAGATTGTTCAAATTATGGCCATGGGGCCAAAAAGGGCCAAAAATGCCCCCGCCACATTGAACTTCATCTGCCGATCGGCCTCCCACTCTGCAAGTTGATCCAGGTCATCTTGTAAAATAAGACAGACGGAGAATATATACAGGACACATCATCAGCAAACAAACTGACTGATCGATGTCCTGATATTAACAGTCAGATCATTGATGAAAACCAAGAAGACTGGTCCCAAGGACTGAACCTTGGGGGACTCCAGATAAAACAGGAACTGATCAGGTGCTTGGCCATCAGGTACAACTTGTTGTGAGCACCCAGAGAGCCATGAGCTTATCCACCTATGTGTGGATTCACTTATCCCATAGTAGTCACTTTATATAATAGCCCTCTGTGAGGTACCTTCAACCTTGTCAAAGGCCTTGGCGAAGTCCATGATGATCAAGTCAGTCAACTTAGTCAAGTGACCACGATTTATGACCCCAACCAGATTCCCCACAATGTCATGGTAAAATTGAACTACCTTATTCGACCTATTTACCGCACATGCTCCTATAAGCGCACACCCAAGCTTTTTCTGGAAAAAAAAATACACAAGCGCTCACTTTACAGTAACCTCCAAACTAATTCATGTTGAGTTTTGCTGCATCTTTGACCCAAGGAAATCATATGTATATGTGGTGAACCCCTATGCTGAAATTCAACTCTATAAAATAATCATATCGGAAGCTTTTTTTTTTCGTATTGAGTGTGCGCTTATTTGGTAGATTTTTCACCACAATATTTTCATACAATTTTGAAAAAACTAAGCGCACGGTGCGGTAAATAGGTCGAATACGGTAGTTGCATTTTGCAATACCTTTGACTTCAGAAACCATCTTGACTTGTGAAGGATTGTCTTTGGACGTGTCACCAGTAAACATTTCTGATTCTGACAGTCAGCAAGAATGCCCAGAAATGCTATTCAGTCAGCAAGAATGCTCTCAAGTAAAGCTATACAGAACCAAAAACGCTGTCTGTTTTAACAAGGGGCGTAAGATAACGCTTATCTGTATATTGGTAAAATGGTTTGTTGTCACCATTTATTCACTTCCCCTCTAGTGTTCGAACTTCAGGTGGGTTAAAACACTAGCATCTTTGCTTTTAAACATTAACTGACTGGTAATGCTCATGTCCGTATCTAGGCTGTGCCTAAGTTCATATTAGAGGCAAACCTTACGAGGAGACTGAACGACCCTTTTAGCTTTTATGTCATACTCTACCAGCACTATATCATGGTCTGCTCGACCAATAGGTGGCATTCCCTTAACTCTTGTAACTGGGGTTGGATTGTAAGTAAGAAGGATATCTAGGGTCCGTTCTTGTCTTGTAGGGATATCGACAACCTGGGAGAGGCAGTGCTCCTGGACAATGTCAATCAAATTGGTCTGTACCTGTCTTTTGGGCATGCCCAAAGGTACATAAAGCTTATTCCAATCAATGTCCCCACAATTGAAGTCACCTCCAAGAAGGACATGGGCATTTTTGCAAGACATGATTCGTTTTAGAGAACTATTTAATTGATCCAAGTAGTCCGGATCAGAAATATCTGGGGGCCGGTAGAAGGAGCCCAGGTACAAAGTTTTACAGCCCATAATTTGAAGTTTGACCCAAACAAGTTCACAATCAGTCTCAAGTTCTGTCACCTCCGTACAAATCAAATCCCTCTTGAAACATACAAATACGCCCCCATGGGCATCTCCAACCCGGTCCTTCCTAATGGCATCATATCCATCAGGAAAAATTTCCGAGCTGGCTATGTCCGGAGACAACCAGGATTCACAACCCAAGATAATGTCCGGTTTCGCTGTATCAACTATTGTCTGAAGTTCAGGTTTCTTGTTCTTGATCGATTGACAATTCATAATCAGGATCCGAAGTGGGTGATTTAAAACAGACTTTTTGCCTGTTTTAGGTCTTTGATGCTGCACTCCAACAGGAGAAGAATGAGCAGTTGGTGTGCCTAAATCAGTTGGGATTGGACTGTCAGGGATTGACAGGGAGTCAAAACGATTGCTCGTCTCAATCAGGCCTAATGTATCAAACAAAGAAGTTGAGAAGTTTGGCATGCCACAGTTCAGGCATTCCCATGCCAAACTTCTATCCAGAGGCTGATTATAAATAGAGTACATCCTGGAATCCATTCCCTGGCAGTCAATGTGGTACCATTTGTTACATGAATCACAGACTATAGCCCGGTCATCCCAGCCAACCGCAACCTCGCAAACGCCACATGGGAAATGTGAGGAAGAAAGGGATGTAGGACCGGGATTGAGTTCTGTGTCCCAAGAATTACTAATGATAATGAAGAAAATGTACAAATATGCCAATCTCTGGGAAGTCTTCTGAAAGTCCTTAAATTTCTTCATGTTATTAAACAAACATGTTCTCATCAAATGTGGCAGGCCTTCATCTATCTGCAAATCACAGTAAGACTTACCACTGTAACCCAATTTCACTGGAAACAGGTGAAAACTGCCGAGGTAAGAGTCCGTCTCTTCAAAACCGACGCGAATCTTCATGGCCACAAGGGCTGCACTGAAGAGAAATGTAAACAACCACTGCTTCATGACTAGCTATGTCAATATAGCAAAATATAGTTAAAATTTCTGATCTAAGGTCCAACTATGCACTAGCACATCAATTCCAGATGGAATTTGGCCAAAAAGCTAGTTTATAGTAGGTCGCGAAAACTTATGACATGAAAACAGGAAGTACGGTGGCCATCTTGGAACAATGGCTCATGGGATTGGCTGGGACTTACCACACAAAAAATGAAAATATCTTAAAGAAAACACAAGGGAATACCCAATATCATAGATATGCACTTTCAGAAGGTAATCTTGTAAATTTCTGCTGAGTAGTTTAGTCAGAAACGCTCAATTAAGGTTAAAATTGACCCAAAACGGCACCCGGAGAAACGGAAGCGCCAAACAGTGTAAAAGCCAACACCCCCAGTTTTGTGACGAAGTTCACAATGTGGAAAAAGTGACAAAAAATGATCTGACGATATAGTCCAAACCACATGCGCATCAAAAACACACCCAAAGTTTGAAAATAATCGGTATGAAACTGTAGGAGGAGTTGTGATGACAAGACACCCAGTGTAAAATGTTGACGGAAAGATGGACGAACAACCGGACGGACGGAACTTGCACACCTATGTCTTCCTGCTAAAGCAGGTGCGACAAAAATGTTAATGAAAATCCTTCCAGGGATAAAGGAGATATGGACACAAAATTCCAAGGTTCAAAGTAGTGACCTTCACCTGTGACCTTGACCTCGAGTTGGCATGGTTTATTTATGGGTTCTGCATATTAGCTCACCAAGGGGGGATATTTGAAGACAGATTAATGAAAATCCTTCCAGAGGTACAGGAGATATGAAACCAACAAAATACGAAGTTTCAAACTCGTGACCTTCAACTGGCCCTTTAAGAAGTGGAGGGGTGGGCCATGGCATCAGCATGTTGCCCTAGCACAGAGACCGCAGGCTGATGTGAGTTAAAGGGTATTATTATAGGGAACACAAATATACATATTATAGGGGTGGGGACCTGAACAGTTGCTGAGATATATGGCATTTTATGAAGTGGAAAGGTGGGGCATGGCCCTGGCACACCACTAGAGACCCGTAAGCTTGTATCACTGAATGTCTCATCATAAGGAACAAGAACATACATGTATATGGTTTAGGGGTGGGGGATCTGAATGATTTCTGAGATACTGAGCCTTTTAAGAAGTTGAGGGGGTTGGGCATGGCCCGGGCACATTCCAGGATGAATGCGGCCCGGAAGACCCTTAAGTTGGTATCACTGAATGCGTTTTATCATAAGGAACAAGAATTTATGTGGTTTAGGGGTGGGGGTCTGAAATGTTTGAGATATTTGGCCTTTTACGAAGTGGAGTGGGTGAGGCATAGCCCCTGCACATCTACGGGGACCCCCAGATTAGTGTCATTGAATTGTGTTATCATAAGAAACAAGACTAGACAAAAATGCCCAGTGGGGCACGTATACCCCCGGCCAGTGCCATCACCTCAGCTGAAACAAGTAGTCATACTGGTTGTTGCTACCAAAGTTTAAGTCTTTATGTACAGTAGTTATTCAATAATATTGAGAAATCTTTGACACAAAATAACAAGAGGGCCATGATGGCCCTGGATCGCTCACCTGACCCATATGATAGAGTAACAAGTGGGCCTCGGGGAGGGCCATTATTGACCCCAGGGCTACAATGTGCATAATGTTGAGGGAGGTCTAAAAAGGTGAAGCTTCATACCAAATATCAACAAAGCTTATAATTTGAACAATCTTGGCAAAGGTCCACTAGATGAAGCTACACACCAAATATCCAAGACCTGGGCCTTGGGGTTTCAGAGAAAAAGATTTTTTAAAGATATTCCCTACATTAGCCTATGTAAAACCAAATGGCCCCGGGGCGGGGGCATTTTTGGCCTCAGGGCTATAACTTAAACAATCTCGATAGAGGTCCACTAGATGAAGCTTCACACCAAATATCAAAGACCTGGGCCTTGCTGTTTCAGAGAAGAAGATTTTCAAAGATTATCTCTATATATAAAACTATGCAAAACCAAAGGGCCGCGGGGCAGGGGCTATAATTTGAACAATCTTGGTAGAGGTCCACTAGATGAAGCTCCATACCAAATATCAAAGACATGGGCCTTGTGGTTTCAGAGAAGATTTTTAAAGATTTCCCTATATAAGTCTATGAAAAACCAAAGGGTCTCGAGGTAGGGGCATTTTTGGCCCCAGGGCTATAATTTGAACAATCTTGATAGAGGTCCACTAGATGAAATTTCACACCAAATATCAAAGACCTAGGCCTTGTGGTTTCACAGAAGAAGATTTTTAAAGATATTCCCTATATAAGTCTATGTAAAACCAAAGGGCCCCCGAGACAGGGGTGTTTTTGGTCTCAGGGCTACAATTTGAACAATCTTGGTAGAAGTCCACTAGATGAAGTTTCATACCAAATATCAAAGACCTAGGTCTTCTGGTTTCAGAGAAGAATATTTTTCAAGATTTTCCCTATATATAAGTCTATGTAATACCAAAGGGCCCAAGTGGGGGCATTTTTGGCCCAAGGGCTATAATTTGAACAATCTTGGTAGGGGTCCACAAGATTAAGCTTCATACCAAATATCAAAGACCTAGCCCTTGTGGTTTCAGAGAAAAAGATTTTTCAAGATTTTCCCTAAATAAGTCTATGTAAAACCAAAGGGCCCTGGAGCGGGAGCATTTTTGTCCCCAGGGCTATAATTTGAACAATCTTAGTAGGGGTCCACTAGGTGAAGCTTCATACCAAATATCAAAGACCTGGGCCTTGTGGTTTCAGGGAAGAAGATTTTTAAAGATTTTCCCTATAGAAGCCTATGTAAAACCAAAGGGTCCCAGAGCGGGGGCATTTCTGGCCCCAGCACTATAATTTGAACAATCTTGGTAGGAGTCCACTAGGTGAAGCTTCATACTAAATATCAAAGACCTGGGCCTTGCGGTTTCAGAGAAGATTTTTAAAGATTTTCCCTATATAAGCCTATGTAAAACCAAAAGGGGGGGGGGGGGACCTGGGCCTTGTGGGGTGAAGCTTCATACCAAATATCAAAGACATGGGCCTTACAGTTTCAGGGAAGAAAATTTTTAAAGATTGTCCCTATATAAGCCCATGTAAAACCAAAGGGCCCCGGAACGGGGGCATATTTGACCCCAGCACTATAATTTGAACAATCTTGGTAGGGGTCCACTAGATGAAGCTTCATACCAAATATCAAAGACCTGGGCCGTGTGGTTTCAGAGAAGATTTTTAAAGATTTTCCCTATATACGCCAATGTAAAACCAAAGGGCCCCCTGGCGGGGGCATTTTTTGTCCCAGCATTAAAATTTGAACAATCTTGGTAGGGGTCCACTAGATGAAGCTTCAGACCAAATATCAAAGTCCTGGGCCTTGTGGTTTCAGAGAAGAAGATTTTTAAAGATTTTTTACTATATAAGCCTATGTAAAACAAAAGGGCCCCGGGGCGGGGGCATTTTTGGCCCCAGCACTATAATTTGAACAATCTTGGTAGGGGTCCACTAGATGAAGCTTCATACCACATATCAAAGACCTGGGCCTTGCGGTTTCAGACAAGAAGATTTTTAAAGATTTTCCCTATATGAGCCCATGTAAAACCAAAGGGCCCCGGGATGGGGGCATTTTTGGCCCAAGCACTATAATTTGAACAATCTTGGTAGGGGTCCCCTAGATGAAGCTTCATACCAAATAACAAAGACCTGGGTACATGCCAAATGTATAGGCTCTATGTCCAATGATTAAAACTTTATGACACAGTAGGTCAAAGGGCCAGGTAAAGGTCAACATTTTTTTATGAGTGGAAAAACAATGTCGCAAGGAACCTACATGCGAAATATGAATGGTTAGAAAGTTGTGATAAAGTAGGTCAAAGGTCACAGGTCAAAGTCACAGGTAATTTTTTGTGCGAGGGATAAGGCAATGTCGCAAGGAACTTCCATGCCAAATATGAAGGCTCGATCTCAAATGATTAAAAAGTTATGGTAAGTAGGTAAAAGGTTCAGGGTCAAGGTCACAGGTCAAAATTTTTTGTATGCAAGGAGAGGCAATGTCACAAGGAATCTACATGCCAAATATGAAGGCTCTATCTAAAACAGAAAGTTACAACAAAAGTCGGTCAAAGATCACAGGTAAAGGTCACAGGTAAGTTTTTGTATGAGTGGTAAGGCAGTATCACAAGGAACCTACTTGCCAAATATGAAGGCTCTATCTCAAATGGTTAAAAAGTTATGATTAGTAGGTCATAATGTTAGGGGTCAAGGTCACAGGTCAATTTTTTGTATAAATACAAAGGCAATGTCACAAAGAACCAACATGCCAAATATAAAGGCTCTACCTCAAACGGTTCTAAAGTTATGATAAAACAAAAACTAGTGTTCACAAGGTTTTTCAATGATTGACCTACTGACCTACTTTTGGACCCGACATGAGTCATATTCAAACTTGACTGAGATATTGTCATGATGATCATTCTTAGCAAATTTTATGATGATCGGATCAAACCTGTGGCCTCTAAAGTGTTCACAAGGTTTTTCTATGATTTGACCTACTGACCTACTTTTTGATACCACATGACCCATATTCGCACTTGACTGAGATATTGTCACAATGATCATTCTGAGCAAGATTCATGATGATTGGACCAAAAATGTGGCCTTTAGAGTGTTCACAAGGTTTTTCCATGATTTGACCTACTGACCTACATTTGACCCGACATGACCAATATTCAAATTTGACCGAGATATTGTCATGACAATCATTCTGAGCAAGTTTAATGATGATTGGACCATAACTGTGCCCTCTAGTGTGTTCACAAGGTTTTTCTATGATTTGACCTACTGACCTACTTTTTGACCCAACATGACCCATATTCAAACTTGACTGAGATATTGTCAGGATGATTATTCTGAGCAAGTTTGATGATGATTGGACCATAACTGTGCCCTCTAGAGTGTTCACAAGGTTTTTCTATGAATTGACCTACTGACCTACTTTTTGACCCGACATGACCCATATTCAAACTTGACCGAGATATTGTCACAATGATCATTCTGAGCAAGTTTGATGATAATTGAACCATAACTGTGCCCTCTAGAGTGTTCACAAGGACTATCTATGGTTTGACCTACTGACCTACTTTTTGACCCTACATGATCCATATTCGAACCTGACCGAGATATTGTCATGATAATTATTCTGAGCAAGTTTGATGATGATTGGACCAAAACTGTGCCCTCTAGAGTGTTCACAAGGTTTTTCTATGATTTGACCTACTGACCTACTTTTTCACCCGACATGACCCATATTCGAACTTGACCGAGATATTGTCATGATGATCATTCTGAGCAAGTTTGATGATGATTGGACCAAAACTGTGGCCTCTAGTTTGTTCACAAGAAAAAGTTTACGCACGACGGACGACGGACGACGGACGACGCACGACGACGCCGGACATCTTACGGTCACAAAAGCTCACCATGACCTTCGGTCAGGTGAGCTAAAAATATACACTATTAAACAGCAAGAACTACAAAGTGTAATAACTCAAAGGCCTGACCCCTTGGCCCTTATTTTCTTTCCCACAATACAACTAGTCATATTGATCATGTTTGCAAAATTTCAAGTTTCTATGTACAGTAGTTATTGAGAAATCTTTGACACAAAATAAAAATATACACTATTAAACAGCAAGAACTACAAAGGGAAATAACTCTAAAAGGCCTGACCCCTTGGCCCTTATTTTCTTTCCCACAATACAACTAGTCATACTGATCATGTTTGCAAAATTTCAAGTTTCTATGTACAGTAGTTATTGAGAAATCTGACACAAAATAAAAATATACACTATTAAACAGCAAGAACTACAAAGGGAAATAACTCTAAAAGACCTGACCCCTTGGCTCTTATTTTCTTTCCCATAATACAAGTAGTCATACTGATAATGTGTGCAAAATTTCAAGTTTCTATGTGAAGCAGTTCCTGAGATATCTTTGACACAAAATAATTGTTTACGAACAGACAGACGGACGGAAAAGACAAAAACTATATACCCCCATTGCATACTTCATATGCCGGGGGTATAAATATATTTAGGGATCCCCAGAGTGGTGTCACTGCATGCATCTAATCATGTGGAACAAGAATATATATGGTTTAGGGGTGGCGTCCTGTACGATTTCTGAGATATTTGGCCTTTTACAAAGTGAAGGGGGTGGGGAATGGCCCCCAGCACATCCCAGGGGACACCCAGGTTGGTGTCACTGAATGCGTCTGATCATAAGAAGCAAGAATATATATACTTTTAGGGGTGGGGATCCGAATGGTTTCTGAGATATATGGCCTTTTATGCACTGGAGGGGATGGGGCATGGCCCAAGCACATCCTAGGGGACTCCCAGGTTGGCATAAAAGCATATAGCTAAAAGAAGTTCACACAAGGTATATTTCTATAAAATTTGGTCAAAATATCTGCAAAAGCTTGGCAGTAAATGTCTTTTTCAATTTTTCCAATTATAAGTCTATGGAAACTACAAGTTGCCATAGCAACCAAACTAAGCCGATTTTCATAAAAAAAACCCACAAACTTTCAATCCCCCCAGCCCAAGGATGCTACAGATAAAATTTGGGCCCAATCCGCCCAGTGGCTTCAGAGAAGATGTCGTTTGAAAGTGTTGGCACCAGACGACAATGCAGACGAGACGACACAAACGACTACGATTGACAACAGCCTATCCTACAAGTATAAGCTCCCCCGCAGCCTTCGGCTCTGGTGAGCTAAAAATCAAGTTTTAAAAGCCCAAAATCTATCATATGCCAGAACAAGAGGCCCATGGGCCACTATGCTAACCAGAGTTCAGGCGGGCACTGCCCACTGGCAGCCATGTTTCGTTTCAATTTATCGATTAGAAACTCTCCCAAACTAACCCCCATTCCATGTGCACCTTGTATCTGAAATATTAGGCCTTTTATGAAGTGGAGGGATCGGACATGGATCCAACAGAGCCCAGGTTGGTATCATTGAATATGTCTTATAATAAGGAACAAGAATATATATGGTTTAGGGGTAGAGATGTGTACAGTTCCAGAGATATAAGGCTTTTAAGCTGTGGATGGGTTGGAGCATGGCACCGGTAGACACCAGGAAATCCAAGATTGCTGTCCTTGAATGTGTCTTAACATTAGGACTAAGAAAAATTGTTTAGGACTCATCATCATCATCAATGGATTTTTGATTAACGTGCAGGTACAGGGGCAGCGTCCACATAAGTGGGCCCCCTTCCAGGTAGCTGGCTTGCTGCACGCATGGCAGATCTTACACCAGATCTCCAGGCTTGTCTATCATGAAGATTGATAGCAGAGAGCTTCCATTCTCTGCAATCTCTTTCTGTTAGCTGCTTCCAGGTCATCTTGGGCCTTCCTGGCCCCCACTTTCCACCTACCTGTATGTCACAGGCAGTCTTGACTGCACCGTTGGAGCGTTCCACATGTCCATACCAGCGAAGTCTTCTCTCTTTCAGGATGAGGTCCAGGTCCTCAATGCCAAGACGCTCAAGTAACTCACTGGACCTGATGGTGACAGTGTCCTGTGGCTTGACATTGCAGATCTGTCTGATCATTGCCCTGTCATTTCGCTGTAGACGTTGGAGGTTTGGCTTTGTCAATGGCCATTTCTCACTGGCATGGAGCATTGCGCTCCGCACACAAGAGCTATACACACGGCCACGTGTCTTGAACGAGAGGTGGCGGGAAGAGAGAACTGGTAGCAACTCCTTGAATTTCTTCCAGGCTGTTTTCACACATGATGTAGTTGAAAGGTCGCAACCACCCGCTGCAGAGAGCATATCACCTAGGTAGCAGAAGGAAGCTACAACCTCCAGCTTGTCGGATCCGACTTGGACTTCCCTCTGTGGTCTGCCATCTAAGGGGCGTGCAGTTCCTTGGCACGTGTACACCTGTAATCAGGGTCCTCTATCAAGCGTTTGAGCCCACTGAATTTCTTGTGCACCCAGAACTTGCAGCCATTACGAAAGATACTGTTGCTGCCCACTCCAGTGTGACATACAGCGCATGGGAATTGGCCTGTACTCTGCAAGAGGTCCAGACCTGTACCACAGATCATGATCTTTGTCTTTCCTGCATTCACTCTCAGCCCTTTCGCCTCCATTGCGTTTTTCCAAGTTAAGAGCCTCCTGACACATTCCTCGAGGGATTCAGCTATGATGACAAGGTCATCAGCATACAGGTCCTCCCAGGGGACTCCAGAGCGGAACTCGCATGACAAGGCTTCAAGCACAATGATGAAAAGCAGTGGGCTGAGAACAGAGCCTTGATGAACACCCACCTTCACCTCGAATTCTTCACTGTAACCATCACCAACGCTGACACGGCTCCGAGCATTGGCATACATCCCTTGGACCAGTTTCACAATCCACTCGTCAACTCCAGATGACTTTCCTAGGCACTCGATCAAATGCCTTCTCCAGGTCTACAAAAGCCATGTAGAGTCTCCTGTTGGCCGCCAGATACTTCTCTTGCAGCTGCCGTACAACAAAAATTGCGTCTGTTGTGCCTCTTCCTGGGACGAAGCCAAACTGGGAATCGTCGATGGACACCAATTGCCTAATGAGGCCATCCACAATCCTCTCCAGGACTTTCATGACCTGTTCTGTCAGCTTGAGACAACGGTAGTTGCCCCGTTCCGATGCATTGACCTTGCCCTTGTAGAGACAGACAATGAAACTCTGTTCCCAGTCAGAGGGTACCTTCCCATCACGGATGATTGCAGCTGCAAGGTCGCAGATCATTGAGGCACCCGCATCACCTGCAGCTCTTATCTCCACCACTATGCCAGATGGACCCGGTGCTTTGCCAGTCTTCATCTGAGAAGTGGGGATCTGAACTGTTTCTGAGATACAAGGCCTTCTTATGAAGTGAAGGAGAGGAATGGCCCCTATGGACTGCCAAGTTGGTGTAAATGAATGTGTCTAATCACAAGGAATAAGAATATATATGACTATGAGGTGGTGTCTGAGATATATGGCCTTTTATGAAGTGGAGGGTTGGGCCGTGGCATCTACACATTGCCCTAGCACAAATACAGCCAAGGCTGATTTGAATGAATGAGTCATCAAAAGGAACACAAATATACATGCCTTAGGGGTGGGGATCTGAACAGTTTCTGAGATATATGGCATTTTATGAAGTGGAGGGTGGTGCATGACCTCAGCGCACCCTGGGAGACCCCTAGGTTGGTATCACTAAATGTGTCTTATCAAAAGGAACAAGAGTATATATGGTTTAGGGATGGGGATCTAAATGGTTTCCGAGATATTGGGCCTTTTACAAAGTGGAGGGGCGGACATGGTCTGGGCACATCCCAGGGACACCCAAGTTGGTGTCACTGAATGCGTCTTATCATAAGGAACAAGATGGATGGATGGTTTTGGGGTGGGGATCTGAATGGTTTCTGACATATATCGCCTTTTATGAAGTGGAGGGGTAAGGCATGGCCCGGGCACATCCCAGGGGACCCCCAGGTTGGGGTCACTGAATGCGTCTTATCATAAGGTACAAGACTATATATGGTTTAGGGGTGGGGATCTGAACGGTTTTCTGAGATATTGGGCCTTTTATGGGGTGGAGGGGATGGGGCAAGGCCCAGGCACATCCCAGGGGACCCCAGGTTGGTGTCACTGAATGCGTTTTATCATAAGAAACAATGATATATATACAGTAGACCTTCAATGGCTCGAACACCTTTGGGACCTCGAAAATCTGTTCGAGACAGGGGTAGTTCGAGCCACTTAGGGTTACTGTCAGGAGGCATAACGAGATACTTTTAGACATCTTTTCGGTATTCTATAATGAAAACGTATGCTGTGTGTACTCATTAGAATCACCTCATCGAGGCGATTCTAATGAGTACACACAGCATACATTTGCAAGATAAAAGACTAAAATCTCCTTAATTATCCCCCACTATTTCTTCTGTAGAGAATTTCACTAGGGGCTCAAGAACGGGTTCGACTCAGCCATAGTAAACGAGCCATCGATGTTAGAGCCATCGAAGTTCTACTGTATATGGTTTTGGGGTGGTGATCTGGATGGTTTCCGAGATATATCGCCTTTTATGAAGTGGAGGGGTGGGGGATGGCCCCGGCGCACCAAGGGAGACCCAGGCTAGGTTGGTATCAAGTTTTGTCAAAATATCTGCAACGGTTTGGCAGTAAATGCCATTTGTCTATTTTCCCCCAATATAAGTCTATGGAAACTAAGTTGCCATAGCAACCAAACTAATGAGCCGATTTTCATTAAAAACAAACTTTCAATCCCCCAGCCCAAGGATGCTACAGATGAAATGTGGGCTGAATCGGCCCAGTGGCTTCAGAGGAGATGTTTGAAAGTGCTGACGCCACACAACGACGCAGACGACGACGGACAACTGCCTATCCTATAAGCTCCCCCGGAGCTTTCGGCTCTGGTGAGCTAAAAATATGAGGTGAATAAAAACCCACCTCTGCCTGTGGTCCTACTCCAATCTCCAACTCTCCTGCTGTGATGGTCTCAGACGTGGTAGTACCTTCAAACTCCAAGACCTCTGACCTTAAGACCCTAAGGTCCTGAAAGTTAAACAACAACCAATAAAACAAAAGACAGCAGAAAACTCAGTCTATATGATTGATCCTTAACCTGCTTAACCCATTTAGTACCGGAAACCCCAAAACAGGTACCCTGGCAAACAGTGCAGGCCCAGATCAGACGCCACAGAATGTGGTGTCTGATCTGGGCCTACACTGTTTGCAAAAAGTTGAGCCATTGCCGGAATAAATTTTGAAGAAAAACACAACCTGACACCCCTAAATTTTGAAATAGACCCCTGCCATATATAAGGTGGAAGATTCCATTTGGTACAAAAAGGGTTAACACAATAAACCCTAACCAAAGATCACTGACTGTAGTGACCTACAAAGCCGCCAATCAGAAAAACAACAGGGCCAAATGGTCCTATATCGCTCACCTGTGTACCAGAAAATCATTAATGCCCATCGGGGCTTGAAGAAATAGACTGGGCTACATGGTGCTTCTATGCAGAGCTGGAACCGACCACACACGAGTACTGGTAAACAGGTTCTAAGCCTGCCCAGGAAAAGTGATGCAGTTGGACCGTCCATGCATAATGACCCTATTGGTTTCATTGGGTGGAAATTAAAAGATATAATTTCATCTCGATGTCGGGCAAAAGTCCCACAAAACTAGAAGCAACATCTCCAAAATGACCTGACAGGGATGTTAAACCTCAAATAAATAAACAAGGGCAGGTAACTCCAAAGTTGTTTATCTCATGCAGCTGAAATTCGAACTCTATGTAGACTGTATGTCCCTCCTGGTTATTTGCAAGTTTGATGAAGATGCGATCAGAAATGGCGGAGAAAAAGTGATGCCGTTTTCCCCATTATAAGTCTATGGAACTTTTTTGTTTCCATGGCAACTACAGTTCTGATCAAAACTGATCCAAAACCTAATGCAGTCAATCCCCCAACCCAGTGATGCTGCAGATAAAATTTGATTGGGATTGGCCCGCTAGTCACTTAGATATTCAAGTTCAAAGGTGTGGATGACGGACGGAGGTTTTATGCTTGTTCTCGTTAACGGAAAGTTTCAAAAAGATCAGATTAGAAACAGCTGAGAAAAGGTGGAGACACTATTTTTCACTAGTATTTATGCTTAAGGACAGGTAATTTGAAAGCCTTTTGTCTCATGCGGCCCGAATTCAACTAAGCTCCTTCTGGTTATCTGGAAGTTTGATGAAGGTCAGGTTAGAAATAGCCCAGCAAAGTTGGAGACATTGTTTTCCCATTGCAAGTCTGTGGGAAAATTTTTCACCCTCAAGGGGATGTAACTGGAAATCCGGTGGTCAGATTCAAGCCAAAATCGAGCTCATTAGAGATTTTATGTTTATCCTCATTTACCAAAAGTAACAAAAAGATCAGATCAAAAACAGTTGCGGAAAGCTGGATACACCATTTTTCGCTAATATTTATGCTCAATGGCAGGCAACTCAGAAGTCATTTGACCTGCGTGGCCCAAATTCAAACTCAACATAGACTGTACAGGGTTTTCCCTAGTGCAACTTTGGGGCTGGTAATCGGCCCCTATTTTTCCCAATTTAGAGACAGATATTCCCAAATTTTATAACAAATTTCCCCATTTCTGATGTTGTGATACATTTTGATAAAAAATTTCATGAAAATTGAACCAAAATTGACAAAGTTACAGCTGATTTAAATTCCCAACTATATATATTAGCGAGCTGTTTTTCCCAAACCCAGCGGCCCCTGGACCCGGATTCTGAAGGGTAGGAAAATCCCTGCTGTATGCCCCTCCTGGTTATCTGCAAGTTTGATGAAGATCTGATTTGAAATGGTCGAGAAAAGCTGGAGATGTCATTTTCCCATTGTAAGTCTATGGAAAAAAATCTTTCACACTCAAGGAAATGTAACTGGAAAACCACTGGTCAGATTCAAGTCAACTTCAAACTCGCTCCAGATTTTATGCTTGTCCTCTTTACCAAAAGTTACAAAATGATCCAATCAAAAACGGCTGAGAAAAGCTGGAGACACCATATTTCACTTACATTTATGCTCAAGGGCAGGTAACTCAGAAGCTGTTTGTCCCATGCAGCCCAAATTTGAACTCAACGTAGACTGTAAGCCCCTCCTGGTTATCTGCAAGTTGGATGAAGATTGGATCGGAAATGGAGGAGAAAAAGTGGAGACGTCGTTTTCCCCATTAGAAGTCTATGGGAGAATTTTTTCAAGCTCAAGGGGATGTAACTGAAAAAAAAAAACGCTCGTCAGATTCAAGCCAAAATCGAACTCGTCCAAGATTTTATGCCTGTTCTCGTTTATAAAAAGTTACAAAAAGATCAGATCATAAATGGCTGAGAAAAGCTTGAGACACCATTTTTCACTTATATTTTTGCTCAAGGGCGGGTAACTCCAAAGCTGTTTGTCCCATCCATCCCAAATATGAACTCGACGTAGACTAAGCCCCTCCTGGTTATCTGCAAGTTTGATGAAGATCGGTCAGAAATTCAGAAATGGCCGAGAAAAAGTGGAGACTTCCTTTTCCCCATTATAAGACTATGGAACCTTTTTATTTCCATGGCAACCACAGTTCTGATCAAAAGTGGTCCAAAACCTAATGCAGTCAATCCCCCAACCCAGTGATGCTGCACATAAAATTTGATTGGGATTGGTCAGCTAGTCACTCAAGGGTGTGGACGGCGGAGGGATGACGGATGCCTACCTATACTATAAGCTCATCTTGTGAGCCTTCGGCTCAGGTGAGCTAAAACACGGATGGTAATCAGGGGAACTAGCTCGAAAATGAGTCAATGGAAATTTGTTCCCTTGACACATCCGGGAGCACTCGAGCTGGCTGCATCACCAGAAAACTTGAAAACAAAGGTAGGTCTCGAAGAGCTTTATCACCATTATTTTCTTTGTAAACTATTTATAAAAAAATCCGGCAATGCAGTTCCACATAGAAATGATTAAACTTTGTACCTCGCTAGAATTTGCCTTGGAAATTTGCAGCGCTGGAGTATGAATGAATGAAACTAAACTTTTTATCACGGACCTGAAAAATTGTCAATTTATGTCAACACGGAGATTTTGACCGACAATTTTTTCATTTTCCGCCAAAAGTATGCCCTTCACACCCCCAGAAGTAACAGTCCTAGTGAAATGAAACATGGAACGTTTGAAATAAGCAAAATATTTTGGCCGTGATTACGTTACTTGCCACTTATGACGAAATTACTGTACGAGCTAGTCTTCTCGACAATCGAGCTAGTTCACTCGACATGGAGATAGTGCCCTCAAAGATGAAACATCAGATGACTGGGGCCTGATTCGATGTCTTTCTATGGTCCCACCCAGTTTACCCAATTGGTTTCTTTACCTCTGCCTAGTGGGCCTGGTGGTTAAGTGCGCTGTCTGTCTGGTTTAACCATTTAGCTGCAAACTCAAATTGAGATTTGACATAATACATTTTTATATTGAATGTTCGATTTTCTTTTCAGATGGGCGCTTTCCAAGGAAAAAGTTCCAAAGGACTATTCCTGAGCAGAAAAATACCGGACATGCAACAAATATATATATATATATTCCTGTGCTAGATAATCGGGCGCCTCTTTACTTTTTATTCCCTAGATTATTATAGTTATTCATGAATCATTTGACTTAGTATCATCCCTACATTTTGAGTATTTTATCCGATAGAGGCTTTTGTCTGTCTGTCTGTCTGTCTGTCCATCCGTCTGTACGTTTGTTTGTTCGTTCATCCGTCTTCCAATGGACCCATCCATCTAAATACCCACTCACTTACCCCTCTCTGTAGTGTACCCATCCATCCAACCAACATCCATCCATCCATTGATCCGTTCTAAATTGGAAGCAACTAGTGGGCGAAATGACTCAGGGGGCGAAAAGACCAGGCTTGTGGACGAAACAGCTATGGGTGCAAAATGGGGCGAAACTACCAGGGAGGAACGACTGAGGGGCCGTCTTGTGGGCATAGTATCTTGTTACTCTACTAGCCAGAGGTAAAGAAACCAGTTGGATAAATTGCCTGGAAAGACATCGAATCAGGCCCCAGTTTCATCTTCATTTTTTGAGGGCAATATCTACACGTCGAGTGAATTGGAAGGAGGCGAAGCAACTAGGTGGGCGAAATGACTCAGGGTGCGAAAAGACCAGGCTTTGTGGACGAAACAGCTATGGGTGCAAAATTGGGCGAAACGACCAGGGAGAAACGACTGAGGGGCCGTCTTGTGGGCATAGTATCTTGTTACCCCACTAGACAGAGGTAAAGAAACCAGTTGGATAAATTACCATAGAAAGACATTGAATCAGGCCCCAGTCATCTGATGGATGTTTCATCTTCATTTTGAGGGCAATATCTCCATGTCGAGTGAACTAGCTCCTTGTCGAGAAGACTAGCTCGGACGGTAATTTCGTCATAAGTCGCAAGTTACGTAATCACGGCCAAAATATTTTGCTTATTTCAAACGTTCCAGGTTTCATTTCACTAGGGATGTTGCTTCTGGGGGTGTGAAGGGCGTACTTTTGGCGGAAAATGAAAAATCGTCGGCCAAAATCTCCGTGTTGACATAAATTGACAATTGTTCAGGTGTTGACATAAATTGACAATTGTTCAGGTCCGTGATAAAAAGTTTAGTTTCATTCATACTCCAGCGCTGCAAATTTGCATGGCAAATTCTAGCGGGGTACAAAGTTAAATCATTTCTATGTGGAACTGCATTGCCGGATTTTTTTATAAACAGCTTACAAAGGAGAAAATGGTGATAAAACTCTTCAACACCTACCTTTGTTTACAAGTTTCGTGGCGATGGAGCTAGCTCGAGAGTTCCCGGATGTGTCGAGGGAACAAATTTCCATTGACTCATTTTCGAGCTAGTTCCCCTGATTACCACCCGTGTAAAATGATCAGATCATAAACGGCTGAGAATAGCTGGAGACATCATTTTTCACTTATATTTATGCTCAAGAGCAGGTAACTCCAAACCTGTGTGTCCCGTGCAGCCCAAATTCGAACTTGAGGTAGACTGTAAGCCCCTCCTGGTTATCTGCAAGTTTGATGAAGATCGGATCAGAAATGGCTGAGAAAAAATGGAGACGTTTTCCCCATTATAAGTCTATGGGAAAATTTTTCAAGCTCAAGGGGATGTAACTGGAAAACCGCTGGTCAGATTCAAACCAAATTCGAACTCGTCCGAGATTTTATGCTTGTTCTCGTTTATGAAAAGTTACAAAAAGATCAGATCATAAACGTCCGAGAAAAGCTGGAGAAACCATTTTTCACTATTTATGCTCAAGGGCAGGTTACTCCATACCTGTTTGTCCTGTCCAGCCCAAATTCGAACTTGACGTAGACTAAGCCCCTCCTGGTTATCTGCAAGTTTGATGACAGCATTTTTCACTTATATTTATGCTCAAGGGCAGGTAACTCCGAAGCTGTTTGTCCCGTGCAGTAGATGGAGGTCTGATCTGGGTCTACACTGGTTGCTCGAGCCTGTCTGTCCCCAATACTTAAGATCATTACAGTAGATGGCTGAGGAAGTGTCTGATCAGGATACAGTCATTCAGAAATTGAATTTGAAGGAATACAATACCATTTTTGGCTCTATCTGTCTATTACAAAATCAAGACTGAAATGTTAAGAGTTAGCTCTGTCTCAATCTCTCTGGTGTCAACTACTGAAAAAGCATGTACACAAATTAAGGGACATTGTTGGTCCCATGACCTAAATGCCACAGCTCTGATCCCAGCCTGTAAAATCCAAAATTATTATTCTAACACACCACAGCAATATAATTATACGCAATGGGAAGAAAGTAAATTTGTTTGCTTTGGTTTTTACATCCATGTCAACATTATTTAGGTCATTTTGGAGACCATGCCTTCAATTTTGTGGGAGTTTTACCAGCATAGAACTGAAATGACTTCAAGCCCTTATGACCAAAGAAATCACTAAGGTTTACGGAACAGTCCAACTTGCACCATTTCTCCTTAAGCAATTTACAGTAGACTGAGATAAGATAGATAGGGCTGAGCTATTCTGATGTCAATGTACAATCAACCCTCTTTATACCGACATTCATTATAATTGCATTAGCATTTATAAACAAGACATGGGTTTTTACTGGTCAAACAAGTTAGAATTATGCATGCATGCACAGTATTGCACCCATTTATAGCATCAAAAAAACATGCCCATATAATTTTGACCCTCTTGAACCCCACTTTTATATAGTAAAATTGGGGTTTACAGGGGTGCACCTTTTTTTATTTCTGCTCTAAAATAAAGGTTGTGGGTACTTGTTAAAACCGCCTCGATGAGGCGTTTCTAATGAGTTAAAATAACTCACAATCTATTTTGAGCAGTTAAAATAAGGCAAATTTTGTATCACAATTTTCATCCAAAAATTTTAGGTTGTTTTTCAGCGAAAAATTTACACTATAAGTATATGTGAGCTTTCTTAATGGATTTTTCTTCATACATGACTATTGTGCATTCATTCAATTACATACATATAAATAACAGCATTTTACTGTAAAATATGAACATCTGGAATGCAGAACTCATGGATAATAAGTCAGCAGTGTTCAATCTAGGATTTGGGGTTTGGGGGCCATCTGGGCCCACAGGCCTCAGGAAAGGGGGCCATTTGGAAATTTGGGGGCCCTTAAATTCTACTACATAAAGTTGCCAGATTTATCTTTAGGTTTTGGCTGCATGATAAAAATGGACACAAAATAAGTTAGACATCACATACAAAAGAGATTTTGTCTATCTATCGATCTTCTAATACAGAGTTGGTCACATTTGACCATTACCTCAGTTAACCAAATGTTACAAAGCATATTGCTCAAGGACAAAACGCAGGTTTTATTTAGAGTGAATGCCATTAAATTTATTTCTGGAAGCCTAAGTGTATGGAACACTAAGTGTATGGTTTTTACCACAAAGGTCATTGGTATGGGTGGAGGTATTTTTAAATGAAACTATACATTTATCATATTTGAACGAGATCCACCGTATGGTTTGAAAGATAGAAGTAACTTATTATATGACAATATTTCACCAGTGGCTGTTGCTTGAAAATATTTCAGTGTGACCTTATTCTTGACCCCACAGCCCCACCCCAAGGGTTTGTTGTTACAGAATAAGTTTACCTTATATTACATGTACATGTATATATAATAATATTCTAAATATGAAAATGGTTCTGGTAAGTGGTTGATGAGAGAATCTCTAATAAAATTTTGTTGTGAAACTTAAAAGTGTGATATAATCCAACCAATCCCTGATGCCCCTATCACGGGCCCGTCTTCCAGGTCCGAGGATCAGAAGATATATTGGAATTTGCATAGACTCTGAGGCACCATAATTAAATCTCTTAATTTTTATTTATTTATTAGATTTTGTTTGTTTTTTGAGAATCTAAATTTAGACCTTTTAATTTTATATTGGATAACCCATATCTTGCTGAATATTCATGTAAGCCTCACCCATTTCTGTCTATCAACCAATCAAATTACTTTATGTAATTTATTGCTACAAATTCATCAATTGAGTGTCAAACAGTATAGATCCCGATCAGAAGCCATCTGATCTGGATCTACACTGTTTCCAAAGATAGGGGTTGTCGTGAATAGCATAAGAGTTAATTTTATATATATCCCTTATTAGATCATGATTGTACATTACATTCTTCAGAAGTATTTATTTATCATATTATTAACTTATTTATTTGTCTTTTATTAATCTATTATAAATTATTGTTTATTAATTCATTTTATTTTTTATATAGCTACCCCTAAGATGCCGAGAAAAACTAAATCTGAAAATGTCTGTTTATGTCGTCTGCTGATTTTTTTTGCAAACTTTAAAAATATTTTTGCATACAGGCAAACACTATGGGCCCAGATCAGACTGCTGCTACAGGGGCAGTCTGATCTGGACATCAATCACCTTCTGCAGAGGTTTTTTTACCCAAAAAATTGGACCTGAACCCCCAAAATTCACGAGGTCCCATATATATAACTATACATTGAGGGTACAAAAATAAAAGATCATCAAATGTACCCCTATCTTCAAAATGCAATGGGAACTCTGGATGGATGGATGGATGGATGGACATTTTGTTTAAAGACGCTCAACCCTAATAGGGCATATAGTGTCTAAAAATAATTAGGTATTAGATATAAAATTGTTATTGAAGTTTAAAAGTTAAAATATTAATGATTACAGTTTGTTAAAAAGTCCGATTTCTTTAAGAAAATTGATTAATTGATAAGATGGTATGTCGTTAAAAAGATCTTTCATTGTTGCAACATTAAAATATTTTGAGCGGATATGATAAAATTCTACACATGAAATGAGAAAGTGATTAACTGTGAACGGTTCGTTACAGGATACACAGAAAGGTGCTTGTTCATTTTGTAATATGTAAGAATGAGTTTAGTCTTGTGTGTCCAATACGGCATCTGGTAATTTTAGTCTGGTCTTTCCTACTGTAATTTGAGAAAGAGCATTTACTGTGAAAATTAGGTTCTATTTTGAATAATTTATTATCGGTTTCTTTTTCCCAAATAGATTGACATTTGTTTTTGATATATTTATTAATGTTAGATTTAAAATCTGAAAAAGGAATTTTAAAATTTGTAACATGCAAAGATAAAGCAGATTTAGCTTCTAAATCCGCCAACTCATTTCCACGAATATTGATGTGACTGGGAATCCAGCAGAAAATAATCTCCTTGGAGAGAGAAAGAAAGTGGAATTTTCTTAAAATTTGTTGAATTAAGGGATTTCTTTGCTGTTGATCTTTAAGAGCCTTTAGAACTGAAAGAGAATCTGAAAAAATGATAAATTGTTTTTCGTACTGATCTCTAATATGATACAGTGCAACATCAATTGCTTTCGCTTCAGCAGTAAAAATAGAGCTATTATCGGGTAATCTAATGCTATCAGTGAAATTCGGACTAATGACAGAATCAGCAACTTTCTCATCTTGTTTCGAACCGTCAGTGTAAATGGGAATGTGATGTTTAAAATTGGATTTGATTTCTAAAAATTCGTTCTTAAATATATGCGATTCTACTTCGAATTTTTTATTTTTTTCTAAATCTAAAATTATCATTGGTGGTTTCAACACCCATGGTTCTTTCGATGGAAAAGAAAACGATTGTATATTTTTAATAATTATATTGGCCTCTTCGAGTAACGGTTTTATTCTCAGGCCAAGAGGTTTTATAGCAGATGGTTTGTTATTGTAGAATCTTTCATAATTTGGATTAAAAACCGAGTCATATGCTGAATTTCGTGGATTAGCAGCTAATTTGGTAGCATATTGAAGAGACAATTTCTCTCTTCTTACATAAAGTGATGGTTCATTTGATTCAGCATAAAGACTTTCAATAGGTGAAGTGCGAAATGCACCTAGTGCTAGACGTAAACCTTGATGATGTATAGTATCCAAAGATTTTAAATAAGATTTCCTAGCAGATCCATAGACTATGGAACCATAGTCCAATTTGGAACGAATTAAAGATCTATAAAGATTTAAAAGAACAGTGCGATCTCCTCCCAGGAACTCTGGATCTGGGTCCACACTGTTTGCAAAAAATTCTTTTAAGTTAACAAGAGGGCAAAGCAGATGACAATTGTCGTGATTGGCATTTTGCCATTTTATGGGTTAACATCTTTTACAGTAGTTTTTTCTGCTAAAACCTATTGAAGCCAAATTTTACCATATACATGTATGTATAATTTTGAGGGTATGCTTACATTTGCAGATATTTTCGGATGTCTGTCTGATGATAAAGTGGATATTTTTATTTTGTGTGGTGGGTGGGGTGGAGATCAAGATACTGTCAATCTTTGGGTCTAAGTGCTGGGTCCCAGCCTATGTATAGTGGCTTAATGTATTCTCGCGTTGATTGTATTTTTCTGTCACAACATACCGCTGCCCCGCCTAGCGAATGTTTTCATTAGCTAATGCCCGTCACAGAGGGTCACACTTCCGTTGATACACTTAAATTTGCGAAATGTATCATTTGAACAGGCTGAAGGTAAGTTTTCAATGTGAATGCATTTTATACACAATACAAACACCATCAGTATTACTGGCCTGTAATTCTGTATACCAATCTCCTTCAGAAACCCCCATACTCAGCCAAAAATAAATAAATTCTCATGACAAAGACTCGCCTAGGTCATGTGCATAATGAGGTCAATGGGTGTGTGAGTGTTTGAGTTTTACGTCCCACCAACCAATAAGGTCATACGGAGACGGGTCCTCAGTTTAAAGACTCATCCGAAATTGGAGAAGCCTGGGATCGATCCTGTGACCCCTGGTTTTCAAGGTGAGTAGCGTAACCACTACACCACGGAGGCTTCTAAGAGGTCAATGGGTAGATTTGTTTCGAGTCCATGATTATCCAATGAGCGCTTCTGCCCGACAAAATATAATTAACGCGAGACCACATGACTTTCCTATCAAAATGGCGGCGGAGCAGTAACTGTCTATCGCAGTGCTGCTTTCTTCTAAACATGAACGAAATGGAAATATTGTTTGCTGGTAAACTAAATTAGATAAGAGAATTAAGCATCGTCGATTGATCTTATGTTTATGTATTATTTAATTTATTTTTTCTGTCTTAAAGGTTGCCGGCCTCGGTGGCTCAGTCGGATGCGCGTCTGACTGGTGATCAGTAGTGGTGTGTACCGGTATGCGGTTTTATCGAAATACCGGTATGCCACGTTCGATCAATATACCGAATCGAACGCTGCGTGTATGGATCAAAGTATCCAATCATTTACTACCTGTTTTTCTGCTGCGTTAAGCCTTCAATTTTCCATAAAACCCGAGATAGTAGAGTAGTCGTAGCAACTCGTCTAAGGAGCAATTAAATAATTTTCACATTGAATAAATTTTATCACTGGGGAATAAACGAAAATTAGAGACATAACTTGACCATATTTTCACACCTTATCGACAATAACCGCAGGTGGCAATTATATGACTGGGATTAACAATAGTGTCATAATTGAACCGTTATAAATAATCAAACAGTGTAAATCCAAATCAGACGTCTGCGGCATCTTTCTGAGGTGTCTGATCTGGGACTGCACTGTTTGCCCATGTCCCCAAAAAGGGCCGCGGGCATATGTGGGTTAATAAATAAATAACAATGGTGAACAGGTAAAGTTTTTTTCAATATTTTAATGTAAAATACATGCTTTCTGGTGATACTCGCACGCACGTGCATTTTCCCGCCTTTTGAACTTGAAGACGATCGCGCGTTCCGTTGTGTGTTAAAAAACTGGCCAAATTCTTACTTTTTCTCACTTACGCATCCACCAAAATTTCAGCAAATGTTCCATGCGGGTAATACAACAGAATAACAGTTTTCCCCCAGATTTTCGAAAGAAAAGGGGGTGCGGTAGTTCGCCAATGCGGGTAATACACAACCGAATACGGTATGCAAACCGTGCAGACCCAGATCAGACTGCTCCTAGAGGAGCAGTCTGATCAGGGTCTTCACCGTTTGTCATTCCATCTAAATCTTTTGGACTCATTTCTGTAATGTAAAATCAATTTGTCCAACTTTTAGAATAATTACAGCAACATTTTAGGTGTCCCAAAACTTAGAATGATTACAGTAATACAAAGCTCTAGGTTACAAATGGATGAGACATGGAATTAAAGGTGCATTATTGAGCTATCTGGAAAAAATGTTTCCAAAAATAAAATACATATAGCCGGAATTTTTCTTAAAACAATGCAAATGAATGCATTTTATGCAAAAATGCGAACAATTATGATGACAGGTAAACGAGTTTGAGAGGGATTCCCTAACTAGGTTTCGAACACCAGTTAGATCTATTTTTAGTTCGTGACAAAAATAGAATCCCCATATATGATGTTATGCGACGTTCATTTTTGGCTTTGTTTGCTTAGGCCATGCCTGAATCGGAAAAAATATGACGCTGAATACCATGCCATAAGTAATGACACTCAGAGACGATACTGTCGCCATGTATGTGTAAAGTGACAGATTTATATTTAGAACAGAAATTCCGAACACATGTTCAGAGCGAAGGGTAAACACAAATGAAAACGACCATTTTCACAAAGTTCTGAAGCTGTATTTGGCTCCAAAAGTGAACACATGACAAAGGAGTATGCATTGAAGATAAAAACCAGAAAAAAAAATTGAGACCCGGTAGCTCAATAATGCACCTTTAAGGGGTACATAAGCTACGAAACTGGCAAATTGTTCAGTTTTGTGTCTCTGACGATGTATCAAATGATATATCGAATATATCGATCATTTTGTTTCGATACACATTATCGTATCGATCATTTTGATCGATACCCAGCACTAGTGATCAGGAGGTCGCGGGTTCGACTCCCGCCGGGGTCGGCAACATTCTTTCGTGGAGATTGATCATGAAATCTTTTCTACGGCCATTCTCTCCCTTCCGCTGATTCAAGAAGGGCAGTTGTCAGTTTCTGGCGAAAGAATGTGCACTGTACTGGTTAACCGTTTACATATAAGCCTGCCCAGGAAAGTGTTGATAGGTAAACTGACCGGCTCAAAAATGACCTAAATAGTGTTGACTGGGCCGTTAAACTCCATTCAAACAATCTGTCTTAAAGGTGCATTATTGAGCTATCTGGAAAAAATGCTTCCAAAAATAAAATACATTTAGCCGGTATTTTTCTTTAAAACAATACAAATGAATGCATTTTATGCAAAAATGTGAACAATTATGGTGACTGGTAAACGAGTTTGAGAGGGATTCCCTAGCTAGGTTTCGAACACTAGTTAGATCTATTTTTAGTTCGTGACAAAAATAGAATCCCCCTTTATGACATAATGCGACGTTCATTTTTGGCCTTGTTTGCTTAGGCCATGCCTGAATCGGAAAAAATATGACACTGAATACTATTCCATAAGTAACGACACTCAGACACGATACTGTCGCCATGTATGTGCAAAGTGACAGATTTATTTTTAGAACAAATTCCTAACACATGTTCAGAGCATTCATCCCTGCAAATGATGCCAATGGAGCGTGTTTGGACACCGAAATTTTATCGCCGCTGCCGGGGATCGAACCCGGGACCTCAAGCATCAGAGGCAGGTGCACTAACCACTGAGCTATCGCGCTCCACCATTCCTAGCTCTACCCCGTAAAACTGAGTGCCAAGCGAGGAGCAGCTAGTACCATTTTTAACCACTTTGGTATGTCGCGGCCCGGGATCGAACACGTGACCTCCAGTTCCCCGGAGTGGACACACTACCAACTGAGCTATCGGGGCCGGTAAGTCATTTTGAGGTATCACCAGTATGTCTTTATCTAAACTCCGTTCAGAAAATTCTTCCTTTTAATACTCATTTTAGCCCATACATCACTATGGGAAAGTTTTAGACCTCACCCTCCGCCGATTTCTCCAACAAGTCGTATACCTCTGCGACAGCCAGGAAAGGCTGTGATTATTTGGAGAAAATTGCAAAATCTAAATTTTCGTTCACAGACTAAGACATTCTGACAGGTTTGACACACCCTTTTAAACCATAATATATAGAAGTGGTTACTGCTCTTGTAAATTACAAGGGCGTCTATATTTTATTTGCACGATCACTGCATGGAAAATCATTAGCTGTGACACCACATCTGATATCGGTATAATTCATTTTGACCACTGTTGACAGCACATTGCGCTAGTGGCTCCCCGTTCTTAGTGAGCTTCTATCTAGCCATTCGAATGTAAGGTATGTCGTAATTGCATATCTATTTGTAAAGTGCATCACATGGATTTGAATATGTATTATTTTACCTGACAATCATCATCAAATGGACTTAGTCTCAGGTCTCATTTCTTTGTTTTGCAATTTTCTCCAAATAATCACAGCCTTTCCTGACTGTCGCAGAGGCATACGACTTGCTGGAGAAGTCGGCGGAGAGTCAGGTCTAAAACTTTCCCATAGTGATGTATGGGCTAAAATGAATATAAAAAGGAAGAAACGAAAAAATCGATGATTCAGATTTTCTGAACGGAGTTTATATACCGAGTCGGTCATATTTGGCCATTACCTCAGTTGGGTGCGTAGCTAAATTTAGAATTTAGCTTAATTTAGAATTTAGTTTAAAAAAAAAAATTGCACCGCTTTGCCTGGGCAGGCTCACAGGAGCTTGAAATTTAAAGGGCTTGTCCTTACGTTTCTATATAATATATATTACATAGAAACGTAGAGATGAACCCTTTAATATTGTAATACGTCAAGCTCCTGTGGGCAGGCTTAGATCCTCTGTGGGGTTTACCATTATGCTGTTTTTTCCAGTTATGGTCATGCTAAGAATTTGAATGACAGTAACAACTGTCTGCTTTAATCATTCTAAATATTTCTAATTTTAATATAATTACCATTATATATCCAATCAATTTTTCAAGACTTACGATTTCCATTGCTCTTTTACTGTTGAAATTCTTTAAATAAACATAGCTACCTTGACCTTAAAACATTTGGATTCTCTCTCAAGTTATCGTCATGTGTTGTTATCATGACGTCATAGCATAAGCAGGTGCTCCCTAAGTACAGTTAGTGTCCAAAACTTATGCATAACTTTTTTACAGACAATATAGACTGACAAGCGTTAATTTGAAAAAAAAGTACAGTTAGTGTCCAAAACTTATGCATAACTTTTTTACAGACAATATAGACTGACAAGCGTTAATTTGAAAAAAAAAATATATAGATTTTCTTTACAAAATTATTTGAATAGGCAGTTGTGCAGGCAACTGAATGCATTAACATGAAAATCAATGAAATTAATTTACAGATCAGTTTTCAATAAAGTCTCTGAAAGCTGATAACAGTTAAGGTAAAGGTTAAGTAATTGACACAGTACACACATACTAACCCTTGTCCTGCTGAATATTTATATATGCCACACCCACTATTGATTATCAACCAATCATATTACTTGATGCAAATTATTGCAACAAATTCACAATCTGAATGGCAATGTAGATCCTGATCAGATGGCTTCGTCATTGTTTCAAAGATAAGGCATATCCGGGATTAGCAGGACAAGGGCTAATTATAATTCAATATCAATAGTAATAGCTGGTTATTTCAGGCTACACATTGGGGGCAAATAAAGTCAGTGTTTCTCCTGATGCAGAAAGTGGGTGTACAAACAAACTACCGGTACACTACACTAACAAAAAATACAAATAAAGAAGAGATAACTGTGGGAATGTTGCATACTTTTGGGCCAGCACTGTAAGCTTTTTTATTTTTGAATGCTGGGAAATCAAGTGTCACGTGACCAGATAGTGGGAAAACTAGACAAAGTGCCCAGTGGGGCACGTATACCCCCCGCCAGGGCCATCGCCTCAGCTGAAACAAGAACTACAAAGGGAAATAACTCTAAAAGGCCTGACCCCTTGGCCCTTATTTTCTTTCCCACAATACAAGTAGTCATACTGATCATGTGTGCAAAATTTCAAGTTTCTATGTGAAGCAGTTCCTGAGATATCTTTGACACAAAATAATTGTTTACGGACAGACAAGACAGACGGAAAAGACAAACTATATACCCCCATTGCATACTTCGTATGCCGGGGGTATAATAAAATGGGGGACAGCTGTCTGCTGCACATGTCTATCTATCTATCTTCTTATACCGAGTCGGTTAGTCCTGTACAACAAGACCCTACTGACGTTCAGTCACTCCGTTACAGGAAAGCAGCGTAGCGTAATGTATGGAAGGTCATGAGTTCAGGACTACCGAGTCGGTCATATCTGGCCATTACCTCAGTTGAATAAATTGGAAGAAAATAGAACAATAACATGTTTTGTAAGCTTTTTAACGTCCTCTGATTCCTCAAGGTGAATGATTCTTGATTTACAATGACTGCTTGAACAGTATCTAGTGGCTTCTTAGTCATAGATACCAGAAAAGGCAGGATGACGATAACATGAGAGATGACGATAACTGGAGACACAGGCATACTCGTGTGGCCCGAAGAGCGGGGGTCCTGGTTCTGAGAGGAGCAAGTTTTAACATCTTCGCGCATAATTTCAGTCTTTTCTTACCAAAGCGACCAGTAACTCCAACAAAGAAAAAAAATCTGGTAGCTAAAATAGCACAGTTTAGCGCTTAAGTTCTTCAGCTTGTAGAAAATACGTGAAACTTTTTGGAAAGTGTGAAACCTGTGTTGGGCTCGTCTATACTACACGTTCAGCGATTGGTCAATCTTCAACTGCCGACAACAAGATATATATACTGACTTATTGGACAGTCTCGACAAAAATATGTTTTTAAAACATTTACAAAAAAAAAAAAAAAAAAATCAGCAGACAGAGCCTGAGCCGACGCCATTTTCAAATTTTCTCTGCGTCTTAAGGGCTAACATTTCCTTTAGCCATTAGCTTTTACCTTCCTGTACTCTAGGCCCCCGCCCATTGGGGCTTGAAGAAATATATGGGCTGCACGATGCTTCCACGCAGAGCTAAATCCGACCCGCACACGAGTACTGGTAAACCGCTTCAGGCAAAGCGGTGCGAGTTGGACCGTCCATGCTTATAAACCCCATTGTTTGAATTGGGCGACAGGGCTTGAGATGTCATTTCATCTCAACGTTTATAGATCTATCTATCTCTATATACTTCCCTACGCCCTCGCGGGCATTCTAGGCAGGTGTGCGCTGTCGTGCTGAAGTAAGAAGGAAAATATAGACAAAAGTTAAGAGGGATAGTGAGAGGATATTAAAAAGATGATAGGGTTTAAAAACAGTTGGTGAGGTAGAGAAGTTAAAATCAAAATTAAAAACATCACTTTCGGGAACTAGGGGCGGGAGTGGTGCAGTTTACCAACTTCACCATTGGAAGCCTCAAGGGTTGGCAAACATAAAACTGATTCTGGGAGGGCATTCCATTGGACAATAGCCAGGGGGGAGAAAGAATATTTTGTAAAAGTTCTTGTACGCGTGGACTTGGCGAAAGGTCATTGAGTGGCAATTTTTAGAAATCAAGTTTTAGGTTGTATGTAGTCTGGAATGGGTATTGCCACTAGCCCGTGGACAATTTGGTAGAATAGACATAGGCGAGCGTCTGACCTTCTTTGTTGGAGGGTCCGCCAGCCTAGGCCTTCAAGCATCGTTGTAACACTGGACCTGTAATCATAATTGTTAGTGGTCCATCTAGCGGCTCGGCGCTGTATTTTCCCACAAAATTGGAAGCAACACCCCCAAAATGACATTTACAGTGTTGACGGGGACGTTTAACCTCAAATCAAACAAAGAAACAAACAATGTACACCGTGATCAGACATTGTTTTCATGGGCTTCTGACCCTTAAACGCCTGTACCTTAAGCAAACAATATAGATTTTCAACGCGTTCTGTGGCATCTAATCTGGGTCTTAACTGTTTGCCAAACCAAACCCATATAATTCCAGAAGAAATAAGTTACTTACTGGTTTAACGTCCCCGTCAACACTATTTAGGTCATTTTTGAGACGTTGCTTCCAATTTTGTGGGACTTTTACCCGACAGTAAATGACATCCCATGGACGGTCCGGTCCGACTCACAGTACTTTACCTGGGCAAACTTAAACGTTCAAAGCGGTTTACCAGTACTCTTGTTCGGTCGGTTTCAGCTCTGCGTGGACGCATCATACAGACCAGTCCCGATGGGCGGGGGTCAATAAATTACCTGGATTTCCTACAAATTTAGTGATAATCACGTGGACTTTAGCATTGAAAAGCAGCGAGTCCTTTATTGATAAACAAGAAAGAAAAAAAGAAAGAAAGAAAAAATAACTCAGGACTTGGCATGGAATACTTGGAAAATTAAGGCGAGGGCAACTTATGAAAAAAGGACAGCCCGTTAACACTCTTATGTGTTTGTGAGGTTTTACGTTCACGTCAGCACTGGTGAGGTTAAACACTGTTGGAGTTATTTTTGCGTCTTTTCATTTTAATGACCTAAATAGTGTTGACTGGCCCAGTGGGTCTTTAAAACTCAATTCAAACAAACAAATACGATACGCGTTCTGAATGCGCCTCTGCGAAGCTACGAAGTGGGGATGCATCACATATTTGATTCTGGTGGTTGCCTGCGATCATTTTTGTGGTCACAGACATAATGGGATGCCGACAAGGCAGTGCCTGTGAAATCACATGCGGAGGCAGCAAAGACACCGCACAGACTGTGTGGCTTGATTCTCAATGTGTCCATCGTCTTTGTTTTATCTAAGTCAGCAGGCAAACGTGTCAAAACAACGTCGGTGCAACGTTGCACGACGTTACACCGACGTAGATGTGACGTTCTATAAATGCCGACAATGCATCGATGGATGGATGGATGGATGATTTATTTAAAGACGCTCAACCCTAACCGGGCATATAGCGTCTAAAACAGTCAAACATTATATATAAAATTGTGCAAGATTAAACAATTAAAATTTTAATAATTACAATTTGTTAAAAAGACCGATTTCTTTAAGAAAATTGATTAATTGATAAAAAGGTACATTATTGAAAAGATCTTTCATCGTAGTAATATTAAAATATTTAGAACGTACATGGTTAAATTCAATACATGAGATGAGGAAGTGTTTAACTGTGAACGGTTCGTTACAGGATATGCAGAAAGGTGCTTGTTCGTTTTTTAAAATGTAGGAATGAGTGAGTCTTGTGTGTCCAATACGGCATCGCGTAATTTTTGTCTGGTCTTTTCGGCTGTAGTTCAAAAATGAGCATTTACTGTAAAAATTTGGTTGAATTCTATTTAATTTATTATTAGTTTCATTGTCCCAAATAGATTGACATTTTTTCTTTATATATTGATTGATGTTTGATTTGAAATCGGAGAAAGGAAATTTTAAGTTTGTAACTGTTAAAGATAATGCCGACTTGGCTTCCAAGTCAGCCAATTCATTTCCACGAATATTAACATGACTTGGAAGCCAGCAGAATATAATCTCCTTGCAGACAGAAAGGTAGTGATATTTTCGTAAAATTTGTTGAATCAAGGGGTTCCTGTGCTGTTGGTCTTTCAGAGCTTTTAAAACAGAAAGGGAATCGGAATAAATGACAAATTGTTTCTCAGATTGATCTCGTATATGATATAGTGCTATATCAATTGCTTTCGCTTCAGCGGTAAAAATAGAGCTATTATCCGGTAATCTAATGCTGTCAGTAAAATTCGGACTAATGACAGAACAAGCAACTTTCTCATCTTGTTTCGAACCGTCAGTGTAAATGGAAATGTGACGTTTAAAATTGGATTTGATTTCTAAAAATTCGTTCTTAAAAATATGTGATTCTACTTCGGATTTCTTATTTTTATTTAAATCTAAAATAATCTTCGGAGCTCTTAACGTCCATGGCTCTTTTGATGGGAAGGAAAAAGGTTGAATATTGTTAATGTTTATATTGGCCTCCTCAAACAATGGTTTGATTCGGAGGCCAAGCGGTTTAATAGCCGATGGTTTGTTGTTGTAAAATCTTTCGTAATTATGATTAAAAACGGTATTATATGCTGAATTTCGTGGATTGGCGGCTAATTTAGTAGAATATTGTAGAGATAATTTCTCTCTTCTTACATAGAGTGATGGTTCATTTGATTCAGCATAAAGACTTTCAATAGGTGAAGTTCGAAATGCACCTAGTGCTAGACGTAAACCTTGATGATGTATAGTGTCCAAAGATTTTAAATAAGATTTCCTAGCAGATCCATAGACTATGGAGCCATAGTCCAATTTGGAACGAATTAATGATCTATAAAGATTTAAAAGAACAGTGCGATCTCCTCCCCAGTCGGAACTGGACAGGACTTTAAGAATATCAAGAGCTTTTAAACATTTAGCTTTTAAAGCTTTGATATGGGGAATAAAAGACAATTTGTTATCGAACAAAAGACCCAAAAACTTCGCTTCAGTGACGACTGGAATTGGACTGCCGTAAATAGTTAGAACAGGATCTAAATGTAACTTTCGTATTTGACAGAAATGAACACACTGAGTTTTTGTTTTAGAAAATTTAAAACCATTTTCTGTCGCCCAAGTTTCTATATTATTCAAACACCTTTGCAGTTTAAATTCAATGGTTTCCATATTTTTGGAACGATAAAAAATTCCAAAATCGTCAACAAAAAGCGAACAATCTGGGTCTTTTACACATTTAACTATAATATTAATTTTTATGCTGAACAAGGTTGGTGATAAAATACTACCTTGTGGTACACCTTGTTCTTGATCAAATGTGTCCGATAATGTAGTTCCTATGCGAACATTAAATGTTCGATCGGACAAGAAATTTTGAACGAAAAGTGGCAATCGGCCTTTAAGGCCCAAGTTGTGTAAATCTTTCATGATGCCATATTTCCAAGTCGTATCATAGGCCTTTTCTAGGTCAAAGAATACAGCTACGACATGTTCTTTTTTGATAAAGGCATCACGTATAAATGATTCTAAGCGAATCAAATGATCATTAGTAGAGCTGTTTTTTCTAAAACCAGCTTGAAATTTAGTGATAAGCTGGTTTGATTCTAAGAACCAAACCAGCCTATCATTAATCATTCTCTCCATTGTTTTACATAAGCAACTTGTCAAAGCAATAGGTCTGTAATTAGTGGCTTCAGTATGATCTTTATTAGGTTTCGGAATAGGAATAATGGTAGCTTTTCTCCAGTTTTCAGGGAATTTTCCAGTGATCCAAATATCATTCAGAATATTTAATAATGTTTCCAATGCCTTGTTGGGTAAATGTTTTAAAATTTGATAGTGTATGTCGTCAGGACCAACAGCAGTATCATGAGATTTATGGAGAGCATCTAATAATTCTTTAGTAGTGAAAGGTAAATTATATTTTTCGTGATTTAATGAGGAAAAATTTAAATTCTTTTTCTCTTGTTCTTGTTTAATATTTTGGAAATTTTTTGAATAATTTAAGCTAGAGGAGTTTTTCTGAAAATTTTCCCCTAAGGCATTGGAAATGTCTTTAGCCGTTGAACATATATTTCCGTTCGATTTGATATGGACATGTTTATTTGATTTGTTTTTGCCACTAATTTTTCGAATCATGTCCCATATTTTCTTCGTAGGTGTTCTGGTATTTAGTTTGGAGACGTATTGCTGCCAAGATGCTTTTTTGGCCGATTTTATTGTTTTGCGAGCTTTAGCTCGCATATGTTTGGCATGGATAAGATTTTCTTTTGTTGGTTGTTTATTGAATTTTCGTAATGCAGATTTTCTTTTATTGATTGAAGTTTTAACTTCGTCATTAAACCAAGGTCTGTTTCTTTTTGAAAAAGTCGAGGATTTAGGAATACATTTTTCAGCAATATCAATCAATTCATCAGTAAAATCTTGTATATCACTTGCAGTTTTAAAAAGTTCAGGGTCGAGTTTTTCATTACATAATTGATTAAAATTTTCCCAATTTGCTTTATTCAAATTCCATCTGGGGTGACGATCCTCATGGGTCGATGCAATTTCTTCAATTACTATCGGAAAATGATCGCTCCCATGGAGATCGTCCACAACAGACCAATCAAAATCTAGATAAATATTTGGAGAGCAAATTGAAAGATCTAAAGCAAAATAATTTCTTGTGGGAGAATGAAGATATGTTGGTTGTTTATCGTTAAATAAACATAAATCATTTTCAGCAATAAAATTTTCAATGATTTCTCCTTTGTCATTTGTATCCGAGCAACCCCATAATTTGCTGTGACTATTAAAATCTCCTAATAATATATAAGGACTAGGTAATTGATTTGTTAAATTTTCTAATTCTTGTTTAGAAAATCTATAATGTGGTGGGAGGTAGACCGAACAAATCGTTATGGATTTGGATAAAGTGACGTTTACAGCAACAGCTTGTAAATTAGTGTTTACATCTATTTTCCTATGAGGAACGTCAGATTTTACCAGGATTGATGTACCTCCTGATGCCTTCTGATTATCCGTTGTGATATGATTGTACATATTGTAACCTTTGAAATTAATATTATCTGTAGTTTTCAAAAAAGTTTCTTGGAGACAAATGACATTAGGAGAAAAAAGTGTAGTTAAAATTAAAAGTTCGTTAAAATTGGCTTTCAGTCCTCGACAATTCCATTGAATTATTGACTTCTTATCCATGGTTGAATGGAGAGAAGATTAAAACAAGGAATTTAATCCTTTATCTTTTATTATTAGGCTTTAAGAACGTGGAGGGATCATGGTCCAACTCCATGTCCTCAAGGGCGCCGTACTGATTAGCCAGTTTTACTGGATCAGCAGACGCCCCTTTACTGTTTGGGTTTGATCCTTTATGCTTTTCTTTGCCGTTTTTTTCTTTTTGATCTGCTGTCCCCGACGTGGATCGGGAGTGAGATCTGCTAGAAGACAATGCATCGAAGTTGGTGTGACGTTGTGGTATTGTCATGACGTTACATGCACGTCGATCCGACGTCCCATTAACGTCATGTGCCAGTTGGGATGATCGTGTGTGTCTGTTTTTGTTTGAATTGTTTGAATTGTGATTTAACGTCCCCGTCAACACTATTAAGGTCATTTTGGAGACGTTGCTTCCAATTTTGTGGGACTTTTACCCGACATTGAGATGAAATGACATCTCAAGCCCTGCCGCCCAATGAAACCAAAAGGCCTTTATACATTGGCCTTGTAAACGGTTTACCAGAACTCATGTGTGGCCAGTTTCAGCTCTGCGTGGAAGCACCATGCAGCCCAATTTATTTCTTCAAGCCCCGATGGGCGATTGGGGGCAGGGGTGGAGAGGATGAGCGATTGTGTGTGGGTGTGTGTGTGCAAAGTTGTATGGTAGCTCGGCAGGTGACCATAAATCACACAAAGCAACCAACAAAGCAAACTAAAAAGCCTACCCGGTTATGTAAACCTATAGATTGGTTAAACAATGAACGAATCCCCGAGGAATGCACGCACGGATAGCAGCAATACTGAGCTTACTCAGGCTGCGAAATTAAGTTTTTTCTTCTTCTTTCTTGGTTTTACGACCTTCAAGATTATTACACTTATTTCGAGCCTATTGCTAAGCTGAGGTGTACCAGAAGAAAAACACTGATCCAACAATTACAGCCAAATAACCTGCACATCATCATACTATGAAACACGCACACACACGCTCGCTAGCCCCCGCCCATCGGGGCTTGAAGAAAAAGATGGGCTGCATGTTGCTTCCACGCAGAGCTGAAACCGACCCGCACACGAGTACTGGTAAACTGCTTAGAGGATCTAAGCCTGCCCAGGCAATGCGGTGCGAGTCGGCCCGTCCATGCTTATAAACCCTATAGGTTTCATTGGGTGGCAGGGCTTGAGATGTCATTTCATCTCAATGACGGGTAAAAGTCCCACAAAATTGGAAGCAACGTCTCCCTAAGACACGTGATTGTTTAATGTAAAAAAATCTTCAGGCCAGTCAAAGGGACATCTCTGCCGTGCAGCCTTTTCAGCCCGTAAGGCTTCCAAAGCCACAGACGCCATACAATGAACCCGCGCCACGTGTGCAGTTAAATATCGGAACCAGCCGTAAGATCTGGAAATTCCGGCCAGCGCATCCGGTCCCTCTGGAAACACCTCTATGAGGACTGCGCACCTAAGGACACTGAAAGTCGGGCGTTAGATTATATTTATCCAAACAGGCCGTCCGTACATGCTTTCTGGAGAAAAATGCACATGGTCGTTATACAGTAAAATTCCTATATTAAGACCACCTTTGAACAGTTCCAAAGGTGGTCCCTGACCAGAGGACAATGTGTACAGAATTCGCGAAGAAAGAATAACTGCACCCTTCTAAATGAACTTTTTAAAGCAGAATTTGTCTTAATTTTAGGTGGTCTTAATAGCAGAAATTCGCTGTAAATAACATTAACATATATCCATATAATACTCTACTTGAGATGTATGGAGAAGCAGACAAATTCAGATATACCTCCTGGCCCCGCCCATTGGGGCTTGGAAAAATAGATTTGGCTACATTATCTGAGAGTACTGGTAAACCGCTTAGAATGTCTAAGCCTACCCAACCAAAGTCGTGTGGGTCAATGGGTGACAGGGATTGAGCTGTTTGTTTTTTTGTTTGGATTTGAGTTTAACGGCCCAGTCCACACTAATTTAGGTCATTTTTGGGCCGGTCAGTTTACCTATCCACACTTTTTCTGGACAGGCTTATACGTAAGCAGTTAACCAGTACAGTGCACATACTTTCGCCAGATACTGACAACTGCCCTTCTTGAATCAGCGAAAGGAAGAGAATGACAGTAGAAAATATTTCATGACTTATCTCCACGAAAGAATTCCGCCGACCCTGGCAGGTATTGAACCCACGTCCCTCTGATCACCAGTCAGACGCGCATCCGACTGAGCTACCGAGGCCAGCGGAATTTAGATGTCATTTAATCTCAATGAGGCTTAATGCCCAACATAATTGGAAGCAACGTCTCCAAAATGACCTAAATAGTATTGAAGGGGAAGTTAAATCTCAAATCAAACAAAACATATCTCTCCTACACAATAGGCCACCACTAAGCCTACCCTACATTACCGGCTTTTATTACACACCTAAAACAGAAACCTGACGCGAATAGTCGAGTTTTTTGTGTTTTGTTATGCAAAGGGAGCAGTCATTATTCATTAGGTTTATTTGCAAGGTTGAATTATGGATATCCATAATTCGATTTATGGATATCCAAAAATCAGCCGAATAATGGATATCCATAATTTGAATTAAGGATATCCTTAATTTGATTTATGGATATCCATATTTCGATCTAAATTAATGATATCCATAAATCGATTTATGGATATCCATAATTCGATCTATGGATATCCATAAATCAGCCGAATAATGGATATCCGTAATTCGATTTATGGATATCAATACATCGAATAATGGATATCCATTATTCGATTTATGGATATCATTAATTCAGTTCGATTTATGGATATCCATAATTCGAATTATGGATATCCATAAATAATTATAGATATCCATAAATAATAATGGATATCCATAATTCGAATTATGGATATCCATAATTCGAATTATGGATATCCATAAATAATTATGGATATCTATAAATGCGGATTAAATAGTAAAACGGCGCCCCATATAAAAGTTATATAGTGAAGTAGTTGGATCAGGTACCGAGGTTAACCATTGGTTAACCAAAGTGTGATCGAGCTCAGTCTTGTAGCAGTCTGGTAGCATGGCGGGAAAGTGTGACGTCACTTTGGTCGAACCAGACTAAGAGGGAGTTCGATCATCTACCATACCATGGTAGCGGAAGTCAAATTGTGCACGTTCTTCCCATGATTTCCATGTTTTTTCACCGGTGTGATCGAACGACGTCTGGTAGATGTTTGGTTGACTGGTACACAGACCCTCTATTTCTTAAAAATAAGCAGTCTAGACAAACATGGGGTGATTAGTATAAGCAACCTTGCTTGTTTTCAAATCCTGTTGATCTTTCTAATATGTTACATTCTTGTTATATATCTGTAATTGAAAAGAAGTAAATAAAATATTGTTTAAACTAAACATGGGGTGCACACTAATGTCCGGAAATTGTCCGGGAAAGGTGGGTTTGTCGTTCGATCACACCGGTGAAAAAACATGGAAATCATGGGAAGAACGTGCACAATTTGACTTCCGCTACCATGGTCTGGTAGATGATCGAACTCCCTCAGTAACAGCAATGATTTCTTATAACTGTTCACAATGCCGTGTTGTTCGGAGTTTGACCGGGTCGTCACCATTTGTCAAACTCAACACATGGTTCCTTTTCAGATCCAGACTCATCTGGGCGTGCACTGATTGCCTAGACCGTGGCCTGGACCTGCATGTCAAAATAAAATAGAATAAAATAAAAAGGATCATTTATTATGTGAACTGAACAGCTGAATTGACTTATTTTCTTCGGGCCGTGGCTTAATGGGTAAGAGCGCTGGCTCTTCATCATTAGGTCGGCTACATGTGAAAACGTGAAGCTCGGATGGGTTTTCTCCTCCGGGTGCTCTATCTTTATGCCCCGCCAAAAAGTGAGGAGGGCCACATAGTTGTCCTCTGTACGCCACACTTTGTAGTATTGTTCTCGTCTCCGCAACTCCTCGTACATTCTTTGATGTAGGGCACACAGTTCAGACATGCATTGAAAATATGCATAAAGCAAACAGGATTCTGATTGCAAAATTATGTCCCCTTGAACGACAAACATTTTGGTCATATGTGTAGCAGAAGAGGTTAAATAGTACTGTTCGTGTCTCCGCAACTCCTCTTACAGTTTTTAATGCAGGACATTGAAACTTGCTACACAAGTATATATCTGACCATGTTTGTGGTTTTACGGACCAGGCAACAGCTAAGGTCATGTTGGGTCGGTCAGTTACCTTCACTGTTCCAATACAGGCTTATACTTAGACCTTATAAGCTACTAAGTGAAGCCCCCACCCCACCCCTCCCCGACAATAACTGTCAGCAGCCAATGAGTAAACTGCCGAGTGATCATGCAACCGTCCATCTGAAGCCGTTGCCAAGCGATGAGGTATTAGAACTAGGAAAGATGGTATAGAGCAGAAAACAAACAAACAACTGAAGAGCCCCGAAGAAATAGATGGGCTGCATGATGCTTCCACGCAGAGCTGAAACTGACCGCACACGAGGACTGGTAAACCGCTTAGATGATCTAAGCCTTCCTAGGCAAAGTGGGGCAAGTCGGACCGTGCATGCTTATAAACCCTTTTTGTTTCATTTGGCGACAGGGCTTGAGATGTCATTTCATCTCAATGTCGGGTAAAAGTCCCACAAAATTGGAATCAACGTCTTCAAAATGACCTATACAGTGTTGACGGGGACGTTAAACCCCAAATCAAACAAACAAACGAAGAACGCCCCGACACTGAAAGCGTCACAGCGTCTTCACACATACACTACTTCGCGAAGAGGCGCAGTGGTTAAAGCACTTATTTCTAAAGCTAGAGGTTACAAGTTTGATTCTCGAAAAAGGTTGATAAAATTATTGTGCAAGAACATACTCAACTGCCATCATTTAATGGAATGAATGCCATTACGCGCGTCATCATTCGGTGCAGAACCACAGCAGGGGAGCGTACGTGAATGAACAATTGCGATTGAACAGGACTTGTGATTTGTACAGTGGGCGATCAGTCACTTGTGGTATCAAATATTCATTTTTGTTCCGATAAAATAAGGATTATACGTGATTTACATGTCTTGTTGATAAGACACCAGAGACATATTATTTTGTGGACGCACGATAGTGAGTGTTTGAGTTTTACGTCCCACCAACAGCTTAGGTCATACAGAGACGGGACCTCGGTTTAAAGACTCATCCGAAAGTCTGGAGAAGCCCGGGATCGATCCTGCGATCCCTGGTTTACAAGGCGAGTAGCGTAACCACTACACCACGGAGGCTTCTAACAGACCTGGTGATTGTTTTTCGAAGGGCCAAAGCTCTTTGAGTATTGTAGCTAGAGTTATGTACCTTGCCATAAAATTGTGTAATGTTGTGATCTTAGGTTTAAAGATAGAAATTGATGCGTTTGAAGCTTTGTAAGTTATTAAGAAAAAAAAAACATGAAAAAATGTTGGCAAACAGACAGACAGCCAGATGGACGGATGGGTAGGCAGACAGGGTATTTCTATAGGACAACTGTCAATAACTACAGGAAGTTTCATTTGTATATCTATAGGGGTCTGAAATAAAGATGGAAACAGACGGAAAAAATGGATTTTTAAGTATTTCAAAGGGCCATAACTCTTAAGAGTATTATAGTTAGAGTTACTTAACTTGTCATGATACTGTGCAATATTATTCTGAACTTATATGTAAAGTTTGAAGTTGTTGCGGTTAATGGTTTTTAAGTTATTAAGAAAAACATGAAAATTGTGGATGGACAGACAGGCAGACAAATGGACAGACAGAGTGATTACTATAGGGCACCGCAAATATTTTGGGGACCCTAATAATAACCAGCGTAAAAACAGGAATGGGCCTTAAGGACTTTAATTTAAGTATTAAGTATAAGTTGCAAAAACTAAGCAAACCCTCTTTGTATGTCGTTTGCAATTTGTTAATTTTCCAGATGCGAGGCATCTTTTTTTTTCAAAGATACATAAAATATGACATCCTCGCATGCAAAAATAACTCCAACCAGTGCTTCAGCTGAAGTGCACGACCCGCCGGATGCTTTTAGCTTTAGGAGTGTTACCATATAGGGGTATGGCGGCCATTTTGGTCATGTGACCTGGACCTGCAACGGTTCCCCCAATAAATGCGCCTTATCGTAAGGAGCAAAAATATATCTTATACTTTAGTACTGTATTCTGAATCGTTTGCAGGATAAAATGCATTCTCACTTTTCCAATACAAAAGCATATGAATTGTGTCAAAGTTTGACCTAGGCACAAAGAAGGTCAAGGTCAACCCAGGGTCACCATTTTAGCAATTTATGATAGGCCTACGTCCCAGATGCTATTTATCAAGTTTCGTGGAAATCTGCCCAGTGGTTCTGGAGAAGACTATTTTTGAAGGGTTTTTACCATATATGGCTTGGCGGCCATTTTGATCATGTGACCTGGACCCCATGAGCAGATTTTGGTTTCCCCCATCCCATAGATGCTCCATATGAAATTTGACTTCAATCGGCCCAACGGTTTCCGAGGAGAAGCAGTTCGAAAATTTTCACATTTTTCGCCTCGGCGAGGCTATACTAAATGGAATGTAATATTTCGCAACTTCATTGGTTAGATCTCATTGATATCTATCAGTATGCGAAAAATTGTTTAAATATTCCAACAAAAGTATATGTGTCAAAGTTTGACCTAGGCACAAAGAAGGTCAAGGTCAACCCAGGGTCACTATTTTAGCAATTTATGATGGGCCTACGTCCCAGATGCTATTTATCAAGTTTCGTGGAAATCTGACCAGTGGTTCTGGAGAAGACTATTTTTGAAGGGTTTTTACCATATATGGCTTGGCGGCCATTTTGGTCAGGTGACCTGGACCACATGAGCAAATTTTGGTTTCCCCCATCCCATAGAGGCTTCATATTAAATTTGACTTCAATCGGCCCAACGGTTTCCGAGGAGAAGCAGTTCGAAAATTTTCACATTTTTCGCCTCGGCGAGGCTATACTAAACGGAATGTAATATTTCGCCACTTCATTGTTTAGATCTCATTGATATCTATCAGTATGCCAAAAAAATTGTTTAAATATTCCAAGTAGTTAAGTCACTATCACCAATTTACACAAATGGGTTACGGACGGACAGACAGACAGACCATATATGGCTTGGCGGCCATTTTGGTCATGTGATCTGGACCCCATGAGCAAATTTTGGTTTCCCCAATCCCATAGAGGCTCCATATGAAATTTGACCTCAATCGGCCCAACGGTTTCCGGGGAGAAGCAGTTCGAAAATTTTCACATTTTTCGCCTCGGCGAGGCTATACTAAATGGAATGTAATATTTCGCAAGTTCATTGGTTAGATCTCATTGACATCTATCAGTATGCCAAAAATTGTTTAAATATTCCAAGCGGTTAAGACACTATCACCAATTTTCACAAACGGGTTACGGACGGACAGACTGACAGACTGACAGAATGACATGGTGATTTTAAGCCTGTCTCACACAGAACACGGTTGGGCACACGGTTCCAATACGGTATACTCGGTTATACACGGGTTGACTGGTACGAGTATTGAGCTCCAACCGTGCCTGGCGATGAGTTGGTACAATTTAGATTCGAATGTAGCACGAGTATGTACGAACAAAGTACGGATATACTCGGTCAAGCAAGGTTTGTCACAGTTGGAACACGAGTTGCAAAACGATTTTCATACGATTGTTGTACGGTTCCAAGTACGGTATAGTACGGTCTGTTACGGCCTAGTACGATTAAACACGACTTTTAATCGATTCACAGGACATTTACAGGGTTTACATACGGTCCCACCGACTTTTGTTCGAGTTATGCTCGAATTATCACACATTCGTGTATGTTTTGATATAAATTGACTCCTTTTGATGGCTTGGCATCATAAATTTTCGAACTTTCAACAGAGAAGTTATCAAAATGGCAGATGACAGAATAAGGGAATTAGAAATCATGATAAGACTGATAGACATTGAGATTATTTTGGCCAGAAGGCGTGAGGGGAGACGAGAAGAAGCCAACAGAAGGAGAAGAAGAAGGAGGCAAGTTTGGACAAGAGAATGACTCCAAAGAAGATAGGTCAACAGATTGAAGTGGTCGAAGGGCCTTGGTGGCCCTTTTTGTATTCTCGCTGGTAGAATCTTCCATGGGGATTCTTTTGGGGACCTTCTTCTTCTTTGGAGGCATTATGTAGCAAGTACTCTGTTGTTTCAAGGTGGCAGCAGGTTGTTGTGTTTTCTGTTTTGTTCGAGTGCTGTATGATCATACACGAGCTTTATACAGACGTAGAGACTGTGTCTGGTCGTACTTGACCATGTATAATTCGTACTTGAACCGTATTGGTCGTATGGCGATCGTATGAAACCGTATTGGTCGTATGGCGAGCGTATAAAACCGTGTGTACACTCGTGTGAATCGTACGGTGATCGTGTGACATTCGAGTGTTAATCCGGGTGTTGGATGTAGGACTTGGGAACGGTTTCACACGATTCCATACGATTTTTATACAATGTAGTCACGGTTGAGCTCACTCGTGGAGTGGACTTCATGTGCGGTTGTATATACGGTCTCGTACGGTCTCACACGATCTTGTACGATCGCTAATACGATCATACACGGACATGGCACCCGTGCCAGTTTTTTAAAAGTTTTAAAAATCATACACGGCTTTCACAGATTCACTCGAATGGTCCGAGTGTAACTCGCATAAGGTCACGGTTGGTTCGGTTGTATGTACGGTTTACATGGGTGGCCAACCGTATAAGCCGTGTTTTCTGTGTGAGACAGGCTTTAGGGCACTCTTACATATGTAGAAATCAACCGACTTCAGTCAGTCGCTTTTTCTGCGGGTCGTGCAATGCCTATAAAATCAACAAATATTTGCATCAAAAGGTGTTATTAACTTCCAAATGGAGTTTGGAGTTATATGGAATGACACATGCATGCTAATATTGAAAAATGGACAAAATCGGATTTTGTGGGGAGATAACTCTCATGTTAACGACCGCAAAATAAATCCTGACATATGCCTGCAATAACTATTATATCAACATTATAATAACAAAAGAATTTTAAAAAATCTTGAAAACTGTGAACGTGTTGTGGTTTTTCGTAAATTCGGAGACCAAAAAAATACTGAAATTGGGGTACATCTTACAAGTGAATATAAACTCTATTCTGGTATGAATTACATAACACTATTATCATGTTCAGAAGTGTAATTTTCCTTTTGCAACCACCATTTTGAAGCATGAACTTGGAAAGAAAAAAAAAATAGCATTTTTGTATTTATACTTTTAATGGGTTGGAATAGCCCCACCCACTTAAATCGTGTAAACAGCAAAACAATCTGGTATTGCACCTTAAGAGAGTCAATCCATATCAGTTTAAGAATACAAAGTTTAAAGAAATTCGGTTTCAGCCATGAAATTGGCCTTATAGAGACTGCTCCTTTGAGATTCAAACTTGACCTTCAATTGGGACCATGACCTTGCGATAGCATGGCTGAGTTACGTGTTTGGCACATCATTTCACTTTGGCCAATATTTGACCAAAGTAAAATGAAAATCTTTCCATGGATAAAAAGATATGGAACGGATCCAAAATTCAAGGCTCGAACTCATGGCCTTCAATTGTGACTTTGACCTTGATCTAGCACGGCGTAGTTATGATTTTTTTTTTGCATATCAGCCCACATAGGCCAACACTGGACCAAAGTTTAATGAAAATCCTTTCAGCGGTAACGATGTGAACTCTTGACCTTCAATTGTGATCATGACCGTGAGTCAGCATGGCTGAGTTACACGTTCTGCACGTCATCTCTTTTTGGCCATTATTGGACCAAAGTTAAATGAAAATCCTTCCAGTGGTAAAAAATAAATGGAACGGTCCCACGATTCAAGGCTCAAACTCATTACCTTCAATTGTGACCTTGTCACCTTGAGTCGTCATGGTGTAGTCTTGGATTCTGTGCATCAGTGCGCGGAGGCAAATATTTTGCCAAAGTTAAAAAAAATCTGTTAAGGGGTTAAAGAGATATAGAGCGGCCACGAAATTCAAGGCTCAAACTCGTGACCTTCAACTGTGGTCATCACCTTGAGTCGGTTGGTTGGTTGATTTGAGGTTTAACGTCCCCGTCAACACTGTAAAGGTCATTTTGGAGACGTTGCTTCCAATTTTGTGGGACTTTTACCCGACATTGAGATGAAATGACAGCTCAAGCCCTGTCGCCCAATGAAACCAATAGGGTTTATTAGCATGGACGGTCCGCCTCGCACCGCGGTTCCTGGACAGGCTTAGATCCTCTAAGCGGTTTACCAGTACTAGTGTTCGGGCCAGATTCAGCTCTGCGTGGAAGCATCATGCAGCCCATATATTTCTTCAAGCCCCTATGGGCCACCTTGAGTCGGTATGAATGAGTTATGGGTTCTGCACATTTTGTATGTCACTTTGGCCATCAATTGACCGAAGTTTAATGAAAATCCTTCAAGAGGTAAAGGAGATATGGAATGGACACAAAATTCAAGGCTCAAACACGTGACCATCAGTTGTGACTTTGGCCTTGAGTCGGCATTGTTTATAAATAGGTTTTGCACATTGGTTCACCGAGGCGAATATTTTACCAAAGTTTAATGAAAACCGATCGAATGGTGAAGAAAATAAGGAACGGAAAAATACAACTCGTTACCTTCAATTGTAACCGTCATCTTAAGTCGGGCTTGTGTAGTTATGGGTTCTACACATCATCACACTGAGGCAAATATTTGACCAAAATTTAATGAAAATCTTTCCTTGCGGTTAAAGAAATGTAGAGCGGACACGAAATACAAGGCTCAAATGCATGGCATTCAGTTGTGATCTTCGCCTTGAGTCGGCATGGTTGAATTATAGATTTCACACATCATCTTACCTAAGCCAACACTTGATCAAAGTGTAATGAAAATCCTTTCAGGATTAAAGGAGAGAGGGAACGAACAAAAAGCAAAAACATTCAAGGCTCAAACTTATGACCTTCAAATTTAACCTTGAACTTGAGTCGATATCGTTTATTTATAGATTATGCATATCAGCTTCCTGAGGCGAATACAAGACCAAAGGTTAGTAAAAATCTGTTAAAGGGTTCAGGATATACGAAGCGGGCAATAAAGTCTTACAGACGGACAGACAGATGGACAGACAGAGGGCATTGCTATAATCCCATCTCCGCTTCGCAGCGGGTATAAAAAACAATTTTTATAAAAGTGGGTCTATAGGCAGGAGTTAATTTCATATATATCCTCATACAATTTTGACAAATAAGAGTTATAAATAAAAATCAAAAATGAGTTTCTTTAAGAGCAATGAAAACATTCAGTCTTTTTTTTTTTTTTTTTCTTAAAAAACAAAATAAAAAAATGGGTACCTGTTTTTAAACTGTTTAACCTAAAAAGGCGGGGAGAGATTACCGTGATATGTCAATACAGAATGTGAGTAGAAGGGTGGACAGGTGGGGAATTTAGGTGCCAGTAAGCGAAAGACTTCAGCATATTCAGAATGTCACTGAACAAATGACCGTTCAACCGAATCGCAGTTGACCTGTTCAATTCGAATACTTACAAAAACAAGTGACCTACACAGTTTACTTTTGCTCCTGTGCCATTCTTTTAACAGCCCTGACGTCTGATTTGAATTTTTGAAGATGTCTTTGATTCCTATTCATAATTTTAGAAGAATAAAATTATAAACAACAAAGAAAATGTTTCTTTATACACATTTTATGCCTATTTCCAATTGTGTCAACCGGCTACGACATAACGATAAACAAGGTGATCAATAATCTTGCTCTTCTCATGCGTCCAAAAGAAGCCTTCGTGGTGAAGTGGTTACACTACTCGCCTTGTACACCAGGGATCGCAGGATCGATCATGTATCATGGCTTGAACATGTATCTAACTGGTTATAAGATATATGCATGAAATGAAGGGGGCGGGTCAATGCGCCGACACACCCTGGGGTTGGCATAGAAGCATATGGATGAAAGAAGTTTACTCAAGGAACATGTCTATAAAAAATGTCAAAATATCCCAAAAGGCTTGACAGTAAATGCCATTTTTCTAATCTCCCAAATATAAGTCTATGGAAACTTGCAAACTTGCAATAAGTTGCCATATCAACCGAACTAATGAGCCAATTTTTATATATATATATATATAAAAAAAAAAAAAACATCAATTCCCCCGCCCGCGGATGCTACAGATGAAATTTGGGCCCAATCGGCTTTAGAAGAGATGTCGTTTGAAAGTGTTGATGCCACACGAACGATGACGATGACGACAATGGGCAACTGCCTGTCCTATAAGCTCCCTATGAGCCTTCGGCTCTTTTGAGCTAAACATTAATGAATTTTTAGTGTTTTACTCACCTGTCACGTAGTGACAAAGTGAGCTTTTGTGATCATGTTTTGTCTCTCGTCCGTCCGTCAGTGCGTGTATCCATCCGTAAACAATTTTAAATAAATATGTCTCTAATACCCCACAGCCGATCTTGATCAAATTTCATGAGGAGTATCATCAGGTTGGGGGAAAGGCTACAAAAGTTTTCGGGCTGATCGGATGGGAACTCTGGTTGCCATGGTAACATATAGCTCCCAAAGACTTGCAATGGGGAAAACTTACAGAAACTACAGGGTCCAGGTCTTAGACATTTAGCATGTAGCAATGTCCCAAGGTCACATACATAAATTCTGCCAATCATGCTCCCAGGCTCCAAAAAGCTACAGCCCAGGGCTCTTTAGCTCCCATAGAATTAAAATTGGAAAAACTTCAAAAATGTTCTTCTGTGAAACCACAGGGCCCAGAGCTAAGATATTAAGCATGTGGTAACTTCAAGTAGTTACCTACATTATAAATCCTGCCAATCATACCCTTGGGCTTCACTGGGGCCCCTTACCTCCCATAGACATATAATGGAAGCTTAAAGAATCTTCGCTGAAACCATGAAGCACAGAGCTTAGATATTCAGTATGTAGCAATATAAAATAGTCACCTACATAAATCCTGCGAACCATGTCCCTCAGGGCAAAATTGGCCAAGACCGGGGCTCATCAGCTTCCACAGACTCATAATAAAAAAAAAACTTAAAAAAATGTTCTCCTCTAAAACCAGATGGCCCAGAGCTTAAATATTTAGCATGTAGCAATGTCAAGTGGTCTCCTACATAAATCCTGCCAACCATGCCTCTGGAGTCCATTCTGGTTATGTCCCAGGGCTCCTTAGCTCTAATAGCCTTTTTTAAATAGCTTAACCTCAAAAATCTTCTCCGAAACCACAGGGCCCAGAGTTTAGATATTTAGTATGCAGCAATGCCAACTGGTTACCTACATAAATCCTGCCAAGCATGACATTGGTGTCCAAGGTGGCCCAGCTCAAGGGCTCATCAGCTCCCATAGACTTATGATGGATTAAAAAATCTTCGTCTTTGATACTACAGGGCGCAGAGCTTAGATATATAGTATGAAGCAATGCCAAGTGGCCACCTAGATTAATGTTGCTAATCATGCCCCTAAAGTCAAAGTTGGCCACACCCTCAGGGCTCATTAGCTCCCATAGACTTATAATGAAAAAAAAAAAAACTTCAAAAATCTTCTTCTACGAAACCAAAAGGCCAAGAGCTTAGATATTTAGTATGTAGCAATATCAAGTGGTTACCCACATAAATGCCCGTCATGTTACTGGGGTCCAAAATGACCACACCCTGGGCTCATTAGCTGCCAATGACTTAAAATTTGAAAAACTTCAAAAATCTTCCCTGAAACCATAAGGCAGAGACCTTAGATGTAATTATGTAGTCACCTACATAAATCCTGCAAATCCTGTGCCGTGAGTGTTAATGGGCTATGTCCCCGGCCTCCTTGGCTTCTACAGACTTATAATAGGAAAAACCTCAAAACTCTTCTTCTCTGAAACTCCAAAGAATCGATATTTAGTATGCAGCAAGGTCAGGTGGTCACCAACATAAATCCTGTCAGCCATGTCCGTGGGGTCCGAATTGACCACATCCTTAGGCTCAATAGCTTCCACAGACTTAAACATGTAAGTTAAAGAACTTCGAAAAATCTTCTGCCCTGAAACCACGGGGTACACAGCTTACATATTTAAATGTTCCTCAGGTGAGCCATTTAGGCTCAATGAGCCTGTTGCTGGTTAAACTGAGCATTTTCATAGTCTAAAAAACAGAACTTTATGAAATATCAATATCAAGTTTTTTTATTCTGTAATTAACTTTTACCCATATGTACATTTCTACATCAAAACATTTTGAAGAATCCTCACCACTTACTTTTTCTAAAAAAAAATATCTTGTTTTCCACACTTTTTTGTCATAATTTCGGATTTCTACCTTAAAAAGCCCAGTTTCTGTGCAGATTCGAAGTTGAAAGATCTTTGATAGCTACTTGAAAGTAGTGACTAGAGAGTGCACATCAGGTCAGATAAGTTCCATGTAATACAATTTACTTTTGTAACGAAGTTTCTAAATGCCCGAAATAATGGACTTTCAGTGTGTTTTTATGCAAAAAGTTGCATTTTTGAACCCCTCAAAATGATATTTTTTATACATTTAAAATTTCATTTTTTCCTGTCGTTGACCCATATGTCACTTTTTACAGCAAGACATTTTTAAGAATCCTCATCACTAACTTTTTGAAAAATTATTCCCGTTTTCCGCATTTTTGTCAATTTTTTAAAGTTTTTACCCCAAAAAGACAATTTTCTGTAAATGTATGAAAATGAAAAATTTTTTATTGCTACTTGACAACAGTTCATCAATGTCTGGCTATTTAAATCAATTTGGTATTAATTCATGAAAATTTTATGATTTCATTTCTGTTTTTGGCGATTTTTATTCAAATTTTGAACATTTCACCCCCAAAATTCGATTTCGCCAGGGAATATTTTTGGGGATTTTTTTCCTGTAAGTCAGAACACCTCACTGATTTTGTAAAACAGTGAAAACCTTTCTGAAGGAATTTGTTTGAGGTTAAGGGTCTTTTTGGTATAAAATGACTAGCCTAAATAGCTTTTATTCTTGTTTCTCAACCTATTTTGCTTTTTTATATTTCGGGGGTGGATCATTGACAAATACAAACTTATTGAACAAAATTATGTGTCTTTTATCTTTTTTTTGAATGGCGCTGAACGCCTGAGATTTTCCTTCCTCTAATAGCTTTTATCTTTCGGCTTCGTTCAAACCAGACTGTTTAGTTCGAGCCTTATCTCTGAGGTCATTATATTTGCCCAATTTATCAAGAACCATTTTAAATTCTTGTTCTGATATCTGCCCGTCTTGGAGTGCTCTTGAAATCAAATCCTTTATGCTGTTCAGTTTAGAATCTGCAATATTTATGATCTGGTCAGGTTTTTGTGTTTTTGTATGCAATTTTCTTCTAACAAACTTAACGCAAACCCCTGTAACCCCACAAATCACAGCAGCGATTTCTAGAGGCAGCAAAGGCGGAATAACCATACCCAAACCACCCAAAACAACACCAGCTGAGATCAATGCTATATCTATTCTATCAGTAAAGTTGATTGCTCGTTTATATTTCTTATAAAGAGAGTTACTAGTTTGACGTTCATTGGTTAACTGTTTTTCCACTTCTGAAATCTTTTGTAATCGAGAATTTTGCCCGTCTTCAGTTGACAGGTTTGGATATATTGGAGGAGCTGTTGGCTGTTTCATTTTTTATATTATTTCTTTAAAAATATTTCAAAATATAAAAATGATAACTCATACATTAACAAATGCTCAGCTTGGAAAGCCTTACCAGTTACAGAATTATATCGACAATAGAGACAGTGATAAAACAATCGGATTAAAATCTATAACATACTGGATAGGCTGGTATAATGTAACAGGTAAACAATATATTGCAACCAAAAACAAAAGAATTGATTTAGAACCAGGCTTATATAACTTCGGCGACATTCAAAAGATATTTGCAAATGAATCCATTTCTTTTTCTGCGAATAACACCCATTTATCAAAATAAAGATACCGCAAAATATGGAAATTTAATTATCGAGTGGCATTCTTTCTTTGCTTGGAGTTATCTCAAAACATGGCAGGCTGAATGCAGGCACATATATAGGAGACAAAATAATTAACTTTGCACAACCTAGAGATCTTCAAATTTATCTTGGCCAGATTAACACATCAACAAACTACGTTGATGGGGTACCAAGTACATTACTTGGAATAATACCAGTTTCAGCCAAGCCTTTTGGGCAAGCAGTTTCTCATAGATTTGAATTTCCAATCTTCAAGAAACTTGTAAACGGATGCATTACAGAATTATCTTTGCAAATTAATGATGAAACTGGCACTGTGTTGAATAATCATGGTCTACCAATTATAATCGAACTTTTAGTAAAATAATATTAAATAAAAAAATGAGTATTTTCGGAGCAGATTACAATACACTGGAAATATCAGATGATCTTGATATGATTGAAAACAGAATAAAATAACTCAAGAGTCCAATTGACTCAAATGATGCAGTCAACAAACGTTATCTGAACAGGGGGATCGACTTCAAGACAAAAGATTTAGAGAATAAACTTACCACCCTTGAAACGAAAATTTCAGCTTTTGATGGTACAAAACCGATGTCCTCTGATCTGAATATGGGAAACCATCGGATTTCTAACGCATCTCATCCAAGAAACCCAGAACATGATGCTGAGTATGAAAATGATGTAGTTATAGCTAAATTTTTGTATGATTATGTCAAGATTGCTGACAAAAAATTCTTAAAAGCAAATAAAGACAGTGTACTTGATGGGCGACTAGACATGAAGCAACATAACATAATTGAATTTTTTTGGAATCATTTTTATTGTATAATGTATTTTTTTCTCAAAATATAAATAACAGCTCACTGTTGATGAAAATTTTCTAACCTATTTATACGGCTCCTGATTTCGATATTGCACGACCCGCAGAAAAAGCGACCGACTGAAGTCGGTTGATTTTCTAAGAGTGCCCTAAAATCATTCTGTCATTCTGTCAGTCTGTCTGTCCGTCCGTAACCCGTTTGTGAAAATTGGTGATAGTGACTTAACCGCTTGGAATATTTAAACAATATTTGGCATACTGATAGATATCAATGAGATCTAACCAATAAACTTGCGAAATATTACATTCCATTTAGTATAGCTTCGCCGAGGCGAAAAATGTGAAAATTTTTGAACTGCGTCTCCTCGGAAACCATTGGGCCGATTGAAGTCAAATTTCATATGGAGCCTCTATGGGATGGGGGAAACCAAAATTTGCTCATGGGGTACAGGTCACATGACCAAATTAGCCGCCAAGCCATATATGGTCTGTCTGTCTGTCCGTCCGTAACCCGTTTGTGAGAATTGGTGACAGTGACTTAACCGCTTGGAATATTTAAACAATTTTTGACATACTGATAGATATCAATGAGATCTAACCAATGAACTTGCCAAATATTACATTCAATTTAGTATAGCCTCGCCGAGGCGAAAAATGTGAAAATTTTCGAACTGCTTCTCCTCGGAAACCGTTTGGCCGATTGAAGTCAAATTTCATATGGAGCATCTATGGGATGGGGGAAACCAAAATTTGCTCATGGGGTCCAGGTCACATGACCAAAATGGCGGCCAAGCCATATATGGTAAAAATCCTTCAAAAATAGTCTTCTCCAGAACCACTGGGCAGATTTCCACGAAACTTGATAAAAAGCATCTGGGACGTAGGCCCATCATAAATTGCTAAAATAGTGACCCTGGGTTGACCTTGACCTTCTTTGTGCCTAGGTCAAACTTTGACACATATGCTTTTGTATTGGAAAAGTGAGAATGCATTTTATCCTGCAAACGATTCAGAATACAGTACTAAAGTATAAGATATATTTTTGCTCCTTACGATAAGGCGCATTTATTGGGGGAACCGTTTTAGGTCCAGGTCACATGACCAAAATGGCCGCCATTCCCATAAATGGTAACACTCATAAAGCTTAAAGCATCCGGCGGGTCGTGCACTTCAGCTGAAACACTGGTTTTCATCTACAGGTGCTTGAATTCTAGATGATACATAACCTTGATTTACTGCATCATAACTATCAAGAGGATCAGCAAGACCAATTATGTTATGTTGCTTCATGTCTAGTCGCCCATCAAGTACACTGTCTTTATTTGCTTTTAAGAATTTTTTGTCAGCAATCTTGACAAAATCATACAAAAATTTAGCTATAACTACATCATTTTCATACTCAGCATCATGTTCTGGGTTTCTTGGATGAGAGGCGTCAGAAATCCGATGGTTTCCCATATTCAGATCAGAGGACATCGGTTTTGTACCATCAAAAGCTGAAATTTTCGTTTCAAGGGTGGTAAGTTTATTCTCTAAATCTTTTGTCTTGAAGTCGATCCCCCTGTTCAGATAACGTTTGTTGACTGCATCATTTGAGTCAATTGGACTCTTGAGTTATCTTATTCTGTTTTCAATCATATCAAGATCATCTGATATTTCCAGTGTATTGTAATCTGCTCCGAAAATACTCATTTTTTTATTTAATATTATTTTACTAAAATTTCGTTTATTATTGGTAGACCATGATTATTCAACACAGTGCCAGTTTCATCATTAATTTGCAATGATAATTCTGTAATGCATCCGTTTACAAGTTTCTTGAAGATTGGAAATTCAAATCTATGAGAAACTGCTTGCCCAAAAGGCTTGGCTGAAACTGGTATTATTCCAAGTAATGTACTTGGTGCCCCATCAACGGAGTTTGTTGATGTGTTAATCTGGCCAAGATAAATTTGAAGATCTCTAGGTTGTGCAAAGTTAATTATTTTGTCTCCTATATATTTGCCTGCATTCAGCCTACCATGTTTTGAGATAACACCAAGCAAAGAAAGAATGCCACTCGATAATTAAATTTCCATATTTTGTGGTATCTTTATTTTGATAAATAGGTGTTATTCGCAGAAAAAGAAATGGATTCATTTGCAAATATCTTTTGAATGTCGCCGAAGTTATATAAGCCTGGTTCTAAATCAATTCTTTTGTTTTTGGTTGCAATATATTGTTTACCTGTTACATTATACCAGCCTACCCAGTATGTTATAGATTTTAATCCGATTGTTTTATCACTGTCTCTATTGTCGATATAATTCTGTAACTGGTAAGGCTTTCCAAGCTGAGCATTTGTTAATGTATGAGTTATCATTTTTATAGTTTGAAATATTTTTAAAGAAATAATATAAAAAAAATGAAACAGCCAACAGCTCCTCCAATATATCCAAACCTGTCAACTGAAGACGGGCAAAATTCTCGATTACAAAAGATTTCAGAAGTGGAAAAACAGTTAACCAATGAACGTCAAACTAGTAACTCTCTTTATAAGAAATATAAACGAGCAATCAACTTTACTGATAGAATAGATATAGCATTGATCTCAGCTGGTGTTGTTTTGGGTGGTTTGGGTATGGTTATTCCGCCTTTGCTGCCTCTAGAAATCGCTGCTGTGATTTGTGGGGTTACAGGGGTTTGCGTTAAGTTTGTTAGAAGAAAATTGCATACAAAAACACAAAAACCTGACCAGATCAGAACTATTGCAGATTCTAAACTGAACAGCATAAAGGATTTGATTTCAAGAGCACTCCAAGACGGGCAGATATCAGAACAAGAATTTAAAATGGTTCTTGATAAATTGGGCAAATATAATGACCTCAGAGATAAGGCTCGAACTAAACAGTCTGGTTTGAACGAAGCCGAAAGATAAAAGCTATTAGAGGAAGGAAAATCTCAGGCGTTCAGCGCCATTCAAAAAAAGATAAAAGACACAAAATTTTGTTCAATAAGTTTGTATTTGTCAATGATCCACCCCCGAAATATAAAAAAGCAAAATAGGTTGAGAAACAAGAATAAAAGCTATTTAGGCTAGTCATTTTATACCAAAAAGACCCTTAACCTCATACAAATTCCTTCAGAAAGGTTTTCACTGTTTTCAAAATCAGTGAGGTGTTCTGACTTACAGGAAAAAAATCCCCAAAAATATTCCCTGGCGAAATCGAATTTTTGGGGTGAAATGTTCAAAATTTGAATAAAAATCGCCAAAAACAGAAATGAAATCATAAAATTTTCATGAATTAATACAAAATTGATTTAAATAGCCAGACATTGATGAACTGTTGTCAAGTAGCAATAAAAAAATTTTCATTTTCATACATTTACAGAAAATTGTCTTTTTGGGGTAAAAACTTTGAAAAATTGACAAAAATGCGGAAAACGGGAATAATTTTTCAAAAAGTTAGTGATGAGGATTCTTAAAAATGTCTTGCTGTAAAAAGTTACATATGGGTCTAAGTCAACGACAGGAAAAAATGAAATTTTAAATGTATAAAAAATATCATTTTGAGGGGTTCAAAAATGCAACTTTTTGCATAAAAACACACTGAAAGTCCATTATTTCGGGCATTTTAGAAACTTCGTTACAAAAGTAAATTGTATTACATGGAACTTATCTGACCTGATGTGCATTCTCTAGTCACTACTTTCAAGTAGGTATCAAAGATCTTTCAACTTCGAATCTGCACAGAAACTGGGCTTTTTAAGGTAGAAATCCGAAATTATGACAAAAAAGTGTGGAAAACAAGATATTTTTTTTTAGAAAAAGTAAGTGGTGAGGATTCTTCAAAATGTTTTGATGTAGAAATGTACATATGGGTAAAAGTTAATTACAGAATAAAAAAAAACTTGATATTGATATTTCTGTTTTTTAGACTATGAAAATGCTCAGTTTAACCAGCAAGAGGCTCATTGAGCCTAAATGGCTCACCTGAGGAACATTTAAATATGTAAGCTGTGTACCCCGTGGTTTCAGGGCAGAAGATTTTTCGAAGTTCTTTAACTTACATGTTTAAGTCTGTGGAAGCTATTGAGCCTAAGGATGTGGCCAATTTGGACCCCACGGACATGGCTGGCAGGATTTATGTTGGTGACCACCTGACCTTGCTGCATACTAAATATCGATTCTTTGGGCCTTATAGTTTCAGAGAAGAAGAGTTTTGAGGTTTTTCCTATTATAAGTCTGTAGAAGCCAAGGAGGCCTGGGACATAGCCCATTAACACTCCAGGCACAGGATTTGCAGGATCTATGTAGGTGACTACATAATTACATCTAAGGTCTCTGCCTTATGGTTTCAGGGAAGATTTTTGAAGTTTTTCAAATTTTAAGTCATTGGCAGCTAATGAGCCCAGGGTGTGGTCATTTCGGACCCCAGTAACATTACGGGCATTTATGTTGGTACCCACTTGATATTGCTACATACTAAATATCTAAGCTCTTGGCCTTTTGGTTTCGTAGAAGAAGATTTTTGAAGTTTTTTTTTTCATTATAGGTCTATGGGAGCTAATGAGCCCTGAGGGTGTGGCCAACTTTGACTTTAGGGGCATGATTAGCAACATTAATCTAGGTGGCCACTTGGCATTGCTTCATACTATATATCTAAGCTCTGCGCCCTGTAGTATCAAAGACGAAGACTTTTTAATCCATCATAAGTCTATGGGAGCTGATGAGCCCTTGAGCTGGGCCACCTTGGACACCAATGTCATGCTTGGCAGGATTTATGTAGGTAACCAGTTGGCATTGCTGCATACTAAATATCTAAACTCTGGGCCCTGTGGTTTCGGAGAAGATTTTTGAGGTTAAGCTATTTAAAAAAGGCTATTAGAGCTAAGGAGCCATGGGACATAACCAGATTGGACTCCAGAGGCATGGTTGGCAGGATTTATGTAGGAGACCACTTGACATTGCTACATGCTAAATATTTAAGCTCTGGGCCATCTGGTTTTAGAGGAGAACATTTTTTTAAGTTTTTTTTTTATTATGAGTCTGTGGAAGCTGATGAGCCCCGGTCTTGGCCAATTTTGCCCTGAGGGACATGGTTCGCAGGATTTATGTAGGTGACTATTTTATATTGCTACATACTGAATATCTAAGCTCTGTGCTTCATGGTTTCAGCGAAGATTCTTTAAGCTTCCATTATATGTCTATGGGAGGTAAGGGGCCCCAGTGAAGCCAATTTGGACCCCAAGGGTATGATTGGCAGGATTTATAATGTAGGTAACTACTTGAAGTTACCACATGCTTAATGCCTGTGATTTCACAGAAGAACATTTTTGAAGTTTTTCCAATTTTAATTCTATGGGAGCTAAAGAGCCCTGGGCTGTAGCTTTTTGGAGCCTGGGAGCATGATTGGCAGAATTTATGTATGTGACCTTGGGACATTGCTACATGCTAAATGTCTAAGACCTGGGCCCTGTAGTTTCTGTAAGTTTTCCCCATTGCAAGTCTTTGGGAGCTATATGTTACCATGGCAACAAGAGTTCCCATCCGATCAGCCCGAAAACTTTTGTAGCCTTTCCCCCAACCTGATGATACTCCTCATGAAATTTGATCAAGATCGACTGTGGGGTATTAGAGACATATTTATTTAAAATTGTTTACGGATGGATACACGCACTGACGGACGGACGAGAGACAAAACATGATCACAAAAGCTCACTTTGTCACTACGTGACAGGTGAGTAAAACACTAAAAATTCATTAATGTTTAGCTCAAAAGAGCCGAAGGCTCATAGGGAGCTTATAGGACAGGCAGTTGTCCATTGTCGTCATCGACATCGTTCGTGTGGCATCAACACTTTCAAACGACATCTCTTCTAAAGCCGATTGGGCCCAAATTTCATCTGTAGCATCCGCGGGCGGGGGAATTGATGTTTTTTTTTTTTTTTTTTTATATATATATAAAAATTGGCTCATTAGTTCGGTTGATATGGCAACTTATTGCAAGTTTGCAAGTTTCCATAGACTTATATTTGGGAGATTAGAAAAATGGCATTTAGTGTCAAGCCTTTTGGGATATTTTGACATTTTTTATAGACATGTTCCTTGAGTAAACTTCTTTCAGCCATATGCTTCTATGCCAACCCCAGGGTGTGTCGGCGCATTGACCCGCCCCCTTCATTTCATGCATATATCTTATAACCAGTTAGATACATGTTCAAGCCATGATACATGATCGATCCTGCGATCCCTGGTGTACAAGGCGAGTAGCGTAACCACTTCACCACGGAGGCTTCTTTTGGACGCATGAGAAGAGCTAGATTATTGATCACCTTGTTTATCGTTATGTCGTAGCCGGTTGACACAATTGGAAATAGGCATAAAATGTGTATAAAGAAACATTTTCTTTGTTGTTTATAATTTTATTCTTCTAAAATTATGAATAGGAATCAAAGACATCTTCAAAAATTCAAATCAGACGTCAGGGCTGTTAAAAGAATGGCACAGGAGAAAATAAGGTATACCCCCGGAAACCCCACTTTTACTGTATAAAGTGGGGTTCAAAGGGGTCAAAATTATATAGGCGTGTTTTCATGATGTAATCTCGATTTGCTTGATGACAGAAATGTTTCGTGTGTCATCTATTATCTTCTTTTCACTTTTCCTTGAAAAACTGTCTATTTAATGATTTTGCTTTTTACGAAAGTGAAGGTTTTGTGTTTGCTTAGTAAAAAGCACTTGATGAAAATAAAAGAACTGCAAGTACCGGTTCAAAATTCCACACATTGAGAAATTTGATTCAGATTTGTGTTTTAAAATTAGAAGCCTTCGTGTTGTAGTGGTAACGCTACTCGCCTTCTGAACCAGGGGTCCCAGGATCGATCCCGGGCTTCTCCAGACTTTCGGATGAGCCTTTAAACCGAGGTCCCGCCTCCGTATGACCTTCGCTGTTGGTGGGTCGTAAAACTAAAACACTCGCTCAAATTTGTGTCACAGTTTTCGCAGGAACTACTGGGCCTACAATGTTGAAATTTGGTACAGATGTGGACAGTGGTTTCAGTATGTGGTGTATACCTGAATCAGGCTGCTGCTGCTAATCGGCCCCTTTCCTTGTTCATTTGTCTTTTTCTCAAAATTGTACACATTGAAAATTTGTGTCACAATTTTTTCAGGAACAATAAGGGCTTCAAAGTTTAAACTTAGTACACAATTAATCATGATGTATGCCAGAATCGGCCTGCTTGTGTTTTGTTTCAAAATCAGTAGTATTCACAATGAGGGTTCTGGAACAACACCCCCACCCCACACTGTGGGGCCGACCACCCTCAAGGTCGGCCCCACCGAGTGGGGATGCCGAGGACAAAAATTTTGTTTCATCCCCGCAATACTGTGGGGCCCACCCCATCCCCGGGTCGGCCTCACCGAGAGGGGATGCAATAGAATAAAATATTTGTTTACCTGCCGTATCGCGGGGGAATCCCCTGGTGTAAAATGATTTACAACGCCAACAGCACCAGAGGGGGTTTATAGCGAATAATTTAGAAATACTTAAATATAAGGATTATAAAGAAACAGAATGCAAGAGCCTATTGACCCCCGCAAATGCTACAGGGATCTCTTCTACAAAGCCCTTGCTCAAGACCCACGCTTCGACGAGCAGCGCAGCAGTAATTACGCCCAACGAATTGAACGCGGGTGCTACAACGCAGCAATTACCCGGTGTGCGGAATCAGCCAGCGCTTACAGCCGCCAGTGGGACTCTCCGATGTTCGGGAATATCTACAGCGCCCGCTGTGGCATCGTCCTGGCCAACATAGACCCCATAGGCACAATACTGAGCAAGGTAGAGGGTGGAGGATGGGCCCTAGATAGGCTTGCCTCAGGAGATTTGCTTCCGGATGATTTTTGGTAATATGACGGCAACTGAGCTGTGTCCCCTGGCCGGGAAGACCGAACGCGACGGGGTAACGCGCCGTCTTAGCCAAAAAGTCATAGAAAAAACTTCCACCCTCTTCGCCTGTCCCCGTTGCCACAGACGAAACCACATATACCGCCAGGTTCAGATCGGCGCCGGAGACGAGCCATCGACCTTTATATGCACCTGCAAAGAATGTTGAGAACACTATGAGGGGTTCGCGTAAATAGACTCAATTTAAAATATTTGTTTGCCCGCCATATCGCATGGCCAACACATGACCAGCCTGCGCTCGCAAACAGCCCCAGCGGGCAGGGTGTGCTTGTATTAGAGAAATATAGTACCTAAAACATACAGCACAAAAATGAACAAGTGTCCTTGGATTCCTGTGGGGAAGAGAGAACCCTGCAACAATAATTGCCGCGGAGAATTCTGTGGGCGACACAATAGTGTCAGTAAGAGGGTAGGAAGAACGGAACCACTACTATGCACAAACTGTGGAGTGTCGGTGAAAACACACCATCTACTTTGTATGCAATGTGGTGTTAAATCAGTTATTACCATAAATGACATAAACAGGAATCGAAGGACTCAAAAAGCGTTTAGACGACTTTCTGCCATTTCTATCTAGTATGGTTAAAAAAGAGTTTAGATGGTTATATTCTAATTTATTTCCTATTAGAGAATTGTTAGTATATGGGTAAAGTCAAAGAAAAATGCGGAAAGATTTTCTACTGTATTTCCTATTAGAGAATTGTTAGTATATAGGAAAAAGAAAAGATAAATGCTGAAAGATTTTCTACTGTATTTCCTATTAGAGAATTGTTAGTATATAGGAAAAAGAAAAGATACAGTAACGTGGCTACTATGGATGAATACATAGAGCAGTTACTGGCAGAAATACCTGATAATAATTCAACTCTCCATCATGTGGTTCAAAACATCTTGGATGAGCCTATCCTAGACTCTGTCAAAGGGCGCCTGTTAAAACCCTTACAACCTGAAAAATATCGACCTACCCCACCACCACGCAAAAAGAAGGCCGCCAAAAGAAAAGCCATGGAAGAGGAATTTGACCCTATCCCCCGAGAGAAAGTCCTGAGATCCGTCAAGGAATATCAGGATGAGATCCTGGATTTGTTTTCATCTGCTGAGCAACAGCTAGTTTTCAGGCAGACCCCATGGGTTATTGGCGACTTCTTGAGGGGCTGGCAGATGGACGTGTCTGCCAATAATCCTCATAGTGCAGACCCCAGGACTTTCATCGAGGCTGTGGTGCCCCAAATCAGTAGCAAGCTCGAGGAAGAGATCGAGGCGCTGGGTGGTGTGAAGTTCCAGTTGGCTCTCAAGATTCCAACCCAGACGTTAGTGATGAGTACACAACCCCGTGCTGCGCCACAAACTGGAGGCCCTTCTCCAGGCCAGCGAAATCCAGGGGGCTCTCGATAAAACCTTCCCACAGATACAGGAAACACTCGAAAAGTGGACGCAGAGAGGGTATGGCTTGGTTGTAGATCAGGTACAGACCCTTTGGCTGGACATTGCCAGATATCAGCCTCTTCGGGGTAGGTCCTACATTCAACTCCCAGCAGAATTAAGATATAAGAAGGCACTGGTTAACATAAAGAACAAGGACCAATACTGCTTTCGATGGACGCTCCGAGCGGCTCTGGCAAATCCGCCACCACCACATAACCCACAGAGACCAAGTTGGTATCCTACCAATGATGATCTTAAATTTTGAAGGGATTAATAGTCCCACACCCATCTCGCAGATACCAAAATTTGAGCGGCAGAACAACCTAGCCATCAATGTCTTTGGCTGGGACAAGGGTATCATCATACACCGCCTCAGCAAGCAGCCACAAGAAATACCAAGGATCAACCTATTGCTGATCGAAAAGGCCGGTAAATTCCACTACACCTGGATCAAGCACTTCAGCCGCCTCTTATTTGACAGTAATAAGAAACACTTCTGTGAGCGATGTCTTCATGGATAACACGAGAAAAGATCTGCTGGAGGCCCACAAGCTTGAGTGCGAAGGCATCGGCCAGACGGCTGTCCGGGTGGAGAATCCAGAGGAAGGTAAGAACAAGCTCACCTTCCAGAACCACCACAAGCAGCAACCAACCCCATTCGTCATCTATGCAGACTTTGAGGCTCTCACCACCAAGCTCGAGGGCCCCGAACGCGATCCTTCAAAATCAAAAAGTAACACCCAACGAACACAACAACATAAGGCTTGCAGCTACTGCTATATCGTGGTGCGGTGTGATGGAACGACAAAGCCGCCTGTCGAGTATCGTGGCCCAAATGCAACAGAGCTCTTCTTAAAATCACTCCAGGAGGAGGAGCGCGAGATTAAGAGCGTGTTAACCAACCCTAAAAACATAAGGATGACACGAAAGGACTATCAGGCCCATAACAATGACACGAATTCCTATATATGCGAAAACCCGCTAAACGGTGACTCTGTCCGCCAGCACTGTCATATCACGGGTAAATATCGAGGGGGCAGCTCACAACGCCTGCAACCTTAATCTGAGGCTAAGCCCAAAGACCACAGTTATTCCTGTGGTGTTCCACAACCTCAGAGAGTACGACTCCCACCTGCTCATGCAGGCCATCTCGAGGGTCGAAGGCAGAGTCTCCTGCATCCCCAATAACACAGAAAAATACATCTCCTTCTCTCTCGGGCAGCTCCGTTTCATCGATAGCGCCCAGTTACTGCTCGCTTCCCTCGACAAACTGGTTGCGTCAAACCGGCCAGAGTCTTTCAATATCACATCCCAATACGGACCAAACCATCAGAGACTCCAGCTCTTGACCCGGAAGGGCGTCTACCCCAACGAGTATATGGACTCCTTGGACCGTTTCGCCGACAAAGCTCCCTCCGTAAGAGGTATTCTACAGCAAGCTCACCGACGAGCACATCAGCGACGACGACTACGCCCACGCGCATAGAGTATGGGAGGTATGTGGGTGTAAGACCCTGGGGGACTACCACGACCTCTACAATCGCACAGATGTTCTCCTTCTGGCAGATGTCTTTGAGGAATTCCGAAAGACATCCCTGACGCAGTACGGTTCAGACCCAGCGCACTACTACACCAGCCCGGGGCTTTCGTGGGACGCCCTCCTAAAAAGACAGGAGTGGAGCTCGAGCTGCTTACAGACTACGACCAACACCTGTTTGTCGAGAAGAGGATGCGCGTAGGTATCTCGATGGTATCAAAACGATATGCCAAGGCCAACAATCCTCAGGTCGAGGATTATGACCCAGAAAAACCCAGTAGCTATATTTTATATCTCGATGCGAACAATCTCTATGGATGGGCTATGAGCCAGGCCCCCACCCCCATCAGAGACTTCCAGTGGGTCGATGTATCGGGACTCGCAGAAACCATTGCAGAACTACCCGCAGACAATGAAGAGGCCTATATCCTAGAGGTAGATATGGAATATCCAGCAGAGCTGCACAAGGCACACGATGCCTACCCGCTAGCACCAGAGCGCCTTGTGGTCAAGAAGGAGTGGATGTCGGAGTACCAGCGCGAACTTCTCGATGGAGCTTTGGGGGGAGCACCTACAGAGGTTGAGAAGTTGGTACCCAACCTTCGCAACAAAGACCGTTACGTGCTCCACTATCGGAATCTCCAGCTATACATGTCTCTGGGTATGCGTCTGACCAAGATTCATCGTGCCCTCCGGTTCCAGCAGAGCCCCTGGATGGAGCCCTACATCCGGATGAATACTGAGCTTCGGAAGAAGGCCACCAGTGACTTTGAGAAGGATCTCTTCAAGCTCATGAACAATTCGGTCTTCGGCAAGACGATGGAGAACCTCCGCAGGCGTGTCTACGTCAAGCTGGTCCGCGCCAACGAGGAAGATAAACTCAGGCGTCTCATCGCCAGCCCAGACTTTGCCAGAGCCAACATCTTCGACGATGATCTTGCAGCAGTCCAGATGCAAAAGAGCCATCTAGTGCTCAATCGCCCGATTTACGTAGGTATGAGCATTCTGGACCTTTCAAAAACCCTGATAAACGATTTCTATTACAAACGGCTCCAGAGTCAGTACGAAGACCGCTGCCAGCTCCTCTATACGGACACCGACAGCCTGCTCCTGAAAATCGAGACAGAGGATGTCTACGAGGACATGGCCAAGCACCAGGATATCTTCGACACGTCCGACTACCCGAAAGACCACCCGCTGCACAGCACAGAGAACAAGAAAGGTTCTCGGAAAGATGAAGGACGAGTGCGCCGGGCAGGCAATCGCCGAATATGTGGGCCTGCGGCCGAAGATGTACTCCATCCTCCAGGCATCTGGAAAGAACATTAAGAAGGCAAAGGGTGTGAGAAAAGCAACTGTCAAGAAGCGCATCAGGCACGAGCAGTTCAAAGAGGCTCTCTTTGAAAACCTTCCGCCATGGCATGGATGTTCTTAGGTCGGAGCGTCACCGCATCTACGGACAGCATCTCAACAAGGTCGTTGTCGCCCTTCGATTCCAAGCGTTGGATCGCAGAAAACGGAGTTGACACACAGGCTTATGGTTATTAAGATTACATCACACAACAAGAGATGGACGCGTTTGTTGAGGAACTGGGGCGGTCCATCTAAAGAACTCTGAAATCATAGGATAAACGATGGCTCCCAAGAGAGTTCTAACCCAGGAGGAGATCCAGGAAATCAAGGCCCTGCGAGGTTAGGCGCCTGTGAGTAGGGTGAAGAAGCAGTTCGGCGTCGGCGCTGCGAGGGTTCAGATGCTCTGGGCAGAGGAGGAGACAGCCAATGCCGAAACAGAGGAGGAGACACCCAATGCCGCAACAGAGAAGGCAGAAAGAGAGGAGAGCGTCGTCGACGATCTACGATTGTTGCTACGCGATAGCATGGGCCAAGCCAAGTCGGCAAATGGGCCGACCGTCAATGAATTCTATGAGCTCCTAAAGAAAAGCCTGAGTCGGTTTGAAACCACCACAGAGAAGGTGTCGATTTCGTTGACGGAGATAATTGCCTCTCTGAATTGGCATCATCTGCGAGAATATTGGAAAATCCATCGGAACCTTCTATACCCTGCTGTACGACAACCTAAAGTCGCTCGAATCTCTCACAGAGCAGGCCGCAGATGTGTTGGTGGGTATGTCTTCCGCTATAGACGGATATGAGGTCGAGCCGCCGAACTCATCGGTAGTAGAGAAACTGGTGGATATGGCTGAAAGATGGGTATACTTGTCTCACTCAATATCAATTGTCTGTGGGGTGTTCGCTACGCCAGACCCGCCAGAAGACCGAGACACTGCAGGCGATAGTTTCGAGACCAAGGACCACTGAAGTAGGACGTAAACCAAACAGATAAATTGTCACCCGGTGAATGGATTCTAGCTCAGCCCTTGAGAACCCCATCCGGAGGAAGCTGAGTGTCCGGTGGCACAACAAGGTGTTCTTCGCGCACAAAACCGCGCTGAGGTCCATCCTGCAAGTAATACACTACGGACTCGTGGGGCTTGGTGACTGTGCGCCCGAGCCGGTGCACATCCAAGGACCATATGGGATCAGTCGCTCGCCGGCGCCCCCCTTCAAGTTCGCCAGGCTGGTACAAATAACGAACGCCGACGCCAAGGGGATTATTGTCTCCTCGAGACCAACATGACGACCAGGAACTACAGAGGAGGGATTTTGTGCCACCGATCGCGCCCTTATAGCCTCAGAGGGCTTTTTGCCGGTCAGTCGGGTGACCTCGCCATTCAAGGCTGTCACAACGGCAGGCAACCTTTTCACCCACTCTGTAGACCGCTGACCAGAAGTGAGTCGCATCTCTTGAGCGTATTGGTGTCCGAAGAGCCGCTCTGCGAGGGTCCGGTTCCAGCGTTCTACGATCCCTTGGTCCCGATGGATGTCAACCCGACCGTGCCGAACCCGGACAGAGTGCTTTGCCAACGTCTGGCTGACAGAGCCCATGAACTCACGTCCAGGATCGACCTGGAGCAATTTTGGCCACCTCAACGGGCCTCGCCTGTAGATGCGAGACAAAGCTTCAGCAACCTCTTTGGCTTCTTTAGTGGCCAGAGGCTCAGCTTCTTTGAAGCGTGAGGCTACATCAACCACGGTAAGGGCGTATTTGTACGTGCGCTTGCGAACACGGTCGTGTGGCAGAAAGAGCAGGTCAGCTTGATGGACCTCGTTCGGCTTGGTGATGTCGAATTTGGGTCGTGGAACTTGCTACGGGGCACGAGGTAGATTTGCCAGATGGCCTGCTTCTTCAACCAAGCTCGGGCCACATCTTCTGAGGTCTTAGCCGCAGAAGCCAGCATCTTTATGGCCTCAAGACCCCTCCAGTAACCCTTAGGGCTGTAATAAATATCCGCAAGGCGCCGATCCATGTATTTATTGTTGCATTAAGTCTCTGCTTGTCTTGGCGGCCTGCACTCTTTTAAGCTCGCCAACAAAAAATATTCAAATGCCACTCGCCGTAGGTTGATTGAGTTCTTCTAACAGCTTCGTACGGGCCGTCATTAACGCCTCGTCTTTCGCACGTTGAAACAATTTCTTTTTTTGTCTTCTGATAAACTAAGACCCTGTTCGTGGCGTCCACGAATTTCTTCTTTCATCTGATCGAACTTGTCGATTTCACACAGAATCAGGCAAAATTCTGTTTCTGATATATCATCGTCGTTCAGCGCGATAGAAATGCGGTCGGCGATTGAGTTTAGCTTCGACTCAGCCAAGATACAAATCTCGTCGTGTTTTTTGGCTTTTGTTTGGAGTTTTCGTCCAATACATTTCCCGCCAACGCCCAGCAACCCACAAACAATCGCCCCAGCTCCAAGGCTAATGGCGACAGGCGTCGCGATGATAGTTGACAAGAGCCCGACGCCAGCAGCAGCCAGCCCTACGCTAGTCGCAGTAAGCGCGGTATCAATCCCATCAACAACATTAACCCCACGTCTGTATTTCTTGTACAGCGAGGCTCTGAAGTCTATTTCTTTTTCGAGACGGAATTTGACCTCAGCCACGTGCTGAAGGCTGTGTTTGTCACCGGTTTCAAGTCCTGGGTAGAGGCCCATCGTGTACTACCCTCGAGCTGGGTGGGTTTAAATAGACTACTGGCTAATAATGACTATAGCTTGTTCTGGTGTGAGCGCACCGGGCGTTAATCGCAGCCTTTTGAGAGACACTGGGCCTATAAAAATATTATGTAGGTCTAAATTACGGTAATAAACTTGGTGTTGGATTCCTTCAAGAGTGAACTGCACTCGAGGCGTTTCTTGTACTTGTATATAAATCACAACTTCTTAATTAGCATTTGCTTGACTCCACTTGAGTTTGAAGCCGGGTAACACATCAACAAAGTCGTCGGGTCTATAGCTCCGAGAATTAGATCAAGGATGATCGATGATGTTGGCAAGTTCATACCAATGATTTCCGCCTGGGGGGATATTCGAAGACTATTTTCAGGATTCCCTGCCGGTTGTTGCTTGTCTTCAGCACGTTATCTTCGGAAACGACAATGTTCTTCGTCCCGGGGATATACGAGCACAATCTAGTGCCACTATTCGCTACCTTCCTAACCGTGTGCTTCTTTCCAGTCACAGCGTACGGAGACGAGATTTGTATGTCAATAAGCCACCCTGTTTGTTGGACGGGGTCTGCAAAAGCAACCCACTTGCTCCCAGTGAAGGCCAGCGTATGAACCCGCTTTGGAACGGCATGTGAGGTATCTACGTCGCTGAGATCACCGAATGCCAATGATCCCGCTTGGGCGACCTCTTTTCTTTTGTAGACCCCACCAGAGAGCTGGAAGGCGTACAATCGATCTTCCTTCCCGTCCTTATCGAACCACTCAGTGTCACCAAGATCAGCCAAAGCCACCCCATGGCATTTTCTGACCCCACCGGGGCCGCTTGCGTCAACCATTCCTTATATGTAGGGTTGCGCTCATATACTAGAATGGTAACATCTCCCCGTTGGTATCTCTAAGTGAGATAGTTAGCTGTGAAATAGGCCCTGACGACAACCTCTTGTACTGTAGAGAGGAAATGATTCAGTTCTACCAGCTCCACACTTTTCGTTCTCGACGGGGACAGATCTAAGCAGTGTAGAGGGGCGACCGTTATGCAGATTGTCTGAAGTACTTAATTCAGCAAGTAGACCTCACGATGGACGGCCAGCTTAGGTGGCTCATTTGCAGTGAACGTCTTGGTGCGGCCGCCTTCCAAGTAATGGTCATTGTTATTGATCAGCGCCAAGGGAGGGGGTTTGAAAGTATTGTCGGAAAAGCCTAAGATATAACTAATTCGCGATCCATTGTTATAACTTCTCCGGGCTTTACCGTTAATTGCAGTAGACCAGAGGGCTCATCTAGAGTGAGTTAGGCGCCCAACCGTTGAAACACCTTTTCGTTCAACTCACAGACGTTATAATACCCGTCAGGTATTTTTTTTTTCAGTCTTGTTATTTGAGACCTTATTGTTCCTTTTCGCCGTGCTTATGTTGAACCACCAGTGATAGTACGTCAACTCGCAGAGAGCAATCTCTCGCTCACCCGCAGACAGGGTCCTGGCAAGATTGATTGGCACATCATTTTGAACGTCAGTGAGTGTGATGTACATGATAATCACCAAAAATAGATATAGATACAAAGGCGTTTACGTTTAATAGCTTGGCAACATATCAGGCAGGCGGCCATTTCAAATATAAAGAGTTAGGGGCAGGGGAGCCCAACCTAGTCATAATGGTCGACGATAAGGGAAGTCACTTCCTTGCCAAGTACCCGAACATCTTCGATTATCAAAATCATCCGCTTACTGACAAACAAAAGGCAAACGCGGTGTGGGACAACACCTGGCAGCATTATCGAAACCCTCCGCTTACCGGGGACGTCACTAAGGCAAACAAGGCGTGGGACAGCTGGCAGCACGCCCCCTTCAGCTGGTGGCAGTGCCAGCTGAACTTTGCGGTTTGGTGCGCAACCGCATGCTGTGGTGTTTCATTCCAGGACCATCTCCAAGCGGAGGAGTCCCTTCTTGCAAGGCCTGTATTGCTTTCATGTCTATTATACGACGAGGCATCTGCTTGAGGAGCTAAAAGTCGCCCTCCCTAGGGACGAGTCCTATCAATGGTATGATAACCATGCGAGGAGTTCGCCGTTTCACCTTCTACAGATTGGAGGCAAAAGCTGGACTACGGGTGTCAATGCCTCGGATATTTTAGTACATTCATGACCCCTTCGGGGAAATACCGCAGTGATCACTGCTCCGATGGCCCCTTCTTTCAACCGAAGGATGCCATACGCCATAATGCGGATATTTCAAAGGCGTGGGCGATGTTCATTCTCGATAAATCAGATGGCTTCACGCAAGCGGGTGTCGTGCGCCTCAACGACTCGATTCGGACTTACGTTTGGGCAATCCTGGGAGCGCAAGCTCAAACCTTTGGCAACATTCTCAAAGTCGGGACGGGGTTCGACGCCCAAAAGCAGTTTACGGCGAATATCGAAGACGCCATCGCCTCACCCGTCGACATCCCCAGCAGCATCGATCGCTATCAAAAGACGTTGTTCTACTTGATGCCGAGCGACATGGCACTCCATCCAGGCAATGTCCAAGGTTATAATAACCAAATCCAAATAGCGGGGTCAGACGCTGCCATCGGCCACAATCCAGGAATAAACAAGGCGGCACTGATTCAACCTGTCTCTAAAGTCGATAGGACATTCCAGGGGAAAACTGCCGCACCAGCCGGGACCGATCCGCGAGTACTCGCAGGGCCACCGCCCGAAGGGCCGCCTACGTCTGCCGCGGTTGCTCCGGACCGGAAATCCGGTCTCGATCATGAAGAAGAAAAAAAACAGCTCTCATAGTCGCAGGGATTGGGGTTGGCTTAGTTGTGCTTTGGTTGGTCGCGCGCTAGCCAGTCCCGTGCAGCCACGAGAAGAAGGGCCCCCCACGCCGATGACCAAGGCCCACAAATTATCTGCGAGCCATGAAGCGGCCTTCCCTAGCGTGCTCAAGAGCCAAGAGACGATGGACCCGATGATTCCGGGCAGGGCAGCCGCAGCTTTGCCGGCAAATTTAGCCAGGGCACGCCCGAGGAACTGTAGGAGCTTTTTACCCACTCCTTGACCCTGCCCTTGCCGGGTGGCCTGGGAGCCGGTACACTCCCGCCGCCGCCGGTTAGCGCAAGCACTAGGGTCGAGATTGCCATCCCAATCGCTGTAAGGATGCTCACGATCGTTATCCCCTGTTCGCGGAAGAGTGACCGTATTCGCTCAGCCAGCGTCTTGTCTTCATGAAGAAGCCGCCTGAATGTCTCACGGATTCTGTTAATCTGGGACCGGTGAGCTTCTCTATTCGTAGAAAGGGCTTCGAGCCTCGACTGTCTTTCGATTTCGATGTCAGAGAGCTCGCCCTCCAGTTTTCTGATTCGGTCTTGACTCTCCTGCTGCATCTCGGGGTCGTCCGTTTCCGTCAGTTTCCGCCGCTCCGTGGCCAAGTGTTGTTCAACTTGGGATTTTCCCTCGTCGACTTTTGACAGCTTCGCCAGGTTGTTCGCCAACTCATCACGGGTTCGAGTCATAGCCTTTTCAAGCCCAGCGAGCTCTCTTTTGACCTGGATGACCCACGCGGTGTCGATAGGCTGATCATCAATTGTCTTCAATACGGTCTCAACGTCTTCTGCGCTGCGGCGCGCGCTATCGGCTATGCCGGGGAGGTCCTGAAGTTCGATATTTTCAAGTGTCGCACCGCTCGGGAGGGCTTTATCTCCCTGCTGGAGAGCTTTCACAGCGGAGCTACTTAGACGCTGCGTATTCGATGTGAATTCAGGGAACCCCAGTAAACTTCGCAGTGTATGTATGCCGCCTCCTCCGTTTCTTATGGCCAGTGTTGATAGGGCCAGAAACCGGATTTGTCCCCTCGTCGCAGTGATAGGGATCTTTTTGTCGCCTGGGGTCCAGTAGAGAGTGTTTTGCCGTCAGCGTAAATCCCAAACTGGCTATAATCGATCCTTCCGTCGGGGCGCAACCCATAGACACGGTTCACTTCTTTGTAGAAAGTGTCAACCAGGCGCTTTTTCTGAGCCTCAAGTTCTGCCTGTTTCAACTCGCCCTGCAGATTCTGCAAATTGTCCCCGGATGTGTTTAGATCTTGCTGGACGGACAGTTGTGGCTCCATAGGGTGGTGGGGTGGGGGGGGGGGGGTCGGGGAGGTCGAAATCATAATCATCGTCTATTCCAGGCCCGTCTGGGTCGAACGTTGGGTTTTCGAAATCATAGTCAGTCATATTTATGTAACAAGTATGTGCATTTGAAGGTTGTCACGCATCTTTAAAACAGACGACTTTGTCGAGTGTCAACGAAGCTGACACCATGTCGTCAAGTAAGTACGGACGAAAGCTTGACCCCTACCGGTGCCTCCGCGAACCCCTTGGGGTAAAAGGGGTGAGGCAATCGGTGTCGATAACTAACAACCCCAGCACGATCGGCCCGAACCAGCAGCTTTTCGTTCGATTCCCCAACCTCGGCCAACATGATGTCATCGTCACCGGGACCGCGAGGTTGGCCTTCACCATCAACGAAGATGATGCCAATCGGACCTTGGTTCAGAACATAGACCGCGCCCTCATGAAAAAGACCGTCATTAAAATTTCGGGAAATGAGGTCCTCAGCATCGACGATAGTGATGTGTGCCACTGCTACCGCGATCTCTGGAGGACGGCTTCAGAGAGGAAAAATGGCCAGTACCAAGGCATTGATACATCGGAAAACCAAAATACGACGAGGATCCGAATCAACGCTGGGAACAAAGATGAGTTCGTTTTAGCGGACAAAGCCGTCGGAAAACCAAAATACGACGAGGATCCGAATCAACGCTGGGAACAAAGATGAGTTCGTTTTAGCGGACAAAGCCGTCGCCGATGCTTTCGGCAATCGTTTCTACATCCCACTGCACTTCGAGCTACTCGAGAGCCACATGCCATTCTACCAGAGCGCGCTGGGCGACCGACTCGAGTATGAGTTCACGTTCAACGACTACAACCGTGTGATCCAGGCCACAGGCAGAGGTGCCTCTTTCGACATTGTAAACATCTGTCTTGAGTATGACATGATCACCCTGCCGGAGCTGGCCAAAATGATCAACAATCAGTACAGAAGCCGCATTTCGATCCTGTACGACAGGGTTCTGCGGCACCGCAAAATCGGAAAAGACAAGAGCGACGCCCTCTGGAATATCAATCTCAACGTGCCCGCCCGAAGCATGAAGGGCATCCTGATGCTCTTTGAGGATGAAGCCGCGCAACAGCCCTTCGCTCGCGACACAGAGGCCTTCTATAACCCGAAAATCGCCAAGGTAGAGGTCACCATCGAGGGGATCCCGCACCAACTCTTTAGACAAGGGATGCGCTCTTACCAGATGTTTGATGAAGCGAGGAAGCTCTTCGCAGCCGATAGCAGGCGACACCCTGAAGTGGCAACGGTCGAAAAAGACCTTGCCCTAGCCGACGTCAGCCTTGCGGAATACCTCACCAGCAAGTACGCGCTGTGGCTCGACCTCAGGACAAGCGACGACGACCGGCACCACGGCTCTGGCAGGCGGATAGAGAATGCCAGCGAAGGTGTGACCATCCAGATAACGAAAAAAGCCGAGGCTGCTGGCGCATTGAACATCTACCTCTACGTCATCATGGATGCACAGCTTAACATCGAAGATGGCCGGTTCGTCTCAGCGGTCTATTAATGTTCCTGAGGAACGAGGCGACAATATGCGGACAAACGGGATGCGGACAAACCGTTTTTATCCTCGATCTGCTCGAAGGCACCTACCTGGAGTTCTTTAGGAACATCGCGGTCCTCTGCCCCACCATAAAGTATAATAAAACATACCAGCGCCCCTGGATCTGGACCGAGCCTGAGGTATACGTTCTAGACCCCGGCGAGCGCCTTCACGATTACCTGCGAGCGTTTTACCAGGTGTCTATGGGCGAGCCTACCTTATATATCATCGATGACTGCTCGGCCACGAAGGCTTTGACGAAAAAGAAAGACATGCTGTCAGAGCTAACGTTCTCGAGCCGCAAGGCCGACCAGAGCGCCTGGGTTCTCACCCAAAAGTACAACTCCGTTTTGAAGGACTTGCGCGAGCAGACGCGCTGGGTCTGATTGTTTCACTGCAAGGATCGTGATTCATTCGAAGACTGCTTTCGCGAGAATGACGCGATCTCCACACGAGAACAGCGGGCGTCGGTGAGGCAGCAGTTAGCCGAGACAAAGCATGCTAAGCTTTATTAAAGACAGACCAACCGGCTGCTTATATGGTGTTAAGTAATGTACGAAGTAACTGAAGGACTGCTAATCACAGTGCTTGGCGCGCATCTTGTACTGCTGTTCTTTATTGCTAGGCAGTATGTTTACATTTCTCGGATCTGTGTTAACACACACGCACGCTTCTGCCAGCGCTTTCGACACCATATTAGACTGGTCCGCCAACTCGCAGTGAATCGCAAAGCAATAGCTATGGACTGTGACGAACTGATCGATGAGCTGATAGGAACGACAGAGCAAAGGCAGAATGCTGAAGCTCCAACCGCGGAAGGAACGGCAGCGACGTCATACGGCCCTGAGGAGCCGCTCATCGAGGAACGGGTGCGCAAATACCGTGAAAGGTGGGAGGCCAAGCCAAGCAGTATGGACTAGTGGTCCATAGGAAGGTCCTCACCGTAGAACAGATCGACGCTCTGGACAATAGAGAAATCGAAAAGCTTTACGCCCTCTATGAAACAAGGCTTGGGGCAGCGATGACGAAGACGCTGGGGTCTACAGCGCTGCAGCTTTATGCGGGGCTGGCATCTATTTTTCTCCCGATACCGGCCGAAAACCAACCTGGTCTTATTGCTGACCTCGAGGGCGACCCGTTTGTCGGACACGCACTTAGCAGTGCTACCTGCGAGCTCTACCATCGCTATGGCATGTACTTGGCGCCGCTAACTGCCGCGCTTACTACAGTGAAGCACTGTCGATTTGGACATCAATGCTCTATTACCATCTATGACATAAACGATGTCGGAGAACGAGCAGATTGTTGCGGAGCAACAGGAGAATCGAGAGCCAGCACAGAGTCCGGCAGACAGAGTTACGACCCCCAAGCCTTTGCGAAGCAACACGGTTAAGGATCCGACAAAAAGTGGCGGCTGGGCGTGCTGGAGCTGCTGCCTGAAAGGCCAAACAGGAACGGCTGCTCGAACAGCTTCGGACGGCCAATGACTCATTTCGTCTACCAGTCAGCGCAGCTGATGTCAGTATTCCTCCAAAGGAAATGGTCTCAAAGGAACCGTCGCGCAGTGGTGCAGCACACAACCATGGACTAACCGACTGGACCCCAAGGATCATTGGAGCTTGTCTTACAGGCGGTGCACTCATGTTTCTTCTGCGCTTGCGCGCCACACAGTGGCACCCCCGTTGACTCATCGACAGCGTCGATGCCCAAGCGGCTTGCTGTTTCGCAGCAACCACAATTAAAGACAAGCCCAGATCCATTCTATATGGAGTGAAGCCCGTTGCGTATCAATAATGACAACCTCGGCAGCTGATGGTAAAGTGCTTGTCAACGCGCTCTACCATAGCGCTGTCGTCTGTGGCATCGCTGTGGGATACGCCCGGCTTGGCAAGAAGGCAATTGGGGGTAGCCCCACGAAACTAGACTTCATACCCCGCGATGTGGGCATGGCCATAGTTGACGTCGCCCTCGCCATGGCAACCAAAGACATGCTAATTAAACAGGGGCTGATACCTGCTGATATCATGGAGTAATGGCAAGTATTGCTATGCTGGTTGGCGGTGCCCTGGTGAACGCTCTGGCGTTCTCGGGATCGAACTTCTTGTTCTCCAGTTTGAAGAGCTCTGGCATCGACGAAGAGCGCAATCGTCACGATAAAGCGGTCGAACAATTACAGGCTGTACAGGCAGAATGGTCTCGGAAACGGACCGAGCGTATTGATTTCATCACTGAGGAACTCCGCCGTGAAGGGCACGCCGTAAGAACCTTCAAAGACGTCGATGACGCGATGCGCCTATATGCGCAGGTCACCGGGAAAAATGTCAGCCTTGCTTACCTGGGGCCTGAGCCCCAGCTCTCCGACTTTTACCAACCGAGAGACGACCAGAAAGAACGTGAAATTGCCTTTTATTATCCTTGGGATGACCGTGACTGGCCTTGTGGCCTACAAACTCGCCTAGACAATTGCGCAGACCAAACGAGTAGCAGTCTGATCTGGGTCCACAGTGTTTGCAGTAATATTTTCTGCATACAATATCCTCTGGTCAGATACCACCTTTGGGACTGTTCAAAAGTGGTCTTAAATCAAAGAAGTGGGGTTATAGTCACTGTTTCTGAATAAAAAAAGGTGGTCTCTCCGGAGATTCGAACTCACGCCAAAAACAGCAAAACATCCCTTTAGGAGCCTGTTTTTTTTTTTTTTTGTTTGTTTGTTTCGTATGCATTTTATTTTCGTACCAGACTCCCTTCGGTGTTTTGCATTCCCCTACATTCTGATTCTAACTAGGGAGGATATTATTCGAAAGTTGTTAGATAACCTACTAGAGGAAGCTAGGGGAGGGGGTGGGTAGAGAGAGAATGTAGCGCTAGAGCTTACGTGTTGTCCCAACAGGGGACGATTAACGAAATGCTTTGATTTACGAATTGCGTAATACATAAAATAAATTGATGATAATTTTCTTTTTTATCTATGAAAAACTGAGTCTGTTAGCAAAAGACTTCCGTACGTATAGCAATGTATTAGAAATAAAAAAACTTCGAAATTGAAAAGATTTAGTCGGCTGACGTAATGTCATTTCCGCTAGAGGAAATTGATAGCATATTTGTGCTTGGCTAGTCGGTGTATCGATTTTATCTAATGCAGCATTTATAATTATGTGAAAGTGTCATGATGTTTTCGGATAATTAACACATACATACATTCCATTGTGAGACTTTTGTTTGCTTGATTTGAGGTTTAACGGCCCCATCTACACTGTAAAGGTCATCTTGGAGACTTTGCTTCCATTATATGGGACTTTTACCCGATGAAATGACATCTCAAGCCCTGTCGCCCGATGTCTAAGCGGTCTATCAGCTTGATAGCTCTAAAAAAACAGCCCCGCCGATCGCGGTTTGAAGAAATATATCGGCTGCATAAAGTTTCCACGCAGAGATGAAACTGGCCACACGAGTATTGATAGACAGAAAAATAAAATATCTGTCAAGGTTTGTTTACATTGCCCTACAAAATGAATGTATTGATTTTACAATAACAATAATGAGCAATTTCTTTCCTTTAAGGATAGACCCCTGTTTCTTTATTAATCCTAACATTTGGTTCTTTGCGTTGTAAATCATTTTACACCAGGGGATTCCCTCGCCATACGACAGGCAAGCAAATATTTTATTTTATTTCATCCCCTCTCGGTGGGGCCGACCCGGGGGTGGGGGTGGGCTCCACAGTATTGCGGGGATGAAAAAAAAAATTGGTCCTCGGCATCCCCACTCGTTGGGGCCGACCTGGGGGGTGGGTGGCCCCACAGTGTGGGGTGGGGGTTGTTCTAGAACCCTCATTGTGAATACTACTAAATCCCCTCTATGAGGGCTGCTTGGGATTTTTCAAAGGAATGTTTGTTTAATAGAAGGTCTTCAAATATTGTTAAAACAATTCTGTTGGGCGGGCCTGAAGAAATATATTGGGCTGCAGAGTGTTACACTTTGTACTCTTTATCAAAAAGGTGCCCGATTGGCATGTTTTTTTTTTAAATATCTTGATACTGTTTTTGAGTTCGTAATAAAGTTTATATTCCAAACCAGTTGTTCTTTTCATACTGAACCACAGAATAATTTCAATATAGACGGATCCAATGTTTTGACAATTAACTTTGTTTGCATTTAATTGCGCATGCGCGAATTACGTCCCATTGAAACCTGACAAAGGTTACGGTTCTTTGTGGTTGGCGAAAAAGTCTTGTTCCATACACACGGCTAAAAGGGGTTCTGGTCCGCGTTTATTTCAGTTGACTATCATACATAATCTATCGAATTACACTATAAATAGGTACTTAAATATTCTAGTACTACTTTATGCATTTTCTGCTTTGGATCATTAGTTATACTGAACTAAGACCATCCCGCCTTGTTACCACCGTAAATATGACAAGTAAATATCTCCAAAACAGTCCCAATACTTCTTAGAATCATTAATTACAAGTTTCGACATGTCTATTTTACTTTTTTAAAGGTCAAGACCATCGTTTCAAATCCAAATGAAAGACATGCTTACAGAAAAAAAAATCGTAGTTAAAATGGCGATATATGGCGAACGACGAGTCACGGGTAGATTTTATCTCGCTATCTGGAGGGGGTTTGGGGTTCAAACAAAGACAACTAAGGTGGCTGTTTCCATGTTTTTGGTACTTTTAAACATTCCCTCTCCCGACCTCGTTCATCTGGTAAATATATAATATAAACATCCTTAGTAAAAAGGAATAAACTATATACATTTGTCCTTGTGGTAGACACGAGTCCAACCCTTGCCAGAGACCAAGAAAAACTGACAAAGGCGCGAAGGTGAGTGTGCGCACGCATGCATTGTTAATCATTGAGGTGTAACGTGAGCGAAGCTTACTTAAGGACAGAAAGCGGTAGCTGATACGCGCTACTGATGAAATGCTTAATGATAGATGAAATACATGAATAAATGTAATACGAAGAATAACTTTGAATGGGGGAAATAATTGGAATTGACTAGAAAGTGCTAAGCACAAGCGCTCCTCCAGTTTCCATTATTTCACTCTGTGACAGACGTTCTCTTCCGACCACCGGTAAGTCCCTGCAAAAAAGTACGACTGAGCCATGACGTAGTGCTTTGATTTGCCTATATATATTCCAGTATCTTTAACATCCTTTAACTCTTTAGCTGAAGAGAGAGTTATAGTAGATAAACATGTTTGTCTTTCAGCCACCAAGTTTGCTGTGTGTGTTAACGAAGGCCAAGACAAGCTTCCTACGCTATACTGGTTACCAAAACTTCATAAAAACCTTACAAAGCACGGTTTATTGCAAATTCTAGCTCTTGCACTACCACTGAACTTTCTAAATTATTAACTTCCTGTCTTACTGCTATTAAAACGCATGTAATTAAATATTGTGATAAAGTCTTTGAAAGATCAGGAAGAAATCTGTTTTGGTCTATAAAAAATTCGAATGGGGTTTTAAATAAATTGAAGTCTGGGCATTTTCGTGCTTCTGGTCTGTCTACCTACGATTTTTCCACTCTTTACGCTGCACTTCCTCATAATCTTATAAAAGAAAAGCTTAATGATTTAATTGAATGGACTTTTCACAGAGAAGATTCTCTCTATCTTGCATGTAATGTCAGAGATGCATTTTTCACTTCTAAAGAGCATGGGGGTTGTACGCTTTGGTCATGTCAGGGAGTGTGTGATGCCCTCACCTTTCTGCTTGACAATATTTATATTAGATTCGGTGCTAAGTTATTTAGACAAATTGTGGGTATTCCGATGGGTACTAATTGCGCACCTCTTGTGGCTGATCTGTTCTTGTGTTGTTATGAAAGAGACTTCATTTTGTCGCTTTCCATTGATAACCAATCTGAGATTGTTGGGGCTTTTGGCTCTACTTCTGGATGTTTGGATGATTTGTTGAATGTTGGTGGTGCCTATTTTGATGGTTTGATCAGTCAGATTTACCCCCTTGAACTTCGGTTAAATAAAGCAAATTCTTCTGATACCGAGGCCCCGTTTTTGGATTTACATCTGTCTATTGTGGATGGATTTGTTTCGTGCAAAATTTGTGGTAGACGCGATGACTTTGATTTTGAGATTGTGGGTTTTCCTTTTTTGGATGGTGGTGTTCCTCGTGCGCCGTCCTGTGGCGTTTGTGTTTCGCAATTAATTCGATTTGCTAGAGTGTGTAGTCATGTAACTGACTTCAACACTCGTAATAAATTATTAACGGCTAAACTCCTTAATCAGGGTTATCGGTGCCATGGACTGCGCAGGGCCTTTTCAAAATTTTATAGACGCCATTCTGATTTGATTTCAAGATTCAATATTGGACTTGAATCTCTTCTGCAACAGGGTCTGTCGGAACCCGAGTTTTATGGTGACTTAGCATATAAATTCAGAAAAATATATGGCCGCAGTGGCTTCGGCGCCCGGTTTCGTGGGATCGTTCTTCGATATGGAGGGGTTGGGTGCGGCGTGGGTGTTGTGCGGCGGGCTGCATGCGTGGTGGTTGGCCCGGTCGCGGTTGGCGGCTTTGCTTCCCTCTTTGATTGCACGCCGGTGGGTCGGGCCTCGGGTTCTGTGGCGGCTCCAGCGTGGGGGCTTGTTGGGGGTTGGAGAGATCTAATTCGGGGTAATGTTGGTTGGTGCCTGATGCTCTGTCTCTGGTCGGGCTCATCGGGGTCTAACTGTTGGTTTTCTTTTGCTCCAGCGTTTCGGTGGTTTCTTGCTGTCGGGTCCTCGCCGTTGTCTCGCCTCTGTGGTTCTTTGGTTTTTGTGTTCGCGGGGATGTTGCGCTGGTGGGTTGGGAGGCCTTCATGCGGACTGAGCGGATTATTTGTCTTAATCGCGACGGAAGTAAGGGCGAGGATTGTGGCCACGTAAAATCGATTTAAGCCCCCCAGTGGAAATCTTCCACTGACCGTTCCAAGGCGGCTCTTCTGTGGCGATTTATTTATGTTGTTGTTTGTTACTTACTGTGTGTATCACTTGTGTCTTTTGGTTTTGGATGGCCATATGGCCATTTTGTGGGAAAGTAACTGTCCTTATGGCCTTCCTTTGTTTGGGTTTCCATTATGGTCTGGTCGCTTAATGTTTGTATTTCTTTCCCTTTGGTGTCTTTTGTGGGTGGAGTAAGTTAATTGTATCTATTCCTGATCTTTGTTTTACTTCTACTTTATCTTGTTTTTAAAGATATTTCTTGTTTATTTATTTATTTGTTTGTTTATTTTTAGCGAGGTGACATTACGGGAACAAGTCCGTGAAATAAAACCCCCTTAAACCCCAATTTAGAGAAAACTGGGGTTTACGGGGGTTAACGTTAATTTTCTTATTTCAGCTCCAAGACATTGGTTGTGGGTACTCGTTAGAATCGCCTCAATGAGGCGGTTCTAACGAGCATCCACAACCTATGTTTTCAGTAAAAATAATTATCGCGGATTTTCATAAAAAAAAACAGCCATTATGAAGATGCGAAACAATGCACTATGTTGCATGGGTGTGTTATCAAAACGAAAAGAGAAGATGGAGAGGGTAAGAAGCTGCACGGATCTACTGGAAAGATATTCTACGGAAGGTGATCAGTTTCTCAGAAATGTAATCACTTGTAATGAGACTTTTTTGAACCCGAAAGAAAACAGCAAAGCTCGGTATAGAAACATCCAACTTCTCCTTCACCTGAAAAGCACAACTTGCGAAGTCAGCTGGCAAAGTTATGGCCGTTCAAGGAATTGTTCCCTGTACCAAACAAAACTCCGCTACAGCGAGTCGTCAAGAAATGCCCCTAGATCTCTACTGGTCAGGTTAAATTTTACACACTGCTCCTGTACGCATGAGAGGTCAATTTCAGGGAACTATCGTCCCTCACTCACTCCCCTTACAGCCCAGACCTAGGAATTTGTAATTTCTTGTTTTTCCGGTGACGAAGAATATGTTTCGTGGAAAAAAGCACGAGTCAATAGACGAGATCATCCCTAACAACCTACGTCACCGTTACGTCACGTATTGTGCGGGTTGCAACCTTTTAACTGCTATAATAAGCGGCAAAGAATAGAACAGAACAAACTTTTTGTCACAATACTCCAATACAAGTATAGTTTTTACAGAAAAAGTTAGGCCTACGCTAAGCACATATTAAAATGTGTATGTCTTTATACAATTAACTGTCTTTGGCAATATTCTAATTGTCATCCTGCCGACTGAAGTATAAGGTATAAAATATCAAAGTTGCAAATGCTTTAATTTTGTCAAAAAATTAAATCTTTAAAAAGACACATGTGCAACGTCAATATGCTTATGAAATCTTATCAAAAGAAATGCTTGAAAACTGTTGGAGAAGTAAGGTGACACTGTTTCTACACTGAACAGAAGACTTTGAAGATAACTTTAGCTCAATCGAGCCGAAGGAATAGAATAGGCAGTGGTCTGTCGTGTCCGAAAGTTATAGATGTATATTTTGTATTCGCCTGTACAAATATGACAGCAAAAATGGGTTTGTACAAATGTGATAACAGTTCTGTGCCAGAGCTCTACCCGTGAGCCCCTTTTTTGTGTGAAAGGGTATACTTGCTGTTGACCGTTTTTTCTTCTTGTGAAAGCTTAAACTTGTTGCATTAAAATGGAAAAGTCAAATCTACACTGTGGGTAACTCGTGTTAAGCCCGTCCTCTATGGGCGTAGATAACAATGTCTCTATAAGTCGGATGGTAAAGAACACCAATAAAATAAAATAACCTCAATTTTGTTCTTGTTGGTGTTGTTTTAAAATACTTCTGCTGTTGAGAAGTCTTTTACAACTGTTGCGGTCAGTTGATATGCTGCGCTAAAGCTGTATTCCTATTCTATTTTCCTGTCAACTAAGTTCCTCCATGAAAATGGTGTCTATTCTGATAGGAAATATTTTGCTTTTCAGGTAGAGTATTTATAGCGAGACAAAACATTAAAAATATCCCATGGAGGAATTCAATACGTTAACAAATCTTTTGAAAATGCCCATGTATTCCTAAAAGTCTGCAGGGAAAGTTACGGGTTTATACGTGTATCTTATTTTTCTTTGCGCCTCTTCACAAATATACATAGTGGGTATACCCGTTAGAACCGCGTCAAATAGGCGGTCCATTGGGGCACCAACACTAAAAACTTTGAATATAAATTAAAAAAAAAATGAAAGTGTTTAGTCCGACACGACATTGTTTTTCATCTCCTATTGGTATGTTGGCATGATAGTAAAGAGTTTAACCGACTAAGTACCAGAAACCCCAAAACGGGTAATTGGCAAACAGTGCAGGCCTAGATCAGATGCCGCAGAACGCGGCGTATGATCAGGGCATACACTGTTTGCTAAATGTTAGGCCATTTTCCAAATGAATTTTGAAGAAAACACAACCCTGACACCCCTAAATTTTGAAATGGACTCATGCTATATTAGGTGGAAAGTTCCATTTGGTACAAAAAGGGTTTTATTAGTCGCTGATAAGATTGACTAGGCGGAGCTATTCAGGTGTTTCTATATGTCAAATTCGCTGAATCCATAAGACGATTCGGTAGAGTGCCTTTCGCACGCTTTCTACAAGCGGACGAAATGGTCACATACGCCACAGACATGCTTATGTTACAGTTGAATTCACACAATCGGATGACTTGGCAAATGGAATATCCCTAAGGCAGGTACAAACGATAGCTCCGCTTAGTCAATCTTATCAGCGAGTACTATAACGGATTACGGAAGAACGCCAGCATAAAACCGTCGCTCATTATGACAGATAATAATGCTGAAACTGCATTAGACAGCTTGTACAACATCAGAAACTGGATTTATGTCTTGTGTTTGCTGGGGGATCCATTTTTCAAGACGGCTTCGGTAATGTATATAATTTCATCAGCCCCTTCTCTTGCTGTTCCCATGTTTCGCATTATCCGCATTGTGGGCTTTCCTTTTCTACCCCTGTTTTCTACCATGACAACCCTGTCTCCCACGTCTCCAAACATGCCTTGGTTCTAAAATACATCAAAATACAAACAGTTTAAGGGTTACGGATATACTTTAATGGGAGGCAAAAATTTCGAAATATTTTGCCTTCATCAATCAAATCAAATCAAATCAAATTATTTCATTTATCAAAAGACAGGGCAAATTCAGAAAAATATATAGCAGCAATGACTTCAGCACCCATGTTCGTACAACCATTCTTTGATATAAAAAGATTGGTTACAACATAAATGTTATACGACAGAATGCATACATGATAGTTTACAACATCACGGTTGACAACTTTGCTTCCTTCTTTAATTGCACGCCGGTGGGTCATGCCTATGATTCTACGACGGTTCCAGCGTAAAGATTTACTGAGAATCAGAGAGAATCTAATTTTATATAATGTTGGTTGGTGCTTGATGCTCTGTCTCTGGTCGGTCCCATCGAAGTTTAACTGTTGGTTTTCATTTGTTCCAGCATTTCAGTGGTTTCTTGCTGTCGAGTCCTCGCCGTTGTACCATCTCTGTGGTTGTTTGATTTTTGTGTTCACGGAGATGTTACACTGATGAGTTAGAATGCCTTCATGCGGACTGAACAAATCCCGACGGAAGTAAGGGCGAGGATTGTGGCTATGTAAAATCGATTTAAGCCCCACCCAGTGGAATTCGTTTCACTGGCCGTTTCAAGGCGGTTCTTCTGTCGCGGATTGTTTTTGTTGCGGTTTGCCTTTGAGTGTTTGTATCGCTAATATTATTTCGTTTTGGATAGCCAATTGGCAATTTTGTGGGAAAGTTACTGTCCTTTTGGCTTTCCGCTAATGATGTTTTCCTTAGGGTCTGTTTTTCATGTTTGTGTTTCTTTCCCTTTTGTGTCTCTGGTGGGAGCTGTGGGTTAATTGTATAAATTCCTGATCATTGCCTTCACTTCTATAATGGGTTTTTGCACCCCTGCAGAGCATGAAAATATACTTTATGGTCATGTCAGAAAGTGTGCGAAGCTCTCAACTTTCTACTTGACACTATTTATATAAGATTTGGTACTAAGTTATTTAGACGAATCGTGGGTATTCCGATGGGTACGAATTGCGCACCCCTTGTGCCTGATCTGTTCTTGTTTTGTTAAGAAACTCCCATGATGTCCCTTTCCGTTGAAAACCAATCTGAAATCATTGAAGCCTTAATCTCGACTTCTAGATATTTGGATGATTTATACCTATTTCGATAGTTTGATCAGTCAAATTTACACCCCCTCACACAATTAAATAAAGCAAATTCTTCTGATACCAAGGCCCATTTTTGGACTTACATCTGTCATTTGTAGAATATAAAATGTATGGTGATTTTGATTTTGACATTGAAAAATGTCCTTTCTTTGATGTTGATGTTCCTCTTGCTGCATCCTATGGCGTTTTTATTTTGCAATTGATTCGATTTGCAAGAGTATCTAGTCATGTAACTGACTTCAACACTCGTAATAAATTGTAAACTACTAAACTTCCGAATCAGGGTTGTCTGGGAATGTGTAGCAGCCGTAAAAAGTCTCCCTGCCCTACATCATGGTGTAGTTTATATTTTCTTGTCCTTTGGGATCATTGATTCCATTGATGAATTTTGAAAATCTTTGACGGTCACTGATGAGGCCTAATTAGCCGAAACTAGCTAGTCTGGACCAGAAAACATGTACACTCCATATTTTCCAGTTCTGTGGTGTATTCCTAGCTTCCAAAGGATAACCCCTTCTAGAACATATTTCACGTCACTACAGCTGGTGTCTGGTAATGTATGGCGGCGGTAAAATGTCTCCCTGTCCTACATCATAGTGTAGTTTATATTTAGATCATTTGGGATCATTGATTCCATTGATGACTTTTGAAAATCTTTGAGGGTCACTGATGAGGCCTAATTGGCCGAAACTAGCTAGTCTGGCCCAGAAAACATGTACAAACCATATTTTCCAGTTTTGTGGTGTATTCCTTGCTTCCAAAGGATAGCCCTTTCTAGAGCATAATTATTTAACGTCACTACAGCTGGTGTCTGGGAATGTGTGGCGGCCGTAAAAAGTATCCCTGCCCTACATCATAGTGTAGTTTATATTTTCTTGTCCTTTGGGATCATTGATTCCATTGTTGAATTTTGAAATCTTTGAGGGTCACTGATGAGGCCTAATTGGCCGAAACTAGCTAGTCTGGCCCAGAAAATATGTACACTCCATATTTTCCAGTTCTGTGGTGTATTCCTTGCTTCCAAAGGATAACCCTTTCTAGAACATATGTATCGGTATCATAAACTAAGCAAAGCCTTTTCTAAATTAAATAGACGTCATTCCGATTTAATTTCAAAAGTCGATGTTGGACTTAAATACGAGGACTGTTCAAATATGAATGCAAGTAGAACGTTTTCTCATGCACTAATGCGAAAATCACCTGGAAATAACTATCACAGCGTAGAAAAGCATTTTACCTATACATTGATACCAAACCTGTTAAAATCCGTCCCGTTTAGCCATGTATATCGTTCGATAAACACTGTCTACTCTTGTATACTAATACAAAACATGGTTGGAAGAAGGTCAGAGTACGCCGTTGAAATACGGTCCTATATTAAGAATCGTTGTATTCTTGGTATACGGTGCAGAGACATTTTTGATGAAATATGTTTGGTTTATGGGCATAATGAAATGCCTTTTCCGACAGTTTATCGTTGGTTTAAGAAATTCAGCTGTGGGCTAGGCTCAACAGAAGATGCACCACGTGATCGTCGGCCGAAAAGAGCAACATCTGCCAAGATGGTTGCTAGAGTGAAAGAAATAGTTGCTACCGATGCACGATACACCACTAGGCAAATAGCTAGTATGGTTGGCATCTCATTAGGAGCAGCTCATACAATTCTGAAACGGGATTTGAAAATGAGAAATATCTGTGCTAGATGGATTCCCCATCTGTTGACAAATGAGCAGAAAAAGACACGCGTTCATTGCGCCAAGAAGTTTCTTCAAATATTCCAAATTACAATGCACGGTCTTTCGCTAATGTCGTCACAGGTGACGAGACATGGGTTCACTTTTTTGAGCCAAAACGAAAGATTCAGAACAAAATATGGGCAACAAAGTATTGCAAAAGACCATGCATTGCAAGCGGACCATGAGCGTCAAGAAGGTAATGTATGCCATATTCTTTTCAAATCAGGGCCCTGCTATTCAGATTGCTGTGCGTAAAGGCAAATCTGTAAATGCGAAGTTTTACAAGAATATAGTTCTTCGAAAATTGAAGAAATATTTCAAAGAACGAAGACCCGCAACTGGTTTGGCCAATGTCAGATTGCTACATGACAATGCGTCATCGCACATGGCGTTCATTGTGCAAGACTATCTGAAGCAAGAAAAGGTTGTAGAACTCCCTCATCCCCCGTATTTCCCTGACCTTGCCCCGTGTGACTTTTTTTTTGTTCCCGCGGCTGAAAAAAAACACCTTTCTGGTCGAAAATTTTTACAGCGCAAACACTTCGGTTCTGCAATATTCCAGTGCCTTCATAGTATACCTCGAAAAGACTACCAAAATGCATTCAATGATTGGATCAGAAGTTTGTATATTTGTTAAAGGGTAATACTTTGAGGGGACAAAATAAATTTTTCATCGAAATCTATCACGGGATCTATCACGTGCTTAGTTGCATTCATATTTGAACAGTCCTCGTATCTTCTACAACAAGGTCTATCGGAGCCCGAATTTTATGGTGACTTAGTATACAAATTCAGTAAAATTAAATTTGCAATGATTTCAGTACATAATTTCGTAAAATCATTCTTCCATATAAAAACATTAGGTACAACATAAGTGTATTACGACAGACTGCTAGCATGGCAGTCAACCCAATCGCGGCGATAACTTTGCTTCCCTCTTTAATTGAAAGCCACTGGGCCAGGCCTGTTTCTTTTGCGGTTCCAGCGTAAAGGCTTATGTAATGTTGGTTGGTACCTGATGCTCTGTCTCTGGTTGGGCCCATCGGAGTCTTACTGTTGGTCTCTTTTGCTCCAGCATTTCAGTTGTTTCTTGCCTTCGAGTCCTCAACTTTGTTTCAGCTCTGTGGTTGTTTGATTTTTGTGTTCTCGGAGATGATGCGCTGATGAGTTAGGAGGCCTACATGCAGACTGAATAAATTATTTGTCTTAATCGCGACGGAAGTGAGGGCAAGGTTTATGGTCGCGTAAAATTGATTTAAGCCCCCCCCCCCCCCCCCCCCGGTGAATTTCTTTTCAATAACCGTTCCAAGGTGGTTCTTCGGTCTCGGTTTATTTTTGTTTGGGATAGCCATATTGCTATTTGGCGGGAAAGTAACTGTTCCTTTGGCTTCCCGCTATTGATGTTTCCATTAGAGTCTAGTTATTCCATATTTGTGTTTCTTTCCCTTTGGTGTCTCTGATGGGAGTTGTGGGTTAATTGTGTCGATTCCTGTTCATTGTCTTCACTTTTATTTTGTCACCATATTTCACACAAAATAGGAAACGTGACTGTTGTAGTACACCTAATGTAATGGCAAACGTTCTTTCCTTTAACAGGTGGACCCCTGTTTCGGGGGAGCTGTGTTTACTGTTCTTCCATGTAACAATGAAGGAAATGTGTCAGTTGTATTCATTTTCTGAAAGTTCCATGTTACTCTTCATTGCACGGACGTGCTCCCATTTTATAAATACGGAGATACTAACCAAGGTTGGTCGGTAAATACCGGTGGCGGGAATTCCTAATTGTATTTACCGGTAATTACCGTCCTGGGAAATACCACAAATTTCAGCAAAAGTGAGAAATACTGGGAAATAGTGGGAAATATGATTTTTGTTTAGTTATGTCATAGAAAAACACTTTTAATATTTGTATAATTTAATTTAAATAATGAACAGTTAGCTATTTTGCAATATGCCTCCCAATACATGTATGTCATAATAGAAGTGAAGACAATGATCAATAAATATGTTCTAGAAAGGGTTATCCTTTGGAAGCAAGAAATACGCATTGTCTGCTTTTACTCAACCAAACACGCGCATAAATATAAAGTGATCTGTTGTTATGTACGATGGAGAGAGTTATTTGAAATCTGATGTTTGAATTTTAAGGAGGTTTTTGTTTGCAAGTTTGTCAAGTAGTCATACTCCTAATGCTAAAAGGTGCGATAATTTAATTGTTTTGTTTGAGACAGGTATTAAAAGAAAACGGTTAATTTAAGCATAAAATGATTCTTAAATTATCTACAGATACTCACCTGACCGGCCCCGATACCTCAGTTGGTAGAGTGTCCGTTCCGGGGAACTGGAGGTCACGGGTTCGATCCCGGGCCGCGACATACCAAACTCGTTAAAAATGGTACTAGCTGCTCCTCGCTTGGCACTCAGGTTTACGGGGTAGAGCTAGGACTGGTCGACCCAGTGTCAGGATAATGTGACTGGGTGTGGTATCATGTAATATGTCTGGGACATGATACTTCAGTGTGACAGCACTATAAAAGTGAGCACTGAGCAATCTGTCGCAACCAGACAGCGTCGTGATATGACTGAAAAATTGTTGAAAGCGACGTTAAACCCGAATTCACACACACAGATACTCACCTAAGTAATAAAATTACATGTATTTACAAGTCAAGGGGAAAAGCTGAAGTTAAAAACTAATATTTTAGAATCACGTTTGAAAAGAAAGTATATACGTTATATATGAAGGCAAGGGACTATAGATCTTACAAGTTATTTAATAAATAAAGGGCTGGAAAATTCTTCAAAATTTCACTTGTCCTACATGACTAAGTGCATGTAAACTTTGGTAAATGTGGTAAGGACTAGACCAAATCTTTACTTGTCTTTCAATTTATTTTTGTCATTGCAAGCAGACAAGTGGAATTTTCAAGCCCAGCATGAACTTGAAATAAGTTTGCTTTCAAATAGCTAGGTGTGTGTGTGTGTGTGTGTGTGTGTGTGTGTGTGTGTGTGTGTGTGTGTGTGTGAATTCGGGTTTAACGTCGCTTTCAACAATTTTTCAGTCATATCACGACGGTGTCTGGTTGCGACAGGGAGCTCAATGCTCACTTTTATAGTGCTGCCTCACTGAAGTATCATGTCCCAGACACATTACATGATACCACACCCAGTCACATTATCCTGACACTGGGTCGACCAGTCCCCGTAAATCTGAGTGCCAAGCGAGGAGCAGCTAGTACATTTTTTAACGACTTTGGTATGTTGCGGCCCGGGATCGAACCCGTGACCTCCCGTTCCCCGGAGCGGACACTCTACCAACTGACCTATCGGGGCCGGTCAAAAAGCTAGGTAGTCGGGGTATATTAAAGAGTCTCAATTGGTACCACCTGTGTAAGTATATATTCCCCAGTATTTCCCTGGAATTCCCTGTATTTCCCGATGTTCAGGGAAATATGAGTATTTCCTGCTTTTTTGCCAACCCTTGATACTAACCGACCGACCGACGGACGGACGGACCGAATGACCGGCTGGTAGTCTGTAAGGCAGGTAGATAGGCTGGCTCCCATGCAGACAAATATGTAAGACAGAGATGAAAAGTAGGACGGGCAGGCTGGCGGACGGACGGACGGACGGACTTACGTACGTACGTATTGACGGATGGACTATAGTGCCTCTTGAAATATAATTTACCCGGCCAACTTTAAATGGTCTGATGTCTTTAGGCCTCATATCCTTAAAATCGTTCAAAGCTGTTTTGTAGGAACCTTCCTTCAGAAACACCCTGGTTTTCCTATCTTTAGAAGGAATTGGCGTAGCATTGGTTAATAGACGTTTAACTGCTTCCATGCCCTTCATACCTAATAAAAAGAGGTGACAAAATTTAAATAACATGAAACCATTTGAAACGAAAAGACAAACAGTGAAGACACTGATCTAATAAGGGTCTTATTTCTTTGTCAATGTCCCATTTGTAGAACGCTAGACAATGATTAAACAGACTATAAGAATCTGATATGGGGTTCTGTTGTAGATGAGCGTTTCCAACCGGAGGGATGACCGTGCTGAGCGGAATCGAGGCTACGCCGAGGTTACGCTCAGCACGGTCATCCCGAGGGTTCGAAACGCCCATCTACAACAGAACCCCATATTGGATTCTTTTCCTTGCACAACACCTCCGGTTAGTTTTGACAGCTCGCACATGTATATTGTTCACAAAATAAAAGTAGTGCGGAAGTAGTTCCGGCAGTTGAATAGAATTGAAGCGCATTTATGTTAGTTGCCTGGATCGGAACACCAGGGTCAGAACATAAATTTCTATCCCAGGGTAAAATCACGGATTTCCTTGTCTGGTGTGCAAGAATACACCTTCCGGCATTGGCCATCTTTTAATGGTGTTTCTCCAATAGTATTTGGTATTTGTTTGTATTGGTTAAATCAAATCAACGGGTTTTCTGCGGAACCCGGGAAGGGACATGAATTTTTTTTAATATGTTGTGCGAACAAGATATTATCTTGTGCGGAAAAGATAATATATTATGCGCACAAGATATTATCTTGTGCGGACAACATAATTTATCTTGTGCGGACAACATTTTATCTTGTTTGCACAACATAGATCTTGGGAAGTCATGGGGACAAGATATTATCTTGTGCGGACAACTTATAAAATAAAAAAAAAATCACGACCCTTCCCGGGTTCCGTAGTTTTCAGCCTTATTGGCAGTTATTTGTTTCAATGATACTTTTGTCACAATTGAAAAACGGATTTTAGCAACGGTTTGCTTCTTTCTCAGAAGCCGTCAAGAAGTTCCATTGAAATTTCTGGAAAGAAAATTACATCATATTTAATGACCAAAATTGATGGACACACTACAAAAATTGTATTTAGCAACACTTTAGAATCACTTCAAATAAAGTGATGAACATTAAAATTCCACTTTCAGGCTGAAAAATGTTTTCAAAAGCTATTTTCTTCTAAATAACAGCAATTACCACCCTCATTATTACTCAGAACCAATAAGCAATTTAGATTTCGCCTTTTTGGAGCGCTGTGGTGCAGTTGTATCGCATCGGATCTAGGTACCATTTCTGTAAATTTCTGATTAAATTGGTCCAATTGCACAATTTCTTTATTTGTAGCATTTGCTTTCATCTTGTTCACTAGAGCGAAGCCTTTTTTGCTAATTTGGAGGGATGCAAATAAGGCAACACTCCTGTGAAGTTTATATAAAACTGGTCCAAGAGTTTATGAAGAGTTGTCATTTAAAGCAAATTGTTGACGTTGCACGACAGGCGGCACACGATCAAAATAGCTCACCATTAGCATTTTGTACTTCGGTGAGCTAAAACATTTTCTAGTACAATATGCTCAATTTCAATGAACAAGCTGGCCACCAGAGCTAAAATAGAAATGAAAATATCTTTAAATGAAAGGGCCTCCTATACTTTTGGGTCAGTTTCAGTCAAACTTCACTGAAATGTTGCCGAAGTGACATATTAGCTAAAACGGTTTTGCTTAAATTGACAAGCTGGCCACGTGAGCTTAAAACAAGAGGACCATACTGGTCATACTGGTCCTATATCGCTCACCTTAGCTGAAGGTCTAATGCTGATGGTAAGGTAAAAAAAACTGGCATTTGCAGCAAGCAAAGAGACATAACTGAGAGATAGGCCGACATCTCCATATCCCGAACTTATCCGAATTTCATCCCCAGCCTACTAATATGTTAGTTTCGGGAAGATCAAATTTAAAGGACTTAGCGTTAACATAGCAAAAATTCGGACGTCTTTAGGACTTGCTGTAATTCTTCTAAAATTTTAAAAATTTGTTTTTTGATCCAGCAAAGAGTCCAAAAGGTGTACATGGAATGGCAATCAGTCTTGACCCCGATCAAACTGCTCCTCTAGGCGCAGTCTGATCCGGATCGATCCGGGTCTGCTCTGTTTGCTAAGGCCTGTCTGTTCCAATACGTAAGGAGAATGGAAACACCTGCTAGAGTTTTCGGCCATTTTTCCAAGGGAAACAATTTTATGAACTTCCTGTTTGCTTTTATATAAGCCCTGTCCCACTGAAAAAGGGGTCTACTCTTAAAAGAAAGCATTTGCTCCTCAGGAGCAAATTCTTTCCTTTAAGAGTTGACCCCTATTGACATGGGAAACAAAATACCTTTGAATGAGAGCCTCCCCTGAAGGTGTTCCCATTCCCCTTAAGATCACTACAGTCTGGTGATGACAAGGTCCAAAATAGCCATTTTCCACAAAGAAGGTAACATAATTCTACGAGTTATACGCCAACATTGTTTGTTTTCGTTCTCATTCACGCTCACTTATATGGAACTCACTTATATGTAGGCTTGAGGAAGATCCGTTCATAACTTGAGCACTTACACTGTTGACAAAGTAAAAAAATAGGCATTTTCAGCAAATAAAGGGGCATGCCATTGCAACAGATTGGCCAACCTCGCAAGCATTCCAACTCATCCATTCTGTTGAAGAAGAGACTATTAAAGCTAAAGGACTTATGATGATGACAGGGTCTAAAATGGCATTATCGGAAAAGATGGGACATAACTTTACGGGCCAACGTTGCCAGTTTTCGCCACATCCCTTTTATCCTTGACTCACAATATATATATATAAGTTTTTTTTTTCAGGAAGATTCGAAGGAAACTGGAGGGGCTACAGTGGTGACAAGGTCAAAAATAGGCATTTTCTGCAACCAAAGGAACGTAACCTTGAGGCCGACCTCACCAGTTTTCGGACATATTTGAGTTTTTATGATTTACATATCTGTAAATTTCAAGAAGAGATGATAAGAACTGGAGGGGCTACGATGATATAAAGGCATAACACTGATAAACAGGCCGACCTCACCAGTTTTCGAACTATTAAGAGCTTTTGTCCCTAACTTACTTGAATGTATGTTTCTAGAAAATCCGATAAAAATTAAAGGGGCCGCGGCGATGACAAGGTCAAAAGTAAGCATTTTCTGCAATCAAAGGGCTGTAACTCTATGATAAATAGGCCAACCTCACCAGTTTTCGAAATCATTCAAGCTTTCATCCCTGACTTACTTATATGTAAGTTACAAGAAGATCCCGATAAAAACTGAAGGGGCTATGGTGATTACAAGGTCAAAAACATGCAGCATCTGCTATCAACTGGACATTACTATACGATAAATAAGTCGCCCTCACCACTTTTTAGAACTCATCCAGGCTTTTATCCATGACTTACTTGTAAGTTTTAGGAAGATCCGATCAAAACTGAATGGGCTACGGTGATGACACGATCAAAAATAAGCATTTTGAGCAAAGTAGGTGACTAATCTTCGCCATTAATCGACAGACATCGCTAGATTTCCCACTCATCCGAGTTTATCCTTAACTTACTTCCATAAAAATTTAAAGAAAATCAGATACAAACGGAAGGAGTTACAGGATGACACTGTTAAAAATAGGCATTTTCTGCAAAGAAAGGGACGTACATATTACTCTATGATCAGTTGGCTGATTTCATCAGTTTTCGAACTCATCAGAGCTTTTATACCTGACTTATTTACATGTCAGTTTCAAGAAGATCCGATAACAACTGAATGGGCTACACTGATGACAAGGTAAAAAAAGCATTTTCTGCAAGCAAAGGGGTGTAACTCTATGATCAAAAGGCCGACCTCAGCAGTTTTTGATTTCACTCGAGATTTCATCCCTGATTCACTAATATCTTAGTTTCAAGGAGATCCGATAAAAAAACTGAAGGGGCTATGGTGATAACAGGGCCAAAAATAGGCATCACTCAAAGGGACGTAACTCAATGATGAATAGGCCGACCTGACCAGTTTTCGAACTTATCTGAGCTTTTATCCCTGACTTACTTGTTTGTAAGTTTCATTTCAAGGAGATTCAATCAAACTGAACGGAAATGACAAGGTCAACAAGAGCTGTCACTATAGGTGACCAATGTACCCCACCCCCCTCGTGGGAGCCAATATCTGAGTTTCTCCAAAGTTTCAAGGGGAGATAATTCAGCCAAAAATGACAACAGAGTTATGGCCCTTGGTCCGAATGTAACCCTTGTGATGGTGAACAAGTGTGTTAAGTTTCATAGGGCTAGGTCAAATACTTTTTAAGTTATGATTAAGGTTAAAGTTTTTGTGACGGACAAACAAACAAACAAACAGACATAAAGGGCAAATACTATATGCACTCCCCCCCTCCCCCCCCCCCCCCGGAATCAAAGATTTTCGATTCTCGGGAGGGGGGGGGGGGGGCATAAAAATAAGCATTTTCAGCAAAGTACTGTACATAATTCCGCAATGACTCGACCGACATCGCCAGTTTTCGAACTCATCCGAGCTTTAAATCATGACTTACTTATATGTAAGTTTCAGGTAAATTCGCTCAAAACTGAAGGGTTTACAGTTATGACAAGATCAAAATAGACATTTTCAGCAATCAAGGTTTGACTCTTTGATCAGTTGGCCGACTTAGCCGGTTTTCAAACTCATCCGAGTTTTTATCCCCAGCCACCTTACGTTTGTTTGTTTGATTTGAGGTTTAACGTCCCCTTCAACACTGTAAAGGTCATTTTGGAGACGTTGCTTCCAATTTTGTGGGACTTTTACCCGACATCGAGATGAACTGACATCTCAAGCCCTATCGCCCAATGAAACCAATAGGGTTTATTAGCATGGACGGTCCGCCTCGCACCGCGGTTCCTGGACAGGCTTAGATCCTCTAAGCGGTTTACCAGTACTAGTGTGCGGGCCGGATTCAGCTCTGCGTGGAAGCATCATGCAGCCAATATATTTCTTCAAACCCCTATGGGCGGGGGCTAAACGCCATCTTACGTATAAGTTTCAGAAAAATCCATTCCAACTGATGGCGCTACTGTGATGAGAGACATTTTCCCATACATAAGTCTATGGGACCTTGTGTTGATTAAAAAACAAGGGTTTAGGAAGAGTTCACATTTGAAGCAAATTTACAATGTTTTTCTATTTTTAGATCTAAGCAACATTCCTATGAAGTTTGAATGTAATTGGCCCAAGGGTACAGGAGGAGTTGTCGTTTGAAAATTTTTTTTCTATTTTTAGACCTGGTGGCCATCTTGTTTATCAGAGTGGAATGATTTTAACTATTTTGGTAGGGAGTCACCTGGGCAACATTCCTGTGAAGTTTGAAGCAAATTTACAATATTTTTCTATTTTTAGCTCTGGTGGCCATTTTGTTCATCAGAGCGGGATCATTTTAGCTGATATGGTATAGGGTCAGCGACATAATATTCCTGTGAAGTCTGAATCAAATTGGCCCAAGGGGTAAGGTGGAATTGTCATTTGAAGAATTTTTTCTATTTTTAGCTCTGGTGGCCATCTTGTTAGACAGAGCGGAATAATTTTAGCTATTTTGGTAGGGAGTCAACAACATAATATTCCTGTGAAGTTTGAATCAAATTGGCCCAAGGGGTAAGGAGGAGTTGTCGTTTGAAGATTTTTTCTATTTTTAGCTCTGGCGGCCCTCTTGTTTGCCACGTTGAACGATTTTAACTATTTCAGTAGGGAGCCACCTAACTAAAATTCCTATGAAGTTTGAATCAAATTGGCCCAAGGGTTGAGGAGGAGTTCGCATTTTGACGTAAATTTACTAAGTTTTTCTGTTTTTTAGCTATGGCGGCCATTTTGCTCATCAGAGCGAAAGCGTTAAGCTATTTGGTAGTGGGTCATCTAAGCAACATTCCTATGAAGTTTAAATGAAATTGGCCCAAGGGCAAAGGAGGAGTAGTCGTTTGAAGAATTTTTCTATTTTTAGCTCTGGTGGCCATCTTGTTAGTCAGAGCAGAATGAATTTAGCTATTTCTGTAGGGAGTCACCTACATAACATTTGAAGTTTGAATCAAATTGGCCCAAGAGTTAAGGAGGAGTTTGTGTTTGAAGCACATTTACGATGTTTTTCTATTTTTAGCTATGGCTCATCAGAGCAGAACCTTTTCAGCTATTTTGGTAGATGGTCACCTAAGCAATATTCCTATGAAGTTTGAATAAAATTGGCCCAGGGTACAGGAGGAGTTGTCGTTTAAAGATTTTTTTCTATTTTTAGCTCTGGCGGCCATCTTGTTTGTGAGCACAACGATTGTAGCTATTTTGGTAGGGAGTCATTTGGGCAACATTCCTGTGAAGTTTGAATCAAATTGGCCCAAGGGCTGAGGAGGAGTTTGTGTTAGAAGCAAATTTACGACGTTTTTCTATTTTTAGGTATGGCGACCATTTTGCTCATCAGAGCAATACTGTTTTAGCTATTTTACTAGAGGGTCATCTAAGCAACATTCCTATGAAGTTTGAATTAATTTTGCCCAAGGGTACAGAAGGAGTTGTCGTTTAAAGAATTTTCTATTTTTAGCTCTGGCGGCCATTTTGTTCACCGGAGCGGAAAAGTTTTAGCTATTTTGGTAGAGGGTCACCTAAGCAACATTCCTATAAAGTTTGAATGAAATTGGCCTCAAGGTACAGGAGAAGTTGTCGTTTAAAGATTTTTCTATTTTTAGATCTGGCGGCCGTCTTGTTCAGCGGAGCGGAACAATTTTAGCTATTTTTGTAGAGGGTCACCTCACCTGAAGTGTTATTGAAATTGGCTCAAGGGTTAAGGAGGAGTTAGCATTTAAAGCAAATGGTTGACGCCGCACGACACACGACGCACGACGGACGACGGACGCCGGACATTGACCGATCACAATAGCTCACCATGAGCACTTCGTGTTCAGGTGAGCTAAAAAGCTTAAGTCATTAACTGCCCCACCAGAGACATAATACAGATGAGAAATGGTTGAGATAAGCCTGCAGGTTGCAGAGATATAACTGGTCAAATGTGTGGACGGGCAAACGGACGACCACTATACTATAAGGTTGGACTTCTCCCCATGGAGCCTTCGGCTCAGGTGAGCTAAAATAATTAACAACTTCTCCTCTTTTTTGAGGCCAAATTCTTTCGACCTTCACAGGAATACTTCCTAGGAGACTCTCTGACAAAATATCTAAACCGGATCTGCTCCAACGAACAAAGAACGGGGCTATAAAATATGGAACACCTAGATAGAGTACCCTGTGGTGGGACATATATATATGTACCCCGGCAGGTACCATCCTCTGTACTGGAAATGACTATGTCTGTAGCACTGACTTTTCCTGTATACATAACAATTTCTTCAAAGTATAATATATAGGTCAAGATCACTTAGTCACGGTCACGGTCAAGAACACTAAGTCAAAGCTAAAGATAAAGAAAGATAAAGTAAAGTTTAATGGTTCTAGCAACTAAAGTTACTATGGGTCGTATAATCTGACAAAGTCAGTGTCACAGGTTTAAAGTATATGCCAAAACTTAAAAAAAAACAAGGAGAAAAAAATTGAAGGTTGTAGCAAGTATAGTATAGCTGCAAATTCATTTAATCAGTAAACCATTCTTCAATATAAAACGACTAGATACAACATAAATCTTATACGACAGACTGCATGCTTGGTAGTTAACCTAATCACGGTTAAAAACTTTGCCTCCTTCTTTTATTGCACGACGGCGGGTCCGGCTTCTGACCCTATAACTGCCCCAGCCTCAAAACTAACTTAGAAGTTTATTTTTGTAATGTCTGTGGATAACTGATGCTTTGTCTCTGGTCGGGCCTTCCGGAGTCCAACTGTTGGTTTTCTAATGCTTTAGCATTTCAGTTATTTCATGCTGTAGAGTCCTCAACGTTTTTTTTTTTCATATCTGTATTCGTTTGATTTTTATGTTCTCGCAGATGTTACACTGATGAGCTAGAAATCCTTCATGCGGTCTGAACAAATTATTTATCTAAACTGTGACAGAACATGGGGCGAGGATTGTAAAAACGATTTCAGCAGCCCCATACACACACACATACAGTAAAATCATTCTATGGGTCGTTCATTCTGTCGTGGTTTATTATTGTTCTAGTTCTTCCTTTCTTGTGTGTATTGCCAATATCTGATTATTTTGGAAAACCGTTTGTTCAAATAGTGTGAAGGTAACTGTCCTTTGACTTTCCGCCTGTGTCGTTTCATTATACTGATGTTGATTTATTTTCGCATTCCTTTCCCTTTAATGTCTTCTATGGGAGGTGAGAGGTTATTGTGTTGATTCCTGGCCATTGCCTTCAGTTCTGTTTTGCAGAGTTGGTTATGCTCTGTATTTGTTTGCTGAAGGATAGATTGCTGCTGATCTCCAAGCCCAAATACTTGGAGCTTGTAACTTGTTCCAGAATCCAATAGTGCAGCAGGTACTAAGATTGAACTGGAGATCTATGAAAACACACTTTCCGGGATTTAACTCTAAATCCCATTGGCATTTCCATCCATTGAAGCACTAGAGATCCTGCTGCTAAACTCGTACTTCTTTCAAGTTGGAAACTACCAAGTAGATTGTCATGTTATTAGCAAACTTTTGTTGCATTTGGTAAGTCAGTAATATAGATTAGGAATGGACTGGGGCCAAGAAAAGATCTTTGGGGAACCCCTGATGTGACTGAAGCTTTGTTTGAGTGTTTATTTTCTAAGACAGCGTTCTGGGTTTTGTTAGAGAGAAATGCCCAAAACCAAGTTAGAATGGGTTTTCTAATCTCAGACATGCTGAGTTTAAGTAGTAATTTCTGATGGCTGGCCTTGTCAAAGGCTTTGGAAAAGTCAAGCAGGACAAGGACAGTCTGGCTGCGTGTTATGGAATTCGTCGAGCTATTTGAGTTTAAGATCCTGTAAAGGTTTCAAGATTCTATTCAGATCGACTGTGATAGTTGTCATTTGAGGAATGGAGCCGAGGCATTATACGTGAACTTGTGAACATATTGGACAGCTGGTTCAGCTATTGGATATTTCGGTGTAAATAAGTTACTGGGACTCCTCATTGATAATATTTGCATTAATAGTACAAAACCCATTTGATCTTGAGTGTGTTGAGGGAATAATATATACGTTCATCGCAAGCCAATTGCAATTGACTATAACAAGTGTAAGAATAAACATGCTATTTCTTCGCGCTTTCAAGAAGATTTAACATTTCTCTGTTGAACAGAACCAAGAACAAAAACCATCTTATTTACAGAGTTATGCACCTTTATGCAACCTTCGAGAAGTTCTCAGAGGTCGCTTTACTGCAGGGCGATTTCTGTAATGTTATTCAGACATTTCGTGAAAACAAGACAGTCTGACAGTCTGACTTTTTGTAGGCAGTGAGTTTGCAATGTATATTGATTGGAACCTCCGTTTATGGCATTTCATTAATCACTCCTCGTCCTGATGCCAAAATTTCTCAAATACAGCGTTATTATTAAAACACGAGAGACCCCAGTGCAGTTTGAGGTACCCTGACATCAAAAATGCACGGTTAAAAATCATCGAAGACAGAAGTGAAAGCAATGAGTAGGAATGGATACAATTAACCCACATCTCCTATCTGAGACACCAAAGGGAAGGAAACATAAACATCAAATTACTAGAATGAAAACATCACTTGCGGAGAGCCAAAAGGACAGTTAACTTCACACAAAATGGCCAATTGGCTATCGTAAACAAAAGGGTATAAACGAAACACAATTTCAAAGACGACCTATAAGAAAAATGAACCACTACAAAAGAACCGGCTTGGAACGTCAGTATTTCACTGGCTTACCCGCCGCTATTTACGTCGCGATTTAGACAAATACAGTGAAATTCCGCTATTACGACGACCTAAAATTAAGACTTATTCTGCTTAAGGAGGCCTTCATGCGGACTGAACAAATTGCACGACCCCCAGAAAAAGCGACCGACTGAAGTCGGTTGATTTTCTAAGAGTGCCCTAAAATCACCGTGACATTATGTCATTCTGTCAGTCTGTCAGTCTGTCTGTCCGTCCGTAACCCGTTTGTGAAAATTAGTGATAGTGACTTAACCACTTGGAATATTTAAACAATTTTTGGCATACTGATAGATATCAATGCGATCTAACCAATGAACTTGCGAAATATTACATTCCATTTAGTATAGCCTCGCCGAGGCGAAAAATGTGAAAAATTTCGAACTGCTTCTCCTCGGAAACCGTTGGGCCGATTGAAGTCAAATTTCATATGGAGCCTCTATGGGATGGGGGAAACCAAATTTGCTCATGGGGTCCAGGTCACATGACCAAAATGGCCGCCAAGCCATATATGGTAAAAACCCTTCAAAAATAGTCTTCTCCAGAACCACTGGGCAGATTTCCACGAAACTTGATAAATAGCATCTGGGACGTAGGCCTATCATAAATTGCTAAAATGGTGATCCTGGGTTGACCTTGACCTTCTTTGTGCCAAGGTCAAACTTTGACACATATGCTCTTGTATTGGAAAAGTGAGAATGCATTTTATCCTGCAAACAATTCAGAATACAGTACTAAAGTATAAGATATATTTTTGCTCCTTACGATAAGGCGCATTTCTTGGGGGAACCGTTTTAGGTCCAGGTCACATGACAAAAATGGCCGCCATACCCATATATGGTAACACTCATAAATCTAAAAGCATCCGGCTGAAGCACTGGTTATTTGTCGTAATCGCGACGGAAGTAAGGGCGAGTATTGTGGCCACGTAAATTCGATTTACGCCTTCCAGTGGAATTCGTTTCAATGACCGTTCAAATGTGGTTCTTCTGTCGCGGTTTATTTTTGTTATGGTTTGTCTTAAAGTGTTTGTATCGCTTATATTATTTTGTTTTGGATAGCCAATTGGCCATTTTGTGGGAAAGTAATTGTCCTTTTGGCTTTCCGCTATTGATGTTTGCATTAGAATCTGGCTGTTTCCTATGATTGTTTCTTTCCCTTTGTTTTCTCCGATGGGAGCTGTGGGTTAATTTTATCGATTCCTAATCATTGCCTTCGCTTGTATTTTTAAAAGCTTATTTAATAGGCTGTGGTTATTCTTTGTTTGTGTTTACTGCATATAGTGTCATCTGTTGATGTACCACATTTGGGACTGTTAAAAAATGTGGTTTTAAAGACCACATTTGAACAGTCTCAAAGCTGGTCTTATTATAGGGATTTTACCGTAATTTGTTCAGTCCACACGAAGGCTTCCTAATTGGCCGAAACGAGCTAGTCTGGTCCAGAAAACATGTACACTTCATATTTTCAAGTTCTGTGGTGTATTCCTTGCTTCCAAAGGATAACCCTTTTATAGAACATATTTAACGTCACTACAGCTGGTGTCTGGGAATGTGTGGCGGCCGTAAAAAGTCATCCTGCCCTACATCATAGTGTAGTTTATATTGTCTTGTCCTTTGGGATCATTGACTCCATAGTGGAATTTTGAAAATATTTGAGGGTCACTGATGAGGCCTAATTGGCCGAAACTAGCTAGTCTGGTCCAGAAAACATGTACACTTCATATTTTCAAGTTCTGTGGTGTATTCCTTGCTTCCAAAGGATAACCCTTTTATAGAACATATTTCCAACAATTTCGAGAACACAAAAATTAAACAACGGTGCGGACTCGACACCAAGAAATAACTGAAATGCTGGAGCAAAAGATCTCATTGTTGAACTAGGATGTGTATGTTTCTTTGTATGCCAATTTTGTCTACCTTCGACCACTCATAAGGCACGAGGACCATTCAAAACTAACAAAATAAACTATGCACGTTAAACGAAACCACATGTCAAGTTTTAAGTGTTCCAGTCTGTGCTTACTGGCACTCGACCCAGTGCTTTAGTATAAGTATTCTTACCAAGATTTATTATTCCTCGCTTTTTCCTATTTCCACGCTGCAAATCTGAAAATAAACGGGATATTCATAGCTCAGGATAATAACATTAGGATCACACACTCATCTGATATTTTTTATCTCATATATCAAAGCCTATGAGGCCGAGACATCACTGTGTTTGCCGTCTGGTGGCGAAATCTATTCCACATTGGACCAAAGCCTATGAGACCGAGGCCAAATCTTTCCCACAATGGACCAAAGCCTATGATACCGAGACATCACCGTGTTTGCCGACTGGTAGCAAAATCTATCCCACATTTCACCAAAGCCTATGAGATCGAAACATCACCGTGTTTGCCGAGTGGTGGCGAAATCTATCCCACATTGGACCAAAGCCTATGAGGCCGAGACATCACCGTGTTTGCCGACTGGTGGCGAAATCTATCCCACATTTGCATCCATACGAGAAAGAAATCTGGCTAACATGGTTCGATTACGTTGGCTTTCTACAATAGTGACGTTGGCTAATGAATTCTGAAATTCAAACATCTATAACTTCGTTATTTCTGTATAAAAAGCTGAAGTGTGGCTATGCGTTTTTCAATTAAAAAAGGAACATTTTGGTTGACCTACAAACTTCCTTGACTTTGTAAAACGTTTTTTGTTCTCTCTCTTTTTCTCGCGCTTCTCGGAATAAAACAAAAGCTGCAATCAAAGTTCAAGTTGATTGATCAGATGCAGATCAGTTTTAGCTCAAAAGATCAGCGAGTATATGTCATCACTGACAGCTACTCATGTTTTCATATATTATATGACGAGTAACAAGTATAATTAAAGTACATGCCGTTTAAAAGAGTATTTAATGTTGTCATTTTATTTCAGATTTCATTAACCTGTCCAGCCAATTGAAATTGCTATGATCGGTGTGCCGTTGCTTTATATGTACATAAAGTATTTTTGGTCATAAGCTGTAAGCTGATAAAAGATATACGAAGCTTAGAAGCTGAATCTAAGTTAAAACTGTTGAAATGACATGGTGCATTTGAAAGTTCTTATGATTCATAGGGCGTTCATTCTGTCCAAATGAAGCGTCTCTACTGAGCGCCTACACATTATGTTTGGAGTAAAGGTCAAATATCGCATATATTGGTCAGAAAAAAAAATCTGTCACTAACATCACACTCTAATACAGTTCTATATCTTGCTCGGGTATGTACTCTGATGCGCATTTGTGTCACTAGATGTACCTGGGGTTTCCTGTCTACCACTAATAGGTTTCTGGTAATCTTTGAACTGTGATATCGCCATTTTTCGCACTGGCTCACCTGTTGCCACACAGTAGAAGCATACTATAGCCACCACATAGACATTTAACATCTCTGAAAGAGAGGACGGGAATAAATACAAAACAAACATACTGGCGTATGCATTATAGAACCAATAGCAGGTCCATTAACATATTGCTAAAGTCCAACAGAGGTATACATGTACAACGCGGAGTTCCTGGAAGAAAATGGCGGCGGCCAAAGGAGTTGAAGGAAATAGTTGTCATGTGTATTTCTTTCTAATGTGAATGTCTTTTGTTAGTTTTTCGTCTGTCCTTCAAGGGGTCCTTCAAAAAGTATAGAGCCTTATCTGCTAAGAGTCACGCTTGGCTTCTTTTTCACATAGTCACCACGCAGCAATAAGCACTTCATCCATCGATGTTCCAAAAGGCAGTGATCAGGAATTAATTCAATCAACCCACAGCTCCCACCAGAGACAGAAAAGAAACACAAACATGAAATAACTGGACCCTAACGGAAACATCAAATAACGGAAAACCAAAGGACAATTTCTTTCCCACAAAATTGACTATCCAAAATAAAAAGAATAGCGACACACACACGCAAAGATAAATTATATCAAAAATAAATCGCGACAGAAGAACCGCCTTGGAACGGTCAGTGAAACGAATTCCATTGGGGGTCAGTGAAACGAATTCCAATTGGGGGGGGGGGGGTGAAATCGATTTTACGCGGCCGCAATCCTCACCCTTACTTCCGTCGCGATTTAGATAAACAATTTGTTCAGTCCGCATGAAGGCTTCTTTACTTATCAGTCTACATCGCAGAGAACACAAACACAGAGATGAAACAACGACAAGGAGTCGACAGCAAGAAACCACTGAAATACTGGAGTAAAAGAAAACCCAACAGTTAGACTCCGATGGGCCCGACCCGAGACAGAGTGACCAATACTGCACATCCATTTTTGTAGAGTTCAGTGTCTTTACAGTCAATCCTCCCTCCAAGCGCTGCATTAAGCTCTTCGTCTGACCGGAAGTGATGTCCACGCAGTTCTTTTTTCAAGTTCGGAAACAAAATGTAATCACTGGTTGCCAGATCTGGGGAATAGGGTGGATGGGATTAGAGTTTGAAACCGTTCCACTTCATTGCATACAGAGAAACTTTGCAAGTATGGACTAGCATTGTCATGTTGCAACAAAACACCTTTTGTAATTTTACCCTTTTGTACTATTGTCCAAAATATTAGCATAATAGTCCCTATTAATAGTCTTGCCAAAGAGAACCGAACTACCTTGCTATCCAAAAAAAAAAAAAAAAAAACAGTTACATTGACATAACCTTGTCAACAGAAGGCTGAGTCTTCAATTTCTTTGGACGCGATAAACCGTGACCAGTCCATTGTTTACTCTGCTGTTTAGTCTCACGATCAAAGTGATGGATCCGGGTTTCCTCCCCGGTTAACAATTCTTTCAAGAATGTCTTCCAGGTCAGAATTATATCTTTCCAAAAATACTCAGACATGGGCACTAGGAAAGCTCGCTGTTTTTTAACTAATGTATTTTGGCACCCAACACTCTGAAAGCTTTCCTCTGCCCAGCCGTTCATGCCAAAAAGTATAAACGCTAGCCTAAAAATCTCCGATCTTCTAGCCATTTGTGAAACTTTCATTCGCCTGTCCTGCTTTACGAGTTCCATTTGATTTTCACTAGTGACGTCATGAGTAGCGTTCACTACGTTTTCCAACGTTACCCGACCACGGATAAAATCAGCCACCCGATTTTAACAGTTGAATATGAAGGAGCAATCTTTCCGCAAACTTCACACAGCCATAGTCATAAGTTTCTAGGTTCGTCTTACTTTTCAAAAACAGGTATCTAATCACTGCACTGGGCTCAGTTTGTGAAGAAAATTTGACAACACTAACCTCTGCAATGTTATTTTACCTCGCACGGACTACAGCTATTAGACTGACCGATAAAATTTGTGTAATCATGCATAAGGCATTGATGTATATGTGAAAAGCGTGCTCTAGGCCAGTTAGATACTGAACGTCCCTCGTAGATACATGCAACAAATGTTAAATGAACACCCATCAGAACAGTGATTTCTATACAGTCGACCTTTAATGGCTCAACCACCTTTTGTTCATGATGTGGGGACTCAAGATCGCTAGATAAATAGTTGACGAACTCAGCGTTGAACTTGAAAGAATTCAAAAAAGGTTTCCATTATTTACACACAACATTTTACATCTTTATAGAAAAGTTTTATCCATGTTAACAAACTAACACAAAAATTAAAATGTTTTAGCATTTAAACATATTTAATGTTCGATGCTTTTCGAAGTCAGAGAAAAAGGTAATTCCTGGTTTATTTTCTTCTTCTAAATTTTCTACAAAACGAAGCATTCTGCTTTCTCCTGATATCTCCCTTAATGAAACATGTCAACACTGTATAGGTCATTTTGGAGACGTTGCTTCCAGTTTTGTGGGATATATACTCGACATTAAGATGAAATGACATCCTATACCCAGTCGCCCCATGAAACCAATAGGGTTTATAAGCATGAACGGTCCGACTCGCGCCGCTTTGCCTAGGCAGGCTAAGATCCTCCAAGCGGTTTACCATTAATCTCGTTTGCGGTCGGTTTATTCTCTGCGTGGAAGTATCATGCAGTCCATCTATTTCTTCAGCCCCGATGGGCGGGGGCCGAATGAAACTTGTCTGAGGCTCATTTATTATCTGTATCAACCCACTTTTGATTCGATTATCTACTTTAGTCAATTTGATCTTATAATCAACATAATACCTGCACGTTATCCCCGCGAGGGGGTGATGCAGTATAGATAGATAGATAGATAGATAGATAGATAGATAGATAGATAGATAGATAGATAGATAGATAGATAGATAGATAGATAGATAGATAGATAAACTAATTGGGTGGCTGTTTGTGAGAAGTGTGGTATCTTTCTTTGATATCGGAATAAGTGCTATATTACTTTGTTTCTGTAAGTTGGCCGTTTTCGTACGAGCAGTTCATTGAGTAAAAATAAAATTGTTTGATAGTATTCTGTAGTATCTTATAAAAATCTACCATTAAACATCCGAATCGGGACTCTTTTGATTTTCGTGTCATTAAGCGCCTAAGTAGATTCTTCTTCAGATAGTGGCCCTTCACTCGTATAGCTTCCAATCTCACTCAGTTTTGTAATGTTGTCATAAAAAAGTTGTAAAGAATTTTCAGTATTTTGTGTTGAATATAAACTTCAATAAAAGATTTCTGTCACCTTAAGGATTGCTTTTTGATCCGTAATAATTTGATTAGTTGTGGTAAACTTTGAGATCAGTTTTGTTTTTGTTTCCAAGCATTTCTTTTCTAGCGAAGTAAGAACTATTTTTTTCACCATTTTCTATTATATTTGCTTTTGACCGCGTATTTTTGTCTTTATTATATTTTCCAATTCTTGCTTTGTTTTTGGTTTCAAATCTTCAATTATTCTTTATGATTCACTTGCAATATCTGTTTCTCCAAGGTATTTATTGAGTTTGTCAATATAACTTTTTTGAATCCCACCCATCGGGGCTTGAAGAAACAGATGGGCGTCACCGACCGCACACGAACACGGTAAACCGCTTAGAGGATCTAAATAGAAGTGAAGACAATGATCAGGAATCGATACATTCATCAGAGAAAACTGAGGGAAAGAAGCACAGACATGAAACAACTAGACTGTAATGGAAACCTCAATAGCGGAAAGCCAAAAGGACAGTTACTTTCCCACAAAATGCCCAATTGACTACTCAAAACTAAATAATATAAACGATACACACGCTCAAAGACAAACCATAAAAAATAAACCACGACAGAAGAACCGCCTTGGAACGGTCAGTGAAAAGAATTCCAATGGGGGGGGGGGGGGGGGTTAAATCGATTTTATGTGGCCACAATCATCGCTCTTATTTGCGTCGCGATTTAGACAAAATCATTTGTTCAGATCGCATGAAGGCCTCCTAACTGATCAGTGCAACATCTCCGTGAACACACACACACAAAAAAAATCAAACAACCACAGAGATGAAACAACGGTGAGGACTCGACAGCAATAAACCACTGAAATGCTGGAACAAAAGAAGACAATCAATTAGATACCGATGGGACCGTTCAGAGACATAGCATCAGGCACCAACCAACATTGCATAAAGTTAGATACTCTCTAATTCTCAGGAAGCCTTTACGCTGGAACAGAATCTGACCCACCTGCGTGCAATTAAAAAGGGGAGCAAAGTTGTCAACCGCGATAGGGTTAACTACCATGGATGCAATCAGTCGTATGTTGTACCCTATCTTTTTACATCGAAAAATGGTTTAACGAAATCGGGTGCTGAAGTCATTGCATTTATATATTTTTCTGAATTTATATACCAAGTCACCATAAAATCGGATTCCGATAGACCTTGTTGCAGAAGAGGTTTAAGTTTAACATAGAATTTGAAATTAAATCTGAATGACGTCTATAAATTTTTGATCCTGAACCCCCGGTTATTCGAACTTAGGTAATAACGTGTTTTATTTTATACTAAGCAGTGAAATCAATGCATATCTGAAACAAATAAAAATGATATCAATCACAAGTGAAATGATATCGTATCATTTCACATGTGATTGATACCATTTATATCATTTCACTGTAGCGTACCGGAACTACTTTTTTGTTTAGGTTCTGGTCGAAAAAAGGTTAATTTTCCATTTATTTTCCAAGAGTAAAATTACTTATGCCATTAGAACATTTTTTGAAGGGTTACGGGTGGCATTAAAATTGAATGAACAGGTGCAATACATGACAACAGCAGCGCTGTGATTTTGAACATGTCCCTTTTGCCGACACACATCTCGGGCACAATTTAAATGTTCCCTCACAGATTTAGGCTTAGCTGTCTTTGTTACAAATGGTCTACAAGGCGTACCAGTTCACTGATAGGCTGAGGTAGAGTTTGTGCCGGGAAATGTGTGCTCAAATCAGCGTGATTTTTTTTTTTTTTTGGAAAAACCGGTCGCGACGACCGCTACACGGAATCGATTATACATTTGCTGGGTGCATGTCACTCAGAGCCTTCAAGAATAAAATGGACTTCAAATATGCACAACGCATTTTGTATCATACCTTGAAATGCTTTCTTTGAACTAAAAATGCAGAATCCAAAATGGCGATTTGTTTATCACTTTATGCTTTGAAACTGACAGTTGTGACGTCATGTAGCCAGATCAAAATCGTGACGTCACCGTCTCGGGTGGATCAATTATCGTAAGTGTCCTAATAAACTATTAAATAAAAAGAACATTAACTTTTTTTCAGCGGATACCAACAGTATTTCATCTCGTGTGTTGAAAACATCCGAATTTTCACTCGTGCTTCGCACTCGTGAAAATTATGATGTTTTCAACACACTCGATGAAATATTTTTGGTATCCACCTCAAAAAAGTAAATATCCTCTATCTAGATCCAAAAAGTAGAAGTAAAACAAAGATCAGGAATCGATACAATTAACTTACTCCACCCATCAAAGGCAGCAAAGGGAAAGAAACACAAACATGATGCGACCAGACCATAATAGAAACCTAAACAAAGGATGGCCATAAGGACAGTTACTTTCCCACAAAATGGCAAAATGGCCATCCAAAATAAAAAGACACAAGTGATACACACAGTAAGTAGTAACAGACAACAACATAAATAAACCGCCACAGAAGAACCGCCTTGGAACGGTAAGTGAAAAGAATTCCACTGGGGGGGGGGGGGGGGGGGGGGGGGGGGCTTAAATCGATTTTACATGGCCATAATCCTCGCCCTTACAGTAGCGGTATACACTAATTTCGTTCAGTCCGCATGAAGGCTTCCTAACTCATCAGTGTACCATCTCCGAGAACATACAAATAAAAAACTACAGAGATGAAACAAGGTTGAGGGACTCGACAGCATACAACAACAGAATTGCTGGAGCAAAAGAAAACCAACAGTTAGACTCCGAGGGGCCCTACCAAAGACGGAGCATCAGGCGCCAACCAATATAAAGAGTACTAAAATTAAATAAAATTCCATTTATGTTTTTACGCTGGAAACGTCATATAATCTTAAGCCCGACCCACCGGTGTGCAGTCTAAGAGGGAAGCAAAGTTGCCAACCGTGATTTGGGTTAACCACTATGCATGCAGTCTGTTTTATAATATTGATGTTGTACCCAATCTTTATATATCGACGAACGGTTTTACGAAATTGGGTACTAAAGTTATTACAGGCTTTTTTTTTTCGAAATTTATATACTAGATCACCATAGAATTCGGGTTGCGATAGGCCTTGTAGCAGAAGTGTTCTAAGTCCAACATTGAATTTTGAAACCAAATCAGAATGACGTCTATAAGACCTAGAAAAGGCTTTACGTAGTTTATGATACCGATACCCTTGATTAAGAAGTTTAGCGGTTAATAAGTTATTACGAGTGTTGAAGTCGGATACATGACTAAACACTCTAGCGAATCGAATTAATTGCGAAATATAAACCCCGTACGATGTCGCACGAGGAACATCACCATCCAAAGAAGGAAAATTTACAATCTCGAAATCAAAATCATCACGTTTATCATAGATTTTGCAAGAAACAAATCCATCTACAATAGATAAATGTAAATCCAAAATGGGGGCCTCGGTATCAGAGGAATTTGCCTTGTTTAACTGAAGTTCTAGGGGATAAATCTGACTGATCAAACCATCAAAGTAAGTATTGTTAATATTTAATAACTCATCTAAATATCTAGAAGTAGAACTAAAAGCTTCAATAATTTCAGATTGGTTATCAATGGAAAGCGACAACACGAATCTCTTTCATAACAATACAAGAACAGATCAGCCACCAGAGGTGCGCAATTCGTACGCATCGGAATACCCACAATTTGTCTAAATAACTTAGTACCGAATCTAATATAAATATTGTCAAGTAGAAAGGTGAGGGCAGCACACACTTTCTGACATGACCAAAGTGTATAATTCTTATGCTCTTTAGAAGTGAAAATTGCATTTCTGACATTACATGCAAGATAGAGAGAATCTTCTCTGTGAAAAGTCCATTCAATTAAATCATCAAGCTTTTTATTTTATAAGATTATGAGGAAGTGTAGTGTATAGAGTGGAAAAATCGTAAGTAGACAGGCTTGAAGCACGACAACGTCTGGATTTCAATTTATTTAAAACCTCATTCGAATTTTTTATAGACCAAAACGGATTTCTTCCTGATCTTTCAAAGACTTTATCACAATATTTAATCACATGCGTTTTAATAGCAGTAAGACAGGAAGTTAATAATTTAGAAAGTTCAGTTGTAGTGCAAGAGCTAGGATTTGCAATAAACCGTGCTTTGTAAGGTCTTTTAATGAAATTTTGGTCACCAGTATAGCGTAGGAAGCTTGTCTTGACCTTCTGTAACACACACAGCAAACTTGGTGGCTGAATGACAAATATGTTCATCTACTGTAGCTCTCTCTTCAGCTAAAGGCTGTAGTTCATAGGCCTTAGTACCACCAAGCTCCTGCTTAAGCATGATAACATAGTGGAGCCGTCACACAACGACGACGTTGTTAGCGGCCTTGTCTGCAGGGGCCAAAACAAACTTCTTATGAAATTCTTGAATACCTAGTTTAAGATGACGTAAAGACGTCTTAGGCTTAGAAGGTAATAAGTTAGTATTTTGAGAATAGAAAGAAATGCGTTTATTCACTAGTTTAAAAATGCTAAGTTTCCAGTCCTTTAGGGCTTTATGCTCAACATACTCTCGCTTACATAATCGATTACCGAATTCATTCAAGGCGGCAGCGACTGAAATCAATTTTAGAAGGAAACCGATATTTCGGTCCTTTAGGAATTATATTCCTTATCCTAGAATCAGGAATAATTTTCAAATTGCCAGTAATTACATGACCAGCAGCAGGATAGCAATACACTAAGATTTTACAATCACATGAATCAGGAGTATTAGTATCAATATCAAGATCTGAAACAAGTTTATTGAAAATAAAAATGATAGATCTAACAGGAGTATGTTAATTGTATCAAGTCCTGATCTTTGTTTTACTTCTACTTTGTTATGTTTATAACAAGTTATAGGTGTTTCAGTATTTTGAAAATAAGCAGGAATAGAAGAAAGCACCGAGCTCTCACGAAAAATACTGGGCAAATCTATAAAATCCATACCCTTATTAATGAAGGATATTTTGAAGAAATGGCGTTTATGATTAATTTCAGAATCAATGTAAGGACGGAGAGTATGCTGAGTATAGCCTCTAGTTAAGAGAGCCGCATCATATAACTGATTAGAACTATCGTAGAATTTATTCGCCTCGGTGTCCAGAAGACGTAAAACAGAAACGGGTAATGAACTTAGAAATGAGAGCATAGAGTGGCGTCCATGATTTAATATTATGATTGACAGTCACTTCAGTCTAGTATTGTTTCGTTTAAAAGTACGTAATTAACGTTTATAGTTACCATTTTTCCTGGTGCCGTGAGATCTAGTTCTGCGTTTTCGACATTCCAGGAGCGAGAAAATATCAAAGTCCGGCATTCTGGAAATATTACCCTCATAATAAATGTTGTCATTAAATCCCAGTGGAAAAGGGGTCTGTAAAGATTTAATCCATTTCAGTTCAGCCTCATGTCTTTTGATAATTTTGAATCTAGATGTAGAATTTGCATCGTAGTAAAGCGGAATGAGTCGGACCATCCATGCTTATAAACCCTATTGGTGCCATTGGGCGACAGAGCTTGAGATGTCATTTCATCTCAGTGCCAGATAAAAGTCCCACAAAATTGAAAGCAACGTCTTCAAAATGACCTATACAGTGTTGACGGGGACGTTAAACCTTATATCAAACAATGAAGCAATATCACTTTTAAGTTTTAATTCGGATTCACCCAACTCTTTCTTTTTCTTTGTAGTGTATTTAATTGTTTTGTTTCCTATGGTTCTTTTTATTAATTCCCACAGTGTATTAGGGTTTGCATCCTTAATAATATCTGCTTTTCGTTAATACTCTATTAAATTATATCTTGATATTTGGTTTCCATTATTATCTTGATATTTGGTTATTTCACCTATAATAACCTGGACCTCTAAATTAATTCTTAGTGTCAATTTCAAGTGAAACTATACTATAATCAGATTTATAACTTATGTTATGTTCGCCAGACACTACGACATTTATAAGGTTATTCGAACTCAGGAAATAATCCAGTCTTCTAAAGATAGGAGGCTTATTGGATGAATGTCATGTATATTGTTCCAGATCCGGGTGTTTTTCTCGCAGGAGATGTATTAAATCGAACTGGTCAATTATTGATGTAATTTTCTGTCTACACTTGCCTACAATTTACTTATCTTTTGTAACATCTAATACTGAATTAAAATCTCCATCGATAATAAACGTTTTCTCATAGTTGTCAATAAAATACCGTTCTAATTTTGTACGGGATAAAATACCGTTCTAATTTTGTACGGGAAGGGTCACCATTTTTGTTAGGGACATACACATTAATAAGTGTTACATCACTCTCATTTATCTAAGTTCAAGCGATTGTATTCTACCACTTAGTATTTCTGTGTAGTGTTTTTTTTTTTTTTTTTTTTTGGGGGGGGGGGGGGGTTGGTTTTACGGCCCTTTCAAGATAATTTCACTCATATCGAGCCGATCGTTAATCAGAGGTGTGCGAAAACCGGAGTACCCGGATAAAAACCACCTGACCTTCCGTTGCAGAACTTGGCGTCTAACATGTGACCCGAGCGAGGCTCGAACCACAGCGTTGAGAGACCTAATGATCAAGAGTCAGCGCTCTAAACCACTAGGCCACGGAGGCCCGTTTCTGTGTAGTTTAAAATCTTATAAGGTAAATTAGGATTTATCAAAATACCTATTTCTATTTGTACTTGTTCCGATAAAAATGTGTCACACCCCATTTGTCGGTTCGAAACGTCATGGGTACCGTTCCCGCTATGTGTATCTTATAAGAAAATTACCGCGTATTTGTTTTGTTTTGACCACCTGAACGTTTGTTCTCGTTTTAGTTGGTTGTCAAGTCCCCTAACATTAAAAGAGCATAACGATAATTCCATCCGTTATCCATGAGTTGACATGAATTACCTTACAAGGCACATAGGCAGCAGGGAAACCGACAAAAGCAAATAAACAAAATATGTTGGAGAATACAGGGTACATTTCAGTACTGGCCATGAACAGACTCAATAAAACCGAGACTGCTGTTTTCGTTTATTTGGTGTATTCCTTGCTTCCAAAGGATCTAACTTCAGAACTTATTTATTTTCACTGTAACTGGTGTTGTGTGGCCGTAAAACGTCTCCCCGTACATCATCATAGTACAGATTATATCTTCTGGTCCTTTTGGATCATTGAGTTCATTTGGAATCATTTTGAAAATAGTGTTCTGCTTAAGCCGGTGCTAGAGGGCGTGGCCGGTGTTGCACATTTCAGTACTGATCATGAACAGACTCCATAAAACCGAGTCGGCTATTTTAGTTTATTTGGTGTATTCCTTGCTTCTAAAGGATCTAACTTCAGAACTTACAAAGGATTCCATGGCTATTTCATAGCAAATTACAATTTACAGGTGTATTTTCAAGTATAAATTCCCTTTTTGGACCTTTTTATTTTAAAAAACCGTCCTTTAAAATAGCGATGTCCGGGCGGGCGGGCGTCGTCCGAGGTTTTCCTTTTGGTTAACCTTTTTTTTTAAGTGATAGGTTACCTTTATTCTTCAGTGGATTGCTTTCGTGCTATGACTGTGGCTTCATTGTATGTATTCCTTTCAAATACAATCCATTACTGGCGCCAAGGATCAAAGTTTTGGTGAAAAGTGTCATTTTTTTTTTTAACTTCAGCTTTTCAGGTGGATGTTATACGACAGACTGCATGCATGGTAGTTAACCCAATCACGGTTTGCAACTTTGCTTCCCTCTTTAATTGCACGCCGGTGGGTCAGGCCTCAGATTCTATGACGGTTCCAACGTAAAGGCTTATTGAGAATTAGAGAGATCTAATTCAAGGTAATGTTGGTTGGTGCCTTATGCTCTGTCTCTGGTCGGGCCCATCGGAGTCTAACTGTTGGTTTTCTTTTGCTTCAGCATTTCAGTTATTTCTTGCTGTCGAGTCCTCACCGTTGTCTCACATCTGTGGTTCTTTGATTATGTTTGTTCACGGAGATGTTGCACTGATGAGTTAGGAGGCCTTCATGCGGACGGAACAAATTATTTGTCTAAATCGCGACGGAAGTAAGGGCGAGGATTGTGGCAACGTAAAATCGATTTGGGCCCCCCAGTGGAAATCTTTCCACTGTCCGTTCCAAGGCGGTTCTTCTGTGGCGGTTTATTTATGTTGTTGTTTGTTACTTACTGTGTGTATCACTTGTGTCTTTTTATTTTAGATGGCCATATGGCCATTTCGTGGGAAAGTAACTATCCTTATGGCCTTCCTTTGTTTGGGTTTCCATTATGGTCTGGTCGCTTAATGTTTATGTTTCTTTCCCTTTGGTGTCTTTGATGGGTGGAGTAAGTTAATTGTATCGATTCCTGATCTTTGTTTTACTTCTTCTTAGCTTTTTGGTTAACATTTATTTTTCAAGTGCCAGTGTAGTGGATAGAGTGCAGTACTATGGATCAAGATGTTGTGAGTTCGACTCCCGGTGGAGGATTTTTTTTCTTCATGCATACATATACACAGTCATTATCCCCCCTGCACAATGATGTCCTGGGTCCAAGGTCAAGGTTACTGTGTCTATTTTGAAAAAAAAAACTTTGTTATTTCTCTAGCATCTACAATTATAGATGGTATTTAATATTACTTCACACAAATATTGCATATGATGATATCTTGAGCAAATTCGACTTTCAGGGTTCTGGTCCCAAGGTCAAGGTCAAGGTCACTGTGTCTATTTTTAGAAAAACATTGTTATTGCTCTAGTATCTACTTTAAAAGATGGATTTTAATATAACTTCACACAAATACTGCTTAGGATGATATCTTGAGCAAGACTTTCAGGTTCCTGGTCCCAAGGTCATGGTCACTGTGGCTATTTTTAGAAAAAAAACTTTGTCATTGCTCAAGTGCCTATATTTATTGATGAATTTTAATATAACTTCTCACAAATGTTCAATATGATAATATCTTCAGCATGCTTGACTTCCAGGGTCCTGAGCTGAATGTCAAGATCACTGTGGCTATTAATAGAAAAACTTTGTCATCGCTCGAGCGCCTACTTTTATAGATTGATTTACACATAACTCCATACAAATGTTGGATATGTGAATATCTTGAGTAAGTTTGACTTTCATGACTCTGGGCTCAAGGTCAAGATCTGTGTTGGACTACAGATCAAGGGGTTGTAAGTTCAAGTCACGGTGGAGAAATATTTTTCTTCTTTTTTGATGCGAAGGCTTGAACACAGGATTTAATTCTTGTTCATTTGTAATTAGGGATACCTTTTGGTACTCTTTCAACTGCTGCAGTCTGGTTAGCTCTTTCACATAAGAAAATGCCTTTTTGGGGCAAAACCGTCAAAATTGGAGTTGTATTTTTGTTTTAAATAAAAAATTGAAACAGAATTCTTGTTCAGTGTTGCTTAGGGGTGCTGTTTGATTTTTTTATTACTGCTGTGGTCTGTTTGGCTCTTTAACATAAGAAAATGAAAAACCCGTCCATAATGCCGTTGGGCATTTTTGGAGCGTAGCTCTTGCAGCGTCGTTCCAGTGAAATGAGAAATGATTTCGGCACTACTTTTGCCGTTACTGCGTATGACCTAATCACAAGTGAGAACATACAGCCCCGTGTTAACATAGTAGCTTATTACGCCATGCGTATCTTCTTGAAGACTGCTTCCCAGACCACCTATTTCAAACGGAATAGATTAATATTTTTAATAGATGAACTGTGTAGCAGTCTAATAATCTTTTTTTATATTTCAGTTCATATAACCCTGTATACAGCCCATTTTGTACGTAAAATCCCAAACCTGCCAACTGGCAAACAGGACAAACCCAGATCAGATACTACAGAACGTGAAGTCTCATTATGACCTACAATGCATACTTACAAAATGTTCAGCCATTTTTGCCAAATATTTCGTGGAAGCCACAACCTGACATCCCTGATTTTAAAATGAACTCATTTCATACTGATATAAGATTGAGGATTCCATTCGTTTGAAATGGGTTAAAAGTACGCAGTGTGGGTCGATAATGGAATTCTTTGTTTCATTTACCAAAATAAGGCAGTTGGAATCATCCAGTCAATGAGTTTGGACAGGTGCACGTCAAATTTTAAGGAGCAAAGCTTATAATGTAAGCAGTAAATTTTGCGGTTTAGACACAGATGAGACGTCACTTGTTGTTACGTCTGATCTGGGTCTGCTATGTTTGTCCCCTAAAAAGGATGCTAGACAGTTACTCAGAGTATGGTTTAATGGGGGGGGGGGGGATCAATGTTACATTGTTTAAAGCGACTTGTCTGCGTCCTAGGCATGTGATCATAAAGAAAGCAAATTATCAACTCAGACGCAAGTTCGATACCTGCCGGGTTCGGCAACATTCTTTCCAGGAGATTGATCGTGAAATCTGTTCCACGGTGATTCTATCCCTTTCGCTGATTCAAGAAGGGCAGTTGTTGGTTTCCGGTACAAGACTGTGCACTGTGCTGTATTGACAATACCTAACCAAAGAAATTGCCTTAATGCCAGATCATTTCATAAATGGCCTCGTCGAGGCAATTTATTTTTGTATACTGATAAAGGAGTATAATGTCTAAACCTTTTCAAATATTCCTATGGTTTGATATTGACAATAACTAACCCAAGAAACTGTCGTATACATGATCACTTCATAATGGCCTCGCCGATGCAATATATATATATATATATTCCGATCATTTTTGGCATTCGGATTGATATTGACAATACCTAACCCATGAGGCTGTTTTATGCATCTGGTGTAGTGAAGACTATGGACATACAGCGGGAGTATGCAAACTGATCTCAGTTGTCACTACATGCTCGTTCTAATTTACATTTTCTCATGCCTGTTTACGTTTTTATCTAGGCTAATTTATATAAAAGGTTGCAGTAAATGGCTTGCCGTTGTAAATTTTGCATTGTTATACGGCACACAAATAAATAAATAAACAAATAAATGAATAACTAAACATGATGTTTTTACAACAGACACAGAAGATGTTTAACATTTAACCGACATGGCAATGGAGAATAAGAAGGTTTTCAATGAGGACGTTCGTTTAGTATCCAATAACGTTGCTAGTCAACGCACGTAGAATTTGGCGGCGGCGTCATTTACGTATTCTTGACCTTTTAAAATGAGAGGGACGAACTTTGAGCGGAACTGCCGTACTTCAATCCTGTTAAGATTGTGTTACGACGTAGTGCAGTCAGGTATCAGCTAGCGGTAGGTGTTGAAAGCGATAGATCTGTTTGGGCCTCAAAGGAGCATCAGGATGGGGCTCTGAGAGTTAGAAGTTGCTTTTGTTTAACAAGTAACATCTTTTTGCCCCCCCCCCCCCCCCCCCCCCCCGCTCGTAATTGAAACAATAGATAAGAAGGATGCAATGGGTTAGCTGTCATGGGGCCAGTTGTTCAAAACTATCGTTAGTTAACGTATCGTCAAAACTTTGATCATTTATTATGGCAAATATGCTAATATTTTTGCTAAAAAAATGTAAGCAGCTTTTGCATATGCAAAAGCTGCTCACATTTTTTTCAGCAAAAATAACAAAATTTTAGGTATTAAACTTGCTAGACCAGTTAACAATATGACCACTAACGAGCTCGTTAAGCTAACGATGCTTTGGACAACTGGCCCATGGACTTTATCTCCACAACTTTATGCGGCGATCGGGAATGAGGACTGACAAGAACGCGGTGGATTTATATGGTCATCGGGCCTGGATTGCAATTTTGTTCTACGTGCGATTGGGACGAGATAAGGACGTAGGCAAAACTAGATGAACTTTCTTTGAACAAGGTGGTCGAGTTTCAAACTAGCTAGAATAGGCTTGACCGTTCGAGAGACGGGGCAAAATTAGTTGCAAACGGACCTAAATCGACCATGAACGGACTTGGACTTTTTGAAAACGGTGTCCGCATGATATGAACGGGAACTTCTGTCCGATCTGAACTTGAGACGCACGAACTGTGGACGAGATATAGACAGGCTGGACATATTGAAGACTTCTTTTTATCGATATTGAACCGTATTTCGTGCAAAATTAGGCAAAAAGTACACAGTACCGACCACAGTACACGTTCTATACCGACCACAGTACACGTTCTATACCGACCACAGTCCAATTTTGTTAGGACGTGGCGGACGGTCTTAGAACTAGCTTTGTGTGACCGGAGCTTAAGAAACACCTGTAACTCCAAGCTAGTTCTTAGACGGTCCGGTCACATCCTAATAAAATCGTTTATCGGACTGCGGGTCGGGGTAGAATGTGTAATGTTTGCCCAATTATGTCTGTAAAACGATTTTTATCAATCATACGAAGTCCTCAATACGCCAAGCTTGTCCGTATCTCGTACATAGTTCGATCGTATCCAGAACAGTCCGACAAAAGCGGCCCGTTCAAATAACCGAACATCGTTTCCAAGCAGTCCAAGCTAAGTCCGCTCGTGGTCGTTTTAGATCCGCTTGCAACTAGTTCAGTCCCGTCTCCAGCACGGACAAGCCGTTTCTAATTAGTTCGTAACTCGACCACCTTGTTCATCGAAAGTTTATTGCCCTAAGTCTCATCCCTTGCCAAGTGCGTGCGGAACGTAACTGCAATCGGGTCCTGGCCCAGCTAGCATGTTCTTGTCAGTCCCCATTCACGAACTGCGCATCAAGTCGATGACAATTGAAAGTGTTACTGTTCTAGTTATCATCTCCGTGTGATCAATGAAACTAGCATCAAACCCATTGTATCATGGTTATCACCTTGCTTGGGACAAAATGGCGGAACTTTTTAAAAGAACCAACCTGTATTTTGACGCCCAACGGATCAATCGCTTTCAACACCTACTGCTAGTTTACACCCTACTTCACCACGTCGTAACACGATTCAAATAGGATCGAAGCATGACGGTTCCGTTCAGGGCACGCCCATTTCGTTTCAAATACGGTTATCTCATTGTTAGTACGTTGCCACTCCGTGTAATTACAGAACAGAATTTTAAGCAGGCCCGAAGTCCCGTCCATGCCCGTCCATGGCGTTTACAAATAGATCGTAAAAGGTTGCTGCAGAACAAAGTTTGAGATGGGGGTGTAATGTAAGACCATATCATAATTTTACCAGAAAAAAATGTCAGTCATACAGTCTATGATAAAATAATATTAGTTTGAACGGTTATTTTCTCGTCAAACGGGGCGGGACGTTACGAAGGTTATTAAGAGTGCTTTATAGCCACATTTTCTCCTGCTGGAAGATATCTTTCACTCCAATTTTTGCATGATCTTTTTTGTTCATGAATTACTCTTTTTCTTTATTCATTTCAACCAGTTACATATCTAAAGTTCTAAAGCATTTAATAAATAAATTTAAATTTGATACTTACTTTGAATACTGTCTACATTGTAGCAAGAATAGTAAGGAAATAGCTGACATGAGATCAGTAAGTCAGACACGCAACACTCCTCTAGTTTCAGCTTAAATGACTGGTTTGTAACTTAAGAAATCATCATGTAGTTTTACACATTTTTGTGATCGGCATCTAGCGCCTATTTAAAATGATATGCGCGTGTTTGTGTTAAGACATATATATGGCTCCCGTCACATACATAACCCCGGAAGGGACATGATTTTTTTAAATATTTTGTGCGAACAAGATATCAAGTTGTGCGAACAAGATATTATCTTGTGCACACAAGATAATATCTTGTTTGCACAAGTTAATATCTTGTGCGCACAAGACATTATCTTGTTCGCACAACATATTATCTTGTTTGCACAAAACAGATCTTGGGAAGTTGTGTGAACAAGATATTATTTTGTGCGCACAAAATATTAAGTTGTGCGCACAAGATATTATCTTGTGCGAACGAGACATTATCTTGTCCACACAACTTAATATCTTGTGCGCACAAGATAATATGTTGTGCGAACAAGATATTATGTTGTCCGCGCGAACAAGATAATATCTTGTCCGCACAAGATAATCCGCACAAGATAATATCTTGTCCGCACAAGATAATATGTTGTTCGCACAACATAAAAAAATGCATGTGCCTTCCCGGGTTCCGTACATACACAGGCACCCAGTGTTTGGCCTTTATTTTAAGGTAAAGCAACTCATCATTAGTAGTCTAGTCGAAAGGACATACCTCACTCCTAATTTACTTTTGCAGACAATTCTTCCAAAAGTGCTTAAAGGTTTATTCGCTCTTAATTCTTGTCGTTAAGAGCATTACTAGTGCAGTTTTTATATCTCCAAAATGGCTACTTTTCTTATTCAAATATGTGATATTTTTCTAATTCATACTGCAAACATAAATTTGGGCGGTTCTAACGAGTACCCGCAACCTTTGTCTTGGAGCAGAAGTAGGCGCCAAAAGGCACTGAAATGACAGATCCTATGAGAAATTCGTGAATAATAAGGGCTTTGTAAAAGGTTTCAAATTTATTCATTTTTTTACCTTTACCACTCCCTGAGCTAATTCAGCAGAGGACAAATTCTTTTTTTTTTTTTTTTCCAAATTTAATTCGCAGCCTCTGCGTTGTGATCGGACCAATCAACACAACTTATTGATCTATCACAGTAGTAAATAGAAAGATATAATCTGTATCTGGCACCTTGCTAAATTATACGATCAATATTATTTCCTGATTGTCAACTTCTCCATTTCCGTTAATTTGTTTGTTTGATTTGAGGTTTAACGTCCCCGTCAAAACTGTACAGGTCATTTTGGAGTCGTTGCTACCAATTTTGTGGGACTTTTACCCGACACTGAGATTAAATGACATCTCAAGCCCTGTCGCCCAATGAAACCAATAGGGTTTATTAGCATGGACCTTGCACCGCGGTTCCTGGACAGGCTTAGATCCTCTAAGCAGTTTACCACTACTAGTGTGCGGGCCGGATTCAGCTCTGCGTGGAGAAATCATGCAGACCATATATTTCTTCATACCCCTACAGGCGGGGGCCGTCATTTCCGTTAATGTCATACATATTAGGCTATCACAGTGATGCTACAACAGTCTCTCTCTCTCTCTCTCTCTCTCTCTCTCTCTCTCTCTCTCTCTCTCTCTCTCTCTGTCTGTCTTTCTTTCTGTTTGTTTGTTTGATTTGAGGTTTAACGTCTCCGTCAATACTGTAAAGGTCATTTTGGAGACGTTGCTTCCAATTTTGTGGGACTTTTACCCGACATTGAGATGAAATGACATCTCAAGCCCTGTCGCCCAATTGAAACAAATAGGGTTTATAGGCATGGACTGTCCAACTCGTGTACACCGCTTTGCCTGGGCAGGCTTAGGTCCACTAAGCGGTTTACCAGTAGGCCCCTACTCGTGTGCGGGTCGGATTCAGCACTGCGTGGAAGCATCATGCAGCCTATATATTTCTTCAAGCCCCGATGGGCGGGGGCCGCCTGTCTGTATGTCCACCTGTCTGCCCACCGGTCTGTCCCTACCAGTGCGCCTCTGTCTCTATGTGTCTTTCTGTCTGTTTGTGTGTGATCTATTTCCATTAGTTCTGTCTGACCGTAGGTTATGTCTTTCGGAAGAGGGTGCAACTAAGAAAATGATGTGAACCCATATAAATCTTTCATAAAGGGATTCATCTTTCGAACGGGCTGTCCGTCGTTTTATTAAAAACTAATAATTTAAAAGAAAATCTAACCAGTCAGAAAATGTAAACGGTTTGCTTTAGATGGTTTGTTCTATAAAACGGTGTATGAGAACCAGCTAGCCACAAAAAAAGAACTCCTCATTTTAAACATCTCCATTTGACGTGTTTGATTGCCATAATAGGCCTACTAAGTACAGCATGTATTACAGTGCACCGTAAAAATATTTACTTTTCAGTCGGTCAATTCACTGACTTAAGTTGTCACTTGATGACCCTTCTCATCCACCGTCCTTTCAGTGGTTTTAAGAAGTTTATTGGCTGTCGCTTTTGGGTTCCGCCTAGGATTCATGGGTAATCCTCCGCTCAAAATGTAATATCTGGCTAATGAAAGATTGTAGGTAATGAAATAATTGTTAATAATATATTCTGCTATCAAAACAACTGTGTTACATCTGCTGAAAGAGAAAATCTGATTAAATCCGGCAGCTCATAATTGCTTTATAAACTGTAATCCAGCATCATTCTTGTGGTTAACACGGTCCCAATTTAAAGAGCAAACACTTTTCAGACCAATAAGGTCTCCAAGCCTATGTAATGAACATAGTGTAGATCCGGATCAAATACCTTGTAATTCATAGACTTTGAGGCTTCTCAAGCCTTTGATTACAATAAAAAATAGAAATTTAACGAAGAGTGAGTGTTTCAGTTTTACGTCCCACCAACAGCTAAGGTCATACGGAGACGGGACCTCGGTTTAAAGACTCATCCGAAAGTCTGGAGAAGCCCGGGATCGATCCTGCGACCCCTGGTTTACAAGGCGAGTAGCGTAACCACTACACCACGGAGGCCTCTAAATTTAACGAAGAACCTGATTGCTAAATGGTTTTGCAAGTGTATTATATTTCATTTAAAATCCTCTGAAATGACAACCTTAAATCATACGAACGGCCCCCGCCCATCGGGGCTTGAAGAAATAGATTGCTTCCACGCAGAGCTGAACCTGACCGCACGCGAGTACTCGCTTTGAGGTTCTCAGCCTGCTCAGGAAAAGTGGTGCAAGTCGGACCGCCCATTCATATACACCCTATTGATTTCATTGGGTGGCAGGGCTTGAGAAGTCATTTCATCTCAATGTGGGGTAAAAGTCCCACAAAATTTGAAGCAACGTCTCCAAAATGACCTATTTAGTGTTCACGGGAATGTTAACCCTCAAATCAAACAAACAAATCCACGCGACGACTTTATGTCACTATAGGTGACGACTTTTGATCATAAGTGTTCTAAAGTCGTCAGTCACACCCCTTCTCTTTAAAACTGAATTTTTGGATTATTTTCGGGTAATTTCTAGCCATTTTCTTTATTTGGTTTACTTTCTGAATGATAAAGCTTCATTCTCCTGAAGTCTGTTTTTAGGTAGCTGTGACAATAAGGATATGACGAGCGTTTAAACACATCAAGGTGACGACTTTATATCCACGTACATTAGCCGTCTTTAAATATGAGCTAAAATGACAATCAAATGTGTGAAAATTGATAACAATAATCTGTTTATCATCTAGGGATTAGTAACGCCTGATTATTTATTGAGCTTTACACTCTCCTAATATAAGTCAATAACTGTTCTTATAAAACTTTTAGCTAAATAGTGTACTAACCTGATATTCATTAACCCTTAGCCCTTAGCCCGCTGAACACATAATCTTTGCAAAAAGTGTAGGTCCAGATCAGATTGATTCTGTCCTCTGAACCGGGTCTGCACCGTTTTTTATGCAGTTTTTGAATAGCATTGATGCATTGTATTAATTGGTTTAATTACGAGGATAGTTTTAGCACAGTGAACCTGAACGCTGATAATTAAACAAGTTGGCTGCTTTTAAAAAGCATCCAATGGGTTTGGTCTTGTCGGTCTAAATGTTGTGAACAAACGAATATAATCATTTCATACTTTATCCACTTAATGTTTATTTTTAAATAATAGATCCTAGAACTTTCGTAAGAACTTGAAAATAAAAGTGCGAAGTCTGTTGCCTTTGAATCCTGGATAAGGACAAGAAGGGCTGTGTAGTGCTGACTAATCTTTGTGCCATTATCCAACAGCATGCATAAAATAAGTCTGACTTTGGTATGGTTTTGGATGTATTAAGTCTTACAAAGTCTAGCGCAAAACTTGATAGATAAAAATATATGTCTGTGATTTCGACCATAAGGCTACTAGGATAGAACTATTTATCAATGAGCTTAACGCATTGAAGAAGGTAAGTTGTCAGTTTTAAACAAATTTGCGGGACGATAGTTGCAAGAGTCGTATTCAGCTGACTGAAGGAACACATTGAACAGCCAGAAGCTTCTACATGGAAACCAATGTGGATTCAAGAAGAAAAGAGGAACAAATAACATGTAATTCACAAAAAGACTGCTTCAAAAGATATATCAGATTCAGAATGTGAATCTCTACGTGGCTTTTGTTGACATTACAAAAGCATTTAGCACACTCAGTCGTAAGGGACTTTGTAAAATTGTAACAAGCTCATATAAACGGTGCAGCAGTTCAACTTTGGTATACTTGCCCGGGTCCTGGATGGCATGTTTTCTGAACAATTGCATGCGACTAATGGAGACAGCAAGACTTGTTCTAGCGCCAACGCTGTTCATTTTGATGTTTTCTGCAATGCTCACAAATTTCTTTTTACGATGACGACTTACCTATCAGGTACGCTTTGATGGAGCTCTTCAACCTATGAAGGTTGCAAGATAAATCCAAGGTGCAGACAGGGGTCTTAGGCGAGTTCCCTTCCGCTGATCAAATGGCAAAGGGTGTTCTCCCAGAAACGATGAAACAAAAAGAAGAAGAAAAACAAAAAAAAAAAAAAAAAAAAAAACAGATTAGCAATGGTTCTAAGCCGCCCACCTGAGTGCTGAGACTTTACGGCACCATTTGATTTCTATTTCTGAGACGATTTTTAAAGGGTTTTACCATGGTAGCCATCTTGGTCAAGTAAACTAATAATGGGTCCATTGGTGCTGTAGATTTTTTTTTTTTGAAGGAGTTTTACCTTTTATGGGCATGGCAGCCATATTGGTCATGTGACCAAATTAATATTAATGAATTCTCATTTGTTTGTTTCTGAAAGCTTTCATAACAAATTTAGTTAAAATTGAGCAGTGGTTTCTGTGAAGAAATGTTTTAATTTTATAACTGAATGACCTTTGGCCAAAGTCAGTGAATGACCTTGACCTTTAATAAAAATCAAAAATGAGTTCCTTTAAGAGCAATGAAAACATTCATAAGAAAGAAGACGGGCCACACCACGCAGCCTCGGCCAACAAAGCCCCATCAGTGACCCTGCAACGATCCGGCAAAGAAAGCCAGAGGATTCATACTGCAACCCCGCTAACCCCGAATTGGCAGTCGACCCAAAGACCGACACAAACCAAAATGGGGTCCAAATTATTAAAAACCTGTCTAGAATATGAGTCTAAACCAATAATTTATTTCTGATTACTCAGAATATTCACGCTGATCTCAAAGGACCAAAAGTAAAAATATAAACTGCACTATGGTTGATGTACGGGGAGACGTTTTACGGCCGCCACACGGCACAACACCAGCTGCAGTGAAGGCAAATAAAAATCAAAAATGAGTTCCTTTAAGAGCAATGAAAACATTCATAAGAAAGAAGACGGGCCACACCACGCAGCCTCGGCCAACAAAGCCCCATCAGTGACCCTGCAACGATCCGGCAAAGAAAGCCAGAGGATTCATACTGCAACCCCGCTAACCCCGAATTGGCAGTCGACCCAAAGACCGACACAAACCAAAATGGGGTCCAAATTATTAAAAACCTGTCTAGAATATGAGTCTAAACCAAAAATTTATTTCTGATTACTCAGAATATTCACGCTGATCTCAAAGGACCAAAAGTAAAAATATAAACTGCACTATGGTTGATGTACGGGGAGACGTTTTACGGCCGCCACAAGTAATACTCAAGTAGATTCACTCACTCAACTATTTAACTGAATCTACCAATTTTCAGATTACAGGCTGCAGTAGTTTCCGACAAATACACGTTTTTACATAGTTTTTTTACACTCTTTTTACTTTTTCTCATACCAATGTCTATGCGAATAAATTTGACCTTGGCATAAATTAGGTCAAGGCCATCAAAGGGTCATCATTTGAGGAGACTAATGGGCCCAACTCCCCAATGCTAAATACCAACTTTCATGAAAATCGGCCCAGTGATGACAGAGAAGAAGATTTATGCAGTGCTTTACCCTTTATGGGCACGGTGACCATATTGGTCGTGTGACCAAACTCATATCAATAAATTGTAATTTTCTTGCTTCTATAAGCTTTTATATAAAATTTGGTCACAAACGGCCCAGAGCTTCCAGTTGAAAATAAGGTTTAAATTTCATATCAGAAAGGCCTTAGGAATTAACTTGACCGTGAATACTCATGTAGTTTCATCCACTCATTTAGGTAACTGCATTTGCCAATTTTCCGATCAGAGACTGCAATGGTTTCCTAAAAATACACAATTTTGATTTGTTTTTCTATTCAGAAGCCTATGTGACCAAATCTGATCTAAACGTAAAATAGGTCAAGGACATCCGAGTAATCATTTGATAACAGTATGATGGACCCGAGTCCCTAATGCTACATACTAATTTTCATGAAAATCCTCCCCCCCCCCCCCCCCACCCGGGTTCCGGAGAAGAAAAGTTTTGAAGGGTTTTTACCTTATATGGGCATGGTGGCCATCTTAATCATGTGACAAAACTCATTTTATTATTTTTATTTCCTTGTTCCTACAGGCGTTATGTGAAATTTGGTTACAAATGGCTTAGTGCTTTCTGAAAACAAATTAAGCTACACTTTTATATCTGAATGACTTTGGGCCAAGGTCAAATAATGACCTTTTCCTTGAATACTGATGTATTTCATCCACTCATTTAGCTACTTTCACCTACCAATTTTCAGATCATAGGCTGCAATAGTTTCCGAAAAATACACAATTTTGAACTTTTCCCATACAAAATAAAAATCAAAAATGAGTTCCTTTAAGAGCAATGAAAATATTCATAAGAAAGAAGATGGGTCATACTACGTAGTTTCGGCTAATAAAGCCTCATCAGTGACCCTGTAATGACCCGGCAACGAAAGCCAGAGGAAACATCCTGCAATTTTGCGAATTTCGAATAGGCAGTCGATTCAAAGACTGATATAAATCAAAATGAGGTCCAAATAATTAAAAACCTGTCTAGAATTTGAGTCTAAACTAATAATTTATTTCTGATTTCTCAGAATATTCACGCTGATCTCAAAGGACCAAAAGTAAAATATAAACTGCACTATGGTTGATGTACGGGGAGACGTTTTACGGCCGCCACACGGCACAACACCAGCTGCAGTGAAGGCAAATAAAAATAAAAAATGAGTTCCTTTAAGAGCAATGAAAATATTCATAAGAAAGAAGATGGGTCATACTGCGTAGTTTCGGCTAATAAAGCCTCATCAGTGACCCTGTAATGACCCGGCAACGAAAGCCAGAGGAAGCATACTGCAATTTTGCAAATTTCGAATAGGCAGTCGATTCAAAGACTGATATAAATCAAAATGAGGTCCAAATAATTAAAAACCTGTCTAGAATTTGAGTCTAAACTAATAATTTATTTCTGATTTCTCAGAATATTCATGCTGATCTCAAAGGACCAAAAGTAAAATATAAACTGCACTACGCAAACCGTGATTGGGTTAACTACCATGCATGCAGTCTGTCGTAAAACATCCATGTTGTACCCATTCTTTTTATATCGAAGAATGGTTTTACGAAATTGGGTGCTGAAGTCATTGCGGTTATATATTTTTCTGAATTTATATACTAAGTCACCATAAAATTCGGGTTAGATCTTTCATTTTTAATGTCAATAAACTTGTTTCAGATCTTGATATTGATACTAACACTCCTGATTCCTGTGATTGTAAAAACTCAGTGTATTGCTATCTTGCTGCTGGTCATGTAATTACTGGAAATTTGAAAATTATTCCAGATCCTATGATAAGGAATGTAATTTCTAAAGGACCGAAATATCGGTTTCCTTCTAAAATTGATTTCAGTAAATGTAGAGATGAAATCGCTGCTTCCTTGCATGAATTCGGTAATCGATGGTGTAAGCGAGAGTATGTTGAGCATAAAGCCCTTAAGGACTGGAAACTTAGCATTTTAAAACTAGTGAATAAACGGGTATGGATTTTATAGATTTGCCCAGTATTTTTCGTGAGAGCTCGGTGCTTTCTTCTATTCCTGCTTATTTTCAAAAAACTGAAACACCTATAACTTGCTATAAACATAACAAACCTGTCAGATCTATCATTTTTAATTTCAATAAACTTGTTTCAGATCTTGATATTGATACTAATACTCCTGATTCATGTGATTGTAAAATCTATGTGTATTGCTATCCTGCTGCTGGGCATGTAATTACTGGCAATTTGAAAATTATTCCTGATTCTAGGATAAGGAATATAATTCCTAAAGGACCGAAATATCGGTTTCCTTCTAAAATTGATTTCAGTCGCTGCTGCCTTGAATGAATTCGGTAATCGATGGTGTAAGCGAGAGTATGTTGCGCATAAAGCCCTAAAGGACTGGAAACTTAGCATTTTTAAACTAGTGAATAAACGCATTTCTTTCTATTCTCAAAATACTAACTTATTACCTCCTAAGCCTAAGACGTATTTACGTCATCTTAAACTAGGTATTCAAGAATTTCGTAAGCAGTTTGTTTTGGCCCCTGCAGACAAGGACGCTAACAACGTCGTCGTTGTGTGACGGCTCCACTATGTTAACACGCTTAAGCAAGAGCTTGGTGGTACTAAGGCTTATGAACATTAGCTGAAGAGAGAGTTATAGTAGATAAACATATTTGTCATTCAGCCACCAAGTTTGCTGTGTGTATTACCGAATGCATAGACAAGCTTCCTACGCTATACTGGTTACCTAAACTTCATAAAAGACCTTACAAAGCACGGTTTATTGCAAATTCTAGCTCTTGCACTACCACTGAACTTTCTAAATTATTAACTTCCTGTCTTACTGCTATTAAAACGCCTGCGATTGAATATTTTGATAAAGTCTTTGAAAGATCAGGAAGAAATCTGTTTTGGTCTATAAAAAATTCGAATGAGGTTTTAAATAAATTGAAATCCAGACATTTTCGTGCTTCAAGTCTGTCTACTTACGATTTTCAACTCTTAAGCTTTTCTTTTATAAGATTATGAGGATGTGTAGTGTAAAGAGTTGAAAAATCGTAGGTAGACAGACTAGAAGCACGAAAATGTCTAGATTTCAATTTATTTAAAACCTCATTAAGCCTTTTCAAAATTTTATAGACGCCATTCTGATTTAATTTCAAAATTCAATATTGGACTTAAATCTCTTCCGCAACAAGGTCTATCGGAACCCGAATTTTATGGTGACTTAGTATATAAATTCAGGAAATTATATAACCGCAATGACTTCAGCACCCAATTTCGTAAAATCGTTCTTCAATATAAAAAGATTGGGTACAACATGGATATTATACGACAGACTGCATGCATGGCAGTTAACCCAATCACGGTTGGCAACTTTGCTTCCCTCTTTAATTGCACGCCGGTGGGTCAGGCCTCAGATTCTATGACGGTTCCAACGTAAAGGCTTATTGAGAATAAGAGAGATCTAATTCAAGGTACTGTTGGTTGGTGCCTGATGCTCTGTCTCTGGTGGGGCCCATCGGAGTCTAACTGTATGTTTTATTTTGCTCCAGCATTTCAGTGGTTTCTTGCTGTCGAGTCCTCACCGTTGTCTCACCTCTGTGGTTCTTTGATTATTTGTGTTCACGGAGATGTTGCACTGATGAGTTAGGAGGCCTTCATGCGGACTGAACAATTATTTGTCTAAATCGCGACGGAAGTAAGGGCGAGGATTGTGGCCACGTAAAATCGATTTAAGCCCCCAGTGGAAATCTTTCCACTGACCGTTCCAAGGCGGTTCTTCTGTGGTGATTTTTTTTATGTTGTTGTTTGTTACTGACTATGTGTATCACTTGTGTCTTTTTATTTTGGATGGCCATATGGCCATTTTGTGGGAAAGTAACTGTCCTTATGGCCTTCCTTTGCTTAGGTTTCCATTATGAGCTGGTCGCTTCATGTTTGTGTTTCTTTCCCTTTGGTGTCTTTGATGGGTGGAGTAAGTTAATTGTATCGATTCCTGATCTTTGTTTTACTTCTATTTTCCAATGATTTGACTTACTAACCTACTTTTTGACCAGACATAACCCATATTTCAACTTGACCAAGATATTGTCAAGAAGATCATTCTGAGCAAGTCTGATGATGATCGGACCAAAACTGTGGCCTCTAGTGTGTTCACAAGTTTTTTCAATGCTTTGACCTACTGACCTACCTTTTGACCCGTCATGAACCATATTCGAACTTGACTTAGATATTGCCGAGATGATTACTCAGAGCAAGACTGATAATCAGACTAAAACTGTGGCTTCTAGTGTGTTCACAAGGGTTTTCTTTGATTTCACCTGCTGACCTACTTTTTGAACCGATATGACCCATATTCGAATTTGGACGAGACATTGTCAAGATGATCATTTGGAGCAAGTTTGATGACGATAGGTCCAAAACTTTGGTCTCTAGGGTGTTCATAATATTTTACTATGATTTGACCAGTTGACCTACTGTTTGATCCGACATGACCCATATTCTAACTTGACCGAGATATTGTCAAGATGATCATTGTGAGCAAGTTTGATGATGATCGGACCCGAACTTGGGCCTCTAGTGTGTTCACAATGCTTTTCTATGATTCGACCTTCTGACCTACTTTTGACCCGACATGACCCAGATTCAAACGTGATCGAGATATTGCCAAGATGATCCTTCTGACCAAGTTTGATGATGAATGGCCCAAAACTGTGACCTCTAGTGTGTTCACAAGAATAGTTTACGCACGGAAGACACACGGCGCATGGCGGATGGCGACGCCGGACATCTCACAGTCACAAAAGCTCACCATGACCTTCGGTCAGGTTAGCTAAAAAGAGTGAAGGTTGGGCCCAGAGAATCGATTTAAACTCCCCAGTGGTTCTCGCTACTGACCGTCCTAAGACGGTGATTCTAATGTGTTTTACTTTAAACGTAGGTTTGTTGAATTTTCCGACGGGGCCCATTATGTTATATGTGCTTATGGTTGTGTATTATATTATTATTTATTTAATTTCCTGTAACACATTGATCACTTCCTGTGAAGAAGAGGGAGTTGGTTGCTGTGCTGTTTGAGCTTTTTTTTTTTTATTTCGGTTCCTCATTGTTAGTTTCACTTCTTCTTGGTGCCATTAGTAGGCTGTAATCTTTGATTGTGGTATTTCCTGGAAATATATTTATATATTTTTGTCTCTTCTGAAAGTCAGTAACATAATAGAATACATCATAACCCATTAGTGACATCAAATTCATGACATTTGTTTCAAAATGTATGAAGATATCTAAAATATTTTCATCCTTTTCAGTTGTAGATAAATCGATGCACGTGGCATATTACGACTCTCGCCCCTATGTGGAGCTTAGAAAAATAGACTGGGCTGCATGGTGATTTCACGGCGAGTTGAAACCGACCACACATGAATGCTGGTAAACTTCTTAGACGGACTAACCTGCCCGGGCAAAGTGGTGCGAGTCAGACTGCCAATTGCATATGACGGGGATGTTAAAAACAAACAAACAATGAAGGATAGTGTTTTTAGGGACCCGTATCTGCTTACTTGTCAAGGGAGCCCCTCGTTTCAAAATAAGCTATAGTCTGATTTATGTTTAGTTTGTATTGAAACACTTTAAATGACACATCATGCCCGGTCCTTGATTACAAAAATAAATCTATTATAGGTAAATGCACTGCCTGATTGGTACACTTGGTCCCTTCTAATTTAAAAGACAACATGCATTTCTGAGCTTAATAGCAAACACACGAAGTGTTTGCTTTACTGTAGAGAGGCTGCAACAACATACTTAGGCACCCAAATCTCGCCTTGAATCTCGTTCTATTTCTCGCGATAATCCGCCATCTTTACATAGTTCATGAGAATTGTATTCACATCCAAAAATTACTCTTCAAAAGCAAAAGGAGTCAAGTCCCATTACAAAAGAAACACAAAAAGCGTCGAAATAATTTTAAAAGGCTCTTTTCGAAGACCGTTCCATCAAACGCTGAAGTTTTATCGCGGGAAAGTTTCGAAACTACGTCACGCGCACTGAGCCGAAAAGGTAAGCCGGTAAAATCCAGCACCGCGCTTGTACCAACGAATTACCGGAGCATTTACCGAAGCATTTACCGGAGCTTCTCGGTAGTGTGGAAAGCGCTTCTCGTCTGGCCAAGCAATTAAAACTTTTCACAAACCATTGCTCAGGGACATAAAATAAAGCCCTGTGAATAGTTGGGGACACAAAGAGCTATCTGGCTGAACCCGTCGTTTCGCCCCAGACCGCCCCCTAGTCGTTTCGCCCAAAAGAGGTTTCTTCCCTGGTCGCCCCTCCCCCACCCCTGGTCGTTTCGCCCCCCTAGTTGTTTCGCCCACTTTCCAAGGTAAAACTAATTTCCACTGCAGAATTTTCATTCATCTTTAACTTAACGAGGTGAGAAGAGGCAAATGTTAAAGTAGCATCATCGCCTTCTCATGTCAGTCTAAGGATAGCTGATCCATAGTTACTGGCCGACACCGGGCCTCCAAATGGCTACTAGGGGAGTTGTGACTAGAACTTGTTACACAAAAATTGGGAGATTTTTAAGAAATTTAAAAATATTTAATTATGAGTACAGTTTGGTTTAACTTGGTCGATTTGGTTAATTCTGGAAACCCAAAGTCAATTTGTAAGCTTCTTTTCTATTGGTCCACAGTTTGACCAGTTTCGACAAAGGAAAGACGTTCTGAGAAGACATCTTAATTGATTTAAAAAACTTTGTCGATAAATTTTCATTCTTCATTGTTATGAGAAGAGAACATCGTTCTTGACTGTGTGCGGTAACCTAGTTGAAATTGGGGCAATATTTGGGAGAATTTATATAACTATAGCTATTAACTTTTATTGTCCATAACTTGATGTCGGGACACTGAAAGCTTTATTATGAGCACAAAGAGAGGCACGAGTTCGAGGAAAGGTGGTAGATCTCTGCGGTCCCTTAAGCAGGTTGACTATAAGCAAATGCATTCGGGAAAAATAGCTGAAGAGAGTAGCAGTACAACTTCTGAGCTAGAATTAAACCCCTCATCTGACTCAGATATTTCCCTGCATGGAGCCTCAGCATCGGGGAAACCCCCCTCTCAGAAAACGCCACCTGCTTCTATATTTACACCGGAAGTACCGAAAAGATGGTTGCAGAATGATGATCCAGGAGAAGACGTGGATTATGATGAACAAATGGCCCAGATGTCTGCAGAAATGGAAAGCCTGGACCAAGAAGCGAAACGGTTAGAGAAGAAGCAAAAATTTGAGGCAATGAAGAAAGAGTTGGACTCAAAAAGACAGAGAGTTTCAGACTTGAAAGGTATGAAAAGTGTAAAATCAAAACAACTGGTGAGCACGAATACTAGTGACAAATGCATGAAAAAGAAACATGACTCTTTGAAAACAGAGCAATTCAGCAAATGCAAAATTGATGATGTTCCTCCTGACGAGGTAGACATTAATTATTTACGTAAGGATGATCACCTTAAGTCTCTCGTTCGTAAAGAACTGAGGAAAATGGGTTTAGCAGAAAATTCTGATAATGAATCTGAAACTAGCTCTTTCTCTTCTTCATCATCATCTGATGATAGTTCAGACTCTGACAGTAAGTCTAAGAAGAAGGAGAAGAAGAAGAAGAAGAAAATGAAATCTGGCATAAATGCAAAAGCCTCAGATAAGGTTAAGTTTCCGCAGGAATGGCCCCATGCTCACCTGCAATATGAGCATGTAAATAAACAAATCAAATTTCAAGACTTGTCTTTTAGACTTCTGATTGCAGGTGAGCTGGAGATATTATCTGCGGAAGACTTGAGCACTGAGGAGAGACAGGGTCGTCTTAAACTCTTGAAAAAGATAGTTTACTATAGTAGTAGTTATGACTTTGAAGGTCTCAAATCTTATTATGCTGCCTGGTTGAGAGACATAGAATTGGGTTTGAAAAAATGGTCTGACGATCCCCATGAAATAGAATCTGCTATCTTAACAAAACATGTGTTAAAGAACAAATCTTCATTTGCCAAAAAATCATCAAATCAGAGTCAAAATCAGCAAATTGATAGAGTATGGTTTTGTTCGGCATATCAAAGAAATAAATGCCCCCACAAATCTTCACATCTGTTAGTAATTAAAGGTAAACAAAGAATGGCAGCTCATATCTGTGCCACATGTTGGCAAAAAGACCAAAAGAAATTAGAGCATCCAGAATGCTCATCTTCTTGTCCTCATATTTCGGCCTGACTCAGAAGTGGATTATATTCAAATTCCACCTATGAACACCCACGCATTAAAATAGATAGTAATAAACTAGATTTATTTTTTCCGGAATTTTGCAAAAAAAATATCCTTAATGAAGATCATTCTTCAAAAATCACTTCAAAACAAGAAAGAACAGACATCAATAAACATCTTTGTAAACATTCAAAAAAATGTAAAATTTGTTCTGTTACTTCGAATAAATTTTCTTTGGAAAGTACAAAATTTTTATTAGACACCCACCATAAAGTTATTGATTCAGGGAAGTACAATTTTGAAGGTTGTCGAATACCGGTTAATGAAAAGTTGAACATTTCCTTTTTACGTTCAATGTTACATGATTATCAAGATAAGCAACTGTGTGATTTTTTAGAGTTTGGCTTCCCTATAGGTTATAATGGTAACAATGAAATTTTGCAACAAATTGACAAAAAAGATGTTTGGAAATTTAAAAATCATAAAGGGGCAGAAGAATTTCCAGAAGATTTAGTTTCATATTTAGGAAAAGAGAGTTCCCATAAAGCAATTATGGGCCCATTTAAAGATAACCCATTTGATTCAGGCATCAAGATAAGTCCATTAAATTCAGTTCCCAAAAAAGATACTTCTGAAAGGCGTGTTATTTTAGATCTGAGTTTCCCTAAAGGAGCATCTTTAAATGATTTTGTTAGCAAGAATGAATATTTAGGGGAAAAAATAGAACTAGTTTATCCAAAAGTGGATGATTTTGTTCAAATCATAAAGCAAAAGGGACAAGGTTGTCTATTGTTCAAAACTGATTTGAGACGTGCCTTTAGGCAAATTAAAATTTGTCCATCATCATATAATCTAGTTGCTTATACTTATAAAAAACACATTTTTTGTGATTGTGTCGTTCCAATGGGCGCAAAAAGCTCGGCCTTTTTATGTCAACGATTTTCTAATGCAATTTCTTTCATTATGTTTAAAATTGGAATTTCTATTTTGAATTATCTTGATGACCTTGCATCAGCTGAAAAGCCTGGATTAGCTGATTTTTCATATAGAACATTAAGGTCTATTTTGGACAAATGTGGAATTGAAGAAGCGAAAAATAAAGCATGTCCACCATCTACTATAATGACTTTCATTGGGGTATTATTCAATACTGAGACTATGACCATAGAGGTAACTCCTGAAAGGCTAATGGAGCTGAGATTGATTCTCAGAGAATGGTTATATAAAGAACAAGCCTCAATTAAAGAGATACAATCTCTTTTGGGAAAACTAAATTTTGTCGCTTCTTGTGTTAAACCAGGACGTATTTTTATATCAAGAATGTTGAAATGGCTTAGATGGTTATATCCAAAAGATTTACAAAAATATCACATCCCCCCTTATGTTAAAAAAGACATCCTTTGGTGGTATAAATTTTTGCCTACGTATAACGGTGTATCTATGATGCTTTATGAGGAGTGGTCTAAACCAGATGAAATTTTCTCCAGTGATAGTTGTTTAGAAGGCGGTGGCGGCTTTTGGCAAGGGATGTTTTTTCATACACCTTTCCCTGTCAATTTTTCCAAATATGACATAAATATTCTTGAATTCTTTTCCATAATTATATGTTTGAAATTATGGGGTCAGTTTTTCTGTCAAAAAAGAATACAAGTATACTGTGATAATTTTTCTGTAGTGACCATCATCAATAGTGGAAAACGTAAATGTGAGATACTTCAGATGTGTCTCAGAGAACTAGCTTATATAGCAGCATTAAATCACTTTGAAATAAGAGCAGTTCATTTAGGAAGCAGTGATAATCGGATCGCAGACCATTTAAGTAGATGGGGTTTGTCTGAATGGCATAGACAGCAGTTTTATGAGTTGACAAGTGACTTTAAGTTGACAGAATGCGTTGTCTCAGAAGACATGTTCAAGTTTATACATACTTGGTAATTTGTTTTTATTTCAGATGCTCAGATGCATTCTTTAAAGCAGGATTTGAAAACCGCTCGAAGTTCTGCCTTTGCAGAAGGTACGAAAAATAATTTGAAAACACAGTGGGAATCATTTTTGTTATTTTGTATATATTTTGGCTTAAAATATTTACCATCCAGTACTGAAACTCTTAGTTTATATGCACAATTTCTGAGTCGAACATTTAAATCTACCCAGTCTATCAGAAATTATCTTAGTGGTGTTAAAACTATGCATTATTTGCTAGGTTATTCTACTGATCATATAAATAGTTTTCTGATAAATTTAGGATTGAGGGGAGTTGCTAGAATAAAGCCATATTGCATAAAACAAGCATATGCTATTACTCCAGAACCTTTATTACAAATGTCTACACTTTTAGATTTAACTAATCCTTCAGATTCAGTTTATTGGTGTTTATTTTTGTTTGCTTTTTTCCTATTTGCTAGGAAATCAAATTTAGTACCAACAACCAGACAAGATTATAAAAAGAAAAAATTCTTGTTAAGGAAGGATGTAAAACCTGGACTAGATCATCTGATAGTACAAATGAGATGGTCTAAAACCATACAATTTGGGGAAAGGGTCTTAGAAACTCCACTCATAGCTATCCCGGGCTCAGTTTTATGTCCGATAGCTGCATACAAATGCATGTGTAAAAATGTTAAAGCAAATAATGAAGATCCATTGTTTAGTTTGCCGAACCATTCATATATTACTTACTCTAAATTTCAAAATAAGTTAAGAGAACTTGTATCTTCTATAAATATGAATCCTAAATGCTTTTCTTCGCATAGTTTTCGCCGTGGTGGCTGCTCATATGCTTTTAAGGCAAATTGTCCAAGTGAACTTGTACAACTTCATGGTGATTGGAAAAGTCAGGCTTATAGACGTTATCTGTCATTTTCAGTCGAAGACAAATTACTTGTAGCTTGCAGAATGAGACAACGCATTTTGTCAACACAAGACAGTTAAGAACACTGATAGTTCATGTGATAAGAACAGTGTGGTATTAATGAATTAATACCTTTTGATTTTAATTTCTCATGTTTTTAGATGATCATAAATACTTTGATCCTGTTTTTTTTGTTTATTGTGGAACTGTATTTATTTTCAGCTTTTTCACTACTGTCTGTTTACAACAGTGTGAATATTGGTTTCAATAAGATATTTTGACTTATTGGCCATGTGTGAGGCTGAAAATATGATAGTTCTTCAATTAACAAAAAATACATTTGATCCATTAATCAGATATTCCAGGTTTGCCTTTTGTATTTCAGGTCTACTACCCAACAGTGTAGGCTATTGGCTTCAATAGGACGTATTGACTTATTGGCCATGTGTGCTTTGAATATAGAGGTAAATTTGGAAGACTTGGTTAATTGGTAATTTTGATTTTATATTATATTTTCCAGAGCCCAGGCGTATTAGGAAGGTTACTATCATTTCTGATTCAATCGCAAAAAATGTCTCTGGAATCCGTGGATGTGTAGTGCAGCCATTTCCTGGTGATACCATTTCTAAATTAACAAATAGACTTTTGTCAAAAAATGGAATGCCCCCAGAGGCAGGGCTTAAAGACTTTGACTTTGTCATATTTCATGTTGGTACTAATGATATTGACAATAGGGCTTCATTTAATGCCATCATTTCAGATTTTGGCAATTTAGTAGCTATTTGTAGGAAACAAAATCCTGATATCAAGATTATCATGTCTGCTATATTGCCCAGACCAAGGGATCATTCAGTTACAGATCCAATGATCAGAGAGGTGAATAAATATTTGGAGCATAATATGAGCAAAAGTCAGAATTTTAAGTTTATTTGCACATACAAACCATTTACTCACTGTGGGAAAGTTAAATTGGAATTGTACGCTAAGCGAGACCTTGGTCTTCATCTTAATACAGAAGGGCAGAACAGGTTGAGTCATTTTTTTCTAAGAGTCATTTCAACTCTTAATGATTAATTTTATGAATAGAGTGGCAATCTACTATGACCCCCCCCCTCCCCCCCCTGGTGAATCGTGGTTATCTCATTTTTGTACGGTGAGAATTTGGAGAATGTATATTTACCTAAAAATTTCTCTACTTCTCTAGGTTCTCTCTTGTCACAAATTATACTCAGAATAGAATAATTTGTGGCAGGTCAGGCTTAAGTATCATAAACAATGTCCTGGTTTGGACAAGCATGGTGTGTATGAACTTGTGAAGTGACTAAATAATTTTTGATGTCCACGATTTACTTTGAAGCATTAAATAGTTTTATATGTCTTTGCTATTTTCATGTTTTCATATCTAGAATAGAATATTTTGTGGCAGGTTAGACTTAAATATCATAAACAATGTTCACTGATTTGGACATGTATGGTTTTAAGTGCCTAAATATCTCTGATGTCCATGATCTGCTTTAAAGCAATGTTTAGTTCTATATGTCATTGCTGTTTGCATGTAAATATTTCTATATTGCAGTATTGAGGACTTCTGATACTCAAGCATTGATGAAAAAGCTGCTTATTTCTTTGATGCTTTCATAATATTTACTGAAGTTATCTGAGGTAAGAGTGTTGACGTATGTTTGTTTGATGTTTGCTTGATGTTTGCTTGATGTTTGTTTGTAAGTTTGGTTGCTCCAGTCCCTTATTTAATATTATATTCCTTGCTTCTTTATGAAGATTTACATATTGCCCGTATCTTGCAAATAGTGAGGATCCAGATCGGGTGCCATCTGATCAGGATCTACACTGTTTAACATTTTAATAGATTTGTATTAATAAATTACATCAAGTAACCTGATTGGTTAAAAATCAGAAATCGGCGTGGCTTAAATGAAACTTTTGCAAGATGAGGGCTATATATTTAGATAATCTTTGGTAGAATTCTGATGGATGAATCTTTTTTTTTGGTTTTCTAATATGGTTAAAATGGTCCTAATTTATAAGGCCATCTTCTAAAAGTGATTCTTGGTGATTCAATCTATATTGGACCTATGGTGAATTTCTTAAATCTAAATATAGTTGAGGTTCAAATGAAGAACTTAGTAGTATTTTGTAAATATAAATTTATGCTTGATTGAATTTCTTTGATGGCTCCTGCGCATCAAGACTTGAAATTATGATTTTGATCTCATGATGCTGAATCTAAACTCAAAATGGTAAGTTGCCTTCTCCAAAAACCTTTTTTGGTTTGTTGAAGATGCAAGAACTGATATCTATCAGTCAGTTAATCAAATTAGTTTTAAAAGCCTTACAGGTATTCTTGTTTGCTTATGTAACTTAATCATTAACCTTAAAATGTGATCATAGCATAAATTTTTAGAGGCTATTACATGTACCTAATTTGCCAATCCTCAGTTTAGAGGTAGTTAACTTGTATTTTTATTAAATATAGGGGAGGTAAATCTTTAATGCATCACATCTAAGCCAGTATACTATATTCCCTTTAGTAAATTAGAATACACATAGACAAGTTTGATATTTTCCAAAACTCTTCTTATACCCATTCACATTTTATGGTTGCATTATTAAATTTATTCAATTGACTTATCTTTTCTGATTTTGGCCCATGGGTTGGCATTCTGTATGAAATATTAATTAAGATTAATGATTTAAAACATGCATGTTTGTTCATACATGCATGTTTGTTCATACATGCATGTTCGTTCAATTGAAAACTGTTTGTTCATACATGTTCATACATGCATGTTCGTTCAATTGATGCATTTGATGTGATGCATTGCTTTTGACAGAACACCTTGAATTGTCTTCTCAGGACGGGAAATATAACCAAATAAATTGTTAATATAACATCATGTTTTTAGTCCTTTAAGTCCAGAGAACAAATGAATAATTATTGATTGTTTGTTTGATTTATGGTTCGGGGGCGAAACGACTAGGGTTTGGGGGCGAAACGACTGGGGCCATAAAGGGAGGCGAAACGACTAGGGTGGGTGGGGGAAGGAACGTCTTGGGAGCGAAACGTCTTGTTACCAGCTGGCTACCTGTGGATTTCTACCTTGCCAAGATTTATTAAGTGATGATGAGCCCAAAATCCATAGCATAATGCTAGTGCTTCAGGACACTCTAAAGTGCCCATGCTTCAAATTAACTGAATCACCCTATGTAATTTTCTGCCCATGAAGTGCACACAGGACCAACACTGGAGCATCGCCAAACTAAGGCTATGTGCAAAGCAGCTGTGGAGCTCAAACAAAGCTTTGGGTTTAACCACATGCCAACCCTGGTTGGTCAGTTTGTGTCATCTCCCAGAGAAATGGACTAAAGGGATAGAAGAGTTAGTAGAGGAGAAGAGAGGGAGGGACAGGGCAGAAAGGGGAAAATGAATAAAAGTGTACAAATAGAAGAGATAACAACACTCCTTTTCTACCCCTACCTGCCGGAAGGACAGCAGGCCTTGCCCAACTGTTAATCAATATATGTTGTACTCCGGTCACCTTTGCCTCACAAAAGAACAAATTAAAAACTTTGAAAAACAGTTTTATGTAGTTTATGGAAGATCCCTCTTGAAGCACTCAAAGATCCATGAAGTGACAATATTCTTTGGAAGTTGGCCCTTAAGTCTGATGCCCGTGCCGATGAAGGTGGGCTGATAGCAGATGCCGGTCCATATACCCCAGGGAGTATCCTCTACTGTTCGCTGCTTTCAGGTCGGAGAACCTGCAAGCATGGATGCCCAGATATAGATGATGCCCGGGATTGACATCTTGATGTAAATGCTGTCTAGTTTGCAGGCCAAGGTGTTGTATCACTCGGGAGGTAATGCTGGTAGTCACCTCTGACAAACGGAGTTGCTCGCCGTTGCATCGTCTCGATCTGATACTATATGTGGGCCCCATACTGATGTTGCATAATCCAGGATAAGTCTTATCATAGTCACTTCATCATGCTTTAACATCTTTAGACCAGCTGGTTATCTTCCTTCCAAAGAAACACCAGGCTGCTGTTTGGCTTTTAACACTTGCATAAAAAAAGGATGTCAAGGTACTTTCAAGTTTTTAAGATTGACAGTATATGGCTGTATACTATTATAGAAATTGCTGTAGTCTGTAAAGATCCCTCTGAAGTGCTGCAGTATCAGCCATGCTTGAGATCTTGTGGTATAAAAAGCTGCTACTAGCAAAGAGGTGAACTCCAGAGCTGACTCTCTGTGGCAGGTCATTTATGCATGGGCAGAACAACAATGGTCTGAGAATGGCACCTTGAGGGACACCGGATACAGCTGGGCCAATCGCGGACACCGGATACAGCTGGGCCAATCGCGGTATTCAGGCCTTTTTACCAGGTCGGTTAACCCCTATTGGTCAGGAAGCTCTGGATCCACTGTAAGTGGTTTATATTTTGTCGTGTCTGAGCTTGACAGTGCTCAAGCAATTCATGTGGAACTTTGCCAAACACCCCCTCTCTATATATATCTATCTATCCTTACTGCGTTAGGTAATATTTGGTTATTGCTCACTTGAGATTTGAAGGACAAACGCCTACGCGGTAATCATGACATTGCGGTAAGGATTTTAAACCTGCAGAGAAGATTATTCTTTCTGCACGGGGGTGGTGGGGTGGGGCGCCAGTTATCGTTGTTGGGTAATCATCATAGAAAAACAGAATATCACCGATCACTACCCCCAAAGCATCACCCTGCTGTACTCTCGGGAAAGCTTCAAAGATCAATCCTCTCACATTCTTCTTCGTTTCTGGTGGTACATTCCCCTTGAATTTGATATCCCATTCCATACGAGTCGGATTATCTTTGAATTCACGGACGGGGGTAGTCTGGGAACCGGTCTCGGTGAGTGGCCATTAAATAGTTTATCTGTAAGTATAAGTATAAAGTGTACGTAAGCTTATCCCGAAAACAATCTCCACTACATAGTACAATGCCCCCATTTAGTAAACAAGAGCAGTAGTAGGGCATAACTGACCTGCTCATACGTTGTTTATAACCAGTTTCTAGGCTGTTACAGTCCAATAGCAATGCAGATGCCAACGTTAACAAGACTCCTCTCTTCTACTTTCTACGAAAAAAAACTGTAAAATGGGTAGAATTGTCTTGCTCACTGAATAATGATGCAGTAACTATAAGAGTCAGTGCAATTTTCAAGAAACAGTTGCTACTTTTAACTCAGAATGACAAGTCATGTGTCATATCTCAATCTTAGTCCGTTTCGGTTGGACTTGGTTCTATCCGGCTGTGTACTTACCTCATACCTCGTAGTATGTTTCGGCCCGTTTTGGTCATACTTGAGAATCAGTTAAATCGGTTCAGTTTGGTTCGCATCAATTTTATACCTACTTAGTATTTCCTTTACTTGTTTATATTGAAGTTAACGGCCCGGTCCATACTATTTATGTCATTCTGAGCCGGTCACACTTACCACACTTTTCCTGGGCAGGCTTATTCGTAAGCGGTTAACCAGTACAGTGCACATTCTTTCGCTAGCAACTTGGGGTTTTGAATCAGCGGAGAGGAGAAAATGGCCATAGAAAAGATTACATAATCAATCTCTACGAAAGATTTTTTTTAACCCCAGCAGGTTCCGAACCCACATCGTCCTGATCACCAGTAAGACGCGCATCCGACTGAGCTTCCGAGCTCGACACTTAGTATTTCGTATGTCCCTAATCTGTAATAATCGTCAACTTACCCCGACTCTAGCGTATTTTTTGAGCCGCAGTCGTTATACTTTTTAATTATGTAGTTATGGCCACTGCTAACAATTTATGTGCCGTTATTTATTAATATGCCTTTTGTAACGCATGGTTTGGTGCACAATACACTTTTCCTTCTGTACTGAAGTTATATACTTTACTTATAATTTAGACTGATTTATAGAAAAATCCGATATATACAAAATCTTACTGCAGATCCGCCAATCAGCAATGCCATTGTCATAAGCATTTATAAACTGTTCGTGTATCCCTAGCCCTAAATGGAGAAATCTATCTGTACATGTAAGAGCAAGCTCTACTGAAAGTATTTTTTCGGATACCTGAGCGAACGCCAGTATTGTAGCAATACAAATCCTGGATTGAAAAAAAATAACAGACACCAGCTGACCTGCCTACAGCACATTCTATACAACATCAGAGATTTAAGACGGGGTATGACATTACAGGAAGACGAGTGCGAACAGCAAACCTATAAGTCTTTCAGCAACCCAGCCTGTTCGAAGTCACTGTCTGATAGCTGAAAGCCTCTCAGAAGACATCTGAATATACTGATGTTCTGTTGAATTTGTCATTCAAATATGAGAAAGACTTTACAATGTAAAAGAAACATTTTACCTACGGGAAAAAGATTTCAAAATTCTGTCATGAATTAGAAGATATTACAGATTCAAATGATGGAGGCGGTAATGCATTATGCTGACATTCCTCTATATGAGCATATATAAATTCATAGAAAACAACATAAATTAAAATCAGTACAAACAAAATATGCAAAGGAAGTTTTACATATTTTGGACTTGAAACTAACTTGAATTTATTTGTTTGTTTGTTTTGAGGTTTTACGCCCCCGTCACAATGTACATGCCATATTGGAGACGTTGTTTCCTATTTTGTGAGACTTTTACCCGGCATCGAGATGACATCTAAACACCTGTCGCCTAAAGAAACCAATAGGGTTTATAAGCATGGAAGTTCCGACTTGGCCATGGCAGGCTTAGATCCTCTAACGGGTTTACCAGTACTCAAGTGTAGTCGGTTTCAGCTCTGCGTGGAAGCATCCTGCAGCCCATCTATTTCTTCAAGCCCCGATAGGCGGGGCCGAACTCGCTTGAATTAATGTGTGCAAAAGGTATGTTCATAACTGATCCCCTTTTCGGAATGGTTACCTCAATGCATATTTTCTGTCTTTTTGCACACGGTAGTCAACCATTATGACATCTTAATTGCTGTCCTGTAAACAGAAAGCGCTCTTAAAAGTACAGAGCGTGCTTCTGAGGGGTCGACTCCTAATTGTTACGAGTGATAAGTATTTAGACAAAGCTGTCACTCCTGAAGGTGACCTCTACTTACATCATCACAGAAAAGTCTAGAATGTTGTTTGAATCGTTGCGACGAGTTGAATGCCAAGTCTGGGGTGTACGTCAGATTTAAGGTTGGCATCGAGTATCTGAATGCCGTCTCAACACCGGACTCGCAGTGCTCGCCAGAGTAATTTAATGGGCAGTTACAGATGTATGAGCCAAAGTTGTTTATGCACGTTCCTCCATTACGACAGGGATTCCGAAGACATTCATTGATGTCGGCAGCACAGAACGGTCCCGTGTAGCCTGGAGGACATACACACTCGTAGCCACCGAGCGTGTTGATGCAGGTGGCTCCATTTTCACACTTTGAAAGACCCAGGGCACACTCGTCGATATCTGGAGAAGAAACATGCAATAAAATAATAACCCACATAATTCTGTATTTTGTCTAAAAACCCACTCTTACATATGTAGCAGTAGCTGATTCACCAAAGCACATGTTTTGAAACAAAACCCATACTTTGAAACATTGTTTGCGTTTCATTATGCATTAAAAGTATACTTTAAATGTATTTGTAATAAGGCCAACTCAGCAGATAATGTTTTATTATTTTACCTGCCATTAGGAAAACACCAATATATGTACAAACCTCTCTTTCACGTCACTCAAATTATTATTTCTTCTTATGAAAATGGCGATTCCTTATTTGTCTTTCAAATATAGGCTGTACCTGCTAATAAGGCATGTTTTGGGGAAATAAATCTGATTTTTCCTAATGCAAAAATGGGTTCACAGGGATGCTTCTTTACGTTACAGCATATAAATATTTATGCTTTGCTTCTTCATTTTTGTATGATACAACAACAACAGAATTTTCAAATTAAATGACACAATCACTGAAATTATATAGATGTTTGCAGTGATTCAATTTTGTGGGACTCAATTAAGAAATACACAAACACATAAATTGATATTATGCAATTTTCCATAATTATATATCCTATTTGAATATCAACAGCCCAGGCAACAAAATACTGTATTTTTGGTTCCAGCTTGGAGACGTTGGCTGAAAATAAGTCCTTTTCGCTACTGAGGGAAACCCTAATGAGAACATTTTGAGCAAGAAATGTTTTCAGAAGAAAACAATGTCCTCGAAACGAACAAATAATTGAAACACCCAGTTGACCTTGAAAACTAGTCTGGCCATAATCTCACCTTACAATAGGTCAAGGCCGGCCTCGGTAGCTCAGTCGGATGCGCGTCTGACTGTTGACCAAGAGGACATGGGTTCGATACCTGCCGGGGCCGGCAACATTCTTTCGTGGAGATTGATCATGAAATCTTTTCAACGGCCATTCTCTCCCTTCCGCTGATTCAAGACGGGCAGTTGTCAGTTTCTGGCGAAAGAATGTAAACTGTACTGGTTAACCGCTTACGTGTAAGCCTGCCCAGAAAAAGTGTGGATAGGTCAACTGACCGGCTCAAAAATGACCGAAATAGTCTTGACTGGGCCGTTAAACTCCAAAGCAAACAAACAAATAAAATTGGTCTAGATGTCCAAAATCTAATCAAATCTCTGGTAAATGTACGTTGCAATCTATAGTGTACCAAGCTTAACCAACAGTCATCACAAGGTGCAGACAAGCAATTATTTGTACGAAACTGAAAGTTGTTTAGAGCCTGTGACCTTAAAAATAAGGTCAATGTCACCAAAATCTAAATAAATCTTAGGTAGGTTGCAGTGATATATTTTACCAAGTTTAAACTAACTGTTGGCTTTCTTTTGCTCCAGCATTTCAGTGATTTCTTGCTGTCGAGTCCTCACCGTTGTCTCAGCTCTGTGGTTCCTTGATTATTTGTGTTCACGGAGATGTTGCACTGATGAGTTAGTAGGCCTTCATGCGGACTGAACAAATTATTGTCTAAATCGCGATGGGGGTAAGGGCGAGGATTGTGGCCACGTAAAATCGATTTAATCCCCCCAGTGGAAATCTTTCCACTGACCGTTCCAAGGTGGTTCTTCTATGGCGGTTTATTTATGTTGTTGTTTGTTACTTACTGTGTGTATAACTTGTATCTTTTTTATTTTGGATGGCCATATGGCCATTTTGTAGGAAAGTAACTGTCCTTATGGCCTTCCTTTGTTTAGGTTTCCATTATGGTCTGGTCGCTTCATGTTTGTGTTTCTTTCCCTTTGGTGTCTTTGATTGGTGGAGTAAGTTAATTGTTTTACTTCTACTTTGATTTAATTCGAACAATTCGTTCGTGAAACAGGGTGCAGACAAGCCAAAATCGACAGTTTTTTTGGCGCATGAACCAATGCAAATAATGTCAAACTCACCAAAATCTAATCATTTTTTGGTAGGCTGCATTGATATATTTTCCCAAATGTGACATAATTGCATCACTTCGTTCATGCGATAGGATGCAGACAATTCAAAATTGACTGTTTGGGGACCTGTGCGCTTTGAAAATAAGGTCAAGGTCACCAACATCTAACAATATGTTTGGTACTTTGAAATGATATATTGTACCATGTTTGACCACATGTCAAACATTCGTTCGCGTGATAGGGTGCAGACAAGCCATTTAACAGTGTAGACCAGTGGTCTTAAAAAACAAAATATCAAAAGCTAATGAAATATATGGTAGGTTGTAATAATATATTGTACCATGTTTGACCATTTCAATAATTCGTGAATGTGATAGGTGCAGACAAGCCGTTTTGAGCCAAAATTGTACCCAATTGACCAAATTTCTTCAATTCATTCAATGCCGGCCTCGGTAGATGAGTCGGATGCGCGTCTGACTGGTGATTAAGAGTACGCGGGTTGGATACCTGCCGGGGCTGTCAACATTCTTTGTGAAGATTGATCATGAAATATTTTCAACCATCATTCTCTCCCTTCGGCTGATTCAAGAAGGGCAGTTGTCAGTTTCCGGCGAAAGAATGTGCACTGTACTGGTTAACCACTTACGTAGAAGCCTGTCCGGGAAATGTGTGGATAAGTAAAATGACCGGCTCAAAAATGACCTAAATAGTGTTGACTGGGCCGTTAAACTCCAATACAAACAAACAAACAGACAAAATCAATTCGTTAAAAAGAAAGATTCGTAAACAAGCCAAAAAATGACAGAAATTTAAGGGACTGTGACCTTGAAAAAATATCAAGATCACCACAATCTAATGAAATCATTGGAATATTAGTTCCGTGGTGTTTTCCTTGCTCACAAACGATAACACTTTCTATGACATATTTAACGTCACTACAGCCGGTGTCTGGGAATGGTTGGCGGCCGTAAAAAGTTTCCCTGCCCTACATTATAGTGTAGTTTATATTTTCTTATCCTTTGGAATCTTTGATTCCATTAAGGAATTTTGAAAACTTTTGAGGGTCACTGATGAGGCCTAAATGGTTGAAACTAGCTAGTCTGGCCAACAAAACATGTACACTCTATATTTTCGAGTTCTGTGGTGTATTCCTTGCTTTCAAAGGATAACCCGTTCTAGAACATATTTAACGTATTTACAGCTGGTGTCTGGGAATGTGTGGCGGCCGTAAAATGTCTCTCTGCCCACTTTATAGTGTAGTTTATATTTTTTTATCCTTTGGGATCATTGATTCCATTGTGGAATTTTGAAAACTTTTGAGGGTCACTGATGAGGCCTAATTGGCCGAAATTAGCTAGTCTGGCCCAGGAAACATGTACACTCTATATTTTCCAGTTCTGTGGTGCATTTCTTGCTTCCAAAGGATAACACTTTCTAGAACATATTTAGGCTACAGTGTACTAAAAGTAGAAGTAAAACAAAGATCAGGAATCGATGCAACTAACTTACTCCACCCATCACGGTCAGTGGAAAGAACTCCTAGTTAAATCAATTCGTTGATGATACAGGGTGCATACAAGTATTTTGGCCCGAAATTGACAGTTTTTGGGGGCCTGTGCCCTCAAAAATATGGCCAAGGCCAACAAAACCATATGGCTATTTTTATCCAACCTGGAGATGTACCAATGCAAGTTTAGTCAGAACCCATCAATAGGTTCGGAAGATGTAGTGCTTAAAACAGGCTACGCCGACGCTAACGTCGACGCATGCGGGATCAGTTCCAAAAGCAATATGTTCCCCTTACCCTTGGTTGTGTGGTCATAATTACCTTTTTCCCGCTTTGAACAATTGTTACCTATGACAAATGTTTTGGATAAAATATTGGTCTTGTATTTTCAAAGGCTTGCATTTTCAAAGGCCAAATTTTGGTTTGTCTTTGAGTGTGCTTATCGTCTATATCTCTTGGTTTTGGATAGCCAATTGGTCATTTTATGGGAAGTAACTGTCCTTTTGGCTTTCCGCTATTGATGTTTCCGTTAGTTATTTCATGTCAGTGTTTCTTTTCCTTTGGTGTCTCTGATCGGCGTTGTGGGTTACTTGTATCGATTCATGGTCATTGCCTTCACTTCTATTTCCCGAATTTTGATTTCACAATAAATGCATTAATTCGAATGGAAGTTGTCCCTATCCTATCCTATTATGTCCTATCCTATCCTCTCCCTATCATTTACAATGAATGGGTTCTTGCCATTCTCGCAGTGTTTTCCCGTCCATTCGACTGGACAGTTACAGACGTACGATCATTGTGTATTGATGCATGCTCCTCCATTTTTACAGATGTTAAAATCAAGGCATTCATTCAAATCTGAAAGAGTGAAGAAAAGCGTTTAAGCTAAACTCAAGTTTTGAGCTGAACTCACCTGAGCACGGAGTCCGTCGTCAATATTGTTTTAAACTAATCATCCTAAAACCTTTGGCAAAGACAATTAATAAGGCACTGATCTGTCTCTATTGCACACATACAAACTGAAACATTTCCTAGGTTACACTGAAGAGAATGGACACTTAAGTAAACTGTCGAAGTTGTTGAATGGAAATATTTAATATGCAAATTATTGACCAATGAAATGGCCATCTCCTCAAACATGTGGTTAATCTACCTCTATTTGAATGGATAAACGGAAACATTTACGGATTCATTATGGTGAAAAGACAATCAAAGTTTCTACTTTCGGTTTCCATATATCTGAACTCATTGCAAACGCCAAGTGACACTGATTTATTATTTAAAGCTTTTGTTGTCTCCCTTGATATTATCAAAGTTTGAATGCGTTAGAATAGCAGTTTGGTCAGGGTCTTCACTTTTTGCCATTCCGTGCTGATGTATTGTAAAGAACTATATTCCATTTTTGGGGGTGGGGTTGGGGATGGGGTGGGGGTTGATTACAGTAACTTGAATGAATGTCACATAGTGCAGCGTCCTTCGGACCGGGACCTGAACTTGAGTCCCCCCTGTGCAGACAGAACCATCCCATGTGCAGGTAAAAGTCCCTACCGTAATTACATGAATACTGTGTTTGATTTCATCCTGTATACCTGGAGTGTATGTAATGTACATCTGCACGTAATCCTCGTGAGGGGGTGTTGCAGTATATATAGGAAGACAGAAATAATTTTTTAGGTGTCACAAATTTTAGAAAAATAACGGTGATCTAAATTTTCGCACAGCGTTATTGCAAATTGTTAGTTTGACTTGCTTCATTAATATAAAGTATGGGGTGGTTGAGTGAGGTAAAAGTGACGTGTATCTTTCATCACTAGGACGTCCAAACGATATTGCTGACAGCTGGTCAAGACCTGCTGTCTTTAAAGCAGGTAAGGGCAGAGGGGAGTGTTGTTATTTCTTCTGGTTCTACACTTCCGTTAACTTACTCTTCTCCTCTGTCCCTTACAGTCATCTCATCTACTATTTCTTCTCTCTATTTTCTCACTTTCTGTGGGAGACGACACAATATGACCCACCATAGTTGAAGTGTCGTTAAACACAAAACAAACAATCGTTGCTAAATCACTATTTTAGCTCATATTTCAAAACAACCTTCCAATAAAATCTACGACGCATATCTTTTTAAATATATTTCTTGTTCGTGTTCATATTTGACAAATGTTTCCGATATATGCGGTATCTTCCATTTTATTTTTGCTTGTTTGTAGCATTGTCCAATCAAGACAGCAATAATCTCTTTTTATTATTTTCAACAGCTCCATACCCTGTAACATGTATGTCCACACAACTGTTCATTGCTTGGACTTGATAACGTAACGTGAAAAAATATTTTCTGGTCTAGATTTTTTGAAAAACAAGTTTGACTTTGCGCCGCAAACTAACCTTGTTGTCACTTTCTACGTGATTGTGTGTGTGTGTGTGTGTGTGTGTGTGTGTGTGTGTGTGTGTGTGTGTGTGTGTGTGTGTGTGTGTGTGTGTGTTATCACTTTCTGCATGACTGTGTGTGTGTGTGTGTATGCGTGCGTGCGTTAAGTATCACAATTGTAGTAGTATCTGAAACATAGTTGAACTTACATCAGCACAGAACAGTTCCGCGTGCAGTTTATATCTGCCAGAATTCTTGTTCATCAGATCATTCGACCACGTAAGGTTTAGAACTCGGAACTTCAGTGGAACCTCTGCAAAGTCAGTGAAGTTCTGATAGTACACCAACAAGTCTCCAAGTTTATATCCCAGCCACCTGTCATATCGAACTTTCGGAAGGTCTCGGTATATGATGTCATTGAGATCACTCTCTATATATTCGGGATTTCTGCTACCTTCGAAAGTGAGATTATACTTAACCCGGTCTGGACTATCCCTGTATAAATTAGATAAAGAAAAACATTTAATATATTTTCCACAACAATTTACAATTTTGTGACTGCTTTTTTTTTTTTTTTTTTTTTGCTTTTCTTTTCACGAAACACCTCCAAAAAGGGATCAACGCTTTTAAGAAATAAAATCACCAATCGGCAGGTTCTACTCTCCAAGAATCAGTCCCTAGTTACAGGAGAGATATAGAGGATCTTACATGAGTGCTCATGTTTTATTGAATTTATTAAACGAGTTGAGGAAAAGGGATAAAATGCGAGGCCGAGCATTTTATCCCTTTTCCTCAACGAGTTTAATAAATTCAATAATACATGAGCACGAATGCAAGATTCTATTTATCATATGACATTTAAAACGCATTTTATTCACATTTGTTCACAAAAAGTTCAATATTCCGCCAGTAGTAAACACAACGTCGTTAAGGACGTCGTACATGTAATGTTACGGGACGTATCTAGCTAATTTGCATATTTAATCCACTAGTGGATTATCAAAAATATTACATGGCGTTATTACACTCTCACACGCGACGTCATATGATAAAACACGGCTCTGATATTTCTGAAAAATTGAAATAAGAGAGCCATAATGGCCCTGGGTCACTCAACTGATCCACACCGTAGAAGTTGAATGTGTATGAGTTTTACGTCCCACCAACAGCTAAGGTCATTTAGAGACGGGACCTCGGTTTAAAGACTCATCCGAAAGTCTGGAGAAGCCTGGGATCGAACCCACGACCCCTGGTTTATGAGGCGAGTAGCTTATCAACTACACCACGGGGGCTTCTATCCATACCGTAGAAATATATTGGAAGGTAATATAGTAAGGGCCTTATCAGAAGGAACATACATGCCAAATATGAAGGCTCTATCTCAAATGGTTCAAAAGTTATGATAAAGTATGTAAAAGGCAAGGTCACAGGTCAAACTTTTTGTATGGATGTGAAGCCCTTGTCACAAGGAATATACATGCCAAATATGAAGGCTCTTTCCCAAATGGTTCAAAAGATTATGTAAGTCACAGATCAAGGTTAAGGTCACAGGTCAAAATATTTTGCATGAGTGGGAAGACCTTGTCACAAGGAATCTACATGCCACATATGAAGGCTCTATCTTAAATGGTTAAAACGTTAAGAAAAAATTGTCACAATTCAAGGTCAAAGGTCAAAATATTTTGCATGAGTGAGAAGACCTTATCACAAGGAACATACATGCCAAATATCTCACATTGTTCACAAGTAATGATAAAGTAGGTCAAAGGTAAATATCTCATGTCAAAATATCTGTATAGGTGGAATGCCTTCATCACAAGGAACATACATGCAAAATATGAAGGATCTATCTCAAATGGTTAAAAAGGTATGACAAAGTAGGTCACAGGTCAAAAGCAGGGGTTATTTTTTGTATGAGTGGGAAGCCCTTGTCACAAGGCACCTACATACCAAATATAAAGGCTCTATTTCAAACTGTTCAAAATCTATACCAAGTAGGTCAAAGGTCAAGGTCAATGACACAGGTCCAAAATTGTTGTATGAGTGGGAAGCTCTTAAAGCCTGTATGTTAAATGGATCAAAAGATATGAACAAGTAGGTCAAAGATCAAGGTCATAGGTCAAAGTTTAGTATAGGTGGGAACTCCTTGTCACAAGGAACATATATGCCAAATATGAAGGCTCTATCTCAAATGGTTCAAAAGTTATGATAACGTAGGTCAAATGACAAGGTCAAGGTCAAGGTCAAACGTTTTGTATGAGTGGGAATTCCTTGTCATAAGGAACATATATGCCAAATATGAAGGCTCTATCTGAAATGGTTCAGAAGTTATGATAAAGGTCACAGGTCATTTGATGTATGATGTATGTCGCAAGGACACTACATACCAAATATGAAGGCTCTATCTTAAATGGTTCAAACGTTATGAGAAAATAGGTCAAATATGAAGGTCACAGGTCAAAAGTTTTGTATGAGTGGGAAGTCCTTGTCACAAGCAACATATATGCCAAATATGAAGGCTCTATCTCAAATTGTTCAAAAGTTATGATAAAGGTCACAGGTCAAATGTTTTTGTAAGATTGGGAAGCTTTGTCACAAGGAATCTACAAGTCAAATATGATGGCTCTATCTCAAACGGTTCAAAAGTTATTACAAAATGACCTACTGATCTACTTTTTGATTTGACATGACCCAAATTTGAATTTGATTGAGTTATTGTCCAGCTGATCATTATGAGCAAGTTTAATGTTGATTGGACCAAACCGGTGGCCTCTAGGGTGTTCACAACAATTATCTATGATTTGACATGCTGATCTACTTTATACCCGACATGACCCATATTCAAACTTGCCCCAGATATTGTCAAGATGGTCTTTATGAGCAAGTTTGATTATGATCCGACTGAAACTGTGGCATCTAGTGTGTTCAGAAGGTTTTCTGAACAATACTAGACTGAAGTGACTGTCAATTATATTATTAAATCATGGACGCCACTCTATGATTTCATTTTTAAGTTCATTACCCGTTTCTGATTTACGTCTTCTGAACAACGAGGCGAATAAATTATACGATAGTTAGGGCCCCGCACTGAAAGTGTGGGTGCCCTATAGTAATCACTCTGTCCGTCCGTCTGTCTGTCTGTCTGTCTGTCCGTCTGTCCGTCCACAAATTTTCCTACTCCTCTGATAGCGCTGCCGGGGCCCTAGTCAGTTTCACTGACAGCTCTAGTTCTAATCAGTTATATGATGCGGCTCTCTTAACTAGAGGCTATACTCAGCATACTCTCCGACCTGACATTGATTCTGAAATTAATCATAAACGCCATTTCTTCAAAATATCCTTCATTAATAAGGGTATGGATTTTATAGATTTGCCCAGTATCTTCCGTGAGAGCTCGGTGCTTTCTTCCATTCCTGCTTATTTTCAAAATACTGAAACACCTATAATTTGCTATAAATATAACAAAGTAGAAGTAAAACAAAGATCAGGAATCGATACAATTAACTTACTCCACCCATCAAAGACACCACAGGGAAAGAAACACAAACATTAAGCGACCAGACCATAATGGAAACCTAAACAAGGGAAGGCCATAAGGACAGTTACTTTCCCACAAAATGGCCATATGGCCATCCAAAATAAAAAGACACAAGTGATACACAGAGTAAGTAACAAACAACACTATAAATAAACAGCCACAGAAGAACCGCCTTGGAACGGTCAGTGGAAAGATTTCCACTGGGGGGCTTAAATCGATTTTACATGGCCACAATCCTCGCCCTTACTTCATTCGCGATTTAGACAAATAATCTGTTCAGGGCGCATGAAGGCCTCCTAACTCATCAGTGCAACATCTCCGTGAACACAAAAAATCAAAGAACCACAGAGGTGAGACAACGGTGAGGACTCGACAGCAAGAAACCACTGAAATGCTGGAGTAAAAGAAAACCAACAGTTAGACTCCGATGGGCCCGACCAAAGACAGAGCATCAGGCACCAACCAACATTACCTTGAATTAGATCTCTCTAATTCTCAATAAGCCTTTACGTTGGAGCCGTCATAGAATCTAAGGCCTGACCCACCGGCTTGCAATTAAAGAGGGAAGCAAAGTTGCAAAATAAAAATCAAAAATGAGTTCCTTTAAGAGCAATGAAAATATTCATAAGAAAGAAGATGGGTCATACTACGTAGTTTCGGCTAATAAAGCCTCATGAGTGACCCTGTAATGACCCGGCAACGAAAGCCAGAGGAAGCCTACTGCAATTTTGCGAATTTCGAATAGTCAGTCGATTCAAAGACTGATATAAATCAAAATGAGGTCCAAATAATTAAAAACCTGTCTAGAATTTGAGTCTAAACTAATAATTTATTTCTGATTTCTCAGAATATTCACGCTGATCTAAAAGGACCAAAAGTAAAATATAAACTGCACTATGGTTGATGTACGGGGAGACGTTTTACGGCCGCCACACGGCACAACACCAGCTGCAGTGAAGGCAAAAAAAAAATCAAAAATGAGTTCCTTTAAGAGCAATGAAAATATTCATAAGAAAGAGGATGGGTCATACTACGTAATTATATGACCAGATTTGGCATTGGCGTAAAACAGGTCAAGTTTGTCATGGGGTCATCGGTTGAATAATTGATTGATTGATTTGAGGTTTAACGTCCCCGTCAACACTGTCAAGGTCATTTTGGAGACGTTGCTTCCAATTTTGTGGGACTTTTACCCGACACTGAGATGAAATGACATCTCAAGCCCTGTCGCCCAATGAAACCAATAGGGTTTATTAGCATGGACGGTCCGCCTCGCACCGCGGTTCCTGGACAGGCTTAGATTCTCTAAGCGTATCGGTTGAATAAATTATGATGAATCCGAGTCCCCAATGCTACATACTAAGTTTCATGGCAATCGGCCTACTGGTTCCGGAGAAGAAGATTTTTGAAGATTTTTACCTTACATGGGCGTGACGGCAACTTTGGTCATGTGACCAAACTCATTTTAATTGATTGCATTTCCTTGTAGCTAAAGGCATTTACACGAAATTTTGTGACAAATGGCTAAGTGGTTTCTGAGGAAAATAAGTTTTAATTTTCATATCTGAAGGACCTTGGGCTAAGGTCAAATAATGACATTGATCTTGAATACTAATGTAGTTTCATCCACTCATACAGCTACCTGCATCTACCAATTTTCAGATCACAGGCTGCAATAGATTTCGAACAAAACACAGTCTTGACTATTTTCCCATTCGAAAGTCTATGTGACCAAAGTTGACCTTGGCTTAAAATAGGTCAAGTTCGTCATCCGAGGATCATCCTTTGAACATACAATGATGAGCCGAGTACCAAATGTTACATATTCAGTTTCATGGCAATCGGCCTACTGGTTCCGAAGGAGAAGATTTTTGAAGGGATTTTACCTTATATAGGCATGGGGGCCATCTTGGTCACGTGATCTGGACTCTGCGAACAAATTTTCGTTCCCCAATCACATGGATGCGCCACATGAAATTTGACTTCAATCGGCCCAGTGGTTTCAGAGGATACGATGTTTGAAAATGTTGACAGACAACAGACTACAGACAGACAACGGAGCCTTGCCATACTATAAGTTCACATCTGAGCAATCGACTCAGTGAGCTAAAACACTGTGGATCAAGTATATCTGATTTTCTAACGTTACGTTTAAATGTTAAAATATCCCATAACTTACTTGTTTATTCTAACTTTTGCTACGGCTGCGATTTTAAAGTTTGTGAAGCTCTCACCTTTCTACTTGACAATATTTACATAAGATTTGGTATTAAGTTATTTAGACAAATTGTGGGTATTCCGATGGGTACGAATTGCGCATCCCTTGTGACAGATCTGTTCCTGTTTTCTTGTGAAAGAGACTTCATGATGTCCCTTTCCGTTGAAAATCAATCTGAAATCATTGAAGCCTTTAGCTCGACTTCAGAACTGTCAAAGCCAACAAAGGGCAGCGTTACAGAGTGTTGGTACTGAGTATAAAACTGGCACAATTAAGATAGGCAGGCCATGTTATAGAAATGCCTGATGAACATTTGCCGAAGTAAATCCTCTGTGGAGAACTACAAATGGGAAAACGCCCCCGTGATAGACAGAAGACGTTGTCTACACAGTTTTCAAGGACTTCAACATACCAGCTGAGTAGAAGTAAAACAAAGATCAGGAATTGATACAATTAACTTACTCCATCCATAAAAGACACCAAAGGGAAAGAAATACAAACATTAAGCGACCAGACCATAATGGAAACCTAAACAAAGGAAGGCCATATGGACAGTTACTTTCCCACAAAATGGCCATATGGTCATCCAAAATTAAAAGACACAAGTGATACACACAGTAAGTAACAAACAACAACATAAATAAATCGCCACAGAAGAGCCGCCTTGGAACGGTCAGTGGAAGATTTCTACTGGGGGGCTTAATTCGATTTTACGTGGCCACAATCCTCGCCCTTACTTCCGTCGCGATTTAGACAAATAATTTGTTCAGTCCGCATGAAGGCCTCCTAACTCATCAGTGCAACATCTCCGTGAACACAGAAATCAAAGAACCACAGAGGTGAGACAACGGTGAGGACTCGACAGCAAGAAACCACTGAAATGCTGGAGCAAAAGAAAACCAACAGTTAGACTCCGATGAGCCCGACCAGAGACAGAGACAGAGTCGTGACCGATAGCAAAGTCCAAGGCCCAAAAAGAAGGGGTACTGGAGTGTACGAAGCAAAACGAACCATTTTAGCCGAACACGTTCCCGGCGGAAAGCCAGAGATAAGACATCAACAACCATGCGCTACATGCAAAGGACTGTTCAGAGCCGAGATCGCTCTTTTCAGCCATCATAGAACACTAAGTCTTTCTTTTGTTTCGGTGGCCACGGATGTCTGGTTTTATTTATCTCATTTGCACAATGCTATCCTGTTTGATGTACTCTGTGCGCAAGCTGGACAAAATCAGAAATTTAGCCTAAATGACACACTTGACAAAATAACATCTTAAAGTGAATGACCACCATTTTTTTTCTCAGATCCATTTTATAGTAACACCATTGAGGAATGATAAAACCACATTCTTCATCTAAACTGTTTCTCTAATTAACTATAATGGCTCATTAAAGTTGCTGATAGGGTGTCAGACATGTTTACAGATTATATCTCCTGGGTTGACCTCACGGCAACTGCAGCTAACAAATCTTGGTATTTTAGCAGCTGAGGATTTTAGAGAAGAAAGTGAACATTAAAATAAAATGCCTTCTTGTAAGGCAAACTAGAACAGTGTTTTCAGAGGAAAACATATGTCCCCCCACCAGTTTGAAGTCCAGAGCATCTTGACATTTCTTTTGTATATGGTCTTCTTACAAAAATTCTATATATCCACTCATTCAGGAAACTGAGTGGTTTCTTTTGTATATGGTCTTCTTGCAATAATTCTATTCATCAACTCATTCAGGAGACTGAGTGCTGAAAGCTTATTTTTTAACGTCTAAGTCCTGTGGTGACCTTGAAAATTGGGTCAAGGTCACCAAAATCTAATCAGTTCTTAAGCCGTTCCCACTTATATTATATACCATGTTTGAACCAAATCCATCCATTGTTTCAGGAGAAACAGTGCAGATAAGCTTATTTTCAACAGTCTAGTCCCATGGTGACCTTGATAATTAGGTCAAGGTCATCAAAATCTAATCAATTTTAGAGACAATCCCACTTGTATTGTGTACCAAGTTTGAACCAAATCCATCCACTGGTTCAGGAGATACAGTGCATACAAGCTTATTCTTAACAGTGCTAAGACCTGTGGTGACCTTGAAAATTAAATCAAGGTCACCAAAATCTAATTAGTTCTTGAAACCATCCAATTTATCTTATGTACCAAGTCTGAACCAAATCCATCCAATGGTTCAGGATATAAAGTGCAGACAAGCTTATTTTTAACAGTCTAAGTCCCTTTGTGACCTTGAAAATTAGGTCACGGTCACCAAAATCTAATCAGTTCTAGAGACTACCCCACTTATCTTATGTACCAAGTTTAAACCAAATCCATCCATTGGTTCAGGAGAAAGATGACACGCAAGCTTATTTTAAACAGCCTAAGACCCGTGGTGACCTTGAAAATTGGGTCAAGGTCACCAAAATATAATCAGTCCTTGAGACCATCCCATTTATCTTATGTACCAAGTCTGAACCAAATCCATCCATTGGTTCAGGAGATAGAGTACAGACAAGCTTATTTTTAGCAGTCTAAGTCACTTGGTGACCTTGAAAATTAGGTCAAGGTCACCAAAATCTAATCAGTTCTAGAGACTACCCCACTTATCTTATGTACCAAGTTTAAACCAAATCCATCCATTGATTCAGGAGAAAGAGCACAGGCAAGCTTATTTTTAACAGCCTAAGACCCGTGGTGACCTTGAAAATTGGATCAAGGTCACCAAAATCTAATCAGTCCTTGAGACCATCCCATTTATCTTATGTACCAAGTCTGAACCAAATCCATCCATTGGTTCAGGAGATAGAGTGCAGACAAGCTTATTTTTAACAATCTAAGTCCTGTGGTGACCTTGAAAATTAGGTCAAGGTCACCAAAATCTCATCAATTCTAGAGACTGTCCCACTAACCTTATGTACCAAGTTTGAACCAAATCCATCCATCGGGTCAGGAGATAGAGCGCAGACAAGTTTATTTTTAACAGTCTAAGTCCCGTGGTGACCTTGAAAATTAGGTCAAGGTCACCAAAATCTAATCAGTTCTAGAGACTATCCCACTTACTTTATGTACCAAGTTTGAACCAAATCCATCCATTGGTTCAGGAGATAGAGTGCAGACAAGCTTATTTTTAACAGTCTTAGTCCCGTGGTGACCTTGAAAATTAGGTCAAGGTCACAAAAATCTAATCAGTTCTTGAGACCATCCCAATTATACTATGTACCAAGTTTGAACAAAATCCATCCATTGGTCCAGGAGTGCAGACAAGCTTTTTTGGCCTAAAATTCGACAATGTTTTGAGCACTGTGACCTTGAAAATTAGACCAAGGTCACCAAAATCTAATCTGTACTTTTCCCCCTCCCAATGGTGTATCTGTGTAAGTTTAATCAAAATCCATCCATCCATTCAGGAGATAGAGTGCAGAGCAGAGGCAACGCCGACGCCAACGCCGACGCCGACGCTGACGCCGACGCCGACAGGATCCGCACCAAAACCAATATGTCCCCCTCCCTTTCGGGTGGGGGGACATAAATACTGCACAGTGATAAGAAGACAAGGAATGAGCTGTTTTGCTATCCCTGACCCTAAGAAAAATTGAGAGTTATGTGAAAAATGGATTCATAATTTTGGAACAGAGAATCTCAACATCAAGACATTTGTTTATGCAAAGCATAACATTGTTTGTGCTAAACATTTTGAAGATAGCTGTTTTCAAGCTTCGATATAAAAAGATTGGGTACAACATGGATATTATACGACAGACTGCATGCATGGTAGTTAACCCAATCACGGTTGGCAACTTTGCTTCCCTCTTTAATTGCACGCCGGTGGGTCAGGCCTCAGATTCTATGACGGCTCCAACGTAAAGGCTTATTGAAAATTAGAGAGATAATGTCGGTTGGTGCCTGATGCTCTGTCTCTGGTCGGGCTCATCGGAGTCTAACTGTTGGTTTTCTTTTGCTCCAGCATTTCAGTGGTTTCTTGCTGTCGAGTCCTCACCGTTGTCTCACCTCTGTGGTTCTTTGATTTTTGTGTTCACGGAGATGTTGCACTGATGAGTTAGGGGGCCTTCGTGCGGACTGAACAAATTATTTGTTTAAATCGCGGCGGAAGTAAGGGCGAGGATTGTGGCCACGTAAAATCGATTTGGGCCCCCCAGTGGATATCTTCCACTGACCGTTCCAAGGCGGCTCTTCTGTGGCGATTTATTTATGTTGTTGTTTGTTACTTGCTGTGTGTATCACTTGTGTCTTTTGGTTTTGGATGGCCATATGGCCATTTTGTGGGAAAGTAACTGTCCTTATGGCCTTCCTTTGTTTAGGTTTCCATTATGGTCTGGTCGCTTAATGTTTGTATTTCTTTCCCTTTGGTGTCTTGTATGGGTGGGGTAAGTTAATTGTATCAATTCCTGATCTTTGTTTTACTTCTACTTTGAAGGTTTGTTGATGACATATTTCTTTTCTTTTCTTCAATAACCCATTTAGTACCAGAAACCCCAAAACGGGTACGCGGCGTCTGATCAGGGTCTACACTGTTTGCTAAAAGTCCAGTCATTTTCAAAATAAATTTTGATGAAACACAACCTGACACCCCTGAATTTTAAAATGAACTCCTGCTATATATAAAGAGGAAGATTCCATTTGGTACAAAAAGGGTTAATCAATGCATATCATTATCATTTAACCAATCATTACATTAACACGCCTTGACAAGTTTAGGTAATATTTCATTGCATTTCACATGGTATTTTGTGATATTATTTTTAAAGCATAGATTGTGGGTACTCGTTAGAAATGTCTCAGGAAAACTGTCTTCAAAGTCTTTATTTTTGTCCAAAAACATAATGAAGCCTTATGTAAGATGCTGAACTGACAGCCTATTCAAAGGATTTTTTAGCATTCAGCCTGATTAGAGAGCCTAATCACTTCTCCTTTAGAAGCTGCATAGAGAGACATAGAGCTTCTGTAGTCTCCATGAGATTAGGATTTTAGCAAACAGGTGGATTTCTGGGATATATTTGGATTACCTTGGAGAAAATATGGCCGCTGCCAGAAGGCTTCACTGAAACCATTAAATGATGATTTAATTAGCTTAGCAGGTTTCAATTGGTAATAAGTCAGAGATTAATCATTACAGTAACTTTTTCTTGCAAATGAAGTAATTATGTTATAAAGGTGGTCATTCACTTTAAGCGTCAATGACGAGCGTTCGACTCATGATCGAGAGGTTGTTTCGTTCGAATCCGGCACCCGGTAACGAGGTGTGTCCTTTGGCAAGACACGTAATGACACTGCCTCACTACACCCAGGTGTAAATGGGTAGCAGTTGTAGACACTGCCTCTCTCTCGCGTGCGTGAAAACATCCGGAATGAGTGTTCGAGAGCCATTAAATAATCTGAAGCTTCCATCGCAATCGAACTAAAATAAATTCGAATAAACTAATGACGAGATTTGGTCACGTTATCTTACACATGGGTATCTCTAACTACTGCTTAAGTCAAACTAAATTACGTAAAATCGATTTAAGCGCCCTGTAGAAAACCGTTTCAAGGCTGTACGTCTGTTGTGGTTCATTGTTATAGTTTGTCTTTGCACGTATGTACTGCTAATATCTGTTTATTTTGGATAGCCACTTGGTTAGCCGTTTGGAAATTTTGTAGGAACTGTCCTTTTGGCTATCCGCTCTTGACGTTTTAATTATGATGTTGTTTTGTGTCGGTATTTCTTTCCTTTGGTGTCTTTTGATCATTTCCATCTGTCATATTATCTAATGAATATGGTTTGGTTTGGCAAACAATGTAGACCCAGTTCAGACGCCCCAGAACGCAGCGTCCGATCAAGGTCTACACTGTTTGCTTAAAATACTGGAATGTTATAGTTGAATGAAACAGTCTAAGTCTCAGTTCAGGACTATTTTTCCAACCTTCTCGCAATCGACCCACCAGCGCTGTCAGTGCTTTGATTTCTACAGGGAAATCTTTCAACGTTTCCGGTTGGAATTACGACCAAAGCAAAGACATTAAACTGTCTTTGAGTATATTTCTGTGATCTGGGGTATCTTGGAGTTGACATGGGTCGATTTGACTGGTCGATAATTCTTTTATAGAGTAATAATTATATTTCACAGAATTGCAGAGAAAATAATAATGTATTATTACAGAAGAACCCAAATTTTTTTTTTTTTTTTTTTTTTTTTTTGGTTTGGGTTTTACGGCCCTTTCAAGATTATTTCACTCATATCGAGCCGATCGTTAATCATAGGTGGGCGAAAACCGGAGTACCCGGAGAAAAACCACCTGACCTACCGTTGCAGAACTTGGCGTCTCACACGTGACCCGAGCGAGGCTCGAACCCACGGCGGTGAGAGACCTAATGACTAAGAGTCAGCGCTCTTATCCATTAGGCCACGGAGGCCCGTTGAAGAACCCAAATAGGTCATAATTAGAAACCTATGTTTATGATGCAAACTTTGCGGAAATTACTGCTAGGAGTTGTTTTTTTTTTTCATTCATTTACTTCATTTCGGTAATTACAGGAACCACTTTTTCGATATTTAGGCAGACTGTTTTCGGTAATTGCATGGAGTTTATCGGAGTAATCTGATTGGTCTATCAGGTCATGTGCCCCTCCATGGAACAATTAAAATCTGGTCATTAGACCCGGTTTGCTCGCCTCATGGCGACCAAACCAATTAATTGTTTGTTTATGTTAGAGTTTATCGGCCCAGTCAACACTATTTTAGGTCATTTTCGAGCCGGTCAGTTTACCTATTCACACTTTTCCTGGACAGGCTTATACATACGCGGTTAACAAGTACAGTGCACATTTTTTCGCCAGAAAGTGACAACTGCCCTACTTGAATCAGCGGAAGAGAGAGAGAAAGACCGTAGAAAAGACTTCATAATCTATCTCCACGAAAGAATGCTGCCGACCCCGGTAGGTATCGAACCCGTGTCCTCCTGATCACCAGCCAGACGCGCATCCGACTTGGCTACCGAGGCCGGATAAATAAATAAATTAATAAATAAATATGTTAACAAATTCATCATCGCCATGATTGACGAAACCCAGGAATGTTTTAGGAGGGGGGGGGGGGGGGGTTACGGCCCTTTCAAAAATTATTTCACTCATATCGAGCCGATCGTTAATCAGAGACAGAGGTGGGCGAAAACCGGAGTGCCTGGAGGAAAACAACCTGACCTAACGTTGAAGAACCTGGCGTCTCAAATGTGGCCCAAGCCTTGCTCGAATAAACAGCAGTGATGGACCTAATGATTAAAAGTCAGCGCTCTTATCCACTAGGGCACGGAGGCCCCGTTCGAGGAATGAATTTACCAGACTTTGTAGTCCCATACAGATAATTATTTATATGTTACTACATTATACGTACGGACAGACAGTCGAATTTAGTATTTGTTTGTTTGATTTTATGTCAACGTCCCCGCCAACACCATAGGTTATTTTGGAGACGTTGCTTCCAAGTTTGTGGGAATTATACATTGGAATAAAAGAGGGGCATTTTCAAATGTATCTTCCATTCTCCTTAAATGGACATATAGATTTTCTATTTAGAACCGTTATAATATATAATAAATAAATATATCATATGTTAAAATATTCGTTGCTCCCTGTCAAAATAATCAAATCAGCAAATAAAAATGAAAAAAGAAACCTCATCGAGCATCCAACCCGATCTCCTATTTAAGTGGAAGCCCCGTGAGAAGCACAGTGGGACCGAAGTGTCTAGGTATATGGGGCCGACGTATCTAGGGACCGAGGTGTACAGGGGCCCACCCGTCTAGGGTTTCAATTTTATGTGGGGCCGAGGTGGTTTATGGGCCGAGGTGTCTAGATGCCGAAGTGTCTAGGGGCCGAGGTGGTTTGGGGGTCGAAGTGTCCTGTTACCAATCAAACAAACAAAACGGTATAATACTAACAGCTCCAAACTAGTGCCAGAGACCATGCATGGTTGCGCGTTTGAAATTGTCAGCGCTCGTTATGCATGTTATTCCATAACAGGCGCGTTAAGAAAGTTTTTTACAATATAGAATTCCATGGCAATCAATTTCAAAATGTGGACTGATCAAGTAGAGGTGCAGGACTCTGCCTGGTTTTCATTTTTTTCTGCGCCTCTGCATTGAATCATGTTCATTTTGCATATGAATCTAATCGGCTGCTTTTCCTCTTTATTACTATTCGTAAATGCGGTGCGAGTCGGACCGTCCGTGCTCAAAACCCTATTGGTTTCATTGGGCGACAGGGCTTGAGATGTCATTTCGCCTTAATGTCGGGTAAAAATCCCACAAAATTGGAAGCAACGTCTCCAAAATGACTTTTAAAGTGTTGACGGGGCGTTAAACCTAAAATCAAACTTCGTACATGCTAACTCTTGTGAAGGACTATTTTAATTTCTACTTAAAAAGCTAAGACGATAAAAAGTGTAACACACAATGCACTGAAATGATATCTGTCTTATACCGCACTGATGGTTAAGGCCTACATCATTTTTCACAAATTAATTTTTCTTTTCGCTTGTTGTCATTTGTTACTTACCTTGTATTCCGACTGATTGGAGAGTAAATAAGTAAATATATACCTCAGAATTATTCCGCCCCCGCTCATGGTGGCTTGAAGAAATATATGGGCTGCAAGATGCTTCCACACAGAGCTGAATCCGACGGCACACGAGTACTGGTATCTCGCTTAAAGGATCTAAGCCTGCACAGGCAGAGCGGTGTGAGTCGGATCGTTCATGCTTATAAACCCTATTGTTTCCATTGGGCGACAGGGTTTGAGATGTCAAACCTCAAATCAAACAATTATTATGATTCGCCAAAGTCTTGCTGTTCAAGAGAAGCGGGTGTACCAAGGCTAATTAGGATATGGCCGGGATGTGGGTATGCTTTGGATATGTATTCCCGGGTCACTTTTTTCTCTTGGATAGACAATTGTTTTTATATTTAGCCTACACTGTGACTGGGTCGATGGTTTGTCAGTTGACCTCAAGTTATTATACACAAGCCATACGTTGTTGATCATGTCCACGTGACTGTCCCTGATTTGTAGGAAAAGTCACGCTTTTCTTTTCGTTATGAGATCATAGTATTGTGTAAAAGGGCCATACAGAGAGAGAGAGAGAGAGAGAGAGAGAGAGAGAGAGAGAGAGAGAGAGAGAGAGAGAGAGAGAGAGAGAGAGAGAGAGAGACCAATGAGGTCAAGGTCACCAAATTCTAACCAAATCTGCGGTATGTTGTCATAATATATTACACCAAGTTTGACGAAAAATAATCAATTTGTTAAGAGAGACTCTCTGTAATTTTGCCATTTTGGTGTAATGGAAGTATGTCATTTTTTATCCAGTGGGGGTTTATGTGATGTTACATGTATAACCCACTATTTTGCCAGGTAATTGCACATCGGTCCGTCCGAAAGCGTTGGTCATTTATGAGCCTGAGTCACAATGATTTACCTTTTGATATAGAGTTATCGGTGAGTCTACTTTATGAAAAGGTCAAGGTCACCAAAATCTGACCAAATCTGCGGTTTGTTGTAATGATATATTGTACCAAGTTTGACTAACGAGACAGAATGAGACAAGCCATTTTTGGCCCAAAAGTGGCTGTTTTTTGGGGTCGATGTGACCTTGAAAATGAGGTCAAGGTCACCAATTTCTAACCAAATCTGCGGTATGTTGTCATAATATATTACACCAAGTTTGACGAAAAATAATCGATTTGTTAATAAGACAGAGTGCAGCCAAGCCATTTTTGGCCCAAAATGACAGTTTTTGGGTTGCTGTGACCTTGAAAATGAGGTCAAGGTCATCATGACCTAACGACTGTTTTCCCCTATGCTAGTGATGTGTCTATGCAAGTTTGGTTAAAATCCATCCATAGGTTCAGGAGATATAATGCTTCAAATAGGCTACGCCGACGCTGACGCCGATGCAAACGGCATCCGCACCAAAAACAATATGTTCCCCTCCCCTCCGGTTGGGGACATAATTCCAGCGGGTATTCTTATTGGATAATATGACGTTTCTTAACTAAAATCCTCTTTTAGCATATACCATTTAAGTTTGGAGCGTAGCTGTTGCAGCGTAGCTCCAGTGAAATGAGAAGTGATTTCGGCACTACTTTTGGAGTTACTGCGTATGACCTAATCACCAGTGAGAATATAGGGCCCCGTGTTAACAGAGTAGATTATTACGCCATGCGGTATCCTCTTATAGACTGCTACACAGACCACCTATTTCAAACGGAATAGATGAATATTTTAATAGATGAACTGTGTAGCAGTCTAATCTTTTTATAGTCCAGTTCATATAACCCAGTTTACAGCCCATTTTGTACCGTAAAATCCCAAACCTAGCAAATGGCAAACAGGACAAACCCAGATCAGATACTACAGAACGCGTAGCCTTGCTTAGGCAAACTGTTTGAAAATTATTTCGAAGTGTAACTTCTAATCTACTTGGAATATTTTGACAACTGTTAGCATGCAGATAATGTACATATCTAACCAACGAGAGTCCTGAATGCCCAATTTCTTTATTTTAGCCTTGGCAAGGTAAACATTTCACGCACTGACACGGTCGTATAACTTTCAAACCGACGGGTATATTTTTACAATGTTTTGCATGCAAATGTAAATTGACAAGATCAAGCTAATGATATTGTCTACTGCAAGATAGCTTTATAAACAGCCTCACCGAGGCAATTTTAAAAGACTGATTACTGTATAACTTAAAAACTGCTGGGAAAGTTATGATATTTTTTCCGGCCCCCGCCCATAGGGGCTTGAAGAAATATATGGGCTGCATGTTGCTTCCACGCAGAGCTGAATCCGACCCGCACACTAGTACTGGTAAACCGCTGAGAGGATCTAAGCCTGTCCAGGAACCGCGGTGCGAGGCGGACCGTCCATGCTAATAAACCCTGTTGGTTTCATTGGGCGACAGGGCTTGAGATGTCATTTCATCTTAATGTCGGGTAAAAGTCCCACAAAATTGGAAGCAACGTCTCCAAAATGACCTTTACAGTGTTGACGGGGACGTTAAACCTCAAATCAAACAATATGATAATTTTTCACATGAAGATAAACATCATCAAGACGTAACCAACGAGAATGTCTAATGCAAGATAATTAACCTCCCCAAGGTAATTTTTCAAAAATTGATTTCATAGAATAACTTTAAAGCCGCCAAACAATTGCGCAAGCCGCAATTATTGCACGAACTATAGCTCAGCAGAAATCTTCAAGTAAACTGTAGAACTGCATGGTTGCTATATTGCTCAAAACATTGACTGTGGGTACTTGATAAAACTGCCTTGTCAACGCGGTTCAATCAAGTCCCCGCAATCAATGTTTTGAGCAGAGATAAGAAAAAATCACAATTTTGTAAAATATTCATTTTTTGCCGAAAAATTGACAATGTATTTGTACAGGCGTGTTTTTGTGATGGTGTTTGGTCTACACCTTAGCGTAAGTTAATTTCAATATAGGTCTTGTTGCTTTAACACAACTTCTGGCCCAGAATATCTTCAAACAGCTATGTTCATTGGATCTATATGAGCCCGATTTAAAATACCAATCGCTAAATCAAATTATCAAAGCTACGCTCTATCAGCACTCTCAGTGCTTTGATTGAATAAAAAGCATTATGATATATGCCAGTTTAACAATCAAAAAGAAGGCAGCACCATTTTTTGCTAGGGAAAACGGTGTCTTTCTTTCAACATCTGTTGCCATGGCAACAGACTCCGAATGTTACAACTATTCACATTTTTAAAATTCGCAACTACTATTTTGTCATTCGGCAAAATTTGAATGATTTTTAAGATAAGGTCAAAAATGGCCCTTATCGACCCTAGCCCTTTAACAATCTCAAAATACAAACATCGCATAAAAATAGACAATGGAGCTCGGTATTAAAAGAAATTGCTTTATCTATCTGAAGCGCCAATTGGTAGTTTGACTGATCGATATAGAAGTGAAGGCAATGATCAGGAATCGATACAATTAACCCACAGCTCTCATCAGAGACACGCACACATGCAACAACAGACCCTAATGGAAACATCAATAGCGCCAATGTAAAAGGACAGTTACTTGGCCACAAAATGGCCAATTGACTATCCAAAACAAAATAATATAATTAAGGCGTAACTGTACCTAATTTAGTGACACAAAGGCTTTTCTGATATTTAATCTTCATCAGTGTGTCTCAACCCCAAAGTTCTGAAACCGAAACGGATGATGGACAAGACCCGGCAAACACAGCACATTCCCATCCGAGCACATACCGACCGACGTAGCTCGTGAGACAGGTCAACTGGAGACATCAGACAAGAGACGCCCACCCGCGGACTTATAGGCGTCCCCACCGAGCCAACATCAGCAAACATGGCCCACGCGCCACGGAAGTCCCGGGCATCAGGAAGGAGATGTCCAAAGTAGCGAGACTTGCAAAATTTAAAATACAACACTAAGTGGCAACCAAATCCGCTAAGATACATGTCTCACCTGACAAGTCAGTCTTAGTTTTGGAAAAAATATAATTTTATACTGCAAAAATTAAAGATATAATATAGTTATTTAAATCAGTACCTGATATAAGCGATACAAACACTCAAAGACAGACCACAACAAAAATAAACTGCGACAGAAGAACCACCTTGGAACGGTCAGGGGGTTGGGTGGGTGGGGGGAGGGGCTTAAATCGATTTTACGTGGCCATAATCCTCTCCCTTACTTCCGTCGTAATTTAGACAAATAATTTGTTCAGTCCGCATGAAAGCCTCCTAACTCATCAGTGCAACATCTCCTTGAACACAAATAATCAAACAACCGCAGAGATGAAGCAACGGTGAGGGCTTGACAGCAAGAAACCACAGAAATGCTGGAGCAAAAGAAAACCAACAGTTCGACTCCGATGGGCCCGACCAGAGACAGAACATCAGGCACCAACCAAATATTACATTGAATTAGAACTCTCTAATTCTCAGGTAGCCTTTACGCTGGAACCGTGATAGAATATGAGAAGTAGAAGTAAAACAAAGATCAGGAATTGATACAATTAATTTACTCCACCCATAAAAGACACCAAAGGGAAAGAAATACAAACATTAAGCGACCAGACCATAATGGAAACCTAAACAAAGGAGGGCCATAAGGACAGTTACTTTCCCACAAAATGGCCATATGACCATCCAAAATTAAAAGACACAAGTGATACACACAGTAAGTAACAAACAACAACATAAATAAATCGCCACAGAAGAGCCGCCTTGGAAAGGTCAGTGGAAGATTTCCACTGGGGGGCTTAAATCGATTTTACGTGGCCACAATCCTCGCCCTTACTTCCGTCGCGATTTAGACAAATAATTTATTCAGTCCGCATGAAGGCCTCCTAACTCATCAGTGCAACATCTCCGTGAACACAAAAATCAAAGAACCACAGAGGTGAGACAACGGTGAGGACTCGACAGCAAGAAACCACTGAAATGCTGGAGCAAAAGAAAACCAACAGATAGACTCCGATGGGCCCAACCAGAGACAGAGCATCAGGCACCAACCAACATTACCTTGAATTAGATCTCTCTAATTCTCAATAAGCCTTTACGTTGGAGCCGTCATAGAATCTGAGGCCTGACCCACCGGCGTGCAATTAAAGATGATGATGATGATGATTTCGTGTTTAACCACTCGTCAACCCTCTTTGTGGGTCATAAGCGTCAAGCGGTTAATGACTAAACGGCATGAAGAATTATGAGGATACTAAAAGTAAAAATGTCAGTATGATATGTATAAAAATCTGAAACAGTTAAATTTAAAAAAAAAGTCCAATCTCTTTTAAGAATAAAATAATGTTATCAACGGGTACATCTTGAAACAATTGTCGCAAAGTGTCAGCTTTGAAGTATATGTTACGAGAGGGTGAAAAGTCAACACAGTCAATTAAGATATGTTTTACAGTGAAAGGCTAATCACAGCCTACACAAGTAGGTTGATCATCACCATTTAAAATATAAGAGTGAGTAACTCTAGTATGGCCAATGCGTAATCGTGTTAATACTACATCCTCTATACTGGAAAACTGTGGAGGAGAGCATTTTGTTCCGATGCCAGGATTAATGGCATGAAGTTTGTTATCTATTTTACGATCCCATTCGCCTTGCCATTCCGACAAGATGTTTTTGTTGATAAATGGTTTAAAATTATTAAAAAGGAATTTTAAAAATAGACGGATCAAGATTGAGCGATTCCTTTGCTTTCTTGTCAGCATACTCATTGCCGACAATGCCAATATGGCTCGGAAGCCAACTAAACAAAATTTGATGAGTTTTAGAAATTTCGTGATGCTTTTCGATCAATTTTTATATTTGAGGATTTTTGGATGGTGAATGGTCTAAAGCCTTAAGCACAGAAAGTGAATCAGAAAATATAATTGCTTTTTTTGAACTGTTGAAGAACTGATAAAATCTAAACCTAGGTCTATTGCTTTGGCTTCAGCTGTAAAAATAGATGAATCATCTGGAAGGCGCGAGGTTTGGTGCGAATCTTTAGAAACATACGCACAACCAACTTTTTCTCCTTCTTTGGAACCATCAGTATAGACTTGCTGGTAATCATTGTAACGTGACTGCAGCACCTGAAAGATTTATTTGAGCAGTATTGGATTTGATTCGGATTTTTTTCCATCATGTAAGTCAAACGGAATATTAGGGTTTTTAATACACCAAGATGGAACTTCGGCGGTTTCATGTTTTTGAATATTTTTTAGGTCGATACCTGAATTTTCTAGCAGTGGTAAAATACATAATCCAAAACGTTTGATTGCTGTGGGTTTAGTTTCATGCTTATCTACAAATTCAGGTGGAAATGAAATTTGGAATGCCGGGTTAGATGGATTAGCAGCAAGTCTGATAGCATACTGAAGAGAAAGTTTCTCTCTTCGCGAAGTTAAAGATGGTTCACCTGCTTCCACATAAAGGCTTAATACTGGAGAAGTACGGAAAGCCCCCATAGCCAGACGAACGCCTTAGTGATGGATAGTATCCAAAGATTTTAAATAAGACTTTCTGGCAGAACCATAAACAACTGACCCATCTAATCTAATTTAGATCTTATCAGAGACCGGTAAAGATGTAATAAAGTGTACCGATCTGCTCCCCAACTTATATAAGCCAAAACTTTCAAAAGATTCAAAGCTTTTAAGCATTTCGCTTTAAGATCTTTAATATGGGTAATGAAAGATAACTTTTGATCAAATATGACCCCAAGAAATTTGGCTTCTTCAACGACAGGAATTTGTGATCCGTATAAAAACAGGGAAGGGTGGTCGTGTTTCTTCCGTAGCTTACAAAAATGAACACACCGCGTTTTCGACTTAGAGAACTTGAAACCATTTTTATCAGTCCATTCTTCTATTCGTTTTAAATTTTGTTGTAATTTTCGTTCAATTGTTTTCATATTTTTTGAACGGTAACATATACAAAAATCATCAACATATAATGAACAATCTGTTTTGTCGTCCAAACATTGTACAATATTATTTATTTTGATGTTAAATAGCATAGTTGAGAGAATACTACCTTGTGGAACACCCTGCTCTTGTTCATAGAGATCTGACAGGGTAGATCCAACGCGCACTTGAAATACACGCTCACCTTAAAAACTTTGAATAAAACTGGGAAGTTTTCCCCTTAAGCCGAAGTTATGGAGATCTCTCAATATTCCATAACGCCATGTGGTATCATATGCTTCCTCCAAGTCGAAAAAGACAGCTACTACATGTTCTTTGTTAATAAAAGCATTTCGTATAAATGTTTCTAGTCTTATTAAATTATCGTTGGTACTACGTTCCGAACGAAAACCTGACTAATATTCTGAAATGAGGTTGTTGGACTCTAAGTACCAGACTTATCTCTTGTTTATCATTCTCTCCAATGTTTTACACAAACAACTTGTCAAAGCTATCGGTCGATAATTCGTAGGTTCTGCATGATCTTTCCCTGGTTTTGGAATTGGTACAACTGTAGCAAAAAGCCAGCTTTCAGGACAGACCCCCGTTTCCCAAATATTATTAAAGATATCTAAAAGTGTTGAAAGATAACTTTTTGGCAGATGCTTAAGCATCTGATAATGAATTTCATCGGGGCCGGTTGCCGTATCATGTGATTTGTCAATGGCTTCAACTAGTTCGGATAATTTAGATTTCTTTTCTCTTGGTCCTTTTGGAAATTTCTAAAAGTGTCAGAATAATTTCGCGGTGATGAATTACTCAAGAATGTGCTACCAAGAGTATCTGAAATATCTTTTTTAGTTGAAGCTTTTGTGTCAAACGAATATTTTAATGTGTAAAACTAGGGGACTTTGTTTGTCCTGATATATTTCGTACCATATCTCAAACCTTTTTAATGAGGGTTTTGTAGTTCAATTTGGAGACTTTTCTTTCCGTGACTTTCGTTTGGAAGCTTGGATTGTTCGCCGAGCTTTAGCTCTAAAAATTTTTACGTCGTTTAGCTTTTCTGAAGTGGGACTTTTGCAGAACTTATTTAGAGCCTGTGTGCGCTTTTGAATAGCTTCTTTACAGTCATTATTAAACCAAGGCTTGCTTTTCTTAGTATTTGTGGATGTCTTTGGAATGCACTGTTCTGATATATTAATAAGTGTATCTGTGAAATCAGAAACAATGTCAGATGATTTATTAAAGTGATCAACTGATAACTCTTCTTCACATAAACTATGGAATAATTCCCATTCGGCTTTATTCATTTTCCATTTCTGGTTACAGTCCTCATCTGGTTTGTTTACGCTCTCAATTATAACAGGGAAGTGATCACTTCCGCACTGATCATCATGAACAGACCAGTTATAGTCACAACAGAGAGATGGGTGACACAAAGAGAGATATAAAACAGACAAATGACCTGTCGCAGGGTGAAGGTAAGTATAAGATTTATCAGTCATCAAGCAAAGATCGCTTTTTGCAATACAATCTCCAACAAGTGCTCCTCTGTTATTGATATCTTTACAGCCCCATAGAATATTGTGACCATTGAAGTCGCCAACTAAAAGATATGGCGATGGAAGTTGTCTCAGCAATGAGTCAAGATGTTCGAGCTTTAAAGAAAATGAGGGTGGGATATATAGAGAGCAAATTGTAGTTTCTTTATCCAGAGAAACCGATACTGCTACAGCTTGTAGGTCTGTTTTTAATTTGATCTCTCTTTGTGGTAAACATGATTTAACAAAAATTGAACTGCCACCAGATGGTTTGTTACCATCAGAATAGATATAGTTGTATGTATTGAAACCCTTAAATCAATGTTGACATCAGTTTTTTAAAAAAGTTTCTTGCAAACAAAAAACCGATGGGTTTAAAAACGAAATAAGTAATAAGAGTTCATTATAATTTGATTTAAGACCTCGACAATTCCATTGTATTATTTTGTGTTTTAAATCCATTTTATGAAGAGATTAAGACTAGAAACTATTTTGGAGCTGCAATTGGTGATATAGATCTGCTACCACCACCTCGTCGTGTTGCTGGCCTCGATCTGTTATTGCCACTTGGTGATGATGGAGTTTCAGTGAACTCCATATCACTGTCACTCAAAGATCCGAATCTGTTCTGAAATTTTATATTATCTCTTTCCATTTTACGTTGTCTCTCTGTTAGTCTTTGAGACATTTTTTTTCGTATCTTGCGATCCCTTATTAGGTCGACCTGAGTCGAGTTTCTCTTTTGCGTGCGGCGCTGGCTTCGGTACGGTCGCTGTCGACCGATCCCAAGCAACCTGGATTGCGCCATTTGATAAATTGGTTGAACTTTGTGGTGCTGGAGTGGATTTATGCATGATTCAACAGTCTGTGTTGCGGAGCTGGTACATTTTACACCAGCACCCTTTGTGATGCTGGCGTAACTGGTGGTTGGTGTTGTGTATCGCTCTTCAACAATTTGCGCGCTTCTGGGAATGTCATCCCCCTTTGGTATTTGACAGTGGGTATTTCTTTTTCTTTTTTCCACGCCGGACAGTCTCGGGAGAAAACAGCATGTTGCCATCACACTTTACGCATTTTGGTTCATTTTTGCAGTTGAGGTGATTATCAACATGCTTTTCTTCACCACAATTAGGGCAGAGTTTTTTTATTTGATATTTGCTTTCGTGATGGCCAAAAACTTGACAAGAGTAACATGTTAGAGGATTTGGGATGTATACCTCTACGTTAATGGAAAGATATGCTACCTTTATTTTCTTGGGTAGAATTGGTGTATTAAAAGTCAACACATAAGTAGATGTTAGTTTCTACGGACCTTGATGTTACGAACACCAATTACGCCTTGATCTTTCAAGTTGTCGACGATCTCTTCATCTGTACAAGGGCGCAGTTCTGGACTGCGAATCTATCCCTTAGACGAATTTAACGTGTTGTGGAGAGAGACTTTAACCTGAAGATCAAAGAGTTTATTGGTGTTGAGCAAGCTTACAACTTGCTGCGTTCTCTCGACTTCCAAGAGAAGGTCACCTGATTTGAGCTTTTTAATACTCTTAGGGTGCCCGGCTATGGAGATAATACTTTTCTCAATTACAAAAGGAGAAAGGCTGGGTACAGTTCGTGTATCGTCAAGCGACGAGACAACCAAGAAACGCGGAACATTGTCAAAATTTGGTTCCGTAGACTGCTTACTAGATTGTTGACTTGACTGCTGACTGAATTGTTGACTGTGTGCATCCGATTCGGATGAATTCTCGTCTTTTTTACGTTTAGGTGCGTTGCGGTTAGGTGCGTGGTTGCGGTTATTTTTTCCATTTGCCATAAGCAAAAAATCCTAGTTTCGTCCCAAGTGCTCTCTGCCCTCCGTGCAGCCCTACAAGGGAACACTATAATGGAGTGGTTATCCAACTCGCAGGTGTTAGAGATACACGTGAGATATACTCGTATAAACAAAATGCCTACACGATTGATCCGTTTAGCCACCGCCTTCTAGAGATAAAAATACATAAAAGGGTATGGTAAATGGTCATATGGTTGGTATCAGGAAAGATACAAAAAGGGTTGAAGAGAAAACAAAGCGGTATCTCTAGGGCTCGGCGCGACCAGCCGATTGACCGTGCCGGACCGCACGGCCACCCGTCTACACCGAAAAACCAGGCCTAAGAGGCGTGTTAGGTACCTGAAGCACCGCCACCTCAGGTAACCCTAAACCTCCAGGATCCCTTCTTCCGGCTTACAGGACGCCACCCACGGCAAACGGGTGGTACTTCCTTTAGCTCTTCCCAGTGGGCACAGAAAACACAGCGGCAATGTGCCCAGTGGGAATTGAGCCGAAAGGGCCACGGCAAGGCAGGAAGTCTATTACCTGGGGGTGTGCAATTAAAGAGGGAAGCAAAGTTGCCAACCGTGACCGGCCAACCACCGTGCGGCTGTCGTATACATAAATGCTGCACCCAATCTTCCTACATCGAAGAACGACTTTACGAAACAGGTTACCGAAGTCATTGCGGTCATATATTTTTCTGAATTTATATACAAAGTCACCACAAAACTCTGGTTCTGATAGGCCATGCTGCAGAAGAGACCTAAGTCCGATTTTGAATTTTGAAATTAAATCATAATTGCGTTTATAAAATTTTGAAAAGGCTTTGCGTAGTTTATGCTACCGATAACCCCGACTAAGAAGTTTAGCAGCTAACAATTCATTACGAGTGTTGAAGTCAGTTACATGACTACACACTCTGGCAAATCCAATTGATTGCGAAGTATAAACGCCACAGGATGGCGCACGAGGAACATCACCTTAAAAATGGAAAATTTACAATCTCAAAACCAAAACCATCGCGTTTATCATAAACTTTGCAAGAAACAAACCCATCCACCATAGATAGATGCAAACCCCAAAAACGGGGCGTCGGCACCAGAAGAGCTTGCTTCATTAACTGAAATTCGGGGGAGGGGGCAAATTTGACCGACCAAACTACCGAAACAGGCACTGGCAACATCCAATAAACCACCCAAACATCCAGAAGTCGAGCTAAAAGCTTCAATGATTTCAGACTGGTTTCCAGCAGAAAGGGACACCATGAAGTCTCTCTCAAAACAAAACAAAAACTAATCACCAAAACTGGGTGCGCAATTAGTACCCAACGGAACAACCACAACCCGCCCAAACAACCAAGCACCGGACCCTATGTAAAAGTTGTCAAGTAGAAAGGTTGGAGCTTCACACACGTTCTGACATGACCATAAAGTATAATTTATATGCATTTCAGATGTGAAAAAAGCATTTCTTACGTTACATACAAGACAGAGGGAGTCCTCCCTATGAAATGCCAGCTCAATCAAACCACCATGTCTCTCTTCCACAAGACTACGAGGAAGTGCCGCGCAAAGGGTGGATAAATCACAAGTAGACAGACTTGAAGCACGAAAACGCCCGGACCTCAACCCATTTAAAACTTCAAATACCTGTTTAAGGTGGTCACCAGCGCTGAAAATAAGTGTATAAAACATATTTATAACTTGATGCTAGCAGAATTGGATGCACACCCTTGAAAGTCAAATTGGGCATTGTGCGTTAAAGAATTGCTCAGTCGACTGGGAGTTGGTGAAGGTTGGGATTTCCAAGGAGTGGGAAATATTAATATATTTCTAATAATTTTCAAACAGAGGTTTAGGGATATTTTTATCAAGGAGTGGCATTCTAGATTAGAAACGTCCTCACGGGCAAGATGGTATATCACCTTTTCAAATCTTATTTAAAGACACATTTTTGGTTGCATAACACCCTAATGACCGTTTATTAAAGAAGGCAGTGTTCGAATAAGATACACTTGGGGTATTCTGGCTGTCATACAGGTAGGGGACCAAAGCAGGATAACCAATTACCTAGGGATTTAGGTTTGACAAGTCACACCTATTCATTCACTTGTAATGGCAGAAATATCCACACTTTTATTCTGTTTTTATATTTAGTCACGTATTATATCATTACAAAAAATGCCTATTCAAATACATTAGTTAAACTTTACCACCGAAAATGAAATTTGCAGATAAAAATCCTGATATCGTTAAGATTTCTGCTCAAAACATATATTGTGTGTACTTATTAAAACTACCTCGGTGAAGCGTTTCTAACGAGGACTCACAATATATGTTTTTAGTAAAAATAAGAAAAACAATGTATACCCCTCTAAACCCCAATTTCACATTACAATATGTTTTTACATTGTGAGTACTCTTTAGAACCGCCTCCAAAGTAGAAATAAGAAAAAAAAATATACCTCTCTATACCCCAGTTATACTGTATTAAAATGTGGGGTTTAAGGGGTTCTAATTTCTGATATGATTGTGTCTAAAACAAGAAACATTTTATAGTTCCATCTTGACTGAAACAATAAAATGCTAATGTTTAAGAATAAATAAATAAATTTTATTGGATTGATTAAATCTTGAATTAATCAGTTCATTTACCTTTAATGTGTTTTGAGTTAATGAAACAATAGATATGTCAGTGTTTTTCTTAACTTTGTTTTTGAAATAAAAAAGAAGTAATTGAAAACATTTTTGTGGAAAAAATCTCAGTAAAAAATATACCCATTATAGAGCCAGCCCCCTTTTAAACATATCTCTCAGAGAGTTCCTGCTCGTAATCACCTCTTAATCACTAAGATAAGATGAGCATTTGATGTGCACTATGGTCCGAAGGAAATGTTTATTGGAGATGATTAAACAGGCCACCCCTTTGATATAGAGAAAAAAATGTGTCTTTAAATGAATTGAAAAATAATAAATACAGGAAAAATCTTAGTCGATTTTGCTTATCTTTACACAGACTTGAAGTTGAAGTAGGGCGATGGGAAAACCAAACAAAGTTCCATATGAAAAAAGAAAATGTTAAGTATGGGGCATTTGGGCGGACGAGTTCCACTTTCTTTTGGAATGCCCCATCTACACAGATTTTCGTAACTTATATATAAATCGATATTTTTGGAGTAGACCTAACATGCCAAAATGTATTGAAATTAAACAGCAGAAAACACGAACTTGTTGAAAAAGCTATGCATATATTGTTAAAGCATTTAACGTGAGAAAAAAATGTGTTGCTAGCATAATTTTATTTGTGAGTTTAAACACTGTATTCATTGTTATGCTGTTGTTGAATTAATCCGCACGTTCGCTTTTGATACAATGTTAGCTATCACACGAATAGTATTATAATACGAATGTGCACCTCTCACAAGGTGAAAGGCTATTTGGATAGGTTTTATGTCCTTCCATAAAGCTGAAGCGATTGCATACTGGTGTTGCGGTTGACATGTTTGTCAATTATTGCATGTGCTTGCTATCCTGTATAAATATGTATACTTGTATATGTATATGTCGTAGTCCAAATAGGAATTTAGCCATATCCGGAATCTGGCTAGACCAAATAGGAATTCTTATTTGGCCTATGCAGATTCCGGATCTGGCTAAAGTAATATTTAGTTTAGCCAGATTCCGGATCTGGCTAAACTCTGTTCAGTCCAAATAAGATTTCCTATTTGGCTAGGCAAATTCCGTATCTGGCTAAGCTGGTCAGGCCAAATAGGAATCTTGTTATTTCATCAATAATGTATGGTTGAAAACATGAACCTTTCCATATTGGTGTTAGGGACAGAATTAGGGATATGACAGGACTGTGGCCATCCTTTAAAAATTGTTTGAAGAAATAAAAGGAGAAATATTTTAAGATTGGCCTCATGCTTTTAAAAGACAAATAGATAAAATAAAATAGCATTTATCATTTTTGAAGAGTAAATTAAAAAAAAAACAATTGCCTTCTATCATCAACTGTTGTTATTTTCTACTCAATTAAGACATGGAATATTGATATTTCTATTTTTCCTTACATCTACTCTAAAATATAGTATTTTTATGGACCCAGTAGCGATAGCGGGGACATATTGTTTTTGCCCTGTCTGGGTGTGGTTTGTTTGTTTGTTGGTTTGTACGTGGACAACTTTAACATATGTCATAACTTTTGAACCGTTTAAGATAGAGCATTCATATTTGGCCCGAAAGTTCATTGTGACAAGAGCTTCGCATTTATGCAAAACATTGACCTGTGACCTTGACCTACTTAATAGAAAAAAATAACATCGGTCATAACTTTTGAACCACTTGAAATACAGCCTTCATGTATGTTCCTTATGGCAAAAACTTTACATTCATGCAAAAATGACCTGTAACCTTGACCTTTGACCTACTTAAAATAAAAATTAACATTTTGGTCACAACTTTTGAACGGTTTGAGATAGAACCTTCATATTTTGCATGTAGTTTCCCTGTGACAAAAGCTTTACCTTCACACAAAAATGTTGACCTGTGACCTTTGACCAACATAAAAGAAAAAGTTAACATTGGTCATAATTTTGAACCGTTTGAGACACAGCCTTCATATTTAGCATGTAAGTTCCTTGTGACAAGAGCTTTACATTCATACAATGTTTTTTGACTTGTGACCTCGACCTACTTTAAAAAAAAATGTTATTGTTCATAACTTTTGAACCGTTTAAGATAGATTTGTTTATTTGTTTGTACTGGAGTTTTACGACCCAGTCAACACTATTTATGTCAGTTTTGAGCCGGTCAGTTTACCTATCAACACTTTCCTGGGCAGGCTTATACGTAAGCGGTTAACCAGTACAGTGCACATTCTTTCGCCAGAAACTGACAACTGCCCTTCTTGAATCAGCGGAAGAGAAAGAATGACCGTAGAAAAGATTTCATGATCAATCTCCACGAAAGAATGTTGCCGACCCCGGCGGGAGTCGAACCCGCGTCCTCCTGATCACCAGTCAGACGCGCATCCGACTGAGCCACTGAGGCCGGCCCGTTTAAGATAGAGCTTTCATATTTGGCATGTAAGTTCCTTGTGTCAAGAGCTTCCAACACAAACAAAAATCTTAACCCGTGACCTTGACCATGAACTGTGAGCAACTCTGAATAAAACTGACCATGCCCGGGGACATGTTCGTGTTTCACAAACTCATCCTGTTTTCTTTTTGCCTTACATTATCTATATTTTATAACAGAAATAAGAATAAAAATCAAAAATGAGTTCCTTTAAGAGCAATGAAAACATTCATAAGAAAGAAGATGGGGCATACTACGTAGTTTCGGCTAATAAAGCCTCATCAGTGACCCTGTAATGATCCGACAAAGAAAGCTAGAGGAAACATACTGCAATTTTGCGAATTTCGAATAGGCAGTCGATACAAAGACTGATAAATCAAAATGGGGTCCAAATAATTAAAAACCTGTCTAGAATATGAGTCTAAACCAATAATTTATTTCTGATTTCTCAGAATATTCACGCTGATCTCAAAGGACCAAAAGTAAAATATAAACTGCACTATGGCTGATGTACGGGGAGAAAACTACAAACATTCCAATTCCTTTGATATGTACAGTATTTTCAGTAATGAAGTTACTAATACCCTGCTCCTTAGCTCAGCCTAAACCAAGACACTCTCATGCACAGTTCTTAACTGAACTCTTATAGATTTTTAATAATGAAGAAGAAACACAGGATCCGTCGTTTGCAAGTTTGTTTTTAAAACCATTTGTAGTGATAGAACTTTGGACATAAACAAATTAGAGATTTTCTTTCATCTTTTGTTAGTATAAAAAATGTCTTTGATTGCTTTTCACACATATCTCAGCCGGATCCAGAATCGGCCTAGCCAAATAGGAATTCTTATTTGAACTAAACAGTGTTTAGCCAGATCCGAAATCTGGCTAAACTAAATTGTGTTTTAGCCAGATCAGGAATCCTTGCCAGATTCCGGATTTGGCTAAATTCCTATTTGAACTACGACATGTATATGCTCATGGGCCATAATGGCCTTTTGCATTGATACAGTATCAGTATCAGTATTTATCTGCTTATTGTAATGATGATGAGTTCGTGTTTAACGACGCGTCAACCCTCTTTGTGGGTCATAAGCGTCAAGCGGTTAATGGTTAAACGGCATGAAGAATTATGAGGATATTGAAAGTAAAAAAGTTAGTATGATATGTACAAAAACCTGGAACAGTTAAATCTTATTTAATCACATTCGTTTTAATAGCAGCAAGACAGGAAGTTAATAATTTAGAAAGTTAATTCTAGTATGGCCAATGCGCAGTCGCGTTAAAACTACTTCCTCTTTCCTAGAAAACTGTGGAGGAGAGCATTTTGTTCCAACAACAGGTTTAATGGCATGGAGTTTGTTATTGATTATAAGGTCCCATTCGCCTTGCCATTCCGACAAGATGTATCTGTTGATAAATGGTTTAAAATTATTAAAAGGAATTTTAAAAACAGACGGATGGATCAAGATTGAGCGATTCCTTTGCTTTCTTGTCAGCATATTCATTGCCGACACTGTCAATATGGATCGGAAGCCAACAAAACAAGATTTGGTGCGTTTTAGAAATTTCATGATGTTTTTCGATCAGTTTTTGTATTTGAGGATTTTAGATGATGAATGGTCTAAAGCCTTAAGCACAGAAAGTGAATCAGAAAATATAATTGCTTTTTGAAATGATGAAGAGCTGATAAAGTCTAAAGCTAGGTTTATTGCTTTGGCTTCAGGTGTAAAAATAGATGATCCATCTGGAAGGCACAAGGTTTGGTGCGTATCTTTCGAAACATACGCACAACCAACTTTTTCTCCTTCTTTGGAACCATCAGTATAGACTTGCTAGTAATCATAATAACGTGACTGCAGTACCTGAAAGTTTTGTTTGAGTATTATTTGATTTGATTCGGATTTTTTGCCATCATGTAAGTCGAACAGAACAGAAGGTTGTTTAATACACCAAGATGGAACTTCGGCGGTTTCATGTTTTTGAATATTTTACGGTTGATACCTGAATTTTCTAGCAGTGGTAAAATTCGTAATCCAAAAGGTTTGATTGCTGTGGGTTTAGTTTCATACTTATCTACAAATTCAGGTGGAAATGAAATTTGGAATGCCGGGTTAGATGGATTAGAAGCAAGTCTGATAGCATACTGAAGAGAAAAGTACGGACGGCTCCCATAGCCATACGAAGGCCTTGGTGATGAATAGTATCGAAAGATTTTAAATAAGACTTTCTGACAGAACCATAAACAACAGACCCATAATCTAATTTAGATCTTATCAGAGACCGGTAAAGATGTAATAAAGTGTACCGATCTGCTCCCCAACTTGCATGGGCTAAAACTTTCAAAAGATTCAAAGCTTTTAAGCAGTTCGCTTTAAGATATTTAATATGGGGAATAAAAGATAACTTTTGATCAAATATTACCCCAAGAAATTTGGCTTCTTCAACAACAGGAATTTGTGATCCGTATAAAAACAGGGAAGGATGTTCGTGTTTCTTCCGTAGCTTACAAAAATGAACACACTACGTTTTCGACTTGGAGAACTTGAAACCATTTTTATCAGTCCATTCTTCAATTCTTTTTAAATTTTGTTGTAACTTTCGTTCAATTGTTTTCATATTTTTTGAACGGTAACATGTACAAAAATCATCAACATATAATGAACAATCTGTTTTGTCATCCAAACATTGTACAATATTATTTATTTTGATGTTAAATAGCGTAGTTAAAAGAATACTACCTTGTGGGACACCCCGCTTTTGTTCATAGAGATCTGACATCTGAATAATTCCCAGTCGGCTTTATTCTTTTTCAATTGATGGGTTATAGTCCTCATCTGGTACGTTTACGATCTCAATTATAACAGGGAAGTGATCACTTCCGCACTGATCATCATGGACAGACCAGTCATAGTCCAAGAAGAGGGATCAATGAATCTCAAAGGGTATAGGAGTTATGACCATCACAAGGTAGCGTCTACGAACGGACGGACAGACGGACGCCAGGCCGATCGCTATATTCCCGAACCTATTCGGTCGGTGGATAAAACATTTCTTGCAAACAAAAAAACCGATGGGTTTAATAACGAAATAAGTAATAAGAGTTTATTATAATTTGATTTAAGACCTCGACAATTCCACTGTATTATTTTGTGTTTTAAATCCATTTTATGAAGAGATTAAGACTAGAAACTATTTTGGAGCTGCAATTAGTGATATAGATCTGCTACCACCACCTCGTGGTGTTGCTGACCTCGATCTGTTATTGCCACTTGGTGATGATGGAGTTTCAGTGAACTCCTTATCACTGTCAATCAAAGATCCGAATCTATTCTGAAATTTTATATTGTCTCTTTCCATTTTACGTTGTCTGTCTGTTTGTTTTTGAGACATTTTTTTTCGGATCATCCGATCCCTTATTAGTTCGACCTGAGTCGAATTTCTCTTTTGCATGCGGCGCTGGCTTCGGTACGGTCGCCGTCGACCGATCCGAAGCAACCTGGATTGCGCCATTTGATAAATTGGTTAAACTTTGTGGTGCTGGAGTGGATTTACTCCATGCACCAGATTTTTTCAGTTCAGCGATGCATGATTCAACAGTCTGTGTTGCGGAGCTGGTACATTTTACACCAGCACGCTTTGTGATGCTGGCGTAACTGGTGGTTGGTGTTGTGTATCGCTCTTGGACAATTTTCCGCACTTCTTGGAATGTTATCCCCCTTTGGTATTTGACAGTGATTATTTCTTTTTCTTTTTTCCACGCCGGACAGTCTCGGGAGAAAACAGCATGTTTGCCATCACAATTTACGCATTTGGGTTTATTTTTGCAGTTGAGGTGATTATCAACATGCTTTTGTTCACCACAATTAGGGCAGAGTTTTTTTCTCTGACATTTGCTTTCGTGATGGCCAAAAACCGGACAAGAGTAAGGATTTGGGATGTATACCTCTACGTTAATAGAAAAATATGCTACTTTGATTTCCTTGGGTAGAATTGGTGTATTAAAAGTCAACACGTAAGTAGATGTTGGTTTTAGTACACCATTTCTACGGACAAATCTACGCTCAGATCTTTCAAGTTATCGACGATCTCTTCATCTGTACCAGGGCGCAGTTCTGGACTGCAAATCACTCCCTTAGACGAATTTAACGTGTTGTGGAGAGAGACTTTAACCTGAAGACCAAAGAGTTTATTGGTGCTTAGCAGGCTTACAACTTGCTGTTTTCTCTCGACTTCCAAGAGAAGGTCATCTGATTTGAGCTTTTTAATACCCTTAGGGTGTCCGGCTATGGTGGCAATTCTTTTCTCAGTTACAAAGGGAAAAAGGCTGGATACAGTTTGTGTATCGTCAAGCGACGAGACAACCAAGAAACAAGAAGCATTGTCAAAATTTGGTTCAGTAGACTGCTTAAAAGATTGTTGACTTGACTGCTGACTGGATTGTTGACTGTGTTCATCCGATTCGGATGAATCTTCGTCTTTTTTACGTTTAGGTGCGTTGCGGTTATTTTTGTTTTCCATTTGCTAGTTTCGTCCCAAGTGCTCTCCGCCCTCCTTGGAGCCCTACAAGGGAACACCATAATGGAGTGGTTATCCAAAGGTGTTAGAGATACACGTGAGATACTCGCATAAACAAAATGCCTATATGATTGGTCCGTTTGGCCACCGCCTTCTAGAGATTAAAAGATAGAAAAGGGTAAGGTAAATAGGCATATGGTTGGTATCAGGTGAGAATGGAAAAGAAAGCAAAGAGTATCTCTAGGGCTCTGCGCGACCAGCCGATTGACCGTGCCGGACCGCACGGCCACCCATCTACACCGAAAAGCCAGGCCAAAGAGGCGTGTTGGGTACCTGAAGCACCGCCAACTCAGGTAACCTCAACCTCCAGGATCCCTTCTTCCGGCTTACAAAATTAGTGTATACAGAGGTAAGAGCGAGGATTAAGGCCATGTAAAATCGATTTAAGCCCCCCCCCCAGTGGAATTCTTTCCACTGACCGTTCCAAGGCGGTTCTTCTTTGGCGGTTTATTTATGTTGTTATTTGTTACCTACTTGTCTCACCTCTGTGGTTCTTTGATTTTGTGTTCACGGAGATGTTGCACTGATGAGTTAGGAGGCCTTCATGAGGACTGAACAAATTATTTGTCTAAATCGCGGCGGAAGTAAGGGCGAGGATTGTGGCCACGTAAAATCGATTTAAGCCCCCCCCCCCCCCCCCCCCCCAGTGGAAATCTTCCACTGACCGTTCCAAGGCGGCTCTTCTGTGGCGATTTATTTATGTTGTTTGTTACTTACTGTGTGTATCACTTGTGTCTTTTAATTTTGGATGGCCATATGGCCATTTTGTGGGAAAGTAACTGTCCTTATGGCCTTCCTTTGTTTAGGTTTCCATTATGGTCTGGTCGCTTCATGTTTGTGTTTCTTTCCCTTTGGTGTCTTTGATGGGTGGAGTAAGTTAATTGTATCGATTCTTTGTTTTATTTCTACTTTACAGGACGCAAACTTGTGGTACTTCCTTTAGCTCTTCCCAGTGGGCACAGAGACCACAGCGGCAATGTGCCCAGTGGGAATTGAGCCCCCAGGGCCACGGCAAGGCAGGAAGTCTAATACCTGGGGGTCTGCTTATTGTAATTCTGCATGGTGACAATTTTAAATTGGAATCCTCCTTTCTATGACAACTGTGTGTTGTTAACATGAAGTTAGTAGTAGTAGAAACCCCTCTGCCTGCAGTATCTTTCTGCTATATTCTCTGTGTTTTTTCACATATGAATAAACGACACTAATCAAATTATTATTATTCAACATATTCCAATATGCCGCATGACTGTGCATGATAGCAAATAGTAAATTACGAGGACGAATCAATAAAAAAAAAAAAAAAAAAAAAACAGCCAAACTTATTTCTCGGTGAGATCGATCTCTTCTTTCTCGATTTAATTACGCTCTAGAATGATACACTTGGACCAAAGCGGTTCCAGTGCCACCAGCCCAGAACTGAAGAAGCCAGGGTCGTTGTCTCCGACCCACTCCTCAATTGCCGCCACTACTTCTTCGTTGGACCTGAAATGATGTCCACGGAAAAGCTTTTTTTGCAAGTTTGGGGATAGGAAATAGTCACTAGGAACTAAGTCCGGAGAACAGGCGGGGTGTGGTATTAGCTCGTTCACATTCCGCTCAACAGCATCTATTGCAATTTTGCATTGTCCTGTTGGAGCAGAATCCCTCTGGAGAGTTTACCTGGCCGTTTTTCACGGACCGCAGTTCTCAGTATGTCCAGCAAATTTGCATAATACGCGCCTGTTATTGTACTTTTCTTTGCTAGAAAGTTCAACACAATTTAACGCCTTGTACGTCCCAAAATACAGTTACCATTACATTGCGAGCGGAGGGTTGCGTGTTGATTTTCTTTGGCCTCGGAGACACCGGTCCTACCTACATTTATTCTCTGGCTCATAATAATAGACCCAGATCTCATCTACAGTATCTAAAAAAAGAAGTAGAGGCAATGATCAGGAATCGATACAACCAACTCATAGCTCCCATCAGAGACACCAAAGGAAAAGAAACACAAACATGCAACAACAGACATAATGGAAACGCCAACAGCGGAAAGCCAAAAGGACCGTTATAAACCACTTCAACAGTTCGCTGCATACTGATGCTCTGGTTGTCATTTGCTCGTTGCTAAGGGATTTTGGGACCCAAGCGATCATGTAAAATTGCTGAAACGCTACCTTGTGAAAATGTAAAATGCATTCGCTATTTCTTCAACCCTAATTCGCATATCAGAGAACACCAGATATGTTCTAGAAAGGGTTATCCTTTGGAAGCAGGGAAAACACCACAGAACTGGAAAATACGGAGTGTACAAGTTTCTGGGCCAGACTAGGTAGTTTCGGCCATTTAGGCCTATTCAGTGACCCTCAAATATTTTCAAAATTCCACAATGGAATCAATAATCCCATAGGACAAGAAAATATAAACTACACATTGATGTAGGGCAGGGAGACTTTTTACGGCCGCCAGAACCCTACTTTGTTACTCATTGCTTCATTTGATGGGCGTCCAGACGTGGTTTCGACTTCTAAAGACGTTCTACCGCGTTTGAACTCTCCAACTCAGAATTTGACGGGCCTCCGTGGCCTAGTGGATAAGAGCGCTAACTCTTGTTCATTAGGTCCCTCACCGCTCTGGTGCGAGCCTCGCTCGGGTCACATGTGAGGAAGATTTTTTAAGTTTTCGGTGAAAAAATCTATATTTGACTCCTGTGACCTAGATGTGCAACGGACCGGAACCATTTGAACAACTTTGAAAGGGGACCACCTAAGGATAATTCCTGTGAAGTTTGGTCAAAATCCGATCAATGGTTTAGGAGATGTCGTTTGAAGAAATTGTTTACGGACGGACTGACGACGGACAAAAAGTGATCCCAAAAGCTCACCTCGTCATTACATGACAGGTGAGCTAAAAACAAACAAAAAACAAAAAAAAACACAAAAAAACACAAAAAAAACAAGAGGGCCATCATGGCCCTGGATCGCTCACCTGATCCATAGAGTAACAAGTGGGCTCCGGGGAGGGCCATTATTGACCCCAAGGTTATAATGTACATAATGTTGAGGGAGGTATAAAAAGGTGAAGCTTCATACCAAATGTCAACGAAGGCTATAATTGTCCACTAGATGAAGCTCCATACCAAATATCAAAGACATGGGCCTTGCAGTTTCAGAGAAGAAGATTTTTAAAGATTTCCTTATATAAGTCTATGTAAAATCAAATGGTCTCGGGGCGAGGGGCATTTTTAGCCCCAGAGCAATAATTTGAACAATCTTGATAGAGGTCCACTAGCCTAAATTTCACACCAAATATCAAAGACCTAGGCCTTGTGGTTTCACAGAATAAAATTTTTAAAGATTTTCCCTATATAAGTCTATGTAAAACCAAAGGGCCACGAGGCGGTGGCATTTTTGGCCTCAGGGCTATAATTTGAACAATGTTGGTAGAGGTCTACTAGCTGAAGCTTCATACCAAATATCAACAACCTAGGCCTTGTGGTTTCAGAGAAGATTTATCAAGATTTTCCCTATATAAGTCTATGTAAAACCAAAGGGCCCCGGAGGGGGGGGGGGGGCATTTTTGGCCCCAGGGCTATAACTGGAACAATCTTGGTAAAGGTCCACAAGATGCAGCTTCATACCAAATATCAAATGCCTGGGCCTTGCAGTTTCAGAGAAGAAGATTTTTGAAGATTTTCCCTACATAAGCCTATGTAAAACCAAAGGGCCCAGGGGCGGAGGCATTTTAGGCCCCACCACTATAATTTCAACAATCTTGGTACGGGTCCACTAGATGAAGCTTCATACCAAAAAGCAAAGACCTGGGCCTTGCAGTTTCAGAGAAGAAGACTTTTAAAGATTTTCCCTTTATAAGCCCATGTAAAATCAAAGGACCCCGGGGCGGGGGCATTTTTGGCCCCAGCACTATAATTTCAACACTCTTGGTAGGGGTCAACTAGATGAAGCTTCATATCAAATATCAAAGACCTGGGCCTTGCGGTTTCAGAGAAGAAGATTTTTACAGATTTTCCCTATATAAGCCCATGTAAAACCAAAGGGCCACGGGGCGGGAGCATTTTTGGCCCCAGCACTATAATTTGAACATTCTTGGTAGGGGTCCACTAGATGAAGCTTCATACCTAATATCAAAGACCTGGGCCTTATGGTTTCAGAGAAGAAGATTTTTGAAGATTTTCCTATATAAGCCCATGTAAAACCAAAGGGCCCCGGGGCGGGGGCATTTTTGGCTCCAGCACTTTAATTTGAACAATCTTGGTAGGGGTCCACTAGATGAAGCTTCATACCAAATATCAAAGACCTGGGCCTTGCGGTTTCAGAGAAGAAGATTTTTTAAGTTTTCGGTGAAAAAATCTATTTTTTGCTCCTGTGACCTATGTGTGCAATGGACCGGAACCATTTGAACAACTTTGAAAGGGGACCACCGAAGGATCTTTCCTGTGAAGTTTGGTCAAAAACCGATCAGTGGTTTAGGAGGAGATGTCGTTTGAAGAAATTGTTTACGCACGGATGACAGACAAAAAGTGATCCTAATATTAAACACAAGAGGGCCATGATGGCCCTGAATCGCTCACCTGATCCATAGAGTAACAAGTGGGCCCCGGAGAGGGCCATTACCGACCCCATGGCTACAATGTCAAAAATGTTGAGGGAGGTCTAAAAAGGTGAAGCCTCATACCAAATATCAACAAAGGCTATAATTTGAACAATCTTGGCAAAGGTCCACTAGATGAAGCTACACACCAAATATCAAAGACCTGGGCCTTGCGGTGTCAGAGAAGAATTTTTTTTAAAGATATTCCCTACATAAGCCTATGTAAAACCAAATGGCCCCGGGGCAGGGGCATTTTTGGTCCAGGGCTATAATTTAAACAATCTTGATAGGGGTCCACTATATGAAGCTTCACATCAAATATCAAAGGCCGTGGCCTTGCTGTTTCAGAGAAGAAGATTTTCAAAGATTATCTCTATATAAGTCTATGTAAAACCAAGGGGCCTAATGCCAGGGGCATTTGTAGCCCGAGGGCTATAATTTAAACAATCTTGGTAGAGGTCCACTAGATGAAGCTCCATACCAAATATCAAAGACATGGGCCTTGCAGTTTCAGAGAAGAATTTTTTTTAAAGATTTTCCCTATATAAGCCCATGTAAAACCAAAGGGCCCCGGGGCGGGGGCATTTTTGGCCCCAGCACTATAATTTGAACAATTCTGGTAGGGGTCCACTAGATGAAGCTTCATACCAAATATCAAAGACCGGGGCCTCGCGGTTTCAGAGAAGATTTTTAAAGATTTTCCCTATATAAGCCCATGTTAAACCAAAGGGCCCCGGGGCGGGGGCATTTTTGGCCCCAGCACTATAATTTGAACAATCTTGGTAGGGGTCCTCTAGATGAAGCTTCATACCAAATATCAATGACCTGGGCCTTGCGGTTTCAGAGAAGAAGATTTTTAAAGATTTTCCCTATATAATCCTATGTAAAACCAAATGGACCCGGGTCGGGAGCATTTTTGGCCCCAGCACTATAATTTGAACGATCTTGGTAGGGGTCCACTAGATGAAGCTTCATACCAAATAGCAAAGACCTGGGCCTTGCGGTTTCAGAGAAGAAGATTTTTAAAGATTTTCCCTATATAATCCTATGTAAAACCAAAGGGACCGGGTCGGGGGCATTTTTGGCCCCAGCACTATAATTTGAACAATCTTGGTAGGGGTCCACTAGATGAAACTTCGTACCAAATATCATTGACCTGGGCCTTGTGGTTTCAGAGAAGAAGATTTTTTAAGTTTTCGGTGAAAAAATCTATTTTTTTGCTCATGTGACCTAGATGTGCAACGGACCAGAACCATTTGAACAACTTTGAAAGGGGACCACCTAAGGATGATTCCTGTGAAGTTTGGTCAAAATCTGATCAGTGGTTTAGGAGGAGATGTCGTTTGAAGAATTTTTTTACGGACGGACGCACGCACGCACTGACGACGGACGGCGGACGAAAAGTGATCCCAAAAGCTCACCTCGTCATTACATGACAGGTGAGCTAAAAAACAGAATTTAACTTGTGCATACGATGGTGCAGAAGACCCACAAACAGTGGTAAACTCGCAATATATATCCTGCTCTGTTTTTCCGTATAAAGACAAGTTCTGAATTACAGCACGGTACTCAACTTTTGGCGAAAAGCTTGTTTTTGCATCGCTAGCCATGTCTGACGTTCAACAGCTTATGAGCGAATGACACGATATGGGTGCAATTTTGCCCTCATTTCTAAAACATGTATAAAGACAAGGCATGAACATCTTGTCGGTCTCGGTCAATTGGAAGTGGGATAGGCTGGTGACTTAACGACTTGCCCTCGTATGACTCTAATATTTTAACATTTTTTTTGTATAAAAAGAGTTATTCAATTTTCTTCTCAGATACGATGTATAGTCTAATAGCAACTGTACACCATTGGATAAATTATGTTAAAGACTACTATTGCCCCAACCCACACCCGTCCCTGTGTTATTGCAGGACACTTAATTTCGATTTTCTAACCTTACTGTGAGATAATTACTTGTTCATCAAGTGGTATAGCATTACAAATTAAAGAAATTCAAACCCGTTTATTTTTCATCTATTTCTAAAATTACCAGATTAATTTACAGTTATGTACGAATCTAGGTTTAGGATGCAGGGGACCAGCTTCTAGACGTTCGAAAGTCGCTTCATTAAATCATATACAAGTGTTGGCAGGTACGAAAAAACAAAGAGGTAAATTCAGCTTATTATCTTTAAGATAGTGTAAGATTTATTAAATGCCAAGCGAAAATGTGTCTATGAACTTGAACGCACATTGGTGATGGAGATAAGTCTTAATGGATGTCCAGAGTATTAACGGATACAAAATGTGTCCAGACCTTTTTCAAACAGATACAGAATGTGTCCAGAGCTTTTTCGGACAGATACAGAATGTGTCCACAGCTTTTTCATACAGATACAGAATGTGTCCATAGCTTTTTCATACAGATACAGAATGAGTCCTTAGCTTTTTCACACACATACAGAATGTGTCCACAGCTTTTTCATATAGATATAGAATGTGTCCACAGCTTTTTCGTACAGATACAGAATGTGTCCACAGCTTTTTCGGACAGATACAGAATGAGTCCACAGCTTTTTCATACAGATACAGAATGTGTCCATAGCTTTTTCTGACAGATACAAAATGTGTCCACAGCTTTTTCATACAGATACAAAATGTTCCCATAGCTTTTTCGGACCGATACAGAATGTGTCCATAGTTTTTTTGTACAGATATAGAATGTTTCCAGAGCTATTTCATAAATATATAGAATGGGTCTATTTAACCCATCTATGCAGTTTACCAGTACTCGTGTGGTCAGATTCAGCTCTGCGTGGAAGCATCATGCAACCCTATCTATCTATCTATCTTCATATACTGAGTCGGTCAAACTTGGCCATTACCTCAGTTGGGTGGTGCGCTAAATTTAGAATTTAGCAAAAAAAAAAAAAAAAAAAAAAAACACACACACCCACTGGATGAGTTCTTAAAACTATTTACAATCTGCTTTCAGAGGTGTACTAAAACGCACACCTCTGGATCCCAATCTACACTATGCGGGCTTTGAACTCCTCTGCAGTTTTGGCATTTACCACAGAGGAGGGAAGACTATTCCACTGAGGAATAGTTCTAGGGAAGAAAGAATTCTTCAGGGCATCACTATAGGCCTGGTACCTACGATATTGACTGTTGTTTAGTTTTGATGCCCTTGTTTGAGTTGAAGTAGTCACAGGGGTCAAGTATTTATCTTTATTAAGAGACACTGTGTCAGAGTGAATCTTATAAAAGAAGGTTAAAGAGGACTGCTCGCGACGGGCCTCCAAGGATGGCCACTCCAGCTCATCGAGCATATCACCAACACTGCTTCTGTTCCGCCATCGCCTGCAGGTCCATCGGGCAGCCGTTCTCTGAACCTTCTCAACCTGCTGAACCTGAGTTTTAACATGGGGGTGCCAAACAGGTGATGCATACTCTAATTGAGGTCTAACCAAGGTTTTGTATGCAACACCCTTTGTCTGCCTAGGTGCAAAAGCCAAATTACGTCTAAGAAACCCTAATGTCCTAGTTGCTTTAGAGGTAATCTCAGAAATATGTTGACCCCAATCAAGATTATCAGTAATGGTGATACCAAGATATTTTGCGGATTGGACATGTTCCAAAGTATGCTGATGTAATGAGTAGTTGAATTTAATCTGCTTGTCTGGAGGGTGCCGTGACACCCTCATTGAATGACATTTGGCCACATTGAACTTCATTTGCCAATCGGCCTCCCAACGTGCTAGGCTATCCAGGTCATCTTGTAAGATAAGACAGTCAGAAGTAGTATATATGTTCCTATACAAAACACAATCATCAGCAAACAAACGAACAGATGACCTGATATTATCAGGAAGATCATTAATAAATATCAAGAAAAGGACCGGTCCAAGTACCGAACCTTGTGGGACACCGGACAAAACAGGGACTGGATCCGACGCTTGGCCGTCAAGTACAACTTGTTGAGTGCGTCCAGAGAGCCATGAGCTAACCCACTTAAGTGTGGATCCTCTAATCCCATAATGATCTAGTTTGTACAATAGCCTCCTGTGAGGTACCTTGTCGAAGGCCTTTGCAAAATCCATGATAATCAGGTCAGTCTGTTTGTGGCCACGATTAATGGCCCCATCCAAATTGCTCACTATGTCATGGTAGAACTGAACTAATTGAGTTTCACAAGACCTTCGACTTCGGAAACCATGCTGGCAGTCAGCAAGAATGCTTTCAAAGGCTAGGTGCTTGTTAATGTTGCTGACTAATATATGCTCCAGGGTTTTGCAACAGATGCATGTGAGCGACACCGGTCTGTAATTCGCAGCATCATATTTTTCTCCTTTCTTAAAGACCGGGGTTACGTTTGCTTGTCGCCAGTCATCTGGTACAGTGCCCCGAGCAAGTGATTCATTGAAAATAAAGGCCAGCAGGGGAGATATTTCAGCACTACATTCCTTAAGCACCCTGGCATGCAGACCGTCAGGCCCAGATGCCTTATGTATGTTGAGCTTGTCCAACAGTTTTGCGACCCCTTTGGGGTCAACTGTTATGTCCCCCATAGAGGGGAACGGACTTGTACCTTTTGATGGTAGCTCACCGTCAGCTTCACGTGTAAACGCAGATTGAAACTGCTTATTACATATATTTGCCTTTTCGCGTGATTCAGTTTTCAAAATTCCATTTTCTCTAAGTGAAGTGATCCCAAATGATTCTTTTTTCAGGGACTTTACAAATGACCAAAATTTCTTAACTTTTCCATTCTTCTGGGGGCCCTCGGGATCAATATTTTCATCATCAAAGGTAAAGATGCTGGAAACATGATTCCAATATGCATCTCTAATTACCTTTTGTACATGTGCTCTGAACCGTTTGTAATGGTTCTTCACGTCGGGATTGCTAGACTTACGAGCACGAAAGTACATTCTGTCACGTCTTCTGATTAGGTGTTTGATCGTGTTATCGATCCATGGTACACTATGCTTTGTTTTGGTCATTTTTATTGGTATGTACCTTTCCATGGCCGTCGTAAGTTCGGTCTTAAAACTGACCCACAAGTCATTTACTGACATGCGAGAGAGGTCAGAGGAAAGGAAGGAATCCTTAAATCGCGCCATATGGTCTCGCAGACCATCCATATCCGCACGCTTATATAAATATATTTTACGCGGGACCTGTCGGATTCGCTTTGCTTTTATGTCATACTCAATATAAACTATATCATGATCGGCCTTGCCGATCGGGGGCATCCCTTTGACACGACTAACTGGGGATGGAGAATTTGTAAATAGCAAATCCAGGGTTTTTTCTTGCCGGGTGGGTATATTTACGACTTGAGAGAGGCAATGTTCTTTTACTATATCCAAAAGCTGTTGTTGCGTTTGCCTTTTAGACACCCCATGGGGTACCTGCTGGTTGCACCATTCAATATCACCACAATTGAAGTCCCCTCCTACCAATATGTGGGCATTTCCATTTGACATTAACCCAATCTATTTCTCCATACCCCGCTGGGCCGGATCGATATTCACATGTTTAACCCATATCTTAGTGTGGAGAAAAGATCTAGACTATGAGTCAGAGAATGATAATAGTTGGTAACAACGATAATAGTTGGTAACAACGATAATAGTTGGTAACAACGATAATAGTTGGTAAACAACTTTTGTTTAAAAGGAAAGGATTATAGAATAATCCAGATCTTTCTAGACCCACATTATTCTTAGCATACGAGATTTTTTTTTCAAGAGGGTAAGGCCTCAGATTCTATGACGGTTCCAGCGTAAAGGCTTACTTAGAATTAGCAGTGTAGGTTGGTACCTGCTGTTCTGTCTCTGGTTGCCCCCCCCCCCCACCTCCCCCAGGGAAATACATTTCACTGACCATTCAAAGGTGGTTCTTCTGTTGCGTTTCATTTTTGTTATAGTTCGTCTTTGAATGTGTGTATCGCTTATAGCTTTTTGTTTTGAATAACCAATTGGCCATTTTGTGGGAGAGTAACTGTGCATTTGGCTTTCCGCTATAGATGTTCTCATTAGGGTCTTGTTGTTCCCATATTTGGGCTTTTCCCTTTGGTGTCTCTGGGTGGAGGTGTGGATTAATTGTATCGATTCCTGATATTTGCTTTCACTTCTATTTATTATGCCCCTAACTTCGAAGAAGTTGATGGAGGCAAATTGGTTCTGTCCTGTCCGTCCGTCCGACTGTCCGTTACGTTTTATAGATATGTGAAACAGAAGAATGGTTTGTGCTAGGATCTTGAAAGTTTATATATGGAATGAGCATAAAAATTAAGGGAACGCGTATTTTTTTTTCTTTTCCGACGGACTTGTCTTTGTCCTTTTCGGACTTATGCATTGTGGCTATAGGGAAACCTTGTGAACAAAATATCTGGAAAACCGCTTGAGCTAGTCTTATGATATTTAGTATACAGTTTGGATCTAAGGTGTAGATGACCTGATTAACTTTGACGGAATTCCGAAAATATTTAATGGAGTTACGCCCCTTCTCGGACTTACGCATTGTGGCTATGGGGAAACCTTGTGAACAAAATATCTGGAAAACCGCTTGAGCTAGTCTTATGATATTTAGTATACAGTTTTGGTCTAAGCTGTAGATGACCTGATTAACTTTTGACGAAATTCCGAAAATATTCAACAGAGTTATGCCCCTTTTTGGACTTATGCATTGTTTTTGTTTGTTTGATTTGAGGTTTAACGTCCCCGTCAACACTGTAAAGGTCATTCTGGAGACGTTGCTTCCAATTTTGTGGGACTTTTTCCCGACATTGAGATGAAAAGACATCTCAAGCCCTGTCGGCCAATGAAACCAATAGGGTTTATTAGCATGGACGGTCCGCCTCGCACCGCGGTTCCTGGACAGGCTTAGATTCTCCAAGCGGTTTACCAGTACTAGTGTGCGGGCCAGATTCAGCTCTGCGTGGAAGCATCATGCAGCCCATATATTTCTTCAAGCCCCTATGGGCGGGGGCCGTCTTATGCATTGTGGCTATGGGGAAACCTTATGAACAAAATATCTGGAGAACTGCTAGAGCTAGGTTCATGATATTTGTATGCAGTTTGAGTCTAAGGTGTAGATGATATGATTAAGTTCGAAAATGTTTAACGGAGTTACGCCCCTTTTCGGACTTACGCATTCTGGCTTAGGGGAAACCTTGTGAACAAAATATCTGGAGAACCGCTTGAGCTAGTCTTATGATATTAAGTATACATACGGGGTCTAAGGTGTAGATGACCTGATTAACTTTTGACGAAATTCCGAAAATATTTAACAGAGTTATGCCCCTGTTTGGACTTATGCATTGTGGCTATGGGGAAACCTTATGAACAAAATATCTGGAGAACTGCTTTGAGCTAAGTTCATGATATTTGGTATGCAGCTTGAGTATAAGGTGTAGTTGACCTGATTAACTTCTGACGAAATTCCGAAAATATATAATAGAGTTACGCTGCTTTTCGGAATTATGCACTTGCTATATGGGGAACCTTATGAACAAAATATCTGGAGAACTGCTTGAGCTAGGCTCATGATATTCGGTATCTCTAGTTTGGATCTAAGGTGTAGATGACTTTATTAACTTTTGACGAAATTCCGACAATATATAACATAGTTATGCCCATTTTCAGGCTTAAGCATTGTGGCTATAGGGAAACTTTGTGAACAAAATATCCGGAGAACCGCTTGAGCAATGCTAATGATATTTCGAATACAGTTTGGGTCTAAGGTGTAGATGACTTGATTAACTTTTGACGAAATTCCGAAATATATAACAAAGTTATGCCCCTTTTCAGACTTGTGCATTGGCTATAGGGAAACATTGTGAACAAAATATTAGGCTCATGATATTTAGTATACAGTTTTGGTCTAAGGTGTAGATGACCTGATTAACTTTTGACGAAATTCCGAAAATATTTATTGAGTTATGCCCCCTTTTCGGACTTCGGCATTGTGGCTATAGGGAAACCTTGTGCACAAAATATCTGGAGAACCGGTGGACATTTGGCATACAGTTTAGGTCTAATATATAGATGACCTGATTAATTTTTGATGGAATTCCGTAAATATTTTACCGAATTATACCCCTTTTCGGTCTTACGCATTGCAGCTATAGGGAACCTTGCGAACAAAATATCTAGAGAACCACTTGAGCTAGGCTCATGACATTTGGCATACAGTTTGGGACTAATATGTAGATGTCCTGGTTATATGGAATGAGCATGAAAATTAAGCGAACCTGTATTTTTTTCTTTTCCGTCGGACTTGTCTTTGCGGAGTTATGCCACTTTTCGGACTTAACGCATTGTGGCTATAGGGAAACCTTGTGAACAAAATATCTGGAGAACCGCTTGAGCTAGGCTCATGATATTTAGTATGCAGTTTGTGTCTAACGTGTAGATGACCTGATTAACTTTTTTTTTTTTTTTAATTATGTGTCTATTAGTGGTAAGCATATGGTTGGGGGCATAGTGTTTCACAAACACATGTTCTAGTTTTCTAGAATATTTTTCTCTGAATCTATATAAGGAGAAGGATTTTCCTTTAGTTCAGGAAAACACGCCTATATAATTTTGACCCCCATGAGCCCCACTTTCATATAGTAAAACTGGGGTTTACAGGGGGAAACCTTGTTTTTTTTTATTTCTGCTCTGAAATATAAATTGTGCGTACTTGTTAGAACCGCCTGCGGTAAATCATACAACGTATTTGTAAGGGCATGTTTTCATAATGTTTGTGAGCTCCATTACAAATTCTGTACCGGATTACTAAAGAATTATTTTGGAGTTAATGCTAATACCGTGGCTACCAAGGTAGGTAACTGAAGGGAGAAACTGCGGTCCGAAACACTGACTCTCTTCAAGGAAGTCATCATTTATGACGACGAAGCCATTTTTGGCGAAATAAAGTCCCATCCAGGACGAGCCCATAAGTTATGCTTCGAGCGTAGCAGAAAGGATATTAAAGCAAATCGGCAAACAAGTGTTAAAAAGTGGTCAAAATTTATTTCATTTTACAAATGTTTTAACAATTTGTTATTAGTGTAATGAATTAAGAAATAAAAATTTCTACTAAGCTCTGATTTCAAATACCATTAAAATTCTGTTGTTTTCTGCATAGCTTATAGATTTATAACCGCATCAACGGGTCGACTGTCCCTCCGCCCATCGGGGCTTGGAGAAATAGATTGGGCTCCATGGTGCTTCCATGCAGAGCTGAATCTGACCACACACGAGGACTGGTAACCGCTTAGAAGGACTAAGCCTGCCCTGGCAGGCGGTGTGAGTCAGATCGTCCAATGAATATAAGCCTTCTGGTTTCATTGGGCGGCAGAGGTCATTTCACCTTAATGTCGGGTAAAAGTCCCACACAATTGGAAGCGACGTCTCCAAAATGACCTAAATAGTGTTGGCGCGGACGTTAAACCCAATTCAAACACACAAAGAAACGAGTCGACTGTTTGGCTCAATGTTTAGAGCACTGTATTTTCACCGAAGCGGTCCGTGAGATAGTTTTTCGGCGTAGCTGTATAAGCTGGCTTTTGACCTACTTATTGATGTTAGTCTCGATTGAATAAATTGTAATTTGCGATTGGTTAAAAATGTGTATACTTCTGCAAAAAGTAGCCGTACCATCCTGATAACGAAATTAGGCATATCATTGAAATTTTACCTACAAGAGGGTAACATATTAGTCACCCTACTTGAGCACAAAACTTTGGCACTAGTTCATCAATATTGCCACAAGATCGTCAGAAAATTATTCTCATATTAAAAATACATTCAAAAAATTGAAGTACTTATTAATTTTTACCTCATTATATACAAGAATACATTTTTTCACACCTCATTCCATTTATACTGAAATAACTTCTACAAGGGAGGTAACCATTTGCCGAGTACTTCAAGCTTTAGCTTTTACAAAACAGTCATCTTAACATCTGATGCCCTCACATTCTCAAAACATTTTTAAAGGCGAGGCAATTTTTTTAGCTAACGTGAACCAAAGGCTCCTGGGGAGCTTATAGGATAGGCAGTGGTCCGCGTGGTCGAGAGTTTGTAGATGTATTATTTGTATTAGCCTGTACAATTATCAGAATCAGAATTGTTACTGGTGAGACATTCATGCACCAGGACCTGTGATATGGGAACTTAGTCCCTAATTCTCACCAAAGAGCTAAACTTAACTACACTGTCCTTTTCTCCAACTTGCAACCACAGGAGTGTGTGTCATTTATACCACCCTCAGTTTAAAAAAATGAACCATCGATCAGACCTAGAACTTGATACCCTGGCTTTTCTAGTTTTTCCTATCAAGAACAGGGTGTCACACAGGGTAGTATTCTTTCAACTACGCTATTTAACATCAAAATAAACAATATTGTACAATGTTTGGACGACAAAACAGATTGTTCATTGTATGTTGATGATTTTTGTATATGTTACCGTTCAAAAAATATGAAAACAATTGAACGAAAGTTACAAAAAAATTTAAAAAGAATAGAAGAATGGACTGCTAAAAATGGTTTCAAGTTCTCCAAGTCGAAAACGCAGTGTGTTCATTTTTGTAAACTACGGAAGAAACACGAACATCCTTCCGTGTTTTTATACAGATCACAAACTCCTGTTGTTGAAGAAGCCAAGTTTCTTGGGGTCACATTTGATCAAAAGTTATCTTTTATTCCCCATATTAAATATCTTAAAGCAAAATGCTTAAAAGCTTTGAATCTTTTGAAAGTTTTAGCTCATAAAAGTTGGGGAGCAGATCGGTATACAATGACTACCAGCAAGTCTATACTGATGGTTCCAAAGAAGGAGATAAAGTTGGTTGTGCGTATGTTTTAAAGATTCGCACCAAACCTTGCGCCTTCCAGATGGTTCATCTATTTTTACAGCTGAAGCCAAAGCAATAGATCTAGCTTTAGATTTTATCAGTTCTTCAACAATTCAAAAAGCAATTATATTTTCTGATTCACTTTCTGTGCTTAAGGCTTTAGACCATTCATCATCTAAAAATCCTCAAATACAAAACTTGATCGAAAAACATCATGAAATATCTAAAACACACCAAATCTTGTTTTGTTGGCTTCCGAGCCATATTGGCATTGTCGGCAATGCGTCTGCTGACAAGAAAGCAAAGGAATCGCTCAATCTTGATCCGTCTGTTTTTAAAATTCCTTTTAATAATTTCAAACCATTTATCAACAGATACATCTTGTCGAAATGACACGATGAATGGGACCATGAAATAAATAACAAACTCCATGCCATCAAACCTGTCGTTGGAACAAAATGCTCTCCTCCACTGTTTTCCAGGAAAGAGGATGTAGTATTAACACGACTGCGCATTGGCCATACTAGAGTTACTCATTCTTATATTTTGAATGGTGATGATCAGCCTTCTTGTGTAGGATGTGATCAGCCATTCACTGTTAAACATATCTTAATTGAATTTGTAGACTTTTCACAGTCCCGTGACTTATACTTCAAAGCTGACACTTTGCAACAATTGTTTCAAGATGTACCTGTTGATAGTATTATTTTATTCTTAAAAGATATTGGACTTTTTCATAAGATTTAACTTTCAGATTTTTATAAATATCATACTTACCTTTTTACTTTTAATAGTCTCATAATTCTTCATGCCGTTTAACCATTAACCGCTTGACGCTTATGACCCACAAAGAGGGTTGACGCGTCGTTAAACACGAAATCATCATCATCATCATCATCTAGTTTTTTCCTGATTTGCCTTTTTACAGGTGTGTCATGGCTTCAGAAAGCGCTATAGCGGGGCTATTGTCAGCTCCTGACAGGTTTAGTTACCCTTGTGTAACAGAAATAAATAAATAAAGAGAGAACCTTTCATAGTCTCGAAGTAATCTTTTGGAACAAAAACATGCTAAAAATAACATTTTGATAAATGATCGTTTTGGGCAAACAGTGTTGATCCAGATGAAAGCACGTTCACAGTTTTTAAATGACCTCTCCTTTGAAGCTACTGGTCTGATTGCAATCAAACGGCCTGAAATATCAGTGTGTTGGAGGGCCGAATGGGTTTATTAACAGAGTTATCCCGCCTGTTGAAATAGCAGCCAAATCTTTCAAAATCTCCTCTATGAGGGCTGCTTGGATTTCATTGTTTTGTGTATGTGTGTGTGTGTGTGTGTGTGTGTGTGTGTGTGTGTGTGTGTGTTTTATCCATAGAAATGTCTCTTCAATAGAAGGTCTTCAAATATTGGTAAAACAACTCTGTTAAGCCCCCGCCCATCGGGACCTGAAGAAACAGATTGGGATGCACAGTGTTAAATTTTGCTTGCTTGCCTGATTGGTATGGATTTCTCAAATACTCTAGATACTGTTTGAATTCGTAATAAAGTTTATATTTAAAAACCATTATTCTTTTCATATTGAACAAAAAAAATAGTTTCAATATTCACATTCCAGTTTCTCTTACGCCGTTTATCTTTTTAAAGATATTTCTTGTTTCAGCTGTACTTCTTTCTTCAGTTACGTGTTTCATGACGTAAAAACATCGTAAATCTTCGCTAGAACCGCATCACTGAGGCAGTTCTAACAATGTATCTGCCTGTGAGCAATAAAGAAACTAAAGGCCTTACAAACCACAATTTTTCTACATGAAGAGGTGTTATACAGGGTATTCATCTGTTCACAATCCAGCACTTAACTATACATGTATACGTATAAAGTATGCAAAATGAATGTGTAAAACAAGGTAAAATGTCCACCCTTTTAATAAATACGAAACCACTTTTTTTTTAGAATTTCCGGACAACCAAAAGCATACACGTTTCATTTTTTTTTGTTTTGCAGATATGCCAAAACGTTTGATGCTATGCCTTTTGGTTTGCACAGGATTGATCACGGCAAGCGGAAAGAGTTTCAACTTTGGCTTTGGTAATATAAACATTACGTTAATATAGTGAATTCCAAAATACTTTTTAGCGTTCGTTAAAGAATGAACAACATTACGCCGCAAGTGATTTTTGGAAGTTGATATTGTAAGTATATCAACGCAATTCTATTTCCGCTACTGGACCCAACCACAGCCCTTCCGCTTCTTCGAACATACGCTATATACAAATAGTCCTTAAGACCAAACATGACAGTGCTGGGATGATCATGGAACTTCAGGCACGTTTTAAATTCTTTACATGCTAATTATCTTTTACAAATAAACTGGCACAGAAAGACGAGTTCTGAAAAAGAAACAATACTCCGAGACTATTTTTCTACGCGCTTTCCGATGGATAACTGGTTTGAAATTTTATTCTTTCACCCCTGAGTTACTGAACAGGACTCTTCTAGCTTTATATATATTCTTATGGAAAGGGATTTCTGATTAGTTCATTTACTTGATGGCAAACTGTGTACATGTAGATTCTGGCGAGACCGTTCGCTATCCTAGTGAATCTACAAGGTTTGCATAGGTACAATGTATTCCACTTTGGGGTCTGCACCCGTCAACAGGGTAATAGGGGTTAAACAGTGTGAGTTCGCTTCTCTGTACGAAATAACAGAGACGTTATTCACCACAATAAAATCTGATAATCGATTATCTTTCCAGCTCCGATAAGCCAGCCCTAGCCATAATCTTTCATTTTTTGTGGGTTATATCACCTTCTATGAAGGGTGCTATAAATTTTCAATTTTGTGGGATTATAGCGCTTTCTATGAAGGGTGCCATAATTTTTTCATTTTTGTGGGATTATAGCATCTTCTATGAAGGGTGCTATAAATTTTCAATTTTGTGGGATTATAGCACCTTCTGTGAAAATAACATAGTCTTTTGGTGTTTGTTTTTTGTGATTAACTGTCAAGAGGTCCACAAGATGACATTATGTTGGCCTTGTGTCTCAAGACTTCATAGTGCCATGCTCATATATTGAGGCTATCTAGAAGCAAGTTTCTATTAGAAATAAAAATCTTGTATCTCAAGTTTTTATTTCTTCATCAATAGAAACTTGACTGTCAAGCGACAAGTGTTTTGGCAAATATATCGAGGCTTTATAGTAACAACTTCTTAGTGGAAACACCAATATATCTTGTATCTCAAGATCTATTTTTCTGGTTTCGTGAGTACTAAGAATTTTGACTATGAAGCGTCAGTGGATGTTATTTCTAGCCATCTCAAGTTTAGATACCACTACCTCTTCGTAATGAAGAGGAGGTGAAAAGATAAGAAAGATTGGTGAACGTCATAGGTAGGTGAATCATATTCATCCAGTGTCTTCTCAAAGAGGAATCTGCGTTTCTTGATGGCACAGTAAATGTATTCATCTCCATCGTAATCTTTCTCGTCCCTCAGTAGTTTTGCTGTGCTTATGATTTTCTTATGCACTGGATCTTTCTTCAGTGCTTCTGAATATCCAACCAATGTTCTGTAGAAGTTTGCAAGCTCTTGTGTATATATTGGTTTGAGTTCCTCATGTGCCAAATTTTCAGCATCTTCTGTGTCGATGTCAGTATGTTCTGCCAAAGCTTCTTCCACAGTCTTATTGAATGTATCCTGTAAGCTTTACTGGGTTTTCATAACCATTCGATCCCTCGGTCTGCACTTAGATTTCATTTTTTTTTTTGGTGGGGGAGGGGGGGGGGGTATCTCAACTTCGTCATCACTATCATCGTCTTCGGTGTATTCTTCAGAATCATTGGTATAGTCATATTTTCAAAATATATCTTCTCCTTTTCCCAAATTATAGCGTGGACTTGAAGACGCTATACTTTCTTTGTCATCTGACATATCTGTATTATCCTCTTTACAAACACAACTGGATCTTTGTCTTCTCAAACTGTCTGATCTTGCAAACTCTCGAAAACACTTATGGCACTGACATCTCCCCATGGATGTCAAATAATGAACTGATTTTTATTCAGTCTTGTATCTCCTTTTATACTCTTCCACAAAACTTTCTAACTTTCTGCACAATATTCTGCAACTGTCTGTGACTGTTTGTCTTCACTTCTTCTTTTACGCTTGATATTCTTTAGTGGTAAAGACGTAGGTCTCCTGAGAGTATCAGGACATTGTTGTTTCATTTTTCTTCCTGGTTCAGCCAAACGACGTCTTTTCAGATGTCTTGTTTTCGCTAGTTGTTGAATTTCTCTGTTACATATTTTGCAGAATCTGGAGGGTCGTCCTTCCTTGAGCTTATTACTCAGAACTGTGTTCGGTCTTTTCATGAAGTACCGCATCTGTCCATAACTTGTTTCGTATTTACTAGGGTTTTGTGTCACTGGTAACTTTTTGCATTTGGTCATCTTTTTGCAGGATGTCTTTGTCTGTTTCTCTGAACTAACCATCTTATTTCCTTGTAGGAGTCTGATAAACTGACAAAGTTAGGATTAATGCAGAGTATTTATATCATTTTCAAAAACGGTTTGTGTCTAAAGTGTAATTTGTGTGGCGTCTGATCAGTGCCCTCAATGTTTAACAATATCCAACTGAATGTTTAAATAGTTTCTTTACTACAAAATGCCAGTGTTCTAGTTGTGCATTTCAGTCATTTCTTAAGCAAACACAAAATATGACAAATTTAAAGTGACATTAATTATTCAATATCGTCATAAAAGTCAGTTTTCTTTTTCTTACTATTTATAATTATCGGAATTTTAACCAATCTTTTTTTTTCCGGGAATTGTCTACTTTCAAATCCTATGGACAAAACCGCTTTTGATAGATTTTTCGGAAAATTCAATGACCTGGCATTTACAAGGAATGTAAATTCAAAGTTTGTTAGTTATGTCAATACTAATAAGAAAATGATAAAAAATAATAACCAAAGATAAATCTGGAGCTCCATTTAGCATTTAAAAATTTATAAATATCCACTTTGAGTATTTGGTATTATTGGGTTTTCCGAAATGGAACTCTCAAAATAGTAACATATAAAAAATGATAAAAATCGTTATCATTTTGCTATCTGTAGCTCAAATGGGGCCAAACATTTTTTTTTTTTCGAAAAAAAAATATAGTACAAGTTTATAAATTTATATATCACTCATAGAACATAGTCTTAATTTTCTTAAGTTTAAACGAAAGATTTTCATTTGGAAATTCAACAAAACCATTTTCATAGCAAATTGGTCTGTGTTGACTATATATACAAAGTGGTTTCTTGTTACAAACAGGCTAGTGACCTAGCTTACTGGTGCGTGGTTTGTGATGAAAGCATTGCGTGTTTTCCGGCTTGGTCCAAAGATGCGAGGTTATCGAATATATGCTTAAACAGAGAGCTACGCTCAGGCTACTTTAAGGGGATCCACGGACATTGAAAAGCCTCCGCTCTGGGAATCATTCTGGTCCATAGAGACATTCAGGTGGTTCGATAGTGTATTCGAGATAATCTCAAATCGCCAGGAGTCCCAAGTTGCAGGGAAACCCATTAATGCAATTCACAAGCACACTGGGGAGGTTGTTTGCCTACAGAGGCGGCATCTAATTCTCTTATTCTTTTTATTTTCAAAACAGTTTGGTCCTATCAACGCCGATCAGGTAATAAGAGTCAAATTCAAATGTGTAGATGTGGACATGTGGAATCTCCACATTGTGGATCCACATTCTCAACATAACATCCACGTTGCTCCACATTGAGCATTTTAAGCTGAGTCTTAGAAGCCAGAAAGGCCTGGTTGCAAAATTGCCGAATGTGTAGATGTGGACATGTGGAATCCCCACATTGTGGATCCACATTCTCCACATTTGCTCCACATTACCTCCACAATTTCAATGTGGAGATGTGGAGGTGCCACAATTTCAATGTGGAGGTTTCACAATTTCAATGTGGAGATGTGGAGGTTACACATTTGGGATGTGGCGGTTACACAATTTCAATGTGTAGATGTGGACGTGTGGAATCTCCACATTGTGGATCCACATTCTCCACAACACATCCACATTGCTCCACATTGAGCATTTTAAGCTGAGTCTTAGAAGCCAGAAAGGCCTGGTTGCAAAATTGCCGAATGTGTATATGTGGACATGTGGAATCTCCACATTGTGGATCCACATTCTCCACATTACATCCACATTTGCTCCACATTACCTCCACAATTTCATTGTGGAGGTTACACAATTTCAATGTGGAGGTTCCACAATTTCAGTGTGGAGATGTGGAGGTTCCACAATTTCAATGTGGAGATGTCGAGATAATACATTTGGGATGTGGAGATGTGGAAGTTAAGAGACAGTTATATTACGTACAAAATATATCCAGACACTTTAGCTCAGTTGGAAGAGCACCTGTCTGATAAGCAGGTGGTCATAGGTTTGAGCCCTATTCGTGCCAAACTTTTTTTTTTAAATTTCAAGACTAAGTTATTTCCAAAAGAACAACATAATGTCATCTTGTGGTATCCCTTGACCTCTTGATAGTTTATCACACTTCCAAAAACAAACACCAGAGACTCAAGTTCTTTCAATTTTTACCATGACAAAATTGAAAATTTATAGCGCCCACCACAAAAGGCGGTATAATCCCACAAAATTGATAATTTATAGCGCCCACCACAAAAGGCGCTATAATCCCACAAAAATGAAAAATTAAAGCACCCTCCATAGAAGGTGCTATGACCTCACGATATTGAAAATTATAGCACCCTTCATAGAAGGTGCTATAATGCCACAACAAGAGGGCCCAATGGCCCTATATCGCTCACCTGTGTACCAGAAAATCATTAGGGTAGGAGACCACTTGACATTGCTACATACTAAATATCTAAGCTCAGGCAAAGTGGTGTCCATGCTTATAAATCCTACTGGTTTCATTGGGCCACAGGGCTTGAGATGTAATTTCATCTCAATGTCTGGTAAAAGTCCCACGAAATTGGAAGAGACATCTCCAAAATGACCTATACAGTGTTGACGGGGATGTAAAACCACAAATCAAACAAAATCTGTGCCTTTTGGTTTTGGAGAAAAATGATATTTTTAAGTTTTTTCCAGTATAAGTCTATAGGAGCTAATGAGCCCTGGGGCTTGACCAATTTTGACCCAAAGGGCATGGTTGGCAGGATTTATGTAGGCGACCATTTTGTGTTGCTATATATTAAAAATCTAAGGTCTGTACTTCATGGTTTCAAAGAAGATGTTTGAAGCTTTTTCCATTATAAGTTTGTTGGAGTTTAGGGGCCACAGGGCATGATTGGCAGGATTCATGTAGGCGACCACTCAACATTGCTACATGCTAAATACCTAAGCTCTGGGACTTATGGTTTCAGAGAAGATGTTTGAAGATTTTTTTCCCCATTAGAAGTTTTTTGTTTTCATTATAAGGGCCCTGTGGTTTCAGAGAAGAAGATTTTTGAAGTTTCTCCAATTGTAAGTCTATGGAAGCTAAAGAGCCCTGGGGTGGGGCCAATTTGGATCCCAGGGGCATAACTGGCAGGATTTATGTAGGTGGCCACTTGATGTTGCTACATACTAAAATTCTAAGCTCTGGGCCTTATGGTTTCATAGGAGAAGATTTTTTAAGTTTTAGCGATATGTTTTCGCTCGACATGGCTCATTTAAATGACAGTTTTTCTTTCATGCTGTTATTAATGCAATTTCTGAAGATATGTTTTCGCTTGGTATGGCTCATTTAAAAGAACAGAGGTATTTTTAAGCAGTTATTAATGCAATTTCTGAAGATGCGGTTTCGCTCGGCATGGCTCATTAAAAATGACAGTTCATCGTTCATGCAGTTATTAATGCAATTTCTTAAGATATGGTTTCCCTCTTCATGGCTCATTTAAATGACAGTTCTTCTTTCATGCAGTTATTAAAGCAATTTCTGAAGATATATTTTCGCTCGGTATGGCTCATTTAAAAGAACAGAGGCACTTTCAAGCAGTTATTAATGCAATTTCTGAAGATATGGTTTCGCTCGGTATTACTCATTCAAAATGACAGTTCTTCTTTCATGTAGTTATAAAATGCAATTTCTGAAGATCTGGTTTCCCTCGTCATGGCTCTTCTTTCATGCTGTTATTAATGCAATTTCTGAAGATATGGTTCATATAAAATGACAGTTCTTCTTTCGTGCAGATATTAATGCAAACAGCCAGAAGAGCTACATTTAAAAGATGATGTCACAGTATGTAACTTTCTTGCACGGCATTTGCCTGCTTTCAGACTCTTGACATACTTAGAGTTTAATACTTCTGACTTTAACACATCCTTAAGTTACAGTAGAAATTCAATGAATCGAACCTCGATAGCTAGTTTACCATGGATTTTGGACATCTCCTTCCTGATGCCCGGTGTAACGGTCAGTTTCTTCCCACGGCCTGGTTCTTTCCCGGGGATGAACTGGGCCGGCCCGTTTCTTCCCCGGTGGGAGAACTGGACCGGCCCGTTTCTTTCCCGGGGGAAGAAACTGACTAGTCCGTTTCTTCCCAACCCAGTCAGTTTCTTCCCCACCTGAATTTTTTTTAGAACCATAGTGAACGAGTAATTTTTGGCTCACAATTTGTTAAAAATGAGAAAAGAGACCATTCTGAACAAGTTCTGAGTCCTTTTCAGCTTGAATGACAAAATTTGCACTATGCTACACAATTCATGGAGATGCAATAAAATATGCATCCCAATTCCAGCATCTAAGAAGTATTTTCTTTGCTTTTTAAGACATACATTGGTATTAACTAAAGAGATATAATAAGCCACAAAGTTTTGGCCCTCAAATCTAAATAGAATTTGGAGACTGGGGGTGGGGAAGAATTAGGCCGGCCCAGTTCTTCCCCACCCCAGGTTTTTCTGTTTACAAAAGATTCTTGTGATAAATTTCCTTTGTTTTTTAACACATAAGTTGGTATCAACTAAACAGACATTATCAGCAACAAATGTTTGGTGCCGAAATTAAAATAGAATTTGGAGACTATTGGGTGGGGAAGAACTGGGCCGGCCCATTTCTTCCCCTCCCCAGATTTTTCTGTTTACTAAAAATTCTTGTGATAAATTTTCGTTACTTTTTAAGACATAAATTGGTATTAACTAAACAGACATAATAAGCAACAAATATTTGGCCCTCAAATTTAAATAGAATTTGGAGACTGGGGGGTGGGGAAGAACTGGGCCGGCCCGTTCCTTCCCCACCCTTGGGTAGTGATTTACACTTAAATTAATTATGATGTTGAAGGTGACTGGGGTGGGGAAGAAATGTGCTGCCCCAGGTCTTCCTCACCCAAGACATCTTCAGCGATATAATTGACATAAATGTACAACACTACCCAAGGGTGGGGAAGAAATGGGCTGGGCCAGTTGTTCCCCATCCGAGCCCTTTTACAGTTAAGTTAATTATGATGTTGAAGGTGACTTGGGTAGGGAAGAACTGGGCCGGTCCAGTTCTTCCCCACCCATGAATAGTGTTATACAGTTATGCCAATTATATCGCTGAAGATGTCTGGGTTGGGGAAGAACTGGGCCAGCCCATTTCTTCGCCACCCTTGGGTAGTGCTGTATTGTTAATTCAGTTATGATGTTAAAGGTGTCTTGGGTGGGGAAGAACTGGGCCGGCCCAGTTCTTCCCCACCCAAGACATCTTCAGCGATATAATTGACATAAATGTACAACACTACCCAAGGGTGGGGAAGAAATGGGCTGGGACAGTTCTTCCCCACCCGAGACATCTTCAGCGATATAACTGACATAACTGTACAACACTACACAAGGGTGGAGAAGAAACGGGCTGGTCCAGTTCTTCTCCACCCCCACCCTCCAAATTCCTATTTAGATTTGAGGGCCAAACATTTTTTGCTTATTTTATCCGTTTAGTCAATACCAATTTATGTCTAAAATGGGAAGAAAATTTATCACAAGCATCAGGGGTGGGGAAGAACTGGGCCGGCCAAGTTCTTCCCGTCCCCCAGTCTCTAAATTCTATTTAAATTTTAGCGCCAAACAGTTGTTGCTTATTATATCTGTTTAGTTTATACCAATTTTTGTCTTTAAAAGCAAAGAAATTTTATCACAAGAATTTTTAGTAAACAGAAACATCTGGGGTGGGGAAGAACTGGGCCGGCCCAGTTCTTCCCCACCCCCAGTTTCCAAATTCTATTTAGATTTGAGTACCAAACATTTGTTGCTTATTTTATCCATTTAGTTGATATCAATTTATGTCTAAAAATGCGAAGAAAATTAATCACAAGAATTTTTAGTAAACAGAAAAATCTTGGGTGGGGAAGAAATGGCCCGGCCCAGTTCTTCCCCACCCTCCAGTCTCCTGATTCTATTTAAATTTGAGCGCGAATTATTTGTTGCTTATTATATCTGTTTAGTTAATACATGCACCAATTTATGTCTTAAAAAGTAACGAAAATTTATCACAAGAATTTTTAGTAAACAGAAAAATCTAGGATGGGGAAGAACTGGGCCGGCCCCCAGTCTCCAAATTCTATTTAAATTTGAGCGCCTAACATTTGTTGCTTATTATATCTGTTTAGTTAATACCAAGTTATGGCTTAAAAAGCAAAGAAAATTTATTACAAGAATTTTTAGTAAACAGTAAAATCTGGGGTGGGGAAGAACTGGGCCGGCCCAGTTCTTCCCATCCCCCAATCTCCAAATAATATTTAGATTTTAGCGTCAAACATTTGTTGCTTATTATATCTGTTTAGTTTATACCAATTTTTGTCTTTAAAAGCAAAGTAAATTTATCACAAGATTTTTACGTAAACAGAAATATCTGGGGTTGGGAAGAACTGGGCCGGCCCAGTTCTTCCCCACCCCAAGTTTCCAAATTCTATTTAGATTTGAGTGCCAAACATTTGTTGATTATTTTATCCATTTAGATAATAACAATTTATGTCTAAAATGCAAAGAAAATTTATCACAAGAATTTTTAGTAAACAGAAAAATCTGGGGTGGGGAGGAAATGGGCCGGCCCAGTTCTTCCTCACCCCGCAGTCTCCAAATTCTATTTAAATTTGAGCGCAAAATATTTGTTGCTTATTTTATCTGTTTAGATAATACCAATTTATGTCTTAAAAAGTAAAGAAAATTTACCAAAAGAATTTTCAGTAAACAGAAAAATCTGGGGTGGGGAAGAAATGGGCCGGCCCAGTTCTTCCCAACCCCCATTCTCATAATTCTATTTAAATTTGAGCGCTTAACATTTGTTGCATATTACATCTGTTTAGTTAATACCAATTTATGTCTAAAAAGGCAAAGAAAATTTATCACAAGAATTTTTAGTAAACAGAAAAATCTGGGGTTGGGAAGAAATGGACTGTCCAAGTTCTTCCCCACCCCCACTATTCAAATTATATTTAGATTTGAGCACTAAAGATTTATTGATTATTATATCTGTTTAGTTAAAACCAATTTATGTTTTAAAAAGTAACGAAAATTTATCACAAGAATTTTTAGTGAACAGAAAAATCTGGGTGTGGAAGCAATGGGCCGGCCTAGTTCTTCCCCACCCCAAGTCTCCAAATTCTATTTAAATTTGAGTGCCAAACATTTGTTGCTTATAATGTCTGTTTAGTTAATACCAAGTTAGGTCTTAAAAAGCAAAGAAATTTTATCACAAGAATTTTTAGTAAACAGAAAAATCTGGGGTGGAGAAGAAATGGGCCGGCCCAGTTCTTCCCCACCCCCACTTTCCAAATTATATTTAGATCTGAGCACTAAAGATTTATTGATTATTATATCTGGTTAGTTTAATAATACCAATTTATGTCATAAAAAGCTATGAAAATTAATAAAACATACTGGGATTGGGATGAAATTCCTTGGATCTCCATATATTGTATGGCATCGAGAAAATTTTGCCATTCAAGCTGTAAAGACTCAAAACTAATTCAGAATGGTTTCTGTTCCATTTTTTAACAATTTGGGAGGCATAAATTACTCGTTGACTATGGTTCTAAAAAAAATTTCAGGTGGGGAAAAAACTGACTGGGTGGGGAAGAAACCGGGGAAGAAACGGGCCGGCCCGGTTCTTCGCCGGGGAAGAAACTGACTGGGGGGAAGAACCAGCCTGTTACACCGGGACTTATGTGGAGCGTGGGCCATGTTTGCTGATGTTGGCTCGGTGGGGGACGCCTATTTGGGTCGGACGTCTCTTGCCTGATGCCTCCAGCTGACATGTCTTATGAGGTACGTCGTTCGGTGTGTGCTCGGAGGGGGATGTGCTGTGTTTGCCGGGTCTTGTCCATCATCCGTTTCGGTTTCAAAATTTTGGGGTTTAGACACACTGATGAAGATTAAATATCAAAAAGGCCTCTGCGTCACTAAATTTTGTATAGTAACACCTTAATTGCAACCACGGGGTCGGTATCTCTGCTGGTGTATGATACGTTCGTCCCCGAGGGTATCATCAGCTGAGTATCAGTTCCTTAGTGCTGAGGTTGATACTGCGGTGTTGACGTCAGCACTCAAGTACTGATTTAAATAACTATATTATAGTTCTAACTTTTGCAGTATAAAATTCTAACTTTTCTAAAACAAAAACTGACTAGTCAGGTGAGACATGTATCTTAGCGGGTTTGGTTACCACGTTTTGTTATATTTTAAATATTGCAAGTCTCGCTACTCTGGACATCTCCTTCCTGATGCCCGGGACTTACGTTGAGCGTGGGCCATGTTTGCTGATGCTGGCTCGGTGGGGGACGCCTATCTGGGTCGGGCGTCTCTTGCCTGATGCCTCCAGATGACATGTCTCATGAGGTACGTCGGTCGGTGTGTGCTCGGAGGGGGTGTGCTGTGTTTGCCGGGTCTTGTCCATCGGATACACTTTCAGAGGAGGCAATTCCTGCAAAAGAATGTTTGTCTCCCATGTCAATAGGGGCCAACTCTTAAAGGAAAGAATTTGCTCCTGAGGAGTAAATTCTTTCTTTTAAGAGTAGACCCATTTTTCAGTGGGACAGGGCTTATAGAAAAGCAAATAGGAAGTCCCGAAAGTTGTCTCTCTTTGAAAAATTGCGACAGAATCTACCAGGTGTTCCAATTACCCCTAATACTGAGCTCCTAGAGAATTGTTCCCAGAAATGACCAGAAGATTTGAGATTTCGAAGGGTAGCTTTTTATATTTTACATGAACGGCTGGAAATGAGGAAGCCTTCAGCGCTTTGGGTGCCAAAATGCCTTAGTAAAGAACAACGAGCTGTCCAAGTATTCATTTCTGAGTCACTTTTGGAAAGATATGATTCTGATCCGGAAGACTGTCCTGAAAGAATTGTTACAGAGGACGAAACTTGGATCCATCACTATGATCGTGAGACTAAACAGGAGAGTTAACAATGGACTGGTCACGATTCACCGCGTCCAAAGAAATTCAAGACTCAGTTGGCAAGGTCATGACAACTGTGTTTTGGAATTGCACTGCGGTTCTGTTGGTGGAATATTTTACCTCATGGCCAGTCTATTAAAAGGGACTTTTGTGCTAGTATTTTTGAGTGAGGCTCAATTCCTTCCTGCTGATATGGTGCCTTGCTGCTGATACGGTGCCTTCCTGCTGATATGGTGCCAGCAGTTGCAGTTATAAATATTTTGTTAAGAGTTGCCTAAAATCGTACTTCACGGTGTCTAACCGTGCATATTTCTCGGATTGCGACCGACTTAGTTGCATAAGAGGATTTGTTTGTTTGATTTGAGGTGGGTTTTTTTTTGGCGGGGGTGGTTTACGGCCCTTTCAAGATTATTTCCCTCATATCGAGCCGATCGTTAATCTTAGGTGGGCGAAACCCGGAGTACCCGGAGAAAGTCCACCTGACCCTCCGTTGCAGAACTTGGCGTCTCGGATGTGACCCCAGCCAGGTTCGAACCACAGCGGTGAGAGACCTAATGATTAAGAGTTGGCGCTCTTACCCACTAGGCCGCGGTGGCCCGTATATGATATGAGGTTTAACGTCCCCGTCAACACTGTAAAGGGCGTTTTGAGACGTTGCTTCAAATTGTGTTGGACTTTTACTCGACATTGAGATGAAATGACAGCTCAAGCCCTGCCGCCTATGAAACCAATAAGGGTCACAGTGTAGTTTATATGTACATCATAGTTTAGTTTATATTTTCTGGTCCTTTGGGATCATTGATTCCATTGTGGAATTTTGAAAATATTGTGATGGTCACTGACGAGGCCAAATTGGCCGAAACTAGCTAGTCTGGCCCAGAAAACATGTACACTCCATATTTTCCAGTTTTGTAGTGTATTCCTTGCTTCCAAAGGATAACTCTTTTATAGAATATATTTATAAGCATGGGCGGGTCCGACTCGCACCGCTTTGCCTGGGCAGGCTTAGATCCTCTAAGCGGTTTACCAGTACTCGTGTGCGGGTCGGTTTCAACTCTGCGTGGAAGCATCATACAGCCCATCTATTTCTTTAAGCCCCGATGGGCGGGGGCCATTTATCAAGAGGAGGTTTTGTTTGTATTGGAGTTTTACGGCCCAGTCAACACTATTTAGGTCATTTTTGAGCCGGTCAGGTTACCTGTCAACACTTTCCTGGGCAGGCTTATACGTAAGCGGTTAACCAATACAGTGCACATTCTTTCGCCAGAAACAGACAACTGCCCTTCTTGAATCATTGAGGATGACCGTAGAAAAGATTTTTTTTTTTTTTTTGGTTTGGGTTTTACGGCCCTTTCAAGATTATTTCACTCATATCGAGCCGATCGTTAATCAGAGGTGGGCGAAAACCGGAGTACCCGAAGAAAAACCACCTGACCTTCCGTTGCAGAACTTGGCGTCTCACACGTGGCCCGAGCGAGGCTCGAACCTACGGCGGTGAGAGACCTAATGGCTAAGAGTCAGCGCTCTTATCCACTAGGCCACGGAGGCCCGTTGTAGAAAAGATTTCATAATCAATCTCCACGAAAGAATGTTGCCGACCCCGGCGAGAGTCGAACCCGCATCCTCCTGATCACCAGTCAGACGCACATCCGACTGAGCCACTGAGGCCTCAAGAGGTGGTAAAACTGTTAACAAACGTGTCATAACAGAAACATTCTTTATTACATTCAGTAATCCGTACACGACTAGACAGATTTACTTACTTGAAAGTCCTTTTCGGACCAAGTCTTTTCAATGTTAAATACTGGCCCCAGTTACATTTTATATTTGCATTCTGGCCTACAACTGGGGCCTTTTGCTGATAATTGCTAATATAACTGAGTATGTCTTCTTTGTTTGTTTGTTTGATTGTGGTTTAACGCCCCCGTCAACACTATTTCGTACATTTTGGAGATGTTGCTTCCAATTTGGTGGGACTTTTACCTGATATTGAGATGAAATGACATCTGAAGCCGTGCTGCCCAATGAAACCAAAAGGGCTTATCCAAACGGTCTGACTCGCATAACTTTGCCTGGGCAGACTTAATCAGTCTAAGCGGTTAACCAGTACTCATATGCGGTCAATTTCATCTCTGCCGGGAAGCACCATGCAACCTAATCTATTCCTCCAAGCCCCGATAGGCGGGGGCTCTTGGTTTGATTCCTGTGCAACGAAGCATCAAAGCCAAGTTACACGAGAGAGAAAATAATTGTTCAAGTGATACTTAATTTGTACTAACACGCCAGTTGCTGCAACGGAAGGTCAGGTGTGTTTTTCTATGAGTACTGCGGTTTTGGCCCACATCTTATTAACGATTGGCTCGAAATAATTGAAATGGACGTATATCTAAAAGAAATAACAGCAAAAACATGCTTCATTTGATTTTTGTACAATGCTCAACAGTCTTAACCCGTCAGTGACCAATAGAACAACCAGAGAACCATCCATCTTATAGCTTTGGACAAGTACATGTACAATTTAAGGAATGTCAAGATATTATTATTTGTTGTAAGTTTTACGCCAGTTTCCCTACCTTTTGAGCAAACAGTAAATGGCCTGATCATACGCGGAGTCTGATCAGGATCTTCACTGTCAAAGTCCCATTTTGAGACGCTAGCCGTAAATGGGATAATTTAACTTCTTTCTTTCTTCTTTCTTTCATTTGTGAACCTGGCTCGGGTCCGTCACGTATGAAATATAGGTGCCGGACTCGGTAGCTCAATCGGATGCGCGTCTGATTGTAGACCAGGAGGACGCGGGTTCGATACCTACCGGGGTCGGCAACATTCTTTCGAGGAGATTGATAATGAATTTTTATGCGGTCATTCTATCCTTTCCGCTGATTCAAGAAGGGCAGTTGTCAGTTTCTGGCGAAAGATTGTGCACTGTACTGGCAAACCGCTTACGTATAGCCTGTCCAGAAAAAGTGTGAATAGGTTAACAGACCGGCTAAAATGACCTAAATAGTGTTGACTGGGCCGTTAAACCCCAATACAAACAAACAGACAATGAAATATAGGTTTATCTAGTTGACCTGAACGATTTTTTTTTTCAATCATGGCCCTGGGGTCAAAATACCCCTGTCCCTAGGATGCTTTACAAAGGAATGTCCAGGCCTTTGATATTTTATGTACGTACAACTTTAACCTCTAACAGCTTGTTTTAAAATTATCACGATAGGTGCAAAAGTCATCACTTGTTTTCCATCGGAAATTTGAAAAATCTTCTCATTATATACCACACTAGTTATCTATATAGAAGCACTCTTGAATATACACTTTATACAACGCTGTTAAAGCAATACATCTGCTTGTTTGAAATTTCCGTGTTAAGGAATCAAAATATGTTAGCTGATATGTACGACTTGGGAAAAATCATGATTTCTTCAATTGTAGTTGAAATGGAGCTTTTTCTTCTTCAAACACAGTTTGCATGTGTTGGTTATAACATATCCTGAGTCGGCTGGGAGAGGCAAATGTGTCGTGTAGCTTTCGACATTAAATAGGTCCCAAACAATATTTGAAAAGGCCTGTTGTCCTTGCACCAGGGTACGGGGGAATGCTATGAAATCTACCCACTTTTATTCTCCTTAATTTCCTTACATGTTTCAGCGATCTTATAGTCGTATAATATTTATGTTGTACCCAATCGAGATCTTTTTATATCGAATAATGATTTTAAGAAATCGGGTGAATCTTTGCGCGTACAGGTATATATTTTTCTCTGAATTTGTTTACTAAGCCACCATAAAATTCGGATTCCCATAGACCTTGTTGCAGAATAGATTTAAGTCCAACATTGAAATTAGAAATTTAATCGGTATGACATCTATAAAATTTAGAAAAGGCTTTTCTTAGTTTAAGATACCGATAACCCTGATTTATAAGTTTAGCAGTGTACAATTTATTACGAGTGTTGAAGTCAGTTACATGACTAGACACTCTGGCAAATTTAATTAATTGCGAAATATAAACGCCAAAGGATGCCGCACGAGGAACACCATCCAAGAAAGGAAGATGTATAATCTCAAATTCATCGCGTTTATCATAAATTTTGCAGGAAACGAACCCGTCTACAATAGATAGATGTAAATCCCAAAACAGGGCCTGGTATCAGAAGAAATTTCTTTATTTAACTGAAGTTCTTGGGGGTGGGGGGGGGGTAATTTGACTGATCAAACCATCGAAATAGGTATTGTCAATATTGAATACATAATCTACATATCAAGAAGACGAGCTTAAGGCTTTGGTTTTCAACGGAAAGGAACATCATGTCGCCTCGTTCATAACAAAACAAGAACAGATCAGCCACAAGGGGAGCGCAGGCAAAGTGGCGTGAATCAGACCGCGCAATGCATATACTCATTTTGGTTTCATTGAGCGACAGGGCTTGAGATGTCATTTCATCTCAATGTTGGTTAAATGTCCCACAAAATTGGAAGCAAGTCTCCAAAATGACCCTAATAGCATTGACGCGGATGTTAAACATCAAATCAAACAAAATGCAACTCGATAGGACTTGCTGTTATGGTCCCTGTAGGTATGTAACTGGATAGAGCTTGCTGTGATGGTCCCTCCAGTGATGCAAATAGACAGGACTTGCTGTACGTATGTAGCATGATACGATTTGCTGTTATTCTGCCTGCTTGTATGTACTGAAAAGGACCTGCTGTTACGGTCCCTGTAGATATGTAACTGGATATGACCGGCTGTTATGGTCCCTGTGGGTATGTAACCTGAGCGGAGCTGCTGTTATGGGCCCTGTACGTATGTAACTGGATACCATCCGCTGTTATTCTCCCTGCAGGTATGTAATCTGAGCGGACCTCTTGTTACAGTAACTGTGGGAATGTTATCTTAGCGTACCTGCTGTTATGGTTCCTGTAGCAGTGTAACTTGATCGGAACTGCTGTTATCGTCACTGATGATATGTAACTCGAGTGGACCTACTGTTATGATCCCTGTAGTTATGCAACTCAATAGGACGTGCTGTTAAGGTAACTGCTGGTATGTAACCGGATAGGTATTTGCTGCTATTGTCCCTGTAGATATGTAATAGGATAGGGATTGCTGTTATTCTCCTATAGGTAAGTTACCTGAGCGAAGTGTTGTTACAGTCTATGTAGGTATGTAACTTAATTGGACCGGCAGTTATTCTCCCTGTAAGTATGTAACCTGAGTGGACCTGCTGTTATGGTCCCTGTAGGTATGTGACTGGAAAGGACTTGCTGTTACGATCCTTGTAGGTATGTACCTGAGCGTACCGACTGGTATGGTCCGTGTATGTATGCAGCTGGATAAGACTTGTTGGCATGGTTCCTGAAGTTACGTAACTGAATAGGACCTGCTGTTATGGACCCTATATGTATGTAACCTGTTCTGACCGCCTGTTATGGTCCCTTTAAGTATGGTACTGGAAAGGACCTGCTGTTTATGTGTTTGATTTGAGGTTTAATATCCAAATATATAGGTCATTTTGGAGACGTTGCTTCCAATTTGTGGGACTTTTACCCGACATTGAGATGAAATGACATCCAAAGACCTGCCACCCAAGGAAACCCAAAGGGTTTATAAGAATGAACGGTCCGACTTGCAGCACTTTGCCTGGGCAGGCTTACATGTACACTCCATGTTTTTCAGTTCTGTGGTGTATTCTTTGCTTCCAAAGGATAACCATGAATATATTTAATGTCACTACAGTTTGTGTCTGGGAATGTGTGGGGCCGTCAAATGTCTCCTAGTCCTACACCATAGTGTAGTTTATATAAATTACTTGTCGCTTGGGATCATTGATTCCATTTCTGAATTTTGAAAATATTTGAGTGTCACTGATGAGGCCTAAGTGTCCGAAACTAGTCTGGTCAAGAACACATGTATATACATGTATACCTTTAGGAACGTTAATGGATAGGACCTGCTGAAATTGTCCCTGTAGGTATGTAACCCCTGCGAACCTGCTGTTATGGTCCCTGTATGCATGTAACGGGAAAGGACCTTCTGTTGTGATCTCTGTACTTAGTATAAAACCTGCTGTTATTCTCCCTGCAGGTATGTAATCTACGGAGACCTGCTGTTACAGTCCCTTTAGTAATGTTACCTTTGCAAACCTGCTGTTAACTGGATTGGCCCTGCTGTTATGTTTCCTGTGTAAGACTTTTTATTGCCCCTGTAGGTATGTATCCTGGACAGACCTGCTGTCATCGTCCCTATAGGTAGATAGATCCTATAGGTAGATGACGTTATGGTCCCTACAGGTATGTAACTGGATAGGACCAGCTGTTATGGTCCCTGTTGGTATGTAACTGGATAGGATCCGCTGTTATGGTCCCTGTAGGTAATTAGGTGGATAGGACCTGCTATTATGGTCCCTGTAAGTATGTTATCTGAGCGGACCTGCTTTTTTTGTCCCTGTAGGTATGCAAAAGGATAGAACTTGCTGTCATGTTGCCTGTGGGTATATAGCCTGAGCGGTCAAGCTGTTATGGTACCTGTAGGTATTTAAGTGGATAGAACCTGTTGTTATAGTCCCGTAGGTACATGTATCGGACTGGATAAGGCGTTCTTATATGTTCCCTGCTATATATGACTGGAAAAGACCTGTTGTTATGCTCCCTGTGCGTATGTTATTGGATAGGGCGTTTACGGTTCCAGCGTTAAAACATAAATGGAATTTTATTTTAGTAGTCTTTATGTTGGTTGGCACCTGATGCTCCGTCGTTGGTCGGGCCCCTCGGAGTCTAACTGTTGGTTTTCTTTTGCACCAGCAAATCTGTTGTTGTATGCTGTCGAGTCCTCAACCTTGTTTCATCTCTGTAGTTTTTTGATTTGTATGTTCTCGGAGATGTTACACTGATGAGTTAGGAAGCCTTCATGCGGACTAAACAAAATCAGTGTATACCGCGACAGTGGTAAGGGCGAAGATTATGGCCATGTAAAATCGATTTAAGCACTGGCCGTTCCAAGGCGGTTCTTCTGTGGCGGTTTATTTATATTGTTGTTTGTTACTTACTGTGTGTATCACTTGTGTCTATTTATTTTGGATGGCCATTTGGCCATTTTGTGGGAAAGTAACTGTCCTTATGGCCTTCCTTTGTTTAGGTTTCCATTTTGGTCTGGTCGCTTCATGTTTGTGTTTCTTTCCCTTTGATGTCTTTGATGGGTGGAGTAAGTTAATTGTATCGATCCTGATCTTTGTTTTACTTCTACTTTGCTGTTGTTGTCCCGGTTGGTATGTAACTGGATAGGACCTGCTGGTATGGTCCCTACATGTATTTAACTGGATAGGACTTGCTGTTAATGTCCCTGTAGGTATGTTACCTGAAAGGACCTGCTGCTCTTGTACCAGTAGGTATGTAATCGGATAGAACCTGCTGTTATGGTACCTGAAATTATGAAAGCTGAACGGACCCGCTTTTTCTGTCCCTGTAAGTATGTATCCTGAGTGGACATGCTGTTATGTCCCTGTACGTATATTACCTGAGCCGACCAGCTGTTATGGCCTTGATGAAATTTAATCAGAGCGGACCTGGTGTTATGGCTCCTGAAGGTATGTAACTGGATAGGACTTGTTGTTATGGTACAGACATGTAACTGGATAGAACTTAATGTTATGATCCCGAAGGTATGTAACAGAATAGGTATGTAAGTCAATATGTTACCCTGCCCATAGGGGCTTGAAGAAATATATGGGCTGCATGATGCTTCCATGCAGAGCTGAATCCGGCCCGCACACTAGTACTGGTAAATAAAAAAAAAATGAGTTCCTTTAAGAGCAATGAAAACATTCATAAGAAAGCAGATGGGTCATACTACGTAGTTTCGGCTCATAAAGCCTCATCAGTGACCCTGTAATGATCCGGCAAAGAAAGCCAGAGGAAACATACTGCAATTTTGCGAATTTCGAATAGGCAGTCGATTCAAAGACTGATCTAAATCAAAATGGGGTCCAAATAATTAAAAACCTGTCTAGAATACAAGTCTAAACCAATAATTTATTTCTGATCTCTCAGAATATTCACGCTGATCTCAAAGGACCAAAAGTAAAATATAAACTGCACTATAGTTGATGTACGGGGAGACGTTTTACGGCCGCCACACGGCACAACACCAGCTGCAGTGAAGGCAAATAAAAAAAAATGAGTTCCTTTAAGAGCAATGAAAACATTCATAAGAAAGAAGATGGGTCATACTACGTAGTTTCGGCTCATAAAGCCTCATCAGTGACCCTGTAATGATCCGGCAAAGAAAGCCAGAGGAAATATACTGCAATTTTGCGAATTTCGAATAGGCAGTCGATTCAAAGACTGATCTAAATCAAAATGGGGTCCAAATAATTAAAAACATGTACCGCTTAGAGGATCTAAGTAGAAGTAAAACAAAGATCAGGAATTGATACAATTAACTTACTCCATCCATAAAAGACACCAAAGGGAAAGAAATACAAACATTAAGCGACCAGACCATAATGGAAACCTAAACAAAGGAAGGCCATATGGACAGTTACTTTCCCACAAAATGGCCATATGGCCATCCAAAATTAAAAGACACAAGTGATACACACAGTAAGTAACAAACAACAACATAAATAAATCGCCACGGAAGAGCCGCCTTGGAACGGTCAGTGGAAGATTTCCACTGGGGGGGCTTAAATCGATTTTACGTGGCCACAATCCTCGCCCTTACTTCCGCCGCGATTTAGACAAATAATTTGTTCAGTCCGCATGAAGGCCTCCTAACTCATCAGTGCAACATCTCCGTGAACACAAAAATCAAAGAACCACAGAGGTGAGACAACGGTGAGGACTCGACAGTAAGAAACCACTGAAATGCTGGAGCAAAAGAAAACCAACAGTTAGACTCCGATGAGCCCGACCAGAGACAGAGCATCAGGCACCAACCAACATTATCTCTTTAATTTTCAATAAGCCTTTACGTTGGAGCCGTCATAGAATCTGAGGCCTGACCCACCGGCGTGCAATTAAAGAGGGAAGCAAAGTTGCCAACCGTGATTGGGTTAACTACCATGCATGCAGTCTGTCGTATAATATCCATGTTGTACCCAATCTTTTTATATCGAAGAATGATTTTACGAAATTGGGTGCTGAAGTCATTGCGGTTATATATTTTTCTGAATTTATATACTAAGTCACCATAAAATTCGGGTTCCGATAGACCTTGTTGCAGAAGAGATTTAAGTCCAATATTGAATTTTGAAATTAAATCAGAATGGCGTCTATAAAATTTTGATAAGGCTTTGCGTAGTTTATGGTACCGATAACCCTGATTAAGGAGTTTAGCCGTTAATAATTTATTACGAGTGTTGAAGTCAGTAACATGACTACACACTCTAGCAAATCGAATTAATTGCGAAATATAAACGCCATAGGATGGCGCACGAGGAACATCACCATCCAAAAAAGGAAAATTTACAATCTCAAAATCAAAGTCATCGCGTTTATCATAAATTTTGCACGAAACAAATCCATCTACAATAGATAGCTGTAAATCCAAAAACGGGGCCTCGGTATCAGAAGAATTTGCTTTATTTAACTGAAGTTCTAGGGGGTAAATCTGACTGATCAAACCATCAAAATAGGTATTATCAATATTTAATAAATCATCTAAATATCTAGAAGTAGAGCTAAAAGCTTCAATAATTTCAGATTGGTTATCAATGGAAAGCGACAAAATGAAGTCTCTTTCATAACAATACAAGAACAGATCAGCCACAAGAGGTGCACAATTAGTACCCATCGGAATACCCACAATTTGTCTAAATAACTTAGTACCGAATCTAATATAAATATTGTCAAGTAGAAAGGTGAGGGCATCACACACTTTCTGACATGACCAAAGCGTATAATTCTTATGCTCTTTAGAAGTGAAAAATGCATTTCTGACATTACATGCAAGATAGAGAGAATCTTCTCTGTGAAAAGCCCATTCAATTAAATCATTAAGCTTTTCTTTTATAAGATTATGAGGAAGTGTAGTGTAAAGAGTGGAAAAATCGTAGGTAGACAGACTAGAAGCACGAAACTGTCTAGATTTCAATTTATTTAAAACCTCATTCGAACTCCCTACAGACCAAAACAGATTTCTTCCTGATCTTTCAAAGACTTTATCACAATATTTAATTACATGCGTTTTAATAGCAGTAAGACAGGAAGTTAATAATTTAGAAAGTTCAGTGGTAGTGCAAGAACTAGAATTTGCAACAAACCGCGCCCTGCAAGGCTCCTTATGAAGTTTTGGTAACCAGCACAGCGTAGGAAGCTTGTCTTGGCCTTCGTTAACACACACAGCAAACTTGGTGGCTGAAAGACAAACATGTTTATCTACTATAGCTCTGTCTTCAGCCAAAGGCTGAAGTTCATAGGCCTTAGTACCACCAAGCTCCTGCTTAAGCGTGTTAACATAGTGGAGCCGTCACACAACGACGACGTTGTTAGCGGCCTTGTCTGCAGGGGCCAAAACAAACTTCTTATGAAATTCATGAATACCTAGTTTAAGATGACGTAAAGACGTCTTGGGCTTAGGAGGTAATAAGTTAGTATTTTGAGAATAGAAAGAAATGCGTTTATTCACTAGTCTTAAAATGCTAAGTTTCCAGTCCTTTAGGGCTTTACACTCAACATACTCTCGCTTACACCATCGATTACCGAATTCATTCAATGAAGCAGCGATTTCATCTCTACATTTACTGAAATCAATTTTAGAAGGAAACCGATATTTCGGTCCTTTAGAAATTATATTCCTTATCCTAGAATCAGGAATAATTTTCAAATTGCCAGTAATTACATGACCAGCAGCAGGATAGCAATACTTTGAGTTTTTACAATCACATGAATCAGGAGTATTAGTATCAATATCAAGATCTGAAACAAGTTTATTGAAATTAAAAATGATAGATCTAACAGGTTTGTCCAGGAACCGCGGTGCGAGGCGGACCGTCCATGCTAATAAACCCTATTGGTTTCATCGGGCGACAGGGCTTGAGATGTCATTTCATCTCAATGTCGGGTAAAAGTCCCACAAAATTGAAAGCAACGTCTCCAAAATGACCTTTACAGTGTTGACGGGGATGTTAAACCTCAAATCAAACAAACAAAAAATGTAAGTCAATATGACCTGCTGTAATTTTCGCTGTAGGTTTGTTACAGTATAGGACCAACTGTTAATGTCCCTATAGGTAGGTAGACCCTGACGTTATGGTCCCCGTAGGTATGTGACCTGGGCGGATCTGCTGTTATGATCCCGGTAAATATAAAACTGGATAGGATCTGTTGATAATTATATAAACTTGTCGAACTTGCTGGTTTGGTCCCTGAAGATATGTAACCTGAGGGGACATGCTGTTATGGTACCTGTGGGTATGCAACATGAGCGGATCTGTTATTTAAATGAATAGAACTTGCTGTTATTCTCCCTGCAGGTATATAACCTATGGAGACCTGCTGTTACAGACCCTCTAGTAATGTTACCTTTGCAAACCTGCTGTTAATGCCCCTGTGGCATTTTAACTGGATTGGCCCTGGTGTTATGTTCCCTGTGGGAATGTATCTGAATAAGACTTTTTATTGTCCCTGTAGGTATGTATCCTGGACAGACCTGCTGTCATGGTCCCTATAGATAGATAGAACCTGACGTTATGGTCCCTATAGGTATGTAACTGGATAGGACCTGCTGTTTTGGTCCCTGTTGGTATGTGACTGGATAGGATCTGTAGGTAATTAAGTGGATAGGACCTGCTATTATGGTCCCTGTACGTATGTAATCTGAACAGACCTGCTTTATTTGCCCCTGTAGGTATGCAACTGGATGGAACTTGCTGTCATATTGCCTGTGGGTATGTAGCCTGAGCGGTCTTGTTGTTATGGTACCTGTAGGTATGTAAGTGGATAGAACTTGTTGTTATAATCCCGTAGGTACATGTATCTGACTGGATAAGACAGTCTGATATGTCCATATATGACTTGAAAAGACCTGTTGTTATGCTCCCTTAACGTATGTTACTGGATCGGGCATGCTGTTGTTGTCCCCGTGGCAATGTGACTGGATAGGACCGGACGGTATGGTCCATGGAAGTATTTAACTGGATAGGACTTGCTGTTAATGTCCCTGTAAGTATGTTACCTGAGCGGACCTGCTGTTCTTGTACCAGTAGGTATGTAACTGGATAGGATCTGCTGTTATGGTACCTGAAATTATGTGAGCTGAACGGATCCGCTTTTCTGTCCCTTTAAGTATGTATCCTGAGTGGACATGCTGTTATGGTCCTTGTAGGTATATAACCTCAGCGGACCAGCTGTTATGGTCTTGTTGGTATATAACAAGAGCGGACCTGGTGTTATGGCCCCTGGAGGTATGTAACTGGATAGGACTTGCTGTTATGGTGCAGAAATGTAACTGGATAGGACTTGCTGTTATGGTCCTGGAGGTATGTAATAGGATAGGACTTGCTCTTATTGTCCTTTACGGTATATAAGTCAACATGACCTGCTGTAATTGTCTCTGTAGGTATGTTACAGTATAGAACCAGATGTTATGGTCCCTGTAAGTATGTAACCTGAGCGGACCTGCTGTTATGATCCCGGTAGATATTTAACTGAATACGACCTGTGGATAATTATATAAGCTGATCGAACTTGCTGTTTTGTTCCCTGAAGTTACGTAACCTGAGGGGACATGCTGTTATGGTACCTGTAGGTATGCAACCTGAGCGGATCTAAACTTTTTAGGCCCCTGTGGGTATGTAACTACATAGACCCTGCTATTATAGTCCCTGTCATTATTTAAGCTGGCCGCACATGCTGTTATGGTCCCTGTAGGTATTAACATGTTCGGACCGCCTGTTGCCGTCCCTTTAGGTGCGTTACTGGACAGGACCTACGGTGATTGTCTATGTAGGTATGTATCCTCGGCGGACCTGCTGTTATGATCCCTGTTAGTATGTAACTGGATGGGACCTGCTGTAATGGTTGCTGTAGGCATGTTAATGGTTAGGACATGCTGTTATGATCGATCCCTGTACGTTTGTAACTGGATAGAACCTGCTGTTAATCTCCCTGTAGATATGTTACCTTAGCGGACCTGCTGTTATAGACCCTCTAGTAATGTAACTTTTGCACACCTGCTGTTATGGTCCCTGTAGAATGTAACTGGATTGGACCTGCTGTTATGTTCCCTGTAGGTATGCAACCTGGGTGGGTCTGCTATTATTGTCCTTGTAGGTAGATAGGACCTGCCGTTATGGTCCCTGTGGGTATGACCATGTTCGGACCGTAACATGTTACGGTCCCTTTAGGCACGTTACTGGATAGGACCTGCTGTAATTGTCCCTCTAGGTATGTAACCCCGGCGAACCTGCTGTTATGGTCCCTGTAGGTATGTAGCTGGAAAGGACTTGCTGTAATGGTCGCTGTAGGCATGTAACGGAAAACGACATGCTGTTATGATCCCTGTACTTATGTAACTGAATGGAACTTGCTGTTGTTCCCCCTGCAGGTATGTTACCTATGGGAACCTTCTGCTACAGTCCCTCTAGTTATGTTACCTTTGCAAACCTGCTGCTAATGTCCCTGTAGCATTTTAACTGGATTGAACCTGCTGTTGTGTTCCCTGTGGGAATATATCGGAATAGGACTTTTTATTGTTCATGTAGTTATGTATCCTGGACAGACCTGCTGTCATTGTCCCTATAAGTATGTAACTGGATAGGACCTGCTGTTATGGTCCCTGTTGGTATGTAACCGGATATGATCTGCTGTTATGGTCCCCGTAGGTAATTAAGTGGATAGGACCTGCTATTATAGTCCCTATACGTATGTAATCTCAGCGAACCTGCTTTATTGGTCTCTGTAGGTATGTCAGTGGATAGAACTTGCTATCATGTTGCCTGTGTTACTGGATAGGGCTTGCAGTTGTTGTCCCCGTAGATATGTATCTGGATAGGACCTGCTGGTATGATCCCTGTAGGTATTTAACTGGACTGGACTTGCTGTTAATGTCCTTGTAGGTATGTTACCTGAGCGGACCTGCTGTTCTGCTACCCGTAGGTATGAAACTGGATAGGACCTGCTGTTATGGTACCTGACATTATGTTAGCTGAACAGACCCGCTTTTTTTGTCCCTGTAAGTGTGTAACCTGAACGGACATGCTGTTATGGTCCCTGTAGGTATATAACCTGAGCGGACCAGCTGTTATGGCCTTGTTGGTATTTAACAAGAGTGGGCCTGGTATTATGGCCCCTGTAGGTATGTTGATGGATAGGACTTGCTGTTATGATGCAGACATGTAACTGGATAGGATTTCTTGTTATAGTCCTGGAGGTATGTAATAGGACAGGACTTGTTGTTATTGTCCTTTAAGGCATTAATTCTGTAACGGTATAACACACCGTGTGTTCATAATTGTTTTATTGCCCCCTGTGATATACTGACTATAGCAGATCAAAGGCGACCCTTAATAGGGTGATTAGTAGCTCTTGTTGGATCCTCTGACTGAGACACTTAAGGGGAAAATCAATAATGTACACCAGTCAACAATAAGTAATTTATTGATTTTCCCCAAGGAGGCCCCTTACCTGTTGAAGACTTCAGTGACCACTGAGGGCTACATTATGTTATGTAATGAAATGATAGTCCTCAATAATCAAGAATAAATGCCTTTAACTGTTTGTAAGTGAATAGGACCTGCTGAAATTGTCGCTATGGATATGTTGCAATATAGGACCAGATATTATGGTCCCTGTAGGTATGTATCCTGAGCGGACTTGCTATTTTGACCCCGGTTGATATTTAACTGGATAGGACATGTGGATAATTATATAAGCTGATCGAACTTGCTGGTTTGGTCCCTGTAGGTATGTAACCTGAAGAAACATGCTGTTATGGTACCTGTAGGTATGCAACCTGAGCGGATCTATAGTTTTCAGGTCCCTGTGGGTATGTAACTGCACAGACCCTGCTTATGTAAGCTGGCCGGAAATGCTGTTATGGTCCCTGTAGGTATTAACATGTTCGGACCGCCTGTTACAGTCCCTTTAGGTGCGTAACTGGATAAGACCTACGGTGATTGTCTCTGTATGTATGTATACTCGGCGTACCTGCTGTTATAATTCCTGTAGGTATGTTACTGGATAGGACTTGGTTACTGTAGGTTTGTTAATTGATAGGACCTGCTGTTATGATCCCTGTAAGTATGTAACTGAATAGAACCTGCTGTTAATCTCCCTGTATGTAGGTTACATATTGCTACAGACCTCTAGTAATGCTGCCTTTGTACACCTGCTTTTAGGTATGTATCCTGAGCGGACTTGCTATTTTGACCCCGGTTGATATTTAACTGGATAGGACATGTGGATAATTATATAAGCTGATCGAACTTGCTGGTTTGGTCCCTGTAGGTATGTAACCTGAAGAAACATGCTGTTATGGTACCTGTAGGTATGCAACCTGAGCGGATCTATAGTTTTCAGGTCCCTGTGGGTATGTAACTGCACAGACCCTGCTTATGTAAGCTGGCCGGAAATGCTGTTATGGTCCCTGTAGGTATTAACATGTTCGGACCTCCTGTTACGGTCCCTTTAGGTGCGTTACTGGATAAGACCTACGGTGATTGTCTCTATAGGTATGTATCCTCGGCGGACCTGCTGTTATAATTCCTGTAGGTATGTTACTGGATAGGACTTGGTTACTGTAGGTTTGTTAATTGATAGGACCTGCTGTTATGATCCCTGTACGTATGTAACTGAATAGAACCTGCTGTTAATCTTCCTGTATGTAGGTTACATGTTGCTACAGACCTCTAGTAATGTTGCCTTTGTACACCTGCTTTTATGGTCCCTGTAGCCATGTAACTGGATTGGACCTGCTGTTATGTTCCCTGTAGGTATGTAACCATGATGGATCTGCTGTAATGATCCTTGTAGGTAGATAGGACCTACCGTTATGGTCCCTATAGGTATGTTACTGGATAGGACCTTCTGTTTTGGTCCCTGTTGGTATGAAACTGGATAGGACCTACAATTATTGTCTCTGTACGTATGTAACCTGAGCGGACCTGCTGCATTGGCCCCTGTATGTATGTAACTGGATAGAACTTATTTAGTCTAAGCGGTTTTGTTTTTATGGTACCTGTATGTATGTAATAGGATAGGACCTGTTGTTATATTCCCATAGCTATCTAACTGGACATTTTGATAGGTTCCCTGCTATATGTGACTGAAAAAAAAAAACTGCTGTTATGCCCCCTGTACGTATGTAACTGGATAGATATTGCTGTTGTTGTCCCCGTAGGTATCAAACTGGATAGGACCCAATGTTATTGTTCCTTCCTTTATGTTAGCTGAGCGGACCTGCTGTTACGCTCCCTGTACGTATGTCACCTGTCCGGAATACCTGTTATGGTCCCTGTTGGTATGTGACTGGATATGATCTGCTGTTATTGTCCCTGTAGGTAATTAGGTAGATAGGACCTGCTATAATGGTCCCTGTACGTATGCTGCAATCTGAGCGGACCTGCATTATTGGTCCCTGTAGGTGTGCAACTGGATAGAACTTGCTGTCATGTTGCCTGTGGGTATGTAGCCTGAGCGGTGTTGCTGTTATGGTACCTGTAGGTATGTAAATGGATAGTACCTGTTGTAATAGTCACGTAGGTACTGTATCTGGCCGGATAAGACATTCTGATATGTTCCCTGCTATATATGACTGGACAAGACCTGCTGTTATGCTCCCTGTACGTATGTTACTGGATTGGGCTTGCTGTTGTTGTCCCCGTAGGTATGTAACTGGATAGGACCTGCTGGTATAGTCCCTGTAGGTATTTAAATGGACAGGACTTGCTGTTAATGTCCCTGTAGGCATGTTACCTGAGCGGACCTACTGTTCTGGTACCCGTAGGTATGTAACTGGATAGGACCTGCTGTTATGGTACCTGAAATTGTATAAGCTGAACGGACCCGCTTTTTCTGTCTCTGTAAGTATGTCACATGAGCGGACATGTTGTTATGGTCCCTGTAGGTATATTACCTGAGCGAACCAGGTGTTGTTGTTGGTATTTAACCAGAGCGGACCTGGTGTTATGGCCCCCTATAGGTATGTACATGTAACCGAATAGGACTTGCTGTTATGGTGCAGAAATGTATCTGGATAGGACTTTCTGTGATGGCCCTGAAGGTATGTAATATGATTGGAATGCTGTTATTGTCCGTTTAGGTATGCAAATCAATAGGACATGCTGTAATTGTCGCTGTAGGTGTTACAGTACAGGGCCAGATGTTATGGTCCCTGTAGGTATGTAACCTGAGCGGACATGCTGCTATGATCCCGGTAGATATTTAACTGGATAGGACCTGTGGATAATTAAATAAGCTGATCGAACTTGCTGGTCTGGTCACTGTATGTATGTAACCTGAGGGGACATGCTGTTATGGTACCTGTAGGTATGCAACCTGAGCGGATCTAAAGTTTTCAGGTTACATAGGTATGTAACTGCATAGACCCTGCTATTATGGTCCCTGTCATTATGTAAGCTTTAGGTACTTTAGTAATGCAACTGAGCGGATCTAAAGTTTTCAGGTCCCCTGTGGGTAGGTAACTGCATAGACCCTGCTATTATGATCCCTGCCATTATGTAAGCTGGCCGGACACGCTGTTATGGTCCGTGTTGGTATTAACATGTTCGGACCGCCTGTTACGGTCCCTTTAGGTACGTTACTGGAAAGGACCGACGGTAATTGTCTCTGTAGGTGTGTATCCTGGGCGGACCTGCTGTTATGATTCCTGTAGGCATATTATTGGATAGGACTTGCTGTAATGGTCGATGTAGGTATATAATGCTGTTATGATCCCTGTACGTATGTAGCTGAATAGAACCGGCTGTTATTCTCCCTGTAGGTATGTTACCTTAGCGGACCTGCTGTTACAGGCCCTCTTGTGATGTTAACTTTGCACACCTGCTGTTATGGTCCCTGTAGCAATGTAACTGGATTGAACCTGCTGTTATGTTCCCTGTAGGTATGTAACCTGGATTGGTCTGCAGTTATGGTCCTTGTAGGTAGATAGGTCCTGCTGTTATGGTCCCTGTAGGTATGTTACTGGTAGGACCTGCTGTTATGGTCCCTGTTGGTATGTAACTGGATAGAACCTGCAATTTTGGTCTCTGTACGTATGTTACCTGAGTGGACCAGCTGGCCCCTGTAGGTATGTAGCTGGATAGAACTTGCTATCATGTTCCCTGGAGGTATTTAGCCTAAGCGGTTTTGCTTTTATGGTATCTGTAGGTATGCAATTGGATAGGACCTGTTGTTATAGTCCCATAGCTATCTAACTGGACATTCTGATATGATTCCTGCTATATGTGGCTGTAAAACTGCTATTATGCTCCCTGTACGTATGTAACTGGATAGGTCTTGCTGTTGTTGTCCCCGTAGATATGAAACTGAATTGGACCCACTGTTATGGTTCATTCCTTTATGTTAGCTGTGCGGACCCATGTTATGCTCCCTGTAGGTATGTCACTTGTTCGGAACACCTGTTATGGACCTTTAGGTATGTTAATGGATAGGACCTGCTGTAATTGTCCCTGTAGGTATGTAACCTGAGCAGATCTGCTATTATGGTCCCTGTATGCAGTCTAAATGCAGAAAAATATATAACGGCAATGACTTCAGCACCCAATTTCGTAAAGTCATTCTTCGATATTAAAAGACTGGGTAAAACATAAATGTTATACGACAGACTGCATGCATGGTAGTTAACCCAATCACGGTTGACAACTTTGTTTCCCTCTTTAATTGCACGCCGGTGGATCAGGCCTCAGATACTATGACGGTTCCAACGTAAAGACTTACTGAGAATTAAAGAGATCTAATTCAAGGTAATGTTGGTTGGTGCCTGATGCTCTATCTTTGGTCGGGACCATTAGAGTCTAACTGTTGATTTTCTTTTGCTGCAGAATTTCAGTGGTTTCTTGCTGTCGAGTCCTCACCGTTGTTTCATTTCATCTCTGTGGTTGTTTGATTATTTGTGTTCACGGAGATGATGCACAGATGAGTCATGCGGACTGAACAAGTTATTTGTCTAAATCGCGACGGAAGTAAGGGCGAGGATCGTGGCCACGTAAAATCGACAAAAGCCTCCCCCCGCCAAGTGGAATTCGTTTCCGCTGACCGTTCCCAGGCGGTTCTTCTGTCGCGGTTTATTTTTGTTATTGATTGTCTTTGGGTGTTTGTGTCACATATATTATTTTATTTTGGATAGCCTATTGGCCATTTTGTGGGAAAGTAACTGTCCTTTTGGCTTTCCGCTATTGATGTTTTCATTAGGAATGTTGTTTCATGTTTGTGTTTCTTTACCTTTGGTGTCTCTGATGGGAGCTGTGGGTTGATTGTATCGATTCCTGATCATTGCCTCCACTTCTTTTTTTCCTGTTATTGTTGCAATAGGTATATAACATGAGCGTACTGCCGTTGTGGTACTTGTAGGTATGTAATCTGAGTGGACATGCTGGTATAGATTCTGTAGGGACGTTACATTAGCGTACCTGCTTTTATGGCCCCTGTATGCATGTGACTATATAGGACCTGCTGTTAAGGTCCCTGTAATGATGTTAGGCTCAGCGTACCTGCTGTTGTGGTCTCTGTAGGTATGTAACATGAGCGGACATGCTTTTATGGTCCCGGTAGGTATGTAACCTGAGCAGACCTTCTGCTGTAGTCCCTGTAGATATGTAACTGGCTAGGTCTTGCTGTTTTGTTCCATGTAGGTATGTTAGTGGATATGACCTGCCGTTATGTTCCTGTAGGTATGTAACCTGGGCGGACCCCCTATTAGGGTCTCTGTAGGTATGTGGGTTAATTGTATCGATTTCTAGTCATTGCCTCTATTATTGTCCCTAGATAGAAATTGCTAACACATGTTACAGGATAGATAACAGAATTAGGACTTCCTGTTATGGTCCTTATAGCTAGATAACCTGAGTGAATCAGCTGTTACTGTCCCCTCAGGCATATAACTTGACCAAAAGTAATGGTCCTAGTTGGTAAGTTACATGAATTCGCCTGTCGTTATGGTCCCAGTATGTAACTGGTTAGGACTTGTCGTAATGGTCCCTGTAAATATGTAACCGGAGCCGACCTGCTGTTATGGTCCCTGTTTGGATGATGCAGGAAAGTACCGGCAGTTATGGTCCCTGTAGGTATGTAAATGGATAGGTCCTGCGGTAACGATTCCTTAAGATATGTTACATGTTTAGATCGCCTGTTATGATCCCTTTAGGTATGCTACCTCGGTTTAAAGACTCATCCGAAAGTCTGGAGAAGGCCGGGATCGATCCTGCGACCCCCGGTTTACAAGGCGAGTAGCGTAACCGCTACACCACGGAGGCGTCTAGTCCCTGCAGGAACGTAGCCTTAGCGTACCTGTTGTTATGTTCACTATTGGTATGTAACGGGATAGCTTGTTTGTTTGATTAGGGTTTTAAGTCCCCGTCAACACTGTATAGATCATTTTTTAAACGTTGCTTCCAATTTTATGGGACGTTTACCCGACATTGAGATGAAATGACATATCAAGCCCTGTTGCAAATGAAACCAATGTGGTTTAAAAGCATGAGCGGTCCGACTTGCGCCGCTTTGCCTGGGCGAGCTTAGATACTCTAAGCGGTTTACCAGTATTCGTCTGCGGTCGGATTCAGGTGTAGCTGGACAGCATCTTCTGTTATGGTCCCGGTATTGATGTAAACTCAGCGGACCTTCTGTTGTTTTCCCTGTAGGTAAATATCCTGAGCGGCCATGCTGTTATTGTCACTGTATGTATGTAACTTTTACGGACCTGCTGTTATGGTCCCTGTAGGTATTTAACCTGAGCGGACTTAGGGTATGGTCACTGTAGGCATCTAACTGGATAGGGCTTGCCGTTATGTTCTATGTATGTGTGTCCCTGCAGGTATGAAACTGGACAGAACTTGCTGTTATGTTCCCTGTATGTATGAAACAGGACAGAACTTGCTGTTATTGTCCCTGTAGGTATTAAATTGAACAGGACCTGCTGGTAAGGTCCCTGTAGATATGTAACTGAATAGAACCGGCTGTTATGGTCCCTGTAGGCATGCAATCTGAGCTGACATATTGTTATTGTCCGTGTTCATATGTAACTGGATAGCACCTACTGTTATTCTCCGTGCAGGTATGTAACCTGAACTGACCTCAAAGGGATATGACTTGCTGTAATTGTCCTAAAGTTAGTTAACCTGAGCGGAACTGTTGTTACGGTCCCTCTAGGTATGTAACCTAATACGACCTGATGTTATTCTCACTGTAGGCATGAAACATGAGTAGACCTGCTGTTATGGTCCCTGTAGGTATGTTACTGGATATAGCTTGCTGTTTTGGTCCCCGTCGATATGTAACCGGTGCGGACCTGCTGTAATAGTCCCTGTATATATGTAGCTGATCAGGACAGGCTGTCATGGTCCCTGTTGGTATGTAACTGGATAAGACCTGCATTTATGGTCCCTATAGGCATGTAGCCTGCTCGGACCGCTAGTCATGGTCCCTTTAAGTGTGTTACTGAATAGGACCTGCTGTTTGTTTGTTTGATTTCAGGTTTAACGTCCTCGACAACACTTTATAGGTCATTTTGGAGACATTGCTTCCAATTTTTGTGGGACGTATACCCGACATTGAGATGAAATGATATTTCAACCCTGCCGCCTAATGAATCCAGTAGGGTTTATAAGGATGTATGTCCGACTTGCTCCACTTTGCTTTGGCCGGCTAACACCATCTAAGCGGTTTACCGGTTTACTTTTACTCATCTGCGGTGGATTCCATCTCTGGGTGGAAGCAGTGTGCAGTCTAATCGATTTCTTCAAGCCTCGATGTGCGGGGCGGTAGGAGCTGCTGTAAATATCCATGTAGGTAAGTAACCTGGGCGGACCTGCTGTTATGGTTAATATAGGTCTCTTACTGGATAGGACCTCCCGTTATGGTCCCTGTAGGTACGTAAATGGACAAGACATGCTGTTGTGGTCCCTGTACTTATGTACCCTAAGCGTACCTGCTGTTATGGTCCCTGAAGGTATGTAACTGGAACTTGATAGGTACGTAAATGGATAGGACTTGCTGTTATGGTCCCGGTAGGTATGTACCCTGAGCGGTCCTGCTGTTCTGGCACCTGTAGATATGTAAGTGTATAGGACCTGCAGTTATGGTACCTGTACTTATGTAAGCCGAGCGGACCTGCTTTTTCTGTCTCTGAAGGCATGTAACCTAAGCGCACATGTTGTTATGGTCCCTGTAGGTATATAACCTGAGCGGACCAGCTGTTATGGTCCCTGTAGGTATTTAACCAGAGCGGACCTGGTGTTGTGGACCCTGTAGGTACGTAAATGGACAGTACATGCTGTTATGGTCCCTGTACTTATGTACCCTAAGCGGACCTGCTGTTATGGTCCCTGAAGGTATGTAACTGGAACTTGCTACCATGACCCAAGAAGGTATCTAGCCTGATTGTCCTTGTTGTTATCGCCTGTTACAGTACCTGTAAGTATGTAACTGGATTGGACCTGCTATAATTGTCCATTTAGGTATGTTACCTGGACGGACCTGCGGTTATGGTCTCTGTATGCAGATAGGCCCTGCCTTTATGGCCCCTGTAGGTATGTTGCTGGATAGGGCCTGCTGTTGTGGTCCCTGTTGGTATTTAACAGGATAGGACTTGCTGTTATGGTCCCTGTAAGTATGATACCTGAGCGGACCTGCTGTATTGTTCCCTGTATGTATGTTACCGGATAAAGCTTGCTGTCATGTTCCCTGCAGGTATATAGCATGAGCGTTCTTGCTGTTATGGTACTTGTTGGTATGTAATTGGATAGGACCTGTTGTTATAGTCCTGTAGGTATCTAACTGGATAAGGCATTCTGATATGTTCCCTGCAATATGTGACAGGAAAAAAACTGCTGGTGTTCTCCCTGTACGTATGTTACTGATAAGGACCCGCTGTTGTTGTTCCGGTAGGTATGTAATTGGATAATACCTGCTGTTATGCTCCCAGTAAGTATTTAACTGGATAGGTCTTGATGTTATGGTCCCGGTAGGTATGTACCCTGAGCGGACCTGCTGTTCTGGTACATGTAGGTATGTAAATTTATAGGACCTGCTGATATGGAACCTGTAATTATGTAAGCCGAGCGGACCTGTTTTTTTCTGTCTCTGTAGGCATTTAACCTGAGCGCACATGTTGTTATGGTCCCTTCAGGTAAATAACCTGAGCGGACTAGCTGTTATGGTCCCTGTAGGTATTTAACCAGAGCGGACCTGGTGTTACGGTCCATGCAGGTATGTATCTGGATAGGACTTGCTGTTATTGTGCATAAATAAAAACGGATAGGACTTGCTGTTATTGGTCCTGAAGGTATTTAACAGGATAGGACTCGCTGTTATTGTCATTTAGGTATGTAACAGAATAGGACCAGCTGTTATGGTCCATGTAGGTATATAATCTGAGCGGATCTGCTGTTATGGTCCCTGTAGGTATGTTACTGCAAAGACCCTTCTGTTATGATCCCTGTCATTATGTAAGCTGGCCGGATCTGCTATGTTACCTGTAGGTGTGTTACATGGTCAGTGTGCCTGTTTCGGTCCCTTTAGGAACGTTACTGGCTAGGACCTCTGCAATTGTCCCTGTAGGAATAGAACCTGGGCGGACCTGCTTTAATGGTCCCTGTTGGTATGTAACTGGACAGGACTTGCTGTAATGGTCGCTGCAGGTATGTAAATGAATAGGATCTGCTGTTATTCTCCCTGCAGGTATGTAACCTTAGCGGAACTTCTGTTACAGCCCGTCTAGTAATATATCCTTAGCAACTCTGCTGGTTTGGTCCCCTTAGCAGTGTATCTGGATTGGACCTGCTGTTATGCTCCCTTTAGGTATGTTCTCTTTAGGTGATGATCCAAGTAGGTATGTTACTTGCTAGGACTTGACGTTATGGTCCCTGTAGGTATGTAACCGGAGCGGACCTGCTGTGGTCGTACCATATGATTTTAGCAGGACAGACCAGGCTGTTATTGTCCCTGTAGGTATGTAACTAGATATGACCGGCTGAAATGATCCCTGAGGGTATTTAACCTGCTCGGGCCGCCTGTTATAGTCCTTTAAGGTATGTTACTGGGTAGGACCTGCTGTCATTGTCCCTGTAGGTATGTTACCTCGGTGGACCTGCTGTTATGGTCCTTGTAGGTATGTAACTGGATAGGACTTGTTGTAATGGTAATTGTATGTATGTAACTGGATATGAACTGTTGTAATGGTCCCTGTGAATTTGTAACTGGATAGGACTTGCTGTCATCGTCCCTGTAAGTGTGTAGCTTGAGCTGCCCTGCTGTGGTGGTTCCTGTTAGTATGTAACTGGAAAGGACCTGCTCTTTTGGTCTCTATTATTAAGTTAGCTGAGCGGACCTGCTGGTTTGGTCCCTGGAAGTATGTTACCTGAACGGACCTGCTGTTATGGTCCGGGTAGGTATTTAACTGGATGGGATCCGCTGTTTTGGACCGTTTCTTTATGTTAGCTGATCGGAACTGCTGCTATGCTCCATGTAGGTACGTAACCTCTTCGGACCACCTGTTATGATCCCTATAGGTATGTTTCTGGATAATACCTGCTGTAATTGTCTCTGTGGGTGTATAACCTGAGCGGACCTGCTGTTATGGTCCCTGTATATAGACTTGCTGTCATTGTCGCTGCCGTATGTATGACCTGCTGTTTTGGTCCCTGTAGGTATGTACTCTGAGCGGACGTGCTGTTAAAGTCTCTGTAGGGACGTTACCTAAGCTTACCTGCTTTTATGGTCCCTGTAGGTATATGGCCGGATAGGACATACTGTTACAGTCCCTGCAATGATGTAAGCGGACCTGTTGTTGTGGTCCTTGAAGGTACATAACATGAGCGGACATGATTTTTACGGTCCCTGTAGGTATGTTACCTGAGCGGACCTGCTGTTAAAGTCCCTGTAGGTTTGTAACTGGCTAGGACTGCTGTTTTGTTCCCTGCAGGTATGTAACTGGATAGTGCTTGGATTGTGGCCACGTAAAATCGATTTAAGCCCCCCCCCCCCCCCCAGTGGAAACCATTTCACTGACCGTTCCAAGGCGGTTCTTCTGTGGCGGTTTATTTATGGTGTTGTTTGTTACTTACTGTGTGTGTATCACTTGTGTCTTTTTATTCTGGATGGCCATATGGCCATTTTGTGGGAAAGTAACTGTCCTTATGGCCTTCCTTTGTTTAGGTTTCCATTATGGTCTGGTCGCTTAATGTTTGTGTTTCTTTCCCTTTGGTGTCTTTGATGGGTGGAGTAAGTTAATTGTATCGGTTCCTGATCTTTGTTTTACTTCTACTTTGCTGTTATGTTCCTGTAGGTATGTAATGTACGCGGACCTGCTGTTAGGGTCCATGTAGGTATGTAATCGCATAATACTTGCTATAATGGTCACTGTAGGTATGTAACGGGATATGCCCTGCTGTTATGTTCCCTGTACGTATGTGACTGGATACGACCTGCTGTTATCGTAACATTAGCGGACCTGCTGTTACAGTTCCTCTGGTAATGGTACCTAAGCGGACCTGCTGTTATGGTCCCTGTAGCAGTGTAACTGGATCGGACCTGCTGTTATCGCCCCGTAGGTATGTAACGGGATAGGAATTGCTGTCATATGTAACAGGATAGAACATGCTGTTATGGTCCCTGTAGCTAGATAACACGATAGGACTTGCTGTTATGGTCCTTGTAGGTAGATAACCAGAGTGAACCAGCTGTTACTGTCCCCTCCGGTTATAACTGGACCTGCTGTTATGGCCCGTGTAGGTATGTTACTGGTTAGAACTTGCCGCTATTGTCCCTGGAAGTATGTAACCGGAGCCGACTTGCTGTTATTGTCCCTGTTTGAATGATACAGGAAAGTAACGGCTGTTATGGTCCCTGTAGGTATGTAAATGGATAGGACCTGCTGCAGTGGTCCCTGTAGATGTAACCTGTTCAGATCACATGTTATGGTCCCTTTATATATGTTACTGGATAGTACCTACTGTAATTGTATGTAGCCTGGGCGGACCTGCTGTTACAGTCCTTGTAGGTATGTTACTGGAAAGGTCTTACTCTAATGGTTATTGTAGGTGTGTAACTGGATAGGACCTGGTCCCTGTTCGTTTATAACCCGAGCGGATCTGCTGTTATGGTCCCTGTGGGTCTATTACTGTATAGGACTTGCTGTCATGGTCACTGTAGGTATGTAGACGAGTCTGTCCTGCTTTTGTGGTCTATGTAGGTATGTGACCTGGGCGGACATGCTGTTAAGGTCCGGCTGGGTATGTTACCTGGACGGACCTGCTGTTATTGTCCCTGTAGTTATGTAACTTGAAAGTACCAGCTGTTATTGTTCCTTTCATTATGAAAGCTGAGCGGACTTGCTGTGATCCTCCCTGTAGGTATGTAACCTGCTCGGACCGCCTTTTTGGCCCCTTTAGGAATGTTACGGGATAGGACCTACTGTAATTGTCCCTGTAGGTATGTAACCTGGGCGAACCTGTTGTTATGGTCCCTGTAGGAAGTCTGGCTGTCATTGCCGCTGTATGTATGTAACATAAGTGGACCTTCTATTTTGGTCCCCATAGGCATGTAATCTGAATCGAAATGCTGTAATAGTCCCTGCAGAGACGTAACATTAGCATACCTGCTGTTATGTTCCCTATAAGTATGTAACTGGATATGACCTGCTGTTATGGTCCCGGTAATGATGTCAGTTCAGTGGACCTGCTGTTGTTGCCCCAGTAGGCATGTAACCTGTGCGGTCTTGCTGTTATGATCCCTGTAGGTATGTAACCTTCACGGACCTGCTATTATGGTCCCTGAAGGTATTTAACCTGAGCGAACCTGGGGTATGGTTCCTGTAAGCATGTAACTGGATAGGACTTTTTGTTAACTTCTTAGCCTATTGGCCATTTTGTGGGAAAGTAACTGTCCTGTTGGCTTTCTGCCGTTGATGTTTCCATTGGGGTCTGTTGTTTCATGTTTGTGTTTTCTTTCCCTTTGTTGCCTCTAATAGGAGCTGTGGGTTAATTGTATCGATTCCTAACCATTGCCTCCCTTTCTATGTTGTACGTTTGTTACTGGATAAAACATGCTGTTATGTTCATGTAGGTATATAATTGGATAGGACTTGCTGTTATTGTCCCTGCAGGAATGTAACTGGATAGAACTTGCTGTTATGTTCCCTGTAGGTATGAAACAGCACAGGATTTGCTGTTTTGTTCTATGTGTGAATGTAACTGGAAATTGTTATGTTCCTGTAGGTATGTACTTGATAGGACTTGCTGTTATTGTCCCGGAAGATACGTAAGTGAATAGGACCTGCTGGTAAGGTCTCTGTAGGTATGTAACTGAATAGGAACGGCTGTTATGGGCCCTGTAGGACCTGCTGTTGTTCTCCCTGTAGGTATGTAACCTTAGAAGACCGGCTGTAACAGTCCCCGTAGGAAGGTTACCTTAGCGCACCTGCTGTTATGGTCCCTGTAGTAGTGTAACTGGATAAGACCTGCTGTTATCGTCCCTGTTGGTATAAAATTAGATTGGACTGCTCTTATGGTCGGTCCCTGTAGCTATTTAACTGGATAAGAGTTGCTGTTGAGGTATCTGAAGTATGTAACTGGATAGGAATTGCTGTTATGGTCCCTATAGAACGTAAACCGGAGCGGACATGTTGTTAGGGTTCCTGTAGGTATGTTACTGGTTGGGACCTACTGTAATACTCGCTGTAACCTGAGCGAACCTGCTGTTTCAGTCCCTGTAGGGATATTTCTTAAGGGACCTGCTGTTGCGGTCCCTGTAGCTATGTAACTGGATAAACCTGCTGCTATGGCCCATGTAATAATGTAAACTCAGCGGACCTGCTGTTGTTTTTTCTGTAAATATGTAATCGGAGCAGACCTGCTGTTAAGGTCCCTGAAGGTTTTTAACATGTGCGAACCTGTGGTATTCTACCTGTAGACATGTAACTGGATAGGACTTGCTGTTATGTTCCTTGTAGGTAGGTAACTGGATAGGACTTGCTGTTATGTTCCTGTAAGTATGTTATTGGATAGGACTTGCTGTTATTGTCCCTGCAGGTATGTAACTTGATAGAACTTGCTGTTAAGGTCCCTGTATGTATGTAACTGAATAGGACCGGCTGTTATGGTCCCTGTAGGTATGTAATCGTTGCAGTCCCGCTTTGATCCCTAACCGCATGTAACTTGATGGGACTTGCTGTTATCCGCCCTGTAGGTATGTAGCCTGAGCGGACCAGTTGTTACAGTCCCTGTACGAATGTAGCCTTAGCGGGCCTGCTGTATTGGTCCCTGTAGCAGTGTACCTGGATAGGAACTGCTGTTATAGTCCCTGTAGGTATGAAACCGGATTGGACCTACTCGTATGGTCCCGGTAGCTATTTAACTGGATGGTAATTGCTGTTATGGCGTCTGTAGTATGTAACTGGATAGGCTGCTAAGGTCCCTGTGGTTATTTAACAGGAAAGGACTTGCTGTTATGTTCCCTGTAGGTAGGAAGCCTGAGAGGATCTGCTGCTACGCTTCCTGTAGGTATATGACTGGTTAGGACCTACAGTTATCCTCGCTTTAGATATGTAACCTGCGCGAACCTGCTGTTACAGTCCTGGCAGGGATATTCCTTAGAGGACCTGCTGTTATGGTCCCTGTAGGTATGTTACTTGATAGCACTTGCTGTTCTAGTACCCGTGACAGGATAGGAATTGCTGCTATGGTCCCTGTAGGTATGTAACAGGATATGATCTGGTGTAATGGTCCCTGTAGGAAGGAAACCTGAGAGGACCTGCCGTTACTGTCTCTGTAGGTATTATCTTGATAGGACCTACTGTTATCCTCGCTGTAGATATGTAACCTGAACCAACCTGCTGTTGAGCCCCTGTAGGCATTTTCCTTAGAGGACCTGCTGTTATGGTCCCTGTAGGTATGTTACATGAAAGGACCTGCTGTTATGGTCCTTGTATATATGTAACTGGATATGTAACTGGTCGAGACCTACTGTTTTTCGTAACCTGAGCGAACCTGCTGTTACAGTCTCTGTAGGGATATGTCTTAGAGGGTTTGCTGGTGTGGTACTTGTAGGTATTGTCCTGGATAGAACTTGCTGTTATTTTCCCAGTTGATATGTAAAGGGATAGGATCTGCTGTTATGGTACCTGTAGGTATTTTACTGTATAGGACTTGCTGTTAAGTGGATTGGACCTGCTGTTATATTCCCTGTAGGTTTGTATCTGGATAGGAATTGCTGTTATGTTCCCTGTAGGTATATAACGGGATAGGAATTGCTTGCTGTTATATGATAGAGGATAGAACTTGATAGATAATACGATAGGACTTGCTGTTTTGTGCCATGTAAGTAGATTACCAGAGCAAACCTGCTGTTACTGTCCCTGCAGGTATGTAACTGGGCCAAATGTTATGCTCCCTGCTAGTATGTCACCTGAGTGGACCTGGAGCATGGTCCCTGTATAACTGTAGCGGCATAGGTCTGGCTGGCATGGTGTCTGTAGGTATTTTACTGGATAGGACATGCTGTAATGGTCCCTGTAGGTATGTCACCTATTCGTACCGCCTGTTATGGTCCCTTTAGGTATTTTACTGGATAGGACCTGCTGTAATTGTTCCTGTAGGTATGTATCGTGAGTGGACCCGCTGTTATGGTTCCTATAGGTATGTAGCTGGATAGGACTTGCTGTAATTGTCATTGTAGATATGAACATAGATAGGAACTGCTGTTATTGTCCCTGTAGATATGTAACTGAATAGGATCTGCTGTTATAGTCCCTGTTTTTTTTAACCTGAGCGGACCTGTGGGTCTGTAACTAGAAAACACTTGCTGTCATAGTCGATGGAGGTATGTAGCCTGAGCTGGCCAGTGTTGTTGTCCCTGTAGGTATGTTACTGGATAGGACCTTTTGTTATTGTCCCTGTTTTGTTTGTTTGATTTGAGGTTTAACGTCCCCGTCAACAATAAAAAGGTCATTTTGGATACCTTGCTTCCAATTTTGTGGGACTTTTACCCGACATCGAGATGAAATGACATCTAAAGCCCTGTCGCCAAATGGAACCAATAGGGTTGATGTGCATGGACGGTCCGCCTCGCACCGCGCTTCCTGGACAGGCTAGGATCCATTAAGCAGTCTACCAGTACAAGTGTGCGAGCCGGATTCAGCTCTGCGTGGAAGCATCATGCAGCCCATATATTTCTTCAAACCCCTATGGGCGGGGGCAAGCTATGGTCCCTGTAATTATGTAAGCTGAGTGGACCTGCTGATTTGGTCCCAGCAGTAATGTAACCAGAGCGGACATGCTGTTATGGTTCGGGTAGGTATGTTTCCTGAGCGGAACTGTTCCCTGTAGGTATGTTACTTGATAGGCCCCGATGTTATGGTTCCTTTCAGTATGTAACCTGTTCGAACCGCCTTGTATGGCCCCTTTAGGAATCTGACTGTACAGGTTTGGTTTAGTTTGATTTGAGGTTTAACATCCCTGTCAACACTGTATAGGCCATTTTGGAGACGTTGCTTCGAATTTTGTGGGACTTTGACCCGACATTTAGAAGAAATGACATCTCAAGCCCTGTCGCCCAATGAAACCAATAGGGTTTATAAGCATGGACGGTCCGACTGGATAGGACCTGTTGTTATTGTCCCTGTAATGATGTAAGTTCAGCGGATCTGCTGTTGTCCCTGTGGGTATGTAACCTGAGTAGACATGCTGTCATGGTCCCTAAAGGTATGTAACCTAAGCGGACCAGCTGTTATGGTCAATGTTGGTATGTTACCTGAGCGGACATGGGTTATAGTCCCTGCAGGTGTGTTTTTAGATAGGACTTGCTGTTATGTTTCCTGTATGTATATAACTGGATAGGACTTGATGCTATTTTAGTCCCTGCAGGTATGTTTTTAGATAGGACTTGCTGTTATGTTTCCTGTATGTATATAACTGGATAGGACTTGATGCTATTTCCCTGCTGGTATGTAACTGAATAGGACTTGCTGTTATGTTCCCTGTAGGTATTGAACAGGGTAGAACTTGCTGTTATTCTCCCTGTAGGTATGTAAGTGGAAATGACCTGCTGTTATGGTCCCTATGTTGGTATGCTACCTGAGCGGACATGGGTTATAGTCCCTGCAGGTGTGTTTTTAGATAGGACTTGCTGTTATGTTTCCTGTATGTATATAACTGGATAGGACTTGATGCTATTTTAGTCCCTGCAGGTATGTTTTTAGATAGGACTTGCTGTTATGTTTCCTGTATGTATATAACTGGATAGGACTTGATGCTATTTCCCTGCTGGTATGTAACTGAATAGGACTTGCTGTTATGTTCCCTGTAGGTATTGAACAGGGTAGAACTTGCTGTTATTCTCCCTGTAGGTATGTAAGTGGAAATGACCTGCTGTTATGGTCCCTATAAGAATGTAATTAAATATGACCGGCTGTTATGAACCCTGTAGGTATATAACCTGAGCGGACCGGAATTTATTGTCTCTGTTTGTATGTAACTGGACAGGACCTGCTGTTATTCTCCCTGTAGTTATGTAACCTGAGCGGGACGGTTGTTACTTTCCCGTTAGGAATGTTATCTCTGCGGACTTGCTGTTATAGTCCCTGTAGCAGTGTGACGGGCTAGTATCTGCTGTTATCGTCCCTGTAGGTAGGCATCTGGATTGTGCCTGCTCGTATGGTCCCATTAGCTATTTCACTGCATCGGATAAGTAAGACAGAGGTAAGGGCAAGGATTATGGCCATGTAAAATCGATTTAAGACCCCCCCCCCCCCCCCATGCCCCGCGCCTGTGGAATTCTTTCCACTGACCGTTCAGAGGCGGTTCTTCTGTGGCGGTTTATTTATGTTGTTGTTTGTTACTTACTGTGTGTATCACTTGTGTCTGTATTTTTGGATTGCCATTTGGCCATTTTGTGGGAAAGTAACTGTCCTTATGGCCTTCCTTTGTTTAGGTTTCCATTATGGTCTGGTCGCTTCATGTTTGTGTTTCTTTTCCTTTGGTATTTTTGATGGGTGGAGTAAGTTAATTGTATCGATTCCTGATCTTTGTTTTACTTCTACTTTGCTGTTATTGTATCCGAAGTTATATAACTGGATAGGAACTGCTGTTATGGTCACTGTAGGTAGGAAATCTGAGCGGACTTGTTGTTACCTGTTTTACGGTCCCTATAGGTATGTAATTGGATAGTACTGTTTTTATTCCTTGTAGATATCTAAATTGAGCGGACCGCCTGTCATGTTTTCTTTAGGAATGTTACTGGATAGTTCTGCTATAATTGTCCCTGCATGACTCCTGAGCGGACCTGCTGATATGGTCCCTGTAGGTATTTAACATGAGCGGACTTGGGATATGGTCCCTGGTACGTTATTAGACAGGACTTGCTGTTATGTTCCATATAGGTTATAACTGGATAGGACTTGATGTTATGTCCCTGCAGGTATGTAACTGGATAGGACTTGCTGTTATGTTCCCTGTAGGTATGAAATAGGATAGGACTTGCTGTTATTGTCTGAAATGTAATTGGATAGTACTGTTATTCTCTTTGTAGATATGTTATCTGAGCGGAACGCCTGTTATGGTCCCTTTACGAATGTTACTGGATAGGACCTGCTGTAATTGTCCCCGAATGTATAACTCCTGAGCTGACCATCTGTTATGGTCCCTATAGGTATTTAACCTAAGTGCTGGGAGACGGTCCCTGTTATAAGAAAGGACTTGGTGTTATGATTTGATGGTATGTGCTTGCAGGCATGTAACGGGATAGGACCTGCTGTTATGGTTCCTGTATGTATATAACTGGATAGGAACTGCTGATTTGGTCCCTGTACATATATAACCTGAGCGGCCCTGCTGTTATGGTCCCTGTAGGTACGTAACTGGACAGTACATGCTGTCATGGTCCTTGTAGGTATGTAGTCTGCACTTTCTAGCTGTAATGAACCCTGTAAGTATGTTATTGGATAGGACATGTTTTTATAGACCCTGCACAGGTATTTTACTGAATAGGACTTTGAGAGATCGGGAAGAAATCTGTTTTGGTCTATAAAAAATTCGAATGAGGTTTTAGATAAATTGAAATCCGGACATTTTCGTGCTTCAAGTCTGTCTGCTTGCGGTTTTTCCGCTCTTTGCGCTACACTTCCTCATAATCTTATAAAAGAAAAGCTTAATGATCTAATTGAATGGGCTTTTCACACAGAAGGTTCTCTCTGTCTTGCACGTAATGTCAGAAATGCATTTTTCATTTCTAAAGGGCATATGAATTATACACTTTGGTCATGTCAGAAAGTGTGTGATGCCCTAACCTTTCTATTTGACAATATTTATATTGGATTCGGTGCTGAGTTATTTAGACAAATTGTGGGTGTTCCGATGGGTGCGGGCTGCACGCCTCTTGTTGCTGATCTGTTCTTGTATTGTTATGAAAGAGACTTCGTGTTGTCGCTTTCCGTTGATAACCAATCTGAAATTGTTGGGGCTTTTGGCTCCACTTCTAGATATTTAGGTGATTTATTAAATATTGATAATACCTATTTCGATGGTTTGATCAGTCAGATTTACCCCTCAGGGCTTCAATTAAATAAAGCAAATTCTTCTGATACCGAGGCCCCGTTTTTGGATTTACATCTATCTATTGTAGATAGGTTTGTTTCGTGCAAAGTTTGTGATAAACGCGATGACTTTGATTTTGAGGTTGTAGGTTTTCCTTTTTTGGATGGTGATGTTCCTCGTGCGCCATCCTATGGCGTTTATATTTCGCAATTAATTCGATTTGCTAGAGTGTGTAGTCATGTAAGTGACTTCAACACTCGTAATAAGTTTTTAACGGCTAAACTCCTTAATCAGGGTTATCGGTACCATGGGCTACGCAAAGCATTTTCAAAATTTTATAGGCGCCATTCTGATTTAATTTCAAAATTCAATATTGGACTTAAGTCTCTTCTGCAACAAGGTCTATCGGAACCCGGGTTTTGTGGTGGCTTAGTAAATAAGTTCGGAAAAATATATAACCGCAATGACTTCAGCACCCAATTTCGTAAGGTCGTTCTTCGATATAAAAAGATTGGGTGCGGCATGAGTGTTGTGCGGCAGACTGCGTGCATGGTGGTTGGCCCGGTCCCGGTTGGCGGCTTTGCTTCCCGCTTTAATTGCACGCCGGTGGGTCGGGCCTCGGATTCTGTGGCGGCTCCAGCGTGGGGGCTTATTGAGAATTATAGAGATGTAGTTTTTGGTGGTGTTGGTTGGTGCTTGATGCTCTGTCTCTGGTCGGGCCCATCGGAGTCTAACTGTTGGTTTTCTTTTGCTCCAGCATTTCAGTTTTTTTTTTGCTGTCGAGTCCTCACCGTTGTCTCACCTCTGTGGTTCTTTGATTTTTTGTGTTCACGGGGATGTTGCACTGATGAGTTGGGAGGCCTTCATGCGGACTGAACAAATTGTTTGTCTAAATCGCGACGGAAGTAAGGGCGAGGATTGTGGCCACGTAAAATCGATTTAAGCCCCCCAGTGGAAATCTTTCCACTGACAATTCCAAGACGGTTCTTCTGTGGCGATTTATTTATGTTGTTGTTTGTTACTTACTGTGTGTATCACTTGTGTCTTTTAATTTTGGATGGCCATATGGCCATTTTGTGGGAAAGTAACTGTCCTTATGGCCTTCCATTGTTTGGGTTACCATTATGGTCTGGTCGCTTAATGTTTGTATTTCTTTCCCTTTGGTGTCTCTGGTGGGTGGAGTAAGTTAATTGTATCGATTCCTGATCTTTGTTTTACTTCTACTTTGCTGTTACGGTGACTGTTCAAATATGAATGCAACTAAGCGCATAAAAATGATTCCGTGATAGATTTCGATGAAAAAATTATTTTGTCCCCTCAAAATATTCCCCTTAAACATATATACCAACTTTCAGTCTTCTGATCCAATAATTGAATACATTTTCGAGGTATAGTATGAAGCCACTGGAATATTGCAGAACCGAGGTGTTTGCGCTGTACAAATTTTCGACCAGAAAGGTATTTTTTTTTCAGCCGCGGGAACAAAAAAAAAGTCGGGGGGTGGGGGGTGGGGGTGAGGGAGTTCAACAACCTTTTCCTGCTTCATATAGTCTTGCACAATGAACGCCTTATGCGATGACGCATTGCCATGTAGCAATCTGACTTTGGCCTAACCAGTTGCGGGTCTTCGTTCTTTGAAATATTTCTTCAATTTTCGAAGAACTTTATTCTTGTAAAACTTCGCATTTACATATTTGCCTTTAGGCATAGCAACCTGAATATCAGGGCCCTGATTTGAAAAGAATATGGCATACATTACCTTCTTGACCCTCAGGGTCTGCTTTGCAATGTATAGTTTTTTGCAATACTTTGTTGCCCATATTTTGTTCTGAATCTTTCGTTTTGGCTCAAAAAATGAACCCATGTCTCGTCACCTGTGACGACATTAGCTAAAGACCGTGCATTGTTATTTGCAAACTTTTTAAGCAACTTCTTGGAGCACTGAACGCGTGTCTTTTTCTGCTCATCTGTCAACAGATTGGGAATCCATCTAGCACATAGCTTTCTCATTTTCAAATCCCGTTTCATAATTGTATGAGCTGCTCCTAATGATAGGCCAACCATACTAGCTATTTGCCTAGTGGTGTATCGTGCATCGGTAGCAACTATTTCTTTCACTCTAGCAACCATCTTGGCAGATGTTGCTCTTTTCGGCCGACGATCATGTGGTGCATCTTCTGTTGAGCCTAGCCCACAGCTGAATTTCTTACACAAACGAAAAACTGTCGGAAAAGACATTTCATTATGCCCATAAACCGAACATATTTCATCAAAAATGTCTTTGCACCGTATACCAAGAATACGACGATTCTTAATATAGGACCGTATTTCAACGGCGTACTCTGACCTACCTCCAACCATGTTTTTTTTTATTAGTATACAAGAGTGGACTGTGTTTATCGAACGATATACATGGCTAAAGTGGACGGATTTTAACAGGTTTGGTATCATTGTATAGGTAAAATGTTTTTCTACGCTGTGATATGTATTTCCAGGTGATTTTCGCATTAGTGCATGAGAAAACGTTCTACTTGCATTCATATTTGAACAGTCCTCGTATGGTCCCTGAAGGTATGTATCCTGAGGGGGCCCGCTGTTATGTTCACTCTAGTTATGTAACTGGATAGGACCTGCTGATACGGTCCCTGTAGGAATGTTGCTGGATAGGACTTGCTGTTGTTGTCCCCGTAGGTATGGAACTGGAATTGACCTGTTGTTATGGTCCCTGTTGGTATTTTACTGAATATGACTTGCTTTTATTATCCCTGTAGGTGTGACCTGGGCGGACCTGCTGTAATGGTACCCTTATGTATGTAACTGGACAAGACCTGCTGTTATTGTCCCTGTAATAATATAAGCTGAGCGGACCTGTCCCATTTTTGTCCCTGTATGTATGTAACCGGAGCGGACATGGTGTTAAGATCACTGTATGTATGTAACCCGAGTGGACCTGCCGTTAGGGTTCAGGTGTGTAACTGGATTGGACCTGCTGTTACAGTCCCTGTAGGTATGAAACTGGATAAGACCTGTTTTTATGGTCCCTGTAGGTATGTACTGGATAGTACTTGTTGTTATTGTTCCCTTTGCTGTTATCGTCCTGTAGGTATGTAACCCAGGAGGATCTGCTGTTATGTTCCCCGTAGGTATTTAACTGGATAGGCCTGCTGTTAATTATATAAGCTTGGCGGACTTGCTAGTTTGGTACCTGTAAGTATGTAACCTGAACGGCAATGCTGTTATGGCCCCTGTAGAATGTCACCTTTGCGTATCTGCTGTTATGTGGTCCCTGTAGGTATGTGACCTGTTAGGACCGCCTGTTAAGGTCCCTTGAGGAATGAAATTGGATAGGACTTACTGCTATTAACCATGTAAGTATTTAAATGAATAGGACTGAGCGGACCTTCTGTAATGCTTCCTGTAGGTATGTAACTGGATGGGACCGGCTGTTGTGGTCCATGTAGGTATGTAAACTTAGCGGACTGTGTTATGGTCCCTGTACGGAGGTAACTGGATAGGACCTTCTGTTATGCTCCCTGTTTTTATGTAACCTGAGCCGACAAGCTGTTTAGAGACCCTGTACAAATTTTACCTTAGCGGGCCTGCTATTATGGTCCCTGAAGCAGGGTAACTGGATAGGACCTTTGTTATTCTTCCTCTAGGTATGTTACTGGATTGGACCTGCTGTTATGGTCCCTGTAAGTGTGCAACTGGATAGGAATTGCTGCCATTGTCCCTGTAGGTATGTAACAGGATAGGACTTGCTGTTATGGTTCCTGTTAGTATGTAACTGGATAGGAATTGCTGTTATTTTCCCTGTAGATATCTTATTGGATAGGACCTACTGTTCTTCTCCCTCCAGATATGTAACTTGAGCGGACCTGCTGTCAAAGTCCCTGTTGGGATGTTACCTCAGTGGACCCGCTGTTATTGTCCCTGTAGGAATGTAACCTGAGTTGACCTGCTGTTATGGTCCATGTGTGTTTGTAACTTGATAGGACTTGGCTGCTATGGTCCCTGTGCGTATGTAACCTCGGTGGTCATGCTGTTATAGCCCCTGTATATATGTAGCTTGAGAGGACCGGCTGTTATGTGTCCCTTTAGGTATATGTTAATGGATAGGACCTGTTGTAATTGTCCCTGTAGGTATGTAACCTTGGTGGACCTGTTGTTATGGTTCCTGTAGGTGTGTAACTGGATAGGACTTGCTGTAATGGTCCCTGTACGAATGTAACTGGGTAGAACCTGCTATTATGGTTCCTGTAGGTATTTAACTGAATACGATTTGCTGTTATGGTCCCTATTGGTATGTAACTTGAGCAGTTCTGCTGTTTAGGTCCCTTCAGGTATGTAACTGGACAGGACCTGCTGTTATTGTAATTGTATAAGATGAGGAAACTTGATGCTTAGGTCCGTGTTGGTATGTAACCATAGCGGATATGCTGTTATGGTCCCTGTAGGTTTATAACTCGAGCGGACCTGTTGTTAAAGTCGCTGTAGGTATGTAACTGGATACGTCCTGCTGTTATGGTCCCTGTCATTGTGTAAGCTGAGCAGACCTTCTGTTATTGTCCCGGTAGAAAGATAAACTGTTCGGACCGCCTGTTCTGGTCCTTTAGGAATATTACTGGATAGGACCTGCTATAATTGTCATTTTATGTATGTAAACCGGGCGGACGTGCTGTTATAGTCCGTTTATGTAGAATAGCTGCTATTGTCACTGTATGTACATGAGCGGACCTGCTGTTATAGTCCCTGTAGGGACGTTACCTTAATGTTCTTGTGGCGTTGTGTGCAGCGCATGTCGCTTTAATTGTGATTTCTTTGTTTACAGAGTTGATTCAACGATGAGATAGAAAACCATCACGCGAACCAAACAAATACTTTGTTGAACCACAGTGAAAGTGAGGGTGAGGGCTGGGATCCCGTAAAGTTAACTTAAACCCACTAGTAATTTTACTGACCGTCCCAATATGCTCTGTAGAAGGTTTATCCAGTGGAAGCAAGGAATACACCACAGAACTGGAAAATATGAAGTGTGCACGTACACACCTTATTCCTCTTCGATCCCAGACACTGCCACGTAGTCAGTCAAATGCTGCAGTAGTTCTGAAAATCCTGGCACTGACTTCATCATCAATGTGCAGGGCTCTTGGCATTTTGCTCCCGAATTTGGTGAACTTGTCTACCAATTGCAATATTTGATGGTGGGCTCCTTGTAAGATTTGCCAGGTGCTGGCTGATAGACTGCTTCAGTATTTTTGATTGTGAGATCATAGCTGTCACAGGAGTCGGATACTTGATCTATACATTTATTCATCTTCTCTTCAGTTGGAGCACCTTTTGCTATGTCATCAGCAAAGAGGAACTCATCTAACACCTCTGTCTGCACCTTGGTTATGGCTTGCAACCACCTTCTGAGATTGAAAAGCTTCCCATCAAAGCGATACCTAATAGATATGTCATTGTCAACATCATAGAAAGCATCTCTCTGCATGGCAGAAAACATCATGCTGAACAGTGTTGGGGCTAAGACACAGCATTGCTGGACTCCGTTTGTCAGGAATGGATCTGAAAAAAATCACCAGCATTTTGGATCCGTGCAAGCAACCCGTCGTTGAACTGTCTCAACATTGCTATGATTTGGTTGGACATCCAAACGTCACCATGATCTTCCAAAGGCCCTCACGACGGACTGTGTCAAGTGCTTTGGTGAGGTCAACAAAGGTCAGGCATAGATCCATGTTCTGTTCCTGACATTTCTCTTGCAGCTGCCTTGCTGTGAAGATCATGTCAATTGTTCCTCTGTCCTTCCTAAACCCAAATTGGCTTTCTGTTAGGAGCACTGATTGTTCAAGGTGTTCATTCACTCGGTTAAGTAGGACTCTCACAAGGCCTGTCCCAGCAGTTGACAATAAAGAGATGAAACCGTGATTGTCACAGATCTGAGGGTTCCTTTTCCGTTTGAATAGGTGGATAATTGACACATCCTTGAGTTCTTGAGGGGTGGTTTCTTTTCTCCACATAGTGTGAAATAACTATACAAACTTCTTTGCAACTGGAGTGCTTCCTGCTTTGTAAATCACAGCAGGTTTGGCATCTGGTCCTGGGGCCTTGCAAGATCGCAGACTTTTATTGCTTTCACTGTTTCCGTAACGATTTGGAACTTGTCAAGCAGCATATTACATTCAACCTGTGGTAGCCTGTTGATAGCCTTATCAGTGATATAGGAGAGCCGATTAAGAACACTATCAAAGTGCTCAGCCAATTTTTTCAAGATGACGTCTTTGTCAGTCGTAAGACTAGTTACATCTGCACTAAGGAGAGAATTGGATCCTGAGCTCAGGGGACTATAAACTGTCTTTTGTGCATCAAAAAACTTCTTCATATCCTTTCTGTGTGCAAAGGACTGGGTTTCATCAGCCCCGTTGCTTAGAAAGCAGTATGTTCCAAGGCGGTTCTTCTGTCGTGGTTTATTATTGTTATGGCTTGTCTTTGAGTGTATGTATCGCTTATATTATTTTGCTTTGGAAAGCCAATTGGCCATTTTGTGGGAAAGTAACCGTTTGGCTTTCCGCTGGTGAGGTTTCCGTTTGGGTCTGGTTGTTTCGTTGTGTTTCTTTCCCTTTGTGTCTCTGATGGGAGCTGTGGGTTAATTGTATCGATTCCTGATCATTGCCTTCACTTCTATTTTGCATGTCTCTGAGTCTTCATTGGATTGGGTTGCATATATCCCGTAAGTATGTGACTGGATGGCTGTTATAGTACCTATACGCATGTAACATGAGCGGACCTGCTGTTTTGGTCCCTATGAGATTGTAACTCAATTTAACTTACTGTCATGGTCATTGTCGGTATGTAGCCTGAGCGGTCCTGCTATTATGGTCCCTGTAGGTATGTAACTCGATACAAACCCGAGGTAGGAATGTAATTCGATACACACTTAGAGGACGCTGAAAGAATGTAAACTTAGGGGACCTGCTGTTATGGTTGCTGTATAAAGGTCAATTAAGCTGATCAGTTGTTATATTCTTTGGACATATGTTAAAAATGAGTGAATCTGTTGTTGTTGTCCGGATAGATATGCTGACTCGATTGTTGTTTTAGTCCCTATAACTATTGCTGTTGAGGTTCATGTAGGTAGGTATGTAAACTAAGCGGACCTTGCAGTAATGTTATCTCAGCGGGTCAGATATTATGATCTTCATAGGCATGTAAACTACATAGGTTTGCTGTCATGGTCACGGTAGGTGTATACACTAAGCAGTAATACTATTTTTTGCCAAAATTCATGTGCACATGGCTGTTTGAAGCCATTGTCAAATGGACCAAAAGCTGTGCTCAAACAACAAAAAAAAGAAATGCGCAAATCGCGTGCTGTTTGAAAATGTATTTTGAGCTTTTGATATCACCAGACGGGCCTTGCTTTGTTTACGTAACATTGAGCGACGTAACGTTATCGCCCTGAACGTAGCGTTTTAGCGGTCTATGATGATGTCAGATGGTTAAAGCGCATCATCGTCATTGTTAACAACAATCTGAACTAGCCACCATATTGGTATACCGGTCGCATTTGAAGAATTTATATGGAATTTTCGGGCGTTTTTGTCCCCATTTGTCGTTGGAGTCGTACGTTATGCAAGAACAACAATAATAAGTGGTTATTTGATAGCATTAATATTTGCCGGATCCCTCGTAAGATAGTTGAACACTCGACCTGGCGGCCTCAAAAAGCTTCCTCAGGACCCGGCAAATGTAAAAGAGCAAGAAGAAAGAAATTTAAGAAAAATTTAGTATGAAGCACGGTGAAAGCACGTGCAAACAGGGTCGTTTTATTGAAAACCGCATGAAAGATTCCGTTTCGTTCTTAAGTTATGCTGATTTATACATGATACAGACCTTTTTTCCTCTAAGAGTAACCTCCCTTGAATTTTCTTTGGTTTTAACCCCAATGCAATATTCTGTGATGTCTTAGTGGCTTTAAACTTTTTCAAAATAATTATAAACTAATAGATTATGGTCCCTCTAGATAAGCAACTGGATAGGACTTGCTGTTATGGTAATATAGGTATGTATCTGGGTATGACTTGAGCGAACTCGTTATGGTCCCTGTACGTACATATCTGGATAGGACCTGCTGTTATTCTCCCTGTAGGTATCTAAGCTAAGTCGACCGGCTGTTACAGTCCCTGTATAACTGTTACATTAGCGGAGCTGTTGTAATGGTCCCTGTGCATGTAGGTATGTAACTGGATTGGACCTGCTGTTATGGTCCCTGCAGGTATGTAACTTGAATGGAATTGCTCTTATGGTGGCTGTAGGTATGTAACTGGATAGGAATTGCTGTTTTGGTCCATACAGGTTTGTAAAAGGATATGAGTTGCTTTTATATGGCCTATATCTATATGTAGGTAACCTGAACACACCCGCTGTTACGGTTCCTGTAGGTATGTAACTGAATAGGACCTGCTATTATTCTCCACGCAGGTATGTAACCTGAGCTTATGGGAGCTGTGGGTTAATTTTATCGATTCCTGATCATTGCCTTCACTTCTATTTTATGTAACCTGAGCGGGCTTGCTGTAGGCGGACCAGCTTTTATGTTCAATGCAGGTTACTTGAGTGGACCTGCTGTTGTGGTCCCTGTAGATATGTTACTTGATATTACTTGCTGTTATGGTCCCTGTTATATGTAACCTGTGCGGACCTGCTGTTATGGAAACTGTATGTGTGGAGCTGGATAGAATCGACTGTTATGCTCCCTGTAGGTTTGTAACTGGCTAGGACCTGCTTTTATGGTCCCTGTCGATATGTAACCAGTTAGGACAACCTATTATGGCTCCTTTATATATGTTACCCGTTAGGCCATGCTGTAATTATCCCTGTAGATATGTAAACTTTGCAGACCTGCTGTTATGGTCCCTGTAGGTATGTAACTGGATAGTATCTCCTGTTAATGTCCCTGTAGCTACGTACCTGGATAGGACCTGCTGTTATGGTACCTGTATGTTTTTAACCTGAGCAGACCTGCTGTTATAATCCTTGTAGGTCTTTAACTGGATAGGACTTGGTGTCATGGTCCCCGTAGGTGTGTAGCATCAGAGGTCTTGCTGTTAAGCTCCCTGTACGTATGGAACTGGATAGGATCTGCTGTTATCTGTAATTATGTAAGCCGAGCTAACCTGCTATTTTGGTCCCTGCAGGTATGTTACCTGAGCGGACGTGGAGTTATGGCCCCTGTAGGTATGTTTCCTGAGCTGACCTGCTGTAATGCTCACTGTAGGTATGTAACCAGATAGAACCTGCTGTTACGGTTTCTGTCATTATGAAAGCTGAACGGACCTATTTTTATGTCCCATGTAGGTATGTGACATGTTAGGACCGCCTGTTATAGTCCCTTTAAGAATGTTAATGGATAGGACATGCTGTAATTGTCCCTGCTGTTATGTTACCTCGTTGGACCTGCTGTCATTGTCCCTGTAGGTATGTGCGTAGGTATGTAACTGGCTATGACTTTAGCGGTCCTTTTATGGTCCCTGTACGTATATGACTGGATAGGTTCTGCTGTTATTCCCCCTGTAGGTATGCAACCTAAGCCGAACGGCTTTTACGGTCTGTGTAAGAATGATACCTTATCGGAGCTGCTGTAATGGTCAATGTAGGTATATAACTGGATTGGACCTGCTGTTATGGTGCCTGTAGGTTATAACTGGCATGGAATGCTCTTACGGTCGCTGTAGGTATGTAAATGGATAATGCAGTGGTTAACGCGTTCGACTCCTGAACGAGAAGTTGTGCGGTCGAATCCGGCACCCGTTATCGAGGTGTGTTCTTGGGCAAGACACCTAATGACACTGCCTCACTCCACCCAGGTGAAAATGGGTAGCAGTGGTGTAATAGTCACTGCCTCTCTCTCGCGCGCGTGAAAACATCCGGAATGAGTGTTCGAGAGCGATTACAAAGCTTGAGGCTTCCATCGCAATCAAACTAAAATAAATTAGTATAAACTAAATGGAATTGCTGATTTGGTCCATGTTTGTTATCAAAAGAATATACCTTGCTGTTATTTGCCCTATAGAAGGGTAACCTGAGCTGACCCGCCATAACGGTCCCTGTCGGTATATAACTGAATAGGACCTACTGTTAGTCCCCATGTAGGTATGTAAACTGAGCTGGCCTGCTGTTATAGTCACTGTAGGCTGACCTGCTGTAATGTTCCCTGTAGTTATGTAACCTGAGCGGACTTCCTGTTATGGTCCCTATGAGCATGTAACTGAATAGAACTTGCTGTCGAGTCCACTATCGGTATGTAGACTGTATGTAACTGGATAGGACCTGCTGTTATAGTCCCTGTCGATATATAAAATAGAAGTGAAGGCGATGATCAGGAATCGATACAATTAACCCATGGCTCCAATCAGAGACACCACGGGAAAGAAACACAAACATGAAACAACTAGACCCTAATGGAAACATCACTAGCGGAAAGCCATAAAATGACCAATTGGCTATCCAACGCATAATAATATAAGCAATACACACACTCAAAGACAAGCCATAACAAAAATAAACCACGACAGAAGAACCGCCTTAGAACGGTCAGTGAAACGAATTCCACTGGGGGGCTTAGTGACGTTGCTTCAAATTTTGTTGGACTTTTACCCGACATTGAGACTCTGCCGCCCAATGACACCAATAGGGTTTATAAGTATGGATGGGCCGACACGCACCGCTTTGCCTGGTCAGGCTTAGATCATTAAAGCGGTTTACCATTACTCGTGCGCGGGTCGGTTTGAGCTCTGAATGGAAGCAGTCCATCTATTTCTTCACGCTCCGATGGGTGGGGCCATCTATGGCTCAGTAATCGAATCAGCAGGTATGCCTGTGGCTGCGGCTTCGAACCAGCAGGCGCGTCTCGGGTTTAGGCTCCCAATCAGTAGTTTTGTCTGAGGCAGTCGCTCCGAGCAAGCAGGCATGTTCGAGGCAGTGATGTTGAGCAAACAGACATATCCAATGCCTTCGCGACGAGCAATAAAGTATTTGTGTTGCAGTGGCAATAAGTCATTAGATATGACAATTGCAGTGGCATCGAGCAACCAACTACGTATGATGCAGCGGCACTGACCTATCAGTGATGACTGAGGCGTGGCACTGAACTAACGAACATGTCTGAGCCATTTTGGCAACGACACTGCAGCATGTCGGAGTCAGTGGCACTGAACTAACGAACATGTCTGAGCCATTTTGGCAACGACACTGCAGGCATGTCTGAGTCAGTGGAACCGGGCCAGCAGGCATGCCTTAGGTAGTGGCATTTAATGAGCGAACATGCACGTCTGTGGCTTAGGCGCCGAATCAGTAGTTATGTATCAGACAGTTGCTTCGAGGCAGCAGGCCTGTTTGAGTCAGTCAGTTTGAGCCAGCAGGTATATCCGATGCTTTGGCACCGAGCCATTAAGTATGTTTGGTTGCAGTGGCCCTACGCCTATTGAAATGTCAGTGGCAGTGACAGCGAACAACCAGGTACGCTTGAGGCAGAAGCACTGATCCATAAACTATGTCTGAGGCAGTGGCACCGAGCCAGCGGGAATGTCGGAGCCATTTGCAATCATCCTGCAGGTATGTCTGAGGTAGTGGAACCGAGCCAGCAGACATGCCTGAGGAAGTGGCACCAAGGTAGCAGGCACGACTTTAGCTTAGGCACCGAATCATCAGTTATGTCTGGGGCAGTGGAACTGACCCAGCGTGCATGTCTTAGCCAGTGTGATGCAGCAGTATCAAACCAGCAGGTACGTCTATGGCTTTGGCACCGAATCAGCCTTTTCGTCTGTTGCAGTGGGCGCGAGTGAGCAGGCCTGTCCGAGACACTGACTTATAGCCACCAGACATGACTGATGCCTTTCCAGCGATCCATAAAATATTGTGTGGCCTGTCCGAGACACTGACTTATAGCCACCAGACATGACTGATGCCTTTCCAGCGATCCATAAAATATTGTGTGGCCTGTCCGAGACACTGACTTATAGCCACCAGACATGACTGATGCCTTTCCAGCGATCCATAAAATATTGTGTGGCAATGACACTGAGTCATTAGGCATGATATTCACAGTGGCATCGAACATGTTAGTGGCATTCACAGTGGCATCGAATGGTACATTTTAGGCAGTGGCACTGGTTCGTTAGTTAAGCATCAGGCAGTGCCAATGAGTCAGGGAGAATGTCTCAGCCAGTGACGACGACCCTGCAGGTATCTCTAAGGCAATGAAATCGAGCCAACAGAGATGTGGAACCGAGCCAGGGGCAAGCCTGAGGTTTAGGCTCTGAATCAGCGGTCATGTTTCAGGCTGAGGCACCGAGCCAGCAGGCAAGTGTATGTCTTAGGCACCGAATCAGCGGTTATATCTGAGGCAGCGGGACCCAGCCAGCAGGCGCATCTGTGGTTGAGGTTCGGAGTTACATGTTATGACTGAGGCAGCGGTTCCGAGCCAAACAGGCGCGTGGCTTAGACGCCGGATACGCAGTCATGTCTGAAGCAGTGGCCCCAGCCAGCAGGCACGTCTTTGGCTTAGGCACCGAATCAGCAGACTTGTCTGATGCCCTGCCACCGATTCATAACGTGTTTGTGTGACAGTCATTGACAGGCACAATGGCATCGAGCAACCAGGTACGTTTGAAGCAGTGGCACAAATCCATCAGTCAAAGACACTGAGCCAGCGTGCTTGTGTCAGCCAGTGCAGGTATCTCTGAGGCAGTGGAACCGAGCCTGCAGGCATGCCTGTGAAAAAAAAAACACAGAGCAAACAGGTACTTTGTGGTTTGAGCACCGAATCAGCAGTTATGTCTGAGGCAGCAGCAACGAGTCAATAGGCACGTCTATGGCATAGGCACCGAATCAACATTATATCTGAGGCAGCGGGGCCGAGCCAGCAGGCAGACCTATGTCTTAGACACCGAATCAGTAGTTATGTCTAAGGAAGTGGGACCGAGCACGCAGGCGCGTCTGTTGTTTAGGCGAGGAATCAGCAGTTATAAATGAGGCAGCGGGACCGAGGAAGTTGGCGCGTCTGTGGCTTAGGTACCGTATCAGCAGTTATGTCGGAGACAGTGGCACCGAGTCAGCAGGCATGTCGGAGATAGAGACTTTGATGCAGCAGACATGCCTGGTGCCTTGGCACCGAGCCTTAAAGTAAATATGTGGCACTAAGTCAAAATGCGTGACAGACACAGTGACATCGAACAACTTCTGAGGCATTGGAACGGATCTATCAGTTATGTCTGAGGAAGTGGCACTGAGCAAGTGTGCATGTCTGAGCGAGTGGCAACGACCCTGCAGGTATGTCTGAGGCAGTGGAACTAATCCAGCAGGCATGCCTGGGGCAGTGTCACCGAGACAGCAGTAATGTCTGAGGCAGTGACACCGAGCCACCAGGCCTGTCAGAGGCAGTAACTTTTATCCAGCAATCATGTCTGATGCCCTGCCACCGATCTATTAAGTATCTGTGTGGCAGTGATTCATGACAATGGCTGAGGCATCAGGCGGCCAGGTACGTCTGAGGCAGTGGCACATATACAACAGTTAAGTCAAAGGCAGTGGCACGGAGCCAGCGAGAGTGTCTCGGCCAGTTAGCAATGGAACCAAGCTACCAGACATGGCCGAGGCAGTGGCATCGAGCCAGTGGACATGTTAGTGGGATAGGCACCGAATTAGCAGTTATGTCAGAGACTCCGGCATCCAGCCAGCAGACACGTTTGTGGCTTAGCCGCCGAATCAGCAGTTATATCTGAGGCAACGGAACCGAGCAAGCAGACATGTCTATTGCTTAGGCACTAGAAGAAGCGGGTCCGAACCAGTAAGCGCGTCTATGGTTTAGGCAAGGAATTAGCAGTTATGACTGAGACAACGGTACAGAGGCAGCAGGCGCGTATGTGGTTTAAGCACCGAATCAACAGTAATAGCACAAACCATTTATTATTTATGTGACATGACAAAAGCAATGACATCGACCAGCCAGGTACCTCTGTGGCATTGGCACGGATCCATCAGTTATATCTGAAGCTGTCGCACTGAGCCAGCGCGTATGCCTGAGTCAGTAGCAACGAACCTGCAGGTATGTCTAAGGCCATGGAACCTTGCCGACAGGCATATCTATGGCAGTGGCACTTAACTAGCATGCATCTTTTTAGCTTATGTAGCGAATCAGTAGCTGTGCCAAAGGCAGCGGCATCGACCGAGCAGGCGCGTCTGTGGTTTAGGCTCTGAATAAGCAGTCAGTCTGAGGCAGCGGCACCGAATTATAGACTCACCTTAGCCTCAGGTGGGTCAACTAGACAAGGCATTAGACATGTTTGCTTGCTCAAAGTCGCTGCCTCAAACATGCCTGCTGGCTCGGAGCCACTGCCACAGACAAAACAGCTGATTCGGTGCCTGAGCCACAAACACGCCTGCTGGGCAAGACGTTATACATGTCTGCTTGCTCAACGTCACTGCCTCGGAAATGCCTGCCTCCCTCAGACAAAACAGCTGCGCCTGCTAAATCGGTGCCGCTGCCGCAGGCATATCTGTTGATTTGTTGCCTAAGTCATAGACATGCCTGATAGTTATGCGCCACTGCTTCAAACATTCCTTTGGAAGTGGTACAGCGCCAGCAGACAGGTCTGTGGCTCAGGCACCGAATCAGCTGTTATGTCGGAGGCAGCGGCACCGAGCCAGCATGCACGGTTATGGCTTAGGCACCGAATCAGCAGTTATATCTGAGGCAGCGGAACCGAGCCAGCAGGCATGTCTATTGCTTCGGCAATGGAGGAAGCGGGACCCAGCCAGCAGTCGCGTCTATGGTTTAGGCAGGGAAATAGCAATTGTGGCTGAGATATCGGTACAGAGGCAGCAGGCGCGTCTGTGTTTTAGGCACCGAATCAGCAGTAATTGCACCAAACAATTCATTATTTATGTGACATGACAAACGCAATGGCATCGAGCAGCCAGGTACCTCTGAGGCATTGGCACTGATCCGTCAGTTATATCTGAAGCTGTCACACCGAGCCAGCGCCCATGACTGAGCCAGTAGCAACGAGCCTTTCAGGTATGTCTAAGACAACGGAACCGTACCGACACGCATGTCTGTGGCAATGGCACCTAATTAGCATGCATCTCTTTAGCTTAGGCACCGGATCAGCAGCTGTGTCAAAGGCAGCGGCACCTACCGAGCAGGCGCGTCTGTGGTTTAGGCTCTGAATAAGCAGTTCTGTCTGAGGCAGCGGCACCGAATTATAGACGTCCCTAAGCCTCAAATGGGCCGACTGGACAAGACATTAGACATGTTTGCTTGCTAAAAGTCACTGCCTCCAACATGCCTGCTGCCTCGGAGCCCCTGCCACAGACAAAACAGCTGATTCGGTGCCTAAGCCACAAACACGCCTGCTGGGCAAGAGGTTATACAGGTCTGCTTGCTCAACGTCACTGCCTCGGAAATGCCTGCCTCAGACAAAACACCTGATTTTGAACTTAAACCACAGATGCTCCTGCTAGACATGCCAGCTAGTTAGGCGCAACTGCTTCAGATATTGCACGACCCGCAGAAAAAGCAACCGACTGAAGTCGGTTGATTTCTAAGAGTGCCCTAAAATCACCATGTCATTCTGTCATTCGGTCATTCTGTCAGTCTGTCCGTCCGTAACCCGTTTGTGAAAATTGGTGATAGTGACTTAACCGCTTGGAATATTTAAACGGTTTTTGGCATACTGATAGATATCAATGAGATCTAACCAATGAACTTGCGAAATATTACATTCCATTTAGTAAAGCCTCGCCGAGGTGAAAAATGTGAAAATTGTCGAACTGCTTCTCCTCGGAAACCGTTGGGCCGATTGATGTCAAATTTCATATGTAGCCTCTATGGGATGGGGGAAACCAAAATTTGCTCATGGGGTCCAGGTCACATGACCAAAATGGCCGCCAAGCCATATATGGTCTGTCTGTCTGTCCGTCCGTAACCCGTTTGTGAAAATTGGTGATAGTGACTTAATTAACCACTTGGAATATTCAAACAATTTTTGGCACACTGATAGATATCAATGAGATCTAACCAATGAACTTGCGAAATATTACATTCCATTTAGTATAGCCTCGCCGAAGCGAAAAATGTGAAAATTTTCGAACTGCTTCTCCTCGGAAACCGTTGGGCCGATTGAAGTCAAATTTCATATGGAGCCTCTATGGGATAGGGAAACCAAAATTTGCTCATGGGGTCCAGGTCAGATGACAAAATGGCCGCCAAGCCATATATGGTAAAAACCCTTCAAAAAATAGTCTTCTCCAGAACCACTGGGCAGATTTCCACGAAATTTGATAAATAGCATCTGGGACGTAGGCCCATCATAAATTGCTAAAATGATGACCCTGGGTTGACCTTGACCTTCTTTGGGTCCGTCCGTAACCCGTTTGTGAAAAGTGGTGATAGTGACTTAACCACTTGGAATATTTAAACAATTTTTGGCATACTGATAGATATCAATATCTAACCAATGAACTTGCGAAATATTACATTCCATTTAGTATAGCCTCGCCGAGGCGTAACATGTGAGAATTTTCGAACTGCTTCTCCTCGGAAACCGTTGGGCCGATTGAAATCAAATTTCATATGAAGCCTCTATGGGATGGGGGAAACAAAAATTTGCTCATGGGGTCCAGGTCACATGACCAAAATGGTCGCCAAGCCATATATGGTCTGTCTGTCCGTCCGTCCGTAACCCGTTTGTGAAAATTGGTGATAGTGACTTAACCGCTTGGAAAATTTAAACAATTTTTGGCATACTGATAGATATAAATGAGATCTTACCAATGAACTTGCGAAATATTACATTCCATTTAGTATAGCCTCGCTGAGGCGAAAAATGTGGAAATTCTCGAACTGCTTCTCCTCGGAAACCGTTGGGTAGATTGAAATCAAATTTCATATTGAGCCACTATGGGATGGGGGAAACCAAAATTTGCTCATGGGGTCCAGGTCACAAGACCAAAATGGCCGCCAAGCCATATATGGTAAAAACCCTTCAAAAATAGTCTTCTCCAGAACCACTGGGCAGATTTCCACGAAACTTGATATTTAGAATCTGGGACGTAGGCCCATCATAAATTGCTAAAATGGTGACCCTGGGTTGACCTTGACCTTCTTTGTGCCTAGGTCAAACTATGACACATATGCTTTTGTATTGGAAAACTGAGAATGCATTTTATCCTGCAAACGATTCAGAATACAGTACTAAAGTATAAGATATATTTTTGCTCCTTACGATAAGGCGCATTTATTGAGGAACCGTTTTAGGTCCAGGTCACATGACCAAAATGGCCGCCATACCCATATATGGTAACACTCATAAAGCTAAAAGCATCCAGCGGGTCGTGCACTTCAGCTGAAGCACTGGTTCCTTTGGAAGTGGAACAGAGCCAGCAGGCAGATCTGTGGCTTAGGCACCGAATCAGCAGTTATGTCGGAGGCAGCGGCATCGAGCCAGCATGCACATCTATGGCTTAGGCACCGAATCAGCAGTTATATATGAGGCAGTGGAGCCGAGCCAGAAGGATTGTCTATTGTTTTGGCACTGGATGAAGTGAGACCGAGCCAGCAGGTGCGTCTATGGTTAAGGCAAGGAATTAGCAGTTATGACTGGGACCACGATGCAGAGGCAGCAGGCGCGTCTATATCAACAGTATTGGCACCAAACCATTGATTATTTATGTGGCATTACAAACGCAGTGGCATCGAGCAGCAAATTACCTCTGAGGAATATATACTGATCCATCAGTTATATCTAAAACTGTCGCACTGAGCAAGCTCGCATGCCTGAGCCAGTACCAACGAGCCTGCAGGCATATCTAAGGCAATGGAACCGTGCCGACATGCATGTCTGTGGCAGTGGCACCTAATTAGTATGCAACTCTTTAGTTCAGGCACCGAATCAGCAGCTGTGCCAAAGGCAGCGGCACCGACCGAGCAGGCGCGTCTGCGGTCTAGGCACTGAATAACCAGTTCTGTCTGAGGCAGCGGCACCGAATTGGAGACGCACTTAAAGTAGAAGCAAAGCAAACATCAGGAATTGATACAATTAACTTACTCCACCCATAAAAGACACCAAAGGGAAAGAAATACAAACATTAAGCGACCAGACCATAATGGAAACCTAAACAAAGGAAGGCCATAAGGACAGTTACTTTCCCACAAAATGGCCACATGGCCATCCAAAATTAAAAGACACAAGTGATACACACAGTAAGTAACAAACAACAACATAAATAAATCGCCACAGAAGAGCCGTCCCGGAACGGCCAGTGGAAGACCTCCACTGGGGGGCCCAAATCGTTCCTACGTGGCCACAATCCTCGCCCTTACTTCCGTCGCGATTTAGACAAATAATTTGTTCAGTCCGCATGAAGGCCTCCCAAAAAGCTCGATGGACCGACTAGACAAGGCATTAGACATGTTTGTTTGCTCAAATTTACTGCCTCAAACATGCCTGCTGGCTCGGAGCCACTGTCACAGACAAAACAGCTGATTCGGTGCCTGAGCCACAGACACGCCTGCTGGGCAAGACATTATACACGTCTGCTTGCTCAACGTCACTGCCTCGGGAATACCTGCCTCAGACAAAAGAGCTGATTTGGAACTTAAACCACAGATGCGTCTTCTGGATCGGTGCCGCTGCCGCAGGCATGTCTGTTGATTTGGTGCCTAAGCCATAGACATGCCTGCTAGCTAGGCGACACTGCTTCAGACATTCCTTTGGAAGTGGCACAGAGCCAGCAGGCAGGTCTGAGGCTTAGGTGCCGAATCAGCATTTATTTAGGAGGCAGCGGCACCGAGCCAGCATGCACATCTATGGATTATACGCAAAATCAGCAGTTATATCTGAGGCAGCGGAACCCAGCCAGCAGGCATGTCTATTGCTTAGGCACTGGAGAAAGCGGGAACGAGCCGGCAGGCACGTCTATGGTTTAGGCAAGGATTTAGCAGTTATGTCTGATTATTTATGTGACATGACAAACGCAATGGCATCTAGCAGCCAGGTACCTCTAATGCATTGGCACTGATCCATCAGTTATATCTAAAGCTGTCGTGCTGAGCCAACGCGCATGCCTGAGCCAGTAGCAACGGAACCGTGCCGACAGGCATGTTTGTGGCAGTGGCACCTAAAAATCATGCATCTCTTCAGATCAGGCACCGAATCAGCAGCTGTGTCAAAGGCAGCGGCACCGACCGAGCTGGCGCGTCTGTGGTTTAGGCTCTGAATAACCAGTTCTGTCTGAGGCAGCGGCACCGAATTATAGACGCGCCTAAGTCTCAGATGGGCCGACTGGACAAGGCATTAGACAGGTTTGCTAGCTCAAAGTCACTGCCTTAGACATACCTGTTGGCTCGAAGCCACTGCCACAGACCAAACAGCTGATTCGGTACCTAAGCCACAGACACGCCTGCTGGGCAAAACGTTATACATGTCTGCTTGCTCAACGTCATTGCCTCAGACAAAACAGCTTATTTGAAACTTTAACCATAAATGCGCCTGCTGGATCGTTGCCGCTGCCGCAGGCATATCTGTTGATTTGGTGCCTAAGCCATAGCCATGCCTGCTAGCTATGCGCCACTGCTTGAGAAATTCCTTTAGAAGTGGCTGAGAGCCAGCAGGCAGGTCTGTGGCTTAGGCACCGAACCAGCAGTTATGTCGGAGGCAGCGGCATTGAGCCAGCATGCACGTCTATGGCTAAGGCACCGTATCAGCAGTTATATCTGAGGCAGCGGAACCGAGCCAGCAGGCATGTCTATTTTTTAGGCACTAGAGGAAGCGTGACCGAGCCGGCAGGCGCGTCTATGGTTTAGGCAAGGAATTAGCAGTTATGTCTGAGACAACGGTACAGAGGCAGCAGGCGCGTATGTGGTTCAGGCACCGAATCAGCAGTAATTGCACCAAACCATTGATTTTTAATGTGACATGACAAACGCAATGGCATTGAGCAGCCAGTTATGTCTGATGCACTGGTACTGATCCATAAGTTATATCTGAAGCTGTCCTCATGAGCCAGCGCGCATACATGTCTGAGCGAGTAGCTACGAGCCTGCAGGTATGTCCAAGGCAATGAAACCGTGCCGACACGCATGTCTGTGGCAGTGGCACCTAATTAGCATGCATCTCTTTAGCTTAGGCACCGGATCAGCAGCTGTTTTAAAGGCAGCGGCACCGACCGAGCAGGCGCGTCTGTGGTTTAGGCTCCGAATAAGCAGTTCTGTCTGAGGCAGCGGCACCGAATTATAGACGCCCCTAAGCCTCAAATGGGCCGCCTGGACAAGGCATTAGACGTGTTTGCTTGCTCAAAGTCACTGGCTCAAACATCCCTGCTGGCTCGGAGCCACTATTACACACAAAACATCTGATTCGGTGCCTAAGCCACAGAAACGCTGGGCAAGACGTTATATATATCTGCTTGCTCAACGTCACTGCCTCGGAAATGCCAGCCTCAGACAGACAAACAGATTATTTGGAACTTAAACCACAGATGCGCCTGCTGGATCGGCGCCGCTGCTGCAGGCATATCTGTTGATTTGGTGCCTAAGCCATAGACATGTCATCTAGCTAGGCGCAATTGCTTCAGCCATTCCTTTGGATGTGGCACAGAGCCAGCAGGCAGGTCTGTGGCTTAGGCACCGAATCAGCAGTTATGTCGGAGGCAGCGGCACCGAGCCAGCATGCACATCTATGGCTTAGGCACCGAATCAGCAGTTATTTATGAGGCACCGGAGCCGAGCCAGAAGGATTAAGTATTGTTTAGGCACTGGAGGAATCGGCACCGAGCCAGCAGGCGCGTCTATGGTTTAGGCAAGGAATTAGCAGTTATGACTGAGACAACGGTACAGAGGCAGCAGGCGCGTCTGGATCAGCAGTAATGGCACCAAACCATTGATTATTTGTGTAACATGACAAATGCAATGACATCGAGCAGCCAGGTACTTCTGAAGGATTGGTACTGATCCATCAGCTATATCTGAAGCTGTTGCACTGAGCAAGCTCGCATGCCTGAGCCAGTAGCAACAAGCCTGCATGTATATCTAAGGCAATGGAACCGTGCCGACAGGCATCTCTGTGGCAGTGGCACCATATTAGCATGCATCTCTTTAGCTTCGGCACCGAATCAGCAGCTGTGCCAGAGGCAGCCCCACCGACCGAGCAGGCGCGTCTGTGGTTTAGGCTCTGAATAACTTGTTCTGTCTGAGGCAGCGGCACCGAATTACAGACGCACATAAGCCTCAGATGGGCCGACTTGACTAGGCATTAGACATGTTTGCTTGCTCGAAGTCTCTGCCTCAAACATGCCTGCAGGCTCGGAGCCAATGCCACAGACAAAACAGCTGATTCGGTGCCTAAGCCACAGACACGCCTGCTGGGCAAGACATTATACATGTGTGCTTGCTCAACGTCACTGCCTCGGGAATAACTGCCTCAGACAAAAGAGCTGATTTGGAACTTAAACCACTGATGCGCCTGCTGGATCAGTGCTGCTGTCGAAGGCATATCTGTTGATTTGGTGCCAAAGCCATAGACATGCCTGCTAGCTATGCACCACTACTTCCCACATTCTTTTGGAAGTGGCACAGAGCCAGCAGGCAGGTCTGTGGCTTAGGCGCCGAATCAGCATTTAAGTCGGAGGCAGCAGTACCGATCCGGCATTCACATTTATGGCTTAGGCGCCGAATCAGCAGTTATATCTGAGGCAGGGGAACCGAGCCAGCAGGCATGTCTATGGCTTAGGCAAGGAATCAGCAGTTATGACTGAGACAACGGTACAGAGGCAGCAGGCGCGTCTGTGGTTTAGGCACTGAATCAGCAGTAATAGCACCAAACCAAAGATTATTTATGTGCCATGATAAACGCGATGGCATCTAGCAGCCGGGTACCTCAGGGCATTGGCACTCATCCACCAGTTAAATCTGAAGCTCTCATGCTGAGCCATCGCGCATGCCTGAGAAAGTAGCAACGAGCCAGCAATGGAACCGTGCCGACAGACATGTCTGTGGCAGTGGCACATAACTAGCATGCATCTCTTTAGCTTAGGCACCGAATCAGCAGCTGTGCCAAAGGCAGCGGCACCGACCAAGCAGGCGCGTATGTGGTGTAGGCTCTGAATAACCAGTTCTGTCTGAGGCAGCGGCGCCGGATTATAGACGCGCCTAAAGCTCAAGTGGGCCGACTGGACAAGGCATTAGACATGTTTGCTTGTTCAAAGTCACTGCCTCAAACATGCCTGCTGGCTTGGAGCCACTTCCACAGACAAAAAAGCTGATTCGGTGCCTACATGTACGCCTGCTGGGCAAGATGTTATACATGTCTGCTTGCTCAACGTCACTGCCTCGGAAATGACTGCCTAAGACAAAACACCTGATTTGAAACTTTAGCCACAGATGCGCCTGCTGGATCGGTGCCGCTGCCGCAGGCATATCTGTTGATTTGGTGCCTAAGCCATTGACATGCCTGCTAGCTAGGCGCCACAACTTCAAACATTTCTTTGGAAGTATCACAGAGCCAGCAGGCAGGTCTGTGGCTTAGACACCGAATCGGCAGTTATGTCGGAGGCAGCGGCACCGATCCAACATGCACGTCTATGGCTAAGGCTCCGAATCTGCAGTTATATCTGAGGCAGCGGAACCGAGCCAGCAGGCATGTTTATTGCTTTGGCACTAGAGGAAGCGGGACCGAGCCGGCAGGCGCGTCGATGGTTAAGGCAAGGAATTAGCAGTTATGTCTGAGACAACGGTACAGAGGCAGCAGGATGGTCTGTGGTTTAGGCACCGAATCAGCAGCAATGACACCAAACAATTCATTATTTATGTGACTTGTCAAACGCAATGGCATCGAGCAGCCAGGTACCTCTGAGGCATTGGTACTGATCCATCAGTAATATCTGAAGCTGTCGCACTGAGCCAGGGCGCATGCCTGAGCAAGTAGCAACGAGCCTGCAGGTATTCTAAGGCAATGGAACCGTGCCGACAGGCATGTCTGTGGCAGTGGCACCTAACTAGCATGCAACTCTTTAGCTTAGGCACCGGATCAGGAGCTGTGCCAAAGGCAGCGGCACCGACCGAGCAGGCGCGTCTGTGGTTTAGGCTCTGAATAAGCAGTTCTGTCTGTGGCAGCGGCACCGAATTATAGACGCCCCTAAGCCTCAAATGGGCCGCCTGGACAAGGCATTAGACATGTTTGCATGCTCAAAGTCACTGCCTCAAACATGCCTGCTGGCTCGGAGCCACTATCACAGACAAAACATCTGATTCGGTGCCTAAGCCACAGACACGCCTGCTGGGCAAGACGTTATATATATCTGCTTGCTCAACGTCACTGCCTCGGAAATGCCTGCCTCAGACAGACAAAACAGCTTATTTGGAACTTAAACCACAGATACGCCTGCTGGATCGGTGCCGCTGCCGCAGGCATATCTGTTGATTTAGTGCCTGAGCCATAGACATGCCATCTAGCTAGGAGCAACTGCTTCAGCCATTCCTTTGGATGTGGCACAGAGCCAGCAGGCAGGTCTGTGGTTTAGGCACCAAATCAGCAGTTATGTCGGAGGCAGCGGCACCGAGCCAGCATGCACATCTATGGCTTAGGCACCGAATCAGCAGTTATATATGAGACAGCGGAGCCGAGCCAGAAGGATTGTTTATTGTTTAGGCATTGGAGGAATCGGGACCGAGCCAGCAGGCGCTTCTATGGTTTAGGCAAGGAATTAGCAGTTATGACTGAGACAACGATACAGAGGAAGCAGGCGCGTCTGCATCAGCAGTATTGGCACCAAACCATTGATTATTTATGTGCCATGACAAACGCAATGACATCGAGCAGCCAGGTATCTCAGAGGCATTGGTACAGATCCATCAGCTACATCTGCAGCTGTCGCACTGAGCAAACTCGCATGCCTGAGCAAGTAGAAACGAGCCTGCAGAAATATCTAAGGCAATGGAACCGTGCCGACAGGCATGTCTGTGGCAATGGTACCTTATTAACATGCATCTCTTTAGCTTAGGCACAGAATTACCAGCTGTGCCAGAGGCAGCTCCACCGACCGAGCAGGCGCGTCTGTGGTTTAGACTCTGAATAAGCAGTTCTGTCTGAGGCAGCGGCATCTAATTATAGACGCCCCTAAGCCTCAGATGGGCCGACTAGACAAGGCATTAGACATGTTTAATTGCTCGAAGTCTCTGCCTCAAACATGCCTGCTGGCTCGGGGCCACTGCCACAGACAAAACAGCTGATTCGGTGCCTAAGCCACAGACACGCCTGTTGGGCAAGACATTATACATATCTGCTTGCTTAACGTCACTGTCTCGGGAATACCTGCCTCAGACAAAAGAGCTGATTTGGAACTTAAATCACAGATGCGTCTGCTGGATCAGTGCCGCTGTCGAAGGCATATCTGTTGATTCGGTGCCTAAGCCATAGACATGCCTGCTAGCTATGTGCCACTGTTTCACACATTCCTTTGGAAGTGGCACAGAGCCAGCAGGCAGGTCTGTGGCTTAGGCGCCGAATCAGCATTTATGTCGGAGGGAGCGGCACCGATCCAGCATGCACGTCTATGGCTTAGGCGCCTAATCAGCAGTTATATCTGAGGCAGCGGAACCGAGCCAGCAGGCATGTCTATGGCTTAGGCACTGGAGGAATTGGTACAGAGACAGTAGGCGCGTCTATGGTTTAGGCAAGGAATTAGCAGTTATGACTGAGACAACGGTACAGAGGCAGCAGGCGCGTCTGTGGTTTAGGCACCGAATCAGCAGTAATGGCACCAAACCAAAGATTATTTATGTGACATGACAAACGCAATGGCATCTAGCAGCCAGGTACCTCTGGGGCATTGGCACTCATCCACCAGTTATATCTGAAGATGTCACGCTGAGCCATCGTGCATGCCTAGGACAGTAGCAACGAGCCAGCAATGGAACCGTGCCGACAGACATGTCTGTGGGAGTGACACCTAACTAGCATGCATCTCTTTAGCCTAGCCACCGAATCAGTAGCTGTGTCAAAGGCAGCGGCACCGACCGAGCAGGCGCGTAAGTGGCTTAGGCTCTGAATAAGCAGTTCTGTCTGAGGCAGCGGCTCCGAATTAAAGACGCGCCTAAGCCTCAAATGGGCCGACTGGACAAGGCATTGGACGTGTTTACTTGCTCAAAGTCACTGCCTCAAACATGCCTGCTGGCTCGGAGCCACTTTCACAGACAGAACAGCTGATTCGGTGCCTAAGCCACGGGCACGCCTGCTGGGCAAGACGTTATACATGCCTGCTTGCTCAACGTCACTGCCTCGGAAATGACTGCCTCAGACAAAACACCTGATTGGGATAGTTTAACTACAGATGCGCCTGCTGAATTGGTGCCGCTGCCGCTGCCGCGGGCATATCTGTTGATTTGGTGCCTAAGCCATTGACATGCCTGCTAGCTAGGCGCCACTGCTTCAAACATTCCTTTGGAAGTAGCCCAGAGCCAGCAGGCAGGTCTGTGTCTTAAGCACCGAATCAGCAGTTATGTCGGAGGCAGCGGCACCGATCCAGCATGCACGTCTATGGCTAAGGCACCGAATCTGCAGTTATATCTGAGGCAGCGGAACCGAGCCAGCAGGCATGTCTATTGCTTAGGCACTGGAGGAAGCGGGACCGAGCCGGAAGGCGCGTCGATGGTTTAGGTAAGGAATTAGCAGTTATGTCTGAGACAACGGTACAGAGGCAGCAGGTGCGTCTGTGGTTTATGCACCGAATCAGCAGTAATAACATCAAACAACTGATTATTTATGTGACATGACAAACGCAATGGCATCGAGCAGCAAGGTACCTCTGAGGCGTTGGTACTGATCCATCAGTTATATCTGAAGCTGTCGCAATGAGCCAGGGCGCATGCCTGAGCCAGTAGCAACGAGCCTGCAGGTATGTCTAAGGCAATGGAACCGTGCCGATAGGCATGTCTGTAGCAGTGGCACCTAACTAGCATGCAACTCTTTAGCTTAGGCACCGGATCAGCAGCTGTGCCAAAGGCAGCGGCACCGACCGAGCAGGCGCGTCTGTGGTTTAGGCTCTAAATAAGCAGTTCTGTCTGAGGCAGCGGCACCGAATTATAGACGCGCCTATGCCTCAGATGAGCCGACTGGACAAGGCATTAGACATGTTTGCTTGCTCAAAGTCACTGCCTCAAACATGCCTGCCGGTTCGGAGCCACTGCCACAGACAAAACAGCGGATTCGATGCCCAAGCCACAGACACGACTGCTTGGCAAGACGTTATACATATCTGCTTGCTCAACGTTGCTGCCTCGGAAATGCTTAGGCACCGAATCGGCATCTGTGCCAAAGGCAGCGGCACCGACCGAACAGGTGCGTCTGTGGTTTAGGCTCTGAATTACCAGTTCTGTCTGAGGCAGCGGCACCGAATTATAGACGCGCCCAAGTCTCAGATCGGCCGACTGGACAAGCATTAGATATGTTTTCTTGCTCAAAGTCACTGCCTCAAACATACTTGTTGTCTCGGACACACTGCCACAGACCAAACAGCTGGTTCGGTGCCTAAGCCACGGACACGTCTGCTGGGCAAGATGATATACATGTCTGCTTGCTCAACGTCACTGCCTCGGAAATGCCTGCCTCATACAAAACAGCTGATTTGGAACTTAAGCCACAGCTGTGCCTGATGGATCGTTGCCGCTGCCGTAGACATATCTGTTGATTTGGTGCCTAAGCCATAGACATGCCTGCTAGCTAGGCGCCATTGCTTCAGAAATTCCTTTGGAGGTGGCACAGAGCCAGCAGGCAGGTCTATGGCTTAGGTACCGAATCAGCAGTTATGTCGGAGGCAGCGGCACCGAGCCAGCATGCACGTCTATGGCTTAGGCACCGAATCAGCAGTTTTATCTGAGGTAGCGGAACCGAGCCAGCAGGCTTGTCTATTTTTTTTGGCACTGAATGAAGCGCGACCGAGCCAGCAGGCGCATCTTTGGTTTATGCAAGGAATTAGCAGTTATGACTGAGACAATGGTATAGAGGCAGCAGGCGCGTCTGTGGTTTAGTAACCGAAACAGCAGTAATGGCATCAAACCATTGATTATTTATGTGACATGACAAACGCAATGGCATCGAGCAGCCAGGTACCTCTGAGGCATTGGTACTGATCCATCAGTTATATCTGAAGCTGTCGCACGGAGCCAGCGCGCATGCCTGCATGAGCCAGTAGCAACGAGCCTGCAGGTATGTATAAGGCAACGGAACCGGGCCGACATGCATGTCTGTGGCAGAGGCACCTAACTAGCATGCATCTCGTTAGCTTAGGCACCGAATCAAAGACAGCGGCACCGACCGAGCAGACGCGTCTGTGGTTTAGGCTCTGAATAACCAATTCTGTCTGAGGCAGCGGCACCGAATTATAGACGCGCCTAAGCCTCAGATGGGCCGACTGGACAAGGCATTAGACATGTTTCTTGCTCAAAGTCACTGCCTCAAACATGCCTGCTGGCACGGAGCCACTGCCACAGGCAAAACAGCTGATTCGATGCCTAAGGCACAGACACGCCTGCTGGTCAAGATGTTATACATGTCTGCTTTCTCAACGTGACTGCCTCGGAAATGCCTGCCTCAGCAAAACAGCTGATTTGGAACTTTAACCACAGATACGCCTGTTGGATTGGTGCCGATGCCACAGGCATATCTGTTGATTTGGTGCCTAAGTCATAAACATGCCTGCTAGCTAGGCGCCACTGCTTCAGACATTCCTTTGGAAGTGGCACAGAGCCAGCAGTCAGGTCTGTGGCTTAGGCACCGATTCAGCAGTTATGTTAAGGCTATTAAGGCGTAACTATACCAAATTAAGTGACACAGAGGCCTTTCTGACATTTAATATTCATCAGTGTGTCTAAACCCCAAAGTTTTGTAACCGAAGCGGATGACGGACAAGAACCGGCAAACACAGTACATCTCCCTCCGAGCACACATCGACGTAGCTCATGAGACAGGTCAACTGGAGGCATCAGGCAAGAGACGCACCCCCGAGGACGTATAGGCGGTGCCGCTGCCTCCGACATAACTGCTGATTCGGAGGCAGCGGCACCGAGCCAGCATGCACGTCTATGATGTGGGCCTGAATCAGCAGTTATATCTGAGGCAGCGGAACCTAGCCAGCAGGCATGTCTCTTGTTTAGGCACTGGAGGAAGCGGGACCGAGCCAGCAGGCGCGTCTATGGTTTGGACAAGGAATTAGCAGTTATGACTGAGACACCGGTACAGAGGCAGCAGGCGCATCTGTGGTTTAGGCACCGAATCAGTAGTAATGGCACCAAACCATTGATTATTTATGTGACATAACAAACGCAATGGCATCGAGCAGCCAGGTACCTCTGAGGCAATGGCACTGATCCATCAGTTATATCTGAAGCTGTCGCCCTGTGCCAGCGCACATGCCTGAGCCAGAAGCAACGAGCCTGCAGGTATGTCTAAGGCAATGGAACCGTCCCGACAGTCTTGTCTGTGGCAGTGGCACCTAACTAGCATGCATCTCTTTAGCTTAGACACCGAATCAGCAGCTGTGCCAAAGGCAGCTGCACCAAACAAACAGGCATGTCTGTGGTTTAGGCTCTGAATAAGCAGTTCTGTCTGAGGCAGCCGCACCGAATTATAGACGCGCCTAAGCGTCAGATGGGCCGACTGGACAAGGCATGAGAGATGTTGGCTTGCTCAAAGTCACTGCCTCAAACATGCCTGCTGGCTCGGAGCCACTGTCAAAGACAAAACAGCTGACTCGGTGCCTAAGCAACAGACACGCCGGCTGGGCAAGGCGTTTTACATGTCTGCTTGCTCAAAGTCACTGCCTCGAAATGCCTGCCTCAGACAAAAGAGCTGATTTGAAACTTAAACCACAGCTGCGCATGCTCGATCGGTGCCGCTGCCGCTGCCGCAGGCATATGTGTTGATTTGGTGCCTAAGCCATAGACATGCCTGCTAGCTAGACGCCACTGCTTCAAACTTTCCTTTGGAAGTGGCACAGAGCCAGCAGACAGGTCTGTGGCTTAGGCTCCGAATCAGCAGTTATGCCGGAGGCAGCGGCACCGACCGAGCCAACATGCACGTCTATGACTTAGGCACCGAACCAGCAGTTATATGTGAGGCAGCGGAACCGAGCCAGCAGGCATGTATTTTGCTTAGGCACTGGAGGAAGCGGGACCGGGCCAGCACGCGCGTCTATGGTTTAGGCAAGGAATTAGCAGATAGGACTGAGACAAACTGATCCATCAGTTATATCTGAAGCTGTCACGCCGAGCCAGCGCGCATGCATGAGCCAGTAGCAACGAGCCTGCAGGTATGTCTAAGGCAATGGAACCGTGCCGACAGGCATGTCTGTGGCAGTGGCACCTAATATGCATGCACCTTTTTAGCCTGTCTGTGGCTTAGGCATCGAATCAGCTGTTTTGCCCGTGGCAGTGGTTCCGTGCCAGTAGGCATGTTTGAGTCCGTGACTTTGAGCAAGAAACATGACTAATGCCTAGTCCAGTCGGCCCATCTGAGGCTTAGGCGCGTCTATAATTCGGTGCCCCTGCCTCAGACAGAACACGTTATTCAGAGCCTTAATCACAGAAGCGCCTGCTCTGCCGGTGCCGCTGTCTTTGATCCGGTGCCTAAGCTAACGAGATGCATGCTAGTTAGGTGCCTCTGCCACAGACATGCCTGTCGGCACGGTTCCGTTGCCTTTTACATACCCGCAGGCTCGTTGCTACTGGCTCATGCAGGCATGCGCGCTGGCTCCGTGCGACAGCTTCAGATATAACTGATGGATCAGTACCAATGCCTCAGAGGTACCTGGCTGCTCGATGCCATTGCGTTTGTCATGTCACATAAATAATCAATGGTTTGGTGCCATTTCGGCTGATTCGGTTACTAAACCACAGACGCGCCGGCTGCCTCTATACCGTTGTCTCAGTCAAAACTGCTAATTCCTTGCATAACCCAAAGATGCACCTGCTGGCTCGGTCCCGCTTCCTCCAGTGCCTAAAAAATAGACAAGCCTGCTGGCTCGGGTCCGCTGCCTCAGATATGGTTTAGGCAAGGAATTAGCAGTTATGACTGAGACAACGGTACAGAGGCAGCAGGCGCGTCTGTGGTTTAGGCACCGAATCAGCAGTAATGACACCAACCCATTGATTATTTAGGTGCAATGACAAACGCAATGGCATCGAGCAGCCAGGTACCTCTGGGGCATTGGCACTAATCCATCAGCTATATCTGAAGCTGTCGCACTGTGCCAGTAGTAACGAGCCTGCAGGTATGTCTAAGGCAATGGAACCCTGCCGAAAGGCATGTCTGTGGCAGGGGCACCTAACTAGCATGCATCTCTAGCTTAGGCACCGAATCAGCAGCTGTGCCAAGTGCAGAGGCAACGACCGAGCACGCGCGTCTGTGGTTGAGGCTCTGAATAAGCAGTTCTGTCTGAGGCAGCGGTACCGAATTATAGACGCGCCTAAGCCTCAGATTGGCCGATTGGACAAGGCATTAGACATGTTTGCTTGCTCAAAGTCACTGCCTCAAACATGCCTGCTGGCTCGGAGCCACTGTCACAGACAGAACAGCTGATTCGGTGCCTAAGCCACAGACACGCTTGCTGGACAAGACGTTTTACATGTCTGCTTTCTCATCGTCACGGAAATACCTGCCTCAGACAAAAGAGCTGATTTGGAACTTAAAGCACAGATGCGCCTGCTAGATCGATGCCGCTGCTGCAGGCATATCTGTTGATTTGGTGCCTAAGCCATAAATATGCCTGCTAGCTAGGCGCCACTGCTTCAAACATTCCTTTGGAAGTGGCACCTACCAAGCAGGCAGGTTTGTGGCTTAGGCACCGAATCAGTAGTTATGTCGGAGGCAGCGGCACCGAACCAACATGCAAATCTATGGCTTAGGCACCGAATCAGCAGTTATAGCTTAGGCAGCGGAACCGAGCCAGCAGGCATGTCTATTGCTTAGGTACTGGAGGAAGCGGGACCGAGTTAGCAGGCGCGTCTATGATTTAGGCAAGGAAGAAGCAGATATTACTGAGACAAACTGATACATCAGTTATATCTGAAGCTGTCAAGCTGAGCCACCGCGCATGCACTGCCACAGACAAAACAGCTGATTCGGTGCCTAAGCCACAGACACGCCTGCGGGACAAGATGTTATACATGTCTGCTCGCTCAACGTTAGTGCCTCGGAAAAGCCTTCCTCATACAAAACAGCTTATTTGGAACTTCAACAACAGATGCGCCTGCTGCATCGTTACTGCTGCCGCAGGCATATCTGTTGATTTGGTGTCTAAGCCATAGACATGCCTGCTAGCTAGGCATACTGCTTCAGACAATCCTTTGGAAGTGGCACCGAGCCAGGAGACACGTTTATGGCTAAGGCACCGAATCAGCAGTTATATCTGAGGCAGCGGAACCGAGCCAGCAGGCATGTCTATTGCTTAGGCACTGGAGGAAGCGGGGCCGAGCCAGCAGGCGCGTCTATGGTTTAGGCAAGCAATTAGCAGTTATGACTGAGACAACAGTATAGAGACAGCAGGCGCGTCTGTGGTTTAGGCACCGAATCAGCAGTAATGGCACCAAACCACTGATTATTTATGTGACATGACAAACTCAATGGCATCGAGCAGCCAGGTACCTCTGAGGCATTGGCACTGATCCATCAATTATATCTTGCTCAAAGTCACTGCCTCAAACATGCCTGCTGGCTCGGAGCCACTGCCACAGACAAAACAGCTGATTCGGTGCCTAAGCCACAGACACGCCTGCTGGGCAAGACGTTATACATGTCTGCTTGCTCAACGTCACTGCCTCGGAAATGCCTGCCTCAGACAAAACAGCTTATTTGAAACTTAAACCAAAGATGCACCTGCTGGATCGTTGCTGCCGCCACAGGGATATCTGTTGATTTGGTGCCTAAGCCATAGACATGTCTGCTAGCTAGGCGCCCCTGCTTCAGACATTCCTTTGGAAGTAGCACAGAGCCAGCAGGCAGGTCTGTGGCTTAGGCACCGAATCAGCAGTTATGTCGGAGGCAGCGGTACCGAGCCAGCATGCACGTCTATGGCTTAGGCACCGAATCAGCAGTTATATGTGAGGCAGCGGAACCGAGCCAGCAGGCATGTCTATTGCTTAGGCACTTGAGGAAGCGGGACCGAGCAAGCAGGCGCGTCTATGGTTTAGGAAAGTAATTAGCAGTTAAGACTGAGACAACGGTACAGAGGCAGCAGGCGCGTCTGTTAATCAGGCGCCGAATCAGCAGTAATGTCACCAAACCATTGACTATTTATGTGACATGACAAACGCAATGTCATCGAGCAGCTGGTACCTCTGAGGCATTGGCACTGACCCATCAGTAATATCTGAAGCTGTCGCACTGAGCCAGCGCGCATGCCTGAGCCAGCAGCAACGAGCCTGCAGGTATGTCTAAGGCAATTTTGTGGCAGTGGCACCTCACTAGCATGCATCTCTTCAGCTTAGGCACCGAATCAGCAGATGTGCCAAATGCAGCGGCACCGACCGAGCAGGCGCGTCTATGGTTTAGGCTCTGATTAAGCAGTAATGTCTGAGGCAGTGGCTCCAAGCCAGCAGGCATGCCCGAGGCAGCGACTTATGAGGCAGTGGCACTGATCTATCAGTTATGTCTGAGGCAGTACAGGCATATCTGAGCCATTGGCAACGACAATGAAAGTATGCCTGAACCGAGCTAGCAGGCATGTCGTAGGCAGTTGCATCTTACCAGGAGGCACGTCTGTCGCGTAGGCACCGAATCAGCATTTATGTCTTTGGCTGTGGCACCGAGCCAGCAGGCCTGTTTGAGGCAGTGACTTCGAGCCAGCATGCGTGTCTGGTACTTTTGCACCGCTCCATAAAGTATTTTGGTGGCAGTGGCACTAAGTCTATCTGCATGTCTGTCGCAGTGGCATCACGCAACCAGGTACGTCTGAAGCAGAAGCACTAAACCATCGGTTTTTTGTCCGAGGCAGTGGCACTGAAACAGCGGGAATTTCTGAGCCGTTGGCAAAGATCCTACAGGTATGTCTGCGGCAATTGCACCGAGCCAGCAGGCATGCCGGAGTCAGTGGCGGCGAGGCAGCCGGCACGACTGTGGCACCGAATCAGTAGTTATGTCTGAGACAATGTAACCGAGCCAGCGGGCATGTCCTAACGTGTAGTTAAGACCCTGCAGTTATGCGTGTGGCAGCAGCATCAAGCAAGCGGGAACTTCGGTGGCGACTGCACCGAATCAGCAGTTATTTCGAAGGTGGTGTCAACGAGCTAGCACGCTTGCCCGAGGTAGTGACTTTCCTCCAGCAGAAATTTCTGATGCCTTGCCACCGATCCGTAAAGTATTTGGGTGGCAGTGCAACCAGGTACGTTTGAGGCAGTGGCATATATCAGTCAGTTTAGAATCAGACAGTGGCACTGAGTCAGTGACAACGACCCTGCAGGTATCTCTGAGGCAGTGGAACCGAGCAAGCAGGCATGAGTGTGGATGTGGTACCGAGCCGGCAGGCAGGACTGTGGCTTAGGCTCTGATTCTGCAGTTATGTCTCAGGCAGAGGCACATAGCCATCAGGGAAGCCTGTGGTTTAGGCGCCGAATCAGCGGTTATATCTGAGGCAGCGGGACCGAGCCAGCAAGCGCATATTTGGTTTTGGCAAGGACTAAGCAGTTATTACTGAGGCAACTGGTCCAAGCCAGCAGGCGTTTGTGGCTTAAGCACCGAATCAGCAGTTCCAAGGCAATGACTGTGAGCCAGCAGTCATTTCTGATGCCCTGTCACCGATCGTTAATTATTTGTGTGGCAGTGACACTAAGTCGTTCGGCATGACAGTCACAATGGCATCGAGCAAACAGCTGCGTTTGAGGCCGTGGCATAGATGCATTAGTTTACCCAGGAGCAGTGGGCTGGGCTTGTCTCAGCGAGAGTCAACGACCCTGCAGGTATCTCGGAAGCAGTGGAACGGAGCCTGTAGGCATGCTTGAGTAGTGGCACCCAACCAGCAGACACATCTGTGGCTTAGGCACCCATTCAACAGCTATGTCTGAGGCAGCAGGCACGTCTATGGCTTAATCTGAGGTAGCGATACCGAGCCAGTAGGCACGTCTATGGCTTAGGCATCGAATCAGTAGTTATATCTAAGGAAGGGGGACCGATCCAGCCTGCGGGTCTGTGGTGTTGACAATGAATCAGCGGTTTTGACTGAGGCAGCGGGACAGAGGCAGCAGGCGCGTCTGTGATTTCGGTACTGAATCAGCAGTTATGTCAGAGGCAGCGGCACCGAGCAATCATGCACGTCCGTGGCTTCGGCATGGAACCAGCGATTATGTCTGAGGCAGCGAGACTGCGCCACCAGGTGTGTCTGTGATTTACGTAAGTTATCTCTTATACAGTGACGCCGAGTCAGCAGGCATGACCGAGGACAAGACTTCGAGGCAGGAGATATGTCAGATGTCTTCGCATCGAGCCGGTGACAACTACCCTGCAGATAAAACAGAGCCAGCAGACCTAGTTGAGACAGTGACATCCAGCGAACAGGCATGTTAGTGGCTAAGGCACCCAATCAGTAGTTATGTCAGAGGCAGCTGGACCGAGTCAGCAGCTTGTCAGTCACAGTAGCATCGAGCAACCGCGTACGCCTGTGGAAGAAGCACTGAGTTATAGGTTATGTCTGAGGCAGTGACACTTAGTCAGGGGTCCAGCGATCCTGCTGATATGTCTGAGACAATGGAACCGAGCCAGCAGGCATGCCTGAGGCAGCAGCACCGATGCAGCAGGCATGACTTTGGCTTAGGCACTGAATCAGCAGTTAACTCTAAGGCTGTGGAACCGAGCCAGCGGGCATATCTTAGCCAGTGGCAACTACCATGCAGTAATGTGTGTGGCATGGGCATCTAGCCAGCATGCACCGATTCAGCTGTTGTGTCGGAGGCAGTAGCACCGAGCTAGCGGGCATGTCCTAGGCAGTGACATTCCGCCTTCAGGCATGTTTGATGCTTTGCCAACGATCCATAAAGTACTTGTGTGGCAGTGGTACTTAGTCATTTGCCATGACGGCCGCAGTGGCATCGAGCAACCAGGTAAAGATAAAGATAAAAGATAAAGAAGCTTTATTTAACGTCGCATATTCGAAACAAATAACATAAGCTCTGTAGAGCTTTTATTGCGACAAACAAAGTATCCTCTAACAAACGTCTGGGTACGTCTGGGGCAGTGGCACTGATCCATCAGTTTAGCATTAGTCAGTGGCACTGAGCCAGGGAGAATGTCTCAACAAGTGACAACAGCCCTGCTGGTATCTCTGAGGCAGTGGAACCGTGCCAACAGGCATGCATGTGGAAGTGGCACCGAGCCAGCAGGCACGTCTGTGGCTTTTGGTACTAAATCAGCAGTTATCTCCCAGGCAGACGCACCGAGCCAGCAGGCAAATCTACATCTTAGGCACCGAATCAGCAGTTATATTTGAAGCAGCGTGGCCGAGTCAGCAGCCGCATCTGTGGTTTAGTCACGGAACTAGCAGTTTTGACTGAGGTAGCGGGTTCGAGCGGCTTAGGTGCCGATTCAGCAGCCGTGTATGAGGCAGCAGCACCGAGCCGGCAGACACGTCTATGACTTAGGCACCGAATCAGCAGTTATGTCTGAGGCAGTGGTACACAGCCATCAAGCCTTCTGAGGCAGTGTCTGATGCCCTGTCGCCTATCAATAAAGTATGTGTGTGTCAGTGACACTAAATAATTAGGCATGACAGTCACAGTAGCATCGAGCAACAAGATACTTTTGAGGCTGTGAAACAGATCCATCAGTTTAGCCTGCGGCAGTGGCACTGGGACAGCAGGCTTGTCTCAGCGAGCGACAACGGCCCTGCAGCTATCTCGGAGGCAGTGGAATCGAGCATGCAGACATACCTATGGATGTGGCACCGAGCCAGCAGGTACGTTTGTGGCTTGGGCACCGAATCTGTAGTTATGTCTGACGTAGCGGCACCGAGCCACCAGGTACGTCTATGGCTTAGGCAACGAATCAGCAGTTATATCTGAGACAGCGGCACCGAACCAGCAGGCACATCTGTGGCTTAGGCACCGAATCATAGTTTCATCTGAGGCAGCATGTCCAAGCCAGCAGGCACGCCTATGGATTCGGGCATGCCTGAGCCAGCGGGCATGTCTGAGCTGGAGGCAACGACCCTGCCTCACACATGACTGCTGACATGCCTTGCCTTGCCACCGATTCATAGAATATTTGTGTTACACTGACACTTAGTCATTAGGTATAGCAGTCGCAGTAGCACTGATCCTTCAAGCCAGTGACAACGACCCTGCATTTATCTCTAAAACAGTAGGACCAGGCCAGCAGACATGCATGTGGAGCTGTTACCGAGTCATTAGGCACGTCTGTGGCTTAGGCACTGAATCAGAAGTTATGTCTCAGGCAGGGGCACCGAGCAAGCATGCAAGTCTATGGCTGATGCAACGAATCAGCAGTTATATCTGAGGCAGCGGGTCCGAGCCAGCAGGCGCCTCTGTGACTTAGGCACTGAATCACCAGTCAGTCTGAGCAGCGGCACCGAGCCAACAGGAAAGTCTGTGGCTTAGGCACTGAATCAGTAGTTATGTCTGAGGCAGTGGCACGCGACCAGCAGGACTTCTGAGGTAGCGACTGTGAGCCAGCAGACATCTCTGATGCCCTGCCATCTATCCATAATGTATTTGTGTAACACTAATTCATTAGGCATGACAGCCACAGTGGCATCGAGCAACCAGATATGTTTGAGGAGCGGCACAGATCCATCGGTATAGCCTGAGGAAGCGGCACTGAGACAGCGATTGACACCGACCCTGCAGGTATCTCTGAGGCAGTGGAACCGAGCCTGCAGACATGCCTGTGGAAGTGGCACCGAGCCAGCAGGCACGTCTGTGGTATAGCACCGCATCAGCAGTTATGTCTGAGGCAGCGACACTGAGCCAGCAGCCACGTCTATGGCTTAGGCACCGAATCTGTAGTTATATCTGAGCAAACGGGACCGAGCCAGCAGGCGCGTCTATGGCTTGGACAATGAATCAGCAGTTATAATAGAGGCAGCGGAACAGATGCAGTACGCGCGTCTTTGGTTTAGGCACGGAATCAGCAGTTGTGTCAGACGCAGTGGCATCGAGCCTGCAGGCACGTCTGTGATTTAGCAGTTGTGTCAGAGCCAGCAGGCATGCATGTGGAAGTGGCACCGAGCGAACAGGTACGTCTGTGGCTTTGAAACGGGATCAGCAGTTATGTCTGAAGCAGCGGGACCAAGCAAACAGGCGCGTCTGTGATTTTGGCAAGGAATTAGAAGTTAAGTCTGATGCACTGGCACAAGTCAGCAGGCATATCCGAGGTAGTGACTTTTGAGACAGCATATATGTCTGATGCCTTGGCAACGATCCATACAGTATTTTGGTGGCAGTGGCACTAAGTCTATTCGCAAGTCAGTCGCAGTGGCATCAAGCAACCAGGTACTCCTGAGGCAGAAGCACTGATCCATCGGTTATATCTGAGGCAGTGACATTGAGCCAACGGGAATGTCTGAGCCAATGCCAATGATCCTGCAGGTATGTCTGAGGCAGTGGAACCGAGCCAGCGGGCATGCCTGAGGCATTGGCACCGAGGCAGCAGGCACGACTGTGGCTTAGGCATCGAATCAGTAGTTATGTCTGAGGCAGTGGAACCGAGCCAGCGTCATGTCTAGCAAATGTCAGCGACCCTGCAGTTATGCGTGAGGCAGCAGCATCGAGCCAGCAGGCACGTCTGTGGCTTAGGCCCCGAATCAGCTGTTATGTCTGAAGCAGTGGCACCGAGCCAGCAGATATGTAGAATGCTCTGGCACCGATTTATAAAGTATTTGTGTGGCAGTTGCCATGGCAGTCGCAGTTGCATCGAGCAACCAGGTACGTCTGGGCTAGTTGAACTTATCCATCAGTTATGCCTGAGTTAGTGAGCCAGGGGTGATGTCTGAATGTGTAATGTAGAACTTATCAGTTTTTATACGTCTTCAGCAGTTTCAGCTCCTCGATGCGGCCCCCGCCCTTTGGGGCTTGAAGAAATAAATGGGCTGCATAATGCTTCCACGCAGAGCTGAATCCGACCGCACACGAGTACTGGTAAACCACTTAGAGGATCTAAGCCTGCCCAGGCAAAGTGGTGCGAGTCGGACCGTCCATGCTTATAAACCCTATTGGTTTCATTGGGCGGCAGGGCTTGAGATATCATTTCATCTCAATGTCGGGTAAAAGTCCCACAAAATTGGAAGCAACGTCTCCAAAATGACCTTTATAGTGTTGATGGGGACGTTAAACATCAAATCAAATGGGGACTCCGGTTATCATCCAATTCTAATATGAGTGAAATAATCTTGAAAGGGCCGTAAAGCCAAAACCAAACAAAGAAAAAACATCCGACACTATCTGAAATATGCATGGTTAGACACTGTGAAGTACAATTTTAGGCCACTCTTAACAAAATATCTATAACTGCAACTGCTGGCACCATATCAGCAGGAAGGCACCGTATTAGCAGCAAGGCACCATATCAGCAGGAAGGAATTGAGTCTTACTGAGTATTTTTGACCAATTGCGTGCAGCTATAAAGTACAGAAAAGGCGTCAAAAAACGGTGTTAGTAGGACCGTCCATGTTTATAAACCCTATTGGTTTCATTGGACGATAGCCGGCATCGGTAGCTCAGTCGGATGCGCGTCTGACTGGTGATCAGGAGGACGCAGGTTCGATACTTGCCGGGGTCGGCAACATTCTTTCGTGGAGATTGATCATGAAATCTTTTCTACGGTCATTCTCTCCCTTCCGCTGAATCAAGAAGGGCAGTTGGAAGCTTCTGGCGAAAGAATGTGCACTGTACTGGTTAACCGCATGTGTTTTGTATGTCCTATAAAGGTTTTATCCTTTGGAAGCAAGGAATACACCACAAAACAGGAAAATATGAAGTGTACATGTTTTCTGGGACAGACTAGCTAGTTTCGTCCAATTAGGCCTCATCAGTGACCCCTCAAGTATTTTCAAAACTCCGCAATAGAATCCATGATCCCAAAGAACAAGAAAATATAAACTTCATTGCCCAGGAAAAGTGTGGATATGTAAACTGACCGGCTCAAAAATGACCTAAATAGATTTAACTGGGTCGTTAAACAAACAGATTCATTGGAGGATAGGGCTTGAGATGTAATTTCATCTCAATGTCGGGTAAAAGTCCCACAAATTGGAAGCAACGTTTCCGAAATGACCTATGGAGCAAACAAATATCAGTCTCGATTGAACATACTGGTGGAAGCTTGTGCTGTTTCTAAGTATTACACATGTTCACATTGTTTAAGCATAATGATTGTAGAGTCAAATTAATTTAAAAGCACAACCATATCTACAAGTTTTAATTTATGAAAAAACATTCACATGTGCTTCTGCAGATGTGATGTACCTCACATTATATGTAACAATGTTATTAACAATAGGTTGTACAATCACAGCTAAATGTAGTCAGGGATTGAACAAGCATAGGTTTGATATAAAGTATTTCCCTAACACACCCACAACAGCTGCGTAGCATTTCAAATTGCCAGGATTTACTTTCTATGACTTCTTATTCATGTAGATTGAGAGTGATTGATTGGCAACTGAAAACGACATGAAAGAGACCTCTTGGTCCATTAAATTCTAAAATAATGTATAAATTTGTCGTCTTTAAAGGTTTTTACTGATTTTTCAACTGCATTTCTGTCAGTAATATGTATCTTATACAAATCATTTATACTCATTTTAATGCCAAGTTGACGTCGTTGTCGCCGATATCGTGTGACGCTGACGTCATTCCATGTCTACCTGTTTATTACACATAATGAATGAAAATTGAAGGCAGAAACCCAGTAAGCATTCTACATAAATCTACAGCGGGCCGTTAGCGGCCCGTCAGGGTAGCTGACGGGCCGCTAACGGCCCGCTGTAGATTTATGTAGAATGCTAGCAGGGAATGTTGTGTAAATAAAAATTGTTTAGACATTTTGGATTTTGGTCTCTGAACTTTTTCATTGTTTAAGATCGTATTATCTGTCGGAGCTTTTGACGCTTCTTATTTCTATAAACCTAGCGTACTGGTCTTTTACTCAACACTACTGATTTGAAGAATCTCATTTTTTTGTTTTTGGGTTTTACGGCCCTTTCAAGATTATTTCACTCATACCGAGCCGATCGTTAATCAGAGGTGGACGAAAACCGGAGTACCCGGAGAAAAACCACCTGACCTTCCGTTGCAGAACTTGGCGTCTCACATGTGACCCGAGCGAGGCTCGAACCACATCGGTGATCTCGAGACCTAATGATCAAGAGTCAGCGCTCTTAACCACTAGGTCACGGAGGCCCGTGGTAAGAAGAATCTCAATAAAACCGAGATTCCGAGTCTGGATGTATGTAATGTGTGACTCGTTTCTTAAGGTTACCTTTATATATTCATTTATTTCTAGGGTCACGTCTGAGTTTAGTAGGTCGGCTACTAAAAGGAGCTGATCAGATGCCTTCGGCGGACAAGTACACCAGACTGTTCAGGAAGAGTGGGACATACAACACAGCTGTAAATGACTTCAGATCAGTGAATCCTATAAAGGTCTCTGAGTTAACGCTTCCAGGTGGGGTACGTATTAAATGTAACCAAGACCAATCACCGAACAAGAATCGCTTGCCTACAAAACCCTCGTCTTGCATATACAACGGTTGAGCCCGATGGTTCTTGTGAGGAGTAACAAAGCTAATCGAGTTCTTTTATTATTTTAAATATTGTAAAATAATAAAAAAAATCAACAAACAAAACAAAACAACAACAACAAAATAATTTCAGATATTATAATGACGGGTACCGCCGTGCACGACACAGATCAAGCGTGTAACTTTATAATAAAACATCTGGAGCCGGTTGTTTGAGCTTAAATGCAACGACATCGTTAGTTAAAATTGTTTAAATTTTTATCATTTAATATGGAAAATATACTAATAGTTTTGCTTAAAAATGTGAGCAGCAAATGCAAAAGCTGCTCTCTTCTTTTTCTGCAATAATACCACTATATAAGATTTTGAACTTGCTAGAACAGTTAACAGTTTGATCACTAACGTACGGGCCTCCGTGGCCTAGTGGTTAAGAGCGCTGACTCTTGATCATTAGGTCTCTCACCGCTGTGGTTCGAGCCTCGCTCGGGTCACGTGTGAGACGCCAAGTTCTGCAACGGAAGGTCAGGTGGTTTTTCTCCGGGTACTCCGGTTTTCGCCCACCTCTGATTAACGATCGGCTCGATATGAGTGAAATAATCTTGAAAGGGCCGTAAAACCAAACCCCTCCCCCCCCCAAAAAAAAAAAAAGAAAATAAAAAATAAAAAAAAAATGATCACTAACGAGCTCGTTAAGCTAACGATACTTTGAACAACTGGGCCCCGCCTATTATGGCTAGATGCTAGAAGCGCCATGGCATGTCACAGACAACTATGGCCTATGTGTTGAGTCTTAAGCTGACTGAATTAAAAAAAAATAATGAACGTGAATAATGCTGATGCAGAACCGCTATTTTGAATCCCAAAATCGGAAATCACCTTGTAAATGCTTTTCAAATGTTTACAGTGATTTCGGTAACAGAACAATAATTGAAAGTTTTCGCATAATACATACCTATTTTTCTGCAGGAAAATATTGCCTCCAGTATAGCTGCAAGAATGGTGGCTTTAAAATTTCTCTACATGCCCTGGATATGTTTTGACTGTAATAGATATTTGCCGGGTGACATCAACAACTATAATTTCCTTGAGCTACTTTTTGACAAAGACTATATGACTGACCAGAAATATGGTAAAATGCAACAACATAGAGTCCTGTCCGACTAGTTGTCGACTGATTTCGGGTGAAATCGGTCTGGAGTCCGACCGGCGCCCCACCAGGTGAAGGAGCCTCGGTGGTGGTCGGGAGGGGCGCGGAGAAATTTTAACTCGCACTTAAAATTCTCACCGACTTCCATATCGGTGGGACATCAAATATAAGTCGCGCAGAGCTCATACCGACCTCGGGACGATGTCGATGGCATCAGACATACGTCGACTGGCATCCGGCGGTCGGCGAGCGGGCCCCAGCAAATGAGATAATCTTACAGTAATTGACCGACGCTCGACTGGCGCCCGACAGGTTATGGGGCGGAATCCGTCCAAGGAATCCGGTTTCGGCCGGTCGCTCCTCGATCGCTGACTGACTTCCTGCCAGCGTTCCACTGACACTCGACTCTATAGAGGCCCGATCTCCAATGCATGCCATCAGTTTCTAGCATGCTTCAGCAGGGAGCACAGCTCAACATGGGGTTTGTGGACGTGGACGGACCGACTCTCACCACTCTGTCTGGGCGAGCTTGGATCATCTAAGCGGTTTACCAGTGCTCGTGTGCGGGCCGGCTTCGGCCCTGCGTGGAAGCATCAATCATGTGGCCCATTTATTTCTTCAACTTACCCGATGTACGGGGGCGGACATGTATATTGTATGGGTCTTGTTCAAAGTGCCCATGACACCCTATCAACGCTGAATCAACATCTTGGCGTTGATTCGGCGTTGACTCGGTTTTTTCGATACACACCTGCTTGACGTCATTATTATTATCCATCTATAAAGTATTAATCCATATCAAAGCCCTCGCTAAGTGAATCACTATCCCCCTACTTGTTTTTTCTTCCAATACTTCTATGTCCACAATTTTCGTAAAACTACACGACCTTGTTTTTAAAGATGTAGGTTTCTTTATACGTGTCAAGCCTGAAAAGTCCGTGCATAAATGTTACCCTTCAGTGCAGTTTAACCTGGTAATTGTTGAATGAGTTTACAAACCCGAATTAGCTACTCCCATTTTGCTCCGTACTTTTGTTTCGTCTTCACTGAAGCTAAAGTAAACCTTTAGATGACTTTGTAGACATAGAAGGAAATTTGAAATAGTGCCACAAAAAAGAAAAAATACATGTTCTCCCCCGTAAAGACACACTGCCTAATGTTGTCTAAATATGTTTGGTCCTTATAACTGCTTATTACCCTAACTTAATGCACCTTCGCTATCATGTTGCAATGTATATTTCCCTCATATGTCATGTTATATGTCTCAAGAGAATAAAAGTTTTGTCTGTCTGTCTGTCTGTCTGTCTGTCTTTAGATTTGAAATTTGAACATTATGCCTCCAAGGGGCTAAGAAGTAGCCGGAGTGGTGTAGAGTAAGCGTTTTGTCTCTTTCCTGGGTTTCTGGTTCTGTTGTTCAAGATGGCGGCCTCCATGAAGAGGTTGTACAACGTTTGCATCATGCAAGGTGAAACGACAGCGTGCGTCATTAAAGTTTTGACGATCGAACAAGACACTCCGATATATTCATTAAATAATGGATACAATACATTACAACTGACAGATAAGTGAATGATTGTGTTTCAGGTTTACGTTCCACCAACAGCTAAGGTCATACGGAGACGGGACCTCGGTTTAAAGACTCATCCGAAAGTCTGGAGAAGCCCGGGATCGATCCTGCAATCCCTGGTTTATCAGGCGAGTAGCATAACCACTACACCACGGAGGCTTCTAACTGACAGGTAAGAGCACATTTTTCTTTGTGTTTCAATGAATACAGTTTAGCCGAATTTTCAAGTAACAAATATTATTTTAGTAGTTATTGCTACCCCACATATGCCTGTTGAACTATGTTGGGGACATAGGCAAACAGTGTAGATTCCTATCATACACTACAGAAAGCATTGTTTGATCTGATTCTATACTGTTTGCTTTAAGCACAATCACTTGAAAACCCACCACAAACACAACAAAATAGAAGTGAAGGCAATGATCAGGAATCGATACAATGAACCCACAGCTCCCACCAGAGACACCAAAGGTCAACAAACGTGACAGCCATTTAATCGGGGAATACCTTGTCTCAAACTGTAAGGTGGAAGATTCTATTGTCTTGAATGTGTTTAAAACATTTGAACAGCTGATAATTTTATAGTTTACTCCATCTATATTGTATATATCCGTAGTGACTGAAATGTTTACGAAACCAGTGCTTCAGCTGAAGTGCAGGACCCGCCGGATGCTCTTAGCTTTATAAGTGTTACCATATATGGGTATGGCGGCCATTTTGGTGATGTGACCTGGACCTAAAACGCCCCCCCCCCCCCCCAATAAATGCGCCTTATCGTAAGGAGCAAAAATATATCTTATACTTTAGTACTGTATTCTGAATCGTTTGCAGGATAAAATGCATTTTTTCTTTTCCAATACAAAAGCATATGTGTCAAAGTTTGACCTAGGGACAAAGAATGTCAAGGTCAACCCAGGGTCACCATTTTAGCACTTTATGATGGGCCTACGTCCCAGATGCTATTTATCAAGTTTCGTGGAAATCTGCCCAGTGGTTCTGGAGAAGACTATTTTTGAAGGGTTTTACCATATATGGCTTGGCGGCCATTTTGGTCATGTGACCTGGACCCCATGAGCAAATTTTGGTTTAACCCATCCAATAGAGGCTCCATATGAAATTTGACTTCAATCGGCCCAACGGTTTCCGAGGAGTAGCAGTTCGAAAATTTTCTTATTTTTAGCCTCGGCGAGGCTATACTGAATGGAATGTAATATTTCGCAAGTTCATTGGTTAGATCTCATTGATATATATCAGTATGCCAAAATTTGTTTAAATATTCCAAGCGGTTAAGTCACTATCACCAATTTTCACAAACGGGTTACGGACGGACAGACTGACAGAATGACATGGTGATTTTAGGGCACTCTTACAAAATCAACCGACATCAGTCTGTCGCTTTTTCTGCGGGTCGTGCAATAATCGGATGTGATATCGAGCATGGTGCAGTCAGTATATGACAAGAATGTTGAAAAAAGTTATAACCTGGCTTTGAACAAATTTGCTAAAGCCTTCAAAATGCTTGATCGAGTCATTCAGTCAGAGCTGTCCCTGATTGAAGATAGTAATGATAATGAATCCATTTTAGAAGAATTGATATAAGATAGTAAGGAGTGGAAAAAGTAGGAAGCAAAACGTAGAAAGCAATGCAGAAAACTGAGAGAGGAACTTGAAGCATACTGTCGACAGCTTCCACGCATTAGTTTCAACTATGACCCCAACTTCATGTAGATATATTTGGCTCCCCATCTCAAAATGAACGACAGTAAAAAAAATCTTTGCTTTTCTACATCTATTTCTCAAAGCATTTGATGTTAGACAATCCAAAGGCTTCTTTCCATACGATTGGGTTATCTCTGACAAATTGTACCATCCAGAACTATCTCCCTTTGGCCCCAGCTTGATTTTCTTCCCTAAAGAATGGATAATGGTCTACAACTTATGGAAGATTATAAGTTAGTACAACAGGTTGCAAGAGACAAAACCCGGTGTATAACAACAATTTAGATTGTGGTCCTTTCCTTTAAGCTGTTTAAAACTTGCCGAAATACTACTTGGCAGGCACATTGATATTTTCAAAATCAGTATTTCTCTCCCCGGTTTAGCTCGACAACTGTTGTTCGAATGTGAACGCCATGCTGGTTCTTCCTTTGCCCCTTTTGATGAATCATTACACTGTAAAACAAACTATCATCCCTCGATCATTTTCAACCGGTATTATAAGGCCGGTGAAACTTTTATTCGTGGAATCCCGAACAAAACAACTGAGACCATTGTGGGGTTTGGTGCGAATGCGCTTTATTTGTGGTCTACTGGTCAAAACATGCACTGTGGCACTTTAGTCCGTCGCAGAGCGGAAAATGATTTCAAACCTGAAAAGAGAGATAAAAATGTCTCATGTCTGATTGGTTGGATTATGTGGCCAAGACTTAGGGATTCAAAATGAGTCATAAATTGAACTCAGACAAAGAGAAAAAAGGTGGGTCCCTATCCTATTGACGGCCATTTTGTGGGAGAGTAACTGTCCTTTTGGCTTTCCGCTATTGATGTTTCCATTAGAGTCTAGTTGTTTCATGTTTGTGTTTTTTATGCCCCCAACTTCGAAGAAGTTGATGGGGCATATTGGTTTTGTCTTGTCCGTCTGTCTGTCCGTCTGTCCGTTACGCTTTCACCCTGTAGGAAACTCAAGAATGGTTTGAGCTAGGATCTCGAAATTTCATATATGGAATGTGCATGAAAAATAAGCGGACACGTATTTTGTTATTTTTTTTCGCCGGACTTGTCTTTGCAGAGTTACGCCCCTTTTCGAACTTATGCATTGTGGCTATGGGGAAACCTTGTGAGCGAGATATCTGGAGAACCACTTGAGCTAGCTCATGATATTTAGTAAACAGTTTGGGTCTAAGGTGTAGATGACCGGATTAACTTTTGACGAAATTCCGAAAATATTTAACGGAGTAACGCCCCTTTTCGGACTTATGCAATGCGGCTATGGGGAAACCTTGTGAACAAAATATCTGAAGAGCCGCTTGAGCTAGGCTCATGATATTTAGTAGAGAGTTTGGGTCTAACGTGTAGATGACCTGATTACCTTTTGATGAAATTCTGAAAACATCTATTGGAGTAACGCCCCTTTTCGGACATATGCATTGTGGTATGGGGAAACCTTGTGAGCAAAATATCTGGAGAACTGCTCCATCTAGGCCTATGGCATTTAGTAGACAGTTTGGGTCTAAGGTATAGATGACCTGCTTAACTTTTGATGAATTTCCGAAAATATTTAATGGAGTTACGCTGGTTTTCGGACTTACGCATTGTGGCTATGGGGAAACCTTGTGAGCAAAATATCTGGAGAACCGCTTGAAATAGGCTCATGATATTTAGTAGACTATTTGGGTCTAAGGTGTAGAGGACCTTGTTAAATTGTGACGAAATTCCGAAAACATTTAAAGGAGTTATGCCACTTTCCGGACTTATGCATTGTGGCTATTGGGAAACCTTGTGAACAAAATATCTGGAGAACCACTCGAGCTTTGCTCATGATATTTGGTATACAGTTTGAGTCTAATGTGTAGATAACCTGATTAACTTTTGACGAAATTCCGACTGTATATAACAAAGTTATGCCCCTTTTTCGGACTTAACACATCATGGCTATAGGGAAACCTTGTGAATAAAATATGTAGAGAACTGCTTGAGCTAGTTTAATTATGTGTCTATCAGTAGCAAGCATATGGTTGGGGGCATAGTGTTTCACAAACACATTTTCTAGTGTTTCCTTTGGTTTCTCTGATGGGAGCAGTGGATTAATTGTACCGATTCCTGATCATTGCTATCGCTTCTATTTTGATGGATCAGTTTCACGGTTGTTACTGACACGGGCACCAATGTTGGCTTCACGAAACTGTAAAAGATGATACATTGGAACATTCAATTATTTACGTTCTAGGAGTTATACTGTGATCGATATGTGGGAGTGCAACTTTCGTAAACAAATGCGTTCTGACATCATGTTGAAAGCGATTGCCAGACACACCACAGCGAGCTATGAGTGAAATGGAAATACTTAGGGAGTGCTATCGGGGGGGGGGGGGGGGGGGCGTTTCGGTATGGTGGAAGTAGACATTAGGGTCCCAGATAAGTTGTCAGATACTTTTCCTCATCCTACCATTTTCAAGAAATGCAACATTGGGTACAACATGGATATTATACGACAGACTGCATGCATGGTAGTTAACCCAATCATGGTTGGCAACTTTGCTTCCCTCTTTAATTGCACGCCGGTGGATCAGACCTCAGATTCTATGACGGCTCAAACGTAAAGGCTTATCGAGAATAAGAGAAATAATGTTGGTTGGTGCCTGATGCTTTGTCTCTGGTCGGGCTCATCGGAGTCTAACTGTTGGTTTTCTTTTGCTCCAGTGATACACACAGTAAGTAACAAACAACAACATAAATAAATCGCCACAGAAGAGCCGCCTTGGAACGGTCAGTGGAAGATTTCCACTGGGGGGCTTAAATCGATTTTACGTGGCCACAATCCTCGCCCTTACTTCCGTCGCGATTCAGACAAATAATTTGTTCAGTCCGCATGAAGGCCTCCTAACTCATCAGTGCAACATCTCCGTGAACACAAAAATCAAAGACCCACAGAGGTGAGACAACGGTGAGGACTCGACAGCAAGAAACCACTGAAATGCTGGAGCAAAAGAAAACCAACAGTTAGACTCCGATGAGTTGTGGTTTGGTAAACAGACTTAGCACCCGCCCATTTGGGCTTGAAGAAATAGATGGGCTGCACGCCGCTTCCACACAGAGCTGACACCGACCCGCAAACGAGTACTGGTAAACCGCTTAGAGGAGCTAAGCCTGCCCAGGCGATACGTTGCGAGTCGCCCCGTTCATGCTTATAAACCCTGCTGGTTTCATTGGGCGGTAGGGCTTGAGATGTCATTTCATCTTAATGTCGGGTAAAAATCCCACAAAATTGGAAGCAACGTCTCCAAAATGACCGTTACAGTGTTGACAGGGACGTTAAACTTAAAATAAAACAAAAACAAAAAGGTAAACTGACTGACTCGATATAACCTAAACATTGTTGACTGGACCCGTTAATCACCAAAACAAATCATTTCAGCTGTTTTGAAAATAAGAAACTGAACGTTTGATGTGCAGTATTTGATACGTACTTGATAGTAACCATGCTCACAGAAAGAAAAAAATATCGTATTACTGTCAGTTACAAAAGGTCTTTTTCAATGAAAAGGTACATGAAGGATACCATACGATTGTGAAAACATGATAGGATGGACGCTATGGCTTTCCATTAGGTCATCTAAGCAAATTAAGTCGAACAAGTAAGACCTTAGAATCACATTTGCAGCTGGATTGTCGAGCATCTCATTTTTATGACGAAGTAATCGATGCACACAGGATGTTTGTCACTACAAGTCGCCCCACTGACGGCAATAGACGTGCATTCTGAGAACAGGTACATGATAAAATGAAAAATAAGAATATAGTTATAATAGTCCGGTGAAAGAAAAAAAAAACAATACACGTGCCACAGGGTTGGAAAAAGAACATGACTCGACCGGGACTCGAACCCAGGACCTCTCGCATACCGTGCTAACACTCTACCGACTGAGCTACCGAGCCACACGGTCGACCTGCTACATTTTCCCCCTGCCTAATTAGATTCGCCCCGAATCTCTCCTAATGAGATCCGTTCCAAATCTCTAAGTCCTATCCACTCCGGCTGCGAGACTTATTTTTCATACTCTTTCATGTCCTGAGACGCGGCGCTGAACCCACACTGGCCACCAAATGTCAAAGGGTTGGAAAAAGAATATGACTCGACCGGGACTCGAACCCAGGCACAGATGCGGCGACGTCGCCTAGCACTACAGTGGCCGACGTCCTTAACCACTGCGCCACAGAGGCATCCCCCCCCCCCCCCCAAAAGGATGCTCATGTAGCGCATATAAGGCTATCCGGCACTGCAGTACACTCTGTATTTAGGGGTTTATTTGTTACTATTGTATTTTTTTTTTGGATTATGACTATTTCTCTCATCAATGGAAGCGACTTTTCGTCTTTACAACCATAGTGGAGACACAATCAGGGATAAATAAATTGTGCTTTGACCGTGATTCGAACCCACGCACAGATGCGGCGACGTCGCCTAGCACTGCAGTGGCAGACGTCCTTAACCACTTCGACACAGAGGCATCCCCATATAACTGGTTATTTTAAATTTTCGTGTGTGTGTTCGGGTTTAACGTCGCTTTCAACAATTTTTCAGTCATATCACGACGGTGTCTGGTTGTGACAGGGAGCTCAATGCTCACTTTTATAGTGCTGCCTCACTGAAGTATCATGTCCCAGACACATTGCATGATACCACACCTAGTCACATTATCCTGACACTGGGTCGACCAGTCCTTGCTCTACCCCGTAAATCTGAGTGCCAAGCGAGGAGCAGCTAGTACCATTTTTAACGACTTTGGTATATCGCGGCCCGGGATCGAACCCGTAACCTCCCGTTCCCCGGAGCGGACACTCTACCAACTGAGCTATCGGGGCAGGTATTGAAATGTCGAGACGACATTTTTCACACAGGGGGAGGGGAGCGTGTGGCAGTAACGCTAAAATGTATTCTGGACAGAGGCTTATAAAATGTTAATTCAGCTGAAGGGGTAGCTGAGTTGCAGTCGGGTGGCGAAGCATTGCTTGTCATGGCGTCTCTGAAGAGCCGGTGGTTGTCAGAGTGCCGTTGGCGGGGGGTGCGCTTGCCTGCAATTCTGATGACCCATTGTTTTTAAAAATTTCGTCTTCTGCTTGGTGGCAGTTGGTTGACGGTGCATGATTTGTCATGGCGTCTCTGGAGAGCCGGTGGTTGTCAGAGTGCCGTTGATACGTGGTGCACTTGACTGCAAACTGGTAAGAAAGTTCGTATTGTCCATATGGCCTTCCTTTGTTTAGGTTTCCATTATGGTCTGGTCGCTTAATGTTTGTATTTCTTTCCCTTTGGTGTCTTTTATGGATGGAGTAAGTTAATTGTATCAATTCCTGATCTTTGTTTTACTTCTACTTTATGGCAGCGCATTTTGATAAGGGTTTACCTGGCAAAGTGTTAGTATCTTTAACTTCACTAGCTCGACAAACATTGGAAGCAATAGCTTCGGCCCCTATTTTATTATCAAATTGGTATTTATTAACACAATATACATCTGGTAAATTTATATAAATGATTGAAAAGGTGTAGTTAAAGTTGTGTTGAAACTCATGCAAGTAATTTGTTGAGTAAGCTAAATGTCGGGACATTTCCCGAAGAGGGGGAGAATGTCACAGAGTAAAATTATGGAAGCTGGAGGAGCGCTAGCGCTTAGGACTTTCTTTTCATTTCAAGTTATTTTCCCATATTGATCGTCGTTTTTCATACATCATATACTCATGTATTCCATCTTTCATTAAGCATTAAGCATTCCTGAGTAGCGTATAACACTTTCCGGTGTCCTCATGTAAGTCTCGCGCGCTTTTCACCTCACTGATTAACACCGCATGCGCACATACTTACTTTAGCCTTTGTCAGTCTTTCTTTGTCCCTGGCAAGGGTAGGTCTTACGACCACCTGACGGACACCATTTATATGGTTTACACGGCAAAATTATTAGCTCACCAGAGCCGAAGGCTCCGGGGGAGCTTATACGATAGGCAGTTGTCCGTCGTCGTCGTATGTCGTATGTCGATGTCGTATGTCGTCGTATGTCTGGTGTCAAAACTTTTAAACGACTTCTCCTCTGAAGCCACTGGGCCTATTGGGCCCAAATTTCATCTGTAGCATCCTTGGGCTGGGGGATTAAAGTTTGTGTCTTTTATGAAAATCGGCTTATAATGGGGAAAATTGAAAATTGGCATTTACTGCAAAGTCATTGGAGATATTTTGACAAAACTTTTATAAAAATGTTTCTTGAGAAAACTTCTCTCAGCCAGATGCTTTTATGCCAACCTGAGCGTTCCGGGGTTGTGCTGGGGCCCTGCTCCCACCCCCCCCCCCATCCCTTCACTCCATGAAAGGCCATATATCTCAGACACCATTCAGATCCCCATCCCTAATCCATATATATTCTTTTTCCTTACGATAAGACACATTCATTGACACAAACCTGGGGGCTCCCGGGACGCGCCGGGGCCTTGCCCCACCTCCTCCACTTCATAAAAGGTCTAGTAATTCGGCAACCTTATAGATCCCCACCCCTAAACCATATATATTCTTGTTCCTTATGATGAGACTTCAGTTACACCAACCTGGGTGTCCCCGGGATGCGCCGGGGCCTTACCCCACCCCCTCCACTTCATAAAAGGCCCAATAGTCTTACAGATCCCCACCCCTTAATCATATATATTCTTGTTCCTAATGATAAGACACATTCAGTGACACCAACCTGGGGGCCCCGGGGTTGGACCGGGGCCATGCCCCACCACTCCACTACATAAAAGGCCATATATCTTAGAAACCATAAAGATCCCCACCCCTTAACCATACATTTTTAGCTCACCTGAGCCGAAGGCTCATGTGAGGTATTAGTATACCACGAGCCGGCGTCCGTCGTCCGTCGTCCGTCGTCGTCCGTCGTCGTCGTCCACACTTTCAAAGAAGTATATCTCCGGAACCAGTAGGCCAATCTTGATCAAATTTCATGTGAAGCATTATCAGGTAGGGGGAAAGGCTGCATACTGTTTTCAGGCAGATCGGATTGGAACTCTGGTTGCCATGGCAACAAATAGCTCCCATAGACTTAACATAGGAAAAAGTTTGTCATCACTCTAGCTCCGTCAATTTTTTTCTGATTGTCTTCATTCTTGCAGATAACGAGGACAGGCATGAAATCTCGATCAAGTTCGATTTTGGGCTGAATCGGATTATTCACTCAGGAGTTACGTGCCCTTGAGCGTTAGGAAAAAGCTTGTCATCACTCTAGCTCCGTCAATTTTTTTCTGATCGACTTCATTCTTGCAGATAACGAGGACAGGCATGAAATCTCGATCAAGTTCGATTTTGGGCTGAATCGGATTATTCACTCAGGAGTTACGTGCCCTTGAGCGTCAAAAAAATTGCCTATTGACTTAACATGGGGAGAATGTTGTCATCACCGTAGCTGCTTCAATTATTTTCAGATTGGCTTTATTCTTGCAGATAACCAGCACAGCCATTAAATCTCGGTCAAGTTCGATAACTGGCAGAATCAGATCAGTCACTTAGGAGTTACCTGCCCTTGTGTGTTTTTGCATTAGGGTTAATGGGAATTTCAAAAATGTATATCTTAAAGACTACTTGGCCAACTTTGATCAAATTTCATGTGTCGCATTATTGGGCAAGTGGAAAGGCTTCATTAGGTTTTCAGGCAGATCTGAGTGGAACTCTGGTTGCCATGGCAACATCTAGCTCCCATAGACTTCACATAGGAAAAAGCTTGTCATCACTCTAGCTCCGTCAATTTTTTTCTGATCGACTTCATTCTTGCAGATAACCAGTACAGGCATAAAATCTCGGTCAAGTTCGATTTTGGGCCGAATCAGATAATTCACTCAAGAGTTACGTCCCCTTGAGCGCCCGAAAAATTGCCTATCGACCTAACATGGGGAAAATGTTGTCATCACTGTAGCTAGTAACGAGGACAGGCATAAAATCTTGGTTAAGTTCGATTTTGGGCAGAATCGGACTATTGACCTCGGAGTTACGTGACCTTGAGCGACAAAAAATTTGCCCATAGACTTAACATAGGGAAAATGTTGTGACTACGATAGCGACTTGAATTTTTTTCAGATAAGCTTCAAACTTGCAGGTAACGAGGACAGACATAAAATCACGCTTAAGTTCGATTTTGGGCCGAATCGGATTATTTGCCTTGGAGTTACCTGCCCTTGAACGTGAAAAAAATACGTTGTGACCACGATAGCAATTTTATTTTTATTCAGATCAGCTTCAAACTTGCAGGTAACGAGGACAGGCATAAAATCCCGGTTGAGTTCGATTTTGGGCCGAATCAGAATATTGACCTCGGAGTTACGTGACCTTGAGAGACAAAAAATTTGCCCATAGACTTAACATAGGGAAAATGTTGTGACTACGCTAGCGACTTGAATTTTTTTTCAGATCAGCTTCAAACTTGCAGGTAATGAGGACAGACATAAAATCTCGGTTAAGTTTGATTTTGGGCCGAATCGGATTATTTGCCTTGGAGTTACCTGCCCTTGAGCATAAAAAAAATACGTTGTGACCACGATAGCAACTTTATTTTTATTCAGATCAGCTTCAAACTTGCAGGTAACGTGGACAGGCATAAAATCTCAGTTAAGTTCGAATCGGAATATTGACCTCGGAGTTACATGACCTTGAGCGACAAAAAATTTGCCCATAGACTTTACATAGGGAAAATGTTGTGACTACGATAGCGACTTGAATTTTTTTCAGATCAGCTTCAAACTTGCAGGTAACGAGGACAGACATAAAATCTCGGTTAAGTTCGATTTTGGGCCGAATCGGATTATTTGCCTTGGAGTTACCTGTCCTTGAGCATAAAAAATACGTTGTGACCACGATAGCAACTTTATTTTTATTCATATCAGCTTCAAACTTGCAGATAACGAGGACAGGCATAAAATCTCGGTTAAGTTCAATTTTGGGCCGAATCGGAATATTGACCTCGGAGTTACGTGACCTTGAGCGACCAAAAATTTGCCCATAGACTTAATTAGGGAAAATGTTGCGACTACGATAGCGACTTGAATTTTTTTCAGATCAGCTTCAAACTTGCAGGTAACGAGGACAGACATAAAATCTCGGTTAAGTTCGATTTTGGGCCGAATCGGAATATTTGCCTTGGAGTTACCTGCCCTTGAGCATAAAAAATACATTGTGACCACGATAGCAACTTTATTTTTATTCATATCATCTTCAACTTGCAGGTAACGAGGACAGGCATAAAATATCGGTTAAGTTCGATTTTGGGCCGAATCGGAATATTGACCTCGGAGTTACGTGACCTTGAGAGACAAAAAAATTTGCCCATAGACTTAACGTAGGGAAAATGTTGTGACAGAAATAGCGACTTGAATTTTTAACCTCACCTGAGCCAAAGGCTCCAGTGAGCCGATAGTATACCAAGGCTCCGGAGTCCGTTGTCTGTCGTCCGTCCATCCGTCGTCCACACTTTCAATGAAGCATATCTCAGAAGGCAGTCGACCAATCTTGTTTAAATTTTATGTGTAGCACCATTGGGCAAGGGGAAAGGCTGCATTAGGTTTTGGAGCTAGTCTGGTTCATTTGTTCCTTCATTCTTCTTTCTCTCCATATAGAGATAATAGACCAATGTTAAATTTTTAATCAAATATTTCTCAGGAACTACAAAAGCTAGAAGCATCAAATTTGGTATTCAATAGAATAATGATGACTTATTTTGTGTAAGAGACATTGGCCTTTCTCAGCTTATTTGTTCATCTGTTCTTTCATTCTTCTTTCTCTCCATTTTGACCAATGTTAAATTTTCGTCAAAGATTTCTCAGGAACTATAGAAGCTAGAAGTCTCAAACTTGGAATGCAATGCAATAATCATGACTTATATTCTGTAAGGGTCAATGGGCTGGATTCTATTAGCAGATTTAGTAGTCAAGTCTGTGAATTGTTAAAACTTAAGTTCCTCAGGTGAGCGGTTTAGGCTCATTGAGCCTCTTGTCTTGTTCCTTGTGATAAGACGCATTCAGTGACACCAACATGGGGCCCCCGGGATGCTCCGTGGCCTTACCCCATCCCCTCCACTTCATAACAGGCCCAGTATCTGGTAAACCTTACAGATCCCCACCCCTAAACCATATATATTATCGTTCCTTATGATAAGACACATTCAGTGACACCAACCTGTGCCCCCCCCCCCCCCCTGGGATGGGTTGGGGCCCTGCCCCGACCCCTCCACTTCATAAAAGGCCATATATCTCGGAAACCATTCAGATCCCCACCCCTAAACCATATATATTCTTGCTCCTTATGATAAGACGCATATAATGACGCCAACCTGTGGGCCCCCGGGATGTGCCGGGGCATTGCCCCATCCCCTCCACTTCATATAAGGCGCAATATCTCGGAAATCTTACAGATCCCCACCCATAAACCATATATACTCTTGTTCCTTATGATAAGACACATTCAGTGACACCAACCTCATGGTCTGCCAGGGTGTGGCAGGGCCATGTCCCACCCCTCCATTTAACAAAAGGCCATATATCTGAGAAACTGTTCAGAGCCCCACCCCTAAACCATATATATTCATGGTTCTTATGATTAGGGACATTCAGTGACACCAACATTGGGGAGCCCTGGGCTGTGCCCCAACCCTCCACTTCATAAAAGGCCCAATATCTCGGAAACCTTACGGATCCTTTTTTTTTAAATTTGGCTCTTAGTTTTCATTGTTTTTTTTTTGGGGGGGGGGGTGGGTTTTACGGTCCTTTCAAGATTATTTCACTCATATCGAGCCGATTGTTAATCCTTAGTTTTCATTGAGGTATAATGGGGAAAATTGGAATATGGTATTCACCGCCAAGCCTTTGCAGATATTTTGACAAAACTTTCATAGTAATATTCTTTAAACTATCATCTATTTGCCATATGATTTCAGGCTGCCTACTCGCTTTTATTGGTTGCCATGGAACCTAAATGTACCAAAAAAACTAAAAAAAAAAGACTTAACAATCATATCCTCAGAAACCATAGGCTGAGAATTTATGCAAATATTGATCATATTTGCCTTTACAGGTTTTGTGTTTTTAATGAAATTTGGCTCTTTAGTTTGATTACTATGGCAAGTTAAGCATTTCCATAGACCTACTTAAATCCAAATTATTTGGTTATGGAATTGGTGGGAAGACTCTTAAATGGATAGATTCCTTCCTTTGCTACAGAAAACAGCGTGTTGTTGTTAATGGTGAATCTTCAGTATGGGCGCCAGTTTTGTCTGGAGTCCCACAAGGGACCGTTCTTGGTCCTCTATTGTTCTCCCTGTACATCAATGATATTTCCACTGATATTGACTCAGAAATAAGACTGTTCGCAGATGACTGTGTTTGTTACCGGGAAATTAGAGATACAGATGACTCACTGAAACTTCAGGCTGACATAGATAGATTAGGATGTTGGGCCAGAAAATGGGGCATGAGATTTCAACCAGTTAAATGCAATATTATGCAGATAACAAGGAAGAGATCTAATAAAGTTGAGGCTTCTTACACCTTAGAGGGAACGGTCCTCGAAAATGTGAATTCCATTAAATACCTTGGTGTGACAATCACTCACGATTTGAGATGGAATACACACATTAGCAATATGTGTACAAAGGCGAATAGAACACTTGGTTTCCTGAGGCGAAATCTTCATCAGTGTCCTCAGGATGTGAAAGAAACAGCATACAGGGGACTTGTTCGCCCAATCCTGGAATATGGTAGTTGCATCTGGGACCCAAGCGGAGTGGTCCTAAATGAAGAAATTGAAAAAGTTCAGAATAGAGCTGCTAGATTTGTAACTGGAAATTATTGCTTTGAAACTGGGAGCATGACTGGAATTCTAGGAACATTAAGATGGGAGTCTCTCAAGAAAAGGAGAAGAGACAGTAGGCTCATACTCTTATACAAAGGTCTAAAGGGTGCTGCCAGCATTCCAACAGATGACCTTGTTCCCCCAGCTAGGCATTGTAGAAAACACCATTCAATGACGTTTCAGACCCTTACTGCAAGAACGGATATTTATAAAGAATCGTTTTCCCCCGAACCATTAGAGATTGGAATGCCCTTCCCGATTCTATTATTTTGACGGCTGAAGGTGCTGAGGATTGTGTAGCTAAGTTTACATCTTTGGTTAGAGCTAGGGACTAACTTCCCATATCACAGGTCCTGGTGTATGAATGTCATTTGACGTGTCACCAGTAACAATTCTGATTCTGATTCTGATTCTGATGATGTTGAAAAATGGATTAATGACAATTACCCCTTTCACGATATTTTGTCAAAAGTTTATGGAAATATTCCTTAAACAATGGTCTACCTACCATATAATTTACGGCCTATTGGTTGCCACAGATGGGCAGTCTGTTGTCCTGCAACAGCACATTCAAGCGACATCAGTCCTGTGAAGCCACAATATTGATTGGGTCCAAATTCCATTGGATTCCATGGTTTCTTAAACAAGAGGGCCATGATGGCCCTGGATCGCTCACCTGATCCATAGTGTAACAAGTGGGCCTCACGGAGGGCCATTATTGGCTCCAGGGATTTAATGTGCATAATGTTGAGGGAGGTCCTAGGGGTTAAGCTTCAAACCAAACACCAAAAAAGGCTAAAATTTGAACAATCTTGGCAAAGGTCCACTAGACGAAGCTACACACCAAATATCAAAGACTTTGGTCTTGCGGTTTCACAGAAGGAGAATTTTTTAAAGATATACCCTACATAACCTATGCAAAACCAAATGGCCAAGGGGCTATATAAGTCTATGTAAAACCAAAGGGCCCCGGGGTGGGGGCATTTGTGGCCTAGGGCTATAATTTGAACAATCTTGGTAGAGGTCCACTAGATGAAGCTCCATACCAAATATCAAAGACCTGGGCCTTGCAGTTTCAAAGAGATTTCTCTTTATAAGTCTGTGTAAAACCAAAGGGTCTCGGGTGGCGACATTTTTGGCCCCAGGGCTATAATTTGCACAATCTTGATAGAGGTCCACTAGATGAAATTTCACACCAAATATCAAAGACCTAGGCCTGGTGGTTTCACAGAAGAATTTTTTTTTTAAGATTTTCCCTATAAAAGTCTATGTAAAACCAAAGGGCCCCGGAGCGTTGGCATTTTTGGTTTCAGGGCTATAATTTTAACAATCTAGGTAGGGTTCCTTTAGATGAAGCTTCATACCAAATACCAAAGACCTAGGCCTTGTGATTTCAGAGAAGAAGATTTATAAAGATTTTCCCTATATAAGTCTATGTAAAACCAAAGGGCACCGGAGCGGGGGCATTTTTGGCCCAAGGGCTATAATTTGAACAATCTTGGTAGAGGTCCATTAGATGAAGCATCATACCAAATATCAAAGTCTTGGGTTTTGCGGTTTCAGAGAAGCAGATTTTTAAAGATTATCCCTAAATAAGCCTTTGTAAAACCAAAGGGCCCTGGGGCGGGGGCATTTTTGGCCCCAAGACTATAATTTGAACAATCTTGGCAGGGGTCCTTTAGATGAAGCTTCACACCCAATATCAAAGGCCTAGGTATTGTGGTTTCTGAGAAGAAGATTTTTTAAAGAGTTTCCCTATATAAGGCTATGTAAAACCAAAGGGCCCCGGAGTGGGGGCATTTTTGGCCTAAGGGCTATAATTTGCACAATCTTGGTAGACGTCCATTAGATGAAGCTTCATACCAAATATCAAAGTCCTGGGCCTTGCGGTTTCAGAGAAGAAGATTTTTAAATATTTTCCCTATATAAGCCATTGTAAAACGGTGCGTGATATATTTGGTCTCAGGGCTATAATTTGAACAATCCTGATAGAGGTCCACTAGATGAAGGTTCATACCAAATATCAAAGACCTAGACCTTGTGGTTTTAGAGAAGAAGATTTTTAAAGATTTTCCCTATATTTGTCTTTGTAAAGCCAAAGGGCCCCGGAGCGGGGGCATTTTTTGGCCCCAGTGTTATAATTTGAACAATCTTGGTAGAGGTCCATTAGATGAAGCTTCATATCAAATATCAAAGTCCTGGGCCTTGCGGTTTCAGAGAAGAATACTTTTATAGATTATCCCTATATAAGCCTATGTAAAACCAAAGGGCCCCTAGGCGGTGACATTTTTGGCCCCAGCACTGTAATTTGAACAATCTTTGCAGCGGTCCTTTAGATCAAGCTTCATACCAAATATTAAAGACCTAGGCCTTGTGGTTTCAGAGAAGAAGATTTTTGAAAGATTTTCCCTATATAAGTCTATGTAAGAGCCCCGGAGCGGAGGCATTTTTTGACCCAGCACTATAATTTGAACAATCTTGATAGGGGTCCACTAGAGGAAGCTTCATACCAAATATCAAAGGCCTGGGCCTTGTCGTTTCAGAGAAGAAGATTTGTTTAGTTTTCAGTGAAAAATATCTATTTTTGGCTCCTGTGACCTAGATGTGCAGCGAACGGGAACCATTTGAACAACTTTGAAAGGGGACCACCTAAGGATCATTCCTGTAAAAATTGGTCAAAATCCGATCCGTGGTTTAGGAGGAGATGTCGTTTGAAGAAATTGTTTACGCACGCACGCACGCACACACGGACGGACGGAGGCACGCACGACGGACGACGGACAAAAAGTGATCCCAATAGCTCACCTCGTCACGACGTGACAGGTGAGCTAAAAACATGGCTGCCAGTGGGCAGTGCCCCGCTGAGCTCTGGTGAGCATAGTGGTCCATTAGCCTCTTGTTTATAATGAAGACGTCATAAGTATATACAATGGTTCAAAGGGGATATGACGCATTGTGGTGCAATTACAGGAAACGGAAATCTATTGTCCGCCATTTTGGGCATTTACCGGATATTGTGCATGCTGCAAATGTTTGCAATCTCTTTATGCAGGTTTGCAGCCTCTTGTACAACAGAACAACACCCAGACCAAGGAAATATACTAAAATAGCTTACACTATACTATTTTTGTTTTTTTTTTTTTTTTTGGTTTTACGGCCCTTTCAAGATTATTTTCACTCATATGGAGCCGATCGTTAATCAGAGGTTAGCGAAAACCGGAGTTCTCGGAGAAAAAACACCTGACCTTCCGTTGCAGAACTCTGCGTCTCACATGTGACCCGAGCGAAGCTCGAACCGCAGTTGTGAGAGACCTAATGATCAATAGTCAGCGCTCTTAACCACTAGGCCACGGAGGCCCGTTCACTCTATACTATTCGACTCAGCTGTTGAACAAAACATACCCTCGGGAGAAGTGGAGCAAGTACCAGAAGAAAGAGGGGACGTTGATGAGGGGGTGAGAGGCATCTTGTTCCGCTTTTCTTTGAAGGGAGTTGTCTTCTTCGACGTGAACAAAATGTAGGATGTTCACCTACCAACCGAGCTGACAAATTTGTTGTACAGAATGGAGGAAATGCAGTTTATAAGCCACGGACAACTCGTACATTCCAGACGGGGGTACACCCGGCCATCGCCCGGGGCCCGGTCATGCTTGGCCGGGCAATGGGCGGACATCTGCGGAAAATCGACCAATGCTCGGTCAGCTAGCACGAATAACGATCATCAGGCATACGCCCAGGCTGGTAATCTGCGGTATTCTGGCCGATTTCCGACCGACATATACGCCGAGGCTTCTCCGAAAAAGTCTAGCAGACACCACCTGATTACCCTTGGATGTGGTTTTAGCCCCCGTACGGAATACTTTATGTCACAACCGAACCAGTCCCCCGCCTTCGATCCCTTCTCTACATGGACAGCTCAGCAGGCCACCACATCGAGTATTGCTCGCCGAAATTTATGCGACCGAGGAATGGGCTGTCCAAAACATGAAAAGCTAATGACGGACGGACGACTGACGGATGAAAGGTCGTAGCATTAGGTAACTCTGAGCTTGCATATAAGAAATCTATCACAAGTTGGCATCAGAAAAAAAAATCAGTTTGGGACAAAGAGAGAATGCACAACATGTATGCCACACGGTCTTATTATTTATTATTATTATTTTTTTTACAGAATCGAGTTCTGTTTGGCGAGGCCGCTTACAGAACCGTTATGTTGGAAAAACGGGGCGACAAAGGAAGACCGACACTCCGGCTGTTAAGATTTACAGGCAAGGCTGAAGATGTGGAAAAGAGAATGGTCTATACGGATAAAATAATATATGATCCGGACTTAAAAACCGGCAGTAAAAGTTGGTTTTCGAAATGGATATCGCCGAATGTGGACGATTAACCACATGTAACTCCCCAATAAACGATGGTCGTCCAATAAGTATCTGGCCTTGCCTACTTAGAGTCGCGCTTGACGTCGTTCTTTTTAAATAGTCACATCACAGCAATAAACACTTTCTCCATCGATGTTCAAAATTGAAGTGAAGGCCATGATCAGGAACCGATAAAATTAACCCACTGTTCCCAGCAGAGAAACCAAAGGGGAAAAACAGACATGAAATAACTTAAATCAAAATGGAAACATCAATAGCGGAAAACCAAAAGGACAGTTACTTTCTCACAAACTGACCAATTGGCTATCCAAAACAAAATAATATAAGCGATACACACACTCAAAAGACAATTCGTTACAAAAATAAACCGCAACAGAAGAACCGCATTGGAACGGTCAGGGAAACGAATTCCAAGACTGAAAGTCCATTTTTGTAGAATTTCAGGATCTTTAGAGTTGAGTCAATCCACCCTATAGCCGGTACGTTTAGCCCCTCATCTGACCAAAAGGGACGTCCGCGCAATGATTTCTTCAAGTTCGGAAACAAAAAGTAATTACTGGGTGCCAGATCAGGAGAATAGGTTGGATGGGGCAAGGGTTTGAGATTGTTGCGCTTCATCGCATCCACAGAAACTTTGCAAGCATTGTCAGCACACCTTTGGTAATTTTTCCACACCTGCAGCTGCACGTTACTGGTCCAAAATATTAGCATAGTTGTCCTGATAAATAGTCTGGCCATGATGTTAATAATCCTCCAAGAAGAGAACCCCCTTGCTGACAGAAGGCTGCGTCTTGAATTTCTTTGAATGCGTTGAACTGTGTCCAGTTCATTGTGTATTCTGTTGTTTCATCTCACGATCATAGTGATAGAACCGAGTTCGTGCCCTGTCACAATTTTTCAGGACATTTTTTTCTGATTAGAATCATCTTTGCAAATGTGGCTCAGAGGTGGGCACTCTGACAGCTCATTGTTCTTCACTAGGGCATTCTGGCTCCCAACGCGCTGAAAGCTTCCTCATGCCCAGACGTTCACGCCAAACGCTACCCTCAAGAAACTGCAATCTTCTAGCCACTTTGAAACTTTCATTCTGCAAAGTGCCTTGATCTTGGGTGGGGTGGGGCGGAGTCAATGAATAAAGAAGTTCGGACGGCTACATGTTAAATGCATAAATCTAAAGCAAAACTAACAAAAGGCCCACTTCATCAGTGCTTGCAGGTATATAAAACTGTTCCAGTAGCTCTATAAGGTAATGTACTATATTTATAGCCTAATGCATTATGTTTCCTCTTCAATTTATTTAAACTTCAAGGGTGATAAGTTTTATAAAAAAATATCCGAGAAATTAACTGTCATATCAATTATAAACACTTTTGTTATTTCGCCTTTTTGTCTCCGGTTAATTTGAACAAAACATGTTCCTGTGACAAGCTCTCTTGCTATTAATCATCCAGTTACCAAATTCACGTGTTCCCTGAATGAAATTGCACGACCCGTAGGGTGTGCACATTAATCACCCTGAAAGTCCATCCGTCCGTGGTCTGTAACTTTGGAACCGTTTGGAATTTTTATGCCCTCGTAGGAGGGCATATAGTTTTTGCACTGTCCGTTTGTTTGTTTGTTTGTGGGTTTGTAAGTCCGCTTTGACGTTGATCCTATCACCTGCGAAGGAGTTACAACCCTTTATTTTCTAAAAAAATGTGCTAAAATCCTTGTGATGCGAACTACTTCAACATTTCTTCCCTGATTCAGCTGAAACATTGCACATGCATTCCTTGTGAGGTGAAGGGGTGCCTAACACAATTTTCACGTTGATCCTATCATCTGTGACGGAGTTACGACCCTTAATTTTCTAAAAAAAAAACGCGTTCGAAAACCTTATGACGCGAACTTTTTCCACATTTCTTCACCGTTTGAGGTTATACTTTGCACATGCATTCCTTGTGAGTTAAAGGGGTGCCTAACACAATTTTCACGTTAATCTTATCATCTGCGAAGGAGTCACGGCCCTTTATTTTCTGAAAAACGCGTTCTTAAACCTTGTGACGCGAACTACTTCCACATTACTTCGACAGTTTTGTTAATTTTTTGCATAGGCATTTGCAATGATATGTAAATGTGCCGAACACAAAATTCATTCTGCTCGTATGAAGCGTTTTTGAGTTATGGCCCTTGATTTTCTCAAAAATGCGCTAAAAATCTTGTGACGCAAGCCACCTCCACATTTCTTCACCGATTGAGCTAAAACTTTGCATATGCATTCCTTGTGAGGTGAAGGGTTGCCTAACACAATTTTCAAGTTGATCCTATCACCTGCGAAGGAGTCACGGTCCTTGATTTTCTGCAAAACGCGTTTGAAAACATTGTGACGCGAACTTCTTCGACATTTCTCCACCGTTTGAGCTGAAACTTTGCACATGTATTCCTGGTGAGGTAAAGGGGTGCCGAACACAATTTTCAATTGATCCTATCATCTGCGAAGGAATTACGGCCCTTTATTTTCTGAAGAATGCGTTCTTAATCCTTGTGACGCGAACTACTCCCATATTTCTTCGACAGTTTGTTTTAATTGTTATGCCCCCGTAGGAGGGCATATAGTTTTTACACTGTCCGTTTGTAGGTGTGTGTGTTTGTGGGTTTGTTCGTTTGTAAGTCCGCACTTTTTTGTGATGCAAACTTCTTCCACATTTCTTCAACGATTGAGCTGAAACTTTGCACATGCTTTCCTTGTGAGGTGAAGGGATGCCTTCACGTTGGTCCTATCATTTTTGAAAGAGTGATGGCCCTTTCCTCAAATTGGCCCCCACGGGGGGATTGCTCACTTATATTGACAGCTCTTGTTTGATCTATTTTGGCATACGAAATAATATTGACAATGACTAGCCCATGATATTGACTTATGCTAGATTCCTTTATAAATTCCCTCGCCTAGGCATACTAACTTACAAATGCTCAACATGATAATGAAATAAAATTAACGCATACCCGATAAATAAAATTATAAATATCCTAAGTAATTAGGAAAAAAGATATAGGAGAATAAAAGTGAAGGCAATGACCAGTAATCAATACAATTAAGCTACAGCTCCCATCAAAGAAACCAAAGGGAATGAAACACAAACATGGAACAACTAGACCCCAATGGAAATATCTATAGCGGAAAGCCAAAACAACAGCCACTTTCCCACAAAATGGCTATCCAAAACAAACACAAAAAAACAGAAGCGATACAAACACTCAAAGACAAACAATAACAAAAATAAACCGCGACAGAAGAACCGCATTGGAAACGGTCAGTGAAACGAATTCCACTGGGCGGGGCGGGGGAGGGGGGGGGGCTTAAATCGATTTTACGTGGCCACTTTTCTCGCCCTTACTTCCGTCGCGATTCGGACAAATAATTTGTTCAGTCTGCATGAAGGTCTCCTACCTCATCAATGCAACATCTCCGTGAACACAAAAAATCAAACAAAGATGAAACAACGGTGAGGACTCGACAGCAAGACACCAATGGAATGCTGAAGCAAAAGAAAACCAACAGTGAGACTCCGATGGGCCTGACCAGAGACAGAGCATCAGGTACCAACCAACACTACATAGAATTAAAATTTCTCTTATTCTTAGCAAGCCTTTACGCTGGAACCGTCATAGACTCTGAGGCCTGGCCAACCTGCGTGCGGCGGGTAAGGTCCGTTCTTGAAGTGGACGCGAGTCCAATCCCTGTCCGAAACAAAGACGAGAAGGTAATAGTGCGCACGCATACATTGTTAAACAGTGATGTGTAAAGTCTGCAAACATAAGGACAGAGAGCGGAAGTTGATATGCGATACTGATGGAATGCTTACTAATACTTAATGGCCTTAATAATACGAATTAATTTAATATGAAGATTTACTATGAATGGGGGAAATCACTGAAAAGACTAGAAAGTCCTAAGCGTAAGCGCTCCTCCAGTTTCCTTAATTTTACTCTATGACACTTAGCCGTTGCGCGCACAATTTCCTTGAGAGTCATTGCCTTTGGCACGTTATGTCTCACAATGAAGGCAACATATTCCTTTTTGGATGGTGATGTTCCTCGTGCACCATCCTATGGCATTTATATTTCGCAATTAATTCAATTTGCCAGAGTGTGTATTCATGTAACTGACTTCAACACTCGTAATTAATTATTAACGGCTGGATTTCTTAATCAGGGTTATCGGTACCATAAACTACGCAAGGCCTTTTCATGATTCAATAGACGTCATTCTGATTTAAATTCAAAATTCATTATTGGACTTTAATCTCGTCTGCAACAAGGTCTATCGGAACCCGAATTTTATGGTGACTTAGTATATAAATTCAGAAAATTTATAACCGCAATGACTTCAGCAACCAATTTCGTAAAATCATTCTTCGATATAAAAAGATTGGGTACAACATAAATGTTACACGACAGACTGCATGCATGTAGTGAACCCAATCACGGTTGACAACTTTGCTTCCCTCTTTAATTGCACGCCTGGTCAAACCTAATATTTTCTATAACGGTTCCAAAGTAAAGGCTTATGTTGGTTGGAACCTGATGCTCTGTCTCTGGTCGGGTCCATCGGGGTCTACATGTTGATTTTCTCCAGCATTTTAGTTGTTTCTTGCTGTCGTGTCCTCACCGTTGCGTCATCTCTGTGGTTGTTTGATTTTTGTGTTCACGGAGATGTTGCACTGATGAGTTAGGCCTTCATGTGGACAGAACAAATTATTTGTCTTAACCGCGACGGAAGTAAGGTCGAGGAGTGTAGCCACGTAAAATCGATTTAAGCCACCCCCCCCCCCCCCCCCCACCCCAACCCCACCCCCACTCCCGGTGGAGTTCGTTTCCGCTGACCGTCCAAAATAGAAGTAGAGGCAATGATCAGGAATCGAAACAATTAACCTACAGCTCCCATCAGAGACACCAAAGGGAAAGAAACACAAACAAGAAGCAACAGACCCCAACGGCAACACAAGGCGGTTCTTCTGTCGCGGTTTATTTTTGTTATTATTTGTCCTTTGGTGTTTGTGCCGCTTATATTATTTTATTTCGGATAGCCTATTGGTAATTTAGTGGGAAAGTAACTGTCCTTTTAGCTTTCCGCTGTTGGTGTTTCCGTTAGGGTCTGTTGTTTTATGTTTGGTTTTCTTTCCCTTTGGGTCTCTGGTGGGAGCTGTGGGTTAATTGTTTGTAAATTCTGATCATTGCCTTAACTTCTATTTTTTCTATGCTGATAGCTTTGTCTTTTATCCTGTTCACAACGTTTTTGATGTCAAGTCCATTGTGACCTTGACATTTGATACTTGGTCTTGAAAATCAAAAGGATTTATACTCTTTCCATGCGGAGCTTGGTGCTGTTCCGATGATGGCTTTGTCTTCGATCCTGTTCACATGGTTCCGGACACACACACACACACACACACACACACACACACACACACACACACACACACACACACACACACACACACACACACACACACACTAAGCCTGTCCAGGAACCGCGATGCGAGGCGGACCGTCCATGCTAATAAACCCTATCGGTTTCATTGGGCGACAGGGCTTGAGATGTCATTTCATCTCAATGTCGGGTAAAAGTCCCACAAAATTGGAAGCAACGTCTCCAAAATGACCTTTACAGTGTTGACGGGAACGTTAAACCTCAAATCAAACACACACACACACACACACACACACACACACACACACATGAACGCACGGCTGCGATGCTATATCCCCACCGCTATAACGTTGCGAGGGGATAATAACGAACAATCAGGTAAAGTGTCATTGACTGGTGATAGATAGATCTCACAGAGATTAAAAATGCCTACAGTATTAGGTTGTTTATTTGCGGCGAACTGCTCGCCATGTTTCATACTCGTTTCACCTTCTCTGTTGATGATTTGCACTGCCCCCAATTGGGAATGGTCTTCGAAAACCTTTCCTACAACGAATTAGTATATTCTCTTGTATTAGGTTCAACCGTTTAAAGACATGCAAAATTACAATTCATTTTATTGAAGTTAAAGGTAACAAAAGTTGGTTTCCCATTTTTACTTATTTGTATGTTTGTTTATCTAAATTGTTCTTAGGGAAACATTTTTTTTTTCGACACTCTTTGTTCAAACTCTGGGGTGCTAACTTAATAAAATAATTAAAATAAAAAATGAGTTCCTTTAAGAGCAATGAAAACATTCATAAGAAAGAAGATGGGTCATACTACGTAGTTTCGGCTAATAAAGCCTCATCAGTGACCCTGTAATGATCCGGCAAAGAAAGCCAGAGGAAACATACTGCACTTTTGCGAATTTCGAATAGGCAGTCGATTCAAAGACTGATATAAACCAAAATGGGGTCCAAATAATTAAAAACCTGTCTAGAATATGAGTCTAAACCAATAATTTATTCCTGATTTCTCACAATATTCACGCTGATCTCAAAGGACCAAAAGTAAAATATAAACTGCACTATGGTTGATGTACGGGGAGACGTTTTACGGCCGCCACACGGCACAACACCAGCTGCAGTGAAGGCAAATTAAAATAAAAAATGAAAAAATAAAGATCAGTTTTGATACCAGACTCACTAATTCTTTATAGTTTTCACCCTTTTCGCATTGTCACGGACGTTTGACGTAATTCTACTCGACTCACGCCGTGCATGTACATAAGCCAGTCAATATCAATGATACTAACTCCACTTTTGAGGTCAATTCCCATAAACAAATAAACCGCCGATAAATCATAAAAATCTAAGATGGGGTGCCGTCCTGTACTAACGTTAGACCAGCATAATATGGCTACTGGAATGCTTACTGGTGGCATGAAAGTTAAGGAGGTGGCAGAACATTTTTGTGTTAGTGAACGTGCCATGTCAAAACTCAGGTCAAAGTTCCTTCAAAGTGGCACCGTCAAAGACAGTCCACTCTCTGGTAGACCGCCTAAAACAACACGACGTACGGACAATTATATTGTGACGTCATCTCAACGTAATCGATTTCTCTGCAGTACCAGAATCGGCGGTATGGCTCGGAATGCAACTGGAACACTAATTTGCAGTGGGACTGTGAGGAATAGACTACGAGCTGAGCGGTTACCGTACGTAGGAGTTCCACAGACGCGGGACCACAGACTGGCTAGTCTCAATTGGGCAAGAGCACACCGTCGGTGGACAAGACGTCAGTGGAACCAAGCTGTGTTCACGGATGAATCCCGTTTCAATTTGAAATTTGCTGAAGGAAGAGTACGTGTTTGTTGGCGAGATGTAGAGAGGATGGGTCCTGCTAACGTCATTCAGCATGGCCGTTTTGGAGGCGGCAGCGTTGTGGTTGTGGGCGGATTTCGAATCGGGCTAAAACAGACTTAGTGACTGTTCAGGGAAACTGAAATGCCGCTCGATACTGTGATGAACTTGTTCGGCCTGTGTTACTGCCTTTCTTGCGTCAAGGACACGCCACGATTTTTCAGCAGGATAACGCACGCCCCCATGTAGCACGTCATACAATGGACTTGCTGCAGGCAAATAATGTGAATGTGGTAGACTGGCCAGCAAAATCACCGGATTTTTCGCCTATTGAACACCTCTGGGGCCATCTGGGAAGACGTATCAGAACGAGCAATGACGTCAGCAACATAATAGACATTCAACCTGTTCCTTCATGTGGAATGAAATCGCATACCAATGGGTGTGGTTCGGAGGCTAATTTCGAGCACGAGAAGACGGCGTTGGGCTGTTGTGGACTCAGATGGTGGGCATCCCAGATACAGATAATTGGTGTGAGTTTTTGTGTGACACCCGAAGTTGACTGACGCTATACAGCGGGTATATCTTGTGATTTCTTTTTCAAATCTAATTTGAAAATTTTAATAGCCAATACATTTTAAAAAAGTGGATGCGTTCCTGGTTCAAATGGTCCGTTGCAATAACTGTGCGTTGCTACTGTAGTAGGCCAGACTGGGGCAGAGACTAGGGAGCGTCCAGTCACTATCCCACTCTGGTCTTACCTCGCGTTGTGTTTTACATTAGTAAACATTGACAGACAGACTGCATTGAAACAACCAAGTTTCGTATCACTGGACTTGAGGCCTGATGGACATAATGGGTGGAAAATACCACTGAGTGTATTTAAAAGCTCTACAGTTTTATTTACAAAATACAATGTTTCTTACAAATACTACATTTTTACAAACTTTTGTACAATGACACTACAAGATGTTTAAATGCGCCTATTTACAAGACTACATAAAACATTCATTTGCATTGTTTAACCTACAAGGATTGGAACACTGTCGGTTCCATTGGGAAGGGACTTTTTATCAGAAGAGTAGACCTTCATCATTTCTGATCAAGGTGTACCCTGCTGGGGTACTGGTTTTCACCGCACCGTCAGACAATGGTTTAAAATGACAGATTGTATTTCATTAATTTAAAACCCAAATGGTAAGTTATTTCAGATAACTAAATACTAAATTTAACAATTCTTTTCAATTAATTTATCAAACAACTTTTGTTTTCATAGATTAGAAATGTACAATTAACAAAGTTCATCACATGAAACCATTTTATGCGAGTCGTTTTGACTACTTTTGCATATTACTACTTTCAAGGGAAATAACCCTTACATACCAATAATTTACAAGTGAAAGCTTTCTTAATACAATACACGTTTCTATCACACTCCTGCCCTGCTAGTTTTTAAAATTTGCTGCAGTCAAATTTTAAATGCATGTCAATACTATGATAGAAACGTGAATACTCCATACAATAAAACGTATCTAAATATACAAATCTTTTTTTTTTTTTTTTTTTTTTTTTTTCAACATTTCATGTAACTTCATTCGAAATATTATTTGTCTAAATCGCGACGGAAGTAAGGGCGAGGATTGTGGCCACGTAAAATCGATTTAAGCCCCCCAGTGGAAATCTTCCACTGACCGTTCCAAGGCGGCTCTTCTGTGGCGATTTATTTATGTTGTTGTTTGATACTTACTGTGTGTATCACTTGTGTCTTTTAATTTTGGATGGCCATATTGCCATTTTGTGGGAAAGTAACTGTCCATATGGCCTTCCTTTGTTTAGGTTTCCATTATGGTCTGGTCGCTTAATGTTTGTATTTCTTTCCCTTTGGTGTCTTTTATGGATGGAGTAAGTTAATTGTATCAATTCCTGATCTTTGTTTTACTTCTACTTTATCAAAATACATGTACATTTCATTTCTTTCTTCTTTTTTTCATTCTATTTCAGTTGATTGATCAGTCTTTAAAGCCATTATGGACTTCGATTTTTTTTCTATGTGCGCTCAGAAATTGGCAGTCGTTCATTTGGTTGTGTCTCAAATGATGAAACATTTCAATATTTGAATATGAATGCATTTGCTTGAAGGTTTCATTATTATTATTTTTATTATTAAAGGTTCTTTCATACATAATGCTTTATAGCCGTCCCTTTTAGGGCTGAACCTTTTTTTTATATTTATGTCATGCTGCCTGTTTGTACCTTACATAAAAAGGAGTTGTCTCCCCATATATACATGACAGCACTGTTCTTTCCAAGCAATGCATAGGTATAAGCCAACAGGCTTTTCATATTCTTGCCAATTCTTAAATTGTGCAACTTGAAATCGGTTTAATAACACTTTCAAGACTGCCTCAACTATCCAAATTGTTTTTTTTTTCTTTTGACAAGACTGTCTCAACTATCTAAATGTTTTATTTTTTTTTTTTTTTGTTGTTGTTGTTGTTTTTCTTTTGTACAACAAAAATGCCATAAAATCTATTTGCCAGTTTTTAGAATAATTTCAAAAAATGGTTAGTTTTAGGTTGTTTAAAGGTAGTGCTTCCTAAAGAAAATTGTAATATTTTTCTTGTACATCATCCCATTTTTCTCCAATCTACGTGCTATAATTCTACCTTGTCATATATATCCATTTATAGGCTGCTGCTTTCAACACCCAAGCTTAAACTACAATTTATGCCCTCTTTCTATTTTTGAAGAGAGTCAATTTAAGTCTGTAAGTTTATTTTTGACAAGTGTGGCAACTTTTAATATATTTTTTATCATTTTTCCCACACAAGTCAATGTTACCTTACTTTTTGACTCTAAATGATATAACTCTTCACCATATTAAAATAACATGCACTTTTGGTTAGCCTGAATGTTTACAACTAACCCTATCTAGCAACAAATGAATTTATAGCACACCTATATATGACTAAGAAATAAAACAATAACTTTTTTACAAATCATGCACTTCACATAAAACATTTTGTTTAATATATGAGCTTTTTTTTTCAAACAAAAGTATAAAACACACTTTCTATCAAAAGTGAACCGAAACGTCCATCAGGTTGCTCAAATCCTGGTAACGGCCGACCAAACTGTAGTAGGCCAGACTGGGGCAGAGACTAGGGAGCGTCCAGTCACTATCCCACTCTGGTCTTACCTCGCGTTGTGTTTTACATTAGTAAACATTGACAGACAGACTGCATTGAAACAACCAAGTTTCGTATCACTGGACTTGAGGCCTGATGGACATAATGGGTGGAAAATACCACTAAGAGTATTTAAAAGCTCTACAGTTTTATTTACAAAATACAATGTTTCTTACAAATACTACATTTTTACAAACTTTTGTACAATGACACTACAAGATGTTTAAATGCGCCTATTTACAAGACTACATAAAACATTCATTTGCATTGTTTAACCTACAGGGATTGGAACACTGTCGGTTCCATTGGGAAGGGACTGTTTATCAGCAGAGTAGACCTTCATCATTTCTGATCAAGGTGTACCCTGCTGGGGTACTGGTTTTCACCGCACCGTCAGACAATGGTTTAAAATGACACATTGTATTTCATTAATTTAAAACCCAAATGTTAAGTTATTTCAGATAACTAAATACTAAATTTAACAATTCTTTACAATTAATTTATCAAACAACTTTTGTTTTCATAGATTAGAAATGTACAATTAACAAAGTTCGACACATGAAACCATTTTATGCGAGTCGTTTTGACTACTTTTGCATATTACTACTTTCAAGGGAAATAACTCTTACATACGAGTAATTTACAAGTTAAAGTTTTCTTAATACAATACACGTTTCTATCACACTACTAACGGTTGCATTTCAAATTCTTAAGCTAAAATAGACTAAAGTTGATTTATTATCTTTTTTCAGCGTTTTCCGGCGATAACTTCTTTAGTTTTGATCTTTGATGAATACACCCGGAGAAGTAGGTCCGCCAACTACTCATTAAAGACTCGTGGTTTACTGATGCACTTTTTACAATTTCTAAAGTTTTTGATGAAAACTAAGTCCAATTCGGTCACTCACACTATCGAAATGTAAACAAATGGCTAACCAATATCTATATTTGGATAAATCCCTTGCGACCAACGAATCGTCCAACTCAAGGGACGTAGTACAAAACACTAGAGTACGCCAGTAAAGCATTTGTAAAGACAAAACACATCTTACGCATTTGATGTATATCGTTATATTTTTTTGAAAATACTACTTCAGTCATTTCATACTCGAATGTGCACATTGTTTACATGCATGCTGTTTGAATGACCCACATAATTATCCGTCAGTCAAGCACTGAACGGGAGACACATCGTCAAACCACCCGTCAAGGTGGGACCAGTGGAAACAGAAAATTTCATGCAAACTTGAAATTTCAGAAATCTCCATCTGATTACTGCTCTGTTCATATAAATTAGGGACACGGAACCGTTTTGAGAAGATGACGAAGCTTCTGCGCTACAACTTTCCCGCTAGATGTGTTGATCAAAAATAACAAATAAAGACGTTATCACCGTAACAGGCGGCAAAAAGAAATCGATCTTATTTATTTGCAGGTTTTCATACAGAATGTAAAGCGCTAAGAAACTTTTATTTTAGTGTCCATGATGTTTCCTGCGTGTGTGGTGTACGGAGACATCAGAAACTTTGCACTCATTGACGTCACGTTATACTACGTGTGCACGCCATGGCACTAAATGTCGTTTACCATTTCTCTCTGTCTGGTGTCTTTATTGCTTTAATTTGCTAAATTATTGCAAAACCCTTGATTGTTTCGAAAAACGGTATAAACCAAATACACGAATAGTGTCTTTAATAATAAAATGTAATCGCTTCACCGCGATAATTTTGTAGGGGCTAACCCCTATAAAATTGTCTAAGGCTCGCCGATTATATTTCAATAATTCCATTCTCCATCATTATGTGCATTTCGAGCGATTTGATTGGCTGAAATTAAAGGTTTATATTTCGATAAATTCCATGAGCCAGAATCCCAGATCTGTTTCACATAGCGACAGGTAGTAATCAAAGAGCACGTTTAGAACCCACGCGTTACACCATTTTTTATGAAGCGACGTCAACAGCGTTTGATTAAAAGAAAGAGAACTTTTCAATATGTTCTAGAAAGGGTTATCCTTTGGAAGCAAGGAATACACGACAGAACTGGAAAATATATAGTGTACATATTTTCTGGGCCAGACTAGCTAGTTTCGGCCAACCAGGCGCCACCAGCGACCCTCAAACATTCCCAAAATTCCACAACGGAACCAATTATCCCAAAGGACAAGAAAATATAAACTACACTATGATGTAGGGCAGGGAGACGTTTTACGGCTGCCACACATTCCCAGACACAAGCTGTAGTGACGTTAAATATGTTCTAGAAAGGGTTATCTTTTGGAAGCAAAGAATACACGACAACACTCGAAAATATGGAGTGTACATATTTCTGGGCCAGACTAGCTAGTTTCGGCCAAACAGGCCCCACCAGCGACCCTCAAACATTCCCAAAATTCCACAACGTACATTTAAAAACGTAAATGTTAGAAGAAAAGTAAAATTAATTTAAATACTTGTAGTGTTTTCGCTTGGATTTCTTTCAAAGGTTGTAGCTTCTGATTGAATAAGCATTCCGCCGTGGCCATTTGGTAACTTCATTCTTACGCTTTCGAAAGAATACCAAAAAAAATGACACTTTTGTTGGCATTTTTAAACATTTTGGTGACAAAGTTGGGATTATAAGGAATTAATTAGCATTTTTGTGGATTTTATCGATGTGTAAGCTCCGGCGAAACACTCACAAACTGCATGAGGCCCAAAGTTTGTGAGTGATTCGATGGAGGTTATACATTGATAAAATCCACAAATATGAAATTCATTCTTGTACTATTAAAGACACTAAACATGTATTTACTACACCATTTTATCATATGACGTCGCGTCTGAGAGTGTAATAACGTCATGTATTATTTTCGATAATCCACTAGTGGATTAAATATGCAAATTAGCTAGATACGTCCCGTAACGTTACATGTATGACGTCCTTATAGACGTCGCGATTACTAACGGCGGAATATTGACATTTTTGTAAACAATCGTGAATAAAATGCGTTTTAAATGTCATACATGTATGATAAATAGAATCTTGCATTCGTGGTCATGTATTATTGAATTTATTAAACTCGTTGAGGAAAAGGGATAAAATGCTCGGCACAGCCTCGCATTTTATCCCTTTTCCTCAACTCGTTTAATAAATTCAATAATTACATGAACACTCATGTAAGATCCTCTATATTATCTACAGTGTGAACAATTTTTGATCGTATCTGTCTTTTCTTTCATCTACAGACCGACTCGAAGTGATTTTTCTTCTGACAATAATTACAAAATTTACCTTCTGCTGGGCATTTGGAATTCATGTATGGACATCCTTTTCCACATTGCTTCGCCTTTCGCCTGTCCTGTTTTACTAGTTCCCTGAGATTTTCACTAGTGACTTCACCAGTAGCGTTTACAGGTCTTCCACTACGGTGCTCGTCTTCCAACGTTACACGACCACGTTTAAAATAAGACAGCCAATTTTAACATTTGAATGTCTTTCCGTAAACTTCACACAATTCCTCATAAATTTCCTGATTCATCTTCTTTTTCAAAAACAGGCATCTCATTGCTCTGTACTCTATTTGTGAAGAAAATTCGGCAACACTGACCCCTACCATGTTATTTTACTTCGTACGGACTACAACTACTAGACTGACCGATATTATTTTGTGTATCCATATATAAGGCATTGATGTATAATATGTGAAAAGCGTGGCCTTGCCACAGGTCAGTAACTGGGAACGGCCGATTTAATACTGGACGACCCTTGTACACGAGATTACTGCAGTAATGGTTTAAACATATTTAACGTCACTACAGCTGGTGTCTGGGTATGTGTGGCGGCCGTAAAAAGTCTCCCTGTCCTGCATCATAGTGTTGTTTATATGTTCTTGTCCTTTGGGATCATTGATTCCATTGTTGAATTATGAAAATATTTGAGTCACTGATGAGGTCTAATTGGCCGAAACTAGCTAGTCTGGCCCATAAAACATGTACACTCCATATTTTCCAGTTTTGTGGTGTAGTCCTTGCTTCCAAAGGATAACCCTTTCAAGAAGATATTTATCAGTTATCCCTTATATAAACTGCATTGTAACACATTGACCTGATAAAGATGCTATCTTAGGATAGGTGAGCTTATCTGGTCAATATGACATTGCACTTCTAATACCTCTATGAACTGGACTGTTGGAACAATGGCAAAACTGTAAGAGTGTACAAGGACATTAACTGATGAATAGAATACCAAATTCTTGTCTTTTTTTTACATCAAGTTTATCAGGCTCGGCTTCGAGAACGCATGTAAAATCGATCGGCAAGGCTCGCTATTCTACAAGCGTTCTCGAAGCCTTGCCCGATAAACTTGATATCAAATGACACAAACCTGATATTCTCTATTTATTTGAGCCTTGTGAAGCAACCAAATGTTTTCGGACAGCGAACTGCTTCTGAACTCACTTTCCTTGAATATACACGTCCCGGTTAACACGAAATCGTCTTGTGCCCATGTCTATAATAAAAGTACACACTGAAGATATTGATCAGGGGCCAGTTGTTCAAAGTATCGTTACCTTAACGAGCTCGTTAGTGGTCATATAGTTAACTGTTCAAGCAAGTACAATATCGAAAATGTTGGTATTTTTGCTGGAAAAATGTGAGCAGGTTTTGCATCTGCAAAAGCTGCTCCCATTTTTTTTCAACAAAAATTTTAGCATATATTTGCCATGTTGAATGATCAAAGTTTTAACGATACGTTAACTAACGACGTCGTTAATTTTGAACAACTGGCCCTGACTGTGACTATGTGCATGTTTATGACGCACATGTCCAAAGCAACAGTTTCTTCTGTCGTTGTTCACTTGATATATAATATAAGTTTTGCACAGTTTCTTGTCATATTTTGGCCCCCGCCCATAGGGGCTTGAAGAAATATATGGGCTGCATGATGCTTCCACACAGAGCTGAATCCGGCCTGTACACTAGTACTGGTAAACCGCTTAGAGGGTCTAAGCCTGTCCAGGATCCGCGGTGCAAGGCAGACCGCCCATGCTAATAAACCCTATTGGTTTCATTGGGCGGCAGGGCTTGAGATGTCATTTCATCTCAATGTCGGGTAAAAGTCCCACAAAATTGGAAGCAACGTCTCCAAAATGACCTTTACAGTGTTGACGGGGACGTTAAACCTCAAATCAAACAAACAAATTTTGTCATATTTACTAGAATCCTTTTGAAGTTCCATAATGTAAAGTGATATTTCATAATGTCAAGCGACGTTTACTTATTAGAATCGATTCATCGAGGCGAAGCAGAACAACATTTTAACAAGTTCTTCATTACGATAACACACCAGTGCGACATAGTGCATTTTTTCACACTTCCAAAACGGCACTTTTTCTAATAGTCAGGGATTTGAGACCAGATTTCGAAAAATTTTATGCACCCAAAAGTCTCAAGCTTTATTTGTGCCGTTTCATTGAGATAGGAGCCTAACCTATATGACATGTGATTATTTAGCAAATCTGGTGGGGAAAAATGGTTGAAAATTCTATGAGTTTACACCCACCCCCATGCGGATGGTATAGTTGGATTGAGTTTAGTTATGTGTAGCTTTCGCTTACATATGAATGTTGATTTATTGCATCAGCCAAAATATTTGTCAATACTCGAAGACCCCAAAATTCATGATATGACGTAATTTCATCCGGTGTTACCATAAATTTTGACCATTGAAATTTGACCCCCAAAATTTGGTAAATTTTACACTATTTTCGCGCTAAATAATTTCTAATACTTTTTTAAACAATTTCTTTTTCGTCAGTATGAAGGACGGTTATTTTTGCACGTGCATGTGAAACTTGATGACTCTGTTTCAATCCGGGCATGAACAAGGGACTCCGATACCTATGGACCATTGTACCACTTTTTCCTGTTGTGTCCAGATCGTGATAAAAATTTATATTAAAACCAATATAAACTAAATTATTTTACTGGCTGGTCATAGATGTATCATAACAGGGACCGATAGATATATTTTTGAAAAGTTACTGATGGCCATTTCCTTCCGGTTTATATTTAGTGAGGGGAATATACATCACCAAGCATATTTGTCAGCGGGTGCACTGGCAAGTGATTCTCTAAACTGCCATGGTGACTTGAAATAATCAACATTTAATGAATACATTGTATATTTCAAGAATCGTTATCAAAAGTTTCCGGTTTGTGCTGAAGGCTCCCCAAGTAACATCGGCATTATTATATTTTAAACACGTAAATGTTACTGGCCACTTGAAATCTTACTGGGTATCTTATTTTTTGTTAACTAGAAGTAAAACAAAGATCAGGAATTGATACAATTAACTTACTCCACCCATAAAAGACACCAAAGGGAAAGAAATACAAACATTAAGCGACAAGACAATAATGGAAACCTAAAAAAAGGAAGGCCATAAGGACAGTTACTTTCCCACAAAATGGCCATATGGCCATCCAAAATAAAAAGACAAAAGTGCTACACACTGTAAGTAACAAACAACAACATAAATAAATCGCCACAGAAGAGCCGCCTTGGAACGGTCAGTGGAAGATTTCCACTGGGGGACTTAAATCGATTTTACGTGGCCACAATCCTCGCCCTTACTTCCGTCGCGATTTAGACAAATAATTTGTTCAGTCCGCATGAAGGCCTCCTAACTCATCAGTGCAACATCTCCGTGAACACAAAAATCAAAGAACCACAGAGGTGAGACAACGGTGAGGACTCGACGGCAAGAAACCACGACTAAAAATAAACTGTACCCGAGGTTTAATGTAACGTAAATAAAAATCATAAATGAGTTCCTTTAAGAGCAATGAAAACATTCATAAGAAAGAAGATGGGTCATACTACGTAGTTTCGGCTAATAAAGCCTCATCAGTGACCCTGTAATTATCCGGCAACGAAAGCCAGAGGAAACGTACTGCAATTTTAAAGCCATCCCTTAAACATTCTTCTATCTTACCTTTTCCCAGAGTTGTGGTATAACATGTAAACGTTCATCTTAAGATGTCACCTGCACTTACTTTCTACGATAGCCTTGTCCCTCTATTCACCATTAGCTCTTAATCATCCTGTGTCTCTTGTCACACACTGATTAATCTGTTCTTCATCCCCTTTATTACTACTTCCTTTTTCTGACAATTGTCCCATATATTGATTGTTTTATGTTTAAAGGCATTGGCCCCCGCCCATAGGGGCTTCAAGAAATATATGAGCTGCATGATGCTTCCACGCAGAGCTGAATCCGGCCCACACACTAGTACTGGTAAACCGCTTAGAGGATCTAAGCCTGTCCAGGAACCACGGTGCGAGGCGGACCGTCCATGCTAATAAACCCTATTGGTTTCATTGGGCGACAGGGCTTGAGATGTCATTTCATCTCAATGTCGGGTAAAAGTCCCACAAAATTGGAAACAACGTCTCCAAAATGACCTTTACAGTGTTGACGGGGACATTAAACCTCAACTCAAACAAAATGTTTAAAGGCACGTCATCCCTTGTTGGTCATTTTTGTCCTCTCTGCAGAGAAATGGAGAAAAGCGAGAGAAGAGATAGCTGAGCAAATGAAAGTTAGGGGCAGAGGAGAAATGGGAAAATGGAAAAAACAGAAACAGAAGAAATAACAGTTCCCCCCCCCCCCCCCCCCCCCCCCACCCTTAACTGCTGGAAGAACAGCAGGTCTTGTCCAGCTGTAAGCCACTATCAGCTGGACGCCCTATTGACGCAAGATACACGCCACCTTTGCCTCAACCAACCACCCCAATTGTCCCATATAGATTGGCCAAAAAGGCCTTCTATGACAAGCCATCAGGAGTTATCACGTTTGAAAAACAGAGTGTATGCAATGATCAGGAATCTATACAAAATATCTCGCATCTCCCATTCAAAACACCAAACTGAAAACGTCATGGATGGAAAGCCAGATATGACAGTTATCTCCCCACATGACCGAACGGCTATCCAAAATAAAAAAGGCATTAGCAATACATACATCTTAAGGACTAACTATGAAAATAATGAAACACAAAAATGATCGACGACGGGGTCAGTAAGAAGTTTTACGGGGGCCGAGGTGGGATTGGACACTTTAATAGATTTTAGATGGTCACACTACTCGCCCTTGATTGTCTTGGTTAAAACCGATACATTGTTCACTCTACATGATGGAGTTCTAGCTCATCAGTGCAACACCTCCGCGAACAGAAAATCAAACGAATAAAGAGATGAAACAAGGATGAGGACTTGACAGCATGGAATAGCTAGAATTCTGTCGCAAAGGAAACCAAACAGTTAGGCTCCGGTTAACCCTACCAGAGACAGAGCATCAGACACCTACCTTCAGGCGTTCTGGCGGAAATGCGTGCGTACATATGAAAGGAACTAGGCGGGCGGGTTAATTTACCTGGGATTGAAACCTAATATGTCAGATATATTAAACAGTGAACAGGGACGATGTTTGGCATAATAAATGTTACGATTCCTACGTAAATCAAGCTTCTTCTCTTCACCTTTGTCAAGAAGGGTGGGAACATCGGGTTCAACACCGACCCTCGACTGAACTTTTCTGCATCTTCATGTAACTTGGTGGCCTCAATTTGCGCATGTTTGACAAAAGTCGACCAAAACCAGAGTCATTCAATCAGCAAATATGCTGGAGTATATCAAATCCGCAGCTGGAGAATTAGATGCCGATATTTAAATTTAGTAGAGTATCTTTTTTTGCAGCAAATTAGTGTTAAAAACCAAACCAATAAACCTCTAAACATTTAAGTAAAATCGTTCCACCAAATACTGTATAATGTTTCTTTTTTTGTTCGCAGTAAAATTTCGCACACCTTCAGTCTTGATTGTTCAGAGGCGTAAACTCATTAAAACACGACTTTCTTTCAATTATGAAATACTGAACAAAAATCTGCCAACCCTTTGAAAAAACAAAACTGAAATAGGGCCGCGCTCTTATCTTCACTGAACATTGTCGTCTTTCAGAGGTACTGCTGCCATAGTAACTTCATACCAAACTACCACTGGTCACAAATTAATTGTTTATGACTTTAAGGCAACAAAAGATAACCAAACAAGCGCAATCAGTAAAGCAGAAAACTGTGGCTTCTGTATCATGACAACCCCAATTAGTTATGGTTTACGCTTGCCATCAAGTTTACACGACTTTTCCCTGAACACAAAATTGTCAACAAGCGGCCGATGGGAAACTACGCTCACCAGAGCTCAAGTGGGCATAAATCCCACTCCTTCCCCCCCCCCCCTCCCCCCCCCCCAAACCAACACACACTTACACACCCGTGGTGGCCATTTATTTTAACAGACCATAATGGTTTAGTAGAGGCCAATCCCTTGATGCAAAATTATTTTGAAATCAACCATTGTTTTCTTTTGTTGCCGTCGCATACATTATAGTCAGCTTTGAACCAACTTAGGGCTAGAGTCCAAAATGCTGCATATCAAGGTCTTGTAATTCTTGAGATGCAAAATTTAAAATCACTTTTGGCCGTTTATTGGTGTGACTATCACAAAGATACCTCTAACAAACTTGGATTTCTCGACCACACTGATGCAGTATATGTAATTTGGTATCAATTAGCCCAGCAGTTTTAGAAAAATTAAAAACTATTTAATCTTATGGCCGCAGGATCATTAAGCTGATTGCAAATATCAACTATGATGGCATAAGCTGCAACGGAACCAGAAAACCCTGTCTTTTCCATACAAAATCCTAAGTGACCGAATGTGACATTGACGTAAGAAAGGTCAAGGTCAACGAAATGTCATCATTTAAACAAATTCGATAGGGCCCGGGTCCCATATATTGTATACAAAGTTTCAAGGTCATCTATCGATTGGTTCCTGAGGAGGCGATTTTCAAAAGTTTTTACCATATATGGGCATGGCGGACATTTTGGTCATGTGACCCAGATATTCAGAATATATGTTTGTTCTTCCACCCCCATGGCGGCTTCACATATAATTTGGTTCTAGTTGCCCTTTTAGTTTCAGAGGAGATTTCGTTTGTAATTGTTTGGATACTTAAATGAGGAAAGAGGGTAGGAACATTTATCTCCCCTTTTTATGTCTTTTTCCCCACTTTTATGATTTTCTAACTCCATTTCCAAGATGCTGAGAGACCTCTAAATAAATTCGTATCCTAGTTAAGTGTGAGAAAGTAAGGTGCATTAAACTCCTTAAATACGCGTGCTACGAATTTCAAATCCCCGACTATAATGAAAATCTGTGATATATTTGCTATCTTTACTTCAACCATAGGTTGTGGGTAATCGTTAGAACCGCCTCATTGAGGCGGTTCTAACAAGTACCCACAACCTATGTCTTGGAGCAGAAATAAATAAAATAATGTATACCCCCGCAAACCCCAATTTTCGCTATATAAAGTGGGGTTTAGCGGGGTGTTCATTTCACGGACATGTTCACGTGATGGACACCCTTGTAAACCGCACTTTGTTTGGATAAAACGGAAATTTCAAGGTTATACATTTTTTTCTGCTCCAAGACATAGGTTGAGGCGATTTCAACCAGCGCCTTGAACCGATGTTTAGGCCCTCGCCCGTCGGGGCTTGAAGAAATATATGGGCTGCATGATGCTTACGCGCAGTGCCGAAACCGACCCGCACATGAGTACTGGTAAACCGCTTAGGGGATCTAAGCCTGGCCTGGCAAAGCTTATAAAATCGATTGGTTTCATTGGTCGGCAGGGTTTGAGATGTCATTTCATCTCAATGTCGGGTAAAAGTCCCACAAAATTGGAAGCAACGTCTCCAAAATGACCTTTAAACCTCAAATCAAACAAACAAACAAACAAACAAACAAACAAACAACCGATGTTTTCAATTTAAAATTAATTCTAAAAATATCACAATTTCTCAGCAATAGAATGGGCTTTGTAGCTTTGAAAGAGTGCATTATGTCACATGGATGTGGTATTGTAATGAAATTTGCCAGTGGTGCCTATTCTCTTTAATTATACTCTACAAAAAGGATATCACAGCCGGGGTGTCATAGTGATTTGAAAACATGGCCATTGGCCTCTCGGTTCCTGGGGAGATATTCGAAGTGATTTTTACCATATACTGGCATAGTGGCCAGCTCGGTCATTTTTTCCAGAGCCCACGAACAAACTTTCAGAACACTTTCAGTATAGCGATCCTCAGGAAATGTGTGTAGAATGAGACTGAAGGCACGCGTAGCACAGGTACCTATGCTAGGTATCTCTATGTAAAGTAGAGTCGCGTGATAGCGCAACAATCTCGATAACTAATAGGCAACACAATGGAAAACTAACCCCCAAAATCGTGTTTGTTGTGAAAACTATATGATATTTCAATATCGATAAGGGAAGTAAAACCGCGGGCTTTATGACTTTAATACCGAAAAGGGAAGTAAGATTGCGGACTTGATTGATAAAGTTTTTGGAAGGTGGGTGGGGGAATAATATGATTACTCCTGAGCTACTCTTACTCGCAAGCTGTTCCAATCCAGCCCAGCCACACTCGTCAGCTAGTGTTTATAACTGTATAAGGGCGGCAAAATCTGTTCTATTGTCGGTAATAGTGAGTTGTTTGGAAGTACCCACTATCTTGTTCCGTATCACGAAAACATGCCTATTCAACTATATTGAAAATTTCACCACCAAAAATGATTTTTTTTTATTCAGATAAAAATCCTGATATTTTTTTTGTATTTCTGCTCGAAAAATACATGTAGATTGTGGGTACTCGTTAGAGCCGCCTTGGCGAGGCGGTTCTAACAGAGTGCCCACCATCTATGTTTTAGCAAAAATAAGGAAAATAATACATACCTCTGTAAACCCCAGTTTAAATATTAGAAAGTGGGGTTTAAGGGGTCCACATTATATAGGCGTGTTTGCGTGATGGCTTTTCTTCTTTTCTTCGAAGAAAGTACTTTTCTTCGACGTGAATAAAGTTACAGATGTTCCCCAACCAACCGAGCTGACCAATTTTTTGTACAGACGGAGGCGCAGTTTATACACCCCCGGACAACTGGTCCATTCCCGGCGGGTGTACACCCGGCCATCGCCCGGCACCCGGTCCTGCTAAGGAAAACCGGACGATGCTCGGCTAGCTAGTATACATATACAGTTAAAAGTGGAGATTAACTGTTATTACGATTAAAACAATAGTACTGCTGTCGGAAGATAAGTTGACAGTGACGTAAAAGAGTAAACCATCACAGGTAGGTTTGACAGGTTGTACCGTTATTATTAACACACCCTTCATTGGTTGGCAAGACAGATTGTACCGTTATAATTATCGTAACCGAAGCGTCGTTACCTTTTGGTAACAGTGAACAGTGCTATACAACAAAAACATTCGCTGACGTCACTTTCAACTTATCCTCCGAGAACAGTAGTGGTGTTCCGAAAAAGAGGGATTCTCTCTAGGAATTTGCATTTCTCTTATCATAATATCGACTAAGAGATAATAAGTACATTTTCTTACCTGTTTTTTTTTTTTTTTTTCGCCAGGTGGCTCTTTCTCGAATACTTAAATCACTCATGCAGGTGAAGCCCAGAAAGCAATATTTAAACCAACAACTTACAGATACAGGGGATACGCGTTATAACGAGAGTATTTGTTCCCTATTATTATAATGAATTTGCCGTCATAAAGAATCTCAGTTAGGAGTATTGTAGGTTATAAAAGGTCTTTTCCACATCATTACTCCAAGAAACAAATGTTATAGACATTTGTTAGAATCGCCTCCGTGAGGCGATTCTAACTAATATCTTTAACAATTGTTTGTTTACAAGAATTTTTCATGACTATGGATTCGATTTGGGCATTTCCAACCCGAGGGAAGCCCACATCGCTCGGAATCGAGGCTAAACCTTGATGCAGGAATTCATACCATTGAAATTGTCGTTATAACGAGTTTGCCGCTGTGGCAAACTCGTCATAACGCGGGTCCTCTGTATTCCTCCAAAACAAACCTGTATCACCAATTTTAAATCATTATGCCCTCAACTTCGAAGAAGTTGGAGGGGCATATTGCTTCTGCCCTGCTCGTCCGTCCGATACGTTTTAAGTACCTAGGTAAACTACATAATGGCTTGAGCTAGGATCTTGAAATCTCATATATGGCATGAGCATCAAAAATAAGCGGCCTCGTATTTTATTCTTTTCCGTCGGACTTGTCCTTGCGGAGTTATGCCCCTTTTTGACTTATGCATTGTGGCTATAGGGAAACCTTGTGAACAAAATATCTGGAGAACCGCTTGGGCTAGGCTCATGATATTTGGCAGCTTTTTTGCTACTAGGGCATAGATGACCTGAGACACTTTTGTTTAGGTTAGGCTAGGCTATGCTTATGACATTTAACATACAGTTTCGGTCTAATGTGTGGATGACCTGATTAACTTTTGACGAAATTCCGAAAATATCTAATGGAGTTATGCCCATTTTTGGACTTATGCATTGTGGCTATGGGAAACCTTGTGAACATAATATCTGGAGAACCGCTTGAGCTAGGCGCATGATATTTGGCATACAGTTTGGGTCTTATGTGTAGATGACCTGATTCAAGTTCTGCCCTTGCGGAGTTATGCCCCTTTTTGACTAATGCATTGTGGCTATAGGGAAACCCTGTAAACAAAATATCTGGATAACCGCTTGAGCTAGGCTCATGTTATTTGGCATACCGTTTGGGTCTAATGGGTAGATGACCTGATTTTTACGAAATTCCGGAAATATTTAACGGAGTTATGCCCCTTTTTGGACTATGCATTGTGGCTATAGGGAAACCTTGTGAACAAATTATCTGGAGAACCGCTGGAGCTAGGCTCATGATATTTGGCATACAGTTTGGGTCTAATGTGTAGATGACCTGATTAACTTTTGTCCAAATTCCGAAAAAAAATTAACGGAGTTATGCGCCTTTTTCGCCATGACCATTGTGGCTATGGGTAAACCTTGTGAACAAAATATCTGGAGAACCGCTTGAGCTAGGCTCATGATATTTGGCATACAGTTTGGGTCTAATGTGTAGATGACCTGATTAAGGTTCTGCCCTGTCCGTCCGTCAGTCCGTCCGTCCGTTACGCTTTAAGTACCTAGGTAAACTACAGAACGGCTTGAGCTAGGATCTTGAAGTTCATATATGGCTTGAGCATGAAACATAAGCGGACCCGTATTTTTTTTTCTTTTCCGTCGGAATTGTCCTTGCTGAGTTATGCCCCCTTTTTTAACTTATGCATTGTGGCTACAGGGAAACCTTGTGAACAAAATATCTGGAGAACCGCTTGACCTAGGCTCATGATATTAAGCTAAAGTTTGGGTCTAATGTGTAGATGACCTGGTTAAATTTTGACGAAATTCCGGAAATATTTAACGGGTGTATGCCCCTTTTTTTACTTATGCATTGTGGCTATAGGGAAACCTTGTGAACAAAATATCTGGAGAACCGCTTGACCTAGGCTCCTGATATTTGGCATACAGTTTGTCCCCAGTGAGTCTAATGTGTAGATGACCTGATTAACTTCTGTTTAAATTCCGAAAAAAAATTAACGGAGTTATGCGCCTTTTTCGACTTAAGCATTGTGCAATGGGGAAACCTTGTGACAAAATATCTGGAGAACCGCTTGAGCTAGGCTCAAGATATTTGGCATACAGTTTGGGTCTAATGTCAGATGACCTGATTAACTTTTGACGAAATTCTGAAAATAATTAATGGAGTTATGCCCCTTTTTGGACTTATACATTTTTGGCTGTAGGGAAACCCTGTGAACAAAATAACTGCAGAACCACTTGAGCTAGGCTCAAGATATTTATCAGTCTGTTTGCTACTAAGGCATAAATGACCTGAAAAACTTTTGTTTAAAATCTGTTAATATTTGACAGGTTTATTTTTAATGCAAATGATCATGAGGTACTCTTTACTGTCCCATTTAGGGACAAGCGTATGGTTGGGGGGCATAGTGTTTCACAAACACAATTTCTAGTGCAGCTTTTGTCTAGGGATTTTTTGAGGCAAACCATATTGAAAGTGTGTGAGGCGCCTAAATGGGAATTACAAATAAGTTCGAAAAACATAAAGACTATCTGGGAAACTTCTATCAGGCGCTTAAATAGGAAAAACGACTATATGAGAAAATACATCTACATGAGGTGGGATAGGTTACTTTACAGCTATGTTGGAGCTGCTCACGCAGCAACGGTTGTATTACTGATACATGTACATTAAACCATGTAAAACCCAGTTTTACTACATTAAAGTGAGGTTTAAAGGTGCAATATTGAGCTGTCGGAAAAAGTGCTTACTTTATATATATATATGCTGCTCAGTGTTTCTCTCTCTCTCATTATGGGCTAGCGCGCCACGTTGGGCCAACATCGAGCTGACAGCGATACGACGTCGCCATGTCGTATTGCTGTCGGCCCGACGTAGGCACCGTTCAGACGATTTACTGACTCTCTCTCTCTCTCTCTCTCTCTCTCTCTCTCTCTCTCTCTCTCTCTTTCTCTCTCTCTCTCTCTCTCTCTCTCTCTCTCTCTCTCATCCCTGGCAGCGTTGTCAAACTTTCGTTATTTGCAGAGATGCATGCCTTGACCTGCTCCTTTCTTCGGCTGAGGATGTAAGCTGGTAATCTCGATCCTGCCAAACCAGCACCAAAAAGATTGTTTTCTTCTTCACGGTTTTTTGTCGAAGTAAAAGCCATACAGGGCTAATGTTATTTGTTAACCGTATTAGACAGAAAATTAATATTCTATGTCCATAACGTCGGGACGACAGACAGAGATAAGACGTTGCCACGACCTCGTATCTTTGTCGGCCCGATGCTTGACCGACATTCTACGTTGACTGGGCGTCTTCCGTTAAAGTTAAAGACCTCTACTTCGGGTTTTGTTTTGTATTGGACTTTAACGGCCCAGTCAACACTTTTTTATGTCAATTTTGAGCCGGTCAGTTTACCTGTCCGCACTTTTCCTGGGCAGGCTTATACATAAAGCCACGGTCAAAAATCACTATTCGAGCCCCGCCTGACTGTTTGGCGACTGATATGGGGTGTGATCGGGCTGGAGTCCGGCCGGCGTCCCGCCGGATGTTGGGGCGTCGGTGGTGGTAGGGAGGGGCCCGGTGAAATTTTAACTCGTACTAAAAATTCTCCCCGAATTCTCACCGATTTCTAGGTCGGTGGCACATCGATAAAAGTCGAGCAGAGCTCGTGCAGACCTCGTGACGATGTCGATGGCATCGGCTGGCATCCGGTGGTCGTAGAGCGGATCCCGACCAATCAGATAATCGGGAAGTAATCGGCCGGGGCCCGACAGATGATCAAGCGGAATCCACTGGACGAATCCCGATTTCGACCGGCGCCGCTCGATCGCCGACCGGTCTCCTGCCGGCGCCCCACTGATTGACGCTCGACTATATAAGGGCCCGATCTCCAATGCGTGCCAGTTTCAAGCAGACCAGTAGGGAGCATTCTAAACGTTTGATAACTGCCCGTGCAAAGGACGGTGCTCGATCCATGGCTTCACCCACCATCGGCGGCAGCAGTTCTTCTTCCGCACACAAGGTTGCAAGGACCACGTTGGCCAATGCCGAGCCATAACCAGCCTCTCCCGTAACCTCCGGATCCTTTCCTGGGGCGAGGGTAGGTGCAGTGGTTGGATAAGAGGCATCTTGTTCCGCTTTTCTTCGAAAGTTTTCCTCGATGTCAACAAATTGAAGGATGCTCACCCACCAACAAAGCTGACCCATTTGTTGTTTAAGCAGGAGGGGATGCAGTTTATATACCCCCTGGACAACTGGACAATTCCCGGCGGGGGTAAACCCGTCCCTCACCCGGCGACGGGCCATGCCCGGCCGGGAACTGGGCGGTCATCTGCGGAACATCGACCGATGCTCGTGGGGGGGGGGGTTACATGCACAAAAATCCGCCTTTTTTGCTAATACTTTTACACCCAAATTTAACCCAATGATTTCTTCATTCATACACATTCTGACAGAAACATCAAGAGTCCTTTGTTTACTGTTGAAACATACCAACAGACCTGTTTATCCATTTTCGTATGAGGATCTATGTGGGAAAATTCTTCAACTAAACATACCTGCTGTCCTTATTACTTCAGAGGCTTCATTTGTCTTCTGGGAAATGGAGACCAGTAGTTAATGTGATGCTCTAAAGAAATATTAAAACCTTAATAATCAACACTTTACGTACAACAGGGCAACCGGCAAGTTGGCAGTACGCCATATCCCGCCGGTTCATTAAAGAGCAGATACGTCAAAAAACATTGACACGCCACACCAGAATTGGTGTTACAAGTAACAAATTTGTCAAAGTAACGGTAATCAATACTTAACATCACCATCCAATACCGGTTAACCCACAGGAGAGGGCGGAGCTAAGCGATTGTCAAAATCTACTGCTTCGCGCTCCATATTTAATATTGTCTGGACGCCATGGGTCATGTAAAAATCAATCACCAGTTAGCGTATATTCGCTGTGAGGGGCTTGGCAAGCAATGGAGACTCAGATCAGGCGCCACAGAACGCGGCGTCAAAGTACAACCAAAAAGCGCGGATTTTTAATGACATAGGCTACTCTACCTGTCATTCTATCGGCGTCTGATCGGGGTCTACACTGTTTACATAAAAAGTGGAATTTAGGGCTTGAACGAAAGTTTGGATCTCAGTCCGGGACTATTTTCCCAGCCTACACCCGGTGGCAGTCGGGGACGCTTCCCCCTTTGCGCTGTTCGCCTTTGTCGTCCGCTCGCGACTGCCGACGACTGTCCGGTCTGATTACATACATGTGCATACCTTTATCTATAATCTTGACTTAGTGTTGCTACGTCCTAGCGCTTATCATACTAGAGAAAATTACTATTACCTAATATTTAAATTAACCCTGCTTTCACAAAACAACTTTGTACACAATGGTTCTAACGTGTATCCACGATCTGTGTCGGATATCAGTTTTTCATCGGAAAATATTCGTTCTTTTCGACGGTAGGGTTTGCAGTGTATTTGTATGGGCGTGTACTCGTAATGAATGTATCTGTTTACACCTGTGTATTGGCTGGTTAAGAGAGAGAGAGAGAGAGAGAGGAGAGAGAGAGAGAGAGAGAGAGAGAGAGAGAGACGCATCTATAATATTTTATTACACTTACCACTCTGGAGTGAACATAATATCCCATTCATATTTTTCTTTAGCGTGTGGCCGTGTTCTGAACATTTACCAAACTACACATGCTCGTGCAGAACATGCTTTGTGACGGCCCATTTATTTTCACACGTTTCATGCTCTATAATTTTTTTGTATGGAACATAGTTTAATGCATACGGACCAGTCTGAGCAAAACTTGCCGTTCTTGATAAAAAAAAACCTAGCTTTGCACATAGTGCAGATCCAGACCAGATGGCTTCTTAGTCTGATCGGGATCTGCACTGTTTGAAATTACATAAGCTATCTGATTGGTTTAAAGTCAGGAACGGGTGTGGTCGATAAATAAAATAAAAAAATAATAATAAATGATGAAATAATAAGTTTGTTACAGGAAACAGTTTGTTTGCACAACGTTTTGCTCCTCGTTATCATATTGTATAACCCATCGCGACAACGCGCCTGTATGGGTTTGACCTCCTTGAACCCCACTTTTACACGGTAAAACTGGAGTTTACAGAGGGTAAACCTTATTTTTCTTGTTTCTGCTCTGGGGCTGGATTGGGGGTGCGCGTTAGAGCCGCATCGATAAGGCGGTTCGTGCGGGCACCCGCGGTCTGTGTTTTGGGCAGAGATTGGAAAATTGAGATGTCATTTCATCTCTATGACGGGTAAAAGTCCCAAAAATTGGAAGCAACGTCTCCAAAATGACCTATAGAGTGTTGAATGGGACGTTAAACATCAAATCAAACAAACAAACAGAAATGGGCACAACAGGAAACTCAGTTAAAAAGTGGCTTTAGTGTATATTTAACCAATAACAACCCCTACTTTTGCAAACAGAGATGAGGTCCTACACTGTTTGTCATGCAGCTTGTGAATAATGTTAAGAAATTTTAATGTTTGGCAGTCAGCAATGGCTGTAGCTAAATTTATTTATTCAGCAGGATAAGGGTTAAGACTTGTTGGTTTTTCTGGGTTTCTTCTCTTTTTTACCGCCCATTTTTGTCCAGTTGTGTGGAAGGTTTCAAAATTTAAAAGGCTGGACCCATAAGGTCTCCTGGGAGCACGCAAAAATCCGCCCAAATATTTTACTAACCGTTGAGTCGAGCAATTAAGTGGCAAATATTTTTTGAGACTTTAAGTGGAATGCATACACCTTCAGGGGAGGCAACTCCTTCAAGCGTATTTTAGTCTCCCATGTCAATAAGGGTCAACTCTTAAAGGAAAGAATTTGCTCCTGAGGAGCAAATTCTTTCCTTTTAGAGTATATCACGATTTCGTGGGACAAAGCTTATAGAAAAGCAAACAGGAAGTTCCGAAAGTTGTCCCCTTTTGAAAAATGGTGGAAAATCTCCCAAGTCATTCCCCTCAGATTTCATGTCACCAATAACAGACTTTAATTGACCACTATTTCTGCGTTTCTGTTGAATGTTTGTTTACTTGATTTGAGGTTTAACATCCCCATTAACATTATTTAGGTCATTTTTGAGACATTACAACAGGGCAACCGGCAAGTTAGCAGTACGCCATATCCCGCCGGTTCATTAAAGAGCAGATACGTCAAAAAACACTGACACGCCACACCAGAATTGACAAGTTTGTCAAAGTAACGGTAATCAATACTTAACATCAACATCCAATACTGGTTAACCCTCAGGAGAGGGCGGAGCTAAGCGATTGTCAAAATCTACTGCTTCGCGCTCCATATTTAATATTGTCTGGACACCACGGGTCATGTAAAATCAAAGCGCCAAAGGCACTGAAATGACAGATTCTATGAGAAAATCAAAACACTATGAAAACTTACAGACAACCTTTCTAAAAAGATCTTAAAATTGAGAAAAGTAGTTCTGCAAATTCCATTGTATGATATGTTTGCAGATGTCTATACACCGGAGGTATCATGAAATGCCATTCGATGTTTCAAATTTTGGAAAGAAACTATTTACGTTTTCAAAACCAAACATTAAAATTCAAGTTTTAACAATACAACTGGCAATTAGTAACATTTTTGTCTGGTCGGTTGTGGATACCTCCCCACAAAAGATACTCTATTTTTCACAAAGAGATCGGAGGAGAAAGGCTGGTCAGTCCAGTACATGAATTCCATTGGCTTGAAGACATTTTTGAGTAAGAACAGCACTATAAACCCGCGCGTAATCCTGCTGGATAAGATATCCCGGATTCTGAGCGTAAACAAATAAATGGAACCACGTGAGGCCGACGCACTTGATTGATGTAACGTCTTGCTGTTAAGTTAACGTCTCAGCCATGATCTTGAATGTTCTTAGTGTCGCTAGCTACAATAGCTAGACATACCATTTCGCTTATTCCATTCGATATGTCATGCTCTATTACGCACGCGTCGCCTCGGCATACCTTACACCTATGTGTCGAAACATCCCGAAACGACAATCGGCGTGATTCACGCTGAAGTGCGATGTGTCACTGAAACGCATATCACGCGAGTCGCTTAGACGCCAATATACATGTACGTATTTCATGCACCAGCGTAAGTGTTCCGTACTGTGTCGACGTATTAATTTTGGTCACGACAGGGACGTCTAGCTCTCAGTAGTGCATCGCATAAGTGCGACGAACAGTGTCAGTGCTTATTAGTCGGTAGTTGAAACCCTTTGTTTATCTACAGGTACAGTGTAGCAGATGCCGGCGGAAATCTGCTTCGCATATGCGTCTGTCGGATGAATCGATCTTGACGTACTGACGTCGGTCTTCCGCTACGCCGACGTCCACTAGCGTCTTCTGTTGATAGTAAGATGTCGCTCCAACAGACAAATAGTCACACACATGTGGCACCCAAAATCAGAGTCAACGCCATCCGCTTTCCGACCAGCTTCTAACTGTCCATTAGAAGCATCCGTGGTGTAGTGGTTATGCTACTCGCCTTGTAAACCAGGGATCGCAGGATCGATCCCGGACCTCTCCAGACTTTCGGATGTGTCTTTAAACCTAGGTATCGTTTCCGTATGACCCTAGCTGTTGGTGGGACGTAAAACTCAAACACTCACTCACTAACTCTAACTGTCCAGGGTTTAATGAAAAATGTTGCAATACGTTCTCACTTGATGCTTTGTGAGAACAAAATACAATTTCTTCTTTTCTAGGCACGACCTTACATCACACATCAAAAGTTTGATCCTGAACATGTGGTTTCTATCAGTGCTGGTGTGAAGGTGGTACACAGGATCGTTGGCCCCCGCCCATCGGGGCTTAAAGAAATAGATGGGCTGCATGATGCTTCCACGCAGAGCGGAAACCGACCCGCACACGAGTACTGGTAATCTGCTTAGAGGATCTAAGCCTGCCCAGACAAGAGGTGCGAGTCGGACCGTCCATGCATATAAACCCTATTGGTTTTGATTGGGCGGCAGGGCTTGAGATGTCATTTCATCTCAGTGTCTGGTAAAAGTCCCACAAAATTGGAAGCAACGTCTCTAAAATGACCTATACAGTGTTGACGGGGACGTTAAACCTCAAATCAAACAATACAAAACACAGGATCGTGGCCGGACTGGTAACCATACGTCGCGGTTGATTGATTTAACCTTTTTAGCTTAAGGGCATGGTGCCTAAGCGTGTTGTAATCATGCAATCGTTTGGTTTCAAAATCAACGCACCGAAAGTGTTGGTGGGATGTAGGTTGGGGTAAAAATCCTGGGCTGAGATTAAACTGTTAAATTTAACTCTGAAATTCCAAACAAATAGTGAAGATTTTGATAAGAAGCGCGTTCTGCAGTGTCCGAACTTGGTCTACACTGTTTGCCAAGCTCACCCTATGATTCCAGGATGACCCTCTTCAGTCTTATGGAATACCCATCTCACTGCGGCTATTTTCTGCAAGAAAAAGGTTATTCTGAGAAGTCAGTGATAGTCACGTAGACGTTAGCTCTGAATCGCTTTTTTATAAGTAACTTCGGGTCGAATGCCAAACAATCAACCCAAACATAGCCGGGTCGTTTGACAGTCTTGGTTACATGTAAGTGTTATCTGTACAATCTGCATTTGAAAAAATGTTCGATCTGGCAAACAATGTAGACTAAGATCAAACGCCACAGAACACGGTGCTGATCTTGTTCTACATCTTTTGCATCAGTTACTAAACTTCCGTTCAGTTTAAACGTATCAGTCCAAATCCTGGTTCATGACCAGCCTGCATTTAGAGACAATCGGCATGAGTGTTGTCAGTGCTTTGATTTATTCACTGCCTTGAGTTTCTGGAGTGTACTCTTTCATCACTGAAGTTGGGCTCGTCCATTCTGCTAAATATGGCACCTAGAATTATATCACAGGACCTACACTGTTTGCATAGGTATCTGTACCATATTCCAGGGTTGAAAGGGGCAGGCTTTTCTCGCAAAGTCTGATATACACCTAGTTGTAACTGACCTAGACTTGACCTCGAATGTCATAAAACCCATTAATATTCTGGTCTGCAGCTTACCGACTGGTCTTTAAGGATTAAATATTGACAGCACTGTTAGGAAACAGTGTAAAACCTGAGCAGACGTCTAAGCAGATGCCGCATTGATCTGGGTATACAGTTTCGCATGATGCAGCTGATTCATATTAAGTGCTGAATATATTCTCTGAAATGTAAGATAAAATCGCCAAGTCGTCTGCTTCAAAAGTTTGTATTGCGATTATAGGATGTACAATTTTGATAACTGCGCCTAACCGGACTACATTTTTGTGCGGACTCATATTTCTTTGGCGGTCAAAGCCGGAAGAAAGTCGTAAGAAAGCCGGTACTACTTTACAACACGCAGGATAGCTAGAGATGACAGATAGAATCTGTCATTAAAAATCAATCACCAGTTAGCGTATATTCGCTGTGAGGGGCTTGGCAAGCAATGGAGACTCAGATCAGGCGCCACAGAACGCGGTGTCAAAGTACAACCAAAAAGCGCGGATTTTTAATGACATAGGCTACTCTACCGGTCATTCTATCGGGGTCAACACTGTTTACATAAAAAGTGGAATTTAGGGCTTGAACGAAAGTTTGGATCTCAGTCCGGGACTATTTTCCCAGCCTACACCCGGTGGCAGTCGGGGACGCTTCCCCTTTGCGCTGTTTGCCTTTGTCGTCCGCTCGCGACTGCCGACGACTGTCCGGTCTGATTTCATACATGTGCATACCTTTATCTATAATCTTGATTTAGTGTTGCTACGTCCTAGCGCTTAATTACTATTACCTAATATTTTAAATTAACCCTACTTTCACAAAACAACGTTGTACACAATGGTTCTAACATGTATCCTCGATCTGTGTCGGATATCAGTTTTTCATCGGAAAATATTTGTTCTTTTCGGCGGTAGGGTTTGCAGTGTATTTGTATGGGCGTGTACTCGTAATGAATATATCTGTTTACATTTGTGTATTGGCTGGTTAAGAGAGAGAGAGAGAGAGAGAGAGAGAGAGAGACGCATCTATAATATTTTATTACACTTACCACTCGGATCCCTTTCATATTTTTCTTTAGTGTGTTGGCCACACGTCTGAACATTTACCAAACTACACATGCTCGTGCAGAACATGCTTTGTAACGGCCCATTTATTTTTCACACGTTTCATGCTCTATGATTTTTTGAATGGAACATAGTTTACTGCATACGGACCAGTCAGAGCATAACTTGCCGTTCTTGATAAAAAAACCTAGCTTTGCACATAGTGCAGATCCAGACCAGATGGCTTCTGAGTCTGATCGGGATCTGCACTGTTTGAAACTAGACAAAAGTGCCCAGTGGGGCACGTATACCCCCGGCCAGTGCCGAACTACAAAGGGAAATAACTCTAAAAGGCCTGACCCCTTGGCCCTTATTTTCTTTCCCACAATACAAGTAGTCATACTGATCATGTGTACAAAATTTCAAGTTTCTATGTGAAGCAGTTCCCGAGATATCTTTGACACAAAATAATTGTTTACGGACAGACAGACGGAAAAGACAAAAACTATATACCCCCATGGCATACGCCGGGGGTATAATTACATAAGTTATCTGATTGGTTTAACATACCTGCTGTCCTTATTACTTCAGAGGCTTCATTTGTCTTCTGGGAAATGGAGACCAGTAGTTAATGTGATGCTCTAAAGAAATATTAAAACCTTAATAATCAACACTTTACGTACAACAGGGCAACCGGCAAGTTGGCAGTACGCCATATCCCGCCGGTTCATTAAAGAGCAGATACGTCAAAAAACATTGACACGCCACACCAGAATTGGTGTTACAAGTAACAAATTTGTCAAAGTAACGGTAATCAATACTTAACATCACCATCCAATACCGGTTAACCCACAGGAGAGGGCGGAGCTAAGCGATTGTCAAAATCTACTGCTTCGCGCTCCATATTTAATATTGTCTGGACGCCATGGGTCATGTAAAAATCAATCACCAGTTAGCGTATATTCGCTGTGAGGGGCTTGGCAAGCAATGGAGACTCAGATCAGGCGCCACAGAACGCGGCGTCAAAGTACAACCAAAAAGCGCGGATTTTTAATGACATAGGCTACTCTACCTGTCATTCTATCGGCGTCTGATCGGGGTCTACACTGTTTACATAAAAAGTGGAATTTAGGGCTTGAACGAAAGTTTGGATCTCAGTCCGGGACTATTTTCCCAGCCTACACCCGGTGGCAGTCGGGGACGCTTCCCCCTTTGCGCTGTTCGCCTTTGTCGTCCGCTCGCGACTGCCGACGACTGTCCGGTCTGATTACATACATGTGCATACCTTTATCTATAATCTTGACTTAGTGTTGCTACGTCCTAGCGCTTATCATACTAGAGAAAATTACTATTACCTAATATTTAAATTAACCCTGCTTTCACAAAACAACTTTGTACACAATGGTTCTAACGTGTATCCACGATCTGTGTCGGATATCAGTTTTTCATCGGAAAATATTCGTTCTTTTCGACGGTAGGGTTTGCAGTGTATTTGTATGGGCGTGTACTCGTAATGAATGTATCTGTTTACACCTGTGTATTGGCTGGTTAAGAGAGAGAGAGAGAGAGAGAGAGAGAGAGAGAGAGAGAGAGAGACGCATCTATAATATTTTATTACACTTACCACTCTGGAGTGAACATAATATCCCATTCATATTTTTCTTTAGCGTGTGGCCGTGTTCTGAACATTTACCAAACTACACATGCTCGTGCAGAACATGCTTTGTAACGGCCCATTTATTTTCACACGTTTCATGCTCTATAATTTTTTTGTATGGAACATAGTTTAATGCATACGGACCAGTCTGAGCAAAACTTGCCGTTCTTGATAAAAAAAAACCTAGCTTTGCACATAGTGCAGATCCAGACCAGATGGCTTCTTAGTCTGATCGGGATCTGCACTGTTTGAAATTACATAAGCTATCTGATTGGTTTAAAGTCAGGAACGGGTGTGGTCGATAAATAAAATAAAAAAATAATAATAAATGATGAAATAATAAGTTTGTTACAGGAAACAGTTTGTTTGCACAACGTTTTGCTCCTATTTATCATATTGTATAACCCATCGCGACAACGCGCCTGTATGGGTTTGACCTCCTTGAACCCCACTTTTACACGGTAAAACTGGAGTTTACAGAGGGTAAACCTTATTTTTCTTGTTTCTGCTCTGGGGCTGGATTGGGGGTGCGCGTTAGAGCCGCATCGATAAGGCGGTTCGTGCGGGCACCCGCGGTCTGTGTTTTGGGCAGAGATTGGAAAATTGAGATGTCATTTCATCTCTATGACGGGTAAAAGTCCCAAAAATTGGAAGCAACGTCTCCAAAATGACCTATAGAGTGTTGAATGGGACGTTAAACATCAAATCAAACAAACAAACAGAAATGGGCACAACAGGAAACTCAGTTAAAAAGTGGCTTTAGTGTATATTTAACCAATAACAACCCCTACTTTTGCAAACAGAGATGAGGTCCTACACTGTTTGTCATGCAGCTTGTGAATAATGTTAAGAAATTTTAATGTTTGGCAGTCAGCAATGGCTGTAGCTAAATTTATTTATTCAGCAGGATAAGGGTTAAGACTTGTTGGTTTTTCTGGGTTTCTTCTCTTTTTTACCGCCCATTTTTGTCCAGTTGTGTGGAAGGTTTCAAAATTTAAAAGGCTGGACCAATAAGGTCTCCTGGGAGCACGCAAAAATCCGCCCAAATATTTTACTAACCGTTGAGTCGAGCAATTAAGTGGCAAATATTTTTTGAGACTTTAAGTGGAATGCATACACCTTCAGGGGAGGCAACTCCTTCAAGCGTATTTTAGTCTCCCATGTCAATAAGGGTCAACTCTTAAAGGAAAGAATTTGCTCCTGAGGAGCAAATTCTTTCCTTTTAGAGTATATCACGATTTCGTGGGACAAAGCTTATAGAAAAGCAAACAGGAAGTTCCGAAAGTTGTCCCCTTTTGAAAAATGGTGGAAAATCTCCCAAGTCATTCCCCTCAGATTTCATGTCACCAATAACAGACTTTAATTGACCACTATTTCTGCGTTTCTGTTGAATGTTTGTTTACTTGATTTGAGGTTTAACATCCCCATTAACATTATTTAGGTCATTTTTGAGACATTACAACAGGGCAACCGGCAAGTTAGCAGTACGCCATATCCCGCCGGTTCATTAAAGAGCAGATACGTCAAAAAACACTGACACGCCACACCAGAATTGACAAGTTTGTCAAAGTAACGGTAATCAATACTTAACATCAACATCCAATACTGGTTAACCCTCAGGAGAGGGCGGAGCTAAGCGATTGTCAAAATCTACTGCTTCGCGCTCCATATTTAATATTGTCTGGACACCACGGGTCATGTAAAATCAAAGCGCCAAAGGCACTGAAATGACAGATTCTATGAGAAAATCAAAACACTATGAAAACTTACAGACAACCTTTCTAAAAAGATCTTAAAATTGAGAAAAGTAGTTCTGCAAATTCCATTGTATGATATGTTTGCAGATGTCTATACACCGGAGGTATCATGAAATGCCATTCGATGTTTCAAATTTTGGAAAGAAACTATTTACGTTTTCAAAACCAAACATTAAAATTCAAGTTTTAACAATACAACTGGCAATTAGTAACATTTTTGTCTGGTCGGTTGTGGATACCTCCCCACAAAAGATACTCTATTTTTCACAAAGAGATCGGAGGAGAAAGGCTGGTCAGTCCAGTACATGAATTCCATTGGCTTGAAGACATTTTTGAGTAAGAACAGCACTATAAACCCGCGCGTAATCCTGCTGGATAAGATATCCCGGATTCTGAGCGTAAACAAATAAATGGAACCACGTGAGGCCGACGCACTTGATTGATGTAACGTCTTGCTGTTAAGTTAACGTCTCAGCCATGATCTTGAATGTTCTTAGTGTCGCTAGCTACAATAGCTAGACATACCATTTCGCTTATTCCATTCGATATGTCATGCTCTATTACGCACGCGTCGCCTCGGCATACCTTACACCTATGTGTCGAAACATCCCGAAACGACAATCGGCGTGATTCACGCTGAAGTGCGATGTGTCACTGAAACGCATATCACGCGAGTCGCTTAGACGCCAATATACATGTACGTATTTCATGCACCAGCGTAAGTGTTCCGTACTGTGTCGACGTATTAATTTTGGTCACGACAGGGACGTCTAGCTCTCAGTAGTGCATCGCATAAGTGCGACGAACAGTGTCAGTGCTTATTAGTCGGTAGTTGAAACCCTTTGTTTATCTACAGGTACAGTGTAGCAGATGCCGGCGGAAATCTGCTTCGCATATGCGTCTGTCGGATGAATCGATCTTGACGTACTGACGTCGGTCTTCCGCTACGCCGACGTCCACTAGCGTCTTCTGTTGATAGTAAGATGTCGCTCCAACAGACAAATAGTCACACACATGTGGCACCCAAAATCAGAGTCAACGCCATCCGCTTTCCGACCAGCTTCTAACTGTCCATTAGAAGCATCCGTGGTGTAGTGGTTATGCTACTCGCCTTGTAAACCAGGGATCGCAGGATCGATCCCGGACCTCTCCAGACTTTCGGATGTGTCTTTAAACCTAGGTATCGTTTCCGTATGACCCTAGCTGTTGGTGGGACGTAAAACTCAAACACTCACTCACTAACTCTAACTGTCCAGGGTTTAATGAAAAATGTTGCAATACGTTCTCACTTGATGCTTTGTGAGAACAAAATACAATTTCTTCTTTTCTAGGCACGACCTTACATCACACATCAAAAGTTTGATCCTGAACATGTGGTTTCTATCAGTGCTGGTGTGAAGGTGGTACACAGGATCGTTGGCCCCCGCCCATCGGGGCTTAAAGAAATAGATGGGCTGCATGATGCTTCCACGCAGAGCGGAAACCGACCCGCACACGAGTACTGGTAATCTGCTTAGAGGATCTAAGCCTGCCCAGACAAGAGGTGCGAGTCGGACCGTCCATGCATATAAACCCTATTGGTTTTGATTGGGCGGCAGGGCTTGAGATGTCATTTCATCTCAGTGTCTGGTAAAAGTCCCACAAAATTGGAAGCAACGTCTCTAAAATGACCTATACAGTGTTGACGGGGACGTTAAACCTCAAATCAAACAATACAAAACACAGGATCGTGGCCGGACTGGTAACCATACGTCGCGGTTGATTGATTTAACCTTTTTAGCTTAAGGGCATGGTGCCTAAGCGTGTTGTAATCATGCAATCGTTTGGTTTCAAAATCAACGCACCGAAAGTGTTGGTGGGATGTAGGTTGGGGTAAAAATCCTGGGCTGAGATTAAACTGTTAAATTTAACTCTGAAATTCCAAACAAATAGTGAAGATTTTGATAAGAAGCGCGTTCTGCAGTGTCCGAACTTGGTCTACACTGTTTGCCAAGCTCACCCTATGATTCCAGGATGACCCTCTTCAGTCTTATGGAATACCCATCTCACTGCGGCTATTTTCTGCAAGAAAAAGGTTATTCTGAGAAGTCAGTGATAGTCACGTAGACGTTAGCTCTGAATCGCTTTTTTATAAGTAACTTCGGGTCGAATGCCAAACAATCAACCCAAACATAGCCGGGTCGTTTGACAGTCTTGGTTACATGTAAGTGTTATCTGTAAAATCTGCATTTGAAAAAATGTTCGATCTGGCAAACAATGTAGACTAAGATCAAACGCCACAGAACACGGTGCTGATCTTGTTCTACATCTTTTGCATCAGTTACTAAACTTCCGTTCAGTTTAAACGTATCAGTCCAAATCCTGGTTCATGACCAGCCTGCATTTAGAGACAATCGGCATGAGTGTTGTCAGTGCTTTGATTTATTCACTGCCTTGAGTTTCTGGAGTGTACTCTTTCATCACTGAAGTTGGGCTCGTCCATTCTGCTAAATATGGCACCTAGAATTATATCACAGGACCTACACTGTTTGCATAGGTATCTGTACCATATTCCAGGGTTGAAAGGGGCAGGCTTTTCTCGCAAAGTCTGATATACACCTAGTTGTAACTGACCTAGACTTGACCTCGAATGTCATAAAACCCATTAATATTCTGGTCTGCAGCTTACCGACTGGTCTTTAAGGATTAAATATTGACAGCACTGTTAGGAAACAGTGTAAAACCTGAGCAGACGTCTAAGCAGATGCCGCATTGATCTGGGTATACAGTTTCGCATGATGCAGCTGATTCATATTAAGTGCTGAATATATTCTCTGAAATGTAAGATAAAATCGCCAAGTCGTCTGCTTCAAAAGTTTGTATTGCGATTATAGGATGTACAATTTTGATAACTGCGCCTAACCGGACTACATTTTTGTGCGGACTCATATTTCTTTGGCGGTCAAAGCCGGAAGAAAGTCGTAAGAAAGCCGGTACTACTTTACAACACGCAGGATAGCTAGAGATGACAGATAGAATCTGTCATTAAAAATCAATCACCAGTTAGCGTATATTCGCTGTGAGGGGCTTGGCAAGCAATGGAGACTCAGATCAGGCGCCACAGAACGCGGTGTCAAAGTACAACCAAAAAGCGCGGATTTTTAATGACATAGGCTACTCTACCGGTCATTCTATCGGGGTCAACACTGTTTACATAAAAAGTGGAATTTAGGGCTTGAACGAAAGTTTGGATCTCAGTCCGGGACTATTTTCCCAGCCTACACCCGGTGGCAGTCGGGGACGCTTCCCCTTTGCGCTGTTTGCCTTTGTCGTCCGCTCGCGACTGCCGACGACTGTCCGGTCTGATTTCATACATGTGCATACCTTTATCTATAATCTTGATTTAGTGTTGCTACGTCCTAGCGCTTAATTACTATTACCTAATATTTTAAATTAACCCTACTTTCACAAAACAACGTTGTACACAATGGTTCTAACATGTATCCTCGATCTGTGTCGGATATCAGTTTTTCATCGGAAAATATTTGTTCTTTTCGGCGGTAGGGTTTGCAGTGTATTTGTATGGGCGTGTACTCGTAATGAATATATCTGTTTACATTTGTGTATTGGCTGGTTAAGAGAGAGAGAGAGAGAGAGAGAGAGAGAGAGAGAGAGAGAGAGAGAGAGAGAGACGCATCTATAATATTTTATTACACTTACCACTCGGATCCCTTTCATATTTTTCTTTAGTGTGTTGGCCACACGTCTGAACATTTACCAAACTACACATGCTCGTGCAGAACATGCTTTGTAACGGCCCATTTATTTTTCACACGTTTCATGCTCTATGATTTTTTGAATGGAACATAGTTTACTGCATACGGACCAGTCAGAGCATAACTTGCCGTTCTTGATAAAAAAACCTAGCTTTGCACATAGTGCAGATCCAGACCAGATGGCTTCTGAGTCTGATCGGGATCTGCACTGTTTGAAACTAGACAAAAGTGCCCAGTGGGGCACGTATACCCCCGGCCAGTGCCGAACTACAAAGGGAAATAACTCTAAAAGGCCTGACCCCTTGGCCCTTATTTTCTTTCCCACAATACAAGTAGTCATACTGATCATGTGTACAAAATTTCAAGTTTCTATGTGAAGCAGTTCCCGAGATATCTTTGACACAAAATAATTGTTTACGGACAGACAGACGGAAAAGACAAAAACTATATACCCCCATGGCATACGCCGGGGGTATAATTACATAAGTTATCTGATTGGTTTAAAGTCAGGAACGGGTGTGGTCGGATAAATAAAATTAATAATACATTGTAATAAATGATGAAATAATAAGTTTGTTACAGGAAACAGTATGTTGGCACAACGTTTTGCTCCTCGTTAACATATTGTATATAATAACCCATCGCGAAAAAGCGCCTGTATGGGTTTGACCTCCTTGAACCCCGCTTTTACACAGTAAAACTGGAGTTTACAGAGGGTAAACCTTATTTTTCTTGTTTCTGCTCTGGGGCTGGATTGGGGGTGCTCGTTTGAGCCGCATCGATAAGGCGGTTCGTGCGGGCACCCGCGGTCTGTGTTTTGGGCAGAGATTGGAAAATTGTCACCAATTTCTTTTCTTCGGCGATAGGGTTTGCAGTGTATTTGTATAGGCGTGTTTTCGCGATGCTGAGAGAAATAAATTTGATTTGATTTTTGTTGATTGACTAACTCGAAGCACACAATGCCATAGATTCGGCGCTGTTTCAGCGTTGCGTGCTCAAAACACACACATACTGAGAGAGAGAGAGAGAGAGAGAGAGAGAGAGAGAGAGAGAGAGAGAGAGAGAGAGAGAGAGAGAGTACTTATTTCGTCTCGTATAATTTAATGTTGCCCTCTGGTTGTTTTGTTTTTGTATGTGTTTTATTTTATTTATTTTTTTTTACTTATACTTTGCCGCCGAACGTTGCATATTTGTATCGCTCCTCTTGTAATCAGAGTGAATAAAAGATTTGATTGATTTGAATGTATTTTTACACGAATCCTTGTAATTTATCCTCCTTGTGCAATTCCAATACATACAGAAATTGTCGGCCCCCGCCAATCGGGGCTTGAAGAAATAGATGGGCTGCATGAGGCTTCCACGCAGACTACACGAGTACTGGTAAAGCGCTTAGAGGATTTAAGCCTGCCCGTGCAAAGCGATGCGAGGCAGCCCGCCCATACTTATAAACCCTATTGGTTTCATTGGGTGACAGGGCCTGAGATGTCATTTCATCTCAATGACGGGTAAAAGTCCCACAAAATTGGAAGCAACGTCTCCAAAATGACATATACAGTGTTGAAGGGGACGTTAAACTTCAAATCAAACAAACAAACAGAAATGGGCACAACAGGAAACTCAGTTAAAAAGTGGCTTTAGTGTATATTTAACCCATAACAACCCCTACTTTTGCAAACAGAGATGAGGTCCTACACTGTTTGTCATGCAGCTTGTGAATAATGTTAAGAAATTTTAATTTTGGGCAGTCAGCAATGGCTGTGGCTAAATTTATTTATTCAGCAGGATAAGGGTTAAGACTTGTTGGTTTTTCTGGGTTTCTTCTCTTTTTTACCGCCCATTTTTGTCCAGTTTCAAAATTTAAAAGGCTGGACCCATAAGGTCTCCTGGGAGAACGCAAAAATCCGCCCAAATATTTTACTAACCGTCGAGTCGAGCAATTAAGTGGCAAATATTTTTTGAGACTTTAAGTGGAATGCATACACCTTCAGGGGAGGCAACTCCTTCAAGCGTATTTTAGTCTCCCATGTCAATAAGGGTCAACTCTTAAAGGAAAGAATTTGCTCCTGAGGAGCAAATTCTTTCCTTTTAGAGTATATCACTATTTCGTGGGACAAAGCTTATAGAAAAGCAAACAGGAAGTTCCGAAAGTTGTCCCCTTTTGAAAAATGGTGAAAAATCTGCCAAGTCATTCCCCTCAGATTTCATGTCACCAATAACAGACTTTAATTGACCAATATTACTGCGTTTCTGTTAGAATATTTGTTTACTTGATTTGAGGTTTAACATCCCCATTAACATTATTTAATGCACACGAGTACTGGTAAACCGCTTAAGAGGACCTAAGCCTGCCCAGGCAAAGCGGTGCGAGTCAGACCGTCCACACTTATAAACCCTATTGGTTTCATTGGGCGACAGGGCTTGTGATGCCTTTTCATCTCAATGCCTGGTAAAAGTCCCACAAAATTGGAAGCAACGTCTCTAAAATGACCTATAAAGTGCTGACGGGGACGTTAAACCTGAAATCAAACAAACAAAACAAACCTAAACAGTGTTGACGGGACGTTAAACCTCAATTCAAACAAAAATTATTTCTGTGATCGGTCAAATGAATATTGGAGCGTTTCCAGGTCACATTTGACGCTCCATGTTTGCAGGATGAAAGCATACACAGTAATCGTGTAATAACGGTAGAAATCTTTAACCTGCACAGGATGGGCCTCCCTGCACGTGTAGGGGATCCGAAGTTAAGGTCCCGATGCGGAGGACGGTGTACTTTGTTGCATTCATCCGGAGCATGTTCGGACACCGCAGTTTTATTACCGCTGCCGGGAATCAAACCGGGGGCCTCTAGCATCACAGGCAAGTGCACTAACCATTGCGCTACCACGCTTGATTCACTGTCGAGTGCCTGCTTGGCCACTTCACGAAAACATGCCTATATAATTTTGACCCCCTGGAATCCCACTTTTATATAGAATAACCGGGGTTTACAGAGGTACATCTTACTTTTCTTATTTCTGCTCATAATATAGATTGTGGGTACTCGTTAGAACCGCCACGATTAGGTGATACTAACGAGTATGCACAATCTATATTTTGAACAGAAATAAGAAAAATTCGATGAGGCGATACGAGCATCCACAATCAATATTTTGAGCAGAAATACACACAACTGTACGTATATGTCATTTTGGAGACGTTGTTTCCGATTTTGTGGGACTTTTACCCGACATTGTGATGAAATGACATCTCAAGCCCTGTCGCCACAGCGAGGTTTTAACGAGTATCCACAATCTCTGTTTTGAGCAGACTATAGAGTGTGGGTACTGCTAGTTAGAACCGCTTCGATGTTTTAACGAGTATCCACAATCTTCTTTTCAGCAGTATTGAAAATCGATTGTAACATAAAGTGACAGCGCTATTGTCCCGCCCACGCTTTTAACGTTCAAAGACGGTTGTCAATCATCTCAAATACCAGTTCAGAAGCACGTGATGGAGAGTTCAAAACGGTGCTACAAAGCTTTCGGCACGTATTTGATATGCGTCTCAAACAACATCAAAAGTGCGTCTGAGAGAAGGCCTAGTGCTAACTTGCCGGTTGCGCTGTTGTATTACTTCTAGTTTTGTGTGAAATTTTACCCAACATTTAGATAAAATGACATTTCCATCCCAGTGAAATGGTTTATATGCTCGGATGGTCCAACTCGCCAGGGCAGGCTTAGGGGCTTAGGGACTTTATGGCTAAAGTTAACAGACATCTGAAGCGTTGCATGCTGTGCCAGTATTATAGGCTGTTGTGTTAGGCAGCACCATGAACATGTGCCCCGTAAGGATCCGAAAGACTTTGGGGCTTGAACCATATGTAATAGAATAACCGGGGTTTACAGAGGTACATCTTACTTTTCTTATTTCTGCTCATAATGTAGATTGTGGGTACTCGTTAGAACCGCCTCGATTAGGCGATACTAACGAGTATCCACAATCTATATTTTGAGCAGAAATAATATAAATTCGATGAGGCGATACGAGCATCCACAATCAATATTTTGAGCAGAAATATACACAACTGTACGTATAGGTCATTTTGGAGACGTTGCTTCCGATTTTGCGGGGCTTTTACCTGACATTGTGATGAAATGACATCTCAAGCCCTGTCGCCACAGCGAGGTTTTAACGAGTATCCACAATCTCTGTTTTGAGCAGACTATAGATTGTGGGTACTGCTAGTTAGAACCATTTCGATGTTTTAACGAGTATCCACAATCTCCTTTTCAGCAGTATTGAAAATCGATTGTAACATAAAGTGACAGCGCTATTGTCCCGCCCACGCTTTTAACGTTCAAAGACGGTTGTCAATCATCGCAAATACCAGTTCAGAAGCACGTGATGGAGAGTTCAAAACGGTGCTACAAAGCTTTCGGCACGTATTTGATATTCGTCTCAAACAACATCAAAAGTGCGTCTGAGAGAAGGCCTAGTGCTAACTTGCCGGTTGCGTTGTTGTAATTGTTCTTGTTCTTGGGACATCTAAATCTCGTTTGAAGTATATATCAATGAACAAATTATAAAATGCAGCTAAATTTTTGGACTCGCATGGAATAGACCAGAATGAACTAAACAGATATCTAGAAGAAGAATAAACTTTTGAGCACAAATGGAGAATGAGTGAAAAAATCACCATTTTCCAAATGATTTCAAGTAAAATTTGTGTTTTTACACTAAAAGTATCTTGTTATCAATTGCATGCCTTCATTTTATTTTTACCCCGCACAACACCTTAATGATCCCCATGACAACTGCATCCTCGAACTTAAATGGCTAGGAAATGGGTCATTCAATAAATAATAAGCTCTGCCGATGTTTGCTCGTTAATTTTCATGTATGTTTCTGACAGTTTATTCATCAAATGTTGTTTGATTATTTTGTTAACAACTTTTTTTTAATATATTGCTGTTTATAGAAATATAAACCTGTCAAGTCGCTTACGTCCTCGAACTTCGGTCCTCCCAGAATAAGTATGGCACAGCCGATGGAATGCAAGCAGGTTTACTAAATTCTTCTTGTTCCCATTCAAAAATTTTCGTTTTCCTCGCAATCGGTCAAAGTAAGTCTAAACCAACAAAACATGTGATTCCTCATGTCTAAAACGTGTTTTCATAACAACGAATTCCCACAATCTCAACCTCCGTGCGTAAAATATTTGTCTTTAGCGTTAAAGAGTAGCTACGAATTCGTAGCTACGAATTTCGTAGGTCATTTATTTACGAAGACGTTAGGGAAATGCACCCGTGATTTTCTTAAGAATTTCGTAAGTCGAATTCTTTCTTAAGTCTACGAATTTCGTATAGTAACGAAGTTTAGTGAAACGGGCCCCTGGTGATGGAAACAGCTTTTTTCAGTTCTTTAAGTGTAGCTATTAATGGGAATTTCTCCAAAAGCAATAATTACTGAACAATCATATGTACACATATTGTAGAAAATTGTTCAAGGGCCTAACTACTGTACTCGTAGCACAGAGTCCACTAGCAGCCAATGCTAGCAAAAATGATTGGTGCACCGTCTGGGAGGTTTAGGAAGCATGTGATGTCCTTCGTACCAACATCAAAGCATGACTGAAAGGCAGGGCTAATGCGGCTATATACAGTATACCATGAACAGATACCAACCTACTGAAAATTCCCATGAAAATATCGGTGCACACTTATGTTATCCCTATTATCTCCACTTTGGGTGGTCAGAAATTAATAAAATTAGTATCAAATAAAATTTTCGTAAGCTCAGTTCTAAAAGATTAAGAGAATAATTTTCTTTTTTAACATTTAATGGGTCCATTTGTTAAGTTAATTTTTCCGGGAAATTATCGGATTGTGTCCTGGGTGTTGGGGTAGTTGTGCATTTTCATAATATCTCGTTTGTGGAGATCAATAATTGATAACAATTGTATCTGTTAAAATTTTATGCTCAATTCTAAAAGAATATTTAAAAAAAAATCGTTTTATACACCTCATTGAGGCAGTTCTAATGAGTACCCACAACCCGAATTGTGTCCAGGATGTCGGGGGTATTGGTTTGTTTTCCTTAATATATCGACTTGTGAAAACAAAAGAAACAATGCACACCCCGTGTAAATCCTACTTTTCTCTGTATAAATTTGTTTTTTGTTTTGTTTTGGTTTTACGACCCTTTCAAGATTATTTCACTCATATCGAGCCGATCGTTAATCAGAGGAAGGCGAAAAAATGGTGTACCCGGAGAAAAACCACCTGACCTTCCGTTGCAGAACTTGGCGTCTCACATGTGACCGTATAATTTTGGATTTACATGGGTTTTCATCACATGGCTTTCAATGATATTACACATGTTGCTGCTCACAAGACGGACACTGCCATTGATTTGATAATGAATTCAGACCTAAACATATTCTATGAAACCAAATTTTGGACTTACGATTATCACAGCAAAACATGTTATCAATACACTCAGGCATTTTGCAGAAGCACCAGACAGAATTTTTCACGATTTTACAAGTGAAGGAATGTATCTTTTTCTTTTTTTCATTTTCCAAACATTCAACTACACGTCGTATATTATTCTAGTGTGAAATGAGTCCGGAGCAAAACAGAACTCTCTCTTGCAAAGCGCCTGCAATCATTAGAATTCGGTTGTTGTCGAACAGGGGTATACATTTGTTCCTTATTTCTGCTCAAAAACATAGGTTGTGGGTACTCGTTGAAACCGTCTCGCTGTTCTATGGAGTTCGTATACTCTCTGTTTAGAGCAGAAATATGAACAATATGGGATTGCTAAATTTACATTTCTAGATCTCTACTTAAAACGCACAGTATGGTTACTCAGTACAGCCTCGGCGAGGTGATTCTAAAAAGTACCCACAATCGATTTTTAGCAGAAATAAGGAAAATAACAATAAACCACATTTTATATAAAGAAAACTGGGGTTCATGTGGGTATACACTATTTTTCCTATTTCTGCTCCATGACATAGGTTGTTGTTACTCGCTAAAACCGCCTCAACGAGGATGATCTAACGAGCAACCACAACCTATGTTTGCAATATAAATAAGAAAAATATGACGATTTTTTTATCATAAAAGTAAATATTTTGGAAATGTGAAACATGCACTATATCTCGTAACGTTGAGTCCTACAAAATTGGAATGCAAAGTCTTCAAAATGACCAAAAATAGTGTTGACGGTGATGTTTAATATCAATTCAAACAAACAAAATAACAGCATTCATTCAAAATATCAATTGTCTTCAAACTCTATGACGTCACGCATTGTTTACAGTGGTGCATTGTGGGATTGTTTTGGGGAAAATCGGAAAAAAATGTTGAACTCTTACGGTTGTGAAAAAGGCGTAAAAGGCGCTATTTTACCGTCACAAACCCAGAGATTTGGTACGATGGTCGTAATGTAGGGGATTCACATCGAACACGACGTATTATATTATTATTTTATGATTATTTGATAAACTTTAAGCAATACACAAGCGTTTACTCCTACGGAGTGATTTTATGTTTTCAAAACTAGCATTTGAAAGCCCTTTAGCTCGGTACCGACCCCGACGCTTCAGATAAAAAACAAGAGGCCCATGGGCCGAAATGCTCACCAGAGTCCAGGTGGGCACTGCCCAATGACAGCCATGTATTTTAACATGGTATCATTTTAATCTACCAATTATAAAGTCTCCCAAATGAACCCCTATATCCAAATGAGCATCCATCTGGATTCAGTATCTAAAACATTAGGCCTTTTATTAAGTAGCGGGGACCGGTCCCGATAACTCAGTTGGTAGAGTGTCCGCTCCGGGGAACGGGAGGTCACTGGTTCGATCCCGGGCCGCGACATACCAAAGTCGTTAAAAATGGTATTAGCTGCTCCTCGCTTGGCACTCAGATTTACGGGGTAGAACTAGGACTGGTCGACCCAGTGTCAGGATAATGTGACTGGGTGTTGTATCATGTAATGTGTCTGGGACATGATACTTCAGTGAGGCAGCACTATAAAAGTGAGCATTGAGCTCCCTATCGCAACCAGACACCGTCGTGATATGACTGAAAAATTGTTAAAAAGCGACGTTAAACCCGATTTCACACACACACACACACACACACACACACACACACACACACACACACACACACACACACACACACACACACACACACACACACACACACACACACACACATTAAGTAGAGGATGTAGGGCATGGACCAAATGGAGCCCTGGCCCCGAGGTTATAAAACTTTTTTCATGCTCAACGCAACTGGGCATGAAACTTGTGGTGCTCATAAAAATTAAAATACTAAGAAGTTGCGCGATTTTTCTTTCTCAGATAGCAGAGAATGTTATTTATCCTGCTCACAAATTTTAAAATTTGTGAGCAGGACAAATTTCATGCTCAAGTGAGTTGAGCATGAAAAAAGTTTTATAACCCCGGGGCCTGGTTGGAATCACTAAATGCGTCTTATCATAAGGAATAAGAATATATATGGTGTAGCAGTGGGGATCTGTATACCGGAGTTATAAGGCCTCTTAAGCGGTGGAGGGGTTGGGGCTGGGATGTCCTGTTGATCCCAGGAAAGCCCACGATTGTTGTCCCTGTAAGGACTAGGAATATATATAAAGAGAAATGACATCACACGGAAAACACAGTAAATAATATTATTCCCAACCGGTTTCGTTTATAACTCATCAGGGGAATAGTACATAACAAAAATCAATCTATATTTTTGTTATGAACTATTCCCCTGATGAGTTATAAACGAAACCGGTTGGGAATAATATTATTTACTGTGTTTTCCGTGTGATGTCATTTCTCTTTCTTGTATAATTCACTTGCCTCGGTTTTTCTACGTTTTTATTGATATATATATATATATATATATATATATATATATATATATATATATATATATATATATATATATGGTTTATGGGTGGGAATCTGAATGGCTTCTGATATATGAGGCCCTTCTATGACGTGGAGAGGGGAGGAATTGCCCCTGCGACCCCCAAGTGGGTATGCTATTGATAAGGAACAAGAACATATATGATTATGGGGTGGGGATTTGAATGGTTTCTGAAATATATGGCCTTTTAAAGTGGAGGGGCGGGGTGCATTGCCCTAGCAAAAAGTGACCCCCAGGTTGGTGTGACTGAATGAGTCTTATCATAAGGAACAAGAATATTATAGTTTATGGGATGGGATCTGAATGATTTCTGAGATATATGGCTTTTAATGAAGTAAAGCAGTGGGGTATGACCCAGGCAGTCCGGATGACTCCCAAGCTAGTGTTATTTGAATGTTTCTTATCACAAAGAAGATAATTATATATGGTTTAGGGGTGGGGTTCTGAAGACAAAGTTTCTGAGATATATAGCCTTTTGTGAAGTGGTGGGTAGGGGCAAGGCGCTGGCTTGACCCGGGAGACCTCCAGGTTGACGTCAATGACTGTGTCTTATCATAAGGAACAACAATATATATGGTTAGAGGTGGGGATCTGTAAGGTTTCCAAGATATTGGGCCTTTAATGAAATGAAGGGGTGGGGCACGACTCCGGCACATCCTGGGGGACCCCCGGGTTAGTGTCAATGAATGCGTCATATCATAACAAACAAGAATATATAAGGTTTTGGGGCGGGGATCTGAATGCCCATAGAAATCTTTTAAAAACTGATAATTTGTGTCGCATTGCACGACCCGCAGAAAAAGCGACCGACTGAAGTCGGTTGATTTTCTAAGAGTGCCCTAAAATCACCGTGTCATTCTGTCAGTCTGTCTGTCCGTCCGTAACCCGTTTGTGAAAATTGGTGATAGTGACTTAACCGATTGAAATATTTAAATAATTTTTGGCATACTGATAGATATCAATGAGATCTAACCAATGAACTTGCCAAATATGACATTCCATTGAGTATAGCCTCGCCGAGGCGAAACATGTAAAAATTTTCGAACTGCTTCTCCTCGGAAACCGTTGGGCCGATTGAAGTCAAATTTCATATGGAGCCTCTATGGGATGGCCGGGTAAAACCAAAATTTGCTCATGGGGTCCAGGTCACATGACCAAAATGGCCGCCAAGCCATATATGGTAATAACCCTTCAAAAATAGTCTTCTCCAGAACCACTGGGCAGATTTCCACGAAACTTGATAAATAGCATCTGGGACGTAGGCCCATCATAAAGTGCTAAAATGGTGATCCTGGGTTGACCTTGACATTCTTTGTGCCTAGGTCAAACCTTGACACATATGCTTTTGTATTGGAAAAGTAAGAATGCATTTTATCCTGCAAACGATTCAGAATACAGTATAAGATATAATTTTGCTCCTTACGATAAGGCGCATTTATTGGGGGAACCATTTTAGGTCCAGGTCACATGACCAAAATGGCCGCCATACCCATATGGTACAGTGGCGATAACGTTCGACCTACCCGTTTTTGCGTTTAGGGTCCGTTTTGAAACCGTTGCAAAACGTTTGCGTTTCGACAACGGTTCGAGCGTTTCATATCGTTTTGACCAATCAACAGTCAAGGCGAATCGTTTCAGACAAACGGTAAATTTGCGCATGCGCTCTGAAAAGATCAAAACGCTATTGAAAACGCTTTCCCGTTTTGGCCAATAGTATGACCGTTTGAAACCGTTTTATGACTGGGCCAATCGAATTTATGCATTAAGCGCGCATGCGCAATCGCTTTAGTTGACTTAAATACATGTGCATGTTTATTTACGATTATCTTCAACAGCTTAACATATATATTCACTACAATCGCGTCATTTAAAGTTAAAGTTATATTTGAGAAAAAAAATGAATATTCTGTAAGTACATGTATGTCATTGCGTAAGAAATGACATGATCATTGACTTTAAATACAGAGTACAAATGCATGATAAATTTTCAGACAATACGTTCATCCTAAAAATCTTTATGGATTTTTTCTAAAAACAAAAGAACCAAACAAAAAAAAAAGAAAGAAAGAAAAACAAACACATAAGTGAAAGATTTAACCCATATATGCCTAGCGGCCCTTTTGCGGGACATTGGCAAATAGTGCAGACCCAGATCAGACGCCACGAAACGCGACGTCTGACCTTGTTCTACACTGTTTGCTGAAAGTACAAACATTGTTGCAAAATGTGTCGCTAATAAACAAACCTGGCAGCCCAAAAATTGGAAATGGACCAATCCAAACTTACTAAGTGGGAGATTCCATCTTTGTTAAATACGGGTTAAGAAAATGCATTAGCTGAGAAATGTTCTTTGTTTGTTTAAATGTTAAGGAAATATTTGCGCCACACTGAGGCCAAAATTATTAGAATCCCTTATATTCTGGCAATTACAGATGACCGTATTTCCCAAGACATTAGGGTCATATAATAGTATTGGCGAGATTTGTCACTGACCACACTTCACTTACGTTGCCATGCAACGGCAGGTAATGTGTTTACACGCGTGTGTAATATCTGCTTTCCGGAAACTGTTATACATTGGTGGATATTTGTTATATGTTAATTCAGAATTTCTAAATTATTCATCATCACCTCAACAAAAAGTCCGTTAAATAAACACTCCAACATGTCCAACTAGATCCCACATTATCTCAAGAGCATTGAATGTGGGTTTTTGTTTGTACCGATTTGTTGAAGCGGTTTTAAAAAACACCCTACAGCTAATGTATCAGGATCACAAGTCCGTGAATAGAAGGCCCCTCTAATCCCCACAGTATATAGAGCACATTGGGTTTACGAGGTATTCCTTTTTTCCTTATTTTTGCTCCAAAACATAGATTACGGGTACTCCTTAAAACTGTCTGGACAGGGCAGTTCTAATGAGGATTTTTATTTTAGAAAATGGGATTTACGGGGAATTCATTATTTTTTTTTTATTATTTTTGTTCTAAAACATAGATTGCGGATACTCGTTAAAACCGTATTACCAAGGTGGTTCTAATGAGCAGTCATAAATCTATAAATATGGCAGAATTAAAAAAAAAAAAAACATTTTCATCTGAGAAACGTTGGTTTTAGAGACATTTAGCGCACGGGAGCGTAATCATAATGGTTTGATGCAGATATAAGCGCGAATGATAATTATTGTTTTATTATTTTTATTTTTCGTCTGAATATTATGGAAGAATGCAGTTTGTCTCGTGCCTCTATTTTTCTAAAGTGAATTATGAAATAGAACGCGTTCATCAGTATTTGTTAATTAATACCCCTGCAACCCAACTTTTTTGAAAAACAAAGTACACGGCGGTTAAAACGAGCTTTGTTGAATCTATGTTCCGAGCATAAAATTGATAAGTTTTCACTCGAAACTAAGAATAACTATTTTGGAGATTTCATCTTCAACGGTACTTTACGAAAACACGCCTATTCAAATATATTGGAAGTTTTGTCACCAAAAATTGAAAATTTTCTGACAAAATATCCGATAACTTGCATTTTTCTGCTCTAAACATGGATTGCTGATCTTCGCCGAACGTGAACCTAAACATAGATTGCTGGTCCTCGTTAGAACCGCTTCGAGCAGAAATAGGAAACCGTTAACCCCAGTTGTACTTTATGAAAATGGGGTTCAAGGGGGTCAACATTATATACATGTATACACTTTTCATGATAAACTTAAGAAAATAATCTGACATTGGCGATTTATCCAAATCGCGGCTGTTAACCTGTGTGCGTTTGTGTGTTCGCGCGCGTGCATGTGTGTGTGTGTGTGTGTGTGTGTGTTTTCAAAAAACGGTGGCGGATATTCATGACTGTAAACCCAAATTTTGCGCTTAAGGAAGGTTTACGTGAGTGTTTGTTGCATAAATTAATATATAAGAGACTAAACTATCCCTTATGGCCATGCTCATACATACATGAGAAGATAAAAAGGAAAGAAACATAACCGTCAGGTTAACAAGTCCGTGAAATGAAGATCCCCACTAGACCCCACTTTATCAAGAAAAAACTGGGGTTGACGGGGAATTCATTATTATTATTATTATTATTGTCTGCTGACATGCCGGCAGACCTTTTCCAAAATCTTAACAACCACAGTATCGTAGGTGACCTAGCGTCCATACGACGTCTAGTCCAGCCCCGCCCCGCCCATTGAGGCTTGAAGAAATAGATGGCTGCATGATGCTTCCACGCAGAGCTGAAACCAACCGCACGTGAGTACTAAGCGTGCCCAGGAAAAGTGGTGCGAGTTGATCCGTCCATGCATATAAACCATATTGGATTTATTAGGCGGCAGGATTTGAGATGTCATATCTCAATGTCGGGAATAAGTCCCACAATATCAGAACAACGTCTCCAAAATGACCTACACAGTGTTGACGGGGGCGTAAAACCCCAAATCAAACAAACAAATAAACGACGTCTAGTCGGCGTCGCATGGGCGTCGATGCAACATCTTGGTTTGACGCTCGTGCGACGTTAACTTGCTGGGATTTGGTAGCTTCTAACAGGAAGTCGCCTACATGTAGCCTGAGAACTTGTATTGTGTAAGACAATGCCCATCCAGTAATTCACTTTTATGCTATTCTTCACTTATTTGTCTGTCTATATATGTTTTATCATGATGAGCTGCATAAGCTTAAGCGAATAAAATTTGATTGATTGATTGATTGATTGATTGATTGATTATCTTTCTTATTTCTGTTCAAAGACGACAGTACGGCCCCGCCCATCGGGGCTTGAAGAAATATATGGGCTGCATGATGCTTCCATGAGGAGCTGAATCCGACCCACACACGAGTACTGGTAAACTGCTTAGAGGATCTAAGCCTGCCCAGGCAAAGCGGTGTGAGTGTCGGACCGTCCATGCTTATAAACCCTATTGGTTTCATTGGGCGGCAGGGCTTGAGATGTCATTTCATCTCAATGTCGGGTAAAAGTCCCAAAAATTTGGAAGCAACGTCTTCAAAATGACCTTTACAGAGTTGATCGGGACGTTAAACCTCAAATCAAACAAACAAATCAAAGACGTCGGTCGTGGGTGCACATTGGCACCGCCTCAATGAACCAGTTCGGACGAGCACCATCAGCATATCGTTTGAATATTGATCGATTGATTGTTTTTCTTATTTCTGTTCAAAGACATCGGTCGTGGGTACTCATTAGCACCGCCTCAATGAACCGGTTCGAACGAGCACCATCAGCCTATCTTTTGAATATGCATAAGAATAGTATCACAGATGTTCATCAGTAAACATGATAAAATGCCCTATGTCACACAGATGTTTGATCGTAATGAAAGATGAAGACAAATGATTTTATTTGCTTCTGGTGCAACTGCCGGGTGATAAAGTAACAAGTGAGTTTTATGGAAATAAAAAAAACTCTTTATATATACAATTTTCTGGGTTAACAGTTATATACATTGCTATAATATTTCTCCTCAAAAGCGTGGATTGTGGGTACTCGTTAGATCCGCCTCCATTGAATGGTTGTAACGAGCACAGATATTATATGTTTGGTCCCATTACTGTAATATTTGCGAGTATTATCGATTTCATGCTCAGCATAGTTGAGCATGAAACATTTTTATTACTTAGGGGCCAGATTATATGAAAGAAGCAATTTCATCCCAAGAGTGTGTTTGGTAAGTGTATCCAAATTAGCAATAAATAAATTAATACCACAGAAAAAGTAAACGCTCAGTTTTTCGAAATAGAAGAAAGAATCAAGGTAACGACGTTGGTTCGTTATACTGTGACGCGGCAAAGTACGTAGTCGACTCTTCATTCTGTGTACATGCAGGAGCATATAATTTCACTTATATGCTCCTGGTACATGTCAATTCGCTCTATGCTTGAAGAAATATATGGGCTGCATGATGCTTCCACGCAGAGCTGAATCCAGCCCGCATACTAGTACTGGTAAACCGCTTAGAGGATCTAAGCCTGTCCAGGAACCGCAGTGCGAGGCGGACCGTTCATGCTAGTAAACCCTATTAGTTTCATTGGGCGACAGGGCTTGAGATGTCATTTCATCTCAATGTCGGGTAAAAGTCCCACAAAATTGGTAGTGACATTTACAGTGTTGACGGGGACGTTTAACCTCAAATCAAACAAACAAATAATACACATCTTACGTAATCCGGTTTCAAAGACTATCCTAGTCCAAGCTGTTAAGCTATTTTCGATTTTTGCCCTCGGTCAACTTTTTGGAAAATATAACACTGGACATACGCTACATTACGTATGGCATTCCCGATTTTGTTTTCTGTCGGATTCAGTAATAATAATAATAATAATAATAATAATAATAATAATAATAATAATAATATTAACAATAATAATCATAATAACACTCATCATCATCCAACGCTGGTGTGGATGTACATGTATATGGAAATAGTGTAGACCATAATTGGGTGAAATAGTGGCAAGTGAAGACAATAAAAAACATGTAAGGAAATAACACACACACGCGGTCGCGCACTTTATATAGAAAATTGGAATTTACAGAAATATACATTATTTTTTCATTTTTCTGCCCATAAACGTAGTTTGTGGCCACTCGTTAGATCTGTCTCACTGGGGCGGTTGTAACGAACACCTACAATCTAAATTTGGATTGAGATGAAAACATTACTTTTCATCTCAAAACTACGTTCTTATGATGTGACAGTTGAAATTTTAGCACTGGGTGACAATAAAATTTGCCGCGACAAATAAATAAATATAAATAAATAAATAAATAAAACATTTAGTACAACGGAAAAACCACTTTATCGAAATCGGACAACACAAATACCGACATTTCCCTATAGGTTTCTTTTGCAGTGACGCGTCTCAGTATGTACCTGTCATACCGCTGCTAACCTAATGCCCTGCAGGTAACCGCACATCTTCTGAATACCGCCCCGTGTAATCCGATATCAAAGAGCTGCCTTGTTCAATATACAAGTTCCTCATCAATACGATGGAGGGAAAAATAAGCAGGAAATAACCATAGTAACGTTGTTGAGTTGAATAATAATGTATTATAAAATCAAAATACACCATGTTTTAATAATATTTTTAAACTACATAACACCCCACATGTGTGTGTGTGTGTGTGTGTGTGTGTGTGTGTGTGTGTGTGTGTGTGTGTGTGTGTGTGTGTGTGTGGTGGGGTGGGGTGGGGTGGGGTAGGGAGGGTGTTAAATCATTCGCATATACAACTCGCAGTGGTAAACATATATGACGTACGTATCATCGTCATCATCATCATCATCATCATCATCATCATGTGTGACCACCGTCATCATCATCATCATCATCATCATCATCATCATCATCATGTGTGACCACCGTCATCATCATCATCATCATCATCATCATCATCATTATCATATATGACGTACGTAATATCATCATCATCATCATCATCATCACCATCATCATCATCATCATCATCATGTGTGACCAGCGAGGATAAAGCCTAAACTACGCATATATATACAAATTCTACTAGGGAACCATTGGTTACATGTGTGGTCGGTCTCGGTGACCCGGTCTGATGATCACAGAGCAGTGGGTTCTATCCCCAATGGGCCCAGTAAACTTCTTTCGTGGTGAATGATCCTGAAATATCCCTCGCTTCCACCGATTCTAAAGGGCAAGATACAACTTTCTGGTGATATAATGTGTAATGTGCTGATCAAATGGTGTTGGTCCAGGAAACAATAAGTGGCTTAGAAACTGACTGGCCGGCTCGATATGACCTTAACATAGCTAACTGGACGGTAACAGCGAAGCATGCGAAAGCCTAGGAATACGCAATCTGATATTAGTTTTCCCTAAAACAAACTGGAACACTTGCTTTATGCAGGCCTCGGAAGCATAGTCTGATGCGCGTCTGACAGGTGATCAGGGTTTGCGAGTTTGGTACCTGCCGGCCGGGCAACATTAATTCGTGGGTCTGTAGCAGTCTGACGCGCGTCTGACTGGTGATCAGGGGTTGCGAGTTCGGTACCTGGCGGCCGCGCAACATTAATTCGTGGGTCTGTAGCAGTCTGATGCGCGTCTGACTGGTGATCACAGGTTGCGAGTTCGGTACCTTCCGACCGGGCAACATTAATTCGTGGGTCTGTAGCACAGTCTGATGCGCATCTGACTGGTGATCAGATGTCGCGGGTTCGGTACCCTCTGGTCGGGCAACATTAATTCGTGGATCTGTCGCACAGTCTGGTGTGCGTCTTGCTGGTGATCAGGAGTCGCGGGTTGGTATACCTGCCGGTCGGACAACGTTAATTCGGGGACCTGTAGTACAGTCTGATGTACGTCTGACTATTGATCAGGTGTCGCGGGTTCGGTAGCTGCCGGTCGGACAACGTTAATTCGGGGACCTGTAGTACAGTCTGATGTACGTCTGACTGTTGATCAGGTGTCGCGGGTTCGGTAGCTGCCGGTCGGGCGACATTAATTCGAGGATCTGTAGCTCAGTCTGATGCGCGTCTAGCTGGTGATCAGGTGTCGCAAGTTCTGCCAGCCGGGCAACAGTCTTACTCCTTTTCCAAAAACATAGATTGTGGACACTCGTTAGAACCGTCTGACTGATGCAGTTTTACCAGACTGTTTATCAGGTGTCGCGGGTTCGGTAGCTGCCGGTCGGGCGACATTAATTCGAGGATCTGTAGCTCAGTCTGATGCGCGTCTAGCTGGTGATCAGGGGTCGCAAGTTCTGCCAGCCGGGCAACATTCTTACTCCTTTTCCAAAAACATAGATTGTGGGCACTCGTTAGAACCGTCTGACTGATGCAGTTTTACCAGAACCTGCAATCTCTGGAAAATGTGACAATTTTGCATCCCAAAAATGTTAGTGGACATAATGGTATCAGACCGGTTGACATAGTGAATGAAACAAAAACAAAACAAAAAACAAAACAAAAAAAAAAAACCGGACAGTTTTCCGACGATAAAAAACAATGATATTTGTTTGATATTTTATCAAACATTGTCTTTGGTGTTCGGTAACGAGTACCCACAATCTATGTTTTAATTTCTAAATTAGCTAAAATAAAGAAAATAGTGTAGATCCCTGTAACCCCATACCTTTATCTCAACGATGTAGGATGCTAAGGAGCACTCATAATCTGTGTTTCGAGCATAAAAGATGGTTATTAAGGCGATGCTATCGACTTTTCACAATTCATGAGTTCCACAAAATAAACGCACAAACCGTATTGAGGCTCCACGTTAGATCCGCCTATATGAACAGCGCGAGAATTATCATATGTCATACACGGTGAAGAGAGAGTGTGTGTGTGTGGGGGGGGGGGGGGGGGGGTGGGGGTGGGGGGGGGTAGAAGGTAGTTGATGACAATTTAGGATAAGTGTCTTCATTTCTCCGAAAAAATGTTGGGGATAATAATGGGTTTTGCCTCACCGAGGCAATTCAAATCACTACCCCTCAATCTCACATTTAACTAGAGTTCTGCATGTCAGAATGCAATATATGTATACGAGTCGAAATAAACGAAAATAGCAGACTCGGTTTTACTGAGTCTGTTCGTTACCAGTACTGATTTGTTTGTTTGATTTGAGGTTTAACGTCCCCGTCAACACTGTAAATGTCGGTCTGGAGACGTTGCTTCCAATTTTGTGGGACTTTTACCCGACATTGAGATGAACTGACATCTCAAGCCCTGTCGCCCAATGAAACCAATAGGGTTTATTATCATGGGCGGTCCGCCTCGCACCGTGGTTCCTGGACAGGCTTAGATTCTCTAAGTCGTTTACCGGTACTAGTGTGCGGGCCGGATTCAGCTCTGCGTGGAAGCATCACGCAGCCCATATATTTCTTCAATGGCCAGTACTGAAATGTGAAAAACCGCTTACAACAAAAGTGGTTTGAAGCTGGCCGTCCCTACATATAAACCATTTTTGTTTGTTTGGGCGACAGTGCTTGAGATGTCATTTCATCTCAATGTATGGTAAAATAACACACACACTCAAAATGGGAATCAATGCCTCAAAAATAAAATAGTGTTTAAGGTGGCGTATATTCAAAATATCAGAATTTTCACGAGTGCGAAGCGTGAGTGAAAATTCTGATGTTTTAGACAAAATTTGTTTGGCATTTATGAAAAAAGAATATTGAAAAAGTAGTCAGGGCTGCCACTGTGAAGATATCGCGATCATATTTATTGTTCACAATATGAACATACAGTGTTTTCACGACATCATGAAAACAAGCCTATATTATTTTTAGCCCTTAAACCAAACCTTTATATAATATAACTGGAATTTACATGGGTTTACATCATCGCGTGAAAAAATCCGTGAAATGAACACCCCCTTAAACCTCACTTTATATCGAGAAAATGGGGGTGAACGGGGGTATACATTATTTTTTCTTATTTCTGCTCCAAGATATAGGTTGTGGGTACTCGTTAGAACCTTCACATTGAGGCGGTTCTAACGAGCACCCACAACCTATATTTGCAGCATAAATGAAAAATATCACGGGTTTTCATTAGAAAAGTAGCCATTTTGGAGATCTGAAAAACAAAATTCCACTATGTCGCACGGATGTGTTATTGTGATATTTCTTCTAAATTCTGCTTATAACATGGATGGTGGTTACTCGTTAGAACCGCCTCACCGAGGCGACTCTAACGAGTTCTCACAAGCCAAGCTTTGAGCAGAAATATAAAAATATAATACTTTTCTTAGATTTTTGGTAAAATTTTCAAATACGAAGGTGCGTGTTTTTGTAATGAGGTGAAGCGATGATTTTTATTTGTTTCAGATATAAATTGATTTCGCGGCTTAGTATATTATAAAATTATAAATGAAATATTTTCACCGCCGAAATATATAAAAAAAGAAAAAATATTAACGTGTGTCGGATTCTGACAGTTCAAATACAATTTATTTTTGTTCCATTACGAAAACAAGCCTAATCAAATAAATTGAAATCGTTAGAACCGCCTTGGCGATGCGGGTTTAACGTTTACCAATAGTCTATATTTGAGTAGAAATAATGTAAAATAATTAACCCTGTCAAGCCAAGTTTTTCAATACAAAAGTGGTTTTAAGAGAGTCAAATTTATAAAGGCGTGTTTTCGTGATGATTGAAGAAGACATCTGTCATCGAATGTCAATTTGATGACGGATAATTATTGAGATCACATATACTGAAAAATCATGTTAAATGTCAAATTCATTGTATATATATATATTTTTTCCCCTAAAATATAGCGGCCGTACGTAATGGGTGAGAACAATAAATTCCCTCACAAAAAGCATTCGAAAACTATAGAAAACAGAGTCTTCTCGGTTAATGTTTTGTCCATGTATGAAAGGTTCTTATGCAGTTTGTTTTTCACTGGCAAGCATTGAACCCGCGAATCTGGATCAACAGTTAAACGCGCATCCGACTGAGCTACAGAATCCTGAAACATTTTCTTTCTGTCAAACACAATTTGCTGTTTATTGCAGGAGATCCTCTTCACCTTAAAATCATTTCGCTATTTTTTTTTATCTATTTTCTGTTTCATAATAAAAATAATAAAAATAATAATAATAAATAATAATTATAATAATAATAATAATAATAATAATAATAATAATAATTATTATTATTATTATTATTATTATTATTTACTTTTATTTTTATTCATTATTATTCATTATCACTGTTATTATTATCATTAAAGTGAGTCTGCGGGATTTTTATTGGTTAACGAAAAAGAACATATGAAACCAGAAACGGTTTCCATGACAGCGTTTTCCGAACGCTAATGTGATTGGTTGATATACGAAACGCTTGAAACGTTTCAGAAACGATGATCTGATTGGCTGAAAATGTAAACGATCGTTTAAGCGTGGTCTAAACGCTGCGTTTTCAAATCGTTGAAAAGAGTTTTGCATCCGTTTCCGTGGACAACAAAAACTAAATCGGCACTGTAACACTCATAAAGATAAAAGCATCCGGCGGGTCGTGCACTTCAGCTGAAGCACTGGTTTATTGTTGAGTTGAATGAGGGGAAGAGAGACCTTGACTACCAGGTTAGTCTATGAGCTATAGCTGCATAAAGAAGTATCGGGTGTCTAAAATTTGGCGTATTTTGGCGTAATTTATAATTCTAACACAGCGCGCCTATACAGGCAATGGAAAATAACTGCGTTTTATCCTACAACAAATCACGACAAGGAAGAGCGTGATGAGTGACGTCGTTAAAAACTGCCGATTGATGACGTCACTAGTCTATTTACTTGACGGTGTAACGTCATTTTCTTCCATCGAAAACGTTAGAAAAGGATATAAATCATAAAATGCATGTTTTTGTCGATAATTTTAGCGGGATTTCTTATCAATGGCGGAATATTGTGAGATTTTGAAGGAAACAACACCATTATTCAGCCTGTCAGAATCGAAATAGATCAGCTCTGGTTTGTGATTTGTTGAGTAATAAATCACAGATTGTCAGTCAGCTGTAGGTAGACAAATCACGCGCGCTATGCGCACGTGATTTGATCTACTTTACAACTGACCTCCAAACTGTGATTTATTACTCAACAAATCACAGTTAGAGCTGATCTATTTCTTAAATGACGTTTCAGATCCTGATGTGTAAAGTCAATGTTCCGAGAAACCGGAACGACCAGAACGCAATTTCTTAAACACTATAACAAGCAAATTCATACTATCATTACGAAAACACGCCTATTTAAATACGTTGTACCCTTTATCGCCGTAAAAAAAATGAAAATTTAAAGATGAAAAATTGTGATATTTTTCTTATTTGTGCTCAAAATATAGATTGTAGGTACTCGTTAGAACCGCCTCATCGAGACGGTTCTAACGAGTACCCACAATCTATAATTCAGAGCAGAAATAAGAAAAATAAGGTTTACCCCTGTCAACCCCATTTTAACTAAGTGTATAAATGTGGGGTTCAAGGGGGTCAATTATATAGGCGTATTTTCGTGGTTTTCTATTTTTTTTTATTTTTTTTTTTTTTTTTTTAGATCTGTATAGAATATGATATTATTTATATTAAAGTAGATAGTTCCCGCATGTAAATTCTGTCGGGTATTTTATGGTAATAGGCCTACTTTTAGTAAGAAGTTCTCCTTAGACAACTCATAACAATCATTTAAGAAAAAAAAAAGACTATGCAAAATAAGTTAAATTAAATTAGCGTGGAGTCCAACTGGCTCTATGATTTTGTTTCTGTGCCGTTAGTTCTGCGGAGTTGATGCCGTTATATTCTGCGGATTTGATGTGTTATAATAATCGACTGGCGTAGTGCCGATGCATGCAAATTCTTCTGTAATATTATCTGGTACTATGAAGCCTAAGAATAGATTTGGGGGGGGGGGGGGGGTGGATGCCGAATTACCCGAGTTATTACTGGATGTACATTCTATGCAACATTTTCTTATAACGCAGTTATTTATTTATTATTTTTTTAATTATTTGCAAAATTTCAATAAATGGTTTGCTGTTGTGAACTGTCCATTGTCCTGCATAAACCATAAATAAATAACTAAATAAATAAAAAAATAATCTTTTTGTAATAAAACGGATAATTTTAACATTTAGCCAGCATTGCATCGAAAAATAATGACTTTTACAATGACGTTGCCGGTCCACGCGCGATAAGTTTGGCGGCGATGTCATTTACGTATTCTTGACCTTATAAGCTGAGCAAAAATGTGTTAAGTGCATGAGCAAGTGTACTGACTGAACTCGGGGTGTATGAATGTCATATGACGTGTCACCAGTAGCAATTCTGATTCTGATTCTGAGTCTCTTCTTTATACGTACTGCGATCACATTTGGTCATTAGTGACAGCCGACAGGTTTACATTACTAGGTCTAGGACCAGAAAGAAATTCGCTTATTTTATGTTCAGCATATTGAGCAATATTCTACAAACACAACACTTTTTATTTGAGAACAATCGGTTCACAAGATCTTTAGATATTGACATTTCGGAAAAAGTAGCTTTTCGTCCATTTCCAACCAAAATGTGGTCCCAGATAGTTTTGCCCCTCTTAGAACATTTTTCTATTCTTTCCATGTCAGTGATGTTAAATGGTATAAGTGGCACCCAGACAGTTAACTCCATGATGAAAAATGCCTGCAATATCAATGTCAGACTAATGACAAGGTCCCGCAGCAGTGAAACTCTTAAAGTGGACAAGTGTGCTTAATATTGCAAATGTGCTAGTATTTTTGCTGTGAAATTGTGTAACAGCTCATTTTTTTCAGCAAAAGTAACACTATATTAGTGTTATTTTTGCTGAAAAAATATTATATGCTGTACTTCAACACAGCTAACAATTTGAAAACTAATGAGCTTGTTTAGCTAACAAGGCTTTGAGCAACTGCTTCAGTGCCAAGTTCAGTGTAATGTCAAGCTCCTAAACTAGTAAATAAATCGGAGTGGTTATTTCCATTTTTGTTCGACTTTTCTACAGATTGAGACGTAAAGACATCTCAAGCCTATGACACCTATAGGGCCTAGGACGAACGGACTCGCACCACTTGGCCTTAGCAGGCTTGGTTCTTCTAAACGGTTTACCAGTACTCATGTGCAGGAAGTTTCTGCTCTGGATGGAAGCATCATGCGGCCAATCTATTTCTCCAAGCCGCGATGGCCGGGGACTATAAAATGGCTATATAAGAGTTTATATTTTGTGTTAACATATGACACCTATAGTTTTAAATCACATATTGTTTCCATTTTTGTTTCACTGTTTAGCAATGTTCTCTGCTTATTTAAATAAACTATCTAATTTGTAAAGCCCATGAGAGGTTGGTGGGGAGTGGGGGCGGGCGGGGGGTGGGGTGAGGCAAAGGTGACGTGTGTCTTGCGTCACTTGGGCGTCCATCTGATATTGGCTTACAGTTGGTTAAGATAATGGTAGAGGGGGGTGATGTTATTTCTTCTGATGATGTTATTTCTTCTGTTTCTACACTTCCATTCGTTTTCCTCTTACTCCTCCGTCTCTCATTTTCATCTCTGCTATCTCTTCTATCTCTTTCCCCCCTTTCTTAGGGACAGGACACAAACTTTCTCACTGAATGAGACCGTCCGATGCATATAAGCCTTTTGATTTCATTGGTCGGCAGGACTTGAGTTGTCATTTCATCTCAATGTGTGTGTGTGTGTGTGTGTGTGTGTGTGTGTGTGTGTGTGTGTGTGTGTGTGTGTGTGTGTGTGTGTGTGTGTGTGTGTGTGTGTGTCAATGTCGCCGAGGAAAAGTCCCACACAATTGGAAGCAACGCCTTCAAAATGACCTGAATGGTATTGACGAGGACGTTAAACCTCAATTCAAAGAAACAAAAGATCCGCCCCCGCCCATCGGGGCTTGGAGAAATAGAATGCGCTGCATGGTGTACACCAGGCACTCAATGTGCCGGTAACGTCTAAGTAACGTCGATGCAACGTAGTAGAAAACACTCCCTATACAATGAACGGGCGTGGTGTGGTATTTAACCATTATCATGCTGGACGAGTCAACCCTACCTTTGCAAAAAATATATATATATTCAGATCAGGAAGCCATCTGATCAGGATTTACATTGTCTGTCATGAAGAAGAGAACTGAATAAATACAGTAAATGGAGTAATGTCATTCTTTGATATTCTGCAATGGGCGTGGCTAAAATAATTGTAATTGTTGTGGTATTTAACACTTAGAATGCTTTTTAAGACAAACGCTTCCTTTGCAAACAATGTCTATTCAGATCAGGAAGTCATCTGATCTGGATCTGCAATGTTTGTTATGAATTTGTGAATAGAATGCAGAAAACCATTTTTTTAAATAATGTGTGGGCTGCATATACTGAGTGATATCAATTTTCACTGAAAATTTAAAGCCTTTGTTTTAATTTGTAGGGGCAATATTCACTCGTTGTGTCATTATATTTTTCTCGACTGTTTTAACGCCTTAAGATGCCAATCACAACAATTGTCATCTGAGTTGCTGTGTGCTGATTACATTAAAATGTCATTGTTGTAAACAGTGTGGATCCAGATCAAACTGCTGGGAACAATCTGATCGGGGTCCACACTGTTTGCTTGTATGCCTAAACATTCTTTTAGACTGAAAAAATGTGAAGTAGATGAGATACGCAGACGACATTTTCAGATTCAGTTTTTTTAGCACCTCAAGGGTTGAATTAATAAATGTCATCAATAGGATTATAATATCTTTCAATAGGATTACAATAGATATGCGGTCAACATTACAGCCCCCGGGGGTCTCCGTCTCCACACGCCTTTATACAAACACAATTGTATAATGAACCACACCATGAGAAAAACTGTCTTTGTGAAGATCTACTCAAATACCATGTACTGATTATTCCTAAAGAGTTTCTTATTTTCCCATGTGACCAATATTAAAGAAAGATTTATCATTACAACATGGACTGGCTCATATTTACAGAATTTGAATTTTGACATGCACGTTTATATCACACATATAGTGAAACTTTTACCACCAAAAAGTGGAAGTTTTCAGATACTAAATTTTGATATCTTTCTTACTCCTGCTCAAAACATAAGATTGTAGGATAGAACCGCCTCGGCGAGGCGGCTCTAATAAGGATCCACAATATATGTTTTGACAAGAAGTAAGAAAAATAATGTATCAATACAAACTGGAAGAAAAAGAAACAAATTACACTGAAAGAACATATATTCTGCTTCTGTAGGGGCTTGTACGATAGCGAAATGATACAGTGTTGCCAGTGCCCTTGGGTCAAAATTGGCTACACCCATGGGCCAAGTAGCTATCATAGACTTAAAATGGAAAACAAAAACTTAAAATTAAAAAAAAAAAAAATAAAATAAAAAATCTTCTTCCCTGAAACCATAAGGCCCAGAACTTAGGTATTTAGCAGGTAGCAACGTCGAGTAGCCGCCTACATGAATCCTGCTAATCATGCCCCTAGGATCCAAATTGGCCAAATCCTGTGGCCCCTTAACTCCAATAAACTTATAATGGAAAAAAGCTTCAAAATCTTCTTCTCTGAAACCATGAAGTAAAGACCTTAGATATTTAGTATATAGCAACATAAAATGGTTGTCTACATAAATCCTGCCAAACATGCCCTTTGGGACAAAATTGGCCATGCCCCGGCGCTCATTAGCTCCTATTGACTTATACTGGAAAAAAAGTTCAAACACCTTCTTCTCGGAAACCATAAGGCCGAGAGCTTAGATTTTTAGCTAACCTGACCGAAGGTCATGGTGAGCTTTTGTGACTGTGAGATGTCCCGGCGTCGTCGTGCGTCGTCCGTAAACTGTTCTTGTTAACACTCTAGAGGCCACAGGTTTAGTCCAATCATGATCGGAATGATTATCATGACAGTATCTCGGTAGGGTTTGAATATGGGTCATGTCGGGTTAAAAAGTAGGTCAAAACGTCAAATAATAGAAAAACCCTGTAAACACTCTTGAGGCCACAATTTGAGCCCAATCCTCATCAAACGTGGTCAGAATGACCACCTCGACAAAACTACGTCAAGTTTGAAAATGGGTTATGTCAGGCTTAAAAATAGGTTAGAAGGTCAAATCATAGAAAAACCTTTTTAACACTCTCAGAGAGGCCACAATTTTGGTCCAATCATCATCAGTCTTGCTCAGAATTATCATCATAACAATATCTAGGTTAGGTTCGAAAATGGGTCATGTTGGGTACAAAAGTAGGTCAGTAGATCAAATCAGAGAAAAACCTTGTTAACACTCTAGAGGCCACAGTTTTGGTCCAAATATCATTCGACTTGCCCAGAATGATCATCATAATAATATCTAGGTCAAGTTCGAATATGGGTCATGTCGGGTCAAAAAGTAGATAAGTAGGTAAAATTGTAGAAAAAATCTTGTTAACACTCTAGAGGCCACAGTTTTGGTCCAATCATCATCAACTTGCTCAGAATGATCATCCTAACAATATCTAGGTTAGGTTCGAATATGGGTCCTGTTGGGTCAAAAAGTAGGTCAGTAGATCAAATCATAGAAAAAACCTTGTTAACACTCCAGAGGCCACAGTTTTGGTCTAATTATCATTCGACTTGCCAAGAATGATCATCATAATAATATCTAGGTTAGGTTCGAATATGGGTCATGTCGGGTCAAAATGTAGGTCAGTAGGTCAAATCATAGAAAAACATTGTTAACACTCTAGAGGCCACACTTTTGGTCCACTCATCATCAACCTTTCTCAGAATAATCGTCTCGTCAATATCTAGGTTATGCTCGAATTATGGTTCATGTGGGTCAAAAGTAGGTCAGTAGGTCAAATCATAGAAAAACTTTGTTAACACTCTAGAGGTCGAAATTTTATTCTAATCATCATCAACCTTGCTCAGAATGATCATCTTGACAATATCTAGGTCATTTTCGAATATGGGCCATGTGGGGTCAAAAAGTAGGTCAGTATGTAAAATCATAGAAAAACCTTGTTAGCACACTAGAGGCCACAGTTTTTGGTCCAATCAGCATCAAACTTGCTCAGAATTGTAATACCTTGGTCAGGAGGGGTATTTTATGAATATAATGGTACCTTTTACAAAGAGCCAACCCATGTCAACATTGTTAATTAGATGGAGTCTGTTCATCTCCGTCAGTTGCACTAGGACCTGACCCTCAATGTCCACAAGGTGCCCAGATAGTGACATACAGGCCAGCTCTTTATCGTCAAAGGGTTCCACACCCTACACCCCGCCCAAGTCCCCCCCCCCCCACACACACACACCATGCGGCATTGTTTGTAGGACTGAGCCCGTTCATCTCTGTCTGGTGCAGTAGGACCTGACCCTCAATGTCACAAGGTGTCCAGATAGTGACATACAAGTCAGCTCTGTATTGTCAAAGGGATCGCCCCCCCCCCCCCACCCCACCCCCGCCTACACAGACACCATGGATCATTGTTTGTTAGGCTGAGACTGTGACTAGGACCTGGCCCTCAATGTGTCCACAAGATACCCAGATTGTGACATACACAGTCAGCCCTGTATCATCAAAGGGATCCACCCCACCCTTAGTTAGACTGAGCCTGTTCATCTCCGTCTGGTGCACTAGGACCTGACCCTCAATGTCCACAAGGTGCCCAGATAGTGACATACAAGTCAGCTCTATATTGTCAAATGGACTCAATGAGGCGGTTCTAACGTGTACCCACAATCTACGTGTTTGCACCAAAATTAGGAATGGTAATAATTACCCCTTAAACCCCGCTTTTCTCTATATCAAGTGGGGTTTAGAGGAGCTATAATTTCATGGACTTGTTAACCTGATGCGAAGAGGACACAACGAAGACTATGAATAGACAGCGCGGATGCGCAGACTGATCTGAATTTCGATGGGCGCACGTGTAAATATATAGCAGGAATATAAATGACTGCAAATAGCCATATTAACGTGTTTTTTTTTGGCTCGTTAAGGATGACGTTACATGGCGTCACTAAACATTCCTGCAGTGTCAACAAAATATGGCAGACGTTGGTAACCGAAGTGACTGCAGCATTAAAAATCCGCGCTAAGAAATAGTAGGTCTGCAAGAAAAATAATCCAATATGGGTGTGAGGGGTGGATAGAAAAATCCGTCTCTCGGGATCACTGTCGGGCATCACTCGGCAAAGTAGAAGTAAAACAAAGATCAGGAATCGATACAATTAACTTACTCCACCCACCAAAGACACCAAAGGGAAAGAAACACAAACATTAAGCGACCAGACCATAATGGAAACCTAAACAAAGGAAGGCCATAAGGACAGTTACTTTCCCACAAAATGGCCATATGGACATCCAAACTAAAAAGACACAAGTGATACACACAGGAAGTAACAAACAACAACAACATAAATTTGCCACAGAAGAGCCGCCTTGGAACGGTCAGTGGAAAGATTTCCACTGGGGGGGGGGGGGGGGGGCTTAAATCGATTTTACGTGGCCACATTCCTCGCCTTAATTCCGTCGCGATTTAGACAAATAATTTGTTCAGTCCGCATGAAGGCCTCCTAACTCATCAGTGCAACATCTCCGTGAACACAAATAATCAAAGAACAACGGAGGTGAGACAACGGTGAGGACTCGACAGCAAGAAACCACTGAAATGCTGGAGCAAAAGAAAACCAACAGTTAGACTCCGATGGGCCCAACCAGAGACAGAGCATCAGGCACCAACCAACATTACCTTGAATTAGATCTCTCTAATTCTCAATAAGCCTTTACGTTGGAACCGTCATAGAATCTGAGGTCTGACCCACCGGCGTGCAATTAAAGAGGGAAGGAAAGTTGCCATCCGTCAGTGTCCCTCGGGACGGATTTTTCCATCCACCCCTTACACCCATATAAGATTCTTATTGTATGCCTCCGCTTTTTCAAAAAATAACGGGAGGGCATTACGTTACGTACCCTATACAAGCTGTGCCTGCTCTGGACAGTATCTCCTAAACTGTATCAAATATACTCCTGAAAATCTCCCCTTGACTAAATAATGTTGGAATTGGTAAAGCGTATACAGGGAGTAGGTACCTTGTCTTAATGAATTGTGCTACCAGGCATCCATGGTCTTTGGACACATTTAATGTTTTAAAAGGTTTTTATTATCAAAAGTCCTTATGTTTTCCATCCATCTGTCTTTTCTTCCCTCTGTTCATTTGTCATAATTAAGTTCAAATTTTTGTGTTAGTTTTTGGAGCGTAGCTCCAGTGAAATGAGAAGTGATTTCGGCACTACTTTCGGAGTTACTGCGTATGACCTTATCACCAGTGAGAATATAGTACCCCGTGTCAACATAGTAGATTATTACGCCATGCGCTATCTTATTATAGACTGCTTCACAGTCACCTATTTCAACCGGAATAGATGGATTTTTTATAACTGTGTAGCAGTCTAATCTTTTTATAGTTAAGTTCATATAACCCAGTTTACAGCCCATTTTGTAACCTGGAAACTGGCAAACAGGACACACCCAGATCAGATACCACAGAACGCACAGTCTCATTATGACCTACACTGCATACTTACAAAAAGGTTCAGCAATTTTTGCTAAATATTTCGTGGAAGCCACAACCTGACATCCCTGAATTTAAAATGAACTCATTCCATACTGATATAAGGTTGCGGATTCCATTCGTTTTAAATAGGTTAAACGTACGCAGTATGGGTCGATAAGGTAATTCGTTGTTTCATGTACCAAAATAAGACAGTTGGAATGAGTTTGGATAGGTGCAGTACATCAAATTTTAAGGAGTAAAGCTTATATTGTAAGCAGTAAATTTTGCAGTTTAGATACAGATGAGACGCCACTTGTTGTAGCGTCTGATCTGGGTCTGCTATGTTTGTCCCCTAAAAAGGCTGCTAGACATATACTCAGAGTATGGGTTAATTGGGGGGGGGCAATGTTACTTTGTTTAAAGCGACCTGTATGCGTCCTAGGCATGTGACCATAAATAAAGCAAATTATCAGCTCAAACGCAAGTTCGATACCTGCCGGCTTCGGCACCATCTTTCCAGGAGATTGATCGTGAAATCTGTTCAAAGGTGATTCTATCCCTTTCGCTGATTCAAGAAGGGCAGTTGTTGGTTTCCGGTAAAAGACTGTGCTGTATTGACAACATCTAACCAAAGAAATTGCCCTTATGCCATATCATTTCATAAATGGCCTCGTCGAGGCAATTTATTTTTATATAATAATAACGGAGTATAATGTCTAAACCTCTTAAAATATTCCTATGGATTGATATTGACAATAACTAACCCAAGAAACTGTCATATGCAAGATCACCTCATAAATGGCCTCGCCGATGCAATATATGTTTATAAAAAATGTTAACAGCCTGAGTATAATGTTCAAACCTCTCTGAATATTCCGATCATGTTTGGCATTCGGATTGATATTCACAATACGTAACCCATGAGGCTGTTTTATGCAAGATTACTTTCTGAATGGCCTCGCCGAGGCAAAATAATAATAAAAAAATGAATACGGAGTATAACATCTAAACCCGGCTTTGATCATTTTCGGCATACAGGTTGATATTGACAATACATAACCCGCAAAATTGCCGTATGCCAAATTACTTTACAAATTATTTCGAAGTGTAACTTCTAATCTACTTGGAATATTTTGACAACTGTTAGCATGCAGATAGATAATGTACAGATCTAACCAACGAGATTCCTGAATGCCCAATTTCTTTATTTTAGCCTCGGCAAGGTAAAAAAAAAATCACCTACTGACACGGTCGTATAACTTTCAAACCTACGGGTATATTTTTATAATGTTTTGCATGCAGATGTAAATTGACAAGATCAAGTTAATGATATTATCTAATGCCAGGTAGCTTTATAAACAGCCTCACCGTGGCAATTTTTAAAGACTGATTACGGATGTATAACTTATAAACTGCTGGGAAAATTATGCTAATTTTTTACATGAAGATAAACATCACCAAGACGTAACCAAGGAGAATGTCTAATGCAAGATAAATAACCTCCCCAAGGTAATTTATCAAAAACTGATTACATAAAATAACTTTAAAGCCGCCAATGCGCAAGGTGCAGTTATTGCACGAACATAGCTCAGCAAAAATCTTCAAGTAAACTGTAGAACTGCATGGTTGCTGTATTGCTCAAAAATATTGATTGTGCGTACTTGATAAAACTGCCTCGTCAAGGAGGTTCAATCAAGTCCCCGCAATCAATGTTTTGAACAGAGATAAGAAAATATCAGAATTTTGTATCTTAAAATTTCCATTTTTTTTTTTTTTTTTTTTTTATTTTTATTATTTTTTTTTTTTTTTTGCCGAAAAAATGACAATGTATTTGTACAGGCGTGTTTTTGTGATGGTTGTTGCGGGGTCTACACCTTAGCGTGATTTAATTTCAATATAGGTATTATGATGAGAAATTTTACTTCTTTGGCTTAATTTATTATTTTGATTTATTCATGTCCTTATAAACAAAAAGGGATAGAACAGAAAAAGGAAGAAAACAACTTTGAAAATTCATGTAAATAATCGTTGAATAGAAACATAAATTATGTTCAAATAGACATGTGTCATATTTGGTACCAAAATGATCACAATAAAATAGGGATGCGAAATATACAATTTAAAATTAACTAGACTAAAATTTTATTCAATAATTGCAAAAGTGGCAACTTTTCGGGTTCTACCCTAGGTCAAACAATCAGTCAAGCACATGGACTCACGTGTCACCTCTTGTTTGTTCAGGCATTAGCGCTCAAACGTGAGTTCCGCGACATGCGGAAGCCACTAATTGAGCAGAACAATACAGGTGTTAAGTGGCTAATCTGCCGAGCGAACCTGCTCACGCGCTAATGCCGAGCATGGCGACTGTTTGGCACCGGTGTCATTGTTTGACAAAGACGGCAAGGTGATTAAAACTTATTATGACACATTCTTCTCTGCGGCGAGTTTTTCTCACCTGAAATGGACGTAGCAAATAAAAAGTCCGGTCGTTCCTCTGGTCGTCACGGGATTCCAGCTCTAGACGCCATTGGTGAAAGATCGCTGCGATTAACCTTGTACGTATTTATTCTCTTTAGGTCATCAGACTCACGGAGAAAGACAACAGACACCCACAACAAGTTTAAACGAACTACACAAGATATAAAAGTAAGAAACTACTGCTATTTTCCTGTCTTATTGTTAATCTAGCGTTTTTCCAATACATTCCTTTGTCCTTTTGTCTCTTTGTCTAACCATATTCACAACTTAACTCACTAGTACAATGGCAACTAAAGTGTCTTGCGCTACACAATATGATGTGCTGGATACAACCCCTACCTCTGATACAAGTGATTTGTCCAGCACCAGATCCAGCACCACTTCAACAGGGAGTCAAACCACGCCGGATCCCCCCGCTAAGGAGGACTCATTCCCAGACACTTATCCCACACCTGGGCAAGACAACAGCCCCATCAACACGTCTGGGAGTCTTAAGGATAACTACCAGCCTTCGGAGAAAATCATCTCCGATTCCTATCCCATCCCTGGGCAAGGACATGAGGGTCTGATCAGTGACCACACCAACGACACCAGTCCAACTAAGGATTTGGACCTGACATTTTTTTGCATCCTAAGCTCCCCGGGAAAGGAACCTGCAGAAATAATGTACCCCAACTTAGAAGTGGACACATGGCCCCCCAAACCCGAGAGCCCGGTAAGCCCAATGAGCCCAACCTTAACAAATCCCGGGACTGTACCGAACCCTACAAGTACCGCCGGTGCTCCAACAACAGCGGTGTCTGCAATCGTCGAGCCCTCACCGGCCCCATCAGTGGTCGACCTGACATCGGAGAGCCCGGAGAGCCCGGAGAACCCAAACATGATAAAACCCGGGACAGTACCGGACTTATCAAAAATTGCCGGTACACCCATCAAGCCCGTCCCCACACCCGTTGATACCACACCAGCCCCTAAGAGAGCCATCCTAACGCCAGCTCGGCTTCACGTTCAGCAAGGTACCCCGTTGAAACAGGACTCATCCCAGCGCTATCAAGCCACCCCCAAAAGACCCAAGGCAAAAACAGTAAACCGAACTGAACTCTTCATCACTTTAGCAAACAACAAAGACCATGCTAATGAAGACACGGACATGGACTGGGACAACGTAGCTGTACCCAAGAGAAAAAGAAACCTCAATGACTCCAACTCCCCCAAAGCGTCGACCCCTGCTAAAAGGGTCAACAACAAGCCGTCAAGCCCAATATCTCCACTTGAAAAAGAAGTAAACGAAGTGTCAAATGAAAATGAAAGATCATTTGTAGAGCTCATTCAGACCTGCATAGAGGACCTCAATTCTAGAACTAAAAATACTAAAAATTTTTCTAGAACTCAAAATACCAAACCGACCGCCAAACCCACCGCCAACGTCACTCAGAACCAGGAGCAATATTATTTCACAATATCATTAGAGGAAAAAAGACCACTGTCATCAAAAGAGGCTGAGACCATAACAAAGGCATTCCAAAAACACATGGGGTCAGACATTAAAACTACCTATCCTAAAGTGGGACTATTAGGTCCCACTTTTGCTATCTCGAAACATAGCTTACCAAAAGCAAGAAACTTTAACCATGTACCCAATAATCCCAACCTCCATATTATTGGCATGGAGTCAGCCATGCAACCAATAGCGGGTCATGGTCACCATCCCAAGTTTACAAAGACCCCTACCCAGCAATCAGCCCCCGTCAACAAGAACAATCCTACCAGTACGGGGATAATTAAAAACATCCCCTTCAACACTAACCTGGCCCAATTTCAGCGGTCATTCAACCAAAATGGCCAACTCATAAAGGACCTTTACAGAATTTCAAACAAACTTAAACAACCAACAGACATGGTCAAAATTACCTTCAATGTTCAGGAAGCCCCCACACTACTTCTAACTAGGACAGAATCTTATCCAGTTTACCCCTGCGAAATACCCTATCTAAGATGCAATAATTGCCAGGAACATGGGCATAGTATAAACACCTGTCCTGGTAACCCCGTTAAGTGTCCTTTGTGCGCTGGAAATCATAATTACAGCCAGTGCACGCATAAAACTGAATCGCGATTAAGGAAATGTAGCAATTGCTACGGTCAACATGGAGCGGCATCCAAATCTTGCCCCTTCTTCCTGGAACAGAAATATGCCATTGATAGGAAAAATAATATAACCTACATAGAATGGTCAAAAAGAAGGAAAGATCCAACAACACATAGGACCGATAAAAAACTAGCCCCCCTCATGATGATTAAACCCCCCTCCCTTTTTAATTTAGAAACGGACTTTCCGAAAATAAATAAAACTAAAAAAGCCGAACAACCAGCAACCGGACCTGACATGACGAAAACCATTACACTACTACAATTAAAACACATATTAACAGACATCTTACACACAAACACATCCAATATGAGTAAAAAGCAGAAAGAAAGGGTAGTATCAAACATCATAGAGAAGCATGTGGATGAAAGGGACAACACTCCCCCCCTCATACAGACCCATAACCTGCCCCCAGTTCCCTTTAAACCAAATGTGCCGAGGTATGCTCCTCAAAATACAGGAACTGCCTCATCCAACCAAGTTAGGCCCGATCCTATAAATACAAATGCCAACACAATGGTTGCCCAGCAAAAAACCAGACGACCAAATAACTCCATCCCTAAGGCAACGTACCATAGTAACAACATTTATACGTTACTATCACAAGAGACCTCCGGTAGACACTAATACCCCCGCCATTGCCCCACGACTACAGCAACGGCTTCACACACGCGGCTGTAACAACAGCTTCTGACCTTGAATTGGTTCAATGGAACATCCGTAGCATGGGCAATATCTCCGAACTGAGGTCACAACTGGAAGATAAAAAACTTAAGCCCCATCTACTTTGCCTACAAGAAACGTGGTTGAAAAATAAAATACCCCACATACCCAATTACAAAGTCGCCTCCTTCAAACATAGAATAGACAGAGGAGGCGGAGTCCTAACATATATTAGAAACGATTTACCCTTCATAGCACAAACTTAGACCTTAAAATTGAGCAACCCAACCTTGAATACTGTGCCACCACCATATATTTAGAAAAAGACAAAATAACCATTCTTAATTGCTATGACCCTCCTGAAAGCGGGTCCACAGCTGATGAATATCAAAAGGTCCTTGACCTTATCCCTACCAAAAATTTCATCCTTGTAGGCGACCTTAATGCCCATGACTCCTTATGGAGCTCCAAATCAAACACAAGGGGAAAAACTTTACTTGACCTCGTCATAAATAACTGCCTTATTATACTCAATGAGAATGATGAAGCCACGATGGCCGAATATACTACATCGCCTGACCTGTCAATAGCCACTCCAGCCCTGAGCATAGGTACAATCTGGGAAACCCTGGGCAACACTTGTGGAAGCGATCACCTCCCCATCTACCTCCGATTTCTTTCAAAATTCAATGCACTGGGGACGGCCCACAATCCAAAATGGAACTTACAAAGAGCTGATTGGGAAAAGTTCAAAATTCTGTGCGCAGAAACATTAAAAATAAACGAAAACAATCCAACACAGGAAATAGCAACAGACTTTGTAGAATCCCTCCAACAAATCTGTCAAAAAACTATTCCTAAAACAAAACCAAAAGTAAAATCACTCCGACCGCCCTGGTGGGATCAGGAAATTACTATAGCTATCAAAAAACGTGAACAAGCTAGAAAGAAATACCTTAAAAATAAAAATCCAGAACAAAAACGAAACTATAACAGGTTAAAAAATGAAGCAAGAGACATTAAAAGGGACAAACAGATCAATTCATGGCGTGATTTTGTATCTAAACTAGACCATAAGGCAAACTCCAAAACAGTATGGAATATGATTAACCGCTTCCGGGGTAAACCTACAGACCATATTACCTGTCTAGAGGTAAACAAAACAATCATTACCGATGAAAAAGAAAAAGCTAATGCTCTAGCACAACATTATGACAATATGTCGAAATCGTCAAATCATATGCCTAAATTTCAAGCTATTAAAATAATTATGGAAGATAGGGGACTTGGACACATCCCGGAACCTCAGGCAACAGAAAATAACTCGGACTTAAACCGACCCTTCACATTTTTTGAACTGGGAACTGCACTATCATCCAAAAAGGAATCAACACCAGGAGCGGACACAATCCACTATGAAATGCTCAAACAACTACCCGATAACTCCAAAATGGAACTATTAAAACTTATGAATATCTCCTATCAAAGAGGAGAACTCCCACCTGAATGGAAACTTGCCACCATCATACCTATTATGAAACCAAACAAAAATAAACTGGAACCAGGGTCATACAGACCTATATCACTTACATCGTGTATATGTAAAACAATGGAAACCATGATTGCTAAACGATTGACGGCCCATTTGGAAAAGAAAGGGCACCTGGCTGACACTCAATCCGGTTTTAGACCTAACAGATCTACCACTGATCAACTAACCAGATTAGACTCTGAGATAAATATGGCCTTTATGGAAAATAAGATAGTAGCTGCCGTCTTTCTAGACCTGGAAAAAGCCTTTGACCTCATGTGGTCAACAGGAACCATCTGTAAACTGAAACAATTTGGCATAAACGGAAACATGCTCAAATGGATACACAATTTCCTCCACAATCGAAAAATTCAAGTAAGGGTGGGACAAGAAACATCAAATCAGCACAATTTAGAAAATGGCTGTCCCCAGGGCAGTGTTATTAGTCCCATCCTCTTCAATATAATCATGGTTTCATTAAAAGAGAATCTCGACCCTGAAGAAAGACTGCAGCTGTCGCAATTTGCAGACGATAGCGCAATATGGAGAAAACATTATTCACCCAGTTGCGCCGTAGATGCCCTTCAAAAAGCACTCAAAAAGATCGAATTTTGGGCTGAGGCGTGGGGGTTTAAGGTGTCCAACACTAAAACTAAAGCCATACTTTTTAGACGTAAGAAAAACATCGACACCTCCAAATTCGATCTCAAACTTTTTGGCAAAAAACTTGAATTTGTGGACAATGTAAACTTTCTAGGGATGATCCTTGATAAAGCATTTAGATGGGATGAGCACATAAAACAGCTCATCCAGAAATGTAAGAAGGACCTGAACATTCTTCGTTTGGTCACGGGCACAACTTTTGGTGCCGATAAAAATACCCTTATCAACCTGTACAAAGCCCTCATCCTAAGTAAACTAGATTATGGCGCACAAGCCTATAACTCTGCCTCACAAGCCCAACTTAAAAAGCTCGACACAATACAAAACCAAGCCCTTCGCATTGCAACAAGGGCATTTATATCCACCCCGATTAATGCACTCGAAGTATAATGTGGCATAAAACCACTCCATTTAAGAAGAGAGGAACTAATCCTAAAATATTGGGCACGTTCCTCGCCTTTGGGTAAAAATCTGCCTGTAAATGACCTCATTGGGGAACATGGGTGCCAAACTACTAAAAAGGCACACCAATACCGACCATATTCCGTTACAGTTCAGAAGCTCATAGCTGAGCTGAACATACCTAAGGATATCGAACCACCCCATTATAGAAACAAGTGTGACTTAAAGCACAACACCCCCTCCTGTGCAATCAAGGACATCATTGGGAAAAAAGGGGAAAATGACATAACATTTATGAAACAAACTAGTATAAACTATATAGAAAGGGAACATAGGGGTAGATTACAGATATATACTGATGGCAGCAAAGATATTGAAAAACATACAGCAGGAGCAGCAGTTTCGGTCCCTGATGAAAACGTGAATATCGAACTCAAAACCAATCCGAGCCTGTCTATATTTACTATTGAACTGATAGCAATAGAACATGCCATTAAATGGATCATCGATAATAACATCCCGGAGGCAGTCATACTTACAGACTCCCTCAGCTCAATACAAGCCCTACAATCTGGCCAATCAAAAACAAGACCAGATAAAATAAACAAAATACTACTACTCTTAGACTCAGCCAAAGACAAAGGCAACAATATCTACCTGGAATGGATTCCTTCCCATGTAGATATCCCAGGTAATGAAATGGCAGACTCAAATGCCAAATCAGCAATGACAAACGGTAAAAACGATCAGACCTTACCGACCAAAACAGAAATATACCCGGCAATTAACCAGGCCATTATGACAAAATGGCAAAAATTATGGGACAACCCACAAAGTAAAGGTCGCTTCTATCATAGACTAGAACCTAAGGTTAAAAATACTTCTACCCATTACAGCGGTAGACGAAGGCATGACGCGGTTTACACGCGTTTGCGACTGAACCACAGTGGGCTGGGTACCCACTGTGTATTTAATCAAAACCACATCAAATGTAATAGATGTGATAAAGATGAACAAAATAACATCAAACATATCCTTTTTCACTGTGAAGGAAATATAGAACCCAGACAGGAATTAAAAGCTGCACTGTTTATATTGGGATACAACACTTTTGATGAACAAGATCTACTTAACCCCCCACGCAACATTATGCCTCAGATAGTCGAGGCAATCATTACATTTTTGAAAGACACCGAGTTATTCGATAAAATATAGACAGCTGCAGTATAAAAGAGTAACCATGTAATACTAATCCAAGTTTATTTCTCTTCCAGCGCTGGAATCCTTTCATGCAGCGATCATTAATACTGCATGTTTCTTTCTATTACAGACACAGCCTCCAATAACCACCTGGCCCCAAACCAATAACACCATATATCCTTGCCCCCAGGGACTCGAGGGGAGATTAGATCATAAAGCAATATGAATCTCTCAATCTAATTATGCTGGGCGTGGGACTAAGGTTTCTAGGTTTCGATCAGAGAGCCAACCAATGCTGCTAACGTTAGGTTACTGACTGCGGGAGGCAATCTGGTTCCCTGTGCCTTGTTCCATAACCAGTCTTTAATTACATGTAGATGCCCAGAACTGTGTTCGGGACATCCTGAATGCATTAGGTTTGCACATCCGTATATGCCAAAAGTGCTTGTATGTAGTTTGGCGTGTGCGGATTTGTGAACCTATATATTCCTGTTCAGGCGCACTGGTCGCTATGGCTGTGTGTGCCGGAAAATGACTCATATTCATTGGTTCTCTCGATTTTGGCAGACAGTCTCATCTGTGTGTCTGGGTCGGGAGAATCAACTGAAGTAGCATATAAGTTTCTCTCTAAACAAATCATTTAAACAAAAAATTGCGCCTGGTCGTGATCACGTGCTTGCTGGGGCATGGGCTGGTTGCAACCTAGGTGGGGACTGTCCCAATCAGACCGTGACCGGGTTGTGCTTCTGGCCTGCGCCGTCGCGAACAGGTGAATTGTTTTTATTAAGAATTTAACAGTGCCGCTTATGCTGCCCAACCCATAGATATAGGCCCCATTCTCATATTTCTGCCTCTCCGTGCACCTGGGGGCCCCGGGCTGGTGCCCCTGGGGACATGATTCCCCCACTTTGGGCGGACTGGCCGTTCCCGGGGCGGTGGCCCTGGGTCCCCGGTTGCATGGGTGCGGGGGGGAACACAAAACCCACACACTCTTATACAGTGGTTACATAAGCACTGCTTCTACCTCTTACAGACCCTACCCTACATGACTTGGACTAGAACCGGTTGAACCGAAGCGGGGCGCTGTGGTTGCGGCTCATTTGCTTTGCACTTATGAGTGCTCCGCCGACGCAACACATCGGTGATAGACAAGTCTAAACTTAGGCTTATGTAACCCTAACCCTAACCCTAACCCTAGCCCTAACCCTAACCCTAACCCTAACTCCAATACATACTAATCATAATTTCTTTTGCAGGTACATTGGGATCCTTGACGGGGAATCCCACCATACCTCGTGTAGGACAGCTACCGAGAAGTCATCAGCTGGGTGCCCAGAAGGCTGCCTCGTAGAGGCCCCCTTGGGGACACCCTCCTGATGAAACCCAGAAATGTGCGAAGCGAAGACAGCATGCTGTCAGAACGGAGCATACATCTCTGGAGTAGGTCAAATACAGAACAATTTAATAGGCGGGGCAACGGTAATGACCAAATTTGATAGGGATTTGGACACAGGAAGACCCTTAAAAAAAGCCTTTCAGACCGACCGTTCAAACGATATAAAAGCGAAATTGCACAATGGCTGGTTAGCCACATACTCGCCTTTGCCAAACCACATAACTTTTCACCACTAAAAGACACGCCTGTGTAAACATTATAATTCTAACCACACTGATCCTGAACAAAAGAGGGTTACAACACTACCACATACAATCAGTACTGATCCATATTGTATTACAATCCATATATCCCCAATATGATATCTTCCTTCACGGAGGATGAGATAATGATATGCAAATATGGCGGTCTGGTCCCAATTGACCCACTTACGAATTTATAAGAACTCGACATCCTACGTCGATGAAAGCATCACCTTTTCAGAAACTGGAAAGCTAAGAAGCAAAATAGGATTGACCTCCTTTCGCATCCTCCGCGATAGAAGTCAACAACTGCACACTGATTGGCTGAATTAACTACAAATTAAGAGAAAAGCAACAACCAAAACATCAACATATGACACTCCAACGCAACGAAAGTAGGGGCCAGTAGTACATGGTACTACCAAGATTATCTTTGTAGAGACCTGGGGGGTAGCGACACAGCATAGGCGTGTTCTCAAGGTGGTAGAGCACGGGTACTAGGACATTTTGCAATAGCCGAAATTGGCTGGTCTAATAGTAACCCTTCCTGGCTCACTTTTGGCCGCCGTTCAAAATTCAAAATTACATGCATTATCACCCTTTAACAAGCACCGTGTCCAAGGCGTTTTCTCCACCACGGCAGGGGTGGGGGTAGAGACTAATGGAAGCCAAAACCGATAATGCATGAGTAGCTTTTTTCCTCGGTCAGACAAGGGCTGTGTACTGACACATTTTGCAGCCGGAATTGGCAACGTGTCACCACATTCTAGAGCCCGACCATTGGTCTGCATCTGCATTCAAAATTCGAACCCCGCCAGAGGACTGCCCATTTTACAGGACAAACGCTTAACATTGGGTGCGTTCTGTGCCTACATGACATCTTGAGCGGGGGATGTGGGAGGTGGGATTGACCTACTTCTCACATCCTCCGCGAAAGAAGTCACCCGACTCCCAATCGGCTAGCTGATAACTGTCAAGCAGACAGGAGTCAGCATATTGGCAGCCTAGGGAAAAGAGCAGTACCTACAACTAATCCCAGATGGCGAACTGGGGGTAGCCCCTATGTGCCCATGGCGCCCGGTTACCTTAAAAACATCTGTCAGTCACTGGTCGTCACACAACCAATTCTGCATTCAAGTACATACAAGTAGTGTGTTCGATCAGGAAAGGAATAAAAGGATAATAAATTGCATTTGTTACGTCGTATTTCAGGTAAGTCAAGTTACATCATCTTTCTCTGCTAAATAAATTCTATTGCCTCTACTTTGCGACTCTGTCTCCAAAGTTGTTTAATTATTTTGCTTGTCGTGACTTTTCTGATTCTGTGTTCTGCACTATTTTACTACTACTACTATGATAATTATCATTATTATTATTATTATTATTATTATTATGTTTATATTCATTCCATATATGTTGCAAGCTTGGTTTTAAGTGAGTTACCAATCCTTAACTGACTTTTGGCAACTGAAGTTTCGGCTTAAATAAATAAATAACAAAATTCGTCATTAAATAGGAAAATAAATGAATAAATAGAAAAATAACAATTAAATAGAAAATTTCATAATTAGATAGAAAATTAGATACAGTATTAGATACAGTAAATATATTTGTTGTGCAAGGGATTTAGACCTTGATACATGTAGAAATCTTAATAAATAGTAAAATTTGGCATTGAGGAGAAAATGGAAGTTATATAGGAAATTTAAATATCAAATAGAAAAAAATAAATTTATTAATGCAGAACTAAATAAATGACAGAGCTAACTGGGACAAAAGTACAAGCAAAATGTCAATAAATATAAAAAACGAATGTATCAACTGAAAAATGGCAATTAAATAGAAAAGTGCATAAATAAAAAGAAAAATAGATACAGTTATAGAGATAGTTAATAAATAAGTCCGAACCAAAAAGACAAATAAAAACAAACATATTCACTGTGCAATTGAATTAGACTTGGGTACATATGGAAATGCATATTAATAAATATGAAAACTCATAAATAAATAGAAAATGAAAATAATATTAAAAACTGATTATATAGAAAAATGATTGATTAAATAGGAAAAAGACGATTATATAGAAAATTACATAATTAAATAGAACGAAATAAATACAGTAAATAATAGAAATGCGATAAATAATATGAAAATTCATTAATAAATAGAAAATGAAGAATAAATAGAAAATTGCAATATTCAAAAGAATAATAGATGAATCAATGTGGCACGGAATAAATATTTCAGCTAATTGGAACACATATATATTTAAAACTGTGATTATATAGAAAATGAATTATTAAATAGAAAAATGACGATTATATAGAAAATTGCATACTTAAATAAAAACAAAATAAATACAGTAACGGATACGGTTAACAAATAACTCCTAATGGTAATGCGATAAATAATTAATTATACCAATACATGAGAAAGTATGATTAGATAGGAAAATATGTAAATGAAATATAAAATAAATTAATAAATAAGCTTTTTATTCAGAACAAATATCGATTACACTTTACATGACTTAGCTCGATCAAGAACAGGTGAAGTTAATAGAGTAGAACGGTGTCATGAAATGTTATTATGTCCACTTATGTTATATTTAATTTTCTCTTAAAAATATTGACCATATAACTACATATAAGCAACTCATCCGATTTAGCAGAGCAATGTCGAAATTATGCGTTTCAATTGTGTGGCTCATAATTACCAGAGTCGGCGATTAAAACTTAACTTATTACTTTCTGCTGTAATGGCTCTTAATAACAAACATCGATATCACTCAAGGGTCAAGGTGTGAAATGTATTAAGCCAGTTAAGCCAAGCTTGTTTATAGGAATATACACTAAGAATACTATGTAATTTCTTTGCCTTATTGATGCGTATCTGTAATGACGAGGCTAATGTGGCGCAATGCCTCTCGTTTGCTTTCGCGAGTATTGAGTTACTTCCCCATGCACGAATGTTTCCGTGGTATCTTATTAAGCTTCGTCATCACAGTATTCGCATGAAAGGGGTGAACATAAGTTGTGTTATATTATGTCATTTTGCTGTGTTCTTAATGTTTTAACATGCTCTTCTATTACAAATTTCTTGTGGTGCCACGTGTTGCGCTGTCCTCATGAAACCCTAACTAGTTCTCGCTATACATCCCGTTTTCTCGTGGTTCCGACTAGTATGGGCGCGGTGCTTCCTGTCCATTCTTTGCGCATGCGCAGTAAGCATAGTTCCCATAAATAGAATTTTCCCGCCAAAAGTCATTGTTACGTACAAGGGTTCTGAGGTGTTGGCAGCACGGGGACTGTAGGTTTGAAATGCAACAGGTTCACACACACACGCACACACATACACACTCACACACACACACACACACACACACACACACACACACACACACACACAACCAATTCTGCATTCAAGTACATACAAGTAGTGTGTTCGATCAGGAAAGGAATAAAAGGATAATAAATTGCATTTGTTACGTCGTATTTCAGATTCACCCCATACAACGCTTCTTAAAAACTGGTGGAGAACAGTGGTCGATGCCTGCGCCACAGAATTCGTACGATCTACGTTCAAGACCTTCACAAATAGCAACAACTGAACAACCATCGGGATCAGTCACACACCAACAAGTACAAGTGCCAGGGAATCCTGAAATAGTTCCACTTGAAAACAATAACGAAGATCAACAACTTAACGGAACTCAAGAAGTAAGTGACAATATGAGTCAGGCTCTGCAAATTCAGATGCCATGTTTCCATGGAAATCCCGGAGAGCGGGCTGATGAGTGGCTGTCATGGTATACAAACTTTGCCGAAGCAATGAATTTTAATGACAATAAAAGGCGCTTGTTAATGCCCTTTTATTTCCGTGATCATGCCAAAGCGTGGTATGATGCTTTGGCCACGGACATAAAGGACGACTGGGACAATCTCACAAGAGATTTTAAGGAAAGATTCAATGGGAATGATGGTGTATCGAATGATATGGCAGTGTTTAACATAAGACAAAATGAACATGAATCATGTGCTTCATACTTCACACGATTCATACGTGCTTCAACAAACAAAAACTACTCAGAAAGCCTGATGGCAGGTGTTGTAATGAATGGCCTAAAGCCCGCCATAAAGGCAATAGTTATGCCCCAAGACCCCCAAACGGTTGAGGCAGTACGTAGAGTAGCTTGCCTGGCAGAAAAGACTGTAGCGGAAACAGCTGCCCCAGTCGTTGCAGCAGCTATTGATGATAGTGCAATTTCTAAACTGACACAAAAACTGGAGGAAGTGATCGCTATTAACACAGATCTCCGTAAGGAGATCACCAAACGGGATCAGGACCATCACACATGGAGTCAGCGTCGGGGGAGACGACAACAACGACAACAGCCTCATCAGATACAACAGCAGCAGCAACAGCAACATCAGCAGACTACAAGATTTTCAAACAGAGACGAGTGGGTGTGCATCAGATGTGCAGGTAGGACCTTTCACTATTCTAATGATTGTCCAGCTATTAATGCAGTCTGCAACAAATGTGGAACTGTCGGCCATTTTGAATGCATATGCATGGGTGGCCGACGAAGATCCAACTATAACAAATAGGGATTCGAGCCTGCTTATAGGTCGAAAGAACCTGTGAGTGGGCACAAGGGCGATGTAGCAAATGAAAAATACACACAAAAAAACACAGGGTCAAATCAAGCGAGTCCGCCATCTGTCAGCTTAGTTGCACCGGTCCATAAAAACACGATATTGGTATCCGTCGGAGGACGGAAAACACAAGCTCTTGTCGACACGGGTGCCAGTATTTCGTGTGTATCTACTAATTACTTGAATAAAACATCTTTAACAAATTCACCTCTAATACCTTGTGACTTGAAAGAAATTATAGGTGTCGGCGGTGAGCGACACAACATTTTAGGCCAAATTGAACTCCCGGTTCTAATTTCCGGTGTCACTATCAGTTACAAGTTTTATGTTCTTCATTCCCTTCATCATTCACTGATTTTGGGAATGGACTTCCTAAAATTTCATAAGGTACGGATCAACCTGGACGCTAACACTGTTTTTATACAAGACAATACTGTTTGTGCTTTTCTTACATGTCACAAATCCGGACTCGCTAGAATTGACAAGCATACAACCGTCCCTTCAGGCTGTGAGGTTGAAATGTCCGTTAAGATATCAAAGAGAGAAAATGGCGAAACAGTTCTACTGGAGCCAGTTTCTTATCTTAAGAACCTAGGCATAGGTGGTGCTAAATGTTTAGTTAAAATTCATAAGGGTAAAGCAGTTTTACGAGTTCTTAATCCTACCAATAAGGACATAGACCTTACTGCAAATAGAGTTGTTGCTTCTGTTAGTGAGGTTGACATTGAACATATACATGCTTTAGATGGCTCGCAATATGAAAATGCAAGTGCTAATATAAATTCGGCTTCTGCAAACAAAAGTAAACAATCTGAAAATACAAAGTTCAACATTTGTAATAAGAACCTATCACAACAAGAAAATGAATGCTTAGAAAATTTCCTCAGGCAAAATAATGACGTGTTCTCTTCATCGTTAGCAGACATTGGTAAAACAAATCTTTACAAACATAAAATAGAAACATTTCCAAATGCCCCACCAGTACGTAGGCCTTTTTACAGACAGCCTCCAAACCTAAAAGCAGAAACTGATAAGCAGGTAGATGACATGTTGCAGCAGGGCATCATACAACATTCAACTTCAGTTTACAATTCTCCTGTAGTGTTGGTTCGTAAGAAAGACAAAACATGGAGATTTGCTGTAGATTACAGACAACTGAACAAAATTACTGTTCCTATTTCGCATCCAATACCTCGGTTGGAAGATGTTTTTGATACACTAGGGGACTCTAAAGCTTCAGTTTTCTCAATTTTGGATCTGAATTCGGCTTACTTCCAGATCGAACTTGATCCTGAGACACGGCATAAATCAGCTTTCGTTACTCATGACGGGGTATACGAATTCCTGCGCATGCCCTTCGGGTTGCGCAACGCACCAGCAAGTTTTCAAATGCTGATGTCGCAGGTCCTAAAGGGTTTGAACTGGAAGTTTGTCCTGTGCTACATAGACGATATATTAGTTTTCAGTTCAAGTTTCAATGAACATTTGAATCATTTAGGCCAAGTCTTCCAAAGGTTAAGAGATGCGAATCTTACACTGAAGGCTGAGAAATGTAGCTTTGCTGTAGATAGAGTCATTTACCTAGGTCATGTAATTACAAAAGATGGGGTCGAAGTAGACATTTCAAAAACAGAAAAAGTGAAATCCTTCCCTGAACCCAAAACACAAAAAGAACTTAAAAGTTTTCTTGGATTAGCCAATTATTATAGGCGGTTTGTGAAAGATTTTTCTAAAATCTGTATACCTTTGAATCGTCTTCTACAAAAAGATAAGAAAAAGAAATTTGTCCCTGGTGACTGGACCCCACAATGTCAGAATGCATTCGACAAGCTTAAAACTGCTCTCACCTCACCCCCTGTCTTGGGTTACGCAAATATGAATAAGCCTTTTGTACTCTCGACAGATGCAAGTGGTTCAGCTATAGGTTACATTTTAGGTCAAATTGATGAAACGGGCAAAGAGCAGGCAATAGCCTTTGGTGGTCGTGCTCTTCATCCCGATGAGAAAAAATGGACGGTCACAGAACTTGAGTGTTTAGCCGTAATATCCGGGATGGAACAATACAAACATTACTTGAAAAACAATAGATTCACGGTCTATACAGACCACAAAGCACTTCAATGGCTTCATAATATCAAGGATCCCACGGGTCGTCTTGGTAGGTGGGTTCTAAGAATGCAGGAGTTTGATTTCGAAACTGTACATAGACAGGGCCTGAAGAACCAAAATGCTGATGCAATTTCAAGAATACCATATCCTGATGCTCAAACAGATGACATTGTTTCTTCTTCTGTAGTGGGTGTGAGCTCTGCAGATACCGAGGGTCAAGCTGAGTACAATTGCGTATCTGAGGCTGCTCACGACCATTGCGAAGAAGAGGTTGAACATTTGGAGCTGCACATAGAATATGCAGAGGCACCCTTACTTGCCCCCATTGACCAAGAAATACAATCCCCAAACCCTGAGATATCCAAGTTACAACAAGAATGTGATGATTTCAAATACATATATCGCTATCTTAAGGATCAGATTCTACCTGAAAATGAGAAACATGCAAAATTTATTGTACTTGAGGCAAATCAGTATGTGCTGAAAGATAACACACTTTATCATGTGTACCAACCTCGTGCACGTCACAAAAACAAAGAAAATTCTGACCAAATGATCCTTCAGCTAGCGGTGCCTTCAGTAAAAAGGCAAGATGTCTTACAAGGTTACCACGATTGTCTCGCGGGAGGGGGTCACTTTGGAGTTAATAAAACATTTGGCGCAATTAGGTTAAAGTACTGGTGGCCAAAAATGTATCAAATAATCCAAGACTATGTAAAAAATTGTGACATTTGTCAACGCATCAAAGTGGATCGCCATCGTCATCCGGCACCACTCCACCCCTTGCCAGTCGAAGGTGTTTTCTCTCGACTACATATGGACATTCTCTGCTCCCTGCCAAAAACTAAGGAAGGCTACCAGTACTGCTTGGTTGTCGTTGACTCCTTCTCAAAATGGTGTGAAAGTTTCCCCTTGAGAACACAAGAAGCTACTGAAATAGCTGCACTTCTCTATAATGAAATCTTCACTCGCTATGGCGCTCCACATACTATAGTCTCAGACAGAGGTAGAAATTTTATGTCCAAACTCATCAAAGCTCTGTGTGAAATGTTTGAAATCACTCGGCATTACACATCGAGCTATCACCCTGAGACTAATAGCACGGTGGAGCGTGTCAATAGCACTCTCAGTCAAACTCTCAGAGCATATATCAACAAAGATCAGTCTAACTGGCCCTCTCTTCTGCCAAGTATCATGATGGCTTTTCGATCTTCTCCTTGTTCTGAGTCAACACAGTTCACGCCATTTCATCTTCTTTTTGGTAGGGAAATGAAACTTCCTATTGATACTACCTTGATCCCTAAACCAACTTTGGGCCAAGATGCAAAACAATATTTTAATGAGTTAACTGAAAAACTGAAGGTATCACAGGATATAGCTACAGAAAATTTAAAAATATGCAAAGAAAAGGCAAAAGTAAGACATGACCAGAAAGCAAGAGAGCCCCCATTCAAACTTCATGACCTTGTCCTTCTACAGAAAATGAAAACTGAGCTAGGGTTGTCCAGAAAATTGTCTGACAAATATACAGGTCCTTATTATATTGTTGAACTAGGCCCAAACCATACTTACAAACTTAGAAACTGTACAGACAACAAGCTTCTTCCATCGCTAATGCATGCCTCAAAACTTAAGCTCTACTACGAACACCCGAATGGGCCACCCCAAGGAGCCGACATGCGACATCAGGCAGACCAGCTGCAAAATGATGCTGGGGACAAAACGCATGTGAATCTTAGGCATGCTCCTGCTCCTACTGAGAAATTCGAACCAGTGCCCGTGCAACAACCACAACCTAAAGCACCTGAAAACGTACATGTACAACCTGAAGATCCTGTAAATGGTCAAGACCGGGGAGCTGTGGAACCCCAGAAGACCGCTGAGAGTACAGGGTCTCAGGAATACTTTCAAATAGAGAGGCTCCTTCGAACCAAGCGTATAAACGGTACGCAGCATTTTCTTGTAAAATGGCAAGATGGTTCTCCCAATACATGGGAACCGGAGGAAAACATATCCCAGTTTGCTCTTAGAAATTATTATGCAACTCATACAAAACAAGGCAAACGCCGCAAACGCAAACAATTCCAGTTCTTTACACAGTTCCAAAACTGAGCAACTTATGCTTTGAGTAATCATGGTCCTTGCAGTGTAAAAGAATCCACATGCTACGTAGCGAATATCTTGGCATTTTTTCCCTAAAAAAAAAAAAAAAAAAAAAAAAATAGGCAAAATTCAAAGTAGTAAGCCATCTAACAAATGAAAATTTGTTGTTTATTAGTGCTACGATGGTTGGCCACCATCACCATCCGGCTTCACTACTTATTTTTTTTTTCTTTCTTTTATTCAATGACTCTAGGTGGATTCTTTGGTGCTGCAAGGTACATCATGTGTATACTCCTACTGCTGTGTTGCTTCGGGACATTACAAGGCAAGAAGATTGTAAAGAGACTAAACTATGGAGTTGTTTTCAGAGAACAAGGCCAGTTGGTACTGTCAAACGAACACTGGTTGCATACCTTTGAAATTACTATTCCTGAACATGTACCTATTCCCAACATAGGGCCTTGTCGTAAGGACAACTCTACATGCATGATGATAGCTCATATTCTAGCTAGCATCAATACAGTTAGGGCAGAAACGGCTGCTCGATTAAATAATACCATAGAAACAATACGAAAGTTGATCCCTGAAAAGGAGGTCAAAAGTTCACGTAGTCGACGTTCAGTCCTTCCTTTTTTGGGAGATCTTTCGAAAAGTTTGTTCGGTACTGCTACTGTTGATGACGTAAACGTATTGGTTAAACATATAAATGCATTATCTAAAAGGACAAGGGCATTAGCATCAGTCCTAGCACAGCATGAAGATGGGCTAAGCTCTTATATCACGAAGGCTAATCATAGGATGGATTCTTTAATGAAAGGAATTAAGGAAAATTATATAGCCATAAATTATGTTCAAATTCAGCTTCAGGACGCAACATTAAGGTTAGAGGATACGATACAAAATATGATATTATTACTCAGTCAACAGGTACAGTCTTCAAGTCACATCAACCACGAGTTAGATGAGTTAAAAATAGGTGTAACAGATTTGGTCAACGGCAAGCTTTCGCCCTTAATATTGCCAGAACCAGTTTTGAGTTCAGCGATTGAGTCAATTCAAGAAATTTTAAGAAACAAATATCAAAATTTTCATTTGAATCAAGCTTCGCCTGCTAACATTTATTCCGATTCAAATTTTTTGTATTCTAGGAATGGAACAAAACTATACGTTACCATTAAATTGCCAGTTTCTCATTTCGAAAAGCCATTACACGTTTTCAATGTCATCTCGCTACCAGTTCCTATCAATGCTACTTCAAAACACGCGACACACCTCCTTGGGCTGCCTAAAAATCTCATCTTAACTTCTAATCAGCAATTTTATACAACTATATCTGACATAGAACTAAGCAAGTGTAAAGGAAGAACTGTCAAACAATGCTCTTTTAACCTGGCGCTTACACCTGTCACTACAGAATCATGCGTATTGGCATTATATATTAACAGTAAATCAAAAGTTATGTCACTGTGTGATTTTAGGTTTGTTCACAATGTGGTAAAATCTGAAATAATAGAACTTACGCCCAATTTTCTCATTCTTTACAATACTCCACTAATCTCCATGGAGTGTGGAAAAGAACGCAAAATGATAAAGGGCTGTGAATTTTGCGTAATAAAGCTTCCATGCCAATGCACAATTCTCACAACCGATTTCTTTTTAGCACCAAGGCTAACCTCATGCCACAATCACTCTAGAGAAGTTTCTATGATTCACCCAGTTAATCTTATTCTTTTATAGCATTTCTTTGACAATTCTCATACTGATAATATATATGCCGATTCATCGTTTTCAAAACCCATTAATTTAACAATTCCACACTTTAATCTTTACAAGCATGAAATGACTAACATTCTAGCTGACGATAAAAAATCACATTTAAGCATACGTAAAATGGCCGAAAGTGCAAAGAGAAATGAAACCATATACCGTTCTTTAGCTGAGCCGTTACTTGATGGGGATATTCAAATCGATTCTACTTGGCCAGATAACAATACCATTATAATAGCCATTCTAATTGTTGTTACAGCTCTTTCACTCATTTTAACAATAATAACCGGGCTTAAACTAAGGCGATTGACACAAACTGTTCTAATAATGCAGCAAGTCAGGCAAATTAAAGCCCTACCAACTTCCCTACCAGCTTTTATATATAACCAAAATGTACCTAAACTAACTGAGGAGGCAAGCATTCTTAAAGCAATCGAAATAACTTGGGAACATGTTATATTTATATTGACTCTTGTTACTTTAACTTTAGTGATACTTCTTATTTACATACGTAAGCATAAAAGAAATACAGCCACATTGTGCCTAGAAGTAACAAATACGCAAGAATGTATGCTGATTGACATTGCTAAGTTGCCCTTGTGTCCTTCACATTGTACCATAGATGCCCCTACATCAGTTACTGAAGTTGATGTAGAAGGCCCGTGTTACGCGCCTATATTGAAAATACACTGGAACGGGTGTAAAATTACAAACAGTATGACCCGTAAGGTAATCAATGTACCAAATCATCAACGGATAAGTATTATTGCAGCAAAGAAGGTTCGGGCGATTATTGAGCGACCCTTCTTTGTTTATTTACATTCAAGACACAATGGTGTCATTATGCCACTACACAATGCAGATACAATGGAGCTGGACGTCATTAGTTGAAAGGTCCTATGGCACATAACAGTGCATATGATTTACAATACAAGTGATACATATACAAAATAACTTTATTGGACATGTTTGCAAATGCCAAAGAGCATACAGCAACAAGTCTACAGTTATATCAGACATTGTTGTTCTTTGCAACCAAAGTCTACAAATGTGCACATTGTAAATATATATATATGTGTGATTGTAACTGATGAATGTGAGATAAATTGTTAAATTGTACCATGCTATATGTTCATGTTTTGTTAGATTGCAGAAAAAGAGAAAACAACTTTGGAGGCCAAAGTTTTACAAGGTCAGGAGAGTTATTATGATGAGAAATTTTACTTCTTTGGCTTAATTTATTATTTTGATTTATTCATGTCCTTATAAACAAAAAGGGATAGAACAGAAAAAGGAAGAAAACAACTTTGAAAATTCATGTAAATAATCGTTGAATAGAAACATAAATTATGTTCAAATAGACATGTGTCATATTTGGTACCAAAATGATCACAATAAAATAGGGATGCGAAATATACAATTTAAAATTAACTAGACTAAAATTTTATTCAATAATTGCAAAAGTGGCAACTTTTCGGGTTCTACCCTAGGTCAAACAATCAGTCAAGCACATGGACTCACGTGTCACCTCTTGTTTGTTCAGGCATTAGCGCTCAAACGTGAGTTCCGCGACATGCGGAAGCCACTAATTGAGCAGAACAATACAGGTGTTAAGTGGCTAATCTGCCGAGCGAACCTGCTCACGCGCTAATGCCGAGCATGGCGACTGTTTGGCACCGGTGTCATTGTTTGACAAAGACGGCAAGGTGATTAAAACTTATTATGACACATTCTTCTCTGCGGCGAGTTTTTCTCACCTGAAATGGACGTAGCAAATAAAAAGTCCGGTCGTTCCTCTGGTCGTCACACAACCAATTCTGCATTCAAGTACATACAAGTAGTGTGTTCGATCAGGAAAGGAATAAAAGGATAATAAATTGCATTTGTTACGTCGTATTTCAGGTAAGTCAAGTTACATCATCTTTCTCTGCTAAATAAATTCTATTGCCTCTACTTTGCGACTCTGTCTCCAAAGTTGTTTAATTATTTTGCTTGTCGTGACTTTTCTGATTCTGTGTTCTGCACTATTTTACTACTACTACTATGATAATTATCATTATTATTATTATTATTATTATTATGTTTATATTCATTCCATATATGTTGCAAGCTTGGTTTTAAGTGAGTTACCAATCCTTAACTGACTTTTGGCAACTGAAGTTTCGGCTTAAATAAATAAATAACAAAATTCGTCATTAAATAGGAAAATAAATGAATAAATAGAAAAATAACAATTAAATAGAAAATTTCATAATTAGATAGAAAATTAGATACAGTATTAGATACAGTAAATATATTTGTTGTGCAAGGGATTTAGACCTTGATACATGTAGAAATCTTAATAAATAGTAAAATTTGGCATTGAGGAGAAAATGGAAGTTATATAGGAAATTTAAATATCAAATAGAAAAAAATAAATTTATTAATGCAGAACTAAATAAATGACAGAGCTAACTGGGACAAAAGTACAAGCAAAATGTCAATAAATATAAAAAACGAATGTATCAACTGAAAAATGGCAATTAAATAGAAAAGTGCATAAATAAAAAGAAAAATAGATACAGTTATAGAGATAGTTAATAAATAAGTCCGAACCAAAAAGACAAATAAAAACAAACATATTCACTGTGCAATTGAATTAGACTTGGGTACATATGGAAATGCATATTAATAAATATGAAAACTCATAAATAAATAGAAAATGAAAATAATATTAAAAACTGATTATATAGAAAAATGATTGATTAAATAGGAAAAAGACGATTATATAGAAAATTACATAATTAAATAGAACGAAATAAATACAGTAAATAATAGAAATGCGATAAATAATATGAAAATTCATTAATAAATAGAAAATGAAGAATAAATAGAAAATTGCAATATTCAAAAGAATAATAGATGAATCAATGTGGCACGGAATAAATATTTCAGCTAATTGGAACACATATATATTTAAAACTGTGATTATATAGAAAATGAATTATTAAATAGAAAAATGACGATTATATAGAAAATTGCATACTTAAATAAAAACAAAATAAATACAGTAACGGATACGGTTAACAAATAACTCCTAATGGTAATGCGATAAATAATTAATTATACCAATACATGAGAAAGTATGATTAGATAGGAAAATATGTAAATGAAATATAAAATAAATTAATAAATAAGCTTTTTATTCAGAACAAATATCGATTACACTTTACATGACTTAGCTCGATCAAGAACAGGTGAAGTTAATAGAGTAGAACGGTGTCATGAAATGTTATTATGTCCACTTATGTTATATTTAATTTTCTGTTAAAAATATTGACCATATAACTACATATAAGCAACTCATCCGATTTAGCAGAGCAATGTCGAAATTATGCGTTTCAATTGTGTGGCTCATAATTACCAGAGTCGGCGATTAAAACTTAACTTATTACTTTCTGCTGTAATGGCTCTTAATAACAAACATCGATATCACTCAAGGGTCAAGGTGTGAAATGTATTAAGCCAGTTAAGCCAAGCTTGTTTATAGGAATATACACTAAGAATACTATGTAATTTCTTTGCCTTATTGATGCGTATCTGTAATGACGAGGCTAATGTGGCGCAATGCCTCTCGTTTGCTTTCGCGAGTATTGAGTTACTTCCCCATGCACGAATGTTTCCGTGGTATCTTATTAAGCTTCGTCATCACAGTATTCGCATGAAAGGGGTGAACATAAGTTGTGTTATATTATGTCATTTTGCTGTGTTCTTAATGTTTTAACATGCTCTTCTATTACAAATTTCTTGTGGTGCCACGTGTTGCGCTGTCCTCATGAAACCCTAACTAGTTCTCGCTATACATCCCGTTTTCTCGTGGTTCCGACTAGTATGGGCGCGGTGCTTCCTGTCCATTCTTTGCGCATGCGCAGTAAGCATAGTTCCCATAAATAGAATTTTCCCGCCAAAAGTCATTGTTACGTACAAGGGTTCTGAGGTGTTGGCAGCACGGGGACTGTAGGTTTGAAATGCAACAGGTTCACACACACACGCACACACATACACACACACACACACACACACACACACACACACACACACACACACACACACACAACCAATTCTGCATTCAAGTACATACAAGTAGTGTGTTCGATCAGGAAAGGAATAAAAGGATAATAAATTGCATTTGTTACGTCGTATTTCAGATTCACCCCATACAACGCTTCTTAAAATAGGTCCTGTTGCTTTAACACGAGTTCTGTCCCAGAATAGCTTCACACAGCTATGTTCATTGGATCAATATGAGCCTGAATTAAAATATCAATCAGACGCTAAATTTGCCTACCGCTATCAAAGCTGCGCTCCATCAGCACTCTCTGTGCTTTGGAGAGTGCTTTGATTACGATACGCAATCATCTAGAAAACCTTGAGGTATGTCGAGATGCAGGCAATTGAAACAGAATTTCAAAGAACCCATATTTCTTGACAACCGAAACATGTTCGGGGACAAATACTGTCATTGTAACTGGGGTCCTCTCTATGTGATAATAACTTCTATGCTGCCACAATATTAAATCCTGATATCTGTATAATAACAATCTCAGAGCAGCTGTCCAGTGCAAGAAGCAAGCAAGCAGTTCTTACTGTGGCTACTAACCATTAGCTAGGGCTGGCAAATCGGAGCTGAAAAGATAATCGATTATCAGTCCTTACATTGTGATCGATAATCGATTAGTAATCACTGAAGATTTGATCATAACATTACCTGTCTGGCGTTGTCTGAGCCTGACTCTCAGCATATGTTGTACTTCACCATAAGTATACATGTATTTGTTTGTTTGTTTGATTTGAGGTTTAACACCCCGTCAACACTGTAAAGGTCATTTTGGAGACGTTGCTTCCAATTTTGTTGGACTTTTACCCGACATTGAGATGAAATGACATCTCAAGCCCTGTCACCCAATGAAACCAATAGGGTTAATAAGCATGGACGGTCCGGCTCGTGCACAACGCTTTGCCTGGGCAGGCTTAGATCATTTAAGCGGTTTACCAGTACTCGTGTGCGGGTCGGATTTAGCTCTGCGTGGAAGCATCATGCAGCACATATATTTCTTCAAGCCCCGATGGGCTGGGGCCGATAAGTATATTAGAACAGACAGGCCGGAGCAAACAGTGTAGACCCAGATGAGACGCCGCAAAAGGCGGCGTCTTATCAGAGTCTGCACTGATTGCCACTGAACCAGCTATTTTAGGCACAACTTTGAGTAGTAAATTGTACTTATCAAATAATCGATTACAAGCAAATCAGTACTGATAATCATTCTTGTGGAATTTATCGATCGATTAATCATTTATCCGATTAATCGTGCCAGCCTTACCATTAACAAATTCAGACATGAATCAGTTAAGGGCTGGGAAGAATCGCCATTACAAGACTAGTTCCAACAAGCCAGGTTCATCATGCGAGTATTGTGCTGTCAGTTAACTTGTGCATATCCATTCAGGCACACTCCTCATTAAAAGTTCATCGAACAAAAATATGTTAGTTTCTATATATCCTACAAGTGTTTGTTACATATGCCAAGCCCAGCTTTTATCACAGATCCAATCTCTCTGCATGTTGAAGACCAGAACAATAGACACAGTAATTAAATCCTCAGATCATTCAGCACCATTAAATATATAAGTAGAACATTGTCACATCACAGGAATCAGGTGACATGAAGATGAAGTTAAAAACGTATTGAATTCATACCTGTGATAAGTTTTGGAATTGTATGAGGGAGATTTGCCACAGTTTAAATGAGGCAGACTCCAAAATTTTACTAAAATTTAGCATAAACTAGAGCTGTCAGTGAAACTGACTAGGGCCCCGGCAGCGCTATCAGAAATTTGTGGACGGACAGACGGACAGACAGACAGACAGCCGGACGGACAGAGTGATTACTATAGGGCACCCACACTTTCGGTGCGGGGCCCTAATTAGCATCAAAATGACGGAGTGTCCCTCCTGATGAGGGGGTGTTACAGGTATGTAAATTTGGATGTGGTCTATCTCATGTTCTGGAGATGAGACATTTTCATTGACTTTGAAAAATGTTTTTTTTTTTTTTTTAGAGATTTGTTTGTTTGTTTGATTTGAGGTTTAACGTCCCCGTCAACACTGTAAAGGTCATTTTGGAGACGTTGCTTCCAATTTTGTGGGACTTTTACCCGACCTTGAGATGAAATGACATCTCAAGCCCCGTCGCCCAATGAAACCAATAGGGTTTATTAGCATGGACGGTCCGCCTCGCACCCCGGTTCCTGGACAGGCTTAGATCCTCTAAGCGGTTTACCAGTACTAGTGTGCGGGCCGGATTCAGCTCTGCGTGGAAGCATCAAGCAGCCCATATATTTCTTCAAGCCCCTATGGGCGGGGGCGTTTTTTTAGAGAAAGCCATGTTCTTACGAAGGACTATCCAATGTATATTTTTTCGCAAAAGTATACTCAGCTTTTCTGATACCATTAATGTGGCTTGGAGTTTAACAGTCTAGTCAGCGGTATTGGTCGGGTTAAAGAGCATGGGTACTTGAACATATTCAAAAAAGATATAGATCTATTAGAAATTAAACCAGTTCATCTTTATTTAAGCCATTAGAACTTCTCAAATGTGTTAAAATATACCGGCTTACCATAAATATCTATATGGTCAAAATTACTGTGGCATAAAATGCCATAAATAAACTACAGCACCCTTAGAAACAAAACTATAATTAATATAATTCTTATCTTCATTTAAGTCTTAAATGCCCATAAAACACATTTATGTTTTGACACCAGTAAAATTGAAAGCAAATAAGTGTAGAAACACATTTGTTGCAAATGGATAAAATTGCCTGGTAAGTAATAACCGATACATGTACCGGCTAGTAGAATACAAACAAAAATGGCTGCCGAAACATGACAGTTGCCTTGTTTCAGGCGACCGTACCACCTGAATACTATGTGTTGTGTTAGATTAAACTAAAATAAGTAGAGAAGGTTTCTTTTGATCAAAACTGAGCGTTTTTATGTAGAAATATATTGTAATCTGGAGAATAAAAAAGGACAAATTTTTACATCTTAAGAAAAATCTTTTCTCCCGAATCAGAATCAGAATTGTTACTGGTGACACGTCAAATGACATTCATACACCAGGACCTAGCTCTAACCAAAGAGGTAAACTTAGCTATAAACACAATCCTCAGCACCTTCAGCCGTCGAAATAATCGAATCGGGAATTCGGCAAGAAATTGCAAAAAAAAAAAAAATAAAAATAAATAAATAAAAAAAAAAAAAATAAATAAATAAATAAAGACGCTAATTTCAATCTTTAATGAAGACAATAAGACATTTTTCATTATCACAAAAAAGCACCTACTAATAGTTCTTCTAATAAACGATAAAACTCCTCAGAAAATAATGGCTTAGCACCAGATCCAATCAGAAGCAGTAGAATATTTCAATTCTGCACTTTTCTGCACTTAAAGCTCTCCCTAAAGCAAGTACAGCTTTCATAAAGACCAATGATTTACTAATGATTTACAGTAGTGCTCCTACCGGCCCCGATAGCTCAGTTGGTAGAGTGTCCGCTCCGGGGAACGGGAGGTCACGGGTTCGATCCCGGGCCGCGACATACCAAAGTCGTTAACAATGGTACTAGCTGCTCCTCGCTTGGCACGCAAATTTTACGGGGTAGAGCTAGGACTGGTCGACCCAGTGTCATGATAATGTGACTGGGTGTGGTATCATGTAATGTGTCTGGGACATGATACTTCAGTGAAGCAGCACTATAAAAGTGAGCATTGAGCTCCCTGTCGCAACCAGATACCGTCGTGATATGACTGAAAAATTGTTGAAAGCGACGTTAAACCGAATTTACACACACATACTGTAGTGCTCCCCAAAGCAAGTACAGCTTTCATAAAGACCAATGATTTACTGTAGTGCAACCTTCATATCACGTTTTTTTTTCTCTCTTTGGTTGTTTTCATGCGCGTGATCTTGATGTCGGTGCATACGTAAACAATGCACCTGTCGATTACATCTGACCCAAGTTTAAAATGCTAAAACGATGCTGAGGCTTGAGGTCCAATTTATGTCGTTCTGATTTGGTTGGCATTAACAACAGCTATAAATAATTAAATGAGTAGATAAATAAATAATTCGCCAAATGATTTTTTTCTTTCTCTCCATTTCCATCGTTAATTGTTGAAGTACCACAGCTGCTAAGACCCCAGGCTAAGCGTAATGCGACTTGATTTTTTTCTCCGAGAATCTCTCTCTCTCTCTCTCTCTCTCTCTCAATTGAAAAAACACAATGTTATTTGTAAGATTCGGAAAGGAATTTTTTTCTTCACATCGTTCACACCAAAATTCCCTAGATTTTGCAAGGGCTATATTCACTCGACTATGCAAATGGAAAATAATAATAGTGTCACTGGGGAGGGAAAAAAAGAACATGCCTCTCGATCGGGACTCCAATATTGGGCCACTTGCATACTGCGCGAACACTACCGACTGAGCTACCGAGCCACATAGTCGGCCTGTTACATTACTCCGCCCAATCCCGCCTAATGAGATTCGGAAGAATCTTCGAGTACCATCCAGTCCGGCTGCGACAGTTATTTTTCATACTATTAAATTATGCTGTCAGATACGGCGCTGGACTCATACCGAACCACAAAATGTCACAGAGGATGAAACAACATGGCATGATCGGGACTCGAACCCTGGGCCCTCGCACATCGAGCGAATATTTCACCGACCAATCTACAGAACCATACGGTCAACCTGTTACCGACATTAAACCACCCCAACCACTCCCTCCCCGCGCCAACGAGATTCGGCCGAATGTTATCCGGCTGCGATACTCTTCCATGCGGAAAGTGTCATGTAGGTTTTGTCTTTGTATAGGGAAAAGTGAATTTATGTCTGCTTGCTTCAGGAAGAACACAACAGCGATTCAACATCGAAACAACATTGAAGCGTCGTTACAAACATCACCTCAACGCCAAGTATTAGCGCTGAATTGTACGGGCCGCCGTGGCCTAAAGGATAAGAGCGCTGACTATTAAACATTAGGTCTCTTATCGCTGTCGGTTCGAGCAAGGCTCGGATCATATGAGAAACGCAACGGATGGTCCGGTGTTTTTCTCCGGGTACTCTGGTTTTCTCCCACCTCTTAGTAACGATCGGCTCGATATGAGTGAAATAATCTTGAAAGGGTCGTAATCCCCCCCCCCCCCAACACACACACAAAAGCGCCGAATTCCTGCGGAACACGCATACACTCAGCAAATCTATTTCAGTAATCACATTAAAAAATGTTTCTAATATCCAAGCAAATATACGAGGACTGTTCAAATATGAATGCAAGTAGAACGTTTTCTCATGCACTAATGCGAAAATCACCTGGAAATAAATATCACAGCGTAGAAAAACATTTTACCTATACATTGATACCAAACCTGTTAAAATCCGTCCACTTTAGCCATGTATATCGTTCGATAAACACTGTCTACTCTTGTATACTAATACAAAACATGGTTGGAAGAAGGTAAGAGTACGCCGATGAAATACGGTCCTATATTATTCTTGGTATACGGTGCAAAGACATTTTTGATGAAATATGTTCGGTTTATGGGCATAATGAAATGTCTTTTCCGACAGTTTTTCGTTGGTGTAAGAAATTCAGCTGTGGGCTAGGCTCAACAGAAGATGCACCACATGATCGTTGGCCGAAAAGAGCACCATCTGCCAAGATGGTTGCTAGAGTGAAAGAAATAGTTGCTACCGATGCACGATACACCACTAGGCAAATAGCTTGTATGATTGGCATCTCATTAGGAGCAGCTCATACAATTCTGAAACGGGATTTGAAAATGAGAAAGATCTGTGCTAGATGGATTCCCCATCTGTTGACAGATGAGCAGAAAAAGACACGCGTTCAGTGCGCCAAGAAGTTGCTTAAAAGGTTTCCAAATTACAATGCACGGTCTTTCGCTAATGTCGTCATAGGTGACGAGACATGGGTTCGCTTTTTTGAGCCAAAACGAAAGATTCAGAACAAAATATGGGCAACAAGGTATTGCAAAAGACCATGCATTGCAAAGCGGACCATGAGCGTCAAGAAGGTAATGTATGCTATATTCTTTTCAAACCAGGGCCCTGCTAATTAGGTTGCTGTGCCTAAAGGCAAATCTGTAAATGCGAAGTTTTACAAGAATAAAGTTCTTCGAAAATTGAAGAAATATTTCAAAGAACGAAGACTCGCAACTTGTTTGGCCAATGTCAGATTGCTACATGACAATGCGTCATCGCACAAGAAGTTCATTGTGCAAGATTATCTGAAGCAGGAAAAGGTTGTTTAATTCCCTCACCCCCCATATTCCCCTGACCTTGCCCCGTGTGACTTTTTTTTTTGTTCCCGCGGCTGAAAAAAATACCTTTCTAGTCGAAAATTTGTACAGCGCAAACACCTCGGTTCTGCAATATTCCAGTGCCTTCATAGTATACGTCGAAAAGACTACCAAAATGCATTCAATGATTGGATCAGAAGACTGAAAGTTTGTATATCTGTTAAAGGGGAATACTTTAAGGGGACAAAATAAATTTTTCATCGAAATCTATCACGGAATCATTTTTATGTGCTTAGTTGCATACACATTTGAACAGTCCTCGTATAGAGAACCAAAACATTCTTGCAACAAAGCCATATTACAAATCTAAATGTGTTTGTGTATGCATGTCCCAGCAGGAACACAACAGCGATTTAACGTTGAAGCGACTTCCAAATGGCGTCCTTATTAACGCAGGTCCAAACCGAATACCTGTGGGACACGCGCACACTCAGCAAACCATCAAAATTATTTCAATTATTGCCAGGCTGTCTGACGATAATAAGGAAATTCCCGTTCAAATTGTGCCGGAACACAAAGGCGATTAACTGTCGATTCATCAGTACTAAGCGTTTTTATGCTTAGTAACTTTGGGTCGATTGACAATCAATCGAACCATAAAGTTGTTGGTGCTTGAAAGGTCCATTATAGCATGTCTGATTATAGCCTGCGCATAATGCCGATCTTGTCAGAGCTTTTGATGCTTATGTATATCAACAGGGAGCTTTTGTGGTTTCTCTCCATGGCTGTCAACAATTAGCATTAAAGCTGGCGATAGCTGATAAAACATAGATTGACACATTCATCGCCATATGCATAATCATTTTCAGATTTAAACTTCATATACTTAGGCCCCACCCATCGGGCTCGGAGAAATGATCTGAAACAGACCGTTTACCGCTAAGCCTCTCGTCGCGTTTATTCCGTCCAAAAATACCCTCATCACGTCACAATTTGACGCTAGGATCGATCGATTTGTTAAATCTTTCTACCTAAAATCAAACTCTCTCTCTCTCTCTCTCTCTCTCTCTCTCTCTCTCTCTCTCTCTCTCTCTCTCTCTCTTACACACACACGTGCGCGCACGCACGCACGCACGCACACGTCGCCCCCGCCCATCGGGGCTTAAAGAAATCGATTGGGTTGCATGATGCTTTCACACACAGCTGAAACTGACTGCACATGAGTACTGGTAAACCGCTTAGAGGTTCTAAGTTGATGTGAGTCGGAACCGTCCATTCATATAAACCCTATTGGTTCATTGAGCGGCAGGGCTAGATATGTCATTTCATCTCAGTCCCACACAAGTGCAAGCAACGTCTCCAAAATGACCCATAAATGTCTCCGTCAACACAGTACCACTGTACAGGTCATGCTTTGGAGACATTGCTACCAATTTTGTGGGACTTTAACCCGACATTGAGATTAGAAGCCCCCGTGGTGTAGTGGTTACGCTACCCGCTTTGTAAACCAGGGATCGCAGGATCGATCCCAGGCTTCTCCAGACTTTCGGATGAGTCTTTAAACCGAGGTCCCGTCTCCGTATGACCTTAGCTGTTGGTGGGACGTAAAACTCAAACACCCAACCCGACATTGAGATGAAATGACATCTCAAACCCTATCGCCCAATGAAACCAATAGGGTTTATAATCATGGATGGTCCGACTCGCACCGCTTTGCCTGGGCAGCCTTAGATCCTCTAAGCGGTGTATCAGTACTCATGGACAGTCGGTTTCAGTTCTGCGTGGAAGTATCATGCTTTGTTTGTTTGATTTGAGGCTTAACGTCCCCGTCAACACTGTCAAGGTCATTTTGGAGACGTTGCTTCCAATTTTGTGAGACTTTTACCCGACATTGAGATGAAATGACACTTCAAGCCCTGTCGCCCAATGAAACCAATAGGGTTTATTAGCATGGGCTGTCCGCCTCGCACCGCGGTTCCTGGACAGGCTTAGATCCTCTAAGCGGTTTACCAGTACTAGTGTGTGGGCCGGTTTCAGCTCTGCGTGGAAGCATCGTGCAGCCCATATATTTCTTCAAGCCCCTATGGGCGGGGGCAGCCTATCTATTTCTTCAAGCCCCGATGGGCGGGGGCAGCCTATCTATTTCTTCAAGCCCCGATGGGCCAGGACGGAGACGTAAAACGTCAAATCAAACAAACACACATACGTACGCGCGCATGTTCGTTTGGACCCCGCGTATCAGGGTTAGGAGAAATTGACTGGGCTGCATGGTGCTTTCACACAGAGCTCAAACGGACCGCATATGAGTACTGGTAAACCGCCCCTCTCAGGCAAAGTAATACGAGTCGGACCATCCATGCATATTAACCCAGTTGGTTTTCATTGGGTCGCACGGCTTGAGATGTCATTTCTTTCTTTTTTTTCCTTTTTTTTCTTTGTCTTCCATACGCTGTCGCGCACATTCTAGGTAGGTGTACTACTGAGCTTGATATTTTATCTCAGTGTCGGGTAAAAGTCCAACAAAATTGGAAGCAACGTCTCCAAAATGGCCCAAATAGTCCTGACGAGGACGTTAAACCTCAATTCAAAAACTGATATTCATTCGGAGCCATTGATCATTAACCGTTCGACGCTTATGACCCACCAAGAGGGAATACGAAATCGACGTTCGCAGCCGTGGAGTTTTTGAAATAGGCTATAATTACGCTGAAACTTTCCATCCTAAAATAACTTGCCTACGTGACAAAAAAACGACAGATCAAGTGCAGTTTGTAGGTCAGTGCAATTGCTAAATCTTTTTGCAATCAATCCTGTAAGCGTAATACAAACTTTGAAGCAGACGACTTGACGATTCAGCATTTTTGCATCATGCGACGGGTATATCCAGATCAATGCGGCGTCTGCTCAGCAGTCTGCTCAGGTTTTACACTGTTTTCTATCAGTGCTGTCAATATTTAATCCTTAAAGACCAGACTGCTGTTGGACCAGGTCAGTTGTAGACAAGAATATTAATGGGTTTTCTTTCTGACTTTCGAGGTCAAGTTTAGGTCAGTTACAACTTAGGTGTATATTGACTTTGCGTGGAGAAATTGAAAATCAAGGCTGTCCCTTTCAACCCTAGAATATGGTACAGATACTTAGTGTAGGTCCTGTGATATAATTCTAGGTGCCATATATTTAGCAGAATGGACGAGCCCAACTTCAGTGATGGAAGAGTGCACTCCAGAAACTCAAGGCAGTGAATACATCAAAGCACTGACAACACTCATGCCGATTGTCTCTAAATACAGGCTGGTTATGAACGGGGACTTGGACTGATTCGTTTAAACTTAAGATGTTAGTAACTAATGCAAAAAGTGTAGAACAAGATCAGCACCGTGTTCTGTGGCGTTTGATCTGAGTTTACATTGTTTGCCAGATCCAACATTTGATTCATGTGCAGATTTTACAGATAACACTAACATGTACCCAACACTGCCAAACGACGCGGCTATGTTTGGGTTGATTGTTTGGCATTCGACCCGAAGTTGCTAATAAGAAAAGCGCTTCAGTGCTAATGTCTACGTGACTATCACTGACTTGTCAGAATAACTTTTTGTCTTGTAGAAAATAGCCGAAGTGAGATCGAAAGACGTAAAAGGGTTGTCCTGGAATCATAGGGTGAGCTTGGCAAACAGTGTAGACCAAGATCAGACGCTGCCGAACGCGTCTTCTTATAAAAATCTTCACTATTTGTTTTGAATTTCAGAGTTAAATGAAACAGTTTAAATCTCAGCCCAGGCCTATTACTCCAACCTACATCCCACACTCGCAGTGTTTTGATTCTGAAACCAAACGATTACAACACGCTTAGGCACCATGCCCTTAAGCTTCAAAGGTTAAATCAATCAACTGTGACGTCTGGTTACCAGTCCAGCCACGTCGATCCTGTGCACCACCCTCACACCAGTACGGGCAGAAACCACATGTTCAGGATCAAACTTTTGATGGGTAATGTAAGGTTGTGCCTAGAAAAGAAGAAACTGAAATTTGTTCTCAAAAAAGCATTTAGTGAAAGCAAAGTGAAGTTGGTTTGTTATTCGTTTTTCGTTTTTCGATATTCACTTTATGGCGAAGATAGGTGAAGTTAGTTTGTTTTTCGTTATTCGTTTTTCGTTATTCGATTTGAAGCCGCATATCGTATTTTAACATTCGAAATCCTATTTTTTGAAATTCGAATAGGGACCGAATATCGCGTTTTGACATTCGAAATCCTATTTTGACATTCGGATTGGGGAAGAATAACGTATTTTGATATTCAAAATCCTATTTTGACATTCGGATTGGGGCAGGATATAGTATTTTGATATTCAAAATCCTATTTTGACTTTCGGATTGGGGCAGAATATCGTATTTTGAGATTCAAAATCCTATTTTGACATTCGAATTGGGACCGAATATCGTATTTTGATATTCATTCCTATTTTGACATTCGAATTGGGGCAGAATATAGTATTTTGATATTCAAAATCCTATTTTGACATTCGAATTGGCCCCGAATATCGTATTTTGATATTCAAAATCCTATTTTGACATTCGAATTGGGGCAGAATATCGTATTTTGATATTTAAAATCCTATTTTGACATTCGGATTGGGGTAGAATATCGTATTTTGATATTCAAAATCCTATTTTGACATTCGGATTGGGGCAGAATATCGTATTTTGATATTCAAAATCCTATTTTGACATTCGGATTTGGGCAGATTATCGTATTTTGATATTCAAAATCCTATTTTGACATTCGAATTGGGACTGGATATCGTATTTTGATATTCAAAATCCTATTTTGACATTCGGATTGGGGCAGAATATAGTATTTAGATATTCAAAATCCTATTTTGACATTCGGATTGGGGCAGAATATAGTATTTTGATATTCAAAATCCTATTTTGACATTCGGATTGGGACAGAATATCGTATTTCGATATTCAAAATCCTATGTTGACATTCGGATTATTGCAGAATTTCGTATTTTGTGCCCCAATTCGAATGTCAGAATAGGATTTTGAATATCAAAATACGATATTCGGTCCCAATTCGAATGTCAAAATAGGATTTTGAATATCAAAATACGATATTCGGGGCCATTTCGAATGTCAAAATAGGATTTTAAATATCAAAATACTATATTCTGCCCCAATTCGAATGTCAAAATAGGATTTTGAATATCAAAATACGATATTCGGTCCCAATTCGAATGTCAAAATAGGATTTTGAATATCAAAATACGATATTCGGGGCCATTTCGAATGTCAAAATAGGATTTTAAATATCAAAATACTATATTCTGCCCCAATTCGAATGTCAAAATAGGATTTTGAATATCAAAATAGGATATTCGGGGCCAATTCGAATGTCAAAATAGGATTTTGAATATCAAAATACTATATTCTGCCCCAATTCGAATGTCAAAATAGGATTTTGAATATCAAAATACGATATTCGGTCCCAATTCGAATGTCAAAATAGGATTTTGAATATCAAAATACGATATTCTGCCCCAATCTGAATGTCAAAATAGGATTTTGAATATCAAAATACTATATTCTGCCCCAATTCGAATGTCAAAATAGAATTTTGAATATCAAAATACGATATTTGGTCCCAATTCGAATGTCAAAATAGGATTTTGAATATCAAAATACGATATCCCGCCCCAATCCGAATGTGAGTGAGTGAGTGTTTCAGTTTTACGTCCCACCAACATCTAAGGTCATACGGAGACGGGACCTCGGTTTAAAGACTAATCCGAAAGTCTCCAATCCGAATGTCAAAATAGGATTTTGAATATCAAAATGCAATATTCTGCCCAAATCCGAATATCAAAATAGGATTTTGAATATCAAAATACTATATTCTGCCCCAATCCGAATGTCAAAATAGGATTTTGAATATCAAAATACTATATTCTGCCCCAATTCGAATGTCAAAATAGGATTTTGAATATCAAAATACGATATTCAGTCCCAATTCGAATGTCAAAATAGGATTTTCAATATCGAAATACGATATTCGGGGCCAATTCGAATGTCAAAATAGGATTTTGAATATCAAAATACTATATTCTGCCCCAATCCGAACGTCAAAATGGGATTTTGAATATCAAAATACTATATTCTGCCCCAATCCCACTGTCAAAATAGGATTTTGAATATCAAAATACGATATTCAGTCCCAATTCGAATGTCAAAATAGGATTTTGAATATCAAAATAGGATATTCGGGGCCAATTCGAATGTCAAAATAGGATTTTGAATATCAAAATACTATATTCTGCCCCAATTCGAATGTCAAAATAGGATTTTGAATATCAAAATACGATATTCGGTCCCAATTCGAATGTCAAAATAGGATTTTGAATATCAAAATACGATATTCTGCCCCAATCTGAATGTCAAAATAGGATTTTGAATATCAAAATACTATATTCTGCCCCAATTCGAATGTCAAAATAGGATTTTGAATATCAAAATACGATATTCGGTCCCAATTCGAATGTCAAAATAGGATTTTGAATATCAAAATACGATATCCTGCCCCAATCCGAATGTCAAAATAGGATTTTGAATATCAAAATACGATATTCTTCCCCAATCCGAATGTCAAAATGGGATTTCGAATGTCAAAATGCGATATTCGGTCCCTATTCGAATTTCAAAAAATAGGATTTCGAATGTTAAAATACGATATGCGGCTTCAAATCATATAACGAAAAACGAATAACGAAAAACAAACTAACTTCATCTATCTTCGCCATAAAGTGAATATCGAAAAACGAAAAACAAACCAACTTCACCTTTCTTCACCAGAAAGTGAATATCGAAAAACGAAAAACGAAAAACAAACCAACTTCACCTTCCTGAATTAGTCACATCTATATTCTGATAAAGAATTTCCTGTGACTGACACTGCCTGTGCAGGTTATAGATGCCGTAATTACAGAATTACTGTGTAAGCTTTCGGAGTGTATGTAATAATGTACACCTAATGCGACGTACTTAGTAGATTTGTTTTTTGATTTGAGGTTTAACGTCCCCGTCAACACCGTAAAGGTCATTTTGGAGACAGTGCTTCCAATTTTGTGGGACTTTTACCCGACATTGAGATGAAATAACATCTCAAGCCCTGTCGCCCAGTGAAACCAATAGGGTTTATAAGCATGGACGGTCCGACTCGTGCGCACCACTAAGATCCTCTAAGCGGTTTACCAGTACTCGTGTGCGGGTCGGATTCAGCTCTGCGTGGAAGCATCATGCAGCCCATATATGTTTCAAGCCCCGATGGGCGGGGCCGGTGTATAATAGAATCATGATTCCCGAAGAATCGTCTTTTAGACCCATTTACGTCTCCATTGGGAGTTTTGTTTGTTTGATTTGATGTTTAACGTCCCCATCAACACCGTATAGGTCATTTTGACGATGTTGCTACCAATTTTGTGCGACTTTCACCCGACATTGAGATGAAATGACATCTCAATTTATTTGTTTGATTTGATGTTTAACGTCCCTGTCAACACTATATAGGTCATTTTGGAGACGTTCCTTCCAATTTTGTGGGACTTTTACCCAACATTGAGATGTAATGACATCTCAAGCCCTGCCGCCCAATGAAACCAATAGGGTTCATAAGCATGGACGGTCCGACTTGCACCGCTTTCCCTGGGCAGGCTTAGATCCTCTACGTGGGTAACCAGTACTCGTGTGCGGTCAGATTCAGCTCTGGGTGAAATGACATCCCAAGCCTTTTATCCCAATTAAATCAATACGGTTTATAAGCATGGCGGTTAACCAGTGTGGTCAGGTTCAGCTCTGCGTGGAAGCATCATGCAGCCCATCTGTTTCTTCAAGCCCCAATGGGCGGGTGCCAGACAGACAGACAGACAGACAGAATTCTGATAGATAGAACAAGGTACATTTCTATCTCTTGAACAGAAATAATAACTCTTCCCTACCCTAAAGTATGTATGCAACTGCAGTTTTCAAAAATAATACTGGTAGAATGTAACTGCAGTTTTTAAAATAATACTAGTTCTACTAAATACAGATACCATTCTCTGGACGGAGTGATTTTTATGCCCCCGGAATCTAAGAGATTCGGGGGCATATAGTCTTTGGTCTGTCTGTTTGTCTGTTTGTCTGTCTACAAAAACCTTACCATTGGGCATAACTTTTGAATGGTAATAGATAGAACTTTCATATTTTACATGTGTATACCTTCCAGTGGTACCATAATTTTTGACCTTTTGACCTTGACGTTTGACCTACTTTTTAAAAACTTTAACATTGGCGATAACTTTCGATTGGTAATTGGTAGGGCTTTCATATTTCACATGTGCATTCCTTGTCACAAGACCTTTCTAGTGGTACCATAAATTTTGACCTCGTGACCTTGACGTTTGACCTCCTTTTTAAAAACTTTAAAATAGTATATAACTTTCGATTGGTAAGTGATAGGGCTTTCATATTTCACATATGCATTCTTTTTCACGACCTTTCCAGTGGTACCATAATTTTTGACCTCCTTACCATGACCTTTGACCTACTATTTAAAAACTTTAACAATGGCCATAACTTTCGATTGGTAAGTGTTAGGGCTTTCATATTTCACATGTGCAGTCTGTGTCACAAGACCTTTCAAACGATCCCGTAATTTTTGACCTTGTGACCTTGACCTACTTTTTAAGACTTGAACATTGGCCATACCTTTCGACTGCTTAGTGATACTGCTTTCATATTTAACATGCGCTGTCCGGGGGCATCAGTGTTTCACAAACACATCTTGTTTTTTGTTTATTATTTTTTTCGATTAACTATCTACTGCGCAGTTCAAGTTTAACTTTGTTGCTATCGTTGTTCAGTCAGGGACCACCTTTGAGACTGTTAAACTTTAGGACAGTCTTAATATAGGAATTTTACGGTACTACTGCAAATGTCCATTTAGAAAATCTTTTCATTTCAAAAAGACCCACCTAATATAGAATAGACAAAATGGGAGGTTTATGAGCATCAAAACAGTTGGTTGCAATAGTATTAGGTTGCATTTCATATTATCTGTTTCTAATATCTTGATCAACGAGGGATTAATAGATGTCCAAACACTTAAATCAGGTCAATGTTCGATAGGATATTCACAGGGTCGGATAGTTATGTAATGAATGAGAAGAGTCATGTGAAAATATTACTTATCGCAGAACAGTGACTTCATCATACAGGCCTAGGTTCAGACTCGCACAAAGAATAAGGCAACACCTGCGCATGCGCTTATGTGATCCCTGCTTGCAAATTGCAACAAGTATCTTTTTCAAGTGCAGTTTCTCATATTGCGGTAACCTGCTATAGTGTGGTGTATAATATAAGTGAGTCAGGCCATGGCAAAATCTGGTGTGACCAAACACTGTGTAGAAGCATGCACAAATTTATAATTAATATGGAGGGGTTTCATTTGCAGAATGTAGAGGTATGCACAGTGCGACAACGCTCTAGTGGAGATTTCGGAATACGTACGTATATTATTATGAAATGCATATTTGCGTTTATTTCGATTTTCTGTGGCCCATCTCAATGGTTCGATCAGCTGATGTTTTCGTAAAGGCTACTTATATGCATAATGGGGGTTTATTTCGATTTTCTGTGACCCATCTCAAGTAGTGAATGAATGGTCCGATCAGCTGATGTTTTCGAAAAGGATATTTATTTTCTCATACAGGTGTTGTGTTGCACTATATGTATATTTACTGTGTTGTAGATCTTTTTGACTGGTGTGGGACAGTGTAAATGAACTGGAGACTCGGATAGAGAAAAAAACAGAGGTAAGAACGTATTGCCACGACGTTTAAGCAACGCCGCTGACAGTGACAGGATATGACGTTACATCGACGTTGCCTACACGTAGGCCGGTTTGGAGTATATTTGCTTCCCACGTGACTTGCTAGACCAAGTGCAGGAAAATGTTATTTATAGCCGCGCATTTCTTGTGAGCTGTGTTTTGTTTTGTTTGTTTGATTTGAGGTTTAACGTCCCCGTCAACACTGTAAAGGTCATTTTGGAGACGTTGCTTCCAATTGTGTGGGACTTTTACCCGACACTGAGATGAAATGACATCTCAAGCCCTGTCGCCCAATGAAACCAATAGGGTTTATAAGCATTGACGGTTGGCCTCGCACCGCGGTTCCTGGACAGGCTTAGATCCACTAAGCGGTTTACCAGTACTAGTGTGCGGGCCGGATTCAGCATCATGCAGCCCATATATTTCTTCAAGCCCTATGGGCGCGGGCGAGAGCTGTGTTTTGTACTCACAGGGACACTGGCAAACACTGTAGACACGGACCAGTCGCTGCAGCAAGCAGCGTCTGATCAGAGTCGTTCTGGGTTTTGTTTTAAGCCCTTACTAAATTTCGGAGTACCCAGAGAAAAACTACCTGACCTTCCGTTGCAGATCGGATCAAGTTCTACACTGCCGGGTTTATGTTTGTGTGTTTGATTTGAACTTTAACGTCCCCGTCAACACTGTAAAGGTCATTTTGGAGACGTCGCTTCCATTTTTTGGGGGATTTGAAATGACATCTCAAGCCTTAGGCAGGCTAAGATCCTTCAAGCGGTTTACTCGTGTGGGGGTTGGTTTCAGCCTATCTATTTCTTCAAGCCCCGATGGGCGGGGGCTATGGGTTTTATTAGGGTTAAAAGAAAGTTTAAGGGATTGGGAACACCTTCAGGGGAGTCAACTCCTACACAAGTATTTTTGCTCCTGAGGAGCTAATTCTTTCCTTTAAGGGCAGACCCTTTTTCTTATAGAAAAGCGAACAGGAAGTTCTGAAAGTTGTCTCTCATTGGAAAATGTTGGAAAAATCCCCAAGGTGTTCCCATTCCTCTTAAGTCATGGTTCAAGGCTATTTTCCTTGCAGCCATCGACCCAACAGCGCTGTATAGCCCCTGCTCATCGGGGCTTGGCGAAATAGATAGGGCTGAATGCTTCCACGCTGAGCTGGAACCGACCACACATCGAATACTGGTAAACCGCTTATAGAATGTCTAAGCCTGCCAGATTCCACAAGCAGCGTCTCTGTGGCCCCCGCCTATAGGGGCTTGAAGAAATATATGGGCTGCATGATGCTTCCACGCAGAGCTGAATCCGGCCCGCACACTAGTACTGGTAAACCGCTTAGAGGAACTAAGCCTGTCCAGGAACCGCGGTGCGAGGCGGACCGTCCATGCTAATAAACCCTATTGGTTTCATTGGGCGACAGGGCTTGAGATGTCATTTCATCTCAATGTCGGGTAAAAGTCCCACAAAATTGGAAGCAACGTCTCCAAAATGACCTTTACAGTGTTGACGGGGACGTTAAACCTCAAATCAAACAAACAAACAAACAAGCAGCGTCTCCAAAATGATCTAAATAGTGTTGACGGGGACGTTAAACCTCAATTCAAACAAACAAAACCAGTGCTGTCAGCGTCATCTACCGGAAAATGAGGTAGTGTTTGTATAAATGACGTTTGTCTCGCATTGCGTTTCACAATAACAATAGGCACATTACACACCTTGTATCCCCGCCCGTAGGGGCTTGAAGAAATATATGGGCTGCATGATGCTTCCACGCAGAGCTGAATCCGGCCCGCACACTAGTACTGGTAAACCGCTTAGAGGATCTAAGCCTGTCCAGGAACCGCGGTGCGAGGCGGACCGTCCATGCTAATAAACCTTATTGGTTTCATTGGGCGACAGGGCTTGAGATGTCATTTCATCTCAATGTCGGGTAAAAGTCCCACAAAATTGGAAGCAACGTCTCCAAAATGACCTTTACAGTGTTGACGGGGACGTTAAACCTCAAATCAACCAACCAACCAACACACCTTGTATCCACCATTCAACCAAACAGCCGACTACGGAGATCAGATGCAACATAACAGGTCACGGGCAGTGACGGACGATTTTTAGCTCACCTGTCACGTAGTGACAAGGTGAGCTTTTGGGATCACTTTTCGTCCGTCGTCCGTCGTCAGTGCGTGCGTGTGTGTGTGTGTGTGTGCGTAAACTTTTTCTTCAAATGACATCTCCTCCTAAACCGCTGATCGGATTTTGATCAAACTTCACAGCAATGATCCTTAGGTGGTCCCCTTTCAAAATTGTTCAAATGGTTCCGGTCCATTGCACATCTGGGTCACAGGAGCTAAAAATAGATTTTTTAAAACAAAATTTTAAAAATCTTCTTCTCTGAAACCGCAAGGCCCAGGTCATCGATATTTGGTATGAAGCTTCATCTAGTGGACCTCTACCAAGATTGTTCAAATTATAGCCCTGGGGGCCAAAATGCCCCCGCCCCGGGGGCCTTTGGTTTTACATAGGCTTATATAGGGAAAATCATTAAAAAATCTTCTTCTCTGAAACCACAAGGTCCAGGTCTTTAATATTTGGTGTGAAGCTTTACCTGGTGGACCTCTACTAAGATTGTTCAAATTATAGCCTTGGGGCCAAAAATGCCCCCGCCCCGGGGGCCTTTGGTTTTACATAGGCTTATACAGGGAAAATCTTTAAAAATCTTCTTCTCTCAAACCGCAAGGCCCAGATCTTTGATATTTGGTATGAAGCTTCATCTAGTGGACCTCTTTCAAGATTGTTCAAATTATAGCCTTGGGGCCAAAAATGCCCCCGCCCCGGGGGCTTTTGGTTTTACATAGGCTTATACAGGGAAAATCTTTAAAAATCTTCTTCTCTCAAACGGCAAGGCCCAGTTCTTTGATATTTGGTATGAAGCTTTATCTATTGGACCTCTTTCAAAATTGTTCAAATTAAAGCCCTGGGGGCCAAAATGCCCCCGGGGCGGGGGCCTATGGTTTTACATAGGCTTATATAGGGAAAGTCATTAAAAAAACTTCTTCTCTGAAAACACAAGGCCCAGGTCTTTAATATTTGGTGTGAAGCTTTACCTGGCGGACCTCTACTAAGATTGTTCAAATTATAGCCTTTGGGCCAAAAATGCCCCCGCCCTGGGGGCCTTTGGTTTTACATAGGGAATACAGGGAAAATCTTTAAAAATCTTCTTCCCTGAAACCGCAAGGCCCAGATCTTTGATATTTGGCGTGAAGCTTCATCTAATGGACCTCTTTCAAGATTGTTCAAATTATAGCCCTGGGGGCCAAAATGCCCCCGCCGTGGGGGCCTATGGTTTTACATAGGCTTATATAGGGAAAATCATTAAAAAATCTTCTTCTCTGAAATCACAAGGCCCAGGTCTTTAATATTTGGTGTGAAGCTTTACCTGGTGGACCTTTACTAAGATTGTTCAAATTATAGCCTTGGGGCCAAAAATGCCCCCGCCCTGCGGGCCTTTGGTTTTACATAGGTTTGTACAGGGAAAATCTTTAAAAATCCTTTTCTCTGAAACCGCAAGGCCCAGATCTTTGGTATTTGGTGTGAAGCTTCATCTAGTGGACCTCTTTCAAGATTGTTCAAATTATAGCCCTTGGGCCAAAAATGCCCCCACCCGGGACCCTTTGGTTTTTCATAGGCTTAAATAGGGAAAACCTTTGAAGATCTTCATGTCTGAAACCAGAAGGTCCAGGTCTTTGATATTTGGTATGAAGCTTCATCCAGTGGACCTCTTTCAAGATTGTTCAAATTATAGCCCTTGGGCCAAAAATGCCCCCACCCCGGGACCCTTTGGTTTTTCATAGGCTTATATAGGGAAAACCTTTAAAAATCTTCTTGTCTGAAACCAGAAGGCCCAGGTCTTTGATATTTGGTATGAAGCTTCATCTAGTGGACCATTACATAGTTTGTTCAAATTATAGCCCTTGGGCCTAGAATGTACTGGAGACACTAATTTTCAGGTGAGCGATTCAGGGCCCTCTGGTACATAGACTTATATAGGGAAATATTTAAAAATCTTCTCTGAAACTGCAAGGCCCATGTATTTGATATTTTGGTATGGAGCTTCATCTATTGGACCTCTTCCAAAATTGTTCAAATTATAGCCCTCGGGCCACAAATGCCCCCGCCCTGGGGCCCTTTGGTTTTACATAGACTTATATAGAGATAATCTTTGAAAAATCTTCTTCTCTGAAACAGCAAGGCCCAGGTCTGGGATATGAAGCTTCATCTAGTGGACCTCTATCAAGATTGTTTAAATTATAGCCCTGAGGCCAAAAATACCCCCGCCCCTGCAAGGCCCAGGTCTTTGATATTTGGACCTTTGCCAAGATTGTTCAAATTATAGCCTTTGTTGATATTCCATATGAACCTTCACCTTTTTAGACCTCCCTCAACATTATGCACATTTGTTACGAGCCAGGCGTAGCAGAAAGAAAAAGCAAACAAGCCTTTTGGAAAATTTTAACAAAATTTATTTACAAGTTAACTTTAACCTGTAGAAGTAAGAAAATTAAATGTACTTAGCTCTGTTATGAAATATCCTGAATGAATCTATTTTCCTTGATCCCACAGAATTCACAGTCCAAAATGAAAAGTAATATCCTTTAACAATCCAACACAGAATTTAGAAATAACTTTTCTTAAATGCCCAAACATCAAACTCCAAAGTCTGACTCAATGAGAAAAATCAAGCTCTTTTATAGACCCTAAGATTTCTCTAGAACATTCCAGAGGGCTGTGGAATAAGATGAGGTAATTTTCTAAAAATAATGCAACCCAGAACTTTCTGGAAGGTTCTGAAGTACTTTTCCTTGTAAACATGTTGTTTACAAAAATGAAATTAATCTGTGACTCAGTTTTCTAGCATCTTCTATAAGAAGATTAACAAGATATTTATAGCACTATTAGGTCACAGTGGGGTGCAAGTGGGAATCAGAAAAATAAATTCTTATGCATAACACTCCCCCTCTTCGAGGAAAAGAAAGATTTATGTAATAAAGCTTTCTTTTGCTTTAAGAATAATAAAATATTGAGCATAGCATATAAAATTACATGTATCTACAATCCACTTTAGTAGGAAAGAAAAACACAACTCCTGACACTGCTCAAGCTCTTGAAAGGGCATCAGGGATAATGTTATCTCTCCCTCTGATATGTCTTATGTCTAAATTATACTCTTGTAGCATAAGACTCCACCTGAGCAACCGCTGATTTTTGTTTTTCATTTTATGTATGAAAGTCAGTGGATTGTGATCACTGAAAACAACAATCGGTGCAGTAGTAGGGGTAAGATAAACTTCGAAATGTTGCAGAGCAAGAATCAGAGACAAGCACTCTTTCTCTATGGTAGAGTAATTTCTCTGATGCTTATTAAACTTTTTGGAAAAGTAGCAAACTGGATGATCCACACCATTTTCATCTTCCTGCAACAAAACACTACCTGCACCTACGTCACTAGCATCTACAGCTAGCTTAAACTCCTTTTCAAAGTTTGGTGCTAAGAGAACTGGTTCACTCTTGAGTATGGCTTTAAGTTTATCAAAAGCATTTTGGCATATTGCATTCCAATGGAATTTTGTTCTTTTGCTGAGCAAATTTGTCAAAGGCTCAGCAATGACAGAGAAATTATTACAGAACTTTCTGTAATAACCAGCCATACCAAGAAATCGCATCAGCTGTCTTTTGCACGTGGGTACGGGAAAATTTGAGATAGCCTCGACTTTAGCATCAATGGGTTTCACATGACCTTGACCTACAACATGACCTAGAAATGTCAAACTTGCATGGCAGAATTCACTTTTAGCAAGATTGATTGTCAATTTGGCATTACTCAGTCTATCAAAGAATGCTCGAATAGTCCCAAGATGTTGATTCCACTGGTCGTTGTATATGATAGCATCATCGATATAAGCACTGCAGCCTTCCAGCCCCGCAATTACCATGTTTATTAAGCGCTGAAATGTTGCCGGAGAGTTTTTCGTTCCAAATGGCATAACTTTATAGTTAAATAATCCGTCTGGTGTTGTGAATGCCAAAACCTCCTTTGCTCTATCTGTGAGTGGAATTTGCCAAAATCCTTTCAGAAGGTCGAATTTCGTTATGTATTTGGCATTCCCGATGTTATCAATGCAGTCATCCATTCTTGGAATAGGAAAGCTATCTGTTTTACTTAAGGAATTAACTTTCCTAAAATCTGTACACATACGATATGTCCCATCAGGTTTTGGTACTAGAATACAAGGAGAACTCCATTCACTTTGGCTTGGTTCAATAAAATCATTGTCTAATAGATACTGAACTTCTTCTTTAAGATATTTTTGTTTCACAGGATTCATCCTGTATGGGTGTTGTTTTACAGGTTTAGACCCATTTATGTCCACATCGTGAAATATTTTGTCTGTCCGTGTTGGAATGTCAGGAAATAAGTGTTCATATTCAAAAATCAGCTGTTTCAGTTCATTCCGCTGATTTGGCTCTAGATGTGACAGTTTCTGGTCAAGATTCCGTAGAATGTCAGAATTCTGAAGTTTTGATGATGTGGGATCCGACTTCACTGAATTAATATCCTCACAGTCATTGTCACATGAATTAAGTGGTACAGAGCTAACTAGATTGACTGATGTTAAAGATGTATTGTCCCTATCTATGTATTCCTTAAGCATGTTAATATGACATAGCTGCTTTAGCTTGCGCCTCCCAGGAGTGTTTATTATGTAATTTACGTCACTGATCTTTTTGTCTACAGTGTATGGACCATAATACCTGGCCTGCAACGATTTTCCTGGAATAGGCAAAAGAGCTAGTACCTTATCACCTGGTTTAAAATTCCTTTCTTTTGTCCCTATGTCATATAGCTGTTTCATTTTCCTTTGGGCTGACTGAAGATTGGTCCGAGCAGCCTCACAAGCTTTTGAAAGTCTAGTTTTGAAATCGGACACATACTGAAGTAAATTCAGGGAGGTATTATCATTGGAGAGAAATTTCTCTTTGAGAAGTTTCAAAGGACCACGAACAGTATGGCCAAATACTAATTCAAATGGACTGAAGCCAAGAGATTCTTGCACAGATTCTCTAACAGCAAATAAAAGGAGATGGATGCCTTCATCCCAATCCTTCTCTGTGTCAAAACAATATGATCTTATCATGTTTTTCAATGTTTGATGGAATCTTTCAAGGGCGCCTTGACTTTCAGGATGATAGGCCGATGACTTATACTGTACAATGCCAAGTTCATGCATTACTTGTTGAAATATTCCAGACATAAAATTTGAGCCTTGGTCTGACTGAATAGATTTAGGAAGCCCAACAAATGTGAAAAACTTCACTAAGGCCTTGACGATTGTCTTAGTTTTGATATTTCTTAAGGGAATGGCTTCGGGAAAACGTGTGGAAGCACACATAATAGTCAAAAGATATTCACAGCCAGACTTAGTTCTGGGCAAGGGACCCACACAGTCTATAATTATTCGACTGAAAGGTTCATCAAAAGCAGGTATAGGCTGCAAGTGAGCCTTAGGTATAGTCTGATTGGGTTTTCCTACCATTTGGCATGTATGACAGGACCTACAATGCTGAGAAACATCTGATTTTAACCCAGGCCAGTAAAAATGATTAAGAATCTTGTGATAGGTTTTATTTACACCTAAATGTCCTGACATGGGAGTTTCATGTGCCAAGTTTAATATTTGGGAACGGTAAACCCGTGGAACCACTATCTGATGGTTGACAGTCCACTCGTCTTCTGCTGAGACGTCTGGTGGACGCCATTTTCTCATAAGAATGTCATTTTTGACATAATAACAGACTGGGACCTGAGATACTTCCTGCTCATCTAAGGCCCTTTCAAATAAAGGCGAAATTTCAGGATCCTTATGCTGTTCTATAGCTAGTTGAGACCCAGACATTATGTCATGGCCTAGATCTAAAGATGAGTTATTCTCATGAAAATCTGTCTGCTTATCAGGCAGGCTTGAAGACAGAGACCTTGTTATCTCGTCATTAAAAGACTGACCCAAAAAGGTATCAGTTAAATCAAAATCCTGTTTCCCATCAGTTTGCTTGGCCTTACGTGCCATAGCCCTTGTGACTGCACAAGACGGATAAAGATCAGGAATTTCCTGCTCAATGGGATCAGGCGGTTGGTCTATGCAAGGATTAGTAGTCAAAAGTGGGTTTACCACAACCTTATCTCCAGCTAAGTCATTGCCTAGCAACAAATGAACACCTTTAAAAGGTAAAGAAGGTCTAATACCAACAGCCACTGAACCGGATACCAAGTCTGATGACAAATAAACGTTATGGAGCGGAACATTAACAAATCCACATTCCACACCCTGAATAAGGACACTTTGGCCCAAAGAAGTCTTCTCAGAAAAAGGCAGAGTATCTGCTAGAATAAGAGATTGAGAAGCTCCGGTATCTCGTAAGATTTTAATAGGGGTAGGATGGGCATAACTGTCACCATTTAGTGACACAAAACCATCTGATAAGAATGGTTCATAACACTCCATAACTGTATCAGTCTCAGATAATTTGGTATCAGAAAGAGTTTCCTCCCTTACACAAGACTGTGGTTTTGGCCTTATAGAAGTCAAGCCTGTAGGCTTAAGTTCCTCTTGTCTTTCTCTTTCTTTCCTTCGCTTTAATTTTAAACACTCAGAGATCAAATGACCTGTATTTTTACAATAATAACACACTACTTGAGATTGAGATAAGGGATTCTGGTCTTTGTTTTCACCAGAAGGTTTGGACGGATTCTGGCTTTTATTTTCACCAGAAAGTTTGGGCATAGTACTAGATGTATGGCTATAACTACCAGAAGGATTACTGGGATAGAATCTTGGACCTGTCTGTGGATTATAAGGTTTTCGAGGATAAGGCCTGTTCACAAATGAGACTTTATGAGTCAAAGCATAATCATCTGCCAAACGAGAAGCTTCCTCCAAAGTTTCAACCTGTCTTTCATCGAGAAAAGATTTAATGTCTGAATTTATGCACCGTTTGAACTCTTCAACAAGGACAAGCTGTCTAAGTTTGTCATGATCAGAGCCTACCTTTTTAGAAGAACACCACCTATCAAATAGCTGTTCTTTGGTTCGAGCAAATTCTATATGGGTCTGGGAAATTTCTTTTTTACAATTCCTAAATTTTTGCCTGTAAGCTTCAGGGACCAATTCATATGCCTTAAGAATAAGCTCCTTAACCAAATCATAGTCTGAGCTTTGCTCGACAGTCAGCTGAGTGTAAATGTCTCGAGCCTTTCCGACAACAACGCTTTGCAAAAGTAAGGTCCAATGCTCTTTTGGCCATTTTAAATTTTCTGCAACTTTTTCGAAATGCAAAAAATACTTATCTACCTCTTTTTCCTGAAATGGTGGAACTAATCTGATGTGCTTTGTTGCATCAAAGTAACTACCAGAGTCAAAAACAGGGGTATGTTTCACCCTATCTTGACCCTGGAGTTCCATTTCTTTCAGCCTTAATTGAAATTGCCTTTCCCTTTCTTTTTCTTCAATACTATATCTCATTTTTTCCTTTTCTAACTCAATCCGTTCCTCCATTTCTCTTTGTTTTTCCCTCTCTCTTTCTTCCATTTCTCTTTGTTTTTCCCTCTCCCTTTCTTCCATTTCTCTATTTTTTTCTTCCTGTTCTATTTTTTCTTTTCGAACACGTTCTTCCATTTCTAATCTTTCCATCTGCATTTGTCTCTGCATTTCTCTTTCTTTTTCTTTGCCTCGTTCTTCCATCTCTAATCTTAACTTTTCTAATTCAATTTGCCTTCCTATTTCAATTTGTCTCATTTGTAATTCAGTATGTGAAACCATAATGAGAGACAAAGCAGATGGATCGAAAAGTTCTTCATCAACAAAAAACTGTACCAAAATATTCTTAATTTCATGCTTCTTCATGCTTGTTTTGACAGCAGTAACCCCATAATGGGAAGCAATATCTAACAAATCTGTCCTTTTGGCCAGATTAAACAACTCCTGAGTAGGCTGAGCCAAAAAGCTTCTCAAATCAAACGACATGTTTGCTTTTTGTATGTTTTATTAAGTAATTAGGGTAATAAAGATTGAGGTTAATTTGACAAGTTTTATATATATATATATATATATTTTTTTTTGAAATGACAAGCCCAATAAGAATTTCACATGAAATGACAAGTACTATTTCACCTGAAATGACATTCACATGAAATGACAATCCCCCATATGCCTATAGGGAAACACCAATCCTGTGAAGCAACTGCCAAGTCTATATTTGACAAGAAATGACAATTACCTGCCGTCACATGAAATGTCGGTTTTAAAATGCTCGAAATGGTTTATCCCGGACGAGCCCCCAATTTCTGTTACGAGCCAGGCGTAGCAGAAAGAAAAAGCAAACAAGCCTTTTGGAAAATTTTAACAAAATTTATTTACAAGTTAACTTTAACCTGTAGAAGTAAGAAAATTAAATGTACTTAGCTCTGTTATGAAATATCCTGAATGAATCTATTTTCCTTGATCCCACAGAATTCACAGTCCAAAATGAAAAGTAATATCCTTTAACAATCCAACACAGAATTTAGAAATAACTTTTCTTAAATGCCCAAACATCAAACTCCAAAGTCTGACTCAATGAGAAAAATCAAGCTCTTTTATAGACCCTAAGATTTCTCTAGAACATTCCAGAGGGCTGTGGAATAAGATGAGGTAATTTTCTAAAAATAATGCAACCCAGAACTTTCTGGAAGGTTCTGAAGTACTTTTCCTTGTAAACATGTTGTTTACAAAAATGAAATTAATCTGTGACTCAGTTTTCTAGCATCTTCTATAAGAAGATTAACAAGATATTTATAGCACTATTAGGTCACAGTGGGGTGCAAGTGGGAATCAGAAAAATAAATTCTTATGCATAACACATTATAGCCCTGGTGTCAATAATGGCCCTCCCCGGGGCCCACTTATTACTCTATGGATCAGGTGAGCGATCCAGGGCCATCATGGCCCTCTTGTTTTCTCATTTTGTTCCTATTTAGAAAAATATCTATGGGGTGAAAGTTTTGGAAGAAGAAAAGCGTACTTTACTGCTATTCTTGCGTTCTCGTTCTATTAAAAGACAACCCTTACAGCCTGAAAATTATACATTTAAACCGGAAATCTCGCGTGAGGAACACCAAACCCATTTTCAATGCTTCTGCTCTGTCGAATTACAGCGGGTATGTGTCTGTATATACACTGCTCAAAATAATTAAAGGAACACTTACGTTTTGTGCAGAAATAAATACGGAAGTGATACAGAAAAACTTTTTATGGTATTTCATGATAGTTTATAACACCCTTCGTCAGGTAAGCATCATTGGAAAATGACCATTGTACATGTGTCCCTACAACGCTGGAGAAACAAAACCAAAAAAAAAAAAAAAAAAAATGACTGTTTTCGGCACCATTCAAAATTTCATAATCCTGTTCAATTTCAACAATTTTCTTCAAGTTCATCAAGCTAATAATGTGTATGGCAACGACGGGCATTAAGACACTCTCTGCATCGATTTGGCATGCTTTGCACCAAAGTTTGAATCTTTTGCTGGGGTACATTAGCCCAAGCCTGCACAACTGCGATTTCCAGTTCTCGGACAGTACCTGGAGGGTTAGCGCTGCCCGAAACCTGTCGATAAACAATGTCCCACGTGTGTTCAATACAGTTCAGGTCCTGCACCATATAAGCTGTGTGAGGTCTGGCATTATCCTGCACAAGAACCGCATTGTTACCCATGACACTCAGAAACGGCCCTACAATGGATCTAAGACCTCAAAGCCGTCAAACTTCCTCCGCCAACCCTGTACAAGTCCGTACGTCCGTCGTAACAAATCCCTTCCCAGAACATGACAGAGCCACCACCTAACCGGTCGTGTTCGACAATATTACAGTCCATGTATCGTTCACCATCACGTCTCCATACAAGAAGTGCAAACATGAAATCTACTCTCGTCCGAAATCAATACTGAACGCCACTGATCCAGTTGCCACCCGACGTGATTTTGGGCAAATGTCCTTCTGTCTCTGCGGTGAGCTACGGTCAAAATCGGGCCTGTGGCAAGGCGTCTGGCTTGTAAATCATGATCATGAAGCCTGTTTCTTGTCTGATCCGACAGACGGACTCCTGTTGCGTGCTGGAAGTCGTTACGTCGGCCTCTAGCTGTTGAGTGACGGTTACGTAAAGCTAAAGTCCGCAAATATCGATCCTGAACGGCAGTTGTCGCCCTCGGCCGACCCTGTCCTAATCACCAGTCTCCTGGTAGCGAGCCCAAAGTCTTTTCACAACACTGGGGGACTCACCAAGGTAACATGCCACTTGACGTTGCGAGAGTCCATCATCGATCATTTGCACAACCCTGACTGTTTCAATACTGTTCAAATGGTGTCTAACAGTGACTAATGCGTAGAAACAGAAAAGAATCCACACAATAACATGCATTTTCAAGCATTAAATTGGAGAAACAGTAATCACGTACATGTACTGACACTATGGCTAAACACGTGTTGTCTAGTTCAGCGGTTTGCAAGCTTTCCATGATGACAGGTAGAAACATGCCAAACTACCTGTATAAACTTGGAAGTAATATACTTTGATATTATCAAAGAAATGTGTTCCTTTAATTATTTTGAGCAGTGTATAATAAACATTCCTGAAAGATATTATTCAAATAAAACACGTTTTCCCACACTGTTGCCTCAAACACATCTGGGGTCGGATTTTATGGATGCAACCGACTTCGGTGTGTATTTTAAGAAGAAGCAACCGACTTCAGAGATCGTTCGTAGAAAATGATGCAACCGACTTCGGAATATGCGACAGAAAATGATGCAACCGACTTTTGTGAAATAAGATGGCAGACAATATGGAATTAAGAAACCTTACGCCAAAGCAATGTTGTGTGCCCGGCCAGGTAACCTTATCTGTTATTAGGAAAATCAGTCGCTGGCAGTTCCGTCTTCTTTTAAGATGGATAGTTGATGATTTCTTGGATCCTTGGCAAAGCATTCCCTACGAAATCACTTGTGTCCCAAACAATGACACCATTCTCCCTGAGTAAATTGCTTGGCTCTTTTGGGTAGTATATGGCTCAGGAATTGCTGGTAAGAGCTTGGACACGGGCATAGCGGATTAAGTCCTTGTCGACGGAACACTAGAAGGAAATGCTGTACTCTCGGACAATAATGTTAATCGGAGCACCGGTGGGTCGAAAACTGGGCACCAAAGTGTCTTTGACCTTGTTGTAAGCAAACAGTGCAGGCCCTGATCAGACGCCGCGTTCGTAGTGTTCTGGTCTCCCCCTTTGCCAAACCCAATATAAAATTCCAGTCCAGATTCTATAGATAAATCCTCGTATTACGCAACACTGACCACCGACCTCAGCGATAAGAATAGCACGACTGTTTTTACAACCGGAGTTTCCAACAAGTCCATGATAGTCACGTTGACACCAACAATGAAACGCTACTGCTCTTAGTAACTTTGGGTCGACTGACAAACAATCAACCGAAATCCATCAATTCGCCTTTGTCTTTCACCAAACCAGTTTTCTTTATTTTTTAAAACAGCTTTTTTTTGTTTTTGTTTGATTTGAGGTTTAACGTCTCCGTCATCACTGTGTATGTCATTTCGGAGACGTTGCTTCCAATTTTCTTGGACTTTTACCCGACATTGAGATAAAATGGCATCTCAAGCCCTGTCGCCCAATGAAACCAATAGGGCTTATGAGCACCGCTTTGCCTGGGTAGGCTTAGATCCTCTAAGCGGTTTACCAGTACTCGTGTGCGGTCGGTTTCAGCTCTGCATGGAAGCATCGTGCAGTCCATCTATTTCTTCAAGCCACGATGGGTGGGGGCCGCTTTTCTTTAAAAAAGACTCAACACACGAGGAAAGATGTATAGTATTGTCAGGTTTATTATTATTATTATTTTAAATATGTATATGCATCAGTATGAGTTGGCAGAAACGCGTCTTCCTCTTGGTCCAAGCTACATGCCTTGGGACCACTTAAGGTTTTAGCGAGATATTTGTAATTTGCTGTTTTCTTTGTAACAAATATCCAGGTCAAATGTCAAAAAAAGGGTCCGAAACTTAAACGAAGTCAATAACTTTCTTATCTCTGGATGGATTTTGAAATTACTTGGCAGAAATGTTGGCAATCATGAGACAATCTGCCTCACACAAAAACAAGGTCCTTACCTCCAAGGTCAAGGTCATACTTAGAGGTCAAATGTGAAAAAAGGGTCCAAAACTTAAACACGGTCAATAACTTTCTATGGATAAATACGAACATAGACATATTTTTAGGCGGGGGCATTCGTGTCCTATGGACGCATTTCTAGTTTAAATCTTTTTAGCCGCGATTTTTGGCGATAACGTTTTTATTTTTTATCATCGCACCCAGCGAGAAAGTTGTTGAGAGGAAGCTGCGCCAGTTTCTCGTAAAGCAGTGTAACTTTTTGCTCTAATCAGATGGACTTTTAACAATTTCTGATTTTTTTTTTCCGATGAAAAATAAGTCCAATTCTTTCATTTTAGGACTGACCAATATCTATTAATGATAATCCCGTGTCCAACTTAATGGGCGTTGTACAAATTATTAGAGTGTAGGCTGTCAAAAACATGAAATATGTGGCTTTTTTGTTAACGCCAATACAGATCATACGCCTTCGATCTATAGTGCTAATATGTTTACAATACTACACCAGTCGTTGCGACTTTTCTGTTTCACTCTCGAATGTGCAGAATCAGAATTGTTTACTAGTGACACGTCCTTAGACAATCCTTCACCAGGAACACATTCACTAGGTGCACATTGTAAACATGCATGATGTTGGAGTGAGTGAGTGTTTTGAGTTTTACGTCCCACCAACAACTACGGTCATACGGAGACGGGACCTCGGTTTAAAGACTCATCCGAAAGTCTGGAGAAGCCCGGGATCGATCCTGCGATCCCTGGTTTACAAGGCGAGTAGCGTAACCACTACACCACGGATGCTTCTATAGGATGTTGGCATGACCCACATAATTATCCGTCAATCAAGCACTGAATAGACGAGAAATCGTCAAACCAGGACCAGTGGAGACAGAAAATATCACAAAAGCTTTAAATTTCAAAAATCTCCATCTGATTTCCGCTTTGCTCATATAAATTATGGGCATGAGACCTTTTTGAGAAGAATGCGGAGTGTCTCCTCAAAAACTTTCCCGCTGGATATATTGATAAAAAAACAAAGAAGTTATCACCGAAAAGCGCAAAAAAGATTTAAAAAAATCGACTGTATAATAAAGACCCCTGCGACACTTTTTAATAACCAAAACAAGGACATCAAAGGTATGCAACTCACAATATCGTAGGAACCAGTCCTGTTTTGTTGCCCTGAAAAATTCTCTTTTTTTTCCGAGAACTATTCCTCAGTGGAATAGTCTTCCCTCTTCTATGGCGAATGCTAAGACGGCAGAGGATTTCAAAGCCTGTGAGACACAGAGGTATGCGTTTTAGTATACGTCTGTTATTCAGATTGTAAATTGTTTAGGACTCATCCATTTCCTTTTTAGCTCACCAGAGCCGAAGCTCATGGAGAGCTTATAGGATAGGCAGTTGTCCGTCGTGGTCTGCGTCGTCTGGCGTCAACACTTTCAAACGACATCTCATCTGAAGCCACTGGGCCGTTTCAGCCAAAATTTGGGGGTTGAAATTTATGCTTTAATGAAAACCGGCTCATTAGTTTGGTTGCTATGGCAACTTAGAGTTTCCATAGACGTTCGATCACCCCTCCACTTCATAAAGGCCATATATCTCAGACACCATTCAGATCCCCGCCCATAATCAATTAATCATATATATTCTTGTTCCTGATGCTTTGACACATTCAGTCACACCAACTTGGCGGTTCACTTGGGCCATTCCTCTCCTCTTTACTTTATTAAAGGGTCTCATATCTCAGAAACATTTCAGATCCCCATCTCCAAACAATATGTTTTCTTGGTCCTAATGATAAGACACATTCATTGAAACCATTTTGGCTTTCCTGGGGTTTGCCAGGGCAATGCCCCAACCCCTCCACAGCTTAAAAGGCCTTATATCTCAGTAACTGTAAGATCCCCACCCCTGAACCATATAATTCTTGATAATATGCATTCAGTGAAACCAACCTTGGCTCTTTTGAGTCCATGCTTCCCCCCCCCCCCCTCCACGGACTTCATAAAAGGCCTCATATTTCAGATACAGAGTCCACATGGGTGCTCCTTTGAAAATGGAGGTTTGTTTAGGAGCCTTAATAATCGATAAATTGAAAACCACCATATATGGCTGCCAATGGGCATACCCACTTGAGCTCTGGTGAGCATAGTGGCCCATAGGCCTATTGTTTCGGATTAAAATTTTAAATTTAGCCATGCAGGCAACTGAGTTTCTCATCGATCGATCGATATAGATAGATAGATAGATAGATGTGTTTGAAGCAGAAATTGGAAAACACCAGACATTTTATGATTGTGCACGTGTAAGAGAGAGAGAGAGAGAGAGAGAGAGAGAGAGAGAGAGAGAGAGAGAGAGAGAGAGAGAGAGAGAGACAGAGAGACAGAGAGAGACAGAGAGAGAGACTCGGTTTAAAGACGCATCAAAATTTCTGGAGAGGCCCGGAATCGAATACATGACCCCTGGTTTACGAGGCGAGTAGCATGCATAACCACTACACCACGGAGGCTTCTAACACGGGTTTGTTATTCAGTCAGCGAATGTGAAATACGCGAGTAACAATAATTGAGCCAGCGCATGACAAAATCTACCAGAAGTCTTGAGCGACCAGCGAAGACTCAGATCAGCCTGCGCATTCTTCGCTGATCGCATGTACCTACTATAGGCTAATACCAATGCACATGTCTTGTCATAGACTATGGGATGGGTATGCATCAGTCTTATTGAAGGTTTTGTCATGCGCTGGCTCATATTAAAAGCCATCAAAATGTGACGGCCCCCGCACATCGAGGCTTGAAGAAATAGATGGGCTGCATGATGCTTCCACGCATAGCTGAGATTGACCGCACACGAGTACTGGTAAACCGCTTAGAGGAATGAAGCCTGTCAAGGCAAAGCGGTGCGAGTCCGACCGCCCAAGCTTTTAAACCTTATTGTTTTCATTGCGCGACAGGGCTTGGGTTGTCATTTGATCTCAGTATCAGGTAAAAGTCCCAAAAAGTTTGAAGCAACGTCTCTAAAATGACCTATACAGTATTGACGGAGACGTTGAATTTCAAATCAACCTGAATGTGACCAAATAAGTTCGCACAGTGAAGAAAAAAAAAAAACATCTCTATTACAGCGCAAAGCGGAGTCTGATGAGCACATACATGAATGAGACACGTCACGAAAAAACATGTCTTCAGGGTTGCGACCAAAGAGCCAACTACCTTCAAATATAGACACTAGAGGTAGTGTGCTGTCATAGCACCGAGCACCCGGATGCGCAGACTGATCTGCAGCAGTGTTGTTCTCAAAGGATATACGTACACATGTTTTTATTGAAGTTTAACGACCCACTCAACATTATTTAGGCCATTTTTAGCCGGTCAGTTTACCTATCCACACTTGTCCTAGGCAGGCTTATACGTAAGCGGTTAACCAGTACAGTGCACATTCTCTCGCCAGAAACTGACAACAGCCCTTCTTGAATCAGAGGAAGAGCGAGAATGACCGTGGAACAGATTTCATGATCAATCTCCACGAAAGAACGTTGTCGACCCCGGCAGGTATCGAGCCCGCGTCCTCCTGATCGCCAGTCATACGCTTATCCGACTGAGCTATCGAAGTAACTGTATATAGGGGGTTGTATCACTAGTATACTTAAGCGCGCGCGCTTTCGACTCTCGTAGAAGCCTCCGTGGTGCAGTGGTTACAACACTCGCCTTGTAAACCAGGGGTCGCAGGATCGATCCCGGGCTTCTCCAGAATTTCGGATGAGTCTTTAAACCGAGGTCCCGTCTCCGTATTACCTTAGCTGTTGGTGGGACGTAAAACTGAAACACTCACTCACTTTCGCCTCTCGCCTTCTTCAGTGGTAAGTATTTATTAAATTGAAATACACACAAGGAACATGAACAATACAAAATCAATTATTTGCAAACACAAATTTTGCTTTGCTATGGTCACCCCATGAAGGGGCCAATAAGCGTGGAGAAAGGCTAAACTTATTCAGTTCCTAATAAACACACCGCTACAAATGACTAAGCGGGCGAAGCGGATATTTTTTTTTCGCAGAAAATAATTGACAATTAAAAAATAAAATAAAAATATTTTTCAACAAATTATTTTAGCCAGCAAGTTATTTGCAGTGAAAAACATTCTAAAACTGGTTAAAAATCTTTTTAAAGGGTTTTTCTGTAATTAAAACTGCAAAGCACGCGGATGTATGGCAAGCCATTTTACTATTTATTATGGAATGTAGATATCTTATTTATTATATAAGATATCTTATATATTATATTATATATCTTATTTATTATATAAGATATCTTATATAAATAAATGAGATATCTTATATAGCATATAAGATATCCATTACGATAACACGCCCGTATGGCATAGTGCATTTTTTCACATCTCCAAAATGGCTACTTTTCTGATGAAAATCTGTGATATTTTTCTTATAAATACTACAAACATAGGTTGTGGGTGCTCGTTAGAACCGCCTCATTGAGGCGGTTCTAACGAGTACCCACAACCTATGTCTTGGAGTAAAAATAAGAAAAATAATGTTTACCCCCTTAAACCCCAGTTTTCTCTATATAGTGTGGGGTTTATGGGGGTGTTCATTTCACGGACTTGTTCTCGTGATGTCTGATATGTTGTGAGATATCTTATATGCTATATTAGATATCTTATTTATTATATTAGATATATTTTATAGGATATAAGATATCTAATATAGGATATAAGATATCTTATTTACCAAAATATATAAGAAATCTTATTTACAAAATAAGATATCTAATATAGCATATAAGATATCTTATATAACATATCAAATAAGAAATCTAAATTAAATATAGCATATAAGATATCTTATTTAACATATCAAATATCTTATATATTATATAAGATATCTTATTTATTATATAAGATTTCTTATTTAAAGATGGAAATAAGATATCTTATATGATATATAAGTTATCTGATATATTATATAAGATATCTTATATGTTATATTAGATATCTTATTTGGTATATTAGATATCTTATTTAGCATATATGATATCTTATATATTCCAGTAAATAAGATATCTTATATCCTATACCAGATATCTTATTTAATATATTAGATAACTTATATAGCATATAAGATATCTTATAAGATATCTTATTTACCTAAATATATAAGATATCTTATTTGACAAATAAGATATCTAATATATTTTACCAAAAAAAATAATGAAGTCTCCCGCAACTGCCAATAAGCATATCTGGAAAATGACTACCCCATTTATGCCTAACATTCCATAACCCATTTTGTACCGGAAAACCTGGCAAACAGTGCTGGCCCAGATCAGATCAGGGCCTACACTATTTGCAAACGTTCAGCTATTTTCAGATTACACAACCTGTCATACCTAATTTTCGAAATGGACTCCTGCCATATATAAGGAGGAAGATTCAATTTGGTAACAAAAAAAGGATAAAAGGGACAAAGAAATATTGAACTAATAATGCGAAAAGGAGAGACAGAAACCAGGCTGAATATTTGCACAGTCTGGTGAGAGTCTTTGCTTTTTTTGTCAAAATACATGCAGCGAGCAGCAGAGTTTGAAGTTCAATTAACACTTCCACTATCTAAGGGAGGGTTATTAAATTATACAAACAAAAGCAAGCTGGATTTATTATCTATATCTCTCTCTCTCAAAAAAAAAAAAAAAAAAATGTAGACTATCATCTGATCGCACCTGTTTGGGAAACCCGTTTTATTTATAAACACACTTCAAGAAAGGATTTCGGCCCCCGCCCAAAGGGGCTTGAAGAAATATATGGGCTGCATGATGCTTCCACGCAGAGCTGAATCCGGCCCGCACACTAGTACTGGTAAACCGCTTAGAGGATCTAAGCCTGTCAAGGAACCGCGATGCGAGGCGGACCATCCATGCTACTAAACCCTATTTGTTTCATTGGGCGACAGGGCTTGAGATGTCATTTCATCTCAATGTCGGGTAAAAGTTCCACAAAATTGGAAGCAACATCTCCAAAATGACCTTTACAGTGTTGACGGGGACGTTAAACCTCAAAACAAACAAACAAACAAATCAAGAAAGCCTTTGTGCGATACAGTTTATAATTGATTTTCTCCAGTCCTCTGTCTGTGTAGCAGTCTAATGTTCATATAGGTATGGAATCAACCGGAAGAGAGGTAGCGACTTTTATTTGTCATTTCTTTCGAATTTATATAAGATATCTTATATGTTAATTAAGATATCTTATTTATCAAGCGTATATAAGATATCTTATATGTTAACTAAGATATCTGCCATACCAATTATATACCAATATAAATAAGATATCTTATATTATATATAAGATATCTGATATGTTATATAAGATATCTGATATGTTATATTAGATATCTTATTTAGTATATTAGATATATAGCATATAAGATATCTTATATGTTTTAGTAAATAAGATATGTTAATTAACAAATCAGATATCTTATTTAACATATAAGATATCTTATATGTTATATGAGATATCTTATTTAATATATAAGATATCTAATATATCATATAAGATATCTGAATTGCAGAATTAAATAAGATATCTCATATAGGATATAAGATATCTACTTTAGGATATAAGATATCTACTTTAGGATATAAGATATCTTATTTGTTATATGAGATATCTTATATGCTATATAAGATATCTTATATAATAAATAAGATATCTACATTCCATAATAAATAGTAAAATGGCTTGCCATACGGATGCGAGAAATCGTGTCCGTGTACCTCCGAGATTAAACATGAAATTATATAAGCGTCATGCGATTGCCACTTTGGCGTTATCTGTAAAAACACCGCTACAAATAAAACTGGTGATGGTTATAACAGTAAACTGAAACGTGTTTTGCATGAAAACTTAACTGGCCGTGTGAGCCTATGAAAACTAATTTGAATTTAAAGGGTATTTTTGGTTTAAATTTTCACTGATGCGCTGAAAACAAATCACTCATTCCGGGTGTGCACTATTAGTCAGCTATGGGGATCATTCGCCTTTATTAATACCGTATGGCAACCGCCTATCGGGGCTTAAAGAAATAGATGAGCCGCATGATGCTTCCACGCAGAGCTGAAACCGACCGCACACGAGTACTGATTAGCCGCTTAGTGGATCAAAGCCTGCCCAGGCAAAGCGGTGCGAGTCGGTCCGTCCATTCTTATAAACCCTATTGATTCCATTGGGCAACATGGCTTGAGATGTCATTTGAGCCCCGCCAAGCGAATTTGGGTCTTCGAGCATTCCGTCATGACAAATTTTAACTGCGCATGCCCAGCCATTCAGAGGGGCCAGGGATATGGCTTTCTGTCTGAAGGTTCCACTTGATTCACTGCTTGTATGAGCGAGCAGTGAAGGTTCTGGCGAGACTGCGCGGATGCGCAGGCTCGCCTGAACCTTCGCTGCTCGCATAGGCGATAAGTACCAAAATCGCTTGACGGGGCCCATTTCATCTCGATGTCCGTTAAAGTCCCACAAAATGGGAAGCAACGTCTCCAAAATAACCTATACAGTGTTTACGGGAACGTTATCCCCCAAATCAAACAATACGGCTATAGCGTGTTTAACCGTCGATTCCAGAAGGTTTCCTGAATTTTATCTGGCTGCATCGGACCAGTTTGGCTCATGGTCAAGCAGTCCTGTTGAATTGAAGTGCTCGGCTACAGGACCCCGTCTTGGGGTGACTATAGCAAATTCTTGTCTTCCATGAAGCAAATTTTGTGTTTGTAAATAATTGATTTTGTATCGTTCATGTTCCAGTGTAGTAAATACTTACCGAAAGGCGACAGCGCGCTCGGTACTAGTCATTTTTTTGCACTGTTAATGATACACTCACCCTATACACTTTATAATTCATAACTGGATCCAGTGCTACCAAGAGGGTGTATTTATATATATCCTAATGGTGCGCATATGTTACGTTATATATCTGTTTATTTATTTTGTTTTTAGAGCTCCGGAAGTGAAGATGACTTCACAAAGATGTGGTGCGATTATAGGGGCTGTTATCGACGTATCTTTATGGTTAATAGGTAAGCCTTAAAAGCTTATCCCAGCGGGTAGACGACCAGTAGGCAATACTGATTTTGATTTTTTTATTAATACATAGAAAATGGCATTGCTTAGTATCCTGAGCAAGGATGACAACTCTGCTTGTCTTCGTTTTGGAACCATGTCCCTTGATCCGTATATTTAACAGGTTTCATGCAACTGTTGGAAAACCTGGTTTTCTTGTTTTGTTTGTTTTCACTGGTTTTTTTTTTTTTTTTTTTTTAGCTCAACTGTCACGTGGTGACAAGGTGAGCTTTTTGGATCACATTTTGTCCGTCGTGCGTACGTGTGTTCGTCCGTAAACATTTTCTTCAAACAACATTTCTTCCTAAACCACTGATCGGATTTTGACCAAACTCCACAGGAAAGACCCTTTCGAAGTTGTTCAAATTGTTCGGGTCCATTGCACATCTAGGTCACGGGAGCCAAAAATAGATTTCTTTTCACTGAAAACAAAAAAAAAAATCTTCTCTGAAACAACAAGGCCCAGGTCTTTGATATTTGGTATAAAGCTTCATCTAGTGGACCTTTACCAAGATTGTACAAATTATAGCCCTGGGGCCCAAAATGCCTCCGCACCAGGGCCTACCAGTTTTACATAGACTTATATATAGGGAAAACCTTTTAAAAATCTTCTTATCTGAAGCCAGATATGGAAACCTTCAAAATTTTTCGTTTGAAACGACAAGGCCTACGTCTTTGAAGTTTTGTATGGAGCTACATCTAGGTGACCTCTACCAAGATTGTTTAAATTATAGCCCTGTGGTCAAAATTTGGCCCCGCCCCGGGGCTCACTGGTTTCACTTTGATTTATAAGGGAATACCTTTAAAAATCTTTTTGTCTTAAATCAGAAGGCCCATGTTTTTCATATTTGATATGAAGCTTAATCTTGTTGACCTCTACTATGAATATTCAAATTATAGCCCTGGGGCCGAAGGTGGCCTCGCCCCAGGGCCCATGGTCGGGACGTGAACTGGAAGCCCCTTGTACAGGCAGAACCATCCCCTCAACCGTAATTACATGATTACTTTGTAGGCTTTCATCCTGCAAAACCTGGAGTCTATGTAATGTGAGTGAGTGTGTTTGAGTTTGACGTCCCAGCAACAGCTAAGGTCATACGGACACGGGACCTCGGTTTAAAGACTCATCCGAAAGCCGGGAGTAGCCCGGGATCGATCCTGCGATCCCTGGTTTACAAGGCGAGTAGCGTAACCACTACACCACGGAGGCTTCTATGTGTATGTAATGTACACCTGCGAGTAACGGTCAAATGTGACCGATCGCAGTACGTATCAGTAGAAAGAAAGGTATTTGATATTCATATCAGACTTTTAGGGCGTTGGTTCAAAGTTAAGGTTCTTTGGGCCCTTTTAGAAAAGCTTTGTCTCCACTGCGGTCCCTACTTTTATTGATGGATTTTAATGTAACTTCACACAAATGTTGGAAATGATATCTCCAGCAAATTAGACTTTCAGGGTCCCAGGTGCAGTGGCTATTTTTAGAAAAGTTTTGTCACCACTCTAGCGCCTACATCCATCAAAGGATTTTATGTAATTTTACACATATGTTTGGTATGATAATATGTCAAGCAAGTTTGACTTTCAGGATCCTTGGCTCAAGGTCAAGGTCACTGTGGCTATTTTTAGAAGAAAAAAAAACTTACATATCGCTCTAACACCTACATTATTTATTGATGGATTTTATGTAGCTTCACACAATGTTGGGTATGATAATATACGATGCAAGTTCGACTTTCAAGGGCCTGCGCTTAAGTCAAGGTCACTCTGGCTGTTTTTGGAAAAAGGTTTTCATGGCTCTTAGTTATCACCTAGATTAATCAGTGGATTTTGATATAACTTCACACAAATATCACGTAATAAGGTATGATAATATTCTCAAGCAAGATCAGCATTCAGGGTTCTGGGCTGAAGCTCAAGGTCACTGTAGCTATTTTTAGAAAAACCTTGTTATGGCTTATGAATCAATTTTGCTCAACTAAACATGATAGCCACGAGAGCTAAAAATATCCAAAACCTTAAATGACCTGGTCATTGATTGATTGAATTTGGGTTTTACCTCCCCGTCAACACTCTTAAGGTCATTTTGGAGACGTTGCTTCGGGTTTTGTTGGACTTTTACCAGACACTGAGATGAAATGACATCTCAAGCCCTGCCGCCCAATGAAACAAAAAGGGCTTATATGCATGGACTCGCACCATGTTCTCTGGACAGGCTTAGAGCCTCTACGCGGGTTACCAGTACTCATGTGCGCGATCGGTTTCAGCTCTGCGTGGAAGCATCGTGCAGCTCAATCTATTCTTAAAGATCCGATTGGCGGGGGGCGAATGACCTTGTCATAAACAGCTAAACTGATTTTGATAGATCAAAAACTTGAAAAAAAATCTGACTACAGTTTTTTACGCTCAGTACATGTAACTGCTCTTGAATTTATCGCTTTGAGTGTTTATATATTCAGATGGGCTATTTTAATAATAATAATAAAACCACATTATTGGTTTCATTGGGCGACAGGGCTTGAGATGTCATTTCATCTCAATGTCGGGTAAAAGTCCCACAGAATTGGAAGGAACGTCTCCAAAATGACCTTTACAGTGTTGACGGGGACGTTAAACCTTAAATCAAACAAACAAAAAAACAGGACGCATTGTCCAAAAAATTTGGCTGTTTTTATGCTCCCCGAAGAATTTCGGGGGAGCATATAGTCGCCGCTTCGTCCGTGCGTGCGTGCGTTTCTGCATCCGTGTGTCCGTGCGTCCGTCCGTCCCGCTATTGTCCACGCGAATTCTCAGAAACTAATGGTCGGATTTCAATGAAACTTCATGGGAATATTAAGTATCGAAGGTGGATGCGCATATCATCTGCGTGTTTTGGTTCGATGATTATTCCAAGAGTTATGGCCCTTTGATGAATTCTGCGTGAATATATAGGGTACTGTTCGTGTCCACGCGAATTCCCAGCAACTACTTGCAGAAATTTAAACGAAACTCATAATGGAATCTTAAGCAGTAATAGGGGATGCGCATATTATCCGTGCTATCGGGTTAGATGATTTGTCACAGGGTTATGGTGCTTTGTTTAAAGCTGCAGTGTAAGGTCACTGTGGCTATTTTTAGAAAAAACTTTGTCATCACTCTGGTGCCTACATTTATAGATGGATTTTAATATAACTTCACACAAATGTTCCTTATGACAATATCTCGAGCGAGCGATTTCGACTTTCAAGGTCGTGGCCTCAGGGTCAAGGTCACTGCGGCTATTTTTAGAAAAAACTTTGTCATCGCTCTAGCGCCTACATTTCTTTACTGATGTCAATATAACTTCACACAAATGTTGGGTATGATAATATCTTAAGCATGTTCGACAATCAGGGTCCTGGGCTCAAGGTCAAGGTCACTGGATATTTTAGAAAAAAAACTTTGTTTTCGCACTAGTGCCTACATTTATTGATGGATTTTAATATAATTCCACATACATGTTGAGTATGATAATATCTCGGGCAAGTTCAACTTTCAGGATCCTGGACTCAAGGTCAAGGTCACTGCGGCTATTTTTAGGAAAAAAAACTTTGTCATCGCTCTAGCGTCGACATTTGCTGATGGATTTTAATATAGCTTCACACAAATGTTGGGTGTAATAATATCTCGAGCAAGTTTGACTTTCAGGATCCTGGGCTCATGGTCAAAGTCACTGCGGCTATTTTCAGAAAAAAAACTTTGTCATCGCTCTAGCGTCATCATTTGCTGATGGATTTTAATATAGCTTCACACAAATGTTGGGTATAATAATATCTCGAGCAAGTTTGACTTTCAGGATCCTGGGCTCAAGGTCAAAGTCACTGCGGCTATTTTCAGAAAAAAAACTTTGTCATCGCTCTAGCGTCATCATTTGCTGATGGATTTTAATATAACTTCACACAAATGTTGGGTATAATAATATCTCGAGCAAGTTCGACTTTCAGGATCCTGGGCTCAAGGTAAAGGTCACTGTGGCTATTTTAAGAAAAAACTTTGTCATCGCTCTAGTGCCTACATTTACATGTATATATATGGGTTTTAATATAATTTCACACAAATGTTGGATATGATAATATCTCGAGCAAGTTTGACTTTTAGGGTCCTGGGCTCAAGGTCAAGGTCCCTGCGGCTATTTTTAGAAAAACTTGCTGGAGGCAGAAATCTTTCCAACTGTAAACGGAGTTCCATTGCACACAGCCTTTCATTATCAGCCTCTCATCATTCTGATATGACTGAAATACTGCTATAAAGGATGTAATATCGCAAGTCATCCATCTACATTAGAGTTGCAGAGAAATCGTATCAAAGTGATAGAAGCTAGTCTTGGCAGATGGTCAAAATGACCTTTTTGGACAGTCAATGGTATAGGATCAGATCCATTTTCGAACCCGTCTGCTATTTTATATGCATGTAAAGGCACCCAATACGGAACCATACCTATGAGGATTGCCTCTGTGTACGAGAGTAAGTTTTCAATAATTTGTATTAAACAGTTTTACCCAATTTTTATAGCTAAACTACCATCCAGAATCTTGGAGTATGGTATCGTACCTGAAGACACTTCTTTTCATTTATTCCGACTTTTGTGTTGCTGATGTTTGTATGACAGTGCCATCAGGCAAGCTAATCTGTCCACCGACAGGTTTTGTTATACTCCATTTTGAAGTACAGTGAGTATAGACAGTATACCGCTCTTTAACTAGGATAATGTTTCCTGTTCCGACTGTTGCACATTCGGGGAGCATCCATCGGTTTCACCGATATTCTTGTTTTTACTAGCTCGAAGAAACTGTTTATTTATTTTTTTATTTATTTAAATGTACTTTCCTGTATCTGAATTAATCTCCTCCGATTTTGCTGACTATCACATATCTATAGAGGTCCACCTACAAATTATCATTCTGCATATTGAACACATCAGAAATTTCACTCGCGCATCACACTCGTGAATCGTGATTGAACTGATGTTTACACAATCTTAGCAAACTCTATTTATACGACTTTATGTTTCAAAATAAATTCAAAATACTGAGAGGAAATTTATTTATTAGACCTAATTATACTACAGTGTCAACAGTTCTCCAGATCCCTGAAGGTTAAAATCCGACGGGAGAAAGGAAAAAAAATAAATAAAAACATAAATAAATAAACACCAACGAGCCTGGGGTTAGTTCAAATAAAATATTCGTTAGTTATATTTAACGATGGCTTAACGAAGATATTAACGGAGATATAACGAAGACGTTACGATTACGAAATGTCATTTCAAATATAAAGTCGTTAGTCCTTCGTTAGCTAGTCCTTACCGCAGTTTCGTTAGTTAAAGTAACAAAAACAACGCGTCTGTGTAGAAAACGTGTAGAAAGGAAACACGCCAGCGATCAGCGGTAAACAAAGCGAAAAGAAGCTGAAAAAGTCCCACTGTTTCAGCAAAAGTGGCAGAAAAGAGTCTAGACGACCATAATTTGCTGTCTTTTCGCATGTAAATTGCTTCTTAAGCTTGTTTGCATATATTGTACCCAGAAATACTTGAAATGGTCATGTAATTTTATATATATTTGGTTGATACGTGAATTTTGTATCAATATTGGCTCAGCTCTGCATGTTTGATTTGAGGTTTAACGTTACCGTCAATACTGTAAAGATTTTTTGGAGACGTTGCTTCCCCTTGTATGGGACTTTTTACCTGACACAGAGATGAAATGACCTATCATGCCCTGTCGCCCATAAAACCAATACGGTTCATATGCATGGACGGTCCGACTCGCACTTCTTTTCCTGGACAGTATTAAACCTCTAAGCAGTTCGTGGTCAGTTTCAACAAGTCCATGAATATAAACCCTATAAGTTTCATTGGCAGCAGGGCTTTAAATGTCACTTCATCTCAATGTCGGGTAAAATTCTACAAAAGTGGAAGCAACGTCTCCAAAATGACCTTTAAAGTGTTGGCGGCGACGTTAAACATCAAATCAAATAAAACTAATTTTAGGGGCAGAACTCACATCCGCCACAGACCTAAGATAATCCCTTGTCGACGTCCTTCATGCAGATTTACATCATCGTCATTCCACTCATCTTTTTCATGGTCACCATCAGCATCGTCAGCATGATGTTGATCGTCATCATCACCTCCATCATCCTCATATAGCAAAGGTATGTTTCACCGCATACATTAGTTGTGCAGTATTCCCGTTGATACGATACTATTCACGTTTCCGTTGATACGATAATATTCACGTTACGATCAGGGGAAAAGGTCAAATATCCGCCAGTCTTGTGAAGGCACAGGAACCTCATTTTCCAAATTCCACACGTTCGTTCAATGACGCAACGTGTCCTTTTATGGGAAACATTGTAACGACTTTCATATGTTTTTTATCAGATACAGGTGTAAGAAGGCATGGCTTCAAAGGGTATGCACTGTCACCCAATAGCCATGTATTTTGTATTTGATCCGTCTCGAAGAAAATATCAAAATGTACGCATCGTGTGTGCTTCCAGGCCATCTCATCACTAAGTTCGGGAAGTTATAATTTGCGTCACATATGCCCTGGACGTTTATGGTGTGGTACCCTTTACGTGTCCCATACAGGTGGTCAGCTTCGCTTGGAGCTTTTATTGGAATAAAAGTCCCATCAACAGCACCTTACACTCTGGAAAAATTAGCAATAGTGTAGAATCCTTGTTGAAGATCCCTTATGGCATTTAACGTAATTAGAAAGTGTATAAACAATGATGCCCGCCTTGCCAGGTGATACGAAACGGCACGAAGTTACATGTCAGCTATCACAGACAAGAATTATAAATAAGCCTCCGTGGTGTAGTCGTTACGCTACTCGCCTTGTAAACCAGAGGTTGCAGGATCGATCCCGGGCTTCTCCAGACTTTCGTGTGAGTCTTTAAACCGAGGTCCCGTCTCCGTATGACCTTAGCTGTTGGTGGGACCTAAAACTCAACACCCACTCACAGACAAGTAGCTCCCTGATGCGTAGTATCTCAAGGTAATGCAAATTTGTAGAGACGTTAGTAATGCATTATTCCGCCGAAAAGGATGGTTTAAGTCATTATGGAGAAGCCGGCATAATTCAAAGATGCCATCAAATCTGTACTGCTTGACCAACTCCTCTTATTGCATGTAATCAAAAGGATTAAGCTGGTCTCAGAAGGGACGTAATATGGCCTGGCGTCGACGCCGTTGTAGCGATTTCTGCGAAAATGGAATAACATAGACTATATGTTGATTATAATTCGAACTCCCGCGCCCGCTCTTCGGGGCTTGAAGAAGTAGATGGGCTGCATGATGCTTTCACGCAGAGCTGAATCAGGCCACACACGAGTACTGTGGTCAACGGCTTGAAGGATCTAAGCCTGCCCAGGTAAAGCTGGGTGAGTCGGACCGTCCATGCTTATAAACCCTATTGGTTTAATTGGACGACAGGGCTTGCGATGTTATTTCATCTTAATGTCGGGTAAAAGTCTGACAGAATTGGCGGGACGTTGAACCTCAAAAAAAAAAAAAAAAGAAATAGTTCTAACTCAAGCTATTTAAGTAAACGCCTTCGGCGGTCTTAAGAAAGTTCCTTGTCATCCATTTTCCAGTCCTTCACTGCGATATCTGGGAAAATCTGGGGGTCACTGATGGGGCCGAATTGACCGAAACTAGGAACAGTGATTATCGATCCTCGAGCTCATGTCGCCATCTATCACATACTCAGAAAAGCATCACTCTCAAAACGTTGAATTTCAATATTTGGCCGTGATTTTACCAAAAATGAAAGACCCCGTGAACGAAATAATCAATAGTTTCGATATTTGACCTTGACCTTAATTGATAATAAATCAAGTTTATATTTTTACCCCCTCTTCTTCTATTTAATTAGAATTATCAGACTTAGTGATGGTAAGAATAATAGAAATTTATTATAACAATCATTCATTTCTTTATTTTTATTTATTCTTTTATTTTCATACTCGCAATGTCCTAGACTTCCCAAATATCTATCTGAGCTAACCATTTTCTTCCCAGATACTCGGAAATTCCTACTTAACGAATGCCTTACGACGACCCTAGAGTCGTCGTTAAATTATGTCGTATTAACGAAAATTTGTTAACTGTTCGTTATTAACGATGGGTACTTTGAAATCAAATTTTAGTTAACGAAGGCTTAACGAAGACTTAACGAATAACACAAGGCTAACGAAGCTTATTGGAACTGGCCCCGGTTCATTTTAGCTCCGCTGGCCGAAAACCCGCGGGTCTTATGTTATTGCCCTGTGTCCGTCGTGCGGTCGTGCGTCTGTGCGTTAACTTTTTTCTTTAAGCATCTCCTCCTTAACTACTTGGTCGATTGTAACCAAACTTCACAGGAATGTTTCTCACATAGTCCTCTTCTAAATTCCTTCCATCAATTTTGTTATATGCAGAAGTCTGGTTGCTATGGCAACAACCAAAAAAAATCTTTAAAAATCTTCTTCTCCCAAACCGCTCAGTGGATGTTATTCTTATTTTGCGTGAAATGTTCCTTGGGTGGACCTCTGCCAGATTCCTTCAGACAAAAAACATGGCCGCCATGGCCACAACCATTGGCCCATTAGCTTTCATAGACTAATAAAGGAAAAAACTTCAACAATCTTCTCTGAAACCATGAGGCCTAAAGCTAAGACATTTAGTATATATAAGGCAAAGTTATGTGATCACCTACTAAGTCCTGCAAACTATGCCTCTGGGGTCAAAATTGGCAACGCCCCGGGGCTTATTAGCTCCCATAGACTTAAAATTGAAAATCCTGAAAATTTTCTTCTCTGAAACCATAAGGCCAAGTGTAAATGACAGAGAGTTTGAGTTCTACGTCCAACCAACAGCTAAGGTCATACGGAGACGGGACCTCGGTTTAAAGACTCATCCGAAAGTCTGCATAGGGCCAGGAGCTTAGATATTTAGTATGTAGCAACTTGCAGTATACACTTACAAATATCCTGCCAACCATGACCCTGGGGTCCAAATTGGCCACACCCTGAGACCCATTAGCTCCCATAGACTTAGTCTGGGAAAAACTGACAAATTTCTTCTTCTCTGAAACCGTCAGTGCTCAGAGCTTAGATATTTAGTATGCAGCAACGTCAAGTGGTCGTTCACATAAATCCTGCCAACCATGCCCCTTGAATAAAAAGTAAAAAATTGGCCACGCCCAGAGGCTTATTAGTTCCGATAGACTTATAATTGGAAAAACTTAAGATATTTAGAATGCAGCAACGCCAAATGGTCACTCACATTAATCCTGCCAAGCATGGCTCAGGGGTGCAAAATGACCCATGTCCCTGGGATCAACAATGGCCATGCCGCTGGGCTCATTAGCTCCCATAGAGTTATAATGGGAAAAACTTAAAAAAAATATTCGTCTCTCAAACTACTAGACCCAGAGCTTAGATAGTTAATGAATAGCAACGTGAAGTGGTCTCTTACATAAATCTTGCCAACCATTAACCTAGGTCCTAATTTGCCATGCCCCGAGGCTCATTAGCTCCTATAGATTTAGTATGGGAAAAACTTCAGGTAACTATAAGGCCCGGCTGTTTGTTTGTTTGAATAGGGGTTTGACACCCCTGTCAAAACTATTTAGGTCATTTTGGAGACGTTGCCTCGTAATTTATGGGACTTTTACCCAACACTGAGATAAAATGACATCTCAAGGCATCTATGCATTGGACGATATCACTCACACCGCCTTGCCTGGGCAGGCTTAGTCCTTCTGAGCGGTTTACCAGTCCTCATGTGTTGTCAGATTGAGCTCTGCGTGGAAGCACCATGCAGCCCAATCTATATCTCCAAGCTCCATTAGACCCAGATGTATAGTATGTTGCAATGGTAACGGGTCGCCTACATAAATCCTGCCAACCATGCATCTGGGGTCCAAATTGGCCACACCTTGGGGCTCGTTAGCTCCCACAGACTTGTAATGGAACAAACTTCATTAAATCTTCTCTGAAACTGTAAGGCCCTGAGCTTTGATATTTAGAATGTAGCACTGTTATGTGGTCACCTACATAAATTCAGCCGACTGTGCTCCTAGGATTTAGAATAAAAATCTTTAAAATGGTCAATTGGATGGTTTCTGTTATAATTTAGAATGAACATTACTTGGGTGGATCACTTGTTTTTAACCCATTGCATGCGGGAATCCCCTAAAATAGTACCTTGGCTAACAGTGCTGGCCCAGATCAGAACTCACAGAACACCGCGTCTGATCAGGGCCTGCACTATTTGCTAACAGAATTTCCCATCAGATATAGAAAAAAGAGGCCTGACACCCCTTATATGACAAATGGACTGTTCCAACATATAACAATAGAAGAGTCCACTAGTACACAATTGGTAAATGTAATAAATATGACAATTGACTGAAGTTAGCCTGTGGAGCGACAGGCCCTCTTGGGCCTCTTGTTTTCATTTTAAGATAAGAGCCCAACTTTACGCCACCGAGAAGCAGTTAGTTAAATAAAGTTCTGTTCTGTTCCCAGTCTGTAAAAGGACACACCACCTCAATTCCTTCGGAAGTGGCACATAAAAAGACACAAAAGTGCTAAATTTTCTTTGTCAGACTCTTTAACTATGCATTTCAAATTAAAAGTGTAGGCCCTGGACTTCAAGTTGACTGATTCGTCTCATCAAGGGCGTATTAACGCGTTCACAGATTCTGCAGCTTATTTGCCCATAAATGCCAAGCGCCCCTTTACTGGGGCATTCGAAAACACCGAATATCCTGATTAGAGGCCACAGAATGCGGCGTCTGATCAATATCATCATTATTTGATTAAAGTACGGAACTTCAATGTAAAACCCACAGCGAATAAAATTTCTGTTTGTAATTATACTACTCAAAGTTTGATAGGGATCACTTTTTTAATCCAAAATAATTTTGGATAAATTAATCCGCTTAACCCAAAGTTGATACATTATAATGGAAAACATATCCTTTACAAAGACAAGTGATTAATTTTGTCAAGTGGCACTGCATTCAAGCATGACAACAACAACCGTATTGGCACCCACCAAATTTGCTGTAAAACGAAGGGATTTGGACAATTAATTTTTCACAAATTTCCAAATTTGTTCAGACAAACGTGCCTAATAACGCGTATGGCGTCCACGGGCATCAATAACAGCACAACATCGCGCTGCACAGGTCGGGCTGAAACAGCACGCTGTAGCATGTCAAATGCATGCTCAATCGGTGTCTGGTGATCGAGCAGGCCGGTCGATGCGAACGATTGTCTTACGTTCATGATAGGCATAAGTGACGTGGGGACGGGCATTATTGTCCATCAGAATAAAGTATGGGCCGATAGCACCCGCATATGGTCTCACAAATTGATCAAGAATCTCATTAACGTTCCATTTTCAACGACGTACAAGTCAGTGTTACCGTTTACGCTTTTCCCAGCCCAAAGCATGACTTATCCCTTTCCATAGCGATCATGCTATGCCACATTCAAGTCATCGACTCGTTCTTTAGACTTTCGCCACACTAATTGACGTTTAACAGTGAAGTCTAGACAGAATCTGGACTCATCAGTAAACAGTACTGGCGTCCAGTCACGAATCGTCCACCTTACGTGAGTTATGGCAAAGTCCAACCGGTCTTGCACGTGCTGTCTCGTACAGCAGGCCTCCTGGCATTAAGTGCGAACTCGTGGAGCCTGTTTCTGACAGTTTGTGTAGAAATACGTATTCCAGTTCCGTTGCTTAACTCGTTATTCAAACGCGTAGCGTTCAGGAACCGTTGACGTCGAGACTGAATCAAGAAAAAACGACCCTGACGTTGAGTTGTAGCCCTTTCTCGACCCCAGCTGTGTCTGTGTGAAGGATTTCCGTGGATAAGATGTCGACTCCACATCCGGGAAACCACGCTCTGAGACACATTCAGAATCCCAGCAACACGACGTTGAGAGACACCAGATTCCGACATTCCGACGCCACGGTTCATTTCTTCGGGGCTCAGACGGTTTCTTAACGCACTCCTAGGCATTTAAGAGTTTCACAAATCAAATGAAATCCTTTTTACGCTTAGTAAAAGAACACTTGCAAGTTTGATTTTTCTGTTGGAATGCAACGTTACGCAAGATTTTTGGGCTGCATGAATTTATTTGCGAAGTGCGAGAAGTGTGCACTTTAATGAATTCTGAATTACAAATGAGTTTCTGCTTAAGGTAGTTTATCAATATACGGAGTACATGTCATGAAATTTTAAATTTTCAGTGCAAAATTAGGTATATAAAAAGTGATCCCTATCAAACTTTGAGTAGTATATATATAGACCCTCTCCAAAGCTGTCGGAAAACTGTTTGATGTCGGCCAGTAGTCACTTAAGCTTGTAAGCTTGTCAACCCTTTCAACACTGTACATCACTTCAGATACCGATCCAGGTACAGATACCAATACAAACCTTATAGATCCAGATCAGACGGCGTGTTACGAGCAGTCTCATCAGAATCTGCACTGTTTGCCAGCTACCAATGACTTGGACAAAACGCATTTCTATAAGAATTGGGACATCGAATATCAAAGCTATATAGAAGGGTTCTGGTCAGAAACTGAGGGTCGATAGGGAATGATTTCGAGACTAAACAACAACGGCGTAGGAAAATAGTGCCGATTTGTTTGTTTGTTTGTCGTTGTTTTTAGCTCATCAGAGCCGGAGGCTCCGGGGAGCTTATATGATAGGCAGTTGCCCGTCGTCGTCGTCCGTCGTCGTCTGGCGTCGTCGTATGTCGTATAACGTCGTCGTCTGGCGTCAACACTTTCAAACGACATCTCCTCTGAAGCCACTTGGCCAATTGAGCGCAAAGTTTACCTGTAGCATCCTTGGGCTTGGGGATTGAAAGTTTGTGTTTTTTATGAAAATCGCCTCATAGTTTGGTTGCTATGGCAACATGTAGTTATAATGGGGAAAATTGAAAAATGGCACTTACTGCCAAGTCATTGTAGATATATTGACAAAACTTTTATAGAAATGTTCCTGGAGTCAACTTCTCTCAGCCATATGCTTTTATGCCAACATGGGGGTCCCCCAGGTTGTGCCGGTGCCATACCCCACACCCTCCACTTCATAAAAGGCCATATAACTCAGAAACCATTCAGTTCCCCACCCCTTAACCATATATACTCTTGCTCATTATGATAAGACACATTCAGTGACGCCAACCTGGGGGTCCCCAGGGATGCGCCGGGGTCATGCCCAACCCCTCCATTTCATATAAGACCCGATATCTCGGAAACCTTACAGATCCCCTCCCCATAACCATATATATTCTTGTTCCTTATGAAGAGACGCATTCATTGAAACCAACTTGGGGGTGCGCCTGGGCCTTGCCCGACCCCTCCACTTCACAAAAGGCCATATATCTCAGAACGGCCCCCGCCCATCTGCGCTTGAAGAAATATATGGGCTGCATGATCTAGAGGATCTAAGCCTGCCCAGGCAAAGCGGCGCGAGTTGGCCTGTCCATGCTTATAAACCCTACTGCTTTCATTGGGCGGCAGGGCTTGAGAAGTCATTTCATCTCAATTTCGGGTAAAATTCCCACAAAATTTGAAGCAGCGTCTCCAAAATGACCTTTACAGTGTCGACGGGGACGTTAAACCTCAAATGAAACAAACAAACAATATATCTCAGAAACCATTCAGATCCCCACCCATAACCATATATGTTCTTGTTCATTTTGATAAAACGCATTCAGTAACACCAACCTGGGGTCCCCCGAGATGCGCTGGGGTCATGCCCCAGCCCCTCCATTTCATGAAAGGTCCAATATCTTGGAAACCTTACAGATACTCACCCCTTAACCATATATATTCTTGTTCCTTATGACAAGCCGCATTCATTGACACCAACCTCGGGGATGCGCCGGGGCCATGTCCCACCCCCTCCACTTGACAAAAGGCCATATATCTCAGACACTGTTCAGATCCCATCCCTAAACCGTATATATTCTTGTTCCCTAAAATAAGACGCATTCAGTGACATCAACCTTGGGGTCCCCTGGTATGTGCCAGGGTCATGCCCCCCACCATTCCATTTCATAAAAGGCCCAATATCTCAGAAACCTTACAGATCCATGCACCTAAACCATATATATTGTTGTTCCTTATGAAAAGACACATTCGTTGACACCAACCTGGGGGTCCCCGGGTCAAGCCAAGGCCCCGCCCACCCCTCCCCTTCACAAAAGGCCATACATGTATATCTCGGAAACCGTTCAGAGACCCACCCATAAACCATATATATTCATCTTCATTGTGATAAGACGCATTCAAAATAACACCAGCTTGGGGCTTCTCCGGGGTGCCTGGGCCATGCCCCACTACTGTACTTCATTAAATAACTCATTCAGATCCCCACCCATAAACTATTTATTTTCTTGTTGCTTATGATTAGACTCATTCAATCACACCAACCTGGGGGTCTCTTTTTGGTGGGGCAATGTGCCCCACCCCGCCACTTCATAAAAGGCCATATATTTCAGAAACCATTCAAATCCCCACCCCTTAATCATATACATGTGTGTTCTTGTTCCTTATCAATAGCACACCAACTTGTGAGTCCGTAGGGGCCATTCCTCTCCCCTCCACTTCATAGAAGGGCCGCGTTTATAAGAAATGATTCAGATTATCACCCGTAAACTATACTCGGTAAAAAAAGTTTTGTCCCTAGGCAGAGAATGGGCTGTAAAATATCACAGGAACGATCGATTTTCATATAGTATATACCAGCCTCTTCAGCAGCCACAGCCCGTCAATACTGATTAGGTTTGAGTCTTATGAACCTGTCAGAAAATGCTACAGAGGCTGCCAAATGTTGTAAGGGTCAGCTTTCAAAACGTGCAAATCGTAATTTAAGCGTTAATGACTATTGTAAACAACGGGGTCTAACTCAGTAATTGCTGGGCAGATTTTTGTGAAATTTTCATTGTTGATATTGCAAGACTATGCCAAAAAGGGATCAGAAAGGTGTTTTGTCTTTTGGACCTTAACTCCTGATACAGAGGCTGCAGACCCCCAGAAGACGTTGTCAAAAAGGTGAAAAAAATGGCTGTAATTGGGTATAACTCAATAGCTAATGATCAGATTTTTGTGTAATTTGTATCATTTTGATGCACAGTCTGTACTTGAAAAGGGCACGAAACCATTAGCCCCTTTTAGACCTTAACGGCTGGTACAGATGCTGCAAAATGCCGGAGGGGGTTAAAAACGCCGGCAAAAATGACAATCGTTTTGAGAGGCGGCTTGATATTGTTTACCGCATTCATTCATGCGGTATTCGTTCGTTCGTTCGCTCGCTCGCTCGTTCGTTCATTCGTTCGTTCGTTTGTTTGTTTGTTCTTTCGTTCGTCTATTCGTTCGTCCGTTCGTTTGTTCGTTTATTTATTCATTCATTTCTCAAAAAGGTCAGTTTTACCGACAAACTCATTAAAATTTCACTTGCATGCTTTTTGTGATTTTTCAAAATGTTGAGTTCATCAATGTTTTTTTTAATCGTGCACTTTTGTGAGCATCGCTTTAAAACAGATTTGATAAACTTGTTACCGTAGAAACACCATAGACTTTGATCACGATGCCACCTCGTTACCGAAAACTGTCAAACTTAGACCGGGCTAGGGCACTTGGGCAGCTCCAGGCAGGGCAATCTAGTCGACGTGTTGCCATAGCGTTTAACACAAATCGCAAGACTATCGACAGGATAAGGCAACGCTATGCAGCTTCTGGGGATGTCAAGGACCTCCCGCGCTCAGGAAGACCCAGGGCAACAACCCATGCCGAGGATCGACTGATCACCAACAGCACTCTAAGAAGCCGCTTTACCAATGCCAAAATGACGACTATGCGGATTCGACGACTACGAGGTGCTGGGGGCATAGCCGTCTCTGTTCAAACCATTCGGAACAGAATCCATGCTGCTGGGCTGAAATCACGTGTTCCTGCGAAGAAGCCCATTCTTTTACCGAGGCACAGAGCAGCTCGTCTTCAGTTTGCTCGGAATCATGTGTGATGGAATAGACAGCAGTGGCGAACTGTCGTGTTCTCAGATGAGAGTCGGTTTTGCCTACATCATATTGACGGACGTCTACGTGTCTGGCGTCGGAATGGGGAGCGTCACGCGGAAGCCAACGTGCAGCCACGCCATGCTTACAATGGAGGAAGTGTCATGGTCTGGGCTGGTGTGACGGCAGATAGGCGTACCAACCTCGTTGTGGTTCCAGGAATTCTTACCGGTCAACGCTACATCGACGAGATCCTACGTCCCCATGTTGTGCCTTTCCTTCAGCAAATGGGAAACAACGCCATCTTTCAAGATGATAATGCCAGACCACATCGGGCAAGAATTGTAGACGCCTATCTGCAAGCCAACAACGTCAGACGGTTAGACTGGCCAGCAATGTCGCCTGACTTAAGCTGCATTGAACATGTCTGGGATGTCCTCGGCAGAGCCGTCCAAACGAGGATAACAGAGCACAGCACTATGGCAGATCTTCGGCGCTTCCTTGGAGAGGAATGGCATCCAATCCCTCAAGCCACCATCCGGAAGATGGTCTTCTCTACCAGAAAACGACTGATTGAGTGCAGAGACAATCGCGGAGGTTATACCCACTACTAAAGAAAGACAAAGTTCAAACTTATTGAATAGTGTTTCACATGTCAAATGAATTTCAAATGTCAGAATAGTGAAATAAAGTTGCTGATCTTCTTGCTTTGTTTAAGACCAGTGCCACGTATCAGTATATGCATAAAATGGAATAATGTCGTATCAACGTTGATTCGATATGACAATGTTTCAATCAAAGGATGCGGTGGTCTCGATGAGTCGATATTTCATGTTTGTCGTATGCCGATACGTGGCTAGTCCTTTGTTACGATTTGCACGTTTTGAAAGTTGACCCCAGTCGCACTCCGCAGCCTCTGGAGCATTTACGATCGCGTCCTTCTTACCTAAACCTAATCAGTATTGACGAGCAGTGGCTGCTGAAGAGTTTGGTATATGCCATATGAGAATCGACCGACCCTGTGATATTTTACAGCCGATTGTATACATAGGGACAAAACTTTTTTTACCGAGTATATATATATTCTTGGTCCTTTTGATAACGCGCATTTAGGGACAACAATCTTGGGCTTTCCTTGGATCAATAGGGCATGTCCCAACCCCTCCACCACTTAAGAGGCCTTATATATCCGGCATACAGATCCCCACTGGTATGTATATTCTTGTTCCTTATGATAAGACGCATTTAATGATACCAGCCAGGGATCCATTGGGGGTATGCCCCACCCCCTCTACTTCATAAAAATCCTAATGATTCAGATACCGAGTCCACATGGGTGATCATTTGGATATGGGGGTTCATTTTGGAGACTTTATAATTGGTAGATTAAAATGATATCATGTTAAAATACATGGCTGCCATTGGACAGTGCGCACTTGAGCTCTGGTGAGCATTGTGGCCCATTGACCTCTTGTTGATTGCATGGTAGCTTGTGGCATCATAAATGATATTTTCAATCAGCAGAATCGAAGTTTATCGATTCTATAGGTCAAGGTCATTTAGTGACTTTTGTCCTGGATGGTTCAGATTAAGTATTTTTATCTTCTTCTTCACTTATATTGCTATGTTAATTGAAAACAAATTACATGTGGAGCCTCTATGGGGATTGGGGAACGAACATTTGTTTGTAAGGACTGAGTCACATGACCAATATGGCCACCATGCCCACATATGATAAAAACCTTTAAATAAACCTTTAAAAATCTTCTTCTCAAGAACCAAATATCAGATGACCTTGAAACTTGCAGCTTTAGGGGCTCGGGCCCTATCAAGTTTGTTCAAATGATAAGCTTTGGTTGACCTTGACCTTTTTATGTCAGTCAAATTCGGTCACTTAGACATTTGTATGGAAAAAAGCAAAACTGTGGATATTTCTGATTGCCTGGTAGCATTTGGCATCAGACGTGATGTTTTCAGTCAGACGGGGTATTATGTTATACCCTCCGAAGTTTTGAGTGTCAATCCGTCCGTCAGCGCCCAATAGTCCCGTGTCCGCTCCAAAAATCTGATTCCGTTTGAGATATTTTCACGAAACTTCACATCCGCTCCGGGGAACGGGAGGTCACGGGTTCGATCCCGGGCCACGACATACCAAAGTCGTTAAGAATGGTACTAGCTGCTCCTCGCTGGGCACTCAGATTTACGGGATAGAGCTAGGTCTGGTCGACCTAGTGTCAGGATAATGTGACTGGTTGTGGTATCATGTAATGTGTATTGGACATGATACTTCAGTGAGGCAGCACTATAAAGGTGAGCATTGAGATCCCTGTCGCAACCAGACACCGTCGTGATATGACTGAAAAAATGTTGAAAGCGACGTTAAACCCGAATTCACAAACACACACACACCCACGAAACTTCACAGATATATAAGTACTATCAGACGATGTGCAGAACATATAAACCGTAACTCTGATTTTCCTGCTTTTGGAGTTGTTGTCCTTTGACCATTGAACATAGGCATTTCTTTAATAGTTTCGTGTCCACTCCATAACTTCGATACCGTTTGAGATATTTCCATGAAACTTCACAGATAAGTACAGCACCATGAGATGACATGCAGAACATATGAACCATAACTTTAAGTTTCTTACTTTTGGAGTTATTGTCCTTTGAACTTTGAATATAGCAGTTGCTATCAGTTTCGAGTCTGCTCCATAACTCTGATACCATCTGAAATATTTTCACGAATTTCACAGATATGTGGAACAGCCTGAGACGACATGCAGAACATATTGACCATAACTCTGATCTTCCTACTTTTGGAGTTATCGCCCCTTGAACATTCAACATAACCATTTCTGGTGTTAAACCGAAGGGTCCCAGGGCGGGGGCATTTTTGGCCCAAGGGCTATAATTTGAACAGTCTTGGTAGAGGTCCACTAAATGACGCTTCATACCAAATATCAAAGACCATTTCTAGTTAGAGGTCATATTTTCCTTACCATTCGATGGAATTGGTTCATATTTAGTATGATGGTAGATGTAGGTCTAAAGTTCTATTAAGCAATACCCCAGCCCATGCCTGTGACCTCAAGGTCAAGGTCACAGACTTAGAAATTTTCAATATTAAAGACTCCGGTTAAGGTTTTTGTAACAGGTAGACCCGAACATTTTAGAACTCATAATTTCCAAACCATTTGATGGAATTGGTTCTTATTTGGTACGATGATAGATATAAGTCCAATGCTTTATTCAGCGATAACCCCGTCCATACCCATGACCTCAAGGTCAATGTCACGGACATAGAAATTTTCAATGTTAAAGACTCTGGTTAAGGTATTTGTACCAGGTAGAACCTGAACTTTTATGATGACTTTGGTTCATAATGATGAATGAGTGAGTGGAGTGTTTGAGTTTTACGTCCCACCAACAGCTAAGGTCATACGGAGACGGGACCTCGGTTTAAAGACTCATCCGAAAGTCTAGGTTCATAATGGTATGATGATAGATATAGGTACATTGTTTTATTTAGCAATCCCCCCACCAAAGGTCACAGACTTAGACAATTTTAATGTTAAAGATTTTAAAGAGTTCAAATTTTCCAAACCATTATATGGATTTGGCTTATATTTGCTATGATGATTTATACAGGTCAAAATGTTTATTTGGTCATACCCCCACTCGTACCTATGGCTTCAAGGTCAAGGTCACAGACTTAGAAATTTTAATTGGATATTTTAAGAGTTGATATTTTCTGAATCGTTTGATGAATTGAGTTTATATTTGGTATGATGATAGACAATTATTGTCAATTTTATTCAGCGATACCCCCACCCATGCACATGGGCTCAAGGTCAAGTTCACGGACTTAATTTTCAATGTTAACGACTCTGGTTTAGGTATTTGTACCAGGTAGAACCTGAACTTTTACGATGGATTTGGCTTATATTGGTACATGAAAGGTCCAATGTTTTATTCAGCAATACCCCCATCCATGCCTATGACCTCAAGTTCAAGTTCACAGACTTAGACAATTGTAATGTTAAAGATTTTAAAGAGCTCCAATTTTACAAACCATACAATGGATTTGGCTTATATTTACTATGATGATAGATACAGGTCAAAATGTTTATTTGGTAATACCCCCACATGTGCCTGTGGCTTCAAGGTCACAGACTGAGAAATTTTTAATAAGATATTTTAAGAGTTGATATTTTCCAAATCGTACGATGAATTGGGTTTATATTTTGTTTGATGATATATATTGTCCAATACCCCCACCCATACACGTACCCTAAGAGTCAAGGTTGCAGAAAAGAACGTTTTTATTTAAAATTTATTTAAGAGTTCATACTCACCAAACCATATGGATTCGCTTCACATTTGGCATGATGATAGTAATAGACGAAAGTTGTATATACCGCCACACCTGACCTCAAGGTCAAGGTCACATACTTAGTCTTATGATGCTTTTAAGTTTTAGGGATCATATTTCCAAACCATATTGGTTGGCTTATATTTGGAATAGTGATTGATACAGGTCCCAAGTTTCACTCAGCCATACCACTGAACCTGCCAATGACCTGAAGGTCGAGGTCACACACTTTGAAAATGTTGAATGTTAAAGTTTCTTAGAGCTCATATTTTCCAAACTATTTAATTGATTGGGTTCTAATTGCGTATGGTGATAGTTTTTTGTCCAAAGGTTTAATCCAGTTTTTAGCTCACCGTCACGTTGTGACGAAGTGAGCTTTTGGTATAACTTTTTGTCCGTCGTGCGCCCGTGCGTGCGTCCGTCCGTGTGTGCGTTAACAATTTCTTCAAACGACATCTCCTCCTAAACCACTGATCGAATTTTGAACAAACTTCACAGGAATGATCCTTAGGTGGTCCTCTTTCAAAGTTGTTCAAATGATTCCGGTCCGTTGCACATCTAGGTCACAGGAGGCAAAAATGGATTTTTTTTCACTAAAAACTTAAAAAATCTTCTTCTCTGAAACCACAAGGCCCAGGTCTTTGATATTTGGTATGAAGCTTCATCTAGTGGACTCCTACCAAGATTGTTCAAATTACAGTGCTGGGGCACAAAATGCCCCCTCAACGGGGCCCTTTGGCTTTACATAGGCTTTTATATGGAAAATCTTTAAAAATCTTCTTCTCTGAAACCGCAAGGCCCAGGACTTTCATATTTGGTATTAAGCTTCATCTAATAGACCTCTACCAAGATTGTTCAAATTATAGCCCTTGGACCAAAATTGCCCCCGCTCCGGAGCCCTTTGGTTTTACATAGACTTATATAGGGAAAATCTTTAAAAATCTTCTCTGAAACCACAGGGCCTAGGTCTTTGATATTTGGTATGAAGCTTCATCTAAAGAACCCCTACCAAGATTATTCAAATTATAGTGCTGGGGCCAAAAATGCCCCCACCTTGGGCCCTTTGGTTTTATATAGGCTTATATAGGGATAATCTTTAAAAATCTTCTTCTCCGAAACCGCAAGGCCCAGGAGTTTGATATTTGGTATGAAGCTTCATCTAATGGACCTCTACCAAGATTGTTCAAATTATAGCGCTGGGGCCAAAAATGCCCCCGCTCCGGGGCCCTTTGGTTTTACATAGACTTATATAGGGAAAATTTAAAAAAATCTTCTTCTGCGAAACCACAAGGCCCAGGTCTTTGATATTTGGTGTGAAATTTCATCTAGTGGACCTCCATCAAGATTGTGCAAATTATAGCCATGGGGCCAAAAATGTCGCCGCCCGAGACCCTTTGGTTTTACATAGACTTATAATGGAAAATCTTTAAGAATCTTCTTCTCTGAAACTGCAAGGCCCAGGTCTTAGATATTTGGTATCGAGCTTCATCTAGTGGACCTCTACCAAGATTGTTCTAATTGTAGCCCTGGATTCACAAATGCCCCCACCCCGGGGCCCTTTGGTTTTACATAGACTTATGTAAAACTACAGCTGATGTGTGGGAATGTGTGGCGGCCGTAAAACGTCTCCCTGCCATACATCATAGTGGAGTTTATATTTTCTTGTCCTTTGGGGTCATTGATTCCATTGTGGTTTTGTTTGTTTGATTTGAGGTTTAACGTCCCCGTCAACACTGTAAAGGTCATTTTGGAGACGTTGCTTCCAATTTTGTGGGGCTTTTACCCGACATTGAGATGAAATGACATCTCAAGCCCGGTTGCCCAATGAAACAAATAGGGTTTATTAGCATGGACGGTCCGCCTCGCACCGCGGTTCCTGGACAGGCTTAGGTCCACTAAGCGGTTCACCAGTCCTAGTGTGCGGGCCGGATTCAGTTCTGCGTGGAAGCACCATGCAGCCTATTCCATTGTGGAATTTTGAGACTATTTGAGGGTCACTGATGAGGCCTAATTGGCCGAAACTAGCTAGTCTGGCCCAGGAAACATGTACACTCCATATTTCCAAGTTCTGTGGTGTATTCCTTGCTTCCAAAGGATAACTCTTTTATAGAACATTATTTAGCCCGGGGCCATTTGGTTTTGCATAGGCTTATGTAGGGAATATCTTTAAAAAAATCTTCTTCACTGAAACCGCAAGGCCCAGGTCTTTGATATTTGGTGCGTAGCTTCATCTAGTGGACCTTTGCCAAGATTGTTCAAATTATAGCCTTTGTTGATGTTACCCTTAAGACCTCCCTCAACATTATGCACATTAAAGCGCTGGGGCCAATAATGGCCCTCCCTGGGGCCCACTTGTTACACAATGGATCAGGTAAGCTACCCAGGGCCATGATAGCCCTCTTGTTTGTCCAAAGGTTTAATCCGTAATATCCCCATCTATGGGTAGAGCACTTTTACAGTAGAGCTATGCTGCCCAATGACAAATGTTGTTGCAACATGGTTTTTCGGGGTGAGGCGGGCCCCTGGGCGGGGGCTTCTGTGTTTTCTGGACACATTTCTAGTATTTTTTTCATTTTTTCATTTATTTGTTTCTTAAAATCACATTAACGTAAATATTACTTGCAAGTTTGTTAAATTTCCTTTTTTAGCTCACCAGAGCCGAAGACTCCGGGGGAGCTTTTAGGATAGGCAGTTGTCCGTCGCCGTCGTCTGACGTCGTATGTCGTGTGACGTCAACACTTTCAAACGACATATCCTCTGAAGCCACTGGACAGATTCAGCCCAAATTTCATCAGGGGCCTCCTTGGGCAGGGGGATTGAAAGTTTGTGTTTTTAATGAAAATCGGCTCATTATTTTGGTTGCTATGGCAACTTAGAGTTTCTAAGCCCCACCCCTAAACCATATATATTCTTGTTAAAATACATGACTGCCAGTGGCCAGTGCCTCCCCTGAGCTCTGGTGAGCGTAGTGGCTCATGGGCCTCTTCTTCTTTTTTTTTTCTTTTTTTTTTTCAAATATATACATTTCATTTTGTTTGTTTGTTAAATTTGAGGTTTAACGTCCCCGTCAACATGGTAAAGGTCATTTTGGAGACGTTGCTTCCAATTTTGTGGGACTTTTACCCGACATTGAGATGAAATGACGTCTCAAGCCCTGTCGCCCAATGAAACCAATAGGGTTTATTAGCATGGACGGTCCGTCTCGCACCGCGGTTCCTGGACAGGCTTAGATCCTCTAAGCGGTTTACCAGTACTAGTGTGCGGGCCGGATTCAGCTCTGCGTGGAAGCATCATGCAGCCCATAAATTTCATTTTGTATAATGCAAAGGCTTGAAAAATTCTTGTTCATTTGTTCTTAGGGGTACACATGTTTAAAAAAACATCATTTAAAATGGAGATGTCCGGGCGAGCACATGAATGCAGGCATATGCATTCATGCATGCAAACATTCACACAAACTCTCGTGCATGCATGTATACACACTTATGCATGCATTGACATACACACATGCATGCACAAACACTCTTGCATGCACAAATACATGCATGCACACGCATGTACATGCATGCATGCATGCACACACACATGCATGTACATGCACCCATGCATGCATGCACACACATATGCTTAAATGCCAAACGCATGAATGCATGCACACACACATACTCACACATACATATATGCATGCATGCACAAACAATCATACAGGCATGAATGCACACACATATACATGCATCCACTCACACATGCATGCAATCATACATGCACACATGCATGCACACGCACACTCAGGCATGTAAGCACATACACATGCATGCATTCAATCATGCACACATGCGCTTATGTATACATGCACGCATGCATGCATACTCACACTCATGCATACCTGCACATACACACATGCATTCCCACCCATGCTTGCATGCGGCCCCCGCCCATCGGGGCTTGAAGAAATGTATGGGCTGCATGATGCTTCCACGCAGAGCTGAAACCGACCCGCACACGAGTACTGGTAAACCGCTCAGATGATCTAAGCCTGCCCAGGCAAAGCGGTGTGAGACGGTCCGTCCATGCTTATAAACCTATTGGTTCCAATGGGCTTGAGATGTCATTTCATCTCAGTGTCGGGTAAATGTCCCATAAAATTGGACGCAACCTCTCCAAAATGACCTTTACAGTGTTGACGGGGACGTTAAACCTCAAATCAAACAAACATGCTTGTATGCACACATCAATGCATGCACTCATGTGCACACATACATGCATGTACATGCATGTTGCATGCATTTATGCATGCATGCACACACATGCAAAAACGCACACACTGAAGCATGCATGCAAGCACACATGTATGCACACATGCACTCATGGAGGTATGCATGCATGCATACACACATGCATGCATGCACACACATATGCATGCATGCACTCACACCCGCATGCCCATCGGAGCTTGGAGAAATAGATTGGGGTGCACGATGCTTCCATGCAGAGCTGATGCCGACCGCACATGAGTACTGGTAATCCCTTAGGAGGTCTAAGCCTACCCCGGAAAATTGCTGCGAGTCTGCCCGTCCATGCTTATAAACCCTATTGGTTTTATTGGGCGGCAGGGATTGAGATGTCATTTCATTTCGATGTCGGGTAAAAGTCCCACGAAATTGGACGTCTCCAAAATGACCTATACAGTGTTGACGGGGACGGTAAACCTCAAATCAATCAAACACCGGCATGCACGCCTACATGCACACATGCATGCATGCACAGGTACACTCGTGCACCCGCAGGCATGCACAGGTACACTCATGCATGCATGTACACATGCATGTAATCACTCATGCATGCATGAACACACACATGCATGCACACATGCATGCATGCACACACACACTCACACAAATATTGGGTATAACAAATTATTATCTCAAGCAATATCGACTAAGGGTCCTGGGGCAAGGTCACTGTCTGGTTTTAGGAAACCTTTGTCAGCGCCGTAGTGCCTACATTTATAAATGGATTTAAATTTAACTTCACAAATGTTGGGTATGAATTGTTGCAGTCTGTTGAGGTCTTTTACAAAACAAATGTCATTTTTTTTTTGAAAAAAAAAACTTGCATAATTGGAATTTTATTTTGATAACTTGTTCAACTTTAGCCCCTATATAGGGGAGCTATGTTTCCTTCTGCCAACTCTTGCTACATATGCAGGTTTGAGTTTTGCTTACGACAAAACGGTACTGAAAAAAACCCGCCCATAATGCCGTTAGGCATTTTTCTTGTTACTGGGTGCCATGGAAACCAAAACGAAAAAAAAAAAAAAAATCCTTAGAAACCGTATGCTCTATGAGGCTGAGTCTTTATAGAAATATTCACCATATTTGCCTTTTCACGTTTGCCTGACCGTTCCAAGGCGGTTCATCTGTCGCTGGTTATTGCACGACCCGCAGAAAAAGAAACCGACTAAAGTCGGTTGATTTCTAAGAGTGCCCTAAAATCACCGTGTCATTCTGTCATTCTGTCAGTCTGTCAGTCTGTCCGTCCGTCCGTAACCCGTTTGTGAAAATTGGTGATAGTGACTTAACCGCTTGGAATATTTAAACAATTTTTGGCATACTGATAGATATCAATGAGGTCTAACCAATGAGCTTGCGAAATATTACATTCCATTTAGTATAGCCTCGCCGAGGCAAAAAATGTGAAAATTGTTGAACTGCTTCTCCTCGGAAACCGTTGGGTCGATTGAAGTCAAATTTCATATGGAGCCTCTATAGGATGGGGGAAACCAAAATTTGCTCATGGGGTCCAGGTCACATGACCAAAATGGCCGCCAAGCCATATATGGTATGTCTGTCCGTCCGTAACCCGTTTATGAAAACTGGTGATAGTGACTTAACCGCTTGGAATATTTAACCAATTTTTGGCATACTGATAGATATCAATGAGATCTAACCAATGAGCTTGCGAAATATTACATTCCATTTAGTATAGCCTCGCCGAGGCAAAAAATGTGAAAATTTTTGAACTGCTTCTCCTCGGAAACCGTTGGGCCGATTTAAGTCAAATTTCATATGGAGCCTCTATGGGATAGGGAAACCAAAATTTGCTCATGGGGTCCAGGTCACATGACCAAAATGGCCGCCAAGCCATATATGGTAAAAACCCTTCATAAATAGTCTTCTCCAGAACCACCGGGCAGATTTCCACGAAACTTGATAAATAGCATCTGGGACGTAGGCCCATTATAAATTGCTAAAATGGTGACCCTGGGTTGACCTTGACCTTCTTTGGGTCCGTCCGTAACCCGTTTGTGAAAATTGGTGATAGTGACCTAACCGCTTGGAATATTTAAACAATTTTTGGCATACTGATAGATATCAATGAGATCTAACCAATGAACTTTCGGAATATTACATTCCATTTAGTATAGCCTCGCCGAGGCGAAAAATGTGAAAATTTTCGAACTGCTTCTCCTTGGAAACCGTTGGGCCGATTGAAATCAAATTTCATATGAAGCCTCTATTGGACGGGGAAAACCAAAATTTGCTCATGGGGTCCAGGTCACATCACCCAAATGGCCGCCAAGCCATATATGGTCTGTCTGTCTGTCCGTCCGTAACCTGTTTGTGAAAATTAGTGATAGTGACTTAACCGCTTGGAATATTTAATCAATTTTGGCATACTGATAGATATCAATGAGATCTTACCAATGAACTTGTAAAATATTACATTCCATTTAGTATAGCCTCGCCGAGGCAAAAAATGTGAAAATTTTTTAACTGCTTCTCCTCGGAAACCGTTGGGCCGATTGAAGTCAAATTTCATATTGAGCCTCTATGGGATGGGGAAACCAAAATTCGCTCATGGGGTCCAGGTCACATGACCAAAATGGCCGCCAAGCCATATATGGTCTGTCTGTCTGTCTGTCCGTCCATAACCCGTTTGTGAAAAATGGTGATAGTGACTTAACCGCCTGGATTATTTAAACAGTTTTTGGCATACTGATAGATATCAATGAGATCTTACCAATGAACTTGAGAAATATTACATTCCATTTAGTATAGCTTCGCCGAGGCAAAAAATGTGAAAATTTTTGAACTGCTTCTCCTCAGAAACCGTTGGGCCGATTGAAGTCAAATTTCATATGGAGCCTCTATGGGATGGGGGAAACCAGAATTTGCTCATGGGGTCCAGGTCACATTACCAAAATGGCCGCCAAGCCATATATGGTCTGTCTGTCTGTCCGTCCGTAACCCGTTTGTGAAAGCTGGTGATAGTGGCTTTACCGCTTGAAATATTTAAACATTTTTTGGCATACTGATAGATATCAATGAGATCTAACCAATGAGCTTGCGAAATATTACATTCCATTTAGTATAGCCTCGCCGAGGCAAAAAATGTGAAAATTGTTGAACTGCTTCTCCTCGGAAACCGTTGGGCCGATTTAAGTCAAATTTCATATGGAGCCTCTATGGGATAGGGAAACCAAAATTTGCTCATGGGGTCCAGGTCACATGACCAAAATGGCCGGCAAGCCATATATGGTAAAAACCCTTCATAAATAATCTTCTCCAGAACCACTCGGCAGATTTCCACGAAACTTGATAAATAGCATCTGGGACGTAGGTCCATCATAAATTGCTAAATTGGTGACCCTGGGTTGACCTTCACCTTCTTTGGGTCCGTCCGTAACCCGTTTGTGAAAATTGGTGATAGTGACTTAACCGCTTGGAATATTTAAACATTTTGGCATACTGATAGATATCAATGCGATCTAACCAATGAACTTGCGAAATATTACATTCCATTTAGTATAGCCTCGCCGAGGCGAAAAATGTGAAAATTTTCGAACTGCTTCTCCTTGGAAACCGTTGGGCCAATTGAAATCAAATTTCATATGAAGCCTCTATGGGCCTGGGGAAACCAAAATTTGCTCATGGGGTCCAGGTCACATGACCAAAATGGCCGCCAAGCCATATATGGTCTGTCTGTCTGTCCGTCCGTAACCCGTTTGTGTAAATTGGTGATAGTGACTTAACCTCTTGGAATATTTAAACAATTTTTGGCATACTGATAGATATCAATGAGATCTTACAAATAAACTTGCGAAATATTACATTCCATTTAGTATAACTTCGCCGAGACGAAAATGTGAAAATTTTCGAACCGCTTCTCCTCGGAAACCGTTGGGCCGTTTGAAGTCAAATTTCATATGGAGCCTCTATGGGGTGGGGGAAACCAAACTTTGCTCATGGGGTCCAGGTCACATGACCAAACTGGCCGCCAAGCCATATATGGTAAAAACCCTTCAAAAATAGTCTTCTCCAGAACCACTGGGCAGATTTCCACGAAACTTGATAAATAGCATCTTGGACGTAGGCCTATCATAAATTGCTAAAATGGTGACCCTGGGTTGACCTTGACTTTCTTTGTGCCTAGGTCAAACTTTGACACGTATGTTTTTGTATTGGAAAAGTGAGAATGCATTTTATCCTGCAAACGATTCAGAATACAGTACTAAAGTATAAGATATATTTACGATAAGGCGCATTTATTGGGGGAACCGTTTTAGGTCCAGGTCACATGACCAAAATGGCCGCCATACCCATATATGGTAACACTCATAAAGCTAAAAGCATCTGGCGGGTCGTGCACTTCAGCTGAAGCTCTGGTTTTTGTTATAGTTTGTCTTTGGGTGTTTGTGTCGCTTATTTTATTTTATTTTGGATAGCCTATTGGCCATTTTGTGGGAAAGTAACTGTCCTTTTGGCTTTCCACTGTTGGTCTTTCTATAAGGGTCTGTTGTTTCATGTTTGTGTGTCTTTCCCTTTGGTGTCTCTGATGGTAGCTGTTGGTTGATTGTATCGATTCCTGATCATTGCCTCCACTTCTATTTTGTGGTTTTTTTTTATGAAATTCAAATTCGGCTCTTTAGTTTGGTTGCTATGACAACTTAGAGTTTCCATTGTCTTATAATGGTGAAAATTGAAAAATGAAATTTACTGCTACGCCTTTCCAGTTATTTTCACAAAACATTCCTAGAAATATTTTTAAGCTATCATCTATCTGCCCTATGATTTTAGGTCAACTGGTCATTTTAATTGGTTGATATGGAAACCAAAATGCGCCCAAAAATAGAATAAAAACACACTTAAAAATAGTCTTTTCGAAAAACCATATGCTCTATGAGGCTAGGACTTTATGGAAATATTCACCACAGGTTTTATGTTGATTTTTTTTCTATGACATTCGGCTCTTTAGTTTGGTTGTTATGGCATCTTAGAGTTTCTATCAAAATGGGGGAAATTAAACATTTGCATTTACTGCCAAGCCTTGGTAGATATTTTGGCAAAAAGTTCATATATCAAATATTTTTCAGAAATATTGTTTCTGCCATATGATTTTAGGCCTACTGCTCATATTTATTGGTTGTCCTTGGAAACAAAAATACTAATAATAATACAAAAAAATAGAAAAAAAAAAAACGATTTTTTAGCTCACCTGGGCCGAATGCTCCAGGGGAGCTTATAGTATAGTGGGACCTCCATCGTCCGTCGTCCGTCCGTCGGCCGTCGTCCGTCCACACTTTTGAGCAGCTATATCTCTGCAACCTGCAGGCTGATCCCAATCATATCTCATCTGTAGCATGCCTCTTGTGGGGCATTGATGACATAAACCTTTTTACGAAATCGCTCGAAAACTTTGGTTGCTATGGCTATCACAAGGTCCCATAGACTTACAATTGGAAAATGCTTGTAATCACCGTAGCGCCTTCAGTTTTGATCGGATCTTTCTGAAACTTATATGTATGGTGGCTGGGGATAAAAACTCGGATGAGTTCGAAAACCAGCCAAGTCGGCCCATTTATAATAGAGTTACGTCCCTTGGCTTGTTGAAAATGCCGCTTTTGACCTTGTCATCAGCGTAGCCCCTTCAGTTTTGATCGGATTTCCTGAAACTTATATGTAAGGTGGCTGGGGATAAAATCTCGGATGAGTTCGAAAATCGACCCAGTCGGCCCATTTATCGTAGAGTAACGTCCCTTTGATTGCTGAAAATGCTGATTTTTGACCTTGTCATCACCGAAGCCCTTTCAGTTTTGATCGAATCTTTCTGAAACGTATATTTAAAGTAGCTGGGGAAAAATCTCGGATGTGTTCGAAAACCAGGCAAGTTGGTCCATTTATCAGAGAGTAACGTCCCTTTGATTGCTGAAAATGCCGATTTTTGACCTTGTCATCACCGTAGCCCTTTCAGTTTTTATCGAATCTTTCTGAAACTTATATGTAAGGTGGCTGGGGATAAAACCTCGGATGGGTTCAAATACCGGCCAAGTTGGCCTATTTATCATAGAGTTAGGTCCCTTTGATTGCTGAAAATGTTGATTTGTGACCTTGTCATCACTGTAGCCCCTTCAGTTTTGATCAGATCTTTCTGAAACTTATATGTAAGGTGGCTGGGGATAAAACCTCGGATGAGTTCGAAAACCGGCCAAGTCGCCCCATTTACTATATAGTTAAGTCCCTTTGATGGCTGAAAATGTCGATTTTTTTACCTTGTCATCACCGTAGCCCCGTCAGTTATGATCGAATTTTTCTGAAACTTATATGTAAGGTGACAGGGGATAAAACCTAGGATGAGTTCGAATAACGGCCAAGTTGGCCCATTTATCATAGCTTTACGTCCCTTTGATTGCTGAAAATGCCGATTTTTGACCTTGTCATCACCATAGCCCCTTCAGTTTTGATCGGATCTTTCTGAAACTTATATGTAAGGTGGCTGGGGATAAAATCTTGGATTAGTTCGAAAACAGGCCAAGTCAGCCCATTTATCTTAGAGTTATGTCCCTTTGATGGCTGAAAATGTTGATTTTTGACCTTGTCTTCACCGTAGCCCCTACAGTTTTGATCGGATTTTTCTGAAACTTTTATGTAAGGTGGCTGGGGATGAAACCTCGGATGAGTTCGAAAACTGGCCAAGTCAGCCCATTTATTTTAGAGTAACATCCCTTTGATTGCTAAAAATGCCAAATTTTGACCTTGTCATCACCGTAGCCCCTTCAGTTTTGATCGGATCTTTCTGAAACTTTATGTAAGGTGGCTGGGAATAAAACCTTGGATGAGTTTGAATACTGGCCAAGTCGGCACATTTGTCCTAGAGTTACGTGCCTTTGATTGCTTAAAAAATGCATATTTTCGACCTTCTTAGCACTGCTGCCCCTTCAGTTTTGATCGGATCTTCGAGAAACTTACAAACAAATCACTCAGGCAGAAAAGCTCGGAGGAGTTTGAAAACTCGTGAGGTTTGCCTATTTGTCACAGAGTAACATCCCTTTGATTGCAGCAGTTAATTGCTTATTTTTGAACTTGTCATCACCATAGCCCCATCAGTTTATATCGGATCTTCTTAGCAAGTCAGGAATAAAAGCTTGAATGAGTTTGAAAACTGGTGAGGTCAGCCTATTTATCATGGAGTTACATTCTACTTGATTTAGTAGAAATTGCTTACCCTGTCATCACCATGTCCTTCGATTAATCCTTCAGTAAAGGTTGGCACTTCCTGAAACTTTGAATCTGTTAGCTCAGGTGAGCGATACCAAGCTCAGCTTGGTCCTCTTGTTTTTTCAAACAATTATCTCCTCATAAACCATATGCTCTATGAGGCTGAGGCTTTATGGAAATATTCACCATATTTGCCTTTACAGGTTGTTTTTGTTGTTTTTTTATGAAATTTGGCTGTATGGGAAGTTAAGAGTTTCCATAGACTTATAGTTGTCAGTTGTCGTCTGTTGTATTGCAACAACACATTCAAGAGACATCAGATCTCTGAAGCCACTAGTCAGATTGGGTCCAAATTTTACCTGTAACGTCTTTGGGCGCAGGGCTTATATGGTTAATTAAATTACATAGCTGCCAGTGGGCAGTGCTGCAGTGCTCGCTGAGCTCTGGTGAGCATAGTGGCCCATGCGCCTCTTGTTTTGGATTAATTAAAGTAACATTTCAGGTGTCACGATTTGTAGAAAAATTACAATGATCTTAACTTTCGCACATTGTAATTATGAATTGTCAACAAATTGGAAAATGTTTAATTTGCTTGATAAATATAAGGTACTCGTATATGTCCTTAGAAGGGGGTGGTTGGGTGAGGCAAAGGTAACGTGTATCTTGGATAACCCCAACCCATATATCTCAGAAACCATTCAGATCCCCACCCTTAAACCATACATATTCTTGTTCCATATGATAAAACGCATTCAGTAACACCAGCCTGGGGGTCCCCAGGTATGCGGAGGGATCATGCCCCACCCACTCCATCTCATAAAAGGTCCAATATCTTGAAAACCTTCCAGATCCCCACCCCTAAACCATTTATGTTCTTATTCCTTATGAAGAAACGCATTCATTGACACCAACATGGGGGTCTCCGGGTGGGTGTGCGCCGGGGCCTAGCCATATATCTCAGAAACCATTCAGATCCCAACTCCTAAACCATATATATATCCTTGTTCCTTATGAAGAGACGCATTCATTGACACCAACTTAGGGACTCCCGGGGTGCGCCGGGGCCTTGCCCCACCCCTCCACTTCACAAAAGACCATATATTCCAAAAAACATTCAGATCCCAACCCCTAAATCATACATATTCCTGTTCCTTGTGATTGGACACATTCAGTGACATCAACCTTTAGGTCCCCTGGGATGTGACTGGGCCGTGCCCAAACCCCTCACTTTACATAATGCAAAATGTCTCAGAAACCTTACAGATCCCCACCCCATATATATTGTTGTTCCTTATGAAAAGACACATTCATTGAGACCAACATAGGGTTATCCCGGGTCAAGCCAGGGCCTTGCCACCCCCCCCCCCCGCCACTGGACCCCGCCAATATACCCCCGCCCATCGGGGCTTGAAAAAATAGATTGGGCTACATGATGCTTTCACGCAGAGCTGAAACCGAAACGCACATGAGTACTGGTAACCCGCTTAGAGGCTCTAAGCCTGCCTTTGCAATATGGTGCGAGTCGGAACGTCCATGCATATAAACCCTTTTGGTTTCATTAGGCGGCAGGGCTTGAGATGTCATTTCATCTCAGTGTCGGGTAAAAGTCCCATTGCATATGAATCAACGTCTCCAAAATGACCTTTATATTGTTGAAGGGGACTTAAAACCCCAAATCAATCAATCAAATCAATGGACCCCGCGCATCGGGGCTTCAAGAAATAGATGGGCTGCATGGTGCTTCCACACAGAGCTGAGACCGACCGCACACCAGTACTGGTAAACCGCTTGGAGGATAAAGCCTGCCCAGGCAAAGCGGTGCGAGTCGAACCGTCCATGCTTATAAACCCTAGTTGTTTCATTGGGCGACAGGGCTTGAGATGTCATTTCATCTCAGTGTTGGGTAAAAGTCCCACAAAATTGAAGCAATGAGGCCAAAATGACCTATACAGTGTTGGCAGGGACTTCAAACCTCAAATCAAATAAACAAACCACCCCTCCACTTCACAAAAGGCCATATATCTTAGAAACAGTTTAGAGCCCCACCCCTATACCATATATATTCATCTTCCTTATGATAAGACGCATTCAAATGACACCAGCTTGAGGGTCCTCCGGGGTGCCCGGGACATGCCCCACTGCTTTACTTCATTAAAAGCCATATATCTCAGAAATCATTCAGATCCCAACTCCTGAACTATATATATTCTTGTTCCTTATGATAATACTCGTTCAATCACACCAACCTGGGAGGTGGGGTCTCTTTGTGCTGGGGCATTGTACGCCGCCCCTCCACTTCATAAAAGGCAATCTATTTCAGAAACCACTCAAATCCCCACCCCATAATCATACATGTTCTTGTTCCTTATCAATAGCACACCAACTTGGGAGTCCGCATGGGCCATTCCTCTCCTCTCCACTTCATAGAAGGGCCTCGTATATCAGAAACCATTTAGATTTCCACTCATAAGCCATATATATCCTTGGTCCTTATGATAAGACACATTTAAGGACAACAATCTTGGGCTTTCCTGGGATCAATAGGGCATCACCCCCCCCCCCCTCCCCCCCCCCCCCACACACACACACCGCTTAAGAGGCCTTATATCTCGCCATACAGACCATATATGTTCTTGTTCCTTATGATAAGAGGCATTTAGTGATACCAACCAGGGCTCCATTGGGTCCATGCCCCACCCCCTCTACTTCATAAAATCCTAATGTTTCAGATACTGAGTCCACATGGGTGCTCATTTGGATATGGGGGTTCATAATTGGTAGATTAAAATGATACCATGTTAAAATACATGGCTGCCATTGGGCAGTGCGAACCTGAGCTCTGGTGAGCATAGTGGCCCATGGGCCTTTTGTTTAAAGATGGATACTTCGTATTTCACCCATATTGTGCTGTGTACGTCATTAAATTAACAAGTCAAATGATATTTACATAGATATTTCTCTCACAGCAAGTGCCTTTGGATTTACGCTAGCCTACAACGCCCTGGGAATACAACCTCTGAGACGAGGATTCTTCTGTGATGACCAGAGCATCCAGTACCCCTACCATGATGATACGGTGTCTGACGGCATGGCAACCTTCATCTGCATATTTATACCTGTTATCTGTGTATGTATTGACTCCTGATAGGCTCAGTGTGTATTACAGTCATGTTATTTGAACGGCACAACAACCTTACATGTAATAACGATATCAGGGGCCAGTTGTTCAAAACTAATCACGTCGTTAACGTATCGTTAAAACTTTGATCATTTATTATGGCAAATATGCTAATGTTTTTGCTGACAAATGTGAGCAGCTTTTGCAGCTCACATTTTTTCAGCAAAAATACCAAAATTTTAAATATTAAGCTTGCTAGAAGAGTTAACAATGTGACCACTAACGAGCTCGTTAAGCTAACGAGGCTTTGAACAACTGGCCCCTGACCATCAAGTAATAAATCCGTGTAATGAAAACACCTATACGCCCGTTTTGAAAACAAACAAACAAACAAACAACATCGTATTATGTTATGGTGTCGGCGTCCGTCCATTTGTTCGTACGTCCGTCCGTTTTCGGATAACTCGCCTAAGTTTTTGAAACTTGGTAGACAGTAAGACTAGGCTGTGGAGTAGCGCGTAAAGTTTCAAGATTAACCGTCCACCAAATATTAACAGAGTTATGCTCCTTTGAAAATTGGTGCAAACATTTTCGTTTACAGATAACCCATCCTACAGTTTTTATCGGATCAGGCTGACACTTGGTAGACAGTAATACTGTGATATGGAATAGCGCGTAAAGTTCCGAGGTTTACCGTCAACCAAATATTACGAGTTATGCCTCTTTGAAAATCCCTTCGACATAACTTGCCGTCATCCAACTAAGGCCTCAACAGGCAAGCTATTTGTCTTCTGTCAACTCTTTGGTATATTCAGGCTCATTCATTGTGGGCATCGTTGAACCGTCTCAGTGAGTCAGTTCTAACGAGCACCAACCGTCTATTTTTCTAATAGGAAGTAGAACAAATATCACGTTTTTACAATAATGAACTTTGCCAAACGGTGATGGGGTATGTTATTCGGTTGTACTAATGTGTGGTTTGGGTGCAAGGCTTGCTATTTAATACCTATGACAGAAATGTAATGAATGCAAAGAAAGAGTGTTTGTTTGATTTGAGGTTTAACGTCCCAGTCAACAATGTATAGGTCATTTTGGAGACGAAAGAATAAGAAGAAGATTGTCTCCCACTAGGGGTCTTATCTTACATTCTACAAGCTCAAGGAAACCTTTTTCAACTGTATCAAACTTTAAGCCAGTTCAGTTGGATAAGAGAACATGTCTAACAAGTACTTAAAATCAGTGATTCAAGCAAAGACATGCACACCCATTGTCTAAAGATTTATAAGTCATTTTAATGCGTAAATAAACACATGTCATCGCAAACTATCTGAAGAGTGAAGCCCCTTGAAAGAAAACATATTTCGCAACTTAATTCTTATCTTAACCCTTGTCCTGCTGAACCCGGATATGTCTGATCTTTCAAACAATGCACATCCAGATCAGATGGCTTCTGAAGAAGAATCTTCATTGTTTGTCATTCAGTTTATGAATTTATCGCAATAATTTGAATCAAGTAATCTGATTGGCTGATAATCAGAAGTGGGTGTGGAATATATAAATATTCAGCAGGTCAAGGGTTAAGATTAGTGCAAGATACAGTATAAGATAATGCTGCATCATGGATGTGTTTTCCCTCGGAAATATGATTTTGGAATCAAAACATTGGTGGGTGGATTATCCCTGAGCCCCGAGTGTAGTCTGAAATAATTGTCCTGGGTTTTGATCAACCCATACACTGTAAGCTGTAAGCAACCAGTGTAGTCATGATCTGTGGCGTCTGTTCCGGGTCTACGCTGTTTGTCAAATACAAATGACCCTAGTCGAGTTCCTATAGATAACTCCCTTACGCAACACTCTGACATCACAGTGATAAGAATAGCGCGGCTATTTTTCTCACATCTTATTTTAGCATAGCATGATTTAGGAGTCCAATTTTCTGTCCATTCGTTTGTCTGTTCATAAAACCGTGAACATCTACGACCACCCTAACGTTCCCCACAACAGGCAAAATGTATTTCTCAAGAACTATAAGTGTTTCATTGATGGTACTTATCTAGGGATTGCTACTTTAATGCAAGCATTGTTACAACGCATAATGTAGTAATTTCTTCATTTTGATTTTTTTTACTACATTATGCGTTGGCATAGTCGACGCGAAATGAAGTAAAAAAATTATTTCATTTCGCGTTGATATGCACCATATCGACGCATAATGAAGTAATGATGGTAGAACATAGCTGTCTTCGAAAAGACTTAGGAAGCAATATGCCGGGGGTATAAAATAGCAAAGGGTAATAACTCTAAGGAATGTGGCCCCATGGCCCCTAGTTTCTTTCCCACAATACAAGTAGTCATGATTGTCATGTATACAAAATTTCAAGTTTCGAGGTATAGTAGTTCTTGAGAAATCTTTGACACAAAATAAATGTTAACTCACAGACAGACAGACAGACAGACAGACAGACAGACACACTGCGCCCCCGCCCATAGGGGCTTGAAGAAATATATGGGCTGCACGATGCTTCCACGCAGAGTTGATACCGACCGCACATTAGTACTGGTAATCTGCTTGGAAGGTCTAAGCTTGCCCAGGAAAACTGCTGCGAGTCGGCCCGTCCATGTATATAAACCCTATTGGTTTTATTGGGCGGCATCTCAATGTCGGGTAAAAGTCCCATGAAATTGGAAGCAACGTCTCCAAAATGACCTAAATAGTGTTGACGGGGACGTTAAACCTCAAATCAAACAAATCAAACAAAAGACAGACAGACAGACAGACAGACAGAATGGACAAAAACTATATACCCCCTTGCATACTTCGTATGCCGGGGGTATAAATAGATGGGCTGCACGATGCTTCCACGCAGAGCTGATACCGCCCGTACATGAGTCCTCGTAATCTGCTTAGAAGGTCTAAGCCTGTCCAGGAAAACTGCTGCGAGTCGGCCCATCCATGCATATAAACCCTATTGCTTTAAATTGGACGGCAGCGATTGAGATGTCATTTCATCTCAATATCGGGTAAAAGTCCCATAAAATTTGAAGCAATGTCTCCAAAATGACCTAAATAGTCTTGACGGGAACGTTAAACCTCAAATCAAACAAACAAACTGTTGACGCATAATGAAGTAAAATTAAGTATGCCACCCATCGCCGCAAAATGAAATAATTCTTTCATTTTGCTCAAACCTCTTAGTATCGACGCATAATGAAGTAAAAACGACATTTTATTTCATTTCGCGTCGACTATGCCAACGCATAATGTAGTAAAAATTTCAAAATGAAGAAATTACTACATTACTACATTATGCGTTGTAACAAAGCATCCATATTTGACCTTGACCTACTTCTCATGGTTCACTGACATTGTGAACATTTGTTCACCCAAATATTCAAGGTTATTTCTCAAGAACTATAAGAGCTTGATTAATGGAACTTGGTACACACTTGTAACTTGGAATTGCAACTTCCATGTGAGCATCCATATTCAAGACCTACATTTCATGGTTCCCTGAGAACTATTGTATCTAGCATTCACCCAAATGATCATGACCATTTCTGAAGAACTGTAAGAGCTTCATTAATGATAATTAGGGTCCCGCACTGAAAGTGGGTGCCCTATAGTTATCACTCTGTCCGTCCGTCTGTCTGTCTGTCTGTCTGTCCGTCCGTCTGTCCGTCCACAAATTTCTGATAGCGCTGCCGGGGCCCTAGTCAGTTTCACTGACAGCTCTAGTTGGTACAAACTTGGATCCAGGAATGACCGTAACCTATATTTCATGGTTCACCGACATTTTTTTCTTTTCTTTTTTCTTTGATTTGAGGTTTAACGTCCCCGTCAACACTGTAAAGGTCATTTTGGAGACGTTGCTTCCAATTTTGTGGGACTTTTACCCGGCATTGAGATGAAATGCCATCTCAAGCCCTGTCGCCCAATGAAACCAATAGGGTTTATTAGCATGGACGGTCCGCCTCGCACCGCGGTTCCTGGACAGGCTTAGATCCTCCAAGCGGTTTACCAGTACTAGTGTGCGGGACGGATTCAGCTCTGCGTGGAAGCATCATGCAGCCCATATATTTCTTCAAGCCCCTATGGGCGGGGGCGGTGGTTCACCGACATAGTGAATTATTGCTTCAGCCCTAGGCCCCCACCCATCAGGGCTTGAAGAAATATATGAGCGTCATGATGCTTCCACGCAGTGCTGAAACCGACACGCACACGCCAGGCAAAGCGGTGCGAGTCGGCCCGTCCATGCTTATATACCATATCGGTTGCATTGGGCGACAGGGCTTGAGATGTCATTTCAAGGTCAGTGAATTGTGAGGGAATTTTGGAATTTAAGCAAAAGTCAGAGAAAAAGCAGGGAATTTTGGAATCTAAGAAAAAGTAAAATCAGGGAATTTTAAAATTCCATAAATGCATAAGAGGAAACGCTAAGAAAACAACACCAAGTTGAACTCGAAAGGAAATAGTCTCTGGAGTAGACACTGATTTAAACTGTGAATCAAAACTGTACTGCAGATTTTGTATTTGAAACCACTATCTTTTCAAATTTCAGTCTAATCAAAGTATCCACATGACACACATTTAGTGTATACTAATTTATTTTTGTTGTATTGCATGAAAGCACTCTCGATGTTATCACGCGTGCGAGAGAGGCAGTGCCTTTTTCACCACTGCAACCCATTAACACCTCGGTGGAGTGGGGCTGTGGTATTACGTGTCTTGCCCAAGGACACACCTCTCCTCCGGTGGCAGGATTCGGACCGACAACCTCTCGATCATAATTTGTAGGTTTTATTGTGCTCTGACTCATATTGAGAAAAGTTCTCCAAACAAAGCTCAGTTTGCCCATCGGGGCTTGAAGAAATAGATGGGCTGCATGATGTTTCCACGCAGAGCTGAAACCGACCCGCACACGAGTACTGGTAAACCGCTTACCAGACAAAGCGGTGCGAGTCGGACTGCCCGTGCTTATAAACGCTATTGTTTCATTGAGCAGCAGGGCTTTCTCATTGTCGGGTATAAGTCCCACAAAATTGGAAGCAATGTCTCCAAAATGACCTTTACAGTCTTTACGAGGACGATAAACCTCAAATCAAACAAACAAAACAAACAAAGCTCATATTTAGTATCTTTATACCCCTTGTGGGGCATATTGCTTCTGGCTTGTCCATTCGTTCGTTCATTCGTCACGCTTTCTTGTACATTGCATAACTTAAGAACCATGTATGATAGTGTTCTGCAATTCCATATATGGATTCTTCATGAAAAACAGTTGACCCATATTTAGCTCACCAGAGCCGAAGACTCCGGTGGAGCTTATAGGATAGGCTGTTGTCCGTCGTCGTCGTCTGCGTCGTCTTCGTCAACACTTTCAAACGACATCCCCTCTGAAGCCCAAATGTCATCTGTAGCATCCTTGGGCTGTGGGATTGAAAGTTTGTGTTTTTAGCTCACTTGTCACGTAGTGACAAGGTGAGCTTTTGTGATCACATTTTGTCCGTCGTCAGTGCGTGCGTGCGTAAACAATTTCTTGTCCGCACGATAGCATCTTCATTTATGATTTGATTTTAACCAGACTTGCACACAACTTGTACCACCATGAGATCTAGGTTCCTTTCTTGAACCAGCCATATCCCATCATGTGTTACGGAGTTACGGCCCCTGAAAGGGCAAAAATTGCCTATTTTGGTCTTGTCCGCACGCTAGCATCTTCATTTATGATTTTATTTTAACCAGACTTGCACACAACTTGTACCATTATGAGATCTGGGTTCCTTTCTTGAACCAGCCATATCCCATCATGTGTTACAGAGTTACGGCCCCTGAAAGGGCAAAACTTGCCTATTTTGGTCTTGTCTGCATGATAGATCTTTCATTTATGATTTGATTTTAACTAAACATGCACACAATTTGTACCACCACAAAATCTCGGTCAAGTTCGAATATGAGTCATGTCGGGTCAAAAAGTAGGTCAGTAGGTCAAATCAGAAAAAACATTGTGAAGACACGAGAGGCCACAGTTTTGGTCCGATCATCATCAAACTTGCCCAAAATGATCATCTTGACAATATCTCAGTCAAGTTCGAATATGGGTGTTGTCAGGTCAAAAAGTAGGTCAGTAGGTCAAATCATAGAAAAACCTTCTGAACACACTAGAGGCCACAATTTATGTCCAATCATCATCAAACTTGCTCAGAATGATCATCTTGATAATATCCTGATCACATTCGAATATGAGTCATGCCGTGTCAAAAAGTAGGTCAGTAGATCAAATCATAGAAAAACCTTGTGAATACACTTGAGGCTGTAGTTTTGGTCCAATTTGTGGAGCGCTTTGGTGCAGTGGTAGCGCATCGGATTAGTGATCAAGAGGTTGCGGGTTCGAGCCTCACGCTGATCAAAGTGTTGTGCCCTTGAGCAAGGCACTTCATCCACATTGCTTAAAAAAAAAAAAAAAGAAAGAAAACAGAAAGTACTGGTTACCACCCAGGAAATCCTGCTCGTAATGCTCAGATGTGAGCGAGTAGCAGTAATAGGAGAAAAAAAAAAAAAAAGAAAAAAAAAGAAAAAATCATTATCAAACCTGCCCAGAATGATCATCTTGACAATATCTCGGTCAAGTTTGATTACGGCTTATGTCGGGTCAAAAAGTAGGTCAGTAGGTCAAATCATAGAAACACCTTGTGAACACACTAGAGGCCACAGTTTTGGTCCGATCATCATCAGACCTGCCCAGAATGATCATTTTGACAATATCTCAGTCAAGTTCGAATATGGGTTATGTCGGGTCACAAAGTAGGTCAGTAGGTCAAATCAGAGAAAAACCCTGTGAACACACTAGAGGCCACAGTTTTGGTCCGATCATCATCAGACTTGCTCAGAATGATAGTCTTGACAATATCCAGGTCAAGTTTGAATACGGGTCATGTCGGGTCAAAAAGTAGGTCAGTAGGTCAAATCATAGAAAAAGCTTGTGAACACACTAGAGGCCACAGTTTTGGTCCGATCATCATCAAACTTGCCCAGAATGATCATCTTGACAATATCTCAGTCAAGTTCAAATATGGGTTTTGTTGGGTCAAAAAGTAGGTCAAATCATAGAAAAACCCTCTGAACACACTGGCGACTACAGTTTTGATCTGATCCTCATCAAACTTGCTCAAAATGATCATTTGACAATATCTAGGTTAATTTCGATTATGGGTCATGTCTGGTAAATATGTAGGTCAGTAGGTCAGATTGTTGAAAAACCTTGTGAACACACTAGAGGCCCAAGTTTTGGTCCAATCATCATCAAACTTGCTCAGAATGATCATCTTGACAATATCTGTGTCAAGTTTGAATATGGGTCATGTAAGGTCAAAAGGTAGGTCAGCAGGTCAAACCATAGAAAAACGTTTTGAACACTCTAAGAGGCCACAGTTTCAGTCAAATCATCATAAAACGTGCTCAGAATGATCATCTGGACAATATCTCAGTTAAGTTCGAATATGGGTCATGTCAAATCAAAAAGTGGATCAGTAGGTTATTTTGTCATAACTTTTGAACCGTTTGAGAAAGAGCCTTCATATTTGGCATGTAGGTTCTTCTGACAAGGGCTTCCCACTCATAAAGATTTGACCTGTGACCTTTACCTGTGACCTACTTTATCCTTCCTTTTGAACCATATGAGATAGAGCCTTCATATTCGGCATGCATGTTCCTTGTGACAAGGTTTTCTCAGCCATTCAAAACTTTCAACCCATGACCTTGACCTTTGACCTACTTTGTCATAACTTTTAAAGCATTTGAGATACAGCCTTCATATTTAGCATGTAGGTTACTTGCGACAATGTTGCTTAGATTATCCTCTACCAAAAAGGCTAAAACAATCCCACTTTGATGAACAAAATGGCCACCGGAGGTAAAAATAGAAAAATATTGTAAATTTGATTCAAACGGAAACTCCCCCTAAACACTAAGGCCAATTTGATTCAAAGTTCCCAGGAATGTTGCCTAGGTTACTCCCTACCAAATAAGCTCAAATCACTCTGCTGATGAACAAGATGGCCACAATAGCTAAAAATAGAATGTACTCGAGACCGTGACACACTGGTGAGCGAACCAGGGCCCTCTGGGCCCTCTTGTTAATGAAAATTGGCTAATTAGTTTGGTTGCTATGGCAACTTAGAGTTTCTGTAGACTTAAAATGGGGCAAAATAGAAAAAATGGCATTTACTGCCAAACCTTTGCAGATATTTTGACAAAACTTTTATAGAAATATTCCTTGAGAGAACTTCTTTAAGCCACATACTTTTATGCCAACCTGGGGGTCCCCCCAGGGTGTGGCAGAGCCATGCCCCATCCCCTCCAGTGCATAAAAGGTCATATATATCAAAATCTATTCAGATTCCCATCCCTTACCCATATATATTCTTTTTTTATGATAAGACACATTTAGTGACACCAACCTTGGGGCCCCCCGGGATGTGCCGGGCCCATGCCCCACCACCTTCACTTCGTAAAAGGGCCCAATATCTCAGAAACCATTAAGATCCCCACCCCAAAACCATATTTATGCTTGTTCCTTATGATAAGACCCATTCAGTGGAACCAACCTGGGGGCCCCCTGAGATGTAACCGGGCTGTGTCCCCACCCCCACCACTTTGATAAGACGCATTCAGTGATTTCAACCTAGGGGTTACCTGGGATACGCCGGGGCCATGCCCCACCCCTCCAATTCATGAAAGGCAATATATCTCAGAAACCTTTCAGATCACCACCGTGAAGCCATATATATTCTTGTTTCTTATGATAAGACGCATTCAGTGACACCAACCTGGGGGTCCCCTGAGATATGCCCAGGCCATGCCCCACCCCCTCCAGTTCATAAAAGGCCCAACATCTCAGAAACCGTTTAGATCCCCACCCCATATCCATATATCCTTGTTCCTTATGATAAGAGGCATTTAGTGATACCAACCTAGGGGTCTTCCAGGGTGCGCCGGGGTCATGCCCCACCCCTCCACTTCATAAAAGGCGATATATCTCAGAAACTTTTCAGATCCCCACCCCAAACCATATATATTCTTATTTCTTATGAGAAGACGCATTCAGTGACACCAAACTTAGGGATGTGCCCCGGCCATGTCCCTCCCCTCCACTTCATTAAAGGCGATATATGTCAGTAAGCATTCAGATCCCCACCCCAAAACCATATATATTCTTGTTCCTTACGATAAGACGCATTCAGTCACACAAACTTGGGTGTCCCCTGCGATGTGCCCGGGCCATGAGCCACCCCCTCCACTTTGTCAAATGCCCAATATCTCAGAAACCATTTAGGTCTCCATCCCTAAACCATATATACTCTTGTTCCTTTTGATAAGACACATTTAGTGATAATAACCTAGGGGTCTCCTAGGGTGCTCTGGGGCCATGCCCTAATCATCCACTTCATAAAATGCCTTGTATCTGAAAAACTGTTCAGATCCACACCCCTAAGGCATGAACATTCGTGTTCCTTTTGATAAGACCCATTCAGTCACATCAACCTGCGGCGTATTTGTGCTGGGGCAAAGTGTCAATGCCATGGCCAATTCCTCCACTTCATAAAAGGACATAAATCTCAAACACCATTAAGATTCTCACCTCATAATATATATATATTCTGGTTCATTGTGATTAGACATATTCAGTCACACCAACTTGGCGGTCCACATTCCTCTCCTCTTCACTTCATAAGAAGGCCTCATATCTCAGAAACAGTTCAGATCCCCATTCCTAAATGATATATTTTCTTGGGCCTAATGATAAGACACATTCAAGGAAAACAATCTTGGATTTCCTAGTGTCTGCCAGGGCCATGCTCAAACCGCTCCACAGCTGAAAAGGCCTTATATCTCAGGAACTGTACACATCCACACCCATAGACCATATGTATTCTTGTTCCGTATGATAAGACACATTCAGTGATACCAACCTGGGCTCTGTTGGCTCTGTTGGATCCATGTCCCACCCCTCCACTTCATAAAAGGCCTTATATTTCAGATACAGAGTCCACATGAAATGGGGGTTCGTTTGTGAGACTTTATAGTCGATAAATTGAAACCATACATGGCTGCCAGTGGGCAGTGCCTGTCTGAACTCTGGTGAGCATAGTGGCCCATGGGCCTCTTGTTTTTTATGCCCCCGCCATTCGAAGAATGGTGGGACGGCATATAGCGTTGCTCCCGTCCGTTCGTCCGTCCGTCTGTCCTTCCGAAACTTAAACAAAGTCAACAACTTTCTTATTCTTGGGTGGATTTTTAAATCACTTTGCAGAAATGTTAACCTTCATGAGACGATGTATCGCGTGCAAAAACCTAGGTCCGTACCTCCAAGGTCAAGGTCGTTCTTAGAGGCCAAAGGTAAAATAATGGTCCGAAACTTAAACATGATCAATAACTTTCTAATTTCTGAATGGATTTTGAAATTACTTGGCAGAAATGTTAACAATCATGAGACGATCGGTCTCACACAAAGCTTAGGTCCGTACCTCCCAGGTCATACTCAGATGTCAAATATTAAAACAGGGTCAAAATCTTAAACACAGTCAATAACTTACTTGTTTCTGGGTGGATTTTGAAATAACTTGGCAGAATTTTTAACCATCCTGAGACGATGTGTTGCCCAAGACTCAGGTTGGTACCTCCAAGGCCAAGGTCAAACGTAGAGGTCAAAGGTAAAGAAAAAAGTCTTTTTCTTGTATCCGGTTATTCTTAATGTTTTTGGAAATAAATTGATAGAAATGTTAACCATCATGGGCCGATGGGTCATGCGCAAGACCCAGTTTGGTACATCTAAGGTCAAGGTCATACTTATTTGATCTTAAGAAAGCATTTGATCTTAGAACGCATTTGATGTAGTTTATCACGATAAACTACTGCAAAAGATTGCCTATTATAATTTGGACAATACATCATTAAACTGGATTGCATCAAACAGGAATCAGTGTATTGTTGAGAAAAATCTAAGCTCTGCGAGACCGACAGTGCAACCTGGTGTCCCACACTGTTCAGTATTGGGGCCAGTTTTATTTTTTCTAATCATAAACGGTTTGCCTCTATGTACATGAGAAGCCGTTGTCGATGTCTATGCTGACGATACAACTATTCATTCGTCCAACAAAGACCTTATAATATTAGACTCAAAACTCCAAAGCGGAACATCTGGGGTTATTGAATGGTGCCGTGCAAACGATATGTATGACAATATATCTAAAACAGTGTCTATGACGCTAGGACCTCGGCAACAGTTGGCACGAAAGGGGCACTTCGAACTATATGTTAAAAATGAATTTGTTCAAACCGTTACACAACAAAAATTACTGGGTGTTATAATTGATAAGAATCTAGCTGGGACAAACAAGTTGATTCTGTTTGTCTTAATATATAACGAAGAATAAAAATTTTGAAACTTTTATCAAAATACATGGACATACCAAACATGAAATTATACTACAATTCATATATTACCAATAATAGATTACGGGTGTCTTTATTTGGGGAAGATGTACCAAAATAAATATACTTAGAATTCTTAGGCTTCAAAAACGAGCAGCAGGATCATCTTAAAAGCTGATATTATGCTCCCTTCATATGAAATGTTCAGAGAATTAAATTGGTAAACGTTTCCTAAAAGGGTCCAATATTCGAATATTATGGTGTTTAAGGCTGTCAACGGTTTAACGCCAGAATACATCAGTGACATCTTTACAAAAGTTTCAGATACACATACCCGAAACTTACGATCAGCTGATATTGAGCTGTTGCGAGTTCCTAGCTCTAAAACAAACGTTTTTGCTGATTCATTTTCGATTTCAGGAGCTAAACTATGGAACATATTGCCATTAGATATTCGAGACACTTCCGGCCTGAATGCTTTCAAGAATTCGCTTAAGGCTCACCTTCTACAAGCAAATCACTCAGTATATAAACAAGTTTTACTTATTATCCCTCTTCTGAACCGGGTAGTCACCTTGATACTTTAACTTTAATAATAATAATAATAATAATAATAATGGTGTTAATAATATAAACTAATTACTGAACGAATGCAGTGTATTTTTGTAAATTAATCGCTTAATATGGGGTCTGCGAGTAATTGCTAATCCACGATTCAACCAGCCAGTTTCCCTATGCCGGGCCTTACTGTAATTATTAAACAACGAGACAAGAACATACTTTTCGCCACATATCGTCATGTTCGATGCCCAGCGAGTGTGGACTCTCCATACAGCTGGTATATCTACATGACGCTGGTGGGTTAAACGTTATTTTCTATTCCAACGAGCAGTGCATGAATTACAGGAGGAGGTGCCATCTCTTTTAGCTACACTATCACGATATGAGTACCCCCTCGTGGAATTGTGTAACTGCTGTGACATTTGTATTCCTGTTTTGTCACGCACTACACATCTGTGATATGCTTAAAATTCGAGGTTACTTTTGTTTGTATTGGAGTTTTACGGCCCAGTCAACACTATTTAGGTCATTTTTGAGCCGGTCAGTTTACCTAACAACACTTTCCTGGGCAGGCTTATACGTAAGCGGTTAACCAGTACAGTGCACATTCTTTCGCCAGAAATCGAGGTTACTGCTTTCCATTTTCAGTATCATATTTTTGCTTTCCAGCGAAATGGAATGTCAATACGATCTTTTACTATTCAGCTGTAAGCCCCCGCCCTTTGGGGCTTGAAGAAATATATGGGCTGCATGATGCTTCCACGCAGAGCTGAATCCGGCCCGCACACTAGTACTGGTAAACCGCTTAGAGGATCTAAGCCTGTCCAGGAACCGCGGTGCGAGGCCGACCGTCCATGCTAATAAACCCTATTGGTTTCATTGGGAGACAGGCCTTGAGATGTCATTTCATCTCAATGTCGGGTAAAAGTCCCACAAAATTGGAAGCAACGTCTCAAGAATGACCTTAACAGTGTTGACGGGGACGTTAAACCTCAAATCAAACAAACAAAAACTATTCAGCTGTTTTAAACACCGAGAAAATATTTTACAAAATATTTTAGCATTTGAAAAATATTCTTTTTTTTTTACCAGTTTGATATCTTACTAGAATATCCACTGTAGCACAAACTCATAAGATTTTTTTTTTTTTTTTTTTTTTGCATATGTGTTTTATTTGTTTTATGGAGGATCATATGGAAGATTAGTTCTTTATACTAAATATGTAATCCTCTGGAAATAAAGACTTATTATTATTATTATTATTATTATTATTATTATTATAGGTCACAGTTAAAGACAAGTTGTTTTAGCTCATCAGAGCCGAAGGCTCCGGGGGAGCTTATAGTATAGAGATTGGACCGTCATCCGCCGTCATCGTCGACTGCGTCGTCAACATTTTCAAACAACATCTCTGAAACTATTTGATCAATTGAAACCAAATTACATGTGGAGCCTAGATAGGAAGGGGGAACGAAAGTTTGTTCGGGAGAACTTAGTCACATGACCAATATGGCCGCCATGCCCATATATGGTAAAAACCTTTACAAATCTTCTTAAGAACCAAATAGCCGATGATCTTTAAACTTAGTATGCAGCATCGTTGACTTGGGCCCTACCAAGTTTGTTCAAATGATGACCTTTGGTTTACCTTGACCTGTTTTATGTCAAGGTCAAATTTGGTCACTTAGACATTTGTATGGAAAAACGGCAAAACAGTAGATTTTTCTGATTGTTTGTTAGCTAGTGGCATCAGAAGTGGTATTTTCAATCAGCTGAAGGGAAGTTTATCAGTTTCAAAGGTCAAGGTCATTTACCGAACTTTGTCCAGGACGGCTCAGATTCAGTATCTTTATCTTCTTCTTCACTTAAACTACTAGAAGCCTCCGTGGTGCAGTGGTTACGCTACTCGCCTTGTAAACCAGGGATCGCAGGATCAATCCCGGGCTTCTCCAGACTTTCGGATGAGTCTTTAAACCTGAGGTCCCGTCTCCGCATGACCTTAGCTGTTGGTGGGACGTAAAACTAAAACTCACTCACTCACTCACTCACTTAAACTACTTGGCCAATTGAAACCAAATTACATGTTGAGCCTCTATTGAATGAGGGAACGAAAGTATGTTCGTGAGGACTGGGCCACATGACCAATATGTCCGCCATGCCCATATATGGTAAAAACCTTTAAAAATCTTCTTCTCAAGAACCGAACGGACGATGATCTTGAAACTTGGTGTGCAGCATCAGGGACTATGACCCTACCAAGTTTGTTCAAATGATGACCTTTGGTTGACCTTGACCTGTTTTACGTCAAGGTCAAATTTGGTCACTTGGACATTTGTATGGAAAAATGGAAAAACAGTGGACTTTTCTGATTGTATATTAGCAAATGGCATCAGAAATTGTATTTGCACTCAGCTGAATGGAAGTTTATCAGTTCCAATGGTCAAGGTCATTTACCGACCTTTGCCCAGGATGGCTCAGATTCAGTATTTTTATTTCCTTCTTCACTTAAACTACTTGGCCAGTTTAAACCAAATTACATGTGGAGCCTCCATGGAATGAGGGAACGAAAGTTTGTTCGTGAGGACTGGGTCACATGACCAATATGGGCCGCCATGCACATATATGGTACAAACATATAAAAATCTTCTTCTCAAGAACCGAACGGCCGATGATCTTGAAACATGGTATGCAGCATCAGGGACTCTGGCCCTACCAAGTTCGTTCAAAAAATGACCTTTGGTTGACCTTGACCTGTTTTACGTCAAGGTCAAATTTGGTCACTTAGACATTTGTATGGAAAAATTGCTAAACAGTGGATCTTTCCGATTGTATATTAGCTAATGACATCAGAAATGGTACTTACAATCAGCTGAATGGCAGTTTATCAGTTCCAAAGGTCAAGGTCATTTACGGACCTTTGTCCAGGACGCCCCGGATTCAGTATTTGTATCTTCTTCACTTAAACTACTTGGCCAGTTGAAACCAAATTACATGTGGAGCTTCTATGGAATGAGGGAACGAAAGTTTGTTCGTAAGGACTCGGTCACATGACCAACATGGCCGCTATGCCCATATATGGTAAAACCCTTTAGAAATCTTCTTCTCAAGAGCCGAACGGCCGATGATCTTGAAACTTGGTGTGCAGCTTCAGGGACTCTGGCCCTACCAAGTTGTTCAAATGATGACCTTTGGTTGACCTTGACCTGTTTTACGTCAAGGTCAAATTTGGTCACTTAGACATTTGTATGGAAAAATGGCTAAACAGTGGATTTTTCCGATTGTATATTAGCAATTGGCATCAGAAATGGTATTTATACTCAGCTGAATGGAAGTTTATCAGTTCAAGGTCATTTACCGACCTTTGCCCAGGATGGCTCAGATTCAGTATTTTTATTTCCTTCTTCACTTAAACTACTTGGCCAATTGAAACCAAATTACATGTGGAGCCTCTATGGAATGAGGGAACGAAAGTTTGTTCGTGAGGACTGGGTCACATGACCAATATGGGTCGCCATGCCCATATATGGTACAAACATTTAAAAATCTTCTTCTCAAGAACCGAATGGCTGATGTTCTTGAAACATGGTATGCAGCATCAGGGACTCTGGTCCTACCAAGTTTGTTCAAATAATGACCTTTGGTTGACCTTGACCTGTTTTACGTCAATGTCAAATTTGGTCACTTAGACATTTGTATGGAAAAATGGCAAAGTAGTGGATATTTCTGATTGCCTGGTAGGCTGTGACATCAAAAATGATATTTGCAGTTAGTGGAATGAAAGTTTATCAATTCCAAAGGTCAAGGTCATTACTGACCTTTGTCTTGTTGGGGCTCACTTCGCCGACTTTGGCGATGAAAGCGAAAAAACTTCGCCCTGAAATTTCGCCCGTTTTTTTCGGCGTCTTCCTTGTGAATAGTAAAGGTAAACTGACAAGGTGACGATAATCCTTCGATCCACTAGCGTCAGAAATTACACTGAACAAAGCTAACTATTTATTCTGCACTTCGTGCCACTTGCAACACACTTAGTAGTCTTGTACTGGCATAAATCTCGGTTGATTGCACAAAGTTTTTATTAGCTCACCTGTCACGTAGTGACAAGGTAAGCTTTTGTGATCACTTTTTGTCCGTCGTCCGTCGTGCGTGCGTGCGTGCGTGCGTCCGTAAACAATTTCAAATAAGTATATCTCTTATACCCCATGGTCAATCTTGATCAAATTTCATGAGAAGCATCATCAGGTAGGGGGAAAGGCTGCATAAGGTTTTTGGGCTGATCAGATTGGAATTCTGGTTGCCATGGCAACATATAGCTCCCATAGACTTACAATGGGAAAAAATTAAAATATCATCTTCTATGAAACCACAGGGCCCAGAGCTTAGATATTTAGCATGTATTAACAGCCAGTGGTCACCTACATAATTCCTGCCAATCATGCCCCTGGGGTCCAAATTGGCAACGCCCCGGGGCCCCTTCGCTCCCATAGACTCATAATGGAACAAACAGCTTCAAAAATCTTCTTATCCGAAACCACAGGGCCCAGAGCTCAGATATTTAGCATGTAGCAACGGAAAGTGGTCACCTACATAATTCCTGCCAATCATGCCCCTGGGGTCCAAACGGGCCACGCCCCGGGGCCCTTTAGCTCCTATAGACTCATAATGGAAAAAAGCTTCAAAAATCTTCTTCTCTGAAACCACAGGGCCTAGAGCTGAGATATTTTGCATGTAGCAACCGCGAGTGGTCACCTACATAATTCCTGCAAATCATGCCCCTGGGGTCCAAATTGGCCACGCCCCGGGGCCCCTTCGCTCCCATAGACTCATAATGGAACAAACAGCTTCAAAAATCTTCTTCTTCGAAACCACAGGGCCCAGAGCTCAGATATTTAGCATGTAGCAACGGCAAGTTGTCACCTACATAATTCCTGCCAATCATGCCCCTGGGGTCCAAACGGGTCACGCCCCGGGGCCCTTTAGCTCCTATAGACTCATAATGGAAAAAAGCTTCAAAAATCTTCTTCTCTGAAACCACAGGGCCCAGAGCTGAGATATTTTGCATGTAGCAACGGCAAGTGGTCACCTACATAATTCCTGCCAATCATGCCCCTGGGGTCCAAATTGGCCACGCCCCGGGGCCCCTTCGCTCCCATAGACTCATAATGGAACAAAACGCTTCAATCTTCTCCTCGGAAACCACAGGGCCCAGAGCTTTGATATTTAGCATGTAGCAGCAGCAAGTGATCACCTACATAATTCCTGCCAATCATGCCCCTGTGGTCCAAACGGGCCACGCCCCGGGGCCCTTTAGCTCCTTTTCACTCATAATGGAATAAACCTTCGAAAATCTTCTTCTCTGAAACCACAGGGCCCAGAGCTGAGATATTTGGCATGTAGCAATGGCATGTTGTCACCTACATAATTCCTGCCAATCATGCCCCTGGGGTCCAAATTGGCCACACCCAGGGCCCCTTAGCTCCCATAGACTCATAATGGAAAAAAAGCTTCAAAAATCTTCTTCTCTGAAACCACAGGGCCCAGAGCTTAGATATTTAGCATGTAGCAACGGTCAGTGGTCACCTACATAATTCCTGCCAATCATGCCCCTGGGTTCCAAATGGGCGACGCCCCGGGGCCCCTTCCCTCCCATAGACTCATAATGGAACAAAAAGCTTCAAAAATCTTCTTCTCAGAAACCACAGGGCCCAGAGCTTAGATATTTAGCATGTAGCAACGGCAAGTGGTCACCTACATAATTCCTGCCAATCATGCCCCTGGGGTCCAAACGGGCCACGCCCCGGGTCCCTTTAGCTCCTATAGACTCATACAGGAAAAAAGCTTCGAAAATCTTCTTCTCTGAAACCGCAGGGCCCAGAGCTGAGATATTTGGCATGTAGCAACGGCAAGTGGTCACCTAAATAATTCCTGCCAATCATGCCTCTGGGGTCCAAATTAGCCACGCCCCGGGGCCCCTTAGCTCCCATAGACTCATAATGGAACAAAAAGCTTCAAAAATCTTCTTCTCTGAAACCACAGGGCCCAGAGCTTAGATATTTAGCATGTAGCAACGGCCAGTGGTCACCTACATAATTCCTGCCAGTCATGCCCCTGGGTTCCAAATGGGCGACGCCCTGGGCCCCTTCGCTCCCATAGACTCATAATGGAACAAAAAACTTCAAAAATCTTCTTCTCGGAAACCACAGGGCCCAGAGCTCAGATATTTAACATTGTAGCAACGGAAATTTGTCACCTACATAATTCCTGCCAATCATGCCCCTGAGGGGGGGGGGGTCCAAATGGGCCACGCCCCGGGGCCCTTTAGCTCCTATAGACTTATAATGGAAAAAAAAAACTTAAAAAATCTACTTCTCTGAAACCACAGGGCCCAGAGCTGAGGTATTTGGCATGTTGCAACGGCAAGTGGTCACCTGCATAAATCCTACCAATCATGCCCCTAGGGTCCAAATGGGCCATACCCCGGGGCCCCTTAGCTCCCATAGACTCATAATGGAAAAAAAGCTTCAAAAATCTTCTTCTCTGAAACCACAGGGCCCGGGGTTGAGATATTTAGCATGTAGCAAAGGTAATTGGTCACCTACATAATTCCTGCCAATCATGCCCCTGCGTTCCAAATGGGCCACGCGCCGGGGCCCCTTTGCTCCCATAGACTCATAATGGAAAAAAGCTTAAAAAATCTTCTTCTCTGAAACCACAGCGCCCAGAGCTTAGATATTTAGCACGTAGCAACGGCAAGTGGTCACCTACTTAATTCCTGCCAATCATGCCCGTGGGGTCCAAATGGGCCAAGCCCGGGGCCCCTTAGCTCCTATATAGACTCATAACGGAAAAAAAGCTTCAAAAATCTTCTTCTCTAAAACCACAGGGCCCAGAGCTTGGATATTTAGCATGTAGCAATGGCAAGTGGTCACCTTGATAAATCCTGCCAATCATGCCCCTGGGTCCAAATGGGCCACGCCCCCGGGGCCCCTTAGCTCCCAAAGACTCATAATGGAAAAAAAGCATCTAATATCTTCATCTCTGAAACCAAAGGGCCCAGAGCTTAGATATTTAGCATATGGCAATGACAAGTGGTCACCTACATAAATCCTGCCAATCATGCCCCTGGGGTCCAAATGGGCAACACCCTGGGACCCCCTTAGCTCCCATAGACTCATAATGGAAAAAAACTTCAAAAATCTTCTTCTCTGAAACCACAGGGCCCAGAGCTTAGATATATAGCATGTAGCAACGGCAAGTGATCACCTACATATTTCCTGCTAATCATGCCCCTGGGGTCCAAATGGGCCACGCCCAGGGGCCCCTTAGCTCCCATAGACTCATAATGGAAAAAAGCTTCAAAAATCTTCTTCTCAGAAACTGTGAAGCACAGAATAAAATAGCAGGACAGAAAATAGCCAGCTACATAAATCCTGCTAACCCTGCCCCTTGGGTCAAAATTGGCCATGCCCGAGCTCATCAGCTCCAATAGACTTATAATGGAAAAAAAACCTTAAAAAATCTTCTTCTATGAAACCATTAGGTCCAGAGCTTAGATTTTTTGTATGTGGCAATGTCAAGTGGCCACCTACATAAATCCTGCCAGTTATGCCCCTGGGATCCAAATTGGCCACACCCCAGGGCTCTTTAGCTTCCATAGACCTACAAAAATCTTCTTCTCTGAAACCATAAGTCCCAGAGCTTAGGTATTTAGCATGTAACAATGTCGAATGGTCACCTTCATGAATCCTGCCAATCATGCCCCTGGGGTCAAAATTGGCCAAATCCTGTGGCCCCTTAACTCCAACAAACTTATAATGGAAAAAAGCGTCAAACATCTTCTTTGAAATCATGAAATACAGACCTTAGCTATTTAGTATATAGCAACACAAAATGGTCGCCTACATAAATCCTGCCAACCATGCCCTTTAAATTGGCCAAGCCCCAGGGCTCATTAGCTTCTATAGACTTATACTGGAAAAAACTTAAAAAAGATCTTCTTTTCCAAAACCATAAGGCACAGATTTTGTTTGATTTGAGGTTTTACATCCCTGTCAACACTGTATAGGTCATTTTGGAGATGTCTCTTCCAATTTTATGGGACTTTTACCCGACATTGAGATGAAATTACATCTCAAGCCCTGTCGCCCAATGAAACCAATAGGGTTTATAAGCATGGACACCGCTTTGCCTGAGCTTAGATATTTAGTATGTAGCAATGTCAAGTGGTCTCCTACACAAATGATTTTCTTGTACACAGGTGAGCGATATAGGGCCATTGGGCCCTCTTGTTGCAATAAGAGCCAATTAATATTACACAAGATTATGTAATTAAAAGGTATATTTGTACCGTTAGGTAATGCCAAAGTCCGGATGCGGACGTACTTTGTTAAGTACTGCTGTATACAGTAATAAGATTCTTGTGACCGTTGACAATGACACTGCATTGGGATTTAATAAATTTTAAATATACATGTAGATGGTTTTGTCATTGATTTGTTTGTACATTACTTTTGCATCAATCAATCGTTTTCATTTTTTTTACATGGACAACAACAAAAGTAGGTAGCAATTTTTTTATTTTGTAAGTGAAATTAATTATTACTTGCGGTAAATGTTCAGTAATTATCCAAATTCATAAAAAATAACAACTGATTTTCATCTAGCAAGGTTGTTCCCTCTTGTTTCTATAGTCTGTTTTAAAATACAATTGTGACAGGAACTTAATGAAATGATCTAACTATTACACAGAAACCTCTCTACTTTATAACACCATTTATTATAACATGGTTGCATATAACAAAAGTTACAGCTTGCCCAAATACAGTAAAATTACTATATTAAAACCACCTTTGGGACAGTCAAAAGTGGTCTTTAAGACCACTTTTGAACAGTCCCAAAAGTGGTCTCTGATCAGGGGTCACTGTATGCAGAAAACAGAAAGAAAGAATAACTACAGCCAACCAAATAAGCATTTTAAAGCAGAATTAGTCTTGATTTTAGGTGGTCTTAATAGCGGAATTGATTGATACCCCTTTAAAACAAACTTTTCTCCAAATAGGGGTTCACAGAAGAACTCATTACATTGTTGTTGTCCGGCGTTTAGCCGCACCCACTTCTCCCTATACCCAGCAAACTTCTCCCTATTTTCCCTACCGGCCCCGATAGCTCAGTTGGTAGAGTGTCCGCTCCGGGGAACGGGAGGTCACGGGTTTGATCCCGGGCCGCGACATACCAAAGTCGTTAAAAATGGTACTAGCTGCTCCTCGTTTGGCACTCAGATTTACGGGGTAGAGCTAGGACTTGTCGATCCAGTGTCAAGATAATGTGACTGGGTGTGGTTTTGTTTGTTTGTTTGTATTGGAGTTTTACGGCCCCGACTGGGTGTGGTATCATGTAATGTGTCTGGGACATGATACTTCAGTGAGGCAGCACTATAAAAGTCCGCATTGAGCTCCCTGTCGCAACCAGACACCGTCATGATATGACTGAAAAATTGTTGAAAGCGACGTTAAACCCGAATTCACACACACACCCTATTTTCCCAGGTGGGAGAAGTCACTTCTCCCAAAATTTTTGGGCTAGCTTGGGCCCTGTATATGGTATTAACCACATGACCTTTGGTGAGCGTAGTGGCCCATGGGCCTCTTGTTTTCTTGTGTCTACACAATATCTTTGTTGTTCCTGAATGGTTTTTAGCTCACCAGAGCAGAAAGCTTTGGGGGAGCTTAAAGAATTGGCATTGTCCGTCGTCGTTGTCTGCGTCTGCGTCGTAAACACTTTCAAACGACATCTCCTCTAAAGCCGCTGGGCCGATTGGACCCACATTTCATCTGTAGCAGCCTTTGGTCGGAGGATTGTAAGTTTGTGTTTTTTTTTTAAATCGGCTTATTAGTTTTGTTGCTATGGCAACTTAGAGTTTCCATAGACTTAAAATGGGGAACATTGGGAAATGGCATTTACTGCCAAGCCTTTGCAGATATTTTGACATAACTTTTATAGAAACGTTTCTTGAGTTCACCTCTCTCAGCCATATGCTTTTATGCCAACCTGAGGGTCCTTGGGTTGTGCTGGGACTCTGTCCCACCCCTACCACTTAATAAAAGGCCATACATCTCAGAAACCATTCAAATCCCCAGCCCTAAACCATACCTATTCTTGTTCCTTACGATAAGACGCATTCAGTGACAACAACCTGGGGGCCACCGGAGTGCGCCGGGGCCTTGCCACACCCATCCTCTTCCTAAAATACCCAATATCTCGGAAATCTTACAGATCCCCACCCCTAAACCATATATATTCTTGTTCTTTATAATAAGACACATTCAGTGACACCAACCTGGGGGTTCCATGGGATGCGCCGGGGCCCTGCGCCACCCCCCTCCACTTCATAAAAGTGAATATCTCAGAAACCATTAAGATCCCCATCCCTTAACCATATTGTTCTTGTTCCTTATGGTAAGACACATTCAGTGACACAAACATGGGGGCCCCAGGGATGCGCCGGGGCCTTGTCCCAACCCTCCACTTCATAAAACGCCCAATATCTCGGAATCCTTACAGGTGCCCACTCCAAAACAAACAGGGTTTTTATGCCCCCAACTTCCGTCCTTCCGCTTTTTACTGCATAGCACAACTTAAGAACCATGGGCGCTAGGTTTTTGAAATTTCATATATGGATTCCTTATGAAAAAATAATTAACCCGTGTTTTTTTTCTCGTCAGGATAATGCCCTTTTTTTAGCTCGCCTTACGAACGTAAGGGGGAGCTATTGCCATACCCCCGGGCGTCCGGCGTCGGCGTCAGCGTCAGCGTCGGCGTCGGCGTCGGCGTCAGCGTCGGCGTCCGCATTTGGTTAAAGTTTACCTGCAAGCTCTTATATGTGATGTTTTACAACTTTATTTTGAATATATAATTAATAATTGCTGAAAAAACAATATTTAACATTATCATTGTACTTCATTTTACAGGTTTTTTGGCTAAAATTGGACTTTTTGAGAAGTTAATATTTTCCTCTGTATTACCTCCCTTACTTCTCTGTGTTAAAGTTTACCTGCAAGCTGCGTGAGTTCAAATCCCGGGGGAGGAACGTTTTTTTTTTTTTTTTTTTTTTCTCTTTTCTTTTTTCTTTTTTTTCTTTTTAAAAACATAGCGGGGTCTGGGGCTCAAGGTCAAGGTCACTGTGGCTATTTTTAGAAAAAACATTGTTATCGCTCTAGTGCCTTCATTTATTGACGGATTTTAATATAACTTCACTGAAATGTTTGGTATAATGATATCTCGAGTGACTTTGACTTTCAGGGTCTGGGGCCTAAGGTCAAGGTTACTACTTTCAGGGTCATGGGGTCAAGGTCACTGTGGCTATTTTTAGAAAAAACATGGTCATGGTTCTTGCACCTTAATTTATTGATGGATTTTAATATAACTTCACACAAATGCTGGGTATGATGATATCTCTAGCAAGTTCGACTTTCAGGTTCCGGGGCTGAAGGTCAAGGTCACTGTGGCTATTTTTAGAAAAAACTTTGTGATCGCTCTAGTGCCTACATTTATGGATGGATTTTAATATAACTTCACAAAAATGTTGGCAATGATGATATCTTGAGCGAGTTCGACTTTCAGGGTCTGGGGTTGAAGGTCAAGGTCACTGTGGCTATTTTTAGAAATACTTTGTCATCGCTCTCACGCCTTCATTTATTGATGGATTTTAATATACCTTGACACAAATGTTTGGTATGATGATATCTTGAGTGACTTTGACTTTCCGGGTCAGGGGCTGAAGGTCAAGGTCACTGTGGCTATTTTTTAGAAAAACTTGATCACTGCTCTAGTGTCCAGATTTATTGATGGATTTTAAGATAATTTCATACAAATGTTGGGTATGAAGTTCACTTTTCAGGGTCTGGGGCTCAAAGTCAAGGTCACTGTGGCTATTTTTAGAAAAACTTTGCCATCACTCTTAAGTAACTACATTTATTGATGGATATAATGTAATTTTACACAAATGCTAGGCTAGGCTTTTTTTTAATTTGTCTTGCTCGAGGGGATTTGTATCGTCTGTGATGCCTTGTTATTACTTGGTAGTTTGTAGAATTTTTTTTAATCAAATATAGATTTGTTTTTCATTTTTTTTTTTTTTTTTTTTTTGCAGTAGAAAGGCTTGAAAACAGGATGATTAGGGGTACATTTTGGTTCTCTTTCATTTGCTGCCGTCTATTGGGATGTTTTACAGAAAAAAATTTTTTGATAACTTGCCCTCATCCATCTTAGGCCCCCAAAGGCGAGCTATGTTGTCTTCTGACAACTCTTGTTGAGTTATGCCCCCTTGCAAAAAATACTTCGAAATCTTGTAAGCAAGATATCTCAAAAACTGTTTGAGCTTTTGCCCTGAAACTTTACAGACTGGTTTTGGATGATGAGTAGACGAACTGATTCACTTTTGAAAAAAAATCCGAATTTTTTTTCTTGAGTTATGGCCCTTTGAAATTTTTTGCGTTTTAAGCTTGTAAGCAAGTTAACTAAAAAACTGTTTGAGCTATTGCCCTGAAACTTTACATAATGGTTGAGGATGATGAGAAGATGAACTGATTAACTTTTGACAAAAATCTAATTTTTTTTCTTGAGATATGCCCCTTTGAAATTTTGCGCGTTTTAAGCTAGTAAGCAAAATATCACAAAAACTGTTATTGCCCTGAAACTTTACAGGCTGGTTCTGGATGATGAGTAGATGAACTAATTAACTTTTGAAAAAATCCGAAATTTTGTTCTTCAGTCCTTTACATTTTTAGCTCACCTGACCGAAGGTCATGGTGAGCTTTTGTGACCGTAAGATGTCCGGCGTCGTCGTGCGTCGTCCGTCGTCCGTCGTCCGTCGTGCGTAAACTTTTTCTTGTGAACAAACTAGAGGCCACAGTTTTGGTCCAATCATCATCAAACTTGCTCAGAATGATCATCATGACAATATCTCGGTCAAGTTCGAATATGGGTCATGTCGGGTGAAAAAGTAGGTCAGTAGGTCAAATCATAGAAAAACCTTGTGAACACTCTAGAGGGCACAGTTTTGGTCCAATCATCATCAAACTTGCTCAGAATAATTATCATGACAATATCTCGGTCAGGTTCGAATATGGATCATGTAGGGTCAAAAAGTAGGTCAGTAGGTCAAACCATAGATAGTCCTTGTGAACACTCTAGAGGGCACAGTTATGGTTCAATTATCATCAAACTTGCTCAGAATGATCATTGTGACAATATCTCGGTCAAGTTTGAATATGGGTCATGTCGGGTCAAAAAGTAGGTCAGTAGGTCAATTCATAGAAAAACCTTGTGAACACTCTAGAGGGCACAGTTATGGTCCAATCATCATCAAACTTGCTCAGAATAATCATCCTGACAATATCTCAGTCAAGTTTGAATATGGGTCATGTTGGGTCAAAAAGTAGGTCAGTAGGTCAAATCATAGAAAAACCTTGTGAACACACTAGAGGGCACAGTTATGGTCCAATCATCATTAAACTTGCTCAGAATGATTGTCATGACAATATCTCGGTCAAATTTGAATATTGGTCATGTCGGGTCAAATGTAGGTCAGTAGGTCAAATCATGGAAAAACCTTGTGAACACTCTAAAGGCCACATTTTTGGTCCAATCATCATCAATCTTGCTCAGAATGATCATTGTGACAATATCTCAGTCAAGTGCGAATATGGGTCATGTGGTCCGGGCCTACACTGTTTTTAGCTCACCGTCACGTAGTGACGAGGTGAGCTTTTGGGATCACTTTTCGTCCGTCGTCCGTCCGTGCGTCCGTAAACAATTCTTTAAACGACATCTCCTCCTAAACCACTGATCGGATTTTGACCAAACTTCACAGGAATGATCCTTAGGTGGTCCCCTTTCAAAGTTGTTCAAATGGTTCCGGTCCGTTGCACATCTAGGTCAAAGGAGCCAAAAACAGATTTTTTTCACCAAAAACTTAAAAAATCTTCTTCTCTGAAACCACAAGGCCCAGGTCTTTGATATTTGGTATGAAGCTTCATCTGGTGGACCCCTACCAAGATTGTTCAAATTATAGTGCTGGGGCCAAAAATGCCCCCGCTCCGGGGCCCTTTGGTTTTACATGGGCTTATATAGGGAAAATCTTTAAAAATCTTCTTCTCTGAAACAGTAAGGCCCAGGTCTTTGATATTTGGTATGAAGCTTCATCTAGTGGACCCCTACCAAGATTGTTCAAATTATAGTGCTGGAGCCAAAAATGCCCCCGCTCTGGGGCCCTTTGATTTTACATGGGCTTATATAGGGAAAATCTTTAAAAATCTTCTTCTCTGAAACCGCAAGGCCCAGGTCTTTGATATTTGGTATGAAGCTTCATCTAGTGGACCCCTACCAAGATTGTTCAAATTATAGTGCTGGGGCCAAAAATGCCCCCGCTCCAGGGCCCTTTGGTTTTACATGGGCTTATATAGGGAAGAGCTTTAAAAATCTTCTTCTCTGAAACCGTAAGGCCCAGGTCTTTGATATTTGGTATGAAGCTTCATCTAGGGGACCCCTACCAAGATTGTTCAAATTATAGTGCTGGGGTCAAATATGCCCCCGCTCCGGGGCCCTTTGGTTTTACATGGGCTTATATAGGGAAAACCTTTAAAAATTTTCTTCTCTGAAACCGTAAGGCCCATGTCTTTGATATTTGGTATGAAGCTTCATCCCACACATCCATGGTCCTTCTTCCTCCCTCTCTCCCCCCCCCCACTCCGGGGCCCTTTGGTTTTAAATGGGCTTATATAGGGAAAATCTTTAAAAATCTTCTGTTCTGCCCAGATCTTTGCTATTTGGTATGAAGCTTCATCTAGTGGACTCCTACCAAGATTGTTCAAATTATAGTGCTTGGGCTAAAAATGCCACCGCCCGGGGGCCCTATGGTTTTACATGGGCTTATATGGGGAAAATCTTTAAAAATCTTCTTCTCGGAAACCCCAAGGGCCAGGTCTTTGCTATTTGGTATGAAGCTTCATCTAGTGGACCCCTACCAAGATTGTTCAAATTATAGCGCTAGGGCCAAAACTGCCCCCGACCTGGGGCCCTTTGGTTTTACATAGACTTATATAGAGATATTCCTTAAAAATCTTCTTTTGAAACAGCAAGGCCATGGTCTTTGATATTTGGTGTGAAGCTTCCTCTAGTGGACCTCTATCAAGATGGTTTAAATTATAGCCCTGAGGCCAAAAATGCCCCCGCCCTGGAGCCATTTGGTTTTATATAGGCTTATGTAGGGAATATCTTTAATAAAAATCTTCTTCTCTGAAACTGCAAGGCCCAGGTCTTTGATATTTGGTAATCATGTAGCATATCTAGTGGACCTTTGCCAAGATTGTTCAAATTATAGCCTTTGTTGATATTTGGTATGAAGCTTCACCTTTTTAGACGTCTCTGAACATTATGCACATTATAGCCCTGGGGTTAATAATGGCCCTCCCCGGGTCCCACTTGTTACTCTATGGATCAGGTGAGCGATCCAGGGCCATCATGGCCCTCTTGTTTTTGCGTTTTAAGCTTGTAAGCAAGATAAATAAAAAAATATTGAGCTATTGCCCTGAAACTTTACAGAATGGTTGGGGATGATGAGAAGATGAGCTGGTTATCTTTTGACAAAAATCCATTTTTTTCCCCTTTGAAATTTTGCACGTTTTAAGCTTGTAAGCAAGATATCTCAAAAACTTTTTGAGCTATTGCCCTGAAACTTTACAGGCTGGTTCAGGATGATGAGTAGATGAACAGATTAACTTCTGAAAAAAATCGGAAATTTTTTTCTTCAGTTATTGCCCTTTGAAATTTTTGTGTTTTAAGCTTGTAAGCAAGATAACTCAACAACTGTTTGAGCTATTGCCCTGAAACTTTACAGAATGGTTTGGGATGATGAGAAAGTGAACTGATTAATTTTTGACAAAAATCCATTTTTTTTCTTGAGTTATGCCCCTTTGAAATTTTGCGCGTTTGAAGCTTGTAAGCAAGATGTCTCAAAAACTGTTCAAGCTATTGCCCTGAAACTTTACAGGCTGGTTCAGGATGATGAGTAGATGAACTGATTAAATTTATAAATAAAATCGATTTTTTTTTCTTCAGTTATGGCCCTTTGAATTTTTTTGCATTTTAATCTTGTAGGCAAGATAACTAAAAAACTGTTTGAGCTATTGCCATGAATCTTTACAGAATAGTTGGGGATGATGAGAAGATGAACTGATTAACTTTCGAAAAAAATCCAATTTTTTCTCTTGTCAGGAGTTTGCCCCTTTCTTGAGTTATGCCCCTTTGCAAAAAATACTTTGAAGTCTTGTAAGCAAGATATCTCAAAAACTGTTTGAGCTTTTGCCCTGAAACTTTACAGACTGGTTTGGGATGATTAGTAGATGAACTGATTGACTTTTGAAAAAAATACCGAAATTTTTTCTTGAGTTATGCCCCTTTAAAATTTTGTGCGTTTTAAGCTTGTAAGCAAGATATCTGAAAAACTGTTTGAACTATAGACCTGGAACTTTACAGGCTGGTTCAGGATGATGAGTAGATGAACTGGTTAACTTTTGAAAAAAAAATCCGAAATTTCTTTTCTTGAGTTATGGCCCTTTGAATTTTTTGTGTTTAAGCTTGTAAGCAAGATAACTCAAAAACTGTTGAGCTATTGCCCTGAAACTTTACAGAATGGTTGGGGATGAGTAGAAGATGAATTGATTAACTAGTGACAAAAATCCAGTATTTTTTTCTTGAGTTATGCCCCTTTTAAATGTTGCGCATTTGAAGCTTGTAAGCAAGATATCTCAAAAACTGTACGAGCTATTCCCCTGAAACTTTACAGGCTGGTTCAGGATGATGAGTGGATGAACTGTTAAATTTAAAAAAAAAAATCCGAAATTTTTTTCTTCAGTTTTGGCCCTTTGAAATTTTTTGCGTTTTAAGCTTGTAAGCAAGATAACTGAAAAACTGTTTGAGCTATTGCCCTGAAACTTTACAGAATGGTTTGGGATGATGAGAAGATGTACTGATTAACTTTCGACAAAAATCCAAATTGTTTTTCTCGTCAGGATTATGCCCCTTTCTTGAGTTATGCCCCTTTGCAAAAAATACTTTGAAATCTTGTAAGCAAGATATCACAAAAACTGTTTGAGGTTTTGCCCTGAATCTTTACAGACTGGTTTTTGGATGATGAGTAGATGAACTGATTCACTTTTGAAAAAAATTTGAATTTTTGTTTCTTGAGTTATGGCCCTTTGAAATTTTTGTGTTTTAAGCTCGTTAGCAAGATACCTATAAAACTGTTTGAGCTATTGCCCTAAAACTTTACAGAATGGTTGGGGATGATGAGTAGATTAACTGATTAACTTTTGAAAAAAAATCCGAATTTTTGTTTCTTGAGTTATGGCCCTTTGAAATTTTTTTTGCGTTTTAAGCTTGTAAACAAGATAACTAAAAAACTGTAAAGTCTTGTAAGCAAGATATCTCAAAAACTGTTTGAGCTATTGCCCTGAAACTTTACAGGCTGGTTCAGGATGATGAGTAGATGAACTGATTAACTTCTGAAAAAAATCGGAAATTTTTTTCTTCAGTTATTGCCCTTTGAAATTTTTGTGTTTTAAGCTTGTAAGCAAGATAACTCAACAACTGTTTGAGCTATTGTCCTGAAACTTTACAGAATGGTTTGGGATGATGAGAAAGTGAACTGATTAATTTTTGACAAAAATCCATTTTTTTTCTTGAGTTATGCCCCTTTGAAATTTTGCGCGTTTGAAGCTTGTAAGCAAGATGTCTCAAAAACTGTTCAAGCTATTGCCCTGAAACTTTACAGGCTGGTTCAGGATGATGAGTAGATGAACTGATTAAATTTAAAAACAAATCGATTTTTTTTTCTTCAGTTATGACCCTTTGAAATCTTTTGCATTTTAATCTTGTAAGCAAGATAACTAAAAAACTGTTTGAGCTATTGCCATGAAACTTTACAGAATAGTTTGGGATGATGAGAAAATGAACTGATTAACTTTCGAAAAAAAAATCCAATTTTTTCTCTTGTCAGGATTTTGCCCCTTTCTTGAGTTATGCCCCTTTGCAAAAAAATACTTTGAAGTATTGTAAGCAAGATATCTCAAAAACTGTTTGAGCTTTTGCCCTGAAACTTTACAGACTGGTTTGGGATGATTAGTAGATGAACTGATTGACTTTAAAAAAAAATACCGAAATTTTTTCTTGAGTTATGGCCCTTTGAAATTTTTTGCATTTTAAGCTTATAAGCAAGATAACTAAAAAACTGTTTGAGCTATTGCCCTAAAACTTTACAGAATGGTTGAGGATGATGAGAAGATGAACTGATTTATTTTTGACAAAAATCCATTTTTTTTCTTGAGTTATGCCCCTTTAAAATTTTGTGCGTTTTAAGCTTGTAAGAAAGATATCTGAAAAACTGTTTGAACTATAGACCTGAAACTTTACAGGCTGGTTCAGGATGATGAGTAGATGAACTGGTTAACTTTTGAAAAAAATCCGAAATTTCTTTTCCTCAGTTATGGCCCTTTGAATTTTTGTGTTTAAGCTTATAAGTAAGATAACTCAAAAACTGTTGAGCTTTTGCCCTGAAACTTTACAGAATGGTTGGGAATGAGTAGAAGATGAATTGATTAACTTTTGACAAAAATCCAATATTTTTTTCTTGAGTTATGCCCCTTTTAAATGTTGCGCATTTGAAGCTTGTAAGCAAGATATCTCAAAAATGTACGAGCTATTCCCCTGAAACTTTACAGGCTGGTTCAGGATGATGAGTAGATGAACTGATAAATTTTAAAAAAAAATCCGAAATTTTTTTCTTCAGTTTTGGCCCTTTGAAATTTTTTGCGTTTTAAGCTTGTAAGCAAGATAACTGAAAAACTGTTTGAGCTATTGCCCTGAAACTTTACAGAATGGTTTGGGATGATGAGAAGATGTACTGATTAACTTTCGACAAAAATCCAAATTGTTTTTCTCGTCAGGATTATGCCCCTTTCTTGAGTTATGCCCCTTTGCAAAAAATACTTTGAAATCTTGTAAGCAAGATATCACAGAAACTGTTTGAGGTTTTGCCCTGAATCTTTACAGACTGGTTTTTGGATGATGAGTAGATGAACTGATTCACTTTTGAAAAAAATCTGAATTTTTGTTTCTTGAGTTATGGCCCTTTGAAATTTTTGTGTTTTAAGCTCGTTAGCAAGATAACTATAAAACTGTTTGAGCTATTGCCCTAAAACTTTACAGAATGGTTGGGGATGATGAGTAGATTAACTGATTAACTTTTGAAAAAAAATCCGAATTTTTGTTTCTTGAGTTATGGCCCTTTGAATTTTTTTTTTTTGCGTTTTAAGGTTGTAAACAAGATAACTAAAAAACTGTTAGAGCTATTGCCCTAAAACTTTACAGTATGGTTGGGGATGATGAGTAGATGAACTGATTAACTATTTTAAAAAATCCCAAATTTTTTTTCTTCAGTAATTGCCCTTTGAAATTTTTTGCGTTTTAAGCTTGTAAGCAAGATAACTGAAAAACTGTTTGAGCTATTGCCCTGAAATGGTTTGGGATGATGAGAAGATGAACTGAATAACTTTCAACAAAAATCCAATTTTTGGTCTCGTCAGGATTATGCCCCTTTCTTCAGTTAGGCCCCTTTGCAAAAAATACTTTGAAATCTTGTAAGCAAGATATCTCAAAAACTGTTTGAGCTTTTGCCCTGAAACTTTACAGACTGGATTGGGATCATGAGTAGATGAACTGATTAACTTTTGAAAAAAATCTGAATTTTTGTTTCTTGAGTTATGGCCCTTTGAATTTTTTGTGTTTTAAGCTTGTAAGCAAGATAACTAAAAAACTGTTTGAGCTATTGCCCTAAAACTTTACAGAATGGTTGGGAATGATAGGTAGATGAACTGATTAAGTTTTGAAAAAAAAATCCAAAATTTTGTTTCTTGAGTTATTGCCCTTTCAATTTTTTTTTGCGTTTTAAGCTTGTAAGCAAGATAACTAAAAAACTGTTTGAGCTATTGCCCTAAAACTTTACAGAATGGTTGGGCATGATGAGTGTATGAACTGATTAACTTTCGAAAAAAATCCGATTTTTTTTCTTGAGTTATGCCCCTTTGAAATTTTGCGCGTTTTAAGCTTGTAAGCAAGATATCTCAAAAACTATTTGAGCTATTGCCCTGAAACTTTACAGGCTGGTTCAGGATGATAAGTAGATGAACTGATTAACTTTTGAAAAATCCGAAAAATTTTTCTTCAGTTATGGCCCTTTGAAATTTTTGAGTTTTCAGCTTGTAAGCAAGATAACACAAAAACTGTTTGAGCTATTGCCCTGAAACTTCTCAGAATGGTTGGGGATGATGAGAAGATGAACTGATTAACTTTCAACAAAAATCAATTTTTTTTTTCTTGAGTTATGCCCCTTTGAAATTTTTGTGTTTAAGCTTTTAAGCAAGAGATCTCAAAAACTTTCTGAGCTATTGCGCAGAAACTTTACAGGCTGGTTTAGGATGATGAGTAGATGAACTGATTAACTTTTGAAAAAAAATTCGGTTATGGCCCTTTGAAATTTTTTAGTTTTAAGCTTGTAAGCAAGATAAGTCAAAACTGTTTGAGCTATTTCCCTGAAACTTTTCAGAATGGTTGGGGATGATCAGAAGATGAACTTATTTACTTTCGACAAAAAATCCTCTTTTCTTTTCTTGAGTTATGCCCCTATGAAATTTTGCGCATTTTAAGCTTGTAATCAAGATATCTAAAAAAAACTGTTTGAGCTATTGCCGTGCATATTTACAGGCTGGTTCAGGATGATGAGCAGATGAACTGATTAGGTGAATTTTAATGCATTTGCATTTTTGGGGAACTTAATGCATGCTTGCTTAAGACAGGTTGCTCGCCTAATAGAGGTGGACACTAAGACAGGTTTGACTGTATCTCTAAAACTGTATGAGCTATTGTCCGTTAACTTAAAACACTGGTATGGGGTGATAAATAAATGACCTGATTAACTTCAGTTTTTCTTGTTCCTTCTAAAATTTCAGCATTACAGCCAAATAAAAAAAAAGATATCTCAATTACTGTTAGGGACAAGCAGTGTTAGTGTCAAGCAGTGTTAGTGTCAAGCAGTGTTAGGGTCAAGCAGTTGGGGGCATTGTGTTTCATAAACACTGGCTCTAGTTTATTGAAATTCGACTCTTTAGTTTGGTTGCTATGGCAAATTAAAGTTTCAATTTATGTATATTGGGGAAAATTTGAAACTGATATTGACTGCCAAGCCTTTGCAGATATATTGACAAAACTCAAGATAAGAGTAGAAATGCGTCTTTAAGCTTTCATCTTTCTGTCATTCCTTAAATTGTCATCTCCTCATTAACCATCTGCTCTATGAGGCTGAGAATTTATGAAAATATTCACGATATTTGCCTTTGCAGGTTTTATGTTTAATGAAATTGGAGTCTTTAGTTTGTTTACTATGGCAAGTTAAGCGTTTCCATTGACATATAATGTTGAAAAATAGAATAAACACATTTACGCCTTTCAAGATATTTTGTCAAACTTTCATGGAAATATTGCTTAAAAAATGGTTTATCTGCCATATAATTTTAGGCCTATTGGTTTCCACAGATAGGCAGTTGTCAATTGTTGTCTGTTTTCTTGCAACTGCACATACAAGCGACATCAGTCCTCTGAAGCCACTAGGCTGATTGGGTCCAAATTTCATCGGCCCTCATTGTTTATTAAAATACATGGCTGCAAGTGGGCAGTGCCCCCCCCCCCCCACTCCCGAGCACTGGTGAGCATAGTGGCCCATGAGCCTCCTGTTTTCAGACGGGGGCATCCGTGTCCTATGGACGTATTTCTAGTCTTATCTGAATTATCTCCACTTTTTGAGTTATTTCCCTTTTAAATAGGTAACACAGGAATCTCGTTAGCAAGGTATCTGAAAAAGTATTCGAGCTATTTGGTGTACTGATTTGGACTGAGGAGGAGATCAACTGATTTAATTTAAAAATGCAATTTTGTTGGAGTTATTGCCCTTTTGCTATTTCTGGCCATTTAATCCTGTTGCGTACAAGTGCATAGCATAACTTAAGAACCATGTATGCTAGTGTATTCGAATTTCATATAAGGATTCCTCATGAAAAGAAATAGTTGACCCATATTTATTTTATCTGATGATTTTAAGACCACATATTTTCAAAGCCATATGAAGGATTTAATTTGTAATTGATATGCTGGTAGATAATGGTCTGAAGGTTTATTTTGCAATATCCCCACGTTTACGTATGCCCTCAAGGACACTTCCAGGCGAGTCACGCTGTCTGACAGCTCTTGTTAAATAAATTCTTAAAAAAAAAAACTTATGAGTTATCGCCCTTTGTAAATTTGGGGAATTTTTACCTTGTCAGAAAAATATCCCAAAAAGTATTACGGCTAGTCTTGAAACTTTGTGGATAGATTCGAGATGATGATAATTTTTTTAACAAAGTCTTTCTTTTTTTAGCTCACCTGTCACGTAGTGACAAGGTGAGCTTTTGTGATCACTTTTTGTCCGTCGTCCGTCGTGCGTGCGTCCGTGCGTCCGTAAACAATTTCAAATAAGAATATCTCTAATACCCCATTGTCAATCTTGATCAAATTTCATGAGAAGCATCATCAGGTAGGGGGAAAGGCTGCATAAGGTTTTTGGGCTGATCAGATTGGAGTTCTGGTTGCCATGGCAACATATAGCTCCCCTAGACTTACAATGGGAAAAAATTAAAATGTCTTCTTCTCTGAAACCACAGGGCCCAGAGCTTAGATATTTAGCATGTAGCAACGGCCAGTGGTCACCTACATAATTCCTGCCAATCATGTCCCTGGGGTTCAAATTGGCCACGCCCCAAGGCCCCTTCGCTCCCATAGACTCATTATGGAACAAAAAGCTTCAAAAATCTTCTTCTCTGAAACCGCAGGGCCCAGAGCTTAGATATTTAGTATGTAGCAACAGCAAGTGGTCACCTACATAATTCCTGCCAATCATGCCCCTGGGTTCCAAATGGGCCACGCCCCGGGATCCCTTCGCTCCCATAGACTCATAATGGAAAAAAAGTTTCAAAAATCTTCTTCTCTGAAACCACAGGGCCCAGAGCTTAGGTATTTTGAATGTAGCAACGGCAAGTGGTCACCTACATAATTCCTGCCAATCATGCCCCTGGGGTCCAAATTGGCCACACCCCGGGGGCCCTTAGCTCCCATAGACTCATAATGGAAAAAAAGCTTCAAAAATCTTCTTCTCTGAAACCACAAGGCCCAGAGCTTCGATATTTAGCATGTAGCAACGGCAAGTGGTCACCTACATAATTCCTGCCAATCATGCCCCTGGGTTCCAAATGGGCCACGCCCTGGGGCCCCTTCGCTCCCATAGACTCATAATGGAAAAACGTTTCAAAAATCTTCTTCTCTGAAACCACAAGGCCCAGAGCTTAGATATTTAGCATGTAGCAACGGCAAGTGGTCACCTACATAATTCCTGCCAATCATGCCCCTGGGGTCCAAAGGGGCCACCCCCGGGGCCCTTTAGCTCCTATAGACTCATAATGGAAAAAAGCTTCAAAAATTTTCTTCTCTGAAACCACAGGGCCCAGAGCTGAGATATTTGGCATGTAGGAACGGCAAGTGGTCACCTACATAAATCCTGCCAATCATGCCCATAGGGTCCAAATGGGCCAGGCCCTGGGGCCCCTTAGCTCCCATAGACTCATAATGGAAAGAAAGCTTCAAAAATCGTCTTCTCTGAAACCACAGGGCCCAGAGTTTAGATATTTAGCATGAAGCAATGGCAATTGGTCACCTACATAATTCCTGCCAATCATGCCCCTAGGTTCCAAATGAGGCTACGCCCCGGGGCCCCTTTGCTCCCATAGACTCATAATGGAACAAAAAGCTTCACAAATCTTCTTCTCCAAAACCACAGGGCCCAAAGCTTAGATATTTAGCATGTAGCAACGGCAAGTGGTCACCTACATAATACCTGCCAATCATGCCCCTTGGGTCCATATGGGCCACGGCTTGGGGCCCTTTAGCTCCTATAGACTCATAATGGAAAAAAGCTTCAAAAATTTTCTTCTCTGAAACCACAGGGCCAAGAGCTGAGATATTTGGCATGTAGCAACGGCAAGTGGTCACCTACATAATTCCTGCCAATCATGCCCCTGGGTCAAAATTGGCCACGCCCCGGGGCCCCTTCGCTCCCATAGACTCATAATGGAACAAAAAGCTTCAAAAATCTTCTTCTTGGAAACCACAGGGCACAGAGCTTACATATTTAGCATATAGCAACGGCAAGTGGTCACCTACATAATTCCTGCCAATCATGCCCCTGGGGTCCAAACAGGCCACGCCCAGGGCCCTTTTGCTCCTATAGACTCATAATGGAAAAAAGCTTCAAAAATCTTCTTCTCTGAAACCACAGGGCCCAGAGCTGAGATATTTGGCATGTAGCAACAGCAAATGGTCACCTACATCATTCCTGCCAATCATGCCCCTAGGGTCCACCCCGGGGCCCCTTAGCTCCCATAGACTCATAATTGAAAACAAGCTTCAAAAATCTTCTTCTGAAACCACAGGGCCCAGAGCTTAGATATTTAGCCTGTAGCAACGGCCAGTGGTCACCTACATAATTCCTGCCAATCATGTCCCTGGGTTCCAACTGGGTGACGCCCCGGGGCCCCTTCGCTCCGAAAGGCTCATAATGGAACAAAAAGTTTCAAAAATCTTCTTCTCGGAAACCACAGGGCCCAGAGCTTAGATATTTAGCATGTAGCAACGGCAAGTGGTCTACTACATAATTCCTGCCAATCATGCCCCTGGGGTCCAAACGGGCCATGCCCTGGGGCCCTTTAGCTCCTATAGACTCATAATGGAAAAAAAATTCAAAAATCTTCTTCTCTGAAACCACAGGGCCCAGAGCTGAGATATTTGGCATGTAGCAGCGGCAAGTGGTCAACTACATAAATCCTGCCAATCATGCCCCTAGGGTCCAAATGGGCCATGCCCCGGGCCCCTTAGCTCCCATACACCCATGGAAAAAAAGCTTCAAAAATCTTCTTCTCTGAAACCACAGGTCCTAGAGTTTAGATATTTAGCATGTAGCAACAGCAATTGGTCACCTACATAATACCTGCCAATCATGCCCCTGGGTTCCAAATGGGCCACACGCCGGGGCCCCTTTGCTCCCTTAGACTCATAATGGAAAAAAGCTTAAAAAAATCTACTTCTCTGAAACCACAGCGCTCAGAGCTTAGATATTTAGCACGTAGCAACAGCAAGTGGTCACCTACTAAATTACTGCCAATCATGCCCCTGGGGTCCAAAGGGCCACGCCCAGGGGCCCCTTAGCTCCTATAGACTCATAATGGATAAAAAAAAAGCTTCAAAAATCTTCTTCTCTGAAACCAAAGGGCCCAGAGCTTAGATATTTAGCATGTAGCAATGGCAAGTGGTCACCTCCATAAATCCTGCAAATCATGCCGTGGGGTCCAAATGGGCCACGCCCCAGGGCCCCTTAGCTCCCATAGACACATATTGGAAAAAAGCTTCAAAAATCTTCTCCTCTGAAACCACAGGGCCCAGAGCTTAGATATTTAGCATGTAGCAATGACAAGTGGTCACCTACATAAATCATGCCAATCATGCCCCTGGGGTCCAAATGGGCCACACCCTGGGACCCCCTTAGCTCCAAAAAGACTCATAATGGAAAAAAACCTTCAAAAATCTTCTTCTCTGAAACCACAGGGCCCAGAGCTTAGATATTTAGCATGTAGCAAAGGCAAGTGGTCACCTACATATTTCCTGATAATCATGCTTCTGGGGTCCAAATGGGCCATGTCCCGGGGCCCCTTAGCTCTAATAGACTCATAATGGAAAAAAGCTTCAAAAATCTTCTTCTTAGAAACTGTGAAGCACAGGACTTGTCTAGCAACATAAAATAGCCAGCTACATAAATCCTGCTAACCCTGCCCCTGGGGTCAAAATTGGCCACGCCCGAGCTCATCACCTCCAATAGACTTATAATGGAAAAAAATTTAAAAAATCTTCTATGAAACCATAAGGCCCAGAGCTTAGATTTTTAATATGTAGCAATGTCAAGTGGCCACCTACATAAATCCTGCCAGTTATGCCCCTGGGATCCAAATTGGCCACACCCCAGGGGTCTTTAGCTTCCATAGACTTACAATTGGAGAAACTTCAAAAATCTTCTTCTCTGAAACCACAGGGCCCTTATAATGAAAAAAAAAAAAAAAACTTAAAATGGGGGAAAAAATCTTCAAAAATCTTCTTCTCTGAAACCATAAGTCCCAGAGCTTAGGTATTTAGCATGTAGCAATGTCGAGTGGTCGCCTACATGAATCCTGCCAATCATGCCCCTGGGGTCCAAATCCTGTGGCCCCTTAACTCCAACAAACTTATAATGGAAAAAAGCTTCAATCATCTTCTTTGAAATCATGAAGTACAGACCTTAGATATTTAGTATGTAGCAACACAAAATGGTCGCCTACATAAATCCTGCCAACCGTGCCCTTTGTGTCAAAATTGGCCAAGCCCCAGGGCTCATTAGCTCCTATAGACTTATACTTGAAAAAAAAAAACTAAAAAAAATATCTTTTTCTCCAAAAGCATAAGGCACAGATTTTGTTTGATTTGAGGTTTTACATCCCCGTCAACACTTTATAGGCCATTTTGGAGATGTGTCTTCCAATTTTGTGGGACTTTTACCTGACATTGAGATGAAATTACATCTCAAGCCCTGTCTCCCAATGGAACCAGTAGGGTTTATAAGCATGGACACCGCTTTGCCTGAGCTTAGATATTTAATATGTAGCAATGTCAAGTGGTCTCCTACACTAATGATTTTCTCGTACACAGGTGAGCGATATAGGGCCATTGGGCCCTCTTGTGTTTTATATTAGGATCACTTTTTGTCTGTTATCTGTGCGTAAACAATTTCTCCAAATGACATCTCCTCCTAAACCACTGATCGGATTTTGACCAAACTTCACAGGAATTATCCTTAGGGGGTCCCCTTTCAAAGTTGTTCAAATGGGTCCGGTCCGTTGCACATCTAGGTTACAGGAGCCAAAAATAGATTTTTTTCACCGAAAACTTAAAAAAATCTTCTTCTCTGAAACCACAAGGCCCAGGTCTTTGATATTTGGTGTGAAGCTTCATCTAGTGGACCCCTACCAAGATTGTTCAAATTATAGTGCTGGGGCTAAAAATGCCCCCGCCCCGGGGCCCTTTGGTTTTACATGGGCTTATATAGGGAAAATCTTGATAAATCTTCTTCCCTGAAACCACAAGGCCTAGGACTTTGATATTTGGTATGAAGCTTCATCTAGTGGACCCCTACCAAGATTGTTCAAATTATAGTGCTTGGGCCAAAAATGCCCCCGCCCCGGGGCCCTTTGGTTTTACATGGGCTTATATAGGGATGATCTTTAAAAATCTTCTCTGAAACCGCAAGGTCCAGGTCTTTGATAATTGGCAAGAAGCTTCATCTAGTGGACCCCTACCAAGATTGTTCGAATTATAGTGCTGGGGCAAAAAATGCTCCCACCCCAGGGCCCTATGGTTTTATATGGGCTTATATGGGGAAAAGCTTCAAAAATCTTCTTTTCTGAAACCGCAAGGCCCAGGTCTTGGATATTTGGTGTGAAGCTTCCTCTAGTGGACCTCTTTCAAGATTGTTTATATTATAGCCCTGAGGCCCAAAATACCCCTGTCCCCTTGGCCATTTGGTTTTACATAGGCTTATATAGGGAAAATCTTTAAAAATCTTCTTCTCTGAAACCGCAAGGCCCAGGTCATTGATATTTGGTACGAAGCTTCATCTTGTGGACCCCTACCAAGATTGTTCAAATTATAGCCCTGGGGCCAAAAATGCCCCCGCTCCAGGGCCCTTTGGTTTAACATAGATTTCTATAGGGAAAATCTTGAAAAATCTTCTTCTCTGAAACCACAAGGCCTAGGTCTTTGATATTTGGTATGAAGCTTCATCTAGCGGACGTCTACAAAGATTTTTCAAATTATAGCCCTGAGACCAAAATGGCCCCGCCTTGGGGCCCTTTGGTTTTACGTAAACTTATACAGGGAAAATCTTTCAAAATTTTCTTCTGTGAAGCCAAAAGGCCTAGGTCTTTGATATTTGGTGTGAAATTGCATCTAGTGGACCTCTATCAAGATTGTTCAAATTATAGCCCTGGGGCCAAAAATGCCCCCGCACTGAGACCCTTTGGTTTTACATAAACTTATATAGGGAAATATTTAAAAATCTTCTTCTCTGAAACTGCAAGGCCCATGTCTTTGATATTTTGGTATGGAGCTTCATCTAGTGGACCTCTACCAAAATAGTTCAAATTATAGCCCTCGGGCCACAAATCCCCCGCCCCGTGGCCCTTTGGTTTTACATAGACTTATATAGAGATAATATTTGAAAAATCTTCTTCTCTGAAACAGCAAGGCCCAGGTCTTTGATATTTGTTGTGAAGCTTCATCTAGTGGACCTCTATCAAGATTGTTTAAATTATAGCCCTCAGGCCAAAAATACCCCCGCCCCTGGGCCATTTGGTTTTACATAGGCTTATGTAGGGAATATCTTTAAAAAAAATCGTCTTCTCTGAAACTGCAAGGCCCAGGTCTTTGATATTTGGAGTGTAGCTTCATCTATTGGACCTTTGCCAAGATTGTTCAAATTCTAGCCTTTGTTGATATTTGGTATGAACCTTCACCTTTTTAGACCTCCCTCAACATTATGCACATTATAGCCCTGGGTCAAAAATGGCCCTCCCCGGGGCCCACTTATTACTCTATGGATCAGGTGAGCGATCCAGGGCCATCATGGCCCTCTTGTTTATTAATTTCAGCTCACACTGTGAGCTTTTGTGAAAGCGAGATTTTCGGCGTCATTGTTCGTCCGTTGCCCGTCGTGCTTGCGTAAACTTTACTTGTAAATACTCTAGGGGCCACAGCTTTAGTACAATCATGGTCATACCTAATTAGAATGATCAAAATATCACGGTAAAGTTCGAATATGGGTCATGACGGGTCAAAACGTAGGTCAGTAGGTCAAATCATACAAAAAACCTTGTTAACACTCTACAGGCGACAGATTTGGTCCTGTCAACATCAGACTTGTGCAGACTGATCATCTTGACAGTATCTCGGTCAAATTCGAAGATGGGTCATGTCAGGTCAAAAGGCAAGTCAGCGGGTCAGATCATAGATAACCCTTGTGAGCACTCTGGAGGCCACAGTTTTGGTCCAACCATCACCAAATTGCTCTGAATGATCATCATGACAATAACTAGGTTAAGTTGAATATGGGTCTTGTCGGGTAGATCAATAGTTCAAATAAAACAAATCATTGTGAACACCCTAGGGACCACAGTTTTGGTTCAGTGAACCCAAATTTTATGGTGACTTAGTATATAAATTCAGAAAAATTCATAACCGCAATGACTTCAGCACCCAATTTCGTAAAATCATTCTTCGATATAAAAAGATTGGATACAACATAAATGTTATACGACAGACTGCATGCATGGTAGGTAACCAAATCACGGTTGATAACTTTGCTTCCCTCTTTAATTGCACGCCGGTGGGTCAGGCCTCAGATTCTATGACGGTTCCAACGTAAATGCTAATTTTGATTGGTACTTGATGCTCTGTCTCTGGTCGGGCCCATCGGAATCCAACTGTTGATTTTCTTTTGCTCCAGCATTTCGGCTGAGTCCTCATCGTTGTTTCATCTCTGTGGTTGTTTGTTTTTTGTGTTCACGGAGATGTTGCACAGATGAGTTAGGAGGCCTTCATGCAGACTTAACAGATTATTTGTCTTAATCGCGACGGAAGCAAGGGCGAGGATTGTAGCCACGTAAAATCGATTTAAGTCCCCCCCCACAGTGGAATTGGTTTCTGCCGACCGTTCCAAGGCGGTTCTTCTGTCGCGGTTTATTTTTGTTATGGTTTGTCTTTGGTGTTTGTGTCGCTTATATTATTTTAATTTGGATAGCCTTTTGGCCATTTTGTGGAAAGTAACTGTCCTTTTGGCTTTCCGCTGTTGGTGTTTCCGTTGGGTTCTGTTGTTTCATGTTTGAGTGTCTTTCCCTTTGGTGTCTCTGATGGGAGCTATGGGTTAATTGTATCGATTCCTGATCATTGCCCCCACTTCTATTTTTCACCAGAATTGCTCAGAATGATCGACTTGACAATATCTCATCTTGACAATATCGGTTAACTTTAAATCTGGGTCATGTGTGGTCAAAATGAAGATCAGTAGGTCAAATCATACTTAAACCTTGTGAGCAATCTAGAGGCCACAGTTTTGGTCCAATCATCATAAAACTTGCTCAGAATGATTACATGGCAATATCTCGTTCAAGTTCGAATAATGGTCTTTTTGGGTCAAAAGGGAGGTCATAGTAAAACCTTGTGAAAACTAGAGACGCCATAGTTTGGCCAAACCATCATTAAACTTGCTTAGAATGATCTACTTGACAATGTCACTGTTAAACATGTCAAAAAGTAGGTCAGCAGGTCAAATTATAGAAAACGTTCTGGTGACAACAATTTTGGTCCAATGGTCTTCAAACTTGCTCAGAATGATCGTCTTGATAATATTTGTCAACTTTAAATATGGATCATGTCAGGTCAAAACGGAGCAGTAGGTGAAATCATAGTAAAACCTTGTGAGCAATCTTGAGGCCACAGTTTTGGTACAATCATGATCAACTTTGCTCAGAATGATTATCATGACAATTCGTCGGTCAAGTTCGAATAATGGTCTTGTTGGCCCAAAAAGTAGGTAGGTCAAATTATAGTAAAACCTTGTGATAACTAGATGCCGAAGTTTTGGTCCAATTATAATTAAACTTGCTCAGAATGATCAGTTTTGACAATATCTCGGTCAAGTTTTAATGTGGATTAAGGTTGAGCAAAAGTAGGTCATAGAAAACATTTAAGAGACCACAGTTTTGGTTCAGTCATCTTGAAACTTGCTCAGAATGTTCATCTTGACCACATCTCGGATAAATTTGAATATGGGTCATGTCTGGTCGAAAACATCTTTGTGAAGACTCTTGTGGCAAGTTTTGGCCCGATCATCATCAAACTTGCTCATCGCGACAATATATCGGTCAGGTTTGAATAATGGTCTTGTCGGGCCTAAAAGTAGGCCAGATTGTAGTAAGAATTTTAACACTCTAGAGCCCGAAGTTTTTGGTCATTTTATAATCAAACTGGCTCAGAATGATCAGGGTTGACAATATCTCGGTCAAGTTTTATGGGGGATCATGTCGAGTCATAAAGTAAGTCAGTAGGTCAAATCATAGAAAAATCTTGTGAACATTCTAGAGGCCGCAGTTTTGTTCCAATTATCACCAAACTTGCTCTGAATGATCACCAGGACAGTCCTTCGGTCACGTTTGAATATTGGTCATGCCAGGTGAAAAAGAAGGAGATAGGTCAAATCATAGAAAAACCTTGTCTTCACGCTTAATGCCTCAGTTTTAGTCCAGTCATCATTAAACTCGCTCAGAATGATCAATATGCCCCACTGATCGGAGCTTGAAGAAATTGATGGGCTGTATGATGCTTCCCCGCAGAGCTGAAAGCAACCGCACAGGAGCACTGGTAAACCGCTTAAAGTATGTATGTCAAGGCAAAGCGGTGAGAGTCCATGCTTATGAATCTTATCGGTTTCATTGAGCGACAGAGCTTAAATGTCCTACCATCTCAGTTTCGGGGAAAAAGCCCACGAAATTGGAAGCAACGTCTCCAAAATGACCTATACAGTGCTGACGAGGCCATCTCACCTTTAATCAAACAAACAATGCGTCATGTCGGTGAAAAAGTAGGTCAGTAGGTCAAATCATAGTAAAACCTTGTAAACACTCTTGAGGCCAAAGTTTTGGCCCAATTATAATCAAACTTGCTCAGTATGATTAATTTTGCCAATATCTCGGTCAAGTTTTATGGTGGATCATGTCGAGTCAAAACCTGGGTCAGTAGACCGAATTAGGACTCTCTAGTGGCCAATGGTTTGGTCAAGTCATCATCAAACTTGCTCAAAATGATCATCTTGACAATAGTTTGGTTAGTTCGAATATGGGTCTTGTCGGGTGAAAAAGTAGGTCACTACGTTAAATCATAGAAAAAGCTTGTCTTTACGTAAAAGGTCCGAGTTTTAGTCCAATCATCATTAAATTTGCTCAGAATGATAGGTATGCCCCGCCCATTGGAGCTTCAAGATGGGCTGCATGATGTCTCCACGCAGAGCTGAAAGCAACCACATAGTACTGGTAAACCGCTGTAAGTATCTAATCCTGCCCAGGTAAGCGATGCAAATCGGACCGTCCATATACTATTTGTTTCATTGGGCGACAGGGTCATTGTCGGGGTAAAGGAGGCAACGCCTCCAAAATTACCTATAAAGTGTTGACGGGGACATTGAACCTCAGATCAAAGGAACAATGCGTCATGTCGGGAGAAAAAGTAGGTCAGTAGGATAAATCATAGTAAAACACTGTAAAAACCCTAGAGGCCACAGTTTTGATCCAATTATTATTCAGCTTAATCAGTATGATCAATTTTGACAACATGTCGGTCAGGAATTATGTGGATCATGTCGAGTCAAAAAGTGGGTCAGTAGACCAACTCACAGGAAAACCTTGTGAACACTCTAGTGGCCAATGTTTTAGTCCAATCATCATCAAACTTGCTCAAACTGATCATCTTGACAATATCTTGAATATGGGTTATGTCGGGTGTAAAAGTAGGTCAGTATGTCAAATCGTAGAAAAACCTTAAGAACGCACTATTAAAGAGGCCACGGTTTTGTTCCAATCATCACCAAACCTGCTTAGAATTATCATCTTGACAATGTCTCGGTCAAGGTCGCGTATTGGTCAAATTGGTTTGAAAAGTAGTTTGTTCAAAACATAGAATAAACCTTGATTATCTTGACAATATCTAGGCCAAGTTTAAATATGGTACATGTCGGGACAAAGTGTAGGACAGACGGTCAAATTATAGAAAAATCTTGTGAACACATTTGGGGCCACACTTTTGGTCCGATCATCATCAAACTTGCCCTGAATTATCACCATGACAATATCTTTTTCAAGTTCAATTCTGGGTCATGTCGTTTTAAAAAGGTCAGAAGATGCAAACTAAATAAATACTCCGGAGGCCAGAGTTTTTTTTTTTTTTTTGGTTCAGTCATCATCAAACTTGCTCAGAATGCTCATCTTAATACCTTGGTTATGTATTATAAGAATAAAATGATAATTTTACATGAGAAGCCTACAAAGGGCATTAAGGTGTCCTCAGACCGACAAAGTACTGGGTAAAGGTGATGTGAAAGTCAGTTCTAGGAACTGCTCTTTGTCACCATGAGGCATTGTAAGTTAGACTGAGTCCGTCTGGTGCACTAGGGCCTGACCTCATTGTCAGCAAGGTGCCCAGGTAGTGACATACAAATCAGCTCTGTATTATCAAAGGGAATTGTAAATCTAGCTTCAGTTGGCAACCCCAGCCCTTGTCAGAACGAGGCATTGTAAGTTAGACTGAGCCTGTCCATGTCCATCTGGTGCACTAGGGTTATGACCCTGAATGTCCATAAGGTGCCTATATAGTGACATACAAATCAGCTCTGTATTGTCAAAGGGATTTTTATGCCCCCGCCTGCCTTGGCAGGAGTGGGGCATATAGCGTTTCGCCGTGATGTTACGTCCGTACGTCCGTACGTGCGTTCGTGCGTATGTCACGTTCGTAACCACCTCGGGCTGAAATGTCGAGCTGAAACCTCGGACTCGCATATAATTTTTAACCTGTTGTGCTACAAAGTTGAAATTTGGTATGACATCTACTCAGACCAAGACCTATCAGTTCATGTTAAAGTTGACCCAAAGTCGTGCCCCTGGGTGGGCCTATGGGTCAGATTGCGTAACAGGTGAAAATTGTCATATAGGAATTTGCATGCAAAACTGTCAAAATGTCTAATTATCTTGAAAATTTATCAGATTCGAACACCTAAACATATTAATGTTCCTTATGATATGACACATTCCATGACACAGACTTTGGGTCCCTACAGTCACCCCTGGGCCATACCCCGCCCTCTTTGCTTCATTAAAGTCTTTATATCTTAGAAACTATCCATATCCCCACCCCTTAACCGTATATATTATTGTTCTTTATGATAAGATGCATTGGCTGATACAGACATTGGGTCCATCCCGACCCCCCCCCCCCCCCCCCCCCGTTATATAGAAATATAGAAATTTGTATGCAAAACTGTCAAAATGTCTAACTGTCTTGAAAATTAATTGGATTCGTCGAACCCCTAAACCATATATATTATTGTTCCTTATGATATGACACATTCCATGACACAGACTTTGGATCACAAGGGTCACCCCTGGGCCATGCCCCGCCCCCTTTGCTTCATTAAAGTCTTTATATCTCAGAAACTATCCATATTACAAAGTTGAAATTTGGTATGACATCTACTCAGACCAAGACCTATCAGTTCATGTTCAAGTTGACCCAGGGGCATGCCCCTGGGTGGGCCCAGGGGTCAGATTGCGTAACAGGTCAAAATTGTCATATAGGAATTTGTATGCAAAACTGTCAAAATATCTAATTATCTTGAAAATTAATCAGATCCGAACACCTAAACCATATATATTATTGTTCCTTATGATATGACACATTCCATGACACAGACTTTGGGTCCCTACAGTCACCCCTGGGCCATGCCCCGCCCCCTTTGCTTCATTAAAGTCTTTATATATCAGAAACTATCCATATCCCCACCCCTTAACCATATATATTATTGTTCTTTATGATAAGATGCATTGACTGATACAGACATTGGGTCCATCCCGACCCCCCCCCCCCATTTATATAGAAATTTGTATGCAAAACTGTCAAAATGCCTAATTATCTTGAAAATTAATCAGATTCAAACACCTTAACCATATATATTATTGTTCCTTATGATATGACACATTCCATGAAACAGACTTTGGGTCCCTACAGTCACCCCTGGGCCATGCCCCGCCCCCTTTGCTTCATTAAAGTCTTTATATCTCAGAAACTATCCATATCCCCACCCCTTAACCATATATATTATTGTTCCTTATGATAAGATGCATTGACTGATACAGACATTGGGGCCATCCCGACCCCCCCCCCCCCCTCCCCACCTAAACTATATATATTATTGTTCCTTATGATATAACACATTCCAAGACGCAGACTTTGGTCCCTCCGTGCACTGCCCCCTTCATAAAAAGCTTTATATCTCAGAAACTATCCATGTCCCCACCCCTAAATCATATATATTATTGTTCCTTTTGATAAGATGCATTGACTGACACAGACTTAATCAGATTCGAACACCTAAGCCATACATATTATTGTTCCTTATGATATGACTCATTCTAAGACACAGACTTTGTCTCCCTCTGGTCAACCCCGGACCATGCCCCGCCCCCTTCAATTCATAAAAGGCCTTTTATCTCAGAAACAATTCATATCCCCACCACTTAACCATATATATTATTGTTCCTTATGATAAGATGCATTCACTGACACAGACCTTGGGTCCCTGTGGACAGCTCCGGGTCCCTCCGGACACTCCCGTGCCATTCTAGAGAATGGGTATAAGCCATATCGACAAAGATATATGGCGGGGGCATCTGTGTACTTTGGACACATGTCTAGTTTTTAAAAAACTTCATCCTCGAAAAGAAACAATTTCGAAGAAATGTTCCATGGGTGACCCTCTGACAAAATTGCTCATAATACTTAATTTCGCTCCTCTGAACATGGTAGCCACTAGAAATAAAAATATATTACCATTAAATAGACTTCTACTCCTAAATAGCAAGACACAATTTTGAAATAATTTCCAAGAAATCTTCCTTTTATCACTGTCAGCCAAAATGGCTAAAACAATCCACTACACCTTACATTACCTACCATTTTATTTGTACAATAAGTGTCCGTTCAGCGGTCCAGGCCTGTAATGTCCCTCTTGTTTATCAAAAATATGTCATAATTACAGCTAGGAAGTAAGGAATCATGACATATGTCATATTTACAGCTAGGAAGTAAGGAACCATGTCACATGATGAGAGCATTAAGAAAACACGCCTATTTGAATGTATTGAAAATTTTATCACCAAAAGAAATGAAAATAAAAAAATCTTAATGAAAATTATGATATTTTTCATTATTCTGCGCATTTAGATTGTAGGTGCCTATTAGAATTGTCTTGGCGAGTGCCAACAATCTACGTTTTAAGCAGAAATAAGAAAATAACGTATACCCGTGTACACTCAAGTTTTACTATTTATACATTTGTAAATGTTTGGTTTAAGGGGATCGGATTAAATAGGAATGTTTTGATGATGAGAATGCTGGGTCAGGGTGGCTCAATGGAAAAAGATTATAAATTAGCGTTCAGCATTAAAAAACAACTTTCCCCACGAGGGATTGCAGTAATCATTCATGGGAGAATTGCTATATAATTACTATTAATATTTCAGATGGTGATTGTTGAAGCAGCCCATCTCTACAATACAAAGTTAAATAAAGCTTATGGAAATTCAACATACTTCAAATATATGTACAGGTAAATGCTAAATTATTTTTGTATAATTGCTAAATAGAAGTGGAGGCAATGATAAGGAATCGATACAATTAACCCACAGCTGCCGTCAGAGATACCAAAGGGAAAGAAACACAAACATGAAGTAACAGGCCCCAACGTAAACACCATCAGCGGAAAGCCAAAAGGACAGTTACTTTCCCACAAACTGGCCAATAGGCTATCCAAAATAAAATAATACAAGCGACACAAACAGACACCCAAAGACAAACCATAACAAAAATAAACCGCAACAGAAAAACCGGCGGAAACGAATTCCTCTGGGGGCTTAAATCGATTTTACGTGGCGGCTAAGACAAATAATTTGTTCAGTCTGCATGAAGGCCGCCTATCTCATCATTGCAACATCTCCGTGGCCACAAAAATCAAACAACAACAGAGATTAAACAACGGTGAAGACTCGACAGCAAGAAACAACTGAAATTCTGGAGCAAAAGAAAACCAACAGTTAAACTACGATGGCCCCGACCAGAGACATCGTCAGGTACCAACCAACATAAGCCTTTACGTTGGAACCGTCATAGAATCTGAGGCCTGACCCACCGGCGTGGAATTTAAGAGGGAAACAAAGTTGTCAACCGCGATTTGGTTAGCTACCATGCATGCAGTCTGGCATATAACATATATATTGTACCCAATCTTTTTGTATCGAAGAAAGATTTTACGAAATTCGGTGCTGAAGTCATTGCAGTTATAAATTTTTCTGAATCTATATACCAAGTCCCCATAAAATTTGGGTTCCGATAGACCTTGTTGCAGAAAAGATTTAAGTCCAATATTGAATTTTGAAATTAAATCAGAATGACTTAAAATTTTGAAAAGGCTTTGCGCAGTTTATGTACCGATAACCCAGATTAAGAAGTTTAGCCGTTAACAAGTTTTTACGAGTGTTGAAGTCAATTACATGACTACACCCTCTGACAAATCAAATTAATTCCGAAATATAAACGCCATAAGATGGCGCACGAGGAACAACACCATCCAAAAAAGGAAAGTTTGAATATAATCTCAAAATCAAAATAATCACGTTTATCATAAATTTTGCTAAGTCATATAGCTGTTTAAAAGCCAATTCAGCTGTTACTTCGAACCCGGGAAGGGACATTCAATTTTACTTTTAGCTCACCTCTCACGTAGTGACGAGGTGAGCTTTTGTGATCACATGTTGTCCGTCGTCCGTGCATGCGTTCGTGCGTGCGTGTATCCGTAAACAATTTCTTCAAACGACAGCTCCGAAACCACTGATCCGATTTTGACCAAACTTAACAGGAATGATCTTTAGGTAGTCCCCTTTAAAAGTTGTCCAAATTGTTCCGGTCCATTTCACATCTAGGTCACAGGAACTTAAAAAAATATTTTTATATGAATACTTCTTCTCTGAAACCGCAAGGCCCAGGTCTTTATTATTTGGTGTGAAGCTTCATCTACTGGACCTCTACCAAGATTGTTCAAATTATTGCCCTTAGGCCAAATATGCCTCCGCGCTGGGTCCTACCGGTTTTACATAGACTTAAATAAGGAAAACCTTTGAAATTCTTCTTATCTGAAACCAGATGACCCAGGTGTTTGATGTTTGGTATGAAGTTGTATATAGTAGACCTCTGTCAAGATTTGTCAAGATTTGTCAAGTTATAGCCCTTGGAGCCAACAATGCCCCCGCGCTAGGGCCCACCAGTTTTAAGGAGACTAATATAGGGAAAACCTTTAAAAATCTTCTTGTCTAAAACAAGAATGCCCATGTATTTGATATTTGGTATGATTGTTTGTTTTGTTTGTTTGATTTGAGGTTTAACGTCGCCGTCAACACTGTAAAGGTCATTTTGGAGACGTTGCTTCCAATTTTGTGGGACTTTTACCCGACATTGAGATTAAATGACTTCTCAAGCCCTGTCGCCCTATGAAATCAATAGGATTTATTAGCATGGACGGTCCGCCTCGCACTGCCGTTCGTGGACAGGCTTAGATCCTCTAAGCGGTTTACCAGTACTAGTGTGCGGGCCGGATTCAGCTGTGCGTGGAAGCATTATGCAGCCCATATATTTCTTCAAGCCCCTATGGGTGGGGGCCTTATTTAGTATGAATCTTCATCTAGTGGACATCTTCCAAGATTGTTCAAATTATAGCCCTTGTGCCAAAAATGCCCCCGCACTGGGTCCTATCGGTTTTATACAGAGTTATATAGGGAAAACCATTGAAAATCTGCCTGTCTAAAACCAGATGACCCAGGTGTTTGATATTTGGTATGAAGTTGTATATAGTAGACCTCTACCAGGATTGTTCAAATTATAACCCTGGGACCAAAAAAGCCCCTGTCCCAGGGCCCAACAGTTTTACATTGACTCACATAGGGAAAACCTTCAAAAATCTTCTTGACTGAAACCAGATGGCCAGGGTCTTTGATATTTGTTTTGAAGCTTCATCAAGTGGTCCTCTGCCAAGATTGCTCAAATTGTAGCCCTGTGGCCAAAAATACCCCTGCGCTGGTGCCCAATGGTTGCACGACCCGCAGAAAAAGCAACCGACTGAAGTCGGTTTTTTCTAAGAGTGCCCTAAAATCACCGTGTCATTCTGTCATTCTGTCATTCTGTCATTCTGTAATTCTGTCAGTCTGTCATTCTGTCTGTCCGTCCGTAACCCGTTTGTGAAAATTGGTGATAGAAACTTAACCGCTTGGAATATTTAAACAATTTTTGGCATACTGATAAATATCAATGAGATCTAACCAATGAACTTACGAAATATTACATTCCATTTAGTATAGCCTCGCCGAGGCGAAAAATGTGAAAATTTTCGAACATTTTTGAACTGCTTCTCCTCGGAAACCGTTGGGCCGATTGAAGTCAAATTTCATATGGAGCCTCTATGGGATGGGGGAAACCAAAATTTGCTCATGGGGTCAAGGTCACATGACCAAAATGGCCGCCAAGCCATATATGGTTTGTCTGTCTGTCCGTCCGTAACCCGTAAGTGAAAATTGGTGATAGTGACTTAACCGCTTGGAATATTTAAACAATTTTTGGCATACTGATAGATATCAATGAGATCTAACCAATGAATTTGCGAAATATTACATTCCATTTAGTATAGCCTCGCCGAGGCGAAAAATGTGAAAATTTTCGAACTGCTTCTCCTCGGAAACCGTTGGGCCGATTGAAGTCCAATTTCATATGGAGCCTCTATGGGATAGGGAAACCAAAATTTGCTCATGGGGTCCAGGTCACATGACCAAAATGGCCGCCAAGCCATATATGGTAAAAACCCTTCAAAAATAGTCTTCTCCAGAACCACTGGGCAGATTTCCACAAAACTTCATAAATAGCATCTGGGATGTAGGCCTATCATAAATTGCTAAAATGGTGACCCTGGGTTGACCTTGACCTTCTTTGGGTCCGTCCGTAACCCGTTTGTGAAAATTGGTGATTGTGACTTAACCGCTTGGAATATTTAAACAATTTTTGGCATACTGATAGATATCAATGAGATCTAACCAATGAACTTACGAAATATTACATTCCATTTAGTATAGCCTCGCCGAGGCGAAAAAATGTGAAAATTTTCGAACATTTTGAACTGCTTCTTCTCGGAAACCGTTGGGCCGATTGAAGTCAAATTTCATATGGAGCCTCTATGGGATGGGGGAAACCAAAATTTGCTCATGGGGTCAAGGTCACATGACACTAATGGCCGCCAAGCCATATATGGTTTGTCTGTCTGTCCGTCCGTAACCCGTTTGTGAAAATTGGTGATAGTGACTGAACCGCTTGGAATATTTAAACAATTTTTGGCATACTGATAGATATCAATGAGATCTAACCAATGAACTTGCGAAATATTACATTCCATTTAGTATAGCTTCGCCGAGGCGAAATATGTGAAAATTTTCGAACTGCTTCTCCTCGGAAACCGTTGGGCCGATTGAAATCAAATTTCATATGGAGCCTCTTTGGGATGGGAGAAACCAAAAATTGCTCATGGGGTCCAGGACACATGACCAAAATGGCCGCCAAGCCATATATGGTCTGTCTATCTGTCCGTCCGTAACCCGTTTGTGAAAATTGGTGATAGTGACTTAACCGCTTGGAATATTTAAACAATTTTTGGCATACTGATAAATATCAATGAGATCTTATCAATGAACTTGCGAAATATTACATTCCATTTCGTACAGCCACGCCGAGGCGAAAAATGTGAAAATTTTCGAACTGCTTCTCCTCGGAAATCGTTGGGCCGATTGAAGTCAAATTTCATATGGAGCCTCTACGGGATGGGGGAAACCAAAATTTCCTCATGGGGTCCAGGTCACATGACCAAAATGGCCGCCAAGCAATATTTGGTAAAAACCCTTCAAAAATAGTCTTCTCCAGAACCACTCTGCAGATTTCAACGAAACTTGATAAATAGCATCTGGAACGTAGGCCCATCATAAATTGCTAAAATGGTGACCCTGGGTTGACCTTGACCTTCTTTGTGCCTAGGTCAAACTTTGACACATATGCTTTTGTGTTGGATTTTATCCTGCAAACGATTCAGAATACAGTACTAAAGTATAAGATATATTTTTGCTCCTTACAATAAGGCGCATTTATTGGGGGAACCGTTTTATGTCCAGGTCACATGACCAAAATGGCCGCCATACCCATATATGGTGACACTCATAAAGCTTAAAGCATCCGGCGGGTCGTGCACTTCAGCTGAAGCACTGGTTTTACATAGACTTTCATCGGGAAAACCTTTAAAAATCTTCTTGTCTGAAACTAGAAGGCCCAAGTCATTGATATTCGGTATGAAGCTTCGTCTACTTGACCTCTACCAAGTTTGTATAAATTATAGTGGTGGGGCCAAAAGTGGCCATGGCCCCCATCGGTTTCACTTTACACTTATATAGGGAAAACTGTCAAAAATCTTCTTGTCTGAAACAAGAAGGCCAAGGACTTTGATATTTGGTAGGAAGTTGTATCCAATAGACTTCTACCAAGATTGTTCATATTATAGCCCTGGGCCCAAAGATAGGGCCCCAGGGCCCAGTGGTTTTATATGGTCTTATATAGGGCAACATTTTAAAAATCTTTTCCTTTGAAACCAGAAGGCCCAGACCTTTGGTGTTTGGTATGAAACGTCATCTAGCTGACCTCTACCAAGATTGTCCAAGTTATAGCCCTGTGGCCAAAAATCCCCTACGTCGGGGCCTACCGGTTTTACATAGACTTACATAAGGAAAACCTTTAAAAATTTTCTCGTCTGAAACATGAAGGCCCATGTATTGTATTGTTAGTAAGACTAAGCTGCTTCATCTCCTAATAGTCCGTCTGACATTACTGACAATGACCAATCTTAATCATATTTGAGAAATGTTACCATTTGTGTGTTCTAAGATGGCTGATGAGACCGATTCTAGCTCCGAACTGTCTGTTGCAAATAGAGCAACTAGAGGAAGACAGCTCTGTTGGTTATGCCTTAGCTCTGACTTTGCGCTGTGCACGTTTCTGCTCAGCTACCATGATTTTTTCCCTCATATTCATTGGCACCCCTTTTGATGCGACCTCGCCACTTTGCTCTGTCCTCTGCATTTTGTTTCCACGACTCTGTTGGAATGTTAAAGTCCCTGAGGGAGGCTTTGAGAGTGTCCTTGTAGCGCTTCTTCTGACCGTCTTGGGAGTGTTTGGCATTTCTAGTTCTCCATAGAGAATTTTCTTTGGCAAACGTTTCTCAGGCATTCTGGTAACATGGCCTGTCCATCTTAACTGTGCTGATTTCAGAAGAGCACGTACACTTTGCATCCCTGCCCTGTTCAGGACTTCCGTGTCTGGAATCCTTTCTTGCCACTTAATCTTTAAGAGTTTTCTAAGACAGCTAGTATGGAAGTGATTCAGTTTTTTGGCGTGCCGTTGGTAAACCGTTCATGTTTCCCATGCATACAATAGTGTTGGCAGCACCACAGCTCTGTAGACTTTCAGTTTTGTGTCAAGTCGGATTCCACTTCGATCCCAGACACTACCACATAGTCGGCCAAATGCTGCACTAGCTTTGGCAATCCTGGCATTGACTTCATCATCAATGTGCACGGCTCTTGACAGGTTGCTCCCAAGGTAGGAGAACTTGTCTACCACTTGCAATCTTTGACCTTTCACTGTGATGGTGGGCTCTTTGTAAGGCTTACCAGATGCTGGCTGATAGACAACTTAAGTCTTTTGATGCTGATTGTGAGATCATAGCTATCACAGGAGTCGGATACTTGATCTATACCTTTTTGCATCTTCTCTTCAGTAGGAGCATCTTTTGCCATGTCATCTGCAAAGAGGAACTCATCTAGCACCTCTGCCTGCACCTTGAATAGGTATGCCATTGTCACCATCATGGAAAGCGGATGTGAGCATGGCAGAAAACATCATGCTGAACAGTGTTGGGGCTAACACACAGCCTTGCTTGACTCCGTTTGTCACAGGGAATGGATCTGAAAACTCACCATCATTTTGGACCCGTGCAAGCATACCATTGTGGAACTGTCTCACCATTGCTATGAACTTGTTTGTGAACACCCATACTTTACATGATCATCGAAAGGCCCTCAAGACTGAGTGTGTCAAATGCTTTGGTGAGGTAAACAAAGGTCATGTATAGGTCCATGTTCTGTTCCTGGCATTTTTCTTGCAGCTGCCTTGCTGTGAAGATCATGTCAATTGTTCCTCTGTTCCTAAACCCACACTGGCTTTCTGGTAGAAGCCCTGAATGTTCAAGATGTTCATTTAGTCGATTAAGTAGGATTCTTGCAAGGACTTTCCCAGCAGTTGATAATAAAGAGATGCCACGGTGATTGCCACAGATCTGTGGGTTCTCTTTCCATTTGAATAGGTGAATAATTGACGCATCCTTGAATTCTTGAGCTCCTGGTGAACTTTGACCTGACTATCAGTGTTCACAAGGTGTCCAAATAGTGGCATACAAGTCAGCTCTGTATTGTCACTGGGAACCACTGACTCATATGTCTAGCATCTAATGCCAACTCTTGTTTTCTAAACATTGATCATCTGGAGACAGATGAGCGATACAGGGCCATCTTGGCCCTTATGTTAATATGTTGTGCGATATGAAGTTGCGCAAACAAGATATTAGCTTGTGCACATATGATAATATGTTGTGTGCATAAGATATTTTCTTGTGCGGACAACAAAATTTATCTTGTACAGACAACATTTTATCTTGTGCGTACAAGATATAATCTTGTGCATAGAAGATAATATTTTGTTTGGACAACACATATCATGTGCAGACAACATAATATCTTGTGCTCACAACTTATTATCATGTTTGCACAACATAATATTTTGTGCGTGCATTATACTATCTTGTTTACACAAAATAGATCTTGGAGAGCTCAACTTACAAAATATGTGTTGTCACATATGAATTTTAAATCAAGTTCCACACTTTAAGCAAATAGTGAAGACACCGATCAGACGCTACATTCTGTGGCCTCTAATCAGAGTCCTAATTGTTTCCGAATGTACTGTTGCGATTGACATTTATGGGTAAATATTTAAGAACCAGTATGTCTCAAAACCTATCACGTAGTGACGAGGTGAGCTTTTGGGATCACTTTTTGTCCGCAGTGCGTGGGTGCGTGCGTGCGTCCGTCCGTGCGTAAACTTTTTCTTCAAACAACATCTCCTCCTAAACCAGCCAATGGATTTTGATATAATTTCACAGGAATGTTCCTTGGATTACCTTCTTTCAAAATTGCCTCAATCATTCCGCTCCGTTAAAAAATGGCCGCCAGAGCTAATAATAGAAAAACCTTTAAATGACGTCTCCTCCTAGGCAAATGGCCCGATTTGAAAATAATGTCACAGGAATGTTCCTTGAGTGACCCTCTTTCAAAATTGCCTTAATCGTTCCGCTCCGTTAAACAAAATGGCCGCCAGTGCCAAAAATAGTAAAACCTTTTAATGACATCTCCTCCTAGGCAAATGGCCCGATTTGAAAAGAATTTCACAGGAATGTTCTAGAGTGACCCTCTTTCAAAATTGCCTAGATCGTTCTGCTCCGTTAAATAAATTGGCCGCCAGAGCTAAAATTAGAAAAACCTTTAAATGGCATCTCATCCTAGGCAAATGGCCCGATTTGAAAATAATTTCACAGGAATGTTCCTTGAGTGACCCTCCTTCAAAATTGCCTAAATCGTTATGCTCTGTTAAACAAAATGGCCACCAGAGCTAAAAATAGAAAAACCTTTAAATGGCATCTCATCCTAGGCAAATGGCCCGATTTCAAAATAATTTCACAGGAATGTTCATAGAGTGACCCTCTTTCAAAATTGCCTAAATCGTTCTGCTCCGTTAAACAAAACGGTCGCCAGAGCTAAAAATAGAAAAAAAGCCCTTTAAATGACATCTCCTCCTAGGCAAACGGCCCGATTTGAAAATAATTTCCCAGGAATGTTCCTTGAGTGACCCCCTTTCAAAATTGCCTAAATCGTTCAACTCCGTTAAACAAAATGGCCGCCAGACTAAAAATAGAAAAACCTTAAAATGACATTTCCTCCTAGGCAAATGGCCCGATTTGAAAATAATTTCCCATGAATGTTCCTTGAGTGACACTCTTTCAAAATTGCCTAAACTGTTCCGCTCTGTTAAACAAATTGGACACCACAGCTAAAAATAGAAAAACCTTCAAATTCCACTACAATAAAAAAAATAACCTCCAAAGATAAAAGTCTTTGGTCGACATCTCCTAAAAGCAGTGAATCCTTCATTACCATAAGCGTTGAAACATCTTGGATTCAGTTGAGCGATTCAGGGCCATCATGGCCCTTTTGTTGTGCCATACCGGGGGCATATAGGCATATAGTTTTCTGGTTGTCCGAACGTACGTACGGCAGTAAGTGCATACGTCCGTCTGTACGTGTGTCCTTACGTGATCTTGTAACCTCAGGTTAAGGATTTTATAACAGGTAGAGCCTGAACTTTAAGAACTCATATTTTCCGTACCATTCAATGGAACTGGTTCATATTTGGTATGATGATAGATATAGTTCCAACGTTTTATTAAGCGATACCCCAACCCATACCTATGACATCAAGGTCAAGGTCACAGACTTAGAAAGTTTCAATGTTAAAGACTCAGGTTAAGGTTTTTGTAACAGGTAGACCCTGAACATTTTAGAACTCATATTTTCCAAAGCATTCGATAGAATTGGTTCATATTTGGTATGATTATAGATGTAGGTCCAGAGTGTTAATTCAGCGATACCCCCCTATGCCCATGACCTCAATGTCAAGGTCATGAACATAAAAATTTCAACGTTAAAGACTCCAGTTAAGGTTTTTGTACCCGGTAGAACCTGAACGTTTATGATGGCTTTGGTTCATATTTGATATGATGATAGATATAGGTACAATGTTTTATTCCGCAATGCCCCCACCCATGCCCATGACCTCAAGGTCACGGTCACACACTACGAAAATTTTGAATGTAAAAGTTTCTTAGAGCTCACATTTTCAAAACTTTTTAATTAATTGGGTTCAAATTGGGTATGATGATAGTTTTTTGTCCAAAGGTTTAAGCAGCAATATCGCCATATATGTGTAGGATACTTTTACGGTAGAGCTATGCTGTCCAATGACAGCTTTTGTTGCAACAGTGATTTTCGGGGTGAGGCGGGCACCTCGGGGCATCTGTGTCGTCTGGACACATTTCTAGTTGTATTCAACTTTGGTGAGACGAATCAGGCAGTCGAAGTTCGCTTAACATGGCACCTGGTCAGGATCTACACTGTTTAACAAATGACTTTTGTTTGTCGGTTATTCTTGTTTATGTCCCCACTCCAGCGGCCACATACCATATGTGCAATATCGTATCAACGTGACGTTGGTGCGACGTTGCTTAGACTCATATGCCCGCTGGGAGAACTTGTCTGTTACAATTTTTAGCAGATGGGAAAACACAGCATGCACTGATCTAATTTTGAAAGTTATGGTATTGCCGTGAAAACTGAGCAGACAAGTCTATCTGTCTTTCATTTTTTTCTTCGGCGAATTTGGTATATCTCTTTTTTCGAAAGCCATTTAATCTTCTGGGACCTTGTCAACATAATATCAGGAGAACTGCTTGAGCTACTCCTGACACTGTAATCTCAAAAATTAACTTTCCTCAGTACTTTCAATACTTTGATTCTATAATAGCAACCCTCAATTGTTTAATGAAATTGGCATATTATTCTCCTGTAATTGAAGTACCAGCAGGCTTGTAATCTATCAATATAATCCCTTTGGAGTCCAAAAACACCGTGGCCATTACCTTGCCGGCTGATAGTTGTGTACGAAATTTCATAGGTAGGTTGAGCCGAGGCGCTTCCATTGCATGGACTTGTTTTTAGAATCTGGGTTCCAGTGGTAAAACCAAGTCTCAGCTCGTGTTACAAGATGAGTGACAAAGTCTTCTGAATTGGCATTGTACACTTCCAGAAAATCTTGACTTGACTCCACCCTTTTGCTGACGATCTTGCAAGTTCAGGTTTCTGGGTTACCCACCTGGCAGATACTTTTGAAATGCCTAAATTTTCATGGATTATAGTGTAAACACTTCCATTAGGATACCACATTCTAAAGCACAGCTTTCATTTGGCGATTGTTTAGCACAAGTCTCGCAACATGGTCGGTCATCTCCTGGCTGATAACATCATCAGGGCGACCTAGCCTTGGGTCATCTTCTAGGGAATCTTTTGTTTGTTTGTTTGATTTGAGGTTTAACGTCCCCGTCAACACTGTTAAGGTCATTTTGGAGACATTGCTTCCAATTTTGTAGGACTTTTACCCGACATTGAGATGAAATGACATCTCAAGCCCTGTCGCCCAATGAAACCAATAGGGTTTATAAGCATGGACGCTCCGCCTCATACCGCGGTTCCTGGAAGGCTTAGACCCTCTAAGCGGTTTACCAGTACTAGTGTGCGGGCCGGATTCAGCTCTGCGTGGAAGCATCATGCAGCCCATATATTTCTTCAAGCCCCTACGGGCGGGGGCTATCTAGGGAGTCTCGCCCACGTTTAAATTCTGCTGACCACATTGCCACTTTGGAATACTTTGGGCTATTATCACCATACACATCAGCCATGCGCCGATGGATTTCTTTGGCCTTTGGACCCTCCTTAGTGAGGAACTTTATGACTGCTCTGAACTCTATATTCTGACTTTTCATTTTTGCCTATGGGTATAGGTTTTCAAACAATAAGTAAGAGCAAAAATATATATATGTTGACTGTTATCATTCAACTGACAAGGTTTACATTTGTACACTGCACAAAATGAAAAAGAAATCTTAAAATCCGACGCACATCACGGGATTTACGATCCTTTTTTCTTCAAATAATGCTGAAATTAGCCGTTTCTGGACTCTGTAGTCTGTGTTTACCTACTGATTTCCACCAAACTTAATACATGGCTTTGCGTCTGTGACACCTCGGAGTTAGATCATAGCGCGCGCCCATCGGGATTTGAAGAGATAGATTAGCTGCATGATGCTTCCACGCAGAGCTGAAACCAACCCACACATGAGTAATGGTAAACGGCTTAGAGGATCCAAGCCTGCCCAGGCAAAGCGGTGTGAGTCGGACCGTCCATGGTTATAAAGCGTATTGGTTGGATGGCAGGGGTTGAGATGTTATTAGGGCCCCGCACTGAAAGTGTGGGTGCCCTATAGTAATCACTCTGTCCGTCCGTCTGTCTGTCTGTCTGTCCGTCCGTCTGTCCGTCTGTCCGTCCACAATTTTTTTTATCCTCCATAACTTTTTATTATTCCTGGATGGATTTAAATATTACTTGGCATCATTCTGTCCGTCCGTCTGTCTGTCTGTCTGTCTGTCCGTCTGTCCGTCCACAAATTTTTTTATCCTTCATAACTTTCTTATTCCTGGATGGATTTAAATATTACTTGGCAGAAATGTTAACCATAATGTGATGGAGTGTTGCGCGCAAGACTCAGGTCCGTACCTCAAAGGTCAAGGTCATACTTAGAGGTTAAAGGTCAAAAAAGGGTCTTTCCTGTGTCCAATTAATAACTTTGTTATTTTTCCTGGATGGATTTAAATATTACTTGGCAGAAATGTTAACCATAATGTGACAAAGTGTCACACGCAAGACCCACAGCCGTACCTCAAAGGTCAAGGTCATACTTAGAGATAAAAGGTCAAAAAAGCGTCTTTTTTATTGTGTCCAATCTATAACTTTCTTATACCTGGATGGATTTAAATATTACTTAGCAGAAATATTAACCATAATGTGACAGTGTGTCACGCGCAAGACCCAGGTCCGTACCTCAAAGGTCAAGGTCATACTTAGAGGTGAAAGGAAAAAAAAAACGTCTTTTTTAACATCAACATTTTCCTACTCCTCTGATAGCGCTGCCGGGGCCCTAGTCAGTTTCACTGACAGCTCTAGTTTCATCTCAATGCCGGGTATAAGTCCCACAAAATTGGAAGCAACTTCTCCAAAATGACATTTGCAGTGTTGACAGGGACGTTTAACCTCAAATCAAACAAACAAACAAACAAACGAGTTCTATCATCGCATATCATGGGGGTTACAGTCCTTTATTCTCCAAATAATGCTGAAATAAGCCGTTTCTGGACTATACATTGTTTCTCAACCGATTTCAACCAAACTTGATACATGGCTTTGCATTCCTGATACCTCGGACGAGTTGACCATCGTCGAATTCCGATGCGTATCATAGGAGTTATGGCCCTTGGTTTATCAAAAAAGGCCGAAATTAGCCGTTTCCTGACTCTTCAGTCTGTGTTTACCTACCGATTTACACAAACTTGATAATGGCTTTTTAACCTTGAGACCCCGCATGAGTTCGACCATCGTCAAAATCCGACACGTTTTATGTGAGTAACGGCCCTTTGTTTTTCAAATGATGCTGAAATTAACCATTTTCTGACTCTGCAGTCTGTGTTTACCCACCTATATCCACCAATTTTCATACACGGCTGCCTTTAAAGACATGTGATAAAATATTTCGACAAAGTCTTCGCAATATCAGATAGAAAGTAGAAGTAAAACAAAGATCAGGAATCGATACAATTGACTTACTCCACCCATCAAAGACACCAAAGGGAAAGAAACACAAACATTAAGCGACCAGACCATAATGGAAACATAAACAAAGGAAGGCCATAAGGACAGTTACTTTCCCACAAAATGGCCATATGGCCATCCAAAATAAAAAGACACAAGTGATACACACAGTAAGTAACAAACAACACCATAAATAAACCGCCACAGAAGAACCGCCTTGGAACGGTCAATGGTATGATTTCCACTGGGGGGCTTAAATCGATTTTACGTGGCCACAATCCTCGCCCTTACTTCCGTCGCGATTTAGACAAATAATTTGTTCAGTCCGCATGAAGGCCTCCTAACTCATCAGTGCAACATCTCCGTGAACACAAAAATCAAAGAACCACAGAGGTGAGACAACAGTGAGGACTCGACAGCAAGAAACCACTGAAATGCTGGAGCAAAAGAAAACCAACAGTTAGATTCAGATTAGTTATAAATCTGTTTGGTCTATAAAAATTGTAATAAAGTTTTGAATAAATTGAAATCCAGGCTTTTTTGTGCTTCAAATCTGTCTACTTATGGTTTTTCCACCCTTTACACTACACTTCCTCATTATCTTATAAAAGAAAAACTTAATGACTTAATTGAATGGACATTTCATAGGAGAGACTCCCTCTATCTTGCATGTAATGTAAGAAATGCGTTTTTCACTTCTGAAGAGCACAAAAACTATACTTTATGTCAGAAAGTATGTGAAGCTCTCACCTTCCTACTTGACAATATTTACATAAGATTTGTTACTTAGTTATTTAGACAAGCCGTGGGTATTCCGATGGGTACTAATTGCGCTCCACCTGTTGCTGATCTGTGTTTAGCTCACTTGTCACGTAGTGACAAAGCGAGCTTTTGTGATCACTTTTCGTCCGTCGTCAGTGCGTCCGTGCGTGCGTCCGTAAACAATTTCTTCAAACGACATCTCCTAAACCACTGGTCATATTTTGACAAAACTTCACAGGAACGATCCTTAGGTGGTGCCCTTTCAAAGTTGTTCAAATGGTTCCGGTCCGTTGCACATCTAGGTCACAGGAGCTAAAAATAGATTTTTTTACCGGAAACTTAAAAAAAAACTTCTTCTCTGAAACCACAAGGCCCAGGGTTTTTGATATTGGGTATGAGTGTGTGTGAATTCAGGTTTAACGTCGCTTTCAACAACTTTTCAGTCATATCACGACGGTGTCTGGTTGCGACAGGGAGCTCAATGCTCACTTTTATAGTGCTGCCTCACTGAAATATCATGACACATTATATGATACCACACCCAGTCACATTATCCTGACACTGGGTCGACCAGTCCTAGCTCTACCCCGTAAATCTGAGTGCCAAGCGAGGAGCAGCTAGTACCATTGTTAACGACTTTGGTATGTCGCGGCCCGGGATCGAACCCGTGACCTCCCGTTCCCCGGAGCGGACACTCTACCAACTGAGCTATCGGGACCGGTGATATTTGGTTTGAAGCTTCATCTAGTGGACACCTACCAAGATTGTTCAATTATAGTGCTGAGGTTAAAAATGCCCCCGCCCCGGAGCCCTTTGGTTTTACATAGGATTATATATGGAAAATCTAATATTCTTCTATGAAACCGGAAGGCCCAGGTCTTTGATATTTGGTATGCAGCTTCATCTAGTGGACCCCTACCAAGATTGTTCAAATTATAGTATTGTTGCCAAAAATGCCCTCGACCCGGGGCCCTTTGGTTTTACATAGGCTTATATAGGGAAAGTCTTTAAAATTCATCTTCTCTGAAACCACGAGGCCCGGGTCTTTAATATATGGTATGAAGCTTCATCTTGTGGACCTCTATAGATAGAAGTCTCTAGTGGACCTCTACCAAGATTGGTCAAATTTTAGCCCTAGGACCAAAAATGCTCCCGCCCCGGGGCCCTTTGGTTTTACATGGGCTTATATAGGGAAAATCTTTAAACATCTTCTCTGAAACCGCAAGGCCCAGGTCTTTGATATTTGGTATGCAGCTTCATCTAGTGGACCCCTACCAAGATTGTTCAAATTATAGTGTTGTTGCCAAAAATGCCCCCGACCCGAGTCCCTTTGGTTTTACATAGGCTTATATAGGGAAAGTCTTTAAAATTCATCTTCTCTGAAACCACGAGGCCCGGGTCTTTAATATATGGTATGAAGCTTTATCTTGTGGACCTCTACCAAGTTTGTTCAGGTTATAGCTCTGGAACCAAAATGCCTCCGCTCCGGTGCCCTTTGGTTTTACATAGACTTATATAGGGAAAATCTTGAAAAATCTTCTTCTCTGAAACCACAAGGCCTAGGTCTTTGATATTTGGTATGAAGCTTCATCTAGTGGACCTCTACCAAGATTGTTCAAATTATAACTCTCAGGCTACAAATGCCCCCGGCCCGGGGCCATTTGGTTTTACATAGACTTATATAGAGATAATCTTTGAAAATCTTCTTCTCTGAAACAGCAAGGCCCAAGTCTTTGATATTTGGTGTGAAGCTTCATATAGTGGACCTATATCAAGATTGTTTAAATTATAGCCCTGAGGCCAAAAATGCCCCCACCCCAGGGCCATTTGGTTTTACATAAGATTCAGTAGGGAATATCTTTAAACAAGAGCTGTGACTGTAAATGAGCAATGCCCCTGTGGGAGCCAATTTGAGGCAACAAAAATGGCGGACTAACCCACAAACCCACACAAACCCACAAACAACCGGACAGTGCAAAAACTATATGCCCTCCTATGCGGGCATACAAATTTAATAAAACTGTCGAAGAAATCTGGAAATATTTCGCGTCACAAGGTTTAAGAACGCGGTTTTCAGTAAAATAAACTACCAAGATTGTTCAAATTATAGCCCTGAGCCAAAAAATACCCCCGCCCTGGGGGCCTTTGGTTTTACATAGGCTTATATATAGAAAATCTTTAAAAATCTCATTCTCTGAAACCGCGAGCCCCAGGTCATTGATATTATGTGTGAAGCTTCATCTAGTGGACCTCTATCAAGATTGTTCAAATTATAGCCCTTGGGCCAAAAATGCCCCCCCGGGCCCCTTGGTTTTTCAAAGGCTGATGAGGCTTTATTAGCCGAAACTACGTAGTATGACCCATCTTCTTTCTTATGAATGTTTTCATTGCTCTTAAAGGAACTCATTTTTGATTTTTATTTGCCTTCACTGCAGCTGGTGTTGTGCCGTGTGGCGGCCGTAAAACGTCTCCCCGTACATCAACCACAGTGCAGTTTATATTTTACTTTTGGTCCTTTGAGATCAGCGTGAATATTCTGAGAAATCGGAAATAAAGTGTTGGTTTAGACTCATATTCTAGACAGATTTTTAATTAGTTGGACCCCATTTTGATTTATATCAGTCTTTGAATCGACTGCCTATTTGAAATTAGCAAAATTGCAGTATGTTTCCTCTGGCTTTCTTTGCCGGATCATTACAGGGTCACTGATGAGGCTTTATTAGCCGAAACTACGTAGTATGACCCATCTTCTTTCTTATGAATGTTTTCTTTGCCCTTAAAGGAACTCATTTTTGATTTTTATTTGCCTTCACTGCAGCTGGTGTTGTGCCGTGTGGCGGCCGTAAAACGTCTCCCCGTACATCAACCATAGTGCAGTTTATATTTTACTTTTGGTCCTTTGAGATCAGCGTGAATATTCTGAGAAATCGGAAATAAATTGTTGGTTTAGACTCATATTCTAGACAGGTTTTTAATTAGTTGGACCCCATTTTGATTTATATCAGTCTTTGAATCGACTGCCTATTTGAAATTCGCAAAATTGCAATATGTTTCCTCTGGCTTTCTTTGCCTGATCATTACAGGGTCACTGATGAGGCTTTATTAGCCGAAACTACGTAGTATGACCCATCTTCTTTCTTATGAATGTTTTCATTGCTCTTAAAGGAACTCATTTTTGATATTTATTATATAGGGAAAATCTTAAAAAATCTTCTTTCCTGAAACCACAAAGCCCAGGTCTTTGATATTTGGTATGACGCTTCATCCAGTGAACCTCTACCAAGATTGTTCAAATTATAGTTCTGGGGCCAAAAATGCCTCCGCCTCGGGGGCCCTTTCGTTTTACATAAAAAATCTTCTTCTCTGAAACCGCAAGGCCAGGTCTTTCATATTTGGTGTGAAGCTTCAGGTAAATGACCTCTATCAAGATCGTTCATATTATAGCCCTAGGGTTAAAAATGCCCCCGCCATGGTGCCCTCGGTTCAACACTGACTTATATGTGGAAAATCTTTATAAATCTTATTGTCTGAAACGAGAAGGCTCAGTTCTTTGATACTTGGTATGATGCTTTTTCCAGTGGACCTCGACCAAGATTGATCAAATTATAGCCCGGGGGCCAAAAATGGCTCTCTCCCGGGTCCGACTGGTTTAGACTTTGGCCCCCGCTTATCTGGGCCTAAAGAAATAGATAGGCTGCATGATGCTTCCACGCAGAGCTGATTCCGATCCGTCACACGAGTACGGGTATCTAAGCCTGCCCAGGCAAAGCGGTGCGAGTCGGACCGTACATGGTCATAAACCCTATTGGTTTCATTGGGCAACAGGGATTGAGATGTCATTTCATCTCAATGTCGGGTAAAAGTCCCACAAAATTTGAAGCAACGTCTCCAAAATGACCTATACAGTGTTGATGGGGACGTTAAACCTCAAACCAAACAAATTTACGTAGACTTATAAAATATAAAGGGAAAACCTTTAAAAATCTTATTGACTGAAACCAGAAGGCTCAGTTCTGTGATACTTGGCATGATGCTTTTCATAGTGGACCTAAACCAAGATTGATCAAATTATATCCCTGGTGTCAAAAATGGCTCTGCCCGGGTCCCACTGGTTTTACGTAGAATTATAAAGGGAAAGCCTTAAAAAATCTTCTTGTCAGAAATCAGAAGGCCTTTAGTTTAGTTTATACTAATTTATTTTTAGTTCGATTGCGATGAAAGCCTCAAGCTTATTGAATCGCTCTCGAACACTCATTCCGGGTGTTTTCACGCGCGCGCGAGAGAGGCAGTGGCTTTTACACCACTGCTACCCATTTACACCTGGGTGGAGTGGGGCAGTGTCATTACGTGTCTTGCCCAAGGACACACCTCGATACCTGTGGCCGGATTCGAACGCACAACCTCTCGATCATAAGTCGAACGCGCTAACCACTACGCTATCGAGGCTGACTGATATTTGGTATGAAGCTTTGTCTGTAAGATCTCTACCAAGATTGTTTAAATTATAACCCAGGGAGCAAAAATGGGCCTATCCCGGTGCCCATTGGTTTTACATAGACTTAAATAGGGAAAACCATTGTAAATGTTCTTGTCTGACACCAGAAGGCCAAGGTCTTTGATACTTGGTATGAAGCGTCATGTAGTGGACCTCTTCCAAAATTGTTCAAATTATAGCCATGGGGCCAAAAATGGGCCCACCGAGAGGCCCACATGTTTTACATAGACCTATATTAGGAAATTTATAGAAGTCAAGGCAATGAAAACCTTTGAAAATCTTCTTGTCTGAAAGCAGAAGGCCAAGGCCTTTGATATTTGGTATGAAGCTTCGTCTTGTGGATTTCTACCAAGATTGTTCAAATTATAGCCCTGGGGCCAAAAATGGTCCCTCCCCGGGAACCCCAAGTTTTATATAGTTTTTTACCAGAATGCGCCGGTCTTTGATATTTGGTATAAAGCTTCACCTTTTAGAACAATACCAAGATTATTCCAGTTATAGCCGGGACCAATAATGGCTCTTCCAGGGGCCCACTTGTTGGCCTATGGATCAGGTGAGCGATCCAGGGCCATCGTGGCCCTCTTGTTAGGATGGTGATGTTCCTCGTGCGCCATCCTATGGCGTTTATATTTCGCAATTAATTCGATTTGCCAGAGTGTGTAGTCATGTAACTGACTTTAACACTCATAATAAATTGTCAACAACTAAACTTCTTAATCGGGGTTATCGGTACCATAAACTACGCAAAGTAGAAGTAAAACAAAGATCAGGAATCGATACAATTAACTTACTCCATCCTTCAAAGACACCAAAGGGAAAGAAACACAAACATTAAGCGACCAGACCATAATGGAAACCTATACAAAGGAAGGCCATAAGGACAGTTACTTTCCCACAAAATGGCTAAATGGCCATCCAAAATAAAAAGACACAAGTCATACACACAGTAAGTAACTAACATCAACATAAATCAACCGCCACAGAAGAACCGCCTTGGAACGGTCAGTGGAAAGATTTCCACTGGGGGGCTTAAATCGATTTTACGTGGCCACAATCCTCGCCCTTACTTCCGTCGCGATTTAGACAAATAATTTGTTCAGTCCGCACGAAGGCCTCCTAACTCATCAGTGCAACATCCCCGTGGAACACAAATAATCAAAGAACCACAGAAGTGAGACAACGGTGAGGACTCGACAGCAAGAAACCAAAGCCTTTCCAAAATTTTATAGACGTCATTCTGATTTAATTTCAAAATTTAATATTGGACTTAAATCTCTTCTGCAACAAGGTGTATCGGAACCCGAATTTTATGGTGACTTAGTATGGTGACTTAGTATATAAATTCAGAAAAATTTACAACCGCAATTCTTCAGCATCAAATTTCGTAAAATCATTCTTCGATATAAAAAAATTTGGTACAACATAAATGATATACGACAGACTGCATGCATGGTAGTTAACCCAATCATGGTTGACAACTTTGCTTCCCTCTTTAATTGCACGCTGGTGGGTCAGACCTCAGATTCTATGACGGTTCCAACGTAAAGGCTTATGTTGGTTGGTACCTGGTGCTCTCTGTCTGGTCGGACCTATCGGAGTCTAACTGCCGGTTTTCTTTTGCTCCAGCATTTCAGTTGTTTCTTGCTGTCCAGTCCTCACCATTGTTTCATCTCTGTGGTTGTTTGATTTTTGTGCTCACGGTGGCGTTGCACTGAAGAGTTAGGAGGCCTTCATGCGGACTGAACAAATTATTTGTCTTAATCGCGACGGAAGTAAGGGCGATGATTGTGGCCACGTAAAATGGATTTAAGCCCCCCACCCCCCCGCCACCCCCAGTTGAATTCGTTTCTGTTGACCGTTGCAAGGCGGTTCTTCGGTCGCGGTTTACTTTGTTATGGTTTGTCTTTGGGTGTTTGTGTCGCTTATATTATTTTATTTTGGATAGCCTATTGGCCATTTTGTGGTAAAGTAACTATCCTTTTGGCTTTCCACTGTTGGTGTTTCCGTTGGGGTCTGTTGCATCGTGTTTGTGTTTCTTTCCCTTTGGTGTCTCTGATTTGAGCTGTGGGTAAATTGTAGCGATTCCTGATCATTGTATCCACTTCTATTTTGCATCCATGAGACCTAGCAGGAGCTCGATTATCGTCAAAATTCGACCCGTATCACGGGAGTTACGACCCTTTGTTGGTGAAACTTTAAACATGTACTTCATTTGCTCAACAATGCTTGATTGCTTATGGCGGGGGTACTTTAGTCTTTCTCCAACAACAGCCAATCTAGTATGTTTTGAATGGTTTGATGTGAGGTTTAACGTCCCCGTCAACACTGTATAGGTCATTTTGGAGACGTTACTTCCAAATTTGTAGGACAAAATGATATCTTAAGCCATATCGCCCAATTGAACCAATAGGGTTCATAAGCATTGCCGGTCTCGCTCGCACCACGTAGCCTGGGCAAGCTTAGAACATTTAAGCAATTTACCAGTACTCGTGTGCGGTGGGTTTTAGCTCTGCGTGGAAGCATCATGCAGCCCATCCTTTCCGTCGGGCCATCAATCTAGTATGTATTAACGTTACGTGGTCACCTACAATAATCCTGCCAACCATGTCCGTAGGATCCAAATGGGCCAGGCCCCAAGGGATCATTTGCTCCGATAGACTTATAATGGAAAAAAAACTTCAAAATACTTCTCCTCTGAAACCATAGAGCCCAAAGGTTAGATATTTAGCTCGTTGCATCATGAAGAAGTCACCTACATAAATCTTGCCAACCATGCCCCGAGGGTCCAAATTGGCCCGGCCCCATGCTCATTAGCTCCAATAGATTTATAATGAGAAAAAAAATCAAAAATCTTCTCCCCTGAAACCACAGGGGCCAGTTCTTAGATATTTAATATGTAATGACAATGTTTGTTTGTTTGATTTGACGTTTAACGTAGTGACGTAAGTGTTAATGTATATAAACCCTGTCTACCATGCCCTTGTTGTCCAAATTGGCCAACTCCGGGCTAATTGGCTCTTAAGGTGCGAATTAGATCCCTTTATACTTTCAACTTTCAACTTTATTTCAATCTCAGGTTTACAATTTAGCAAACAACATGAGAAATATATCAACATGCAATACTAACAGATACATGACAGCTTATAACAAATACAGTTTCCTTTGGTAGCTAGGTCTCCTAAACATGAAATGTAGTGGCATGGAAGCACACAGGTGTTAGTTTTAATTGTGCGCCCATCGGTCTTGATAGATATACGTTATACCGTTGAAACAACGTCGGGCAGTTTCAACTTCTTTAGTACTTTAATGATACCAGGGAGTGTAATGCAACAGCCTTTCAATCCATTCATAAAAGTTCACCGGTCGACGTCATTATGTCTGAACACAGTAGTGCACGGGTTGCACGTGGTAGTTATATCTAGTTCAAACAATACACAAAGTTTAGTGATACATTTAAGTGTGGAGAATGGGTTTTAAATTTCTTTATAAGAAGGTACGTCCACCTTAAACTATAGAAATATGCACTCAGTTATAGCCCAAAACATATGAAAAGTTATAAAAGATTACTGTAACATTCTAAGTTGGCAAACACTGTCAAAGCAACTTCGAATCGACATCAAGTGAGCAGTTTTACGCTGATGTATTGTCAATAACAGAAACACGCCTATAGAAGTATAATTTTCTAATTTTAGACCCCGAAACCCGTCTTCATATAATAAAACTGGGATTCTGCTCGGGGACATTGCTCGATTGTGGGTACTCGTTAGAGCCGCCTCGCAAAGGTAGTTCTAACGAGTATCCACGGTGTGTGGTTGGGGCGTATATGTTGAATATCGGATTTTTTGGGGGAATATTTTGCTAGCGAAATTCCGTATACATTTCAATAGGCGTGCTGCGATTCAAGGCCCCTCCGACAGTTTTGCCAATTTCATCGACGTAATGTGTATGGGTGGGAGAGACAAATTTTCTGCGGTTTTACGTCCTTTTCAAGATTATGTCTCTTATTTTGGCTCTATTACAAGTACCAACATATTTCAAGATTGCAAATATGCTGCAGATCTTTGCGTCTCCCTGGTTTCCAAAGGTCAGTATCAATGGTTTTCATCTTTCGGACAATGTCACACCCACGTCGGCGCTCCCCGCCTCAAGGGAGCGACGGCGGAGATATGACATGTGATCTGACGAAATATATTTTAATTTTGTTTTGTTTTGGTTTTACGACCCTTTCAAAATTATTACGCTCATATTGAACCGATCATAAATCAGATGCGCGAAAACCAGAGTATGCGGAGATGAAAAAACCTGGCTTTTCGTTGCAGAATTAGACATCTCAGGCAATGATGGACCTATTGGTTCAGAGTTAGCATAATTACCAGCCCCAAAATGGTTTTATATTTATCATTGTGAGTCTGATTTCTGCCGTTTGTGACATTATTGCGCTAGTACCGAACAGTGGACGCCCGTGCTAGACTGGGCTGATACTCCTGCTTGCCCGAGCCTCCACTGGCCGCATTTTGATTCGTACATTTAATACGTGTACTGGTTCATATTGTCAGTCCAAACTGCATTTTGTTAATTGTCATATAATAATGCTTTGCTCCGTCACGTGTATCCAATCAATATTGGTTTTCTCTATATGTAGAGTCTTACACGAGTATGCATGCATTATTCACCATACGAATTAAATAGGAGGGACAAAATGCATTTTGCACCTTTCCCTCAACAACACTACAATAGCACTATAACAGAATTCTATCCATCATATGACATCTAAATACGATTTATTCTCGACATTCTTTTTTATTTTATTTATTTATTTTTTTTTTTTTTTCAAAATTGCAAATATTCCACCGTTTCCATTGCGGACGTCATGCGTATACCTCTTGGGTCGCATCTAAGTATTTTATATAATGGATTATCGAATTTAGTAAATTAAATTAAATAGAGGATCTTACATGAGTGGCCATGCATTATTGAATTTATTAAACGAGTTGAGGAAAAGTGATAAAGTGCGAGGCTTTGCCGAGCATTCTACGCCTTTTCCGCAACGAGTTCAATTCAACAATACATGACCACGAATGCAAGATTCTATTTATCATATGACATAAAACGCATTTTATTAAAAATTGTATACAAAATAGTCAATATTCAGTCATAAGTAAACGCGACGTCGTTAAGGATGTTGTACATGTAACGTTACGGGGCGTTTCTATCTAATTTGCATATTTAATCCACTAGTTGATTACGGAATTTATTACATAGAGGATCTTACATGAGTGCCCATGCATTACTGAATCTATCAAACGAGCTGAGGGAAAGGGATAAAGTGCGAGGCTCTGCCGAGCACCCCATGCCTTTCTCTCAACGAGCCTAACAAACCCAACAATATATGATCACGAATGCAAGATTCTATTTATCATATGACATATAAAATGCACTTTATTCGCATTTTTTATGCAAAAATATCAATAGTAAACGTGACGTCGTTAAGGACGTTGTACATGTAACGTTACGGGCGTGTCTAACTAATTTGCATATTTAATCCACTAGTGGATTACGTAATTTAATACATGACGTTATTAAACTCTTAGGTGCGACGTCATATGATAAATGACGTTATTACACTCTCAGACGCGACGTCATATGATAAATATATGAATCCCTGACTCAATCTTGCCGAAATCGAAACACAAGAATGAGCTTAGGACTCGTTTTAAAGCGTAATCAAATTATATTGTAGCTATAACTTGTTTATTTACTTTCTAGCAGTCCAGTCTCAACGTTTGCTTAACTAATGATAAGCAGAAAATCTAACGTTTTTCGAAATTTTTGAAATAAATATGCATAGTTTTTTTAACGTTGAGGTATTTGTTGTGTTCATCAATTCATTATATTTCAAAATATTTGGGTTTTTGTAGAAATAAGGCTTAATATGTATCTTCCTCTCTCTTGTAAAATATTCACATGTAAGTAGATAGTGAAACTCATCGCCTAAACCTTTGTGACAGAGTTCACATTTTCTTTCATCAAATGGTAGGCCGATCCATCGTCCCACTTCCACAGGGAACCTGTGGTTTCTAGATCTGAATGCAAACATAATTTTCGTTAAGTTGTCGGGTAGTAATCTTATGTATGCGCTCCTCTCAAAAGTAGATTTAATCAAAACGTAGTTTTTACTGCTACTCGATGCATTACACTGAGCTATCCAATCTTGCATATATTGATCTCTGAGTTTTAGTTTTAATACCTCAATTAACCACTTTGGACTATCAATTATCTGACTCTGCCAGACACCGGAAAAACCGAGTCGGCTTAGCGATTGTTCGACATTTTTCAGCCAATGCGAGTTAACTGTATTCGATTTATGCATAACAAAGATTAGCGAGTAGACATAGGTTGATAGTTTTTGTTTACCTAAATCTTCGGTTGTACAGTCAGTTATCAATTTACACCAGTATGTTAGTATTCGGTGTTGGATGTCCAGTGTTATTGGAAATATTCCTAATTCACCATATACCATATGCGATGGTGTTTAAGTTTAAAGATGTATTTTAAAAACTTTAATTGGACTCTTTCGATGATTTCACAGTTACCAAATCCCCATATTTCAGCTCCATATAATAAAATGGGCTTCACCGTTTTATCAAAGAGGTCTAGTTGTAGATCCAAGGGTAAGCTAAGGTTCCGTATTTTCTTTAATAGTGAGAACATAGCTTTATTCGCCTGTTCAGCTATGTGCGTTTTGGCTTTTAAGAAGGAGCCCCCTCTTGTAAAATATATGCCTAGATATTTATAATCAGCTGTAACATTTACATCATGTCCGTCAAAAGTAAATTTGTATGACTTGAGTTTACCGCGCGAGAAAATAACTATTTTAGTTTTTTCTACATTTACCTCGAGCTTCCATGTTTTACAGTAATTTGAGAAATAGTCAAGAGTATTTTGCATGTCTGTTGCTGACTCACTAAACATAACAGTGTCGTCGGCATACAACAGAACCATTATTTTAAGATAAATATAAATATCATTACTATCTATCTCGCAAGTTAGGCCACCTGCATTTTGCCTCATCAAAAAGTGATTTAGATCATTCAGGTATACGGAAAATAATAGGGGGGACAAGTTTTCCCCCTGCCTGACTCCTGTTAAGCATGGAAAAAAGATTGATGCTCCTTCATGTGTTTGGACATTTGATTTTACATTACTGTATATACTTTTAATGACAGCTAAGCATTTCCCATTAATTTTTTTATCATACAGTTTCTGCCAGAGGCCATTCCTCCAAACTGAATCGAAGGCTTGCTTGAAATCAACAAAACAACCAAATAATTTTGATTTCTTTGTGTTGGCGATATCAATTAAACATTTAATAATAAATAAATTGTCGCTAGTTGAGTGATTAGATCGAAAGCCTGCCTGGCACATTTCTATAACACTATATTTTTCAGCATAATTCTTTAGTCTGTTGTTTAGAACTAGGGTAAAAAGTTTGCCCATACAACTTAAAATAGTTATCGGTCTGTAGTTCTGTGGTAGCTTAGGGTCACCTTTTTTGTAAATAGGTTTGATCACTCCGATGGTCCAACTTTCTGGTATGACAGCGGTATCGAATATAAGGTTAAATAAACTTGTATATATAGGAATCATTGAATTCGATGTAGCCTTGATATGCTCATTTTTAACATTATCAATGCCGGCACTTTTGTTATTATTTAACTGCTTAATTGCTGCTCGAACTTCGGACTCGCTAATGGTTTTATTTAATTCCTCATTATTTGCCGTGTCGTCCTGTGTAAAGGAGTGTTCGGAATTATCCTGACGTCCATTTATGGTTTTAAAGTAATCATAGAGCTCGTTTAACGGGGCTTTGCAATGGTTTTTAGTATTATTGGAATTTAAGAGCTTCCAAAATTCTTTCGGTTTTGATGCTTTCAGATTTCTAAGTGTTTGAACTCGGGCATATTTATATTTTTTTATACTTGAATTAATTGTACTTTTATATAATTTACTGACTTGATTTAGTGTATGCCTATTTTGCTCTGTTTTATTTATATTATATTTTCGCCGCACACGGTGGTAGAGATTTCTGGCGGAATGGCAGTTGTGATCAAACCAGGGTTTTTTAGTCGGGTTGTTTATATGTTCAGTTTTCCTCTGCTTAGCATGGCCAAATGACATTTCGGCACATTTTTCAAACATATTCCCTATGCTGTTAACTATTTCATCTAGTTCGTGTTGTTGTACAGAGCCTTGCTCTTTAAAACTTAGGATTTTAGCTTCAAGCTCCGTCAAGTCAAACGAAGTAAAGTTTTCTTGAAAAATCGATCTCTTTTCCGTTTCCCATAAGTTGATACGGTTACCCGAAGTGGACAATTTTTCACTGTTTTCATTTTCGTGTGCACCTGCCCTCAATACCAAAGAAACCGGGCAGTGGGCATCTGAGTACAGACTGCTAAAGTCGGAAATATACAAGTCACGTGTTATATTAAACAATGATGGTGAACATACAAAATAATCTACAACACTTTTGTCTTTGCATGTGAACTTATCGTTGTGTGTATGCCGCCCTATTCGCCCATTCAAAATGCACATATTGTTCAGTCTGCAAAATTCTAACAGTTGCGTACCATAAGAATTTGTCATCTTATCACTGTTTGTTCGCTTCAAGGGTACGTTATTTTGAATAAACTGATTCCGGACATTATTGCTTTCAAGCTCTAAGAAGTCTAAACCATGTAGGTCGCTCAGAAATTCGTCTACATAAAAAATATCTTCCTTTTCCGCTGATCTTTTAGTAGTCAAATCTGTGAATTGTTACAAGTTAAGTTATTCAGGTGGGCAGATTAGGATAAATGAGCCTCTGTTTGATAATTTGGCAGAGCTTTGCATTTCTGAACGTTTTGTGTGAAAACCAAAAACGTGCCAGAAAGATAAAAAAAATCGACTCAAGTTGTTTGACTAATGTCAATTTGTTTCCACATAACTTTAATCTTATCTTTTTCAGGACCTTAATAATATATTTGGTTGGCGCTGCCATTACATTTCTAATAAGCGAGGTAATGAAATTAATAAGCGGAAGATTACGACCACATTTCCTAACTGTCTGTGATCCAGATTTCAGCCGCATTCCTTGCTCTGAAGGCTACATTGTCATAACAGATGATTATTGCAAAGGAAAAGATGCTAAGAAGTTGCTTGATGCAAGGTAGGTCAAGGCGGTTTCCACATATAAAATGTTTCCTCCAGAAAATTCTGCGTGGACAATTGATAATTGATAGCTGAGTGACATGAATAGTAGTAGTATAGGCGGCGTTTTGGCTCCACGGGCTGCGCATGCGCGGGAATGACGTCACGGCGCGGTGGCCATATTGGATATTGTTCTTGTAAGGTCGATGATCTGACCTCTGATTAAACGTTTGTTATTGTAAGGTCGATCGTTTGACACCGGATTAAAAGTTGAATTCAATGGTCACAAAAGAAGCCTCCGTAGTCGAGTGGTTACGCTACTCGCCTTGTAAATCAGGGGTCGCAGGTTCGATCCCGGGCTTCTCCAGACTTTCGGATGAGTCTTTAAACCGAGGTCCCGTCTCCGTATGACCTTAGTTGTTGGTGGGACTTAAAACTGAAACACTCACACACACTCACTCATTGGTCACAAAAGAAATACTTCTTTATCCGCTGAAAGGGATTAAATGTCAGTTAGGTTTTGCAATTTAATGGGTACGTTAGCGAAATATTGATTGTAGAAAATAAAAACCTTGTGTAATCGGTTTTCATCCTTCATTTCCTTTTCCCCCGTCTTTGTATGGGAACGTCAACTTTTTAGCGCATGAAGGAGCTGGCCAATGTTTACAAAGATGCTTTTTAAATACCTTAGAAACGGATTAAAATTTGTTTAAATTTATGCAACTTATAGCTGCGTTTAGTTAAAAACTACAGCCCCACCCATCGGGGCTTGAAGAAATAGACGGGCTGCCTGATGCTTCCATGCAGAGCTGAAACCGACAGCACACGAGTGCCGGTAAACTGCTTAGAGGATCTAGGCCTGCAGGGAATCTAAGCCTGCCAAGGCAAAGGCGTGCGAGTCGGACCATTCATGTTTGTAAACCCTATTGGTTTCACTGGGAGACAGAGCTTGATATGTCATTTCATCTCAGTGTCGGGTAAAAATCCCACGAAATTGGAAGCAACGTCTCCAAAATGACCTTTACAGTGTTAACGGGGACGTTAAACCTCAAATGAAACAAACAAACAAACAAGTTATAAATTATATTTATGGAGTTTTTATTAGAAATCCCCATTTGACAAAAAACAATTGACAAAGTTTCATCAAAGATACCGTCCGTTTTAAGTATGTTTATTTAAGGAGGGTCGCGCATAATTGCAGGTTCGAATTTTTACCTCAAAATGATTTTTGTTTCTATTTAGTTTTCAAAGTGTTTTCTGAGGTTTTTGTAACATTTAATAACCATTGCAATGTGCATTTTGTTATAAATTATTTTGCGACTTCATAGACTACTTTCCGGTCTAGTCCGCATGGCTGGAAGCACAGGAAAATAGAGGGATAAACAGAGTAACCCTGTATTATTCCAGCTACTGGTTTGTTTCCTCCGATTACAGCCCATCAGCTGTCCATGGCAAATCTGAACTCTCTTTAACGCACGATGTTTACTTTATTTTTCCATTGGTGTCAAAAATATAACCTCGAAGAGTCTATCAGTTCATATATTCCACGGCCTTACTTTGTCAACACAAACAAAACAATGACTCAATAGTGACGTTAACTTTAGTTTGCGTGACGTCATACATATGGAAAGAAAACACTGCCATATTTGGTAACTAAAAGTGCAGGCTGTAATGCCTGGCAGCGCACAATATTCTTTTAACTGTCAGTCGCAGTCTCAGGTTCAATTACTGTTAAGCCATCTCAGTGAACAAATAGCCTGTGCCAGCACCCATAATTAGGATCTTGCACTCAACAGGTGTAGGCCTACTGGTAAACTGCTTAGAGGATCTAAGCCTGCCCAGGCAAAGCGGTGCGAGTCGGCCTGTCCATAGTAATAAACTCTATTGGTTCAATTAGCGCCAGTGTTTTAGATGACATTTTATCTTAAGGTCGGGTAAAAGTCCCACAAAATTGGAAGCGACGTCTCCAAAATGACCTTTACAGTGTTGACGGGGACGTTAAACCTCAATTCAAACAAACAAAAATCAAGCATAAGCAAAAGGGTGTACAAGAAAAATTCACTTTGACCTGTTTCGAATATAAAGATGATGGTTTCGATTGTGCCACACGGAGCCTTTGTATGCCCACAAATCCACCATCATAACAGAATTTTGTCAATGTACCGGCTCCAGCCCATCGGGCTGCATGATGCTTTCACGCAGAGCTGAAACCGACCGCACGTGAGAACTAGTAAACCGCTTAGGGTCTAAACCTGCCCAGGAAAATGGATCCGAGTCGGACCGTCCATGCATATAAACCCTATTGGTTTCGTTGGAAGCAGGGCTTGAGATGTCATTTTAACGTCAACATAATATTGGTCATTTTGGAGAGGTAACTTCCCAATTTGTGGGTCTTTTTACCCGACATTGAGATGAAACCTGACGGTCAGTGAAATCAATCTATATGTTTATAAGGACCGTCCGTCTTGCACCACTTTACCTGGGCATGGCGGTCTACTCGTACTCATGTTTGATTGGGTTAGTATCATGCAGCACAATCTTTTTATTCAAGGCCAGTTCGGGGCTATCATGCATTGTACAGACTATATATATGAGAAGTTTTTGGGCGACGCCTTTGAAGTGGTGTAGCACACTGAAGTGATTCAGCTATGATTACAAAGGCCCCCAGAGCAGAATTCGCATGACAAGACATAAAGCACAGTGATGAAATGCATTAGGCTGAGAAAAGAGCCTTGAGGAACACCGACCTTCAATTCGAATTCTTAAATGGAACCAACACAAAAACGCATACGGCTCCGCAAATTAGCATACACCAACTGGACCATTCGAACATTCCACTCCTCCACTTCAAACTTTTTCTGTGCCTCCCAGATGACTTTCCGAGACACTCAACCAAATGCCTTCTCAAGGTCCACGAAAGCCACTATGTGGGAATGTAACTGCCATTTTGGCTTTCCGCTAGTGATGTTTCCATTACGGTTTAGTTATTCATGTTCGTGGTTCTTTCCCTTTGGTGTGTCTGATCGGAGGTGTTGGGTAATTGTATCGATTCCTGGTCATTGCCATCACTCCTATCTACTTTCGGAAAGTAAAAGGATAACTTATCTCCCCTCCCTTTCACAGTTTGCATAAACAGGCAATAGATAATTAAATAGCGTTTCCGGTCAATATGGCATGAAAAAAAACTTTAAAAATTATAGAAAAAAAATAATTAGAAGTTTTTCTACTTTTCCTATAACGTTGGCAGGAACTTTAATGGGAAAAAGGAAATTTTTTATATTCTTTTGCATCAGCTTATTAGCTCGCCTGTACGAAGTACAAGGAGAGCTATTGTTGTCACCACGGATGGCGTGCGCGTGTGCGTTTGCGTTTGCGTTTGCGTTCCCGTCACACTGCGTTAAAGTTTTTCAAATGCTTATATCTCAACAGTCACTCATCACAGACCACTCATATTTGGAACTTAAGTACCTGGGAGGAACCTCTGATGTTCAAAGAGAACAGACCCCTGGGTTCATGCCCCGGGGCGGGGCTAGGGGTCAAAATCTAGAACACCTTTGTAATTCTGTGTTAAAGTTTTTGAAATGCTTATATCTCAACAGTCACTCATCACAAAGCATTCATATTTACAACTTGGATACCTGGGAGTGTCTTCTGAGATTCCAAGACAACACACCCCTAGGTTCATGCCTGGGATTGGGGATGGGGTGGGGCTGGGGGTCAAAATCTAGGACACCTTTGTAATTTGTTGTATACCTTTCCATTATACTAACGAGTTATAGACACAATTGGTTATACATCAGCCAATCAAGTGGCATTGGTTCAAGTGTAAAAGGGTGAAGGTCATGGTGACCTACATTTCACGGTCTAGTGATTTTGCCTTATATCTTGAAGTCTATTTGTTGGAGAAATGTCATACATGGGATATTAGTTCCATGTGACTCCACGATTGACCTAAAAATATATCTAGGTCACTGTGACCTATATTTCATGGTTCAGCGATTTTGCCTATTATCTCGAATACTATTTGATGGAGATATGTCATACCTGGATAATTAGTTCCATATGACCCAATACTTGACCGCAAAATATATCTAGGTCATGGTGACCTACATTTCACGGTCCAGTGATTTTGTCTATTATCTTGAATACTATTTGATGGAGAAATGTTAAACCTGGATTATTAAATGCAGGTGACCCAATTATTGACCTCAAAATATATCTAGGTCAGTATGACCTATATTTTATGGTTCAGCGATTTTGCCTATTATCTAGAATACTATTTGATGGAGAAATGTCATACCTGGATTATTAGTTCCATATGACCCAATAATTGACCGCAAAATATATCTAGGTCATGGTGACCTACATTTCATGGTCCAGTGATTCTGTCTATTATCTTAAATACTATTTGATAGAGAAATGTTATACCTGGGTTATTAGTTGCATGTGACCCCATTATTGACCTCCAAATATATCTAGGTCAGTATGACCTATATTTCATGGTTCAGTGATTTTGCCTATTATCTTGAATACAATTTGATAGAGAAACGTCATACCTGTATTATTAGTTCCATGTGACTCTATAATTGACCGCAAAATATATCCAGGTCAGTGTGACCTATATTTCATGGTTCAGTGATTTTGCCTATTATCTTGAACACTATTTAATGGAGAAATGTCATACCTGGATTATTTATTCCATGTGACCACAAGATTGAGCTTGAATTAATACCTAGGTCAGTGTGTCCTATATTTCATGGTTCAGTGATTTTTCCTATTATCTTGAATACTATTTGATGGAGAAATGTCTTACCTGGATAATTAGTTCCATGTGACCCGATGATTGACATGGAAATATATCTAGGTCCTTGTGACCTATTTTCATGGTTCAATGATTTTGCCTTATAATTCAGATACAATTTGATCCTGAAATGTAATATCTGGAATATATGTTCCATGTGACCTGATTATTGATCTCAGCTCTTGTTGATTTTTTTTTATCAATTTAACCCATTTCATTAGGGGGTGGGGTAATAAATTGTCAAAAAAGAAAGCTAAAAATGTACAATAATGTTTCCAAGGTATATTAATAACATACATCTGACATTGTTTGAACGTCCGCGACAATGTTAATGGCTTCATATCTTTTAAACATGAACAAAACGACAATATGGCTATATCAGAACATGCATTTTTTTGGCCAGAAAAATCAATTTTTCACACCAAAAAACTTATAAATGAAATTGTGTTTCAATTCTAATGAAATACTTTGATTCATATCACATGAAGGAAGCAAAAGTATGAGCAATAATAAAGGTAAAATCCTTGTTCCTGTCATTTAAACAATATCTTAATGCTTTTTTAGCCATTTTTATTGGGGGTTGGGTAATTTTTTCTGCAATATTTCTCTCAGATGCCTGGTGACATGGTCAAATTTCACGCCTATTTCGTGTATCTAATATTATTACACAATATATGTGAAAATAAGAAAAATCTAAAGACGAAAAATGCATTCAAATCATAGAAAAACCTTGTTAACACTCTAGAGGCCACAGTTTTGGTCCAATTATCATTCGGCTTGCTCAGAATGATCATCATAACAATATCTAGGCCAAGTTCTAATATGGGTCATAGTCAAATCATAGAAAAACCTTGTTAACACTCTAGAGGCCGCAATTTTAGTCGTATCATCACCAAACTTGCTCAGAATGATTATCTTGACAAAGTCAAGGTCAAGCTCGAATATGAGTCATGGTGGGTCAAAAAGAAGGTCAGTAGGTCAAATCATAGAAGAGCCTTGTTAGTTTTCTAGAGGCCACAGATTTGGTCCAGTCACCATCAAACTTGCTCAGAATTTCCTCTTTTGGTGAAACCTTGGTCAGGAGGGGCATTTTATGAATAGAGTGGTACCTTTTACAAAGGGTCACCCATACTCATCATTCACAGTTAGACTGAGCCTGCTCATCTACGTATGGTATACTAGGACCTGACCCTCAATATCCACATGGTGCCTAGATAGTGATATGCAAGTCAGCTCTGTTTTGTCAAAGGGAACCCCCCTACACGCACGCACGCACGCACACACCCACACACACACCATGAGTCATGGTTAGTTAGACTAAGCCCGTTCATCTCCGTCTTGTGAATTAACTATTTAAAAAAAATCTGTCATCTTAGAAGTAGTCTATTCTTACCGGACCGAATTTACTCCTGAGGACAAGATTCCTTTCCGGGTCAAGAAACTTCTTCAGTGGATATTGATCATGAATCATTTTCTCTCCCCTCCGTTGATTTAATAAATACAGTGGGCAGTTTCTTGTGAAAAAATGCATTGTACGGGTAAGCCACTGAAGTCTGCCCAAGAAAAGTGTGGCTTGGTTAACTGGCTGACCTTCCATAGCCATAATAGTGTTGACTGGGCTGTTTAACTCCAAATCAAGCTAAATTCGACTAACCTTTATTTTCAGTCACTATTGAATCTTAAAAGCAGTTGTACGCAGGACATGAAAATATTCTACCTGTGTTTCTTTCAGAAAATCGTTTCCATCAGGACATGCAATGCTAGCAGGCTATGGGATAATATACCTATTGGTAAGACCTTACTTTAACTTTGTTTCATTATGTCCCCAACTTCTTGCATATTGATTCAGGGTCATTTGTCAATCTTTCTGCCTGTTAATCAATCTGTCTGTATGTCATGCTGTTAAGCTTACAAGGTGCTCAGGGTGAGCTATTGTGGCCACCATGTGTCCGTAATTTATCCATCCTTCATCAGCAATTTCTTTAAATGGCATCTCCTCCTAAACCACCGAGTAAATTTAAAAATAATTTCACACATGTATTTCTGTAATCGCCTTTCATCAAAATTGCTAAAATGATTTCATTCCATTGAAAACAAAATGACAAAAAGAGCTAGAAATAGATGAATTGGTCCGAATTCAAAATAATTTCACAGAAATTTTCCTTGGGTGACCCTCTACCACAGAAGTTAAATGTTTCCGTTTTGTCCTACTTGGTCATTACTTTTGAACCATTTGACATAAAGCCTTCATATCTGGCATGTAAGTTTCTTGTGACGAGGGCTTCCCACTAATACAAAACTTTTAGACCTGTGTCCGTGACCTTTATCCTTCTTTGTCATAATTTTTAAGCTTTTGAAAAAGAGCCTTCATATTTGGGATGTCGGTTCCTTGTGACAAGGGCTTCCATCTCACACAAAAAATTGACCTGTGACCTTGACCATAACCTGTGACCTATTATATCATAACTTTTTAACCATTCAAGATAGATCCTTCATATTTTGCATGTACGTTCCTTGTAACAAGGGCTTCCCATCCGTACAATCATTTCGATCTGTGACCCTGACTGGCGAGCTACTTTATCGCCTACATATTTGGCATGTATGTTCCTTCTGACAATGACTTACCACCCATAGAAAATTTTTGGCTTTTGACCTTGACCTTTGACCAACTGTGCAATAACTTTCGAAGCCCTTGAGATAGAGCTTCATATTTTGGATGTAGGTTCTTTGTGACAAGGGCTTCCCATTCATACAAAAATAATTTGACATGTAACCCTGACCTGCGACCTACTTTTTCATAACTTTTGAACCATTTTAAATATAGTCTTCATATTTTGCATGTTTGTTCTTTGTGATAAAGGCTACTCATACAAAAAGTTTGACCTGTGACCTTGACCTTTGACCTTATTTGTCATAACGTTTGAGCCATTTGAAATAGAGCCTTCATATTTGGCATGTGGGTTCCATGTGTCAAGTCTAGGCCACTACCACCCAGTTACCGGAACTAAAAAATATACAACCTTTAAAATGACTTCTACTCCTAAATATACAAAATAATTTCACAGAAATGTTTCTTGGGTAACCAAAATTGCTCTAACCATCCAATCTGCCCTACATTACTGGTTTACTTCTACAATAAAGATCAGGTGAGCGATCTAGGGCCACTATGGCCCTCTTGTTTAGTACTTTTTATGCTACCTTTTGATACCCTTAAGTTATCCATTGCTTTTTCTATTAAGGGCTGCTGTCACGCTATTTCTACCACACTTAAGTTTGCTGAAGTTGCAGACTGTACTGCTGACCCGTTTATCTCAGACTTTATTAAAGGTTTTCTGAGGAGGCCAGTTTCCAGATCTTTTACTCCCAATTGGAATTTACACTTGTGTGGATTGGTCTTTGACTAAAGCTCCTTATAAGCCTTTGTAGTCAGCTGATTTCAAATATATCACTCATATTTCTTCTTATTTACGCTCGGCTAGAAGTAGTGAGATTTATTTTGTCAGTTGAGTAAGGTTTTCGATATCGTAACCCAAATTCAATAACCTTTCTCACTCAACCTGGATTTTTGGCCAAAATCAACTTGATGAAACTTTGACAGAACCTATTATCTTTCCAGGTTTACCCGGTCTTGTGGTTCTAATTCAGATGACAGACTTCTATGTCCAGTCAGAGCTAGTTAGGGCTTATTTATCTAGAGTTAAATAAAAACAGATCTTGTAGAAAGAACCTGTTCCTGCCCTTAAAGGTTCTAAGGATAGTTCGTCTTCCACATGTTCGCGTTGGATATACAAAGTGCTCATGGTGAGCTATTGTGATTGGTCAACGTCCGTCGTGCGTCATGTGTCGTGCGGCGTCAATAATTTGCTTAAAGTGCTAACTTCTTCTAAACCATTGGGCCAGTTTCAATTAAACTTTATAGGAATGTTGCCTAGATGACCCTCTACGAAAATAGCTAAAATCGTTTGGCTCTGCTGAACAAGATGGCCACCAGAGCTAAAAATAGAAAAATCTGTAAATGACAAATCCTCCTGTACCTTTGGAACAATTTCATGCAAACTTTATGTCTTTTATGGGTGGAGTAAGTTAATTGTATCAATTCCTGATCTTTGTTTTACTTCTACTTTATATGAATGTGGCAGTGGTGACCCGCTTCCAAAATAGCTAAAACGGTACTGCTCCGATGAACAAAATGGCCACCACAGCTAAAAATAGAAAAATTCCAGTACTTTGCTTTAAATGCCAACTCCTCCCAAACCCTTGGTCCAAATTTGATCAGCATCATCGAAATATTGCTTAGGCGATCCCCACAAAAAAATAGCTAAAATCTTTTTGCTCCGATGAAAAAGATGGCTGCCAGAGATAAAAATTGAAACATCATTACATGAAATTTTCTCCTTTACCCATGGGCCAATTTCATTCAAACGTCATAGGAGTACTGCTCAGGTGACCCTCTGCCAACAAGGCTTAACTCTGCTCTGATGAACAAGATGGCCACCAGAGCTGAAAAATCTTTAGACGACTTCTCCTTCTATAATCCGATTTCGTTCCTACTTCATAGGAATTTTGCTCAGGTGAACCCCAACCAAAATAGCTAAAACCGTTCAACGCCGATGAACAAAATGGCTGCCAGAGCTAAAAATAAAAAAAACGCCAATAATTTGCTTTAAATGCCATCTCCCAAACCCTTGGGGCAATTTTATTCAGACTTCCAAAGGATAACCCTTTTATAGAACATATTTAACTTCACTACAGCTGGTGTGTGGGAATGTGTGGCGGCGGTAAAACGTCTCCCTGCGCTACATCATAGTGTAGATTATATTTTCTTGTCCTTTGGGATCATTGATTCCATTGTAGAATTTTGAAAATATCTGAGGGTCACTGATGAGGCCTAATTGGCCGAAACTAGCTAGTCTGGCCCAGAAAACATGTACACTCCATATTTTTCAGTTCTGTGGTGTATTCCTTGCTTCCAAAGGATAACCCTTTTATAGAACATATTTAACTTCACTACAGCTGGTGTGTGGGAATGTGTGGCGGCGGTAAAACGTCTCCCTGCCCTACATCATAGTGTAGATTATATTTTCTTGTCCTTTGGGATCATTGATTCCATTGTAGAATTTTGAAAATATCTGAGGGTCACTGATGAGGCCTAATTGGCCGAAACTAGCTAGTCTGGCCCAGAAAACATGTACACTCCATATTTTTCAGTTCTGTGGTGTATTCCTTGCTTCCAAAGGATAACCTTTTTATAGAACATATTTAATAGAAATATTGCTTCGACGAACTTCGTAAAATGTCTCCCCGTACATCAACCATAGTGCAGTTTATATTTTACTTTTGGTCCTTTGAGATCAGCGTGAATATTCTGAGAAATCAGAAATAAATTATTGGTTTAGACTCATATTCTAGACAGGTTTTTAATTATTTGGACCCCATTTTGATTTATATCAGTCTTTGAATCGACTGCCTATTCGAAATTCGCAAAATTGCAGTATGTTTCCTCTGGCTTTCTTTGCCGGATCATTACAGGGTCACTGATGGAAATCTTCCACTGACCGGTCCAAGGCGGCTCTTCTGTGGCGATTTATTTATGTTGTTGTTTGTTACTTACTGTGTGTATCACTTGTGTCTTTTGGTTTTGGATGGCCATATGGCCACTTTGTGGGAAAGTAACTGTCCTTATGGCCTTCCTTTGTTTAGGTTTCCATTATGGTCTGGTCGCTTAATGTTTGTATTTTTTTCCCTTTGGTGTCTTTTATGGGTGGAGTAAGTTAATTGTATCAATTCCTGATCTTTGTTTTACTTCTACTTTATTAGCTGAAACTACGTAGTATGACCCATCTTCTTTCTTAAGAATGTTTTCATTGCTCTTAAAGGAACTCATTTTTTATTTTTATTTGCCTTCACTGCAGCTGGTGTTGTGCAGTGTGGCGGCCGTAAAATGTCTCCCCGTACATCAACCATAGTGCAGTTTATATTTTTCTTCTGGTCCTTTGAGATCAGCGTGAATATTCTGAGAAATCAGAAATAAATTATTGGTTTAGACTCATATTCTAGACAGGTTTTTAATTATTTGGACCCCATTTTGATTTATATCAGTCTTTGAATCGACTGCCTATTCGAAATTCGCAAAATTGCAGTATGTTTCCTCTGGCTTTCTTTGCCGGATCATTACAGGGTCACTGATGAGGCTTTATTAGCTGAAACTACGTAGTATGACCCATCTTCTTTCTTAAGAATGTTTTCATTGCTCTTAAAGGAACTCATTTTTTATTTTTATTTGCCTTCACTGCAGCTGGTGTTGTGCCGTGTGGCGGCCGTAAAACGTCTCCCCGTACATCAACCATAGTGCAGTTTATATTTTACTTTTGGTCCTTTGAGATCAGCGTGAATATTCTGAGAAATCGGAAATAAATTGTTGGTTTAGACTCATATTCTAGACAGGTTTTTAATTATTTGGACCCCATTTTGATTTATATCAGTCTTTGAATCGACTGCCTATTCGAAATTCGCAAAATTGCAGTATGTTTCCTCTGGCTTTCTTTGCCGGATCATTACAGGGTCACTGATGAGGCTTTATTAGCTGAAACTACGTAGTATGACCCATCATCTTTCTTAAGAATGTTTTCATTGCTCTTAAAGGAACTCATTTTTTATTTTTATTTGCCTTCACTGCAGCTGGTGTTGTGCAGTGTGGCGGCCGTAAAATGTCTCCCCGTACATCAACCATAGTGCAGTTTATATTTTACTTTTGGTCCTTTGAGATCAGCGTGAATATTCTGAGAAATCAGAAATAAATTATTGGTTTAGACTCATATTCTAGACAGGTGTTTAATTATTTGGACCCGATTTTGATTTATATCAGTCTTTGAATCGACTGCCTATTCGAAATTCGCAAAATTGCAGTATGTTTCCTCTGGCTTTCTTTGCCGGATCATTACAGGGTCACTGATGAGGCTTTATTAGCTGAAACTACGTAGTATGACCCATCTTCTTTCTTAAGAATGTTTTCATTGCTCTTAAAGGAACTCATTTTTTGTTTTTATTTTCCTTCACTGCAGCTGGTGTTGTGCAGTGTGGCGGCCGTAAAATGTCTCCCCGTACATCAACCATAGTGCAGTTTATATTTTACTTTTGGTCCTTTGAGATCAGCGTGAATATTCTGAGAAATCAGAAATAAATTATTGGTTTAGACTCATATTCTAGACAGGTTTTTAATTATTTGGACCCGATTTTGATTTATATCAGTCTTTGAATCGACTGCCTATTCGAAATTCGCAAAATTGCAGTATGTTTCCTCTGGCGGATCATTACAGGGTCACTGATGAGGCTTTATTAGCTGAAACTACGTAGTATGACCCATCTTCTTTCTTAAGAATGTTTTCATTGCTCTTAAAGGAACTCATTTTTTATTTTTATTCTACAAAAATAGCTAAAAGTATAAACTTTCTGTTCCGATGAACAAGATGCCCGCCAGAGCTAAACATATAAAAATCATTAAATGACATCTTCTCCTTTACCCACGGGCCGATTTCAGTCAAACTTCATAGGAATGTTGCACTGGTGACCTTCTGCCAAAAAGGCTAAAACAATTCCGCTCCGATGAACAGGATGGCCTCCAGAGCTAAAAATGAAAAAATGTTTAAACGACCTCTCCTCCTTTAACCTTGGGCCAATTTTCTTCCTACTTCATTGAAATTTTGCCAAGGTGACCCTCTACCAAAATAGCTACAACGGTTCAGCTCCGATGAACAAAATGGCTGCCAGAGATAAAAATAGAAAAAATCGCCAAAAATTTGCTTTAAATACCAACTCCTGTCAAACCCTTGGGCCAGTTTTAATCAGACTTCATAGGAATATTGCTTAGGCGACCCTCTACAAAAATAGCTTAAATCGTTCTGCTCCGATGAACAGGATGGCCACCAGAGCTAAAAATAGAAAAATCATTAAACGACATCTTCTCCTTTACCCATGGACCAATTTCAGTAAAACTTCATAGGAGTGCTGCTCAGGTGGCCCCACTGCCAAATCAAAGTACTGAGGAAAGTTGATTTATGAGGAATAATTATTATATAACAATGTAAGTCGTAGATCAAGCAGTTATCTAGATATTTTGTTACTAACTTCCCATATAACAGGTCCTGGTGTATGAATGTCATTTGACGTGTCACCAGTAACAATTCTGAATCTGATTCTGATTTGACAAGATCCCAGAGGGTTAAAAAATTCGACAAAGAAAAACATTATTCATCGATTGTTTTGAGTTAAACGACAGGTCAACCCTAGTGGATCATTTTTGTCGTCTCCAAGAGAAAGGGGGAAAAGAGATAGAAGAGACAGTAGAGGAGATGATTTGTTTGTTTGTTTGATTTGAGGTTTAACGTCCCCGTCGACACTGTAAAGGTCATTTTGGAGACGTTGCTTCCAATTTTGTGGCACTTTTACTCGACATTGAGATGAATGACATCTCAAGCCCTACCGGACCAATGAAACCAATAGAGTGTATAAGCATGGACGGGCCGACTCGCAACGCTTTGTCTGGGCAGGCTTACATCCTCTAAGCAGTTTACCAGTACGCGTGTGCGGGTCGGTTTCAGCTCTGCGTGGAAGCATCATGCAGCCCATATATTTCTTAAAGCCCTGATTGTAGAGGAGATGAAAGTGAGGGACAGGGAGAAAGAGGAAAATGAATGGAAGTGTAGAAACAGCAGAAATAACAACCCCCCCCCCCCACACACACACACACACACTCTACCGTTTCCTGCTGCAAGGACAGCAGGTGTTGCCCAACTGTAAGTCAATACAAGTAAAAAATTGCTCCATGTTGGAGCAAAGGAGTAAGCGCTGCGGAAAACAACTTTTGTTACCTTTAATTGCGTTAAAAGGTTTCAAAATTTTGCATGTCTTTAAAGGGTTGGACCCAATATAATGATGATGATTTCGTGTTTAACGACGCGTCAACCCTCTTTGTGGGTAATAAGCGTCAACGGACCTAATACAAGAGAATAATTAGCCTTTTCCTTACTTAATCATTATAGGAAAGGTTTTCTAAGGCCATTCCCAATGGACGGCAGTGCAAATCATAATTCGCGAGCAGGTCATAAAGAGCAGTTCGCCGCAAATTAGCAACCGAATACTTTAGGAATTTCGAATGGCTTCAGAATTATCTCGGTGATATCTATCTACTACCAGTCAATGGCAAATAACCCGATTGTTCGTTATTTTCCCCTCGCAACAAAATTGCGGTGGGGCTATAGCATCGCTGCCGTGCGTCCATGTGTGGTTGTGTCCTTGTGTCTGGAACCTTGTGAACAGGATTGTAGATAAAGCAATCATCGGAGAAGCATCAAACCTTCAACAAATGTTCCTCATGGAGAGAGGATAAATCCTATTGATTTGCAAGGTCAAGGTCACAATGGCCTGAACATAAAAAACATTGTGAACAGGACAGAAGACAAAATTACCATCATAGAAGCATCAAACCTTCCATAAATGTTCCCCGTGGAGAGAGGATGCAACCTTTCGATTTTCAAGGTCAAGGGTCGAATGTCAATGTCACAATGGACTTGACATTTGAACATTGTGAACAGGATAGAAGATGAAGCTATTGTCGTAGCAGCATCAAGGATGAACACTATTGATTTTCAAGGTCAATGGTCAAATATAAAGGTCACAATGGACTTGACATTTAAAACATTATGAACATGACAGAGGACAAAATTATTATGGAAGCATCGAACCTTCCACAAATGTTCCTCACGGAGAGAGGATGAACACTATTCATTTCAAGGTCAAAGGTCAAGGTCACAATTGACTTGAGATTAAAAACCTTGTGAACAGGTTAGAAGACAAAGCTATCATCATAGAAACATCTAACATTCCGGAAATATTCTCCATGGAAAGAGGATGAAGCATATTGATTTAAAAGGCCAATGGTCAAAGGTCAAGATCGCAATCGACTTAAAAATTAAAAACTTTGTGAACAGGATAGAAGACAAAACAATCATTACAAAAGCATTAAACCTTCCACAAATGTTCCCCATGGAGAGAAGGTGAACCCTATTGATTTTCAAGGTCAAGCGTCAAGGGTCAATGTCACAACAGACTTGACATTAAAACATTGTGAACAGGATAGAAGACAACGCTATCATTATAGAAGCATCAAACCTCCCACAAATCTTCCCCATGGAGAGAGAATGAACCCTTGGGGAGAGGATGATCCCTATTGATTTTCAAGGTCAATGGTCAAATGTCTAGGATCGAAGACAAGGGCTGTCATCATAGAAGCACAAAACCTTCCATAAATGTTTCCCATGGAGAGCGAATGAACCCAATTGATTTTCAAGGCACAATTGACTTGACATTAAAATCCTTGTAAACAGGGAAAAAGACAAAGCAGTCATCAGAGAAGCATCAAATCTTCCACAAATGTTCCTAATGGAGAGGATGAACCCTATTGATTTTCAGGGTCAAAGGTCAAGACCACAATGGACTTGTTATTAAAAACCTTGAGAACATGATAGAAGACAAAGCAATCATCTTTGAATCGTGCAACCTTTCATAAATGTTCCCCGTGGAGAACGGATGAACCCTATTGGTTTTCTAGGTCAAGGGTCAAATGTCAAGGTCAATGGAATTGACATTAAAAACAGTATAGTAGACAAATCATAGAAGCATCAAAGGTAATCCTTTAATGCTTAATAGGTCTAACATATTCAGACTGGATTTAGATGTTGATGAGTTTTATACAGTTGCGAGGGGATGCCTTGTTTCTGTTTATTTTCATGTATATAATAATTTCTTGTTTCAAAAGCATCGTATCAAAAGCAACTCATGTATGCAAAAGGAATGCATGAAATTCTTTCGCCTAAAGCACCGTGCGAAAAACACTGAAGTGTCCTATGCACTCTGATGCGAGTGACTCTATATTTGCCTCCTGAGATGACCTTAAGAAGTGTTGATTCTTCTCCATCGGTAAATCAGAATTCGGAATTATTACTGAGGATACGTCAATCAGAACATGTGGCTCTCACCAAAGAGGCAAATTTAGCTTCAGTATCCACAGCACCTTCAGCTGTGAGAATGATCTAATCGGAAAGGGCAAACCATACTCTAATGGTCAGATGGAAGAAAGATTCTTTGTAAATGTCAGTTCTTGCACTGGGTGTCTGAAATGTCAACGCAAGGTGATTTCTACAGTGCCTATAGCTGGGGATACAAGGTCATCTGCTGGAGTGCTGGCAGAACCCTTTATATCTTTGTATAATATTATGAGCCTACTGTCTCTTCTCGTATTTTTGAGAGACTCCCATCATAGTTTTCCTTGTGTTCCAGTCATACTCCCAGTTTCAAAGCAGTAATTGCTTGTTACAAATGTAGCAGCTCTGTTCTGAACTTTTTCAATTTCTTCATTGAGGATCACTCCCTTGGAGTCCCAGATACAACTGTCGCATTCCAAGATTGGGAGAACAAGTCCTAATTATACTTCCCGCCCCCCACCTTTATATCCTGCGGACACTGATGAAGATTTCTTAGGTGTAAGACGCCTCAATTTTATTGGCTCTCTCCCTAGTTATCCCCATAAAATTACATTAACTGGCTAAAATATCATGCCCCATTTTCGTGCCGAACATCCACACGTCTATATATATCATTCTGAAGTTTCAGTGAGTCATCTGTATCTCTAATTTCTCGGTAGCAAACACGGTCGTCTGCGAACAGTCATATTTCTGATTCAGTATATGTGTGGATAGCATTAATAGATAGGGAGACTAACATTGGACCAAGAACATTCCCTTGCAGGACCCCAGACAAAACTGGGGCCAACTCCTTAGGTTCACCCGTTAACAACAACTTGCTATTTTCTGTAGCAAAGAAAGGAATCTATCCATTTAAGACTCTTCCCCACTATACCATAATCAGATATTTTGAGTTTCAGTAGTTCATGAGGTGTATGTCAAAAGCCTTCTCAAAGTCCAGAATGAATGTGTCAACCTATCCCCGTTTGTCCAAGAATTTTTACTCAGTCATTAATAACCGTGCTCAACTAAGTTTCACAACTTTGCCCTCTCTAAATGCATGTTGCTTATCTGACAAAAGTTTATGTTAATCCATGTAGGCCATGATATTTGAGAAGACTATATGTTCAAGCAATTTACATGGAACACATTGAGCTCCCTGTCGCAACCAGACACCGTCGTGATATGACTGAAAAATTGTAGAAAGCGACATTAAACCCGAATTCACACACACATCTATAAATAGGGAGTAAATAGTAAAACGGCGCCTCATACAGATGTTACCAAGAACAATTTTGCTGGCAAACAGTATGTAAACAGTTTTCTTTCCGACAATTGTAGGGGCTTTATAAGGGCTAGGTGAAATTAAAAAATCTAAAAGAAGCAAAGAAAGATGGCACACTTTTATTTTGCGTCTTGTTTCATGCCCCAGCCATTCGAAGAATGGTGGAAAGTGCATATATCGTTGCCCCTGTCCGTTCGTCCGTGCGTCCGAAACTTAAACACTGTCAATAACTTCCTTATTTCTTGATGGATTTTAAAATTACTCTGCAGAAATGTTAATCATCATGAGACGATGTGTCGCGTGCAAACCCAGATCTGTACCTCCAAGGTCAAGGTCATACTTAGAGGTCAAAGGTAAAAAACAAATGGTCCGAAAGTTACACGCAGTCAATAACTTTCTTATCTCTGGTTGGATTTTGAAATTACTTGGCAGAAATGTTAGCCATCATGAGACAATCTGCCTCACACAAAACCAAGGTCCTCACCTCCAAGGTCAAGGTCATACTTAGAGGTCAAATGTGAAAAAAGGGTTCAAAACTTAAACACGGTCAATAACTTTCTATGGATGAATACAAACATAGACATATTTTCAGGCGGGGGCACCCGTGTCCTATGGACGCATTTCTAATTCTTTGAAGTATTTATTGAGTATATGAAGGTGATAGCCAGGCCATGTACATTTGTTTAAATCATAAATACCGGAATTTTAATCGTGGAAGGTTATGTTTGTCTCTACCTCCAAAAGGTCAATTTTACAGAAAACTCCTGACCTCTTCTGGGAAGAAGACTTTGTGGAACGGTTTTTGATAGGATACGGGAAACTCACAAGACAGAACGTGCACATACCTTGTGATGCGTGAATATCAATAAGTAACCAGCTATGTCGGAAATCACTGTAAATTCCACCCCCTCCCAGACCCACACAAAACACTTTTTGGGTCGATTGTTTGCCAATCGACCCAAAGTTAGTAAGCACAGTGCTTTCATCGTTGGCACACACCTATTCAAATATATTGGAAATTTTACCATAAAAAAAAAACAAAAAAACTCAAAATTTTCAGGTAGAAATAAATTTGATATTTATCATATTTCTGTTCAAAACATAGATTGTGGGTACTCGTTAGGCGGTTCTTTCGGGCATCTACAATCTATTTTTAATCAGAAATAACGGACATCTACAATCTATTTTCAATCAGAAATTAGAAAACATAATGTGTACCACCGTTAAAAGTAGTGTTAATGGGGTCAAAATTATATTGGTGTGTTTTTTAAGAAATGAAGGTAGCGGTAATGTAAAAAAAAAAAAAGCGTTATTTGTACCGCTGTGAGTTCAGAGTGTTGCGTATATGGTTAGATAGTTATCTGTAGAATCTGGACTGGAATCATGTGCTGGATTTTGCAAACAGTGTAGACCCATATCAGAACGCTGTGTCTGATCAGGGTCTACACTATTTGCTTAAGGTATAATTACTCAAAGGTTAAATGAAACAGTTCAAGTTCCCCATCAGGGCCATTTCAGAGATACTGCCAGTGCCTTGATTTATTTACTCTTTAACCCTTTCACCCCTGAGTTTCCGAAGTGGACTCTACCATCACTGACTTTGGGCACGTCCATTCTACTAAATATAGAATCTAGCTTAAAAGCGTCTTTAGGATGGCAACTAATATATCTTTATAAGGTGGATCATTATGAGCCATCTCACCAGGATCTGCATTGTTTGCATATAACGTATCTGTGCTTGGCTTCAGGGTTGAAAGGGTTAACCTTTGCTGTAGCAACAGACTTAATTATTACGCAGTTAACAATCATTGGAATCGAAAGGGATAACTTTAAACCGTAGATTGTGCCATTCTGTGTACGAACCCTGTCATCTATTTCAAACACACATAGACATACCGTTATCTATTTCAAACACTGAATTTTAATTTTGGGACAATTCAACAATGAAATATCAGGAGTATTTTCAGGACTGTACTGATTGAAAATAAAACAACTTTCAAAACCGAATACCCTTTCGACGATTAGAACGAAGAATGTAGTTCGTTATTAAAAATCCTTAATGTATCAAAATAGAATGTGAATGGCAAAACTTCAGATTGTAAATGTATAACTGAATGAAGCCGCAGATTAAAATTGTTAAGAAGTGTTTTAATTTTATCTATATAACGCGAACTTCTGTAACGGACAATTCGCTTACATCAATGAAAAGTCAAGTTTCATGAATACATAATCCGTGTCTCAAACTCATTACAGATGGCGCTGCGTTGGTACGCAGCGCAATTAGCTTGACTCCCCAGTGACACAAGATTGCCTCACACAACTACTCCCACGAAGAAAAAAAACGGAAGAAAGAAAGATAAACGTGTCTGCCAATTTCTTCGTGGTCAAACCATACATTTCTAAATTAGCTAAATACTCGCTAATAATCTTACAGCGGGCACAAGGTGTCTTAGCAACGTTGCATCAACGTCGCATTGATACGACGATGCACATACGTTGTGCAGCCGCTTGGAGCTATGTTCTTTCGGGCGTCGGGACATAAAAAAGGAGAATAACTTGACAAAAATATCATTTTAAACCATTTGATTTAGACATTATAACCCTGATCAGACGCCGCGTTTACCCAAGGCGAATTAAAATACGTTTATTCCAACCTGTAGGGGGTCCTAAAAACATTAACCCATAAATGCCAATTGTTTCATTACTGGGACATTATAGATTAGAGACCACAGAACGTTGATCGGTGTCTTCACTATTTGCTAAAGTACGGAACACAGCTTGCAACACGTTTTTTTTGTAATTAGAGCTCTCGAAAGCAGGCGAATTGTAGGTCAGTAAAGGGTTGTTTTGTTGGTCACTGATTAGCTAACCCTTTTAACCCTGTAGACCTGTGCAGACGCCGTGGTAGAAATACACTGTATCTATGCAAACCTTGCAGATCCTGATAAGACGGCACGTAGCTAGAATGTCTCGCCAGAATCTACATGCACACCGTTTGTTTTCATGTCAGTGAACTAATCAGAAATCCCTTAATATCTATAAGAATATATTTGAAGCGGGAAGAGTCCTGTTTAGAAACTCAGGGATGAAAGAGTAAAACATAAATATCATCGGAAAGCGCGTAGGAAAATAGTCCCAGAGTACTGTTTTCTTTTCAGAAATCGTCTTTCTGTGCCAATTTATATTCAATCCCTATAAAGTCACGAAAACTGAACTATTTTGTTAGACGTTCCATGCCTGCAAAATTAATTTTCAAGAGTTTATGCAGCGAACGAACAGCGGAAGTGGAGTAACGCGGTCCAGTACCGGAAGTAGAAATGTAATGACAAAGAAACTTGATTTTAAAAATCAACTTTCAAAAAGGCTTAAACAATTCCTCTCCGATGAACAAGATGGCTGCCAGAGCTAACAAATGAAAAACTTTAAACAACCTCTCCTAACTTTAACATTAAAATTCTAAGTCTGTGACCTTGATAGTACGGTCACGGTTTTGGGTGCTGATAATGCAGATAAAAAAATTTAGCCTAGTATCTATCAAAATACCAAATTTGAAATTAATCCATTTTTCAAGTAAAGAATTTATGAGCAACTTAAAACTTTAACGCAAATTGCCATCTCTTTTTAGCTCACCGTCTCGTATTGACGAGTTGAGCTATTGGGATCACTTTTTGTCCGTCGTCCGTCGTGCGTCCGTCCGTGCGTGCGTGCGTAAACATTTTCTTCAGACATCTCCTAAACCACTGATCGGATTTTGACCAAACTTCACAGGAATGATCCTTAAGGTAGTCCCCTTTCAAAGTTGTTCAAATGGTACCGGTCCGTTGCACATCTAGGTCACAGGAGCCAAAAATAGATTTTTTTCACTGAAAACTTAAAAAAACCTCCTTCTCTGAAACCACAAGACCCAGGTCTTAGATATTTGGTATGAAGCTTCATCTAGTGGACCCCTACCAAGATTGTTCAAATTATATTGCTGGGGCAAAAAAATGTCCCCGCCCCGGGGCCCTTTGGTTTTACATAGGATTATATAGGGAAAATCTTTAAAAATCTTCTTTAAAACCGCAAGGCCCAGGACTTTGATATTTGGTATGAAGCTTTATCTAATGGACCTCTACCAAGATTGTTCAAATAATAGCCCTTGGGCCAAAAATTTGCCCCAGCTCCGGGGCCCAGCTCCGGAGCCCTTTGCTTTTTCATAAACTTTTATAGGGAAAATCTTTAAATATCTTCTTCTCTGAAACCACAAGGCCCATGTCTTTGATAGTTGGTATGAAGCTTCATCTAATGGACCTCTACCAAGATTGTTCAAATTATAGCCATTGGGCCAAAAATTCCCCCGCTCCAGGGCCCTTTGGTTCTACATAGACTTATACAATGTATAGGGAAAATCTTTAAAACTCTTCTTCTCTGAAACCACAAGGCCTAGGTCTTTGATATTTGGAATGAAGCTTCATCTAAAGGACCCCTACTAAGATTATTCAAATTATAATGCTGGGGCTAAAAAAGCCCACGCCCCGGGGCCCTTTGGTTTTACATAGGCTTAGACAGAAATAATCTTTAAAATCTTCTTCTCTGAAACCGCAAGGCCCAGGACTTTGATATTTGGTATGAAGCTTCATCTAATGGAACTCTACCAAGATTGTTCAAAATATAGCCATTGGACCAAACATTCCCCCGCTCCGGGGCCCTTTGGTTTTACATAGACTTATACAATGTATATCGGCCCCCGCCCATAGGGGCCTGAAGAAATATATCGGCTGCATGATGCTTCCACGCAGAGCTGAATCCGGCCCGCACACTAGTACTGGTAAACCACTTAGAGGATCTAAGCCTGTCCAGGAACCGCGGTGCGAGGCGGACCGTCCATACTGATAAACCCTATTGGTTTCATTGGGCAACAGGGCTTGAGATGTCATTTCATCTAAATGTCGGGTAAAAGTCCCACAAAATTGGAAGCAACGTCTCCAAAATGACCTTTTCAGTGTTGACGGGGACGTCAAACCTCAAATCAAACAAAAACAAATACAATGTATAGGGAAAATCTTAAAAAAATCTTCTTCTCTTAAACCATAAGGCCTAGGTCTTTGATATTTGGTATGAAGCTTCATCTAGTGGACCACTATCAAGATTTTTCAAATTGTAGCCCTGAGACCACAAATGTTCCTGCTCCGGGGCCCTTTGGTTTTACATAAACTTATATAGGGAAATCTTAAAAAATGTTCTTCTCTGAAAGCGCATGGCCCAGGACATTGATATTTGGTTCGAAGCTTCATCAAATGGACCTCTACCAAGATTGTTCAAATTATAGCCCTTGGGCCAAAAATGCTCCCGCTCCGGGGCCCTTTGGTTTTACTTAGACTAATATAGGGAAAATCTTTAAAAATCTTTTTCTCTGAAACCGCAAGGCCTAGGACTTTGATATTTGGTGTGAAATTTCATCTAGTGGACCTCTATCAAGATTGTTCAAATTATAGCCCTTGGGCCAAAAATGCTCCCGCTCCGGGGCCCTTTGGTTTTACTTAGACTTATATAGGGAAAATCTTTAAAAATCTTTTTCTCTGAAACCACAAGGCCTAGGACTTTGATATTTGGTGTGAAATTTCATCTAGTGGACCTCTATCAAGATTGTTCAAATTATAGCCCTAAAACCAAAAATGCCCCCGCTCCGGGGCCCTTTTGTTTTACATAGACTTACTATAGGGAAAATCTTATTCTGTGAAACCACAAGGCCTAGGTCTTTGATATTTGGTGTGAAGTATCATCTAGTTAACCTCTGTTAAGATTGTGCAAATTATAGCCCAGGGGCCAAAAATGTCGCCGCTCCGAGACCTTTTGGTTTTACATAGACTTGCAAAGGAAAATCTTTAAAAATCTTCTTCTCTAAAACTGCAAGGTCCAGGTCTTTGATGTTTGGTATGGAGCTTCATCTAGTGGTCCTCTACCAAGATTGTTCAAATTACAGCCCTGGGGCCACAAAAGCCCCCACCCCGGGGCCCTTTGGTTTTACTTAGACTTATATAGCCCCGGGGCCTTTTGGTTTTGCATAGGCTATGTTTATGTAGGGAATATCTTTAAAAAAATCTTCTCTGAAACCGCAAAGCCCATGTCTTTTATATTTGGTGTGTAGCTTCATCTGGTGGACCTTTGCAAAGATTGTTCAAATTATAGCCTTTGTTAATGTTTGGTATGAAGCTTCACCTTTAAGACCTACCTCAACATTATGCACATTAAAGCCCTGGGGCCAATAATGACCCTCCCTGGGGCCCACTTGTTACACTATGGATCAGGTGACCGATCCAGGGCCATCATGGCCCTCTTGTTATCCACTGTGTTTATTTTATCCCAAGTCAAAAAATACTTATAGAAAAAAAGCAACATTCTAATCATCCAACCGTCATTTACCTTTGCAAACCTGTCTAAACAAGTCATTGCTTGCTTGTCAAACAAAACACGTGTTCTGTAGGCATCACGATAACGTCCGTACAATGAACAACTTTTTTAACCCCTACTTTATATGAGTTTTAACGGATTATCCGGTATTTTGTCTTATTGACGATTGCTTGAAATTGGCCCTAGGGTTGAGGGAAGTTGGCAAATAAAGCAAAGTGATGACATTTTCTATCTTTTGCTCTGGTGACCATTTTAGTCATCAGTGCTTAAATGTTTAATCTTTTTTGGTTCTTTTTAAGTTTGAATGAAATTGGCCCAATAGTTAAGGAGATATTGATATTTAAAGATTTTTCTGCTTTTAACCCTGGTGGCCATTTTTCTCAGCGAAGTGGAACCATTTAAGCTATTTTGGTAAATGATTACCAAAGCAACAGTCGTTTGAAGTTTGACCGAAATGGCCCATTGGTATAGGTCGTTGTGATTTATAGATGTTTCTATTTTTAGCACTGGTGGCCATCTTGTTCATCAGAGTGGAACGATTTTACCTATTTTGGAAGAAGGTCACCTAAGCAACATTCCTATGAAGTTTGATTGAAAGTGGCCAAAGGATTTAGTAGGAGTTGGCATTATAAGCAAATTGTTGACATTTTTCTATTTTTAGCTGTGGCAGCCATTTTACTCATCGGAGGGAAACCATTTTAGCAATTTTGGTAGAGGGATAAATTAGCAACATTCGTATGAAGTTGGAAAGAAATTTGCCCAAAGGTTCAGAAGAAGTTGTTGTTTAAAGAGTTTTCTATTTTAGCTCTCGTGGCCATCTTGTTCATCGAAGCTGAACCATTTTAGCAATTTCGGCAGCGAGTAACCTAAGCAACATTCCTATGAAGTTTGACTAAAATTGACCCAATGGTATGGGGGAAGGTGTCGTTCAAAGATTTTGTTTTCTATTTTTAGCTCTGGTTGCAATCTTACATCATCATACATCAATTCGAACATCATAGTGTAGTTGGTATTTTCTTGTCGTTTGGGATCATTGATTCCATTGTGGAATTTTGAAAATATTTGAGGGTCACTGATGAGGCCTAATTGGCCGAAACTAGCTAGTCTGGCCCAGAAAACATGCACACCCCATATTTTTCACTTCTGTGGTGTATTCCTTGCTTCAAAAGGATAACCCTTTTATAGAACATATTGCTCATCAGAGCAGAACGATTTTAGCTATTTTGATAGAGGGTCTTCTTAGTAATATTCCGATGAAATGTGATTGAAATTGGTCCAAGAATTAAATTTTTAGACGTTTTTTTCTATTTTTAGCTCTGGTGACCTTTTTGTCCATCTGAGCAGAACGGTTTAAGCTTCTTTGGTAAAGGGCACCTGAGATATCTATGAAGTAAGAACAAAAATGGACATTAGCCCAAGTTTTCTATTTTTAACTCTGGCGGCCATTTTCTTCATCGTGGTGGAACAATTTTAGCATTTTTGGCAGGGGGTCACCTGTCAGAGCAACATACCCATGAAGTTTGACTAAAATAGGCCATAGGGTATAGGAGGAGTTGTCGTTTAGATTTTTAGCTCACCAGAGCCGAAGGCTCCGGGGGAGCTTATAGTATAGGCAGTGATCCGCCGTCCGTCGTCCGCGTCCGCGTCGGCGTCAACATTTTCAAATGACTTCTCCTCCAAAACTGCTGGGCCGATTGAAGTCAAATTTCATGTGGAGCATCCATTGGATGGGGGAACAAAAGTTTGCTCGTAGGGTCCAGGTCACAGGACCAAGATGGCCGCTATGACCATATAAGGTAAAAAAAACCTTAAAAAATCTTCTCCTCCTGAACCAGTGGGCCGATTGTGATGAAACTTTGTATGTGGCATTGGGGACTAGGGCCCACCATAGTTTGCTAAAATGATGACCCTCGGATGACCTTGACTCATTTTACGCCAAGGTCAAATATGGTTACATAGACTTTTGTGTGGGAAATAGTCAAAACAGCATAATTTTTTTAAACTGTTGCAGCCTGTGACCTAAAAATTAGTAAATGCAGTGGGCAAAATGTGCTAGTGCAACTACAACTACACTAGTTTTCAAGGTCAAGGTTATTCCCCGACCTTGGCCCAAGGTCATTCAGATATGAAAATTAAAATTTGTTTTTCACTGAAACCACTAGGCCATTTTCAACCAAATTTTGTCTGAAAACTTTTTAGAACAAGGAAATGAGATTTAATTAATTGAGTTTGGTCATGTGACCAAGACGGCCACTATGCCCATATAAGGTAAAAACCCTTAAAAATCTTCTCCTCCTGAACCAGTTGGCTGATTGTGATGAAACTTGGTATGTGGCATTGGGGACTGGGGCCCATCATAATTTGCTAAAATGATGACCCTCGGATGACCTTGACCCATTTTACACCAAGGTCAAATTTGGTTACATAGACTTTTGTATGGGAAATAGTCAAAACAGCATCATTTTTTTAAACTATTGCAGCCTGTGATCTGAAAATTAGTAAATGCAGTGGGCAAAATGTGCTAGTGAAACTACACTAGTTTTCAAGGTCAAGATTATTCCCTGACCTTAGCCCAAGGTCATTCAGATATGAAAATTAAAAATTTGTTTTTCACTGAAACCACTAGGCCATTTTCAACCAAATTTTGTCTGAAAACTTTTTAGAACAAGGAAATGAAATTTAAATTAATTTGAGTTTGGTCTCTTGACCAAGATGGCCGCTATGCCCATATAAGGTAAAAACCCTTAAAAATCTTCTTCTCCTGAACCAGTTGGCCGATTGTGATGAAACTTGGTATGTGGCATTGGGAGTAGTATAGGGTTTGGTCGTGTCTAGCGCACCCCCTCTAAAAAAATTTTTTTTGCTTCTTCAGACCACCCTAAAAAATTTTTTTTAGCTTCTCCAGACCACCCCTAAAAAAACAAATTAGCTTCTTTAGACCACCCCCTAAAAATATTTTTTAGCTTCTCCAGACTACCCCCTAAAAAAATTTTTAGCTTCTCCAGACCACCCATTTAAAAAAATTTTTAGCTTCTCCCCACATAAAAAAAACACCCACTATAGGGGAACCCTCAAAAAAATAAAAATCATCCGGACTCCGCGGAGAGAGAGAGACATGGGGCGGGTCTAACACACATGGTGAAAAATAAAAAAAAAACAGTCGGAGTTTCCCAACTCCGGGATAGAGGTTGTTGGGGTAGTGTAAAATAGAAAAAAAAAACCATCCACTACAGGGGAACCTCTCGAAAAATACTTAAAACTCAGTAATCTGTAATTCTTGTTAGTAAAAACTACCTTTGATTTCTTTGCCTTTTAAATCATTTATTTTATAAGTAACAGGATTTGTATTTAAAACTTCTTCAATTACTAATATTTCTCTAGTCCAACGAGTAGTATAACCCTTTTCAAATTTACCTTTCTTTTTTGCTATTCTTACTCTATCCCCAACTTTGAATTTAGCCTTTTGAGTTTTTTCATTTTTTTCTGGATATAAATTTTTATACACTGTTAATTCATTTTCTACTTTACTTGCTGCAATAGGTGTCATTTTAATAGAAGAATGTACTGTATTATTATAATTTTCAACTAATTTATCTAATATGTCATAATATTTAAAAGTTTCATGAGCAGTAAAATATTTATACATATGTTGTTTCATTGTTCCTATCCATCGTTCTACTACATTAGATTTTTCTTCATTTTCAGTTGAGTACAATTCTATTTCATTTGTTTTTAACAATTCTTTTACTTGACGATTATGAAATTCAGATCCTTTATCCGACCAAATATACATCGGTTTCCTTTCTTTAAATAATGTCTTAAATGCTTCACTTACTGTTACTCCTGTTTTATTTTTCAATGGAATTAACCAACCATATTTACTAAAAACGTCTATAACTGCTAATAAATATTTATAGTGTTTATTTTGTTTTGAATATTGTTGCATATCTATCAAATCAACAGCCCATGTTTGATCTATTGAATGAACATAAACACGCCTTTTAGTAAAAGATCTTATAACTCTATGATGCAATTCATCTGCTAATTTATTTGTTGTTTTTTCTCCATCGGATATAAATCTTTTTTTGTTAGATCCACACTCAGAACATATACCATTTTAACATTTGTCTATTATTAGTTGTTGTTACTTGTTTCACTGAATCATTTTCAGTATGCTTTTTACAACGTAAACAATATATTTTTGGATGCTCCATTTTTATTATAATTATAATTATTTTCAAATAAAATGAGTGAAGGAAAAGTTTGTAAATATTGTTCAACATTTAAACCGTTTAATTCATTTGCAAAAGAGAAAACGTGTCCAGATGGACATAGAGAAAAATGTAAAGATTGTGACAGAGAACGAAAACAATTACATTATCAAAATAATAAAGAAAAATATAAAATAGCATATCAAGATTTTATTTCTCGCAATCCTGATTATTTTAAATATTACTTAGAACATAATTAAATTTGTATTCTAATAAAATGGCAAGAAATAAATCCAAAGTATTTAAAAATGTTATTAATGAAACTATTATTGATGACATAGACGAAGATGATATAACGGCTTATATTAATAAATTAAAAGATAAAATTATAATACAATCCTATCCCATTAAAGTGAAGATAATAATTACTTCTGAATTTAATAAACCATTATCATTTGATATAATTAAAAGGTCATTACTCTCATCCTGCTCAAGTTATTCAATCAAATAATAATGTAGATGGATTTTATAATAAACTAAAAGATAAATTTGAAGCATGACTTGATAAGTATCAAGAAAGAGGTTCTGGTTTTGTTTTTAGAAATATTAAAAGTGTACAAGTAAAACATATAAATATAATTATCAGAGAGCTTCATCTTATATACCTTTAAAGTTTAAATCAAGTAATATTATCAATGTTAAAAACACAAAAGATAACAAATGTTTCTTGTGGTCAGTATTATCTAAATTATATCCTGCTGTTAGAGATAAAGAGAGAGTAACAAAATATCATCCCTATGAAAATGAAATTAATATGACCAATATTGAATATCCTGTTTTAATAAAAGAATATCCCAAAAGTAGAAAAACAAAATAATTTAACTATAAATGTTTTTGCATTAGAAAATTCAACAAATAAACAATCCTTATACCCAGTTTATATTTCAAATATGAAAAGTGAAAATATAATTGATCTTTTATATATAGAAGAAAATGAAAACACACACTATTGGTTAATCAAAGATTTAGATAGTTTTCTATACGATAAAAATAAACATAAACAACACACATGTAGAAACTGTTTACAAGGTTTTCGAAGACTAGAAACATTAGAAAAACATAAAGAGATATGTCTAGATCATGACTATTGTAAAGTTAATATGCCAAAGAAAGATAATATTCTTAAATTTAAAAACTATCATTTCAAAAATAGACTACCTTTTGTTATCTATTCAGATTTTGAATAAAATAATATCCTTTTATCTACTTCCCAACCTGACCCAAATAAATCATATGTTAATCCAATTAGAAAACAAACAGTTAATAGTTATGGTATCTATGTTCAGTCTGACTATCCAGAAATTTATAAACCACAATACTTTTCTTATGTTGGTGATGATGCAGCAAAGAAATATGTAGTAAAAATAATAAAAATTTTCAAGGATATAACTTATAAGATTTACCTAAATTAAAAGAAACAACCAATTTTAAGTAAACAACAAGAAAAGGAATTTCTTTCTGGTAGATATAGAGGAGCAGCTTGTCAATCATGTAATACAAAAGAAGGTAAAACAATAAAGCTAATACCGGTTTTCTTTCATAATGGCTCAAACTATGATTTCCACTTTTTAATAGAGGAGCTAATGAAATATGAAGATGATTATAACAAAGTAAAACTTCTATCCAAAAATTCAGAAAATTATATTTCTATAGATTACGGTTCAAATTATAAAAAACTAAGATTTCTAGATTCATACAGGTTTATGTTAAAAAGTTTATCAGATATTGCAAAATCAACAGATGACTTTCCTATTTTAAAACAAGAATTTTATGATAATATTTCATTGTTAAAACAAAAAGGATATTATTCATATGAATATATAGATTCAATAGAAAGATTAAAAGAAAAACAATTACCCCCTATGGATAAATTTTATTCTACTCTTACACAAAAAACAATTACGAGTGAAGAATATGCTCATGCACAAAAAGTATGGAAAGTTTACGAGTATGAATCATTTTTAGATTATCACAATCTTTATTAAAAAACAGATGTTTTAATTTTAGCAGATGTCTTTGAGAAGTATAGAACCTTCTTCTTAAAGCATCATGAAATAGATCCATGTTATTGTTACTCTGCACCAGGATTAACTTGGCAATGTGGATTAAAATGTACAGGAGTGGAATTAGAATTATTATCAGTCTATGAAATGTTATTATTGGTAGAAAACGGAATTAGAGAAGGGTTTTCTGGCGTTCTTGGTCCTAGACATGTAAAAGCATTCAATAAATATACACCTAATTATTATGGTGATGGTAATAGGATATTGGATGAAAATGAAATGAAAGAATGTTTAGAAGCATTAAAAAATGGTAAAAATTTAAATGATTATCTTACAGCAAATATTTATTATATCTAAATGCAAATAATTTATATGGTTGGGCAATGTCACAGAAATTACCAACTAGTGATTTCAAATGGGAAAATGATCTAGGCTATTATTTACATATTCCAAAAGGAAGGGGTTGTATAATAGAATGTGATTTAGAATATCCCAATCATTGCAAGTTTAAAACAACGAAATATCCATTAGCTCCTGAGAAAATGAAAATAAATGAAAACGATTTATCAGATTATCAGATAAACTTATTAGGAGATAAGCCATTAGGTAAAGAAGAAAAATTATTATTAACACTTTATGATAAAAAGAAATATGTTATTCATTATAGTATTCTAAAAGAATATATTAAACTTGGAATGAAAGTAAAAAAAGTTTACAGAACTATATCATTTGAAGAAAGTGATTGGTTAAAGAAGTATATTAATTTTAATACTGAACAAAGAAAAGAATCAAAATCTAATTTTGAAAAAGACCTCTGGAAATTAATGAACAACAGTTTCTATGGAATAACATTAGAAAACATTAGAGGAAGAAGCGAAATTAAATTAACAACGAGTAAAGAAGAAGCAAAGAAATACATAAACAAACCTAATTTTAAAGATTCAATAATTTTTAATTAAAAATTTGTTGCAATTGTAAATAATGTTACTTCTGTTAAATTTAATAAACCTATTCATTTAGGACATGTTGGATTAGATTATAGCAAGTTATTAATGTATCAATTTTATTATAATATAGTTAATGAATTATGGCCAAAAAATGAATTAGTTGCATCAGACTCCGTTTCTGGTGATACTCCAATTATTTTAAGATATAAAAATAAAGTATTTATTGAAAAAATAGAAAACATTACTGATGAATATGAATACTCAAATAATAATTTTTTTACATAAACAAAAAGATAATGATATTGAAGTTTGGACGAGTAAAGGATTTGATAAAATAAAAACTATCATTAAACATGAGACAGAAAAAGAAATGTTTAGAGTTGTTACACCATTAGGATTTGTTGATGTAACAGAAGATCATTCTTTAATAAAAGATAATAATGAAATTATTAAACCTATAGATTTATCGTTAAATACTAATCTTTTATTCAATGATAATTATAAAATTTAAAAGAAGCCTTCTTGAAATTAGAACCGTCAACTTTAGAAAAAAAAAGAGCTTTTATTGAAGGTTTCTTTTTAGCTGATGGAACTAGCAGAATTTATGGAGTAAAATATTCTTGGAATTTAAATAACCAAGATCTAAATCTTTTAAATAAATGTTTAGAATACTGTAAGGAATTATATCCAACTGATTTTAAAATAATAGATTGTATGAATTCATCTAAAGTTTATAGAATTGTTCCAAAAGGAAGTCATAAGTTAATGGCAATCAAATTTGAAAAATTTTATACTGATAAAAAAGAGCAATACATCCCTTATAAAATTCTTAATTATGATTACAATTATAAACTATTCTTTTTCAGAGGATTTTATCAAGGAGATGGTTATAAAAAAGGAAAAAATTGTGCATTCTCTTTTTCACAAAAATCTAAAATTACATTCTCGTGTTTACATTATCTTATAACTTCTCTAGGATATAATAGTAATATCAATACGAGAGAAGATAAACCAAATGTGTTTCGTTTAAATGGAACAAAAAAGAACAATATGCTCACGTAAAAAAGATAATACCATTAGGTAAACAAAAAAGAATAGTTTATGATTTATCTACAGAAACTGAAAATTTTAATTGTGGGTTTCCTTTGATCGTCCATAATACCGATAGCATATTCTTATCCATTAAAACTAAAAATATTTATGAAGATATGAAACAAATAAAAAATGAACTAGATACATCAGACTATCCAGAAAATCATGATCTTTATTCAGAAGAAAATAAAAAGAAAATAGGGAAGTTTAAAGATGAATTACAAGGTAAAATTATGAATGAAATAGTTTTTCTGAGGAGTAAAGCATATTCTTTTACATTAACTGATCTTAGTGAAGAAAAAAAATTAAAAGGCATTAGCAAAACAACAATTAAAAAATATATTAATTTTAATGATTATAAAAATTGTTTATTTAATAATGAAATAAAAATGAATAAGATGTACACTTTAAATTCCGACAAACATAAATGTGTTTGTAAATGAAATAAACAAAGCTTCTTTATCTCATTTTGATGATAAAAGATATATATGCGAAAATGGAATAGATACACAACCTTATAGAATTGATTCATTATATTTTATTTAATTTCCATGCAACAAATCCAGTTAATACCATAGCACCAACAACAAATGCAATCTCTCTATTTTTCTGATCTTCTGATGGAGTATAAAATCACTCAACTTTGGTTCACGTGTAACATAATAATATTCTTTTCCTGCTTGATCTACTTCTTCCAAGGTTTTTTCTGCATGACGTTCTTTTTGTTTTTGTTCATTAAGAAAATCCAATCTTTGTGTTCTTTCATTATTCCATTTTACTTGTGCTGCTTCTAATTGTTCCATTGCCTTATCATGTCTTTCTCTCTCTTTTTCTGCGACTCTGCCAATATGTGAAAACAAATAATTACTACCAGAAAAAGCAAAGGCGTTCGCTACTGCTCCACCAAGCATCATCACCACTGCACTAGCCATTTTATAAAATAATTATTTCACAATATTTTCTGGAATAATTCCTTGCTTAACTAACATATCTCTCGTCGCC